>OX438912.1:1526640-2950780 GCA_949316265.1 Diarsia mendica | reverse complement strand
ATTTTGATTTTCAGAAGGCTTTTGACCGGGTTGACAATGATATACTTTTGAGTAAATTGGCTTTGGCTGGTTTCTCTGCGGCAACACTTAAATTTCTTCGCAAATTACCTATACAATCGCAAACAATATGTTATTTTTGAAAATGCCAATTCGGAATGCTTGGAGGTTAGTACCTTGGCCTAGTACTAACCTAAGTCCCCTGTATTTTCTTATTGTTGTAAATGACCTGCCCAAGTGTGTAAAGCACTCCACAGTTTTAATGTATGCCGATGATGTCAAAGTTGCGCTTCCCATATCTAATCTTAGCGATACAGTCACACTTCAACAAGACATAGACAGCATCCACCATTGGAGCACTATAAACAACCTCAACTTGAATATTAGCAAATGTGCGATCATGACCTTTTCTAAAGTCACACAACCTATCCTCAATATTTATACATTAAACAATGAGCCCCTGAAACGAGTTAATGCCGTACGCGATATTGGTACTAATTTTGACCCACACCTCACATTTAACCAACATAGTAATATAATACAAATATGCAACAAGTCCCGCAAAAACTTAGGTTTTGTTTTACGACAAGTTAATTTTTAAGCTATTGCATAGCTTCTATCGCGGGCCTTGAGCGTGGAGAGCGAATTCAGAAATTCCCTAACGAAAATATTCAAGATTCAGTATTCAACCAGGTTGCTATGGTTACGGAAAAAAACAAGGTTATCAACTGAGGTTGTCAAATTAAATAATTAATTATTTGCTGTTGTAAAAAAATATGCCATGCAATAGCTTTACCGCGGCAGTCTCCGAGTGCCACATTTAGTTTTTTTTTTTAATAATTGACCAGCCATAAACCTCATCTACAACTCTTTCGTACGCAGTTTACTCGAAACCAATAGTGTAATCTGGAACCCTCATGAAAAAATCTATAAACTAGTCATTGAAAAGGTCCAGAAGTCTTTTATTCGCTACCTCTAACTCAAATTATTTGGCTTTTACCCATATAATTTACCCTACGTCATTCGTGCTAGGTATGGTGACATACCAGAGCTTAGAAGTCAGGAGAAATCTTGCTCTAGTTAAATATGTCATCTGCTTAGTTCGTGGTTCCCATTTTAATTCCCTGCTGTTACAGTACATCTCTTTTAACATCCCACTACCTATCCGGCACTCTCTTCGCCCACGTTAACGTCCTCTTTTTTCGATTCCTCAAACAAGCACCGTAACTCTTAAGACTAGCCCACTATTTCTAGCCCTTACCCACATAAACATTTTAATGTATGACGAGTCATTAGATATTTTTGCAAGTACGGAACTAAGTCTCCTTAACACTGCTTCTCGATACCTGGAGTCCATTGCCACTCCCAGTACTATCTCCTCGGGTTTAACAATTTTTTTGGTAATTTTTATTTGATTTCAACTTTTGCCACTAGAATGTTTTGTTAATTTTTATTGTAATAATGTTTTTTTTTTTCTTAGTTTTGTTATTATTATTTTTTATTTCTAAGTTTTTTGTTTTTTGTTCAACCTATAACTTGTATGTGTGGTGTCACTGTAAATATAAGTTGGTTATTAATAAATAAATAAATTATGTGCTTTAGCGTATGTTCCATCAGAACCAGTTATCAACGCTTTTGACGAACTGCTCGAATCTGTTCTAAATTGTGCATTCTGGCCTCCTCCGACAAGGCATTGATTATTTTGAAGATAACTGGATCGGAAGGTTGGAAAGACGGGGCAGGCGAGCTCCTAGATTTCCTATTGATCTGTGGAATACTTTTGATGCAGTTCTTCAGGAAATTCCCCGAACGAACAACTCCGTTGAAGGCTTTCACAGGGGATTCTAGTCACTTCTATCGGCTCATCTCATCACCCATCTATATGGAAGTTTTTGGATGAACTTCGTCGGCAGCAAAGCCTGACAGAACTGAAACTGGAGCAAATTTTGTCTCGTGGATCACACACAACTAGTCGGCCAAGATATAGGCAAACATCGGCAAGATTGCAAGATTTCGTTGAATCATTTGGGGAGAGACCACTCCCAGATAACTTACGGGCCAATGCTCATAATTTTGAATTTCAACAAATATAATTAAAAAAATACATAAAAAAAACGAAACACAAAATGATTAAACCTAAAAAGCATACAAATTTAAAATAAATAATTATATCTATCTAAGGTCAAAGTCTACATACTGCATACGGCCAATGACCTTTATTTTTACAAAATAAGCCAGCATTCCTTCAGGCGTTATCGACATTCTTGACCTCGAAAGCACAAAACCTAACAAAAAATCAAATGTTTTTTTTTTCCTTCATCACGTATAATACTTCAAATCTGATTTGAACATTGTGTATAAAATCAATAAAAATAAACAACCAAAAAAAAAAACGCTAGGTGTCGGTCCACCTCCACGTGGTGCCCGTTGGAAACGTGATAACGGCTAACGGACTATTTGAATGACAATGCCTATAATTTCATTTTTTTCCTGTTCATGTTATTTTACATTTTGTCTAGTATAACTTATTAATATTTATTTCGATTTCATGTTTAACAAACCCATTTTGTTTGGTCCTCAATAAATGATTTATTTATTTATTTATTATTTATTATGTATTTCTAAATTTTGACCCCCGAAAACCATGAAAACGACACCCATGACGGAAAAACCTAAAATTTTGCTAGCCGCCATCTTGGATTTTAATTTTGGTCTCATTTTCGTAATCAGCGACCATAAAAACCATGAAAACGACACCCATGACGGAAAAACCAAAAATTTTCGTTGGCGCCATCTTGATTTTCATTTTGACCTCATATTCGTAATCAGCGACCCCAAAAACCATCAAAACGACACCCATGACGGAAAAACCAAAAAAAATCCAGGCTGCCATCTTGGATTTTCATTTTGACCTCATTTTCGTAATCAGCGACCCCAAAAACCATGAAAACGACACCCATGACGGAAAAAATTAAAAATTTTCTGACCGCCACCTTGGATTTTCATTTTGACCTCATTTTCGTAATCAGCGACCCCTAAAGCCATGAAAACGACACCCATGACGGAAAACCCAAAAATTTTCGTTGGCGCCAGCTTGATTTTCATTTTGACTTCATTTTCGTAATCAGCGACCCCAAAACCCATGACGGAAAAACCTAAAATTTTCCTAGCCGACGAATTGTGAACCTCCTTTTTATTAAGTCGGTTAATGAGATTTACCGTCTATAATCAGTTCAACCTAATAGCCTGAAAGAATACAACTATCGATCCATAAGTACGTATAATTTTGAAGGAATTTTCTTTCAAGTCCTGACTACTCCTGACCGTTGAGGAGTTGCACCTTCCGTCATCAGCGCAGCGCCGCCACATGAAATTATGATTATCAGACGCAAATACTTGAACAGCTTCTGAAAATGTATGGAAAACGTTATGTGCACCTATGATATTCGAGGGTTGCCCTCAATTTCTCAGAGTTCCCATCATCAGTAACTGACTTGGTGACAATGGGACCACCTTGGGAGTATACCTTTTCAAACAAAAAAAAAATTTTGAAAATCGGTTCACAATTGTCGGAGATATGCGCGGACCACATAAAAAAAACATACGAATAGAGAGACCTACTTCCTTTTTAGGAGTCGGTTAAAAAGAGACGGAAACATTATTTATTTTTGACGTGTTGTAGTGCTTTTGCAACCAATTTACAACAAAATTTAAATCTGTGATTAAAATAGATATCATAATTTTTGATTTATTAAATGAATATTATTTCATCTAACACCAAATTGAACCATTTTTATGTTGATTGATATACTGTACCTATACACAGTATACACAACACACATTCCAGACTATTTTTCAAAGTGTACTTACTTACTATAAAATTATGTCACTTAAAATAATAATCGTCTAAAATGATCAAATTTTTCAACCGTAGTTCAACGCTCGAAATGCCCGTGTGTGCGTTCGTCGGTGTTATCGCTGCACACAAACATAGCATCGCACCGAAATTGCCTAAAGTTCCGCAAGTCTTGTCTGTACAAGGCCTCTTAACTAAATGCCGTACTCACAGACGTCCACTAAAGTTGATAAACGATTTACTTTTAAGACCCAGTACACTTAACAGTATTTCCATAGTGTATCAATGGGAACCTAATAGTTCATAACAGCCCTTACAGACTTACAGTCATAAGTATTTTAAGTTTGGAGTAAGTGGTCCATAACACTCATAGCAAAAATATAAATAGGGACAAAAAAATTCCCAACACGAGAACTGAACTTTAAACCTCACCTCACTTCACTAATGACTCTATCCAAAAGAAAAAACATTGATTTTATGCTTTGCCACTCCACAAATAAACTCACAAACGAATGCTTCCATCTGACTAAATTTTTAAAAAGCACTTCAAACGCTGTTTTTTAATTGTAAAATAAACATTTACGTTTCAAAATTGAAACAATGAAACATTTGGTGCGAAACAGTTCACAATTATTGTGTGTAACATTCGTACAGCAATGTTACAATTTATTTTTGGATATTTTCCTCTGTTTAAAATATTAAAATGTGTACGTGGAAACTGGTTGGAGCCATATGTTTTAATAATTTTAAAATATGTACGAGTTAAAGTGGGAATGTTTTTTTTTAGGTTAATCAGAGGTTTGGTCTTGGGTACGAATTCGAGACTTGACACTATAGTCTAAATCTGTCTAGACTAAAGTGTCTCAAAATGTCTGGATTAGTTGAAAGCTAATAGTGTGACCTACAGACTACCGAGTCCTATGTCTCGAGTTCAAATCCAAGACAAAATCTCAGATTTTTCAGATTATTAGACGTATTGTATAATAAATATCACCTGCTTCGTTGAAGGAAAACGTCATGAGGAAACCAATCCAGCATTTATTTATTTATTCAAGTCTGGGATATATTTCTCGACGGCATGAAAATCCAAGTCAGAGCTTTTTAGGAGTTGCTATGGTTTGAGAATAGTGTAGCGGTCTTATATCCCATATAAAAAAATGGTTAAGAGCCTCCTTAAAATGTATGTCAACCCTGTATACGCCGTTTTAGTTATTACAACCCACTTTGAAAGCGATCGGTACGTGGCGAGCGAATGATAGGCATTTTAATTTTCTGTCAAAAAATTGATCTTTATGTCGTTGACATAAGGCTCATTCATGTGGCTGGCTGCTACTAACAGTACAGCAGAATCTACAATGTAGACAACTTACTAATAGAAAAATTAAAAGGTTAAACGAACAGGTCACTGTCAAATAGAATAACTTGACTCGCCTTGTTAGGACATTCTTTTGTTTCAAAACGGTAACAAGACAGAATCAAACAACTATTATATGTATTTCGATTTATTCGAAGAAGAAGAAGAAGGCGTTTCCCATATTTCTAAAAGCTAGTTTTATCTGACAAAATTATTCTTGAATTGATTGTCACTGAGATGAAATTGCGATTTGCTTCTAGACGTATTCTAGTATGAGAAATTGCCTTTCAGATAACCTACACAGGTGGTTAAAACTGCCAGCCATATGCAAATTGTTTTTTGTTTCAAACTATCGACACAGTCGAAATTGCATTTCTATGACAAAATGCTTAAATTGATTGTCTAATACTTTTTCATAAAAACCGGCATTTTTTTTTATTTTGTTCGTGTTTGGGCCTCCCCTTTCTCCATCCAAACCTGTCTATCCCTTGCAATATTTTCACAGGTTCGCCCCGCACACACGATTCGATCGTCACACCACCTTTCATCATCATCATCATCATCAGCCTATAATGTTCCCACTGCAGGGACTCAGGCCTCCTCTCTAGGAAAGGGATGGGAGGCCCAGTGCGGATTGGCAGATGTCACATGTCTTCGAATTTTTTGGTTCTAAGATATGCCGGTTTCCTCACGATGTTTTCCTTCACCGTTTTGAGAGCAGCGGTGATGAAATAAATTACACAAAGTAATGCGCCTGCCTGGGTTCGTACCCACGACCTACTGTTCGTAAGTCGGGGCCGACACCACTGGGCCACCGCTCCTCCTCCTCCACACCACCTTTGCCAAGGTCTAACTCTACGGCAATTTCTTCCGACAGCCGTCCAGTGAGTGACGATCGTTACCCACCTCCAAAAGCAATTACAACAAACAAACACCAATCCATCGCTTCATAAATGCCCAAAGGACGGTAAATTGTCTTAGAAAGTTAGAATCCGCAATGAGCTTGATTCGAAAATACGAGGAATAGAGAAAAAGTGTAAACTGTATAAATATAAAAGGGATGTAACATGTATAAGCTTTGATCTCCAGAGAGACAACAACACAACATAACATTACATAATAACATCACGAGTCACAAGATACAAGCTATGCTTAGTTTGTGGCTCACCGTTTTTGTACTCAACTGTATTCTGTCTTTTGTTGAATAAACGTTATTATTATTATTATTTCATCCAGTCCCATTAATCCCGAAGGGTTAGGTAGAGCCTAGAGGTGTACACATAGTACCCCCACATTGTGCCAGTTTCAAATCTCGCATGTAATAGGGGGCGAGCCTATATATTGCCACCAACAGAACACAAATCCAGACTCTGTAGCTGCTATTGAGAAACTGATTATCTCAATAGCTATGTGGTTTTCCAAGTATGGGTGTGGAAACGATCGGATAGTAAAATTGTTTTGCTTATTTGTTCTTCCCGGGGTGGCTTTTTTTCTTTTCACCATTATTTTTATGGTCAACTTTCCCAAGTAAGCGGAAATCAAGTTACCAACCCATATTTTTCGCAAAATACATAAGAAAATAATATCTACAAAAAGCTTTCAAAAAGATAATTTTGACCCAATATAAGCTTATCCGAGAATTAATACCGACTAGCGGATTATCTCCACAATTTGCTTAGCAAGCTTTTTCTACGTAATTATTTTATCCGCTGTACAAATATTAAACCATCATAATTTTCTACCTGAGTTTCCTTTTATGGGACAAAATAAGACTTTAAATGGTGGTTATCAAGGTTTAGTGAAATCTGTATAACTTCACGACTGTTTTTCTTGAAAGAGGAGGCAGAGGTGTTCTGTCCAGACACCCTGTTTTCTTACTGAAATTTTATCTGTCTGATGGTTGGTCAATAAATTCAAATTCTTCTTGTTGGGTTTAAGAGAGGAAGCACAAGAGCTCGTGGCCAAATAATAACATTATCATTAACACATATAACGGGATATTTATCATGTTTACCATTGATGTATGTAAAGTAATAACACACCCACATTTCGCCAGTTCTGTTTAAGCCTCATATTATAGGGGGCGAGCCTATTACCATCAAACTGGCACAAATTCAGACTCAGAACTGCTACTGACAAAATTGACAAGGAAACCCAAGAATAATTTGTACGGTACCCGGTAATAGGGGATCGGACCAAAAAAAAAAACCGGCCAAGTGCGAGTCGGACTCGCGCACCGAGGGTTCCGTAAAAAAAATATATTATGTGATGTAACTAAAAATTTATGGTTTTCGTAATTATTCCTTTATCTATGCTATAAGACGTTGCTTCGTACCAAATTTCAAGATTCTGAGTTCACGGGAAGTACCCTGTAGGTTTTGATTCCCTTGCGAGTGTCGAAAATTTGCGGCATAAACGGGAGTATCTTGATGTAACTAAAAATTTATGGTTTTCGTAATTATTCCTTTATCTATGCTATAAGACGTTGCTTCGTACCAAATTTCAAGATTCTGAGTTCACGGGAAGTACCCTGTAGGTTTTGATTCCCTTGCGAGTGTCGAAAATTTGCGGCATAAACGGGAGTATCTTTTGATCGCGTTGACTTAGAAGTTTGATTTTTTCACAGCTCCAAGAGACCATAGACTTGAGTATTTGATATGAATTTCAGCTTGATACCTCCACGCGTTCCTGAGAAAAAAGGTCTTGACAGACAGACATACAGACAGACAGACGGACAACAAAGTGATCCTATAAGGGTTCCGTTTTTTCCTTTTGAGGTACGGAACCCTAAAAACTAATTAGTCCGTCAGATAGATTTCCAAAAATTATTGGACACGTATTTTTTCTTTTTTCACGAAAACTTAAAATGAAGACGATACAGTGCTTCGAAAACTCGTGTGACGTCATAATTATTATGATAGTACATTTTGACGACACAAGTGACGTTTCTAGCCCCACTCCAAGATCTTTGACGCGTTTTATCTTCGTCATTTTTTATTGATTTGATAAAACAAAAAACACGTATTCAATATTTTTCGATAATCTAACTTACGGACTAAACAGAATCATATTATTTTGACCCAGTCCGATCCCCTATTGAACCCAGAACGTCAAGCTTAGCAGTCTCAACCATTCAACCAACGAGGTGGAGCTGCTCCTAGATCAAATATAATCAGCCAATAATTTTCCCACTACCGGGACACATCAGGCCCCCTTTCTGTTAGACGTGAGGCTCCTAGACCAATAAAGCTTTTGTGAAATAAGTGATTCAATGTACAGTAAATAATTATCCTCCCTTTTCCACACCTTCTTACTATTCCCGGCCCTCATTTTTACTTTTTTATTTCCTTTCAATTCTGAGTCCACGTTCGTTATTTGAAAGGCTTGCTTTCTATACACGTGCATCATTTGCATATCAATGTATGAACATGTGTCGTGTTTTTTTATGTGTAAAAGGGTGAATTTCAACAAGAGATTTTTATGTGTCATTTCGGTGGATTTTTTTTATTTCAATGCTATCTACATATTTTTAATGACAAATAAAACTTTAGCTTATTTTATAACATTGTGCGTGAGTGGACATCAAATATCATCAAAAGTTACATATATATTTAAGGATGAATTTTTAAGAGTCCACTGAAATGAAAAGTGTCTACCGAAATGATAAAAATTACCACCGAAATGATATACTGTGCATACTAATCTAACACGAGTTATAACAGCCACCGAAATGAAATTATTTTTGTCCTCATATCACTGAAATGATAAACTTACTTTTTTGGCGGGAAACCGCAAGACGTTGGGACCGGTGCGTTCGCGCAGAGAGCTTGAGCCGGACTGATCCGAAGTGAGGAAAGGTGAGGGGGGCGTAACAACGCAATGTTGACATGGCTATTCTACTAAAACTTACTATCCTCTGAAATGATAACTTTTTTCCAGACAAAAGTTAACTGCCTGTCAAATCCATGAGAAAGAAGATAAACAAACAAAAATAGTTTTATTTGATCGAATGTATTATAATTTAATGATTACAAAATCGATTTAAACCCATATTACGAATGTATTTGCAGGGGAAGGTATTTTATGAGCGGAATTGGGTTCAGGACAGGCCACTGTGATGATAGAATAACACTTTGTAATTTTTTTTTTCGTTTATTAATGGGTAGAAATCAATATTTTTTTTTGTCAAGGTAGAGAAGTACTTACGCTGTTGAGAAAAAATATATAAAATTAAAAATTAGCACATTGCACTACCGTTCTCAGGTTTGCCGTGTATTTTTTTTGCTTGGGCAATTCACCCAAAAGGTCCTTAAACTCGGATGTACTGTTAGGCTGGTTTTAAAATAGAAAGAAAGAAAGAAGCATGCGTTTAGTTTGCGTTAAAAACACCTTTAAATGACATCATTATCATTTCAGCCCAGAATCACTCACTGTACTGTCACCGTATAGGCCTCCCCTTTCTTATGCCACGCTTCTCTATTCCTTTAAATATAAACAAAGAAAATTAAAAATGCCAAAAGGACCTCAGCTCAGCATAATGCCAGATGGCAACGCAGTGTGTACCACCTGACGCTGATTTTCAGCTGCTGCACACGAGTACCATACGCTTCAAAATCATAAACAAACACATAAAAAGTCTAAAATATTTTGTACAAATACCAACTACTCTCGAAAATAGAACAATGACCAACCATTGCAGAGTTTCTTCCGTGCTTCGGAAAGCACGTACCCTAACATTCTTGAGAAAAGGCTAGGCAGATCAAACTCAAACACAAAGCAATTATTAATATTTCATAAGACCGTTACAGGTACTTTTGAATGTCAGAAAAACAAACAAAGCGAAGCTACAGTCAAAGTCACAAGGTATAATAACTTGGGAAAGTACTGTAGTTGCCAATTCTAAAGCGAATATCTCTATGGCGAAGAATGGGCAAGAAACTCTATGGAAACTCTTTTAAATCAAATGATAGAGCTTAGTTATCTGCTTACCCCATTTCACAGAATTGAACATCAAAAATATACATACATTTCATAGGTAACAATATCATAAAGCCTTATTGCAACGTAATATTACAGATTAGGCCGCATAGAACCTTTTTGGGGCCACGAAACGGACGGACAAAACATCAATGATTTAGACTTCAAAATAATTGGAATATAACTTGCTCTGAAATCGTTTCCGCATACGTATATGTGACTGAGGACACTGGAGTCAGTATTCGTATATTTGTGCGAACAGTTTTCATCGAAATTAGTGAGTTTTGCCAGAACCATGGCAGTGAGCTCGGCTTCCCAAAGAGGATTTTCGGACGCCTAAATCCAACCCTCAATTATTCTTCGTCTAACTCGAGCCGTCAATGGTGCTTAGTCTTCAATGAACCTCAACTTATGGGCAATACTTAAATCTGAAACATTTGACCAGATGTATTAGATATAATTATTAAGCATAATTTTAATTAGGTAGTAATCGGTCTCAAAACGACGTATACTTCTGAAAAGACTTAGACGCAAATAATATAAAAAGTTTTCAGTAGCTTATGATTTCTTTTATCATTAACACATTGTCCTGCTGGCCTACTGTGACGTCTTACAGCAGTACTGTTTTATTCTTATTCCAGTGTGGAAAAGAGATGGCGTTATACAACTTGTATAGCTGTGTCGCTTTCTCACACAAATATAATAAATCAAACAATCCTGCCTTATGACGTCATGGTAACTCCACTAGTCTTCTCAAATAAAGCAGTCGGTTGTCAATTAATATTTCTAGTAGTAATATTATTACAATACTCGCTCATTTAGTAGCCACACAGTATGGGTTTATAATATCCATTCCAAGGTATTTTATAGAGATTAGTTGTAATACAAAATTTACATAGGCCTACATTATAAAATCGTTTATAATAGATTTGTATTGTGTATTAAATTAAAGATTATATCACAGTGCGGCGTCTCGGGAGGTCTTTGAAATATTTAGTCACATCGATGATTGAGAACCTCGGCGCCATTTTGGTTTCTCTTTTGCACCTACATTACATCTATCTATCTATCTAAATAAAAAGAGAAGTCCTGACTGACTGACTGACTCGTCAACGCCCAGGCCAAACGTTTGGACCTAGAAAGCTGAAATTTTGCACAGAGGTTCCCTTTATAATGTAAACAAGGAATAATTAAGGATTTTTCGAAATTCAACCCATAAGGGAGTTAAATAGGGGATGAAAGTTTGTATGGAAAATCGACATTTTCACGCGGGCGAAGCCGCTTGCAAAAGCTAGTCACACATAAACATAAAATCACGCCTGTAATCCCCAGAGTTAGGCAGAGGTGTACCCATTAATACACAAACATTCTGCCACCTGGGAATCGAACCCAACGAGGCAGCGACACCTGAAGAGGTGCGACTGCCTTTCCAAAATTGCAAAACCACGAAATGTCTTCATAGTTTACTTATTGATACTAAAAGCTGCTCCAACTTACGAAATATTGGGTGCATAGTGACTTCTTATCAAGATGTACAGAAAGCGAAGGGACGTGGATGTAGAACCAAGTAACGGTTAGGTTTCTCTAATGAGGGGTTTGGTTCTGAGGATAAAGTAAATTAATACGAGATCTTCTTACCAGTATTGGAAACTGTGCCAGACACTCACAAGATTCTGTATTTTCCTTTTAAAATAGTCGGTGCTGTGACTGAATGCTTTATAGGTCGATAGCTTTTCCCGTTATGTGCAGAAATTAAAATTATCAGGAACGTTTTATATGTAGCCTATTTTTTAATCTTGTACTTACTTTCCACTGCTGGGCAAAGGCCTCCCCCAAATCATTCTAAGAGCTCTTTTCCTGTGGCGCCTTAAGCGTCCAGACCGTCACGCCACCTCTTTCTGCGCCGTCCGTCTTTCGGCAACCATCGTATCGAGGCTTTTGCCCAGCGGTCATCCTGCATGCGACTGACGTGACCCGTCCAATCCCATTTCAGCCTAGAACGCTTCTTGCCAACGTTAACTATGCCCGTTTTGGAGCGCAGGTTGGTGCTTCTAATCTTGTCTTGTCTTTTGACACCCAAAATGCTGCGCTCCGTTGCCCTTTGGCATTCTCCAAGGTGGAACTTCTGTGTCTCGGTGAGGGACCATGTCTGAGCACCGTAGGTTTAGACGGGCAGAATCTGGGGCAGAATGCACATGTCGATGAGTTTATGCTTCAGGGAGACTGGAAGGTTTTAACTGTTACCTATTTATAATATGAGTATAGATTATAATATGAGTACAAATTAATTTCCTCGGCTACTTAAAAACAAGTAGCTAAAATATTAATATTGCCTGAAGCGGTGATTGGGTTGCCAGTCCGATAAACGGCTATAATCAAAATAATTGGTCCTACCACAGGCTCGGGCAAACACATGTGAAATATATGCTACATTAACTTATTGGATAAAATGGATCCATTAATGTAATTAATGATAATGTTGTGGAGATACTTTAGATCATTTTTGTATCTGTATTTTATTAATATACTAGCGACCCGCCTATGTTTTGAACGGGTACAATTTTGCGATATGGCAACATGTCTAAATATTTTATTGCGGTGGTATATTATATACGCATCACAGAACCGGATAGTGTGCCAGAACAAAGGCCAGGCCTATACCTACCAGTGGGTTATTTAAGGCTGAGATGATGACGATGATGAAATACTTCATCATTATCAGCCTACAATGTTCCCACTGCTGGGAGCCTGGGACAAAAACCCCCTCGATATGAGAGGGCCACCACGCGTCCTCAGTTGCGGGTTGATTAGAAGACATGTTAAGTCTTCGAATTTTCGGTTTGAACATAATTATGTCACTTTCCTCACGTTTTCCTTCAGATGAAAAACTTGTAAATGATTGATTAGAATCATCATAGTTCTAAGTATCGTTCACCTAACTGTTCAGACTTATGGACGCCCACAATAAATTATACCCTGTTTTCAAGCCTCAGTTTAAAATAAACACTTCGTTACCCAATCATGGGTTACTCGAAACAATTACAGCTATGCCAGGTAATAACGAATGTTTTGCTCCAGTATGCTTTAGGATTACCACGAACGCGCGGAGAAAATGCAACGTGGGTAGACGGGGATGCAGGACTGTTCGAAAGAGATACTGCAGCCCCGGAACACAAAGGGCTAAGAAAGAGCATGGGTGGTTTATTCAGTAGAAGTCTGACACTCCCTTTCGCTCAGCCCAGAGCTGAAAATAAGGTAGACGGGTTACAATTTTAAAAGCACAGGACCTCGGAGGAGGTTATTCAGACCACCAATGAGTAAAACATTCCTGTCGAAGTGTCGATGATTGGTCGAAATTTTATATGGACTTTCCATTCAGAATATCGTATCGGTTAGTTTAACGCAGTTTTTTGCGGTGTAGTTAGATTCACCGAAAGGTATTGCGTTTTTGGAAATGTGATGCTGAGGAATGAGAAAAATGTCGTGAGGATAAAATGATTGATAGACTATGTGAAGGTTGGTATGGCTAGAAAGGAGGTTGTGACTAGTGATGTGCCTGGTAGGAATATTGCCACTGCCGTTAAAATACCAAAATTGCCAGCAGCATTGGAAATATTGCCAAAGTTGCCGGTCAATGTAGCATATGGCTTATAAATTTATTTATTTATTTAGTTAACATGGGAGACTTACAGCTAAAACAATCAGATCAAGGACAGTACAATAGTCTGAAAGCCAATTAGAGGTCTCCACTTATAAAATACAGAAATAAAAAAATTATTAAATTCTACGGACATTCACATCAAGTTACTATATAGGTACTACAGCTTAATTACCTACTATGTTGCTCACACTGCATAAGAACTATTATAACAAAAATAACTAGGTACATGAAAAGCACTTCCTGGCTGACGACACACTAGTTTGGAATGGATCTATATCATACTGTTTACAAAGTTTGTTTAAGTGTAAATGCTAATTATAAGTGTATTACATAGTTTCCGTACTTAATTTGACTTATAATTAACAAACATTCCCCGAATATTTCCACTCCCGGCAATATTCCCGGCAATTTCGCCACCAAAATTCTCACTTCGGGCAATATTACCGGCAACGGACATCTCTCTTTGTGACTGCTGAGATGGCGAGAAATAGAGAATTATGAAAGACATACTGTGAAGTGTGTAAAGAGAATGATGACGATGAAGTATTTGCGCTTTCACAATAACACCCTGCATAGGCACATAAATTTGTTTCTGAAAGTTTTTTTAGCCACAATGGGCCTACGCAGTTTAATACTCTACTCCCTCTCATAGACAAGAGGCTGTGTCCTAGCAGACCTTCAGTGGAACGTGACGTACTGACTCCGTATATAAATTTGGCATTTTTTGCCCCCTTTTACAAGCGAACGAAATTAGGTACTTCAACCTAACCCTTCAAAGATTAAGTACAGGCGTTGTGTTATGTTATATATATTATCATCCAAATTTACGAAACGTTTACTCCGCTCGTTCATACTAAGCCCACAGTATTCGTGAATCAACAATTCACGTTCAAATTGAACCGACCAATACCGATACCGATACCAATACAAATACCAGTGCAGGGAACGGAATTTATTAATTAATTGATTAACGGGTTCGTTCAGCGTTTAAGTGTAAATTTGCTGTAATTAGGCACTGTTGAGTAGAGTCTCGAAGTTTTTACAGTTCGATAACATTGTGAAATTAATGAATTGTATGTTATCAAAAGAGCTAAATTAGTAGCTCAGTTCTGGGCGAACATAGATTGCCATCGACACGTTAAGAAGAAGAGTGAATTAGGGTATTTTTTCGGTCTGCATTCTTTTATACGGTCTCATTGATCTAGGCAGGTCGTGGCTAAATAATACCAGCCACACTGGTCTATCTTCCAGGTTAAGCTACCCATTACAAGGTCAGACTGTGAATGGGTGACTATCTATTTAAATAAAAGGAGAACTGACTGACTGACATATCAACGTACAGCCGAAACTACTGGGGCTAGGAATGTGAAATTTTGCACACGGCTTCCTATTATAATGTAGGGGAGCACTAAGAAGGGGTTTTTGGAAATTTAACCTTTACGGGGGTGAAAAGGGGGATGAAAGTTTGTATGGAAAATCGTCAATTTTGTAGTTGAACCGACATCCACGCGGGCGAAGCCGTGAGCAAAGTGCTAGTCATTACATACTTAGTTGTTCCGTGGCGCGGAGGCTTAGTTGTTGGTCCTGACACTCGTAACAGGTATTCAGAGAATCGAAAGTCTGGCAACCAGTCTTACCAAAGGGTTCCGGGCTCCACAACCTAGTGCTAACTGGGTTGTGGCTAGAACAATCGCTACATGTAAAATACTGATATTCAGCTGCAGACGGTTAGAAAGGTGGCCAACCCCAGCGTAATAAGGAAAAGGCTAAGCGAATGATGGATTTGTAACTTTTGGTTATAAATCCATCATTTGCTTCCACATCGAACTCAAATCCTCAAAACTAAATCCATCCACATATTTCCTAACTCACGTTTGCGCTTGTATGAGCTTCCAATTCATAACTGTGCCTATTTTAAACCGTGACGTATGACTTGCTACAATGGAAACTTATAACTACTAGTGTTATAGCTATGCTATAACTACTGGCGTTGCTTGCGTCTGTGAGTCAGCGACTAATATTGACGGGTTATTGAGTACAAGGCATAGACGGCAGCGGGGGTTGGGACTTCCGGTGGTGATGGGAATAGATTTTACTACTAGCTGATGCCCGCGGCTTGGCCTGCGTGGATGTTGGTTATCGCGACCAAAAGTAATCTTTTCATTCCCCCCTTTCAACCCCTTAAAACCCTTTTTCGCATTAAAAATTGGCCATGTCCTTCTCAGGCTTTCTGTGAACCAAATTTAATTGAATTCGGTTCAGTTTTTTTGGCGTTAAAGCGCGACAAGCAGAGTGGCTTACGCATTTACAATATTAGTAAGGATTGGTATGGGAATGAAAAATAAGATGGTGGGATGTAGGTGGAAAGGGGAGGTTGGTAGGCGTTCTGACCATTGTCTTCCAAGGTTACGGAATTTTGTTGGAAAGAGCGACCGCGGCTCTGGAATGCAAAAAGGAATAGAAGGCACACGGATGGGTTTTAGTCAGTAAGAGCCTGACACTCCTTGATTCGCCCAGAGACGGAGGTGTCATTTGATGATTTGCCCAAACTTAAAAATAACACATAGGTACCTTGGGAAATGTGGCTGTGCTATCAGGGACATCTTTGCCTAAGCTTCCAGTTATTATAAGCGTGATATTATTGTAATTCTTGGTTGTAGTAGTAGGTTGCAAGTTAGAAACCAGGCACTTGGATTTATTTCATTACCACTGCTCTCAAAAAGGTGAAGACATGGACAAGGTGTGACATGTGGTACTGTTCCAACATGGTGGATTACAGCCCACTCCATTGCACAGAAAATAGGCTTGAGTCCCAGCTGTGGTAACGACACAATCTGATTATAAGCCTCAAATAAAGTGTTCTACCTACCTTTTCAGAGGCTGGCGTGAATATAATTCCACATAAACGTAATGAGCATGAATTTAATATCGTGACAAAATTAAGCATTAAATTGAAAACGACATAAAGTCAATACGGGGTTTTACACGTAATTGAATACATGTCTCCCTCTCCGAGTATTTTAAGCGTGAAAACGTGACATTGTAGAATATTATAATACGGACGAAAATTGTACCTACATATTTATTTTGTTTTTTTTTATCATTACGCTTGTTTGCTGCAAAGGGGTTTAGCAGAAGTGTTGTTATCGAAGTCCAGTTGAAAACCAGCATCATGCACTAAATTTTCATTAGGCAGATCATTTTACTGAACTGCTTCTAGCAATTATATTAATAACTAGCTTTTGCCAGCGGCTTCGCCCGCGTGAAAATGACGATTTTCCATACAAACTTTCATCCCCTATTTAACTCCCTTAGGGGTTGAATTTCGAAAAATCCTTCCTTATTCCTTGTCTACATTATAAAGGGAACCTCTGTGCAAAATTTCAGCTTTCTAAGTCCAAGGGTTTGGGCTGGGCGTTGATGAGTCAGTCAGTCAGTCAGTCAGGACTTCTCTCTTTATATAGATAGAAGATAGATAGATAGATATCATTCTCTTGCCCTTATCCCAATTCATTGGGGTCGGCGCTTCTTCCAGCATACTTCTCTGTTACTCGTCATCTCAAAAGACACCTAATTTCTTGCCATATTGTCCTTTACGCAGGCCATTCATCGTTGTATGGTCTTGCTCTACTCTTATACTTTTGGTTTAAAGAATTTATTCTCATAAAAACAATACATAGGTTCACTTACAATGATATACAAAGTAATTGCTTATATCTAAATAAATACATTTTTTTTTACTTACCTACACCTTTCCACATTCATACTCAAAATTTTCCTCACGACATTATCGTTTCCTCGATTATCACTACATATTAGAAAGCAAAGTCCTCCGCCGTGACTGTGTGCCAAACACAAAAACTACTGCACCGATATTCATGCTGTTTTCACCAATGAATAGAGTGGTTCTTGAGAAAAGTTTTAGTATATATTTTGACCGACATGCACGCGGCCGAAGCCGCGGTCATCAGCTAGTTAATCTTACTATGAAAGAACACACTCTAACCTCTTGTAACTTAAACCACGAACCAACCAAAGTTATTTTAACAAGAGCTGATTGTTTTACTAGTACCGCACGGTCCAGGGTTCGAGTCTCGAGAATGGAATTATTGTTCATTTTCAGTTGTTCAAACAATAATGGTTCTCTTTTTAATCACAGTGCGAGCTATTCACGTTTATATAGTGAGTAGTTTCAATTGTTAGGGTAGTAATTTAATATTTGTATAGGTTTGTAATAGAGGAGCTTGTAGGTTAATAATAACTGTTGTTAATAAAATAGGAGGCTGATTGGTGACGCCAAGCTGGTTGCCAAGCTACATAGCCTGGCCCACCGCCGCAAAGTTGCATGTCTGTCGGTCTTCTACAGACTGTACTTCGGAGAGTGTGCGCAAGAGCTCCACGAGCTTATTCCACCATCTCCCTTCTTCCATCGAGAGACTAGGCGTACTGCAGGTTATCACCCATACCTTGTCGATGTTCCACACATTCGTACGAAGCGTTTTGCTTAGACTTTCATTATTCGTACAGCCAAGGAGTGGAACACCCTGCCTGCGTCGGTTTTCCCGAGTTCTTATAACCCCAATCTATTTAAGTCGCGAGTAAATAGGCTTCTTCTGGGTAAGCTCGTTCCATCTTCGACCTCATCTCTGCCCTTGGGGCAAGATTGAGGTCAAGAGTAAGCCCATATTAAATAAATAAAAAAATAACTGCTACTCGGGTCGATGTTTAGGTAAAATCAGCGCTTCCCTAGGTTGGTCCGTGGATGGGTCAACACCCATTACTTACCGAGTTTTCTCCGTGCTTCGGAAAGCACATTAAGCTGTTGGTGCCGGCTGCCATGTATAGATCTTTGGCAGTCGTTACAGGTTGTCAGTGACCTGAAAGCCTGACAACCAGCATTTACTGGGTTGTGAAGGTTACATATACAATCACTCGATCCATGTAAAATACTGTTTTACGGTTGCCTCAGACCAAGAAAAAAAAGGAAGACGGCGCGCCGCGAACACCAAAAGTGAAGCCACACAACCAAGCGCCTTACAATTAAACATAAACGCTCACGCACACAGCTATACTACAACGAGATATCGTCTAGATATCATTGTACTAATACGACACACACATCTTAGATAAAAAGTTGGCTTCACTTTTGGTTCGTGGCGCGCCGTCTTTCTTTTTTTTATTGGCCTGAGACGGCTGCATACGGTTAGACTGGAAGCCACCACAGCGTAGTTGGAAAAAGGTTAGGTAGGCAGATGAATATAAGGGAGGCCTTTGCCCAGAAGTGGGACAATATAGGCTAACAAAAAAAAAAAATGGACGAAAGAAGGTGCAGAGGTTGTGTACCTCTGCACGGCTCGGGCGGGGGGCAATAGGCTCGCCCTATTTTACTTGTGAAATGGGGATGCACTATTAGTTACATCACTGCCTAACCATTCGGGGAGTACAGGTGTGATGTTATGTTTTATATGGTCAGACATTACGGCAAAGTGACTTTATACAAATTAATATTTCGTGCATTTTTTTTTAAACCGAATCTTATACCTACTAATGTTTTTTTTTTTATTGTTACAGATGTTTCCACCAAAGAAGAAAATGCTTTATTACTGTAAGTATCTGCAACTAAACTAATAGGACCATTATTGTATACATCTATATAAATAAAAAGATAAGTTAGTCCTGACTTACTGACTGACTCATCAATGCCCAGCCCAAACCCTTGGACCTAGAAAGCTGAAATTTTGCACAGAGGTTCCCTTTATAATGTAGACAATCTATTTATCTATCTATATAAATAAAAAGAGAAGTCCTGACTGACTGACTGACTGACTGACTCATCAACGCCCAGCCCAAACCCTTGGACCTAGAAAGCTGAAATTTTGCACAGAGGTTCCCTTTATAATGTAGACAAGGGAATAGGGAATTTTTCGAAATTCAACCCATACGAGAGTTATATAGGGGATGAAAGTTTGTATGGAAAATCGTCATTTTCACGCGGGCGAAGCCGCTGGCAAAAGCTAGTATCTGATATAGTCCAACCTGCTACATTATTTCTCCCGGTTTCAAAGCAGGGTTGATATTATCATCATTCTCTTACCCTTAAGTATTTAATTTAACGATTCGGCGCAAACGCAGCATGTCTTCTTCTTCCAAACTTTTCTATTACTTTTCATCTCAAGTGAAAATTTTATCATTGATTTCAATTTTGATAATTTATCGTGGTATGGCGTAATGAGGAAAATGTGAGACCCATGGGCGGTATAAAAAATCTGACATCCCGTTAGAGACACTAACCACACAATAAAGAAAGAAATGAAATACTAGTGAACTGTTCATCATCATCATCATCAGCCTATAATGTTCCCACTGCAGGGACTCAGGTCTCCTCTCTAGGAGAGAGATGGGCTATAATCCCCCACGCGGGCCCAGCGCGGATTGGCCCAGTGAACTGTTACCATGAGTAAAATAAAAGGATTTCGCCCCATTTTTGCCCACAACCAACAGGATTACTCAATTATAACCACAAAAGGTACTAAAACCAACAAAAAACGGAAAACTGAAAGCTTGCCAGGAATTTAATTTGATTCCAATAAAATTTCCATTTAAGTAATTAATCTAGCTAGCTTAGTAAGTAAAGTGGTTTTTAAGTTATTCTCTTGGCGGACAAAAACTGTCAAAAATTCAGCGGAGCTCGGGTTTTTACGTAATTAATTCAATTTTTGCGTTTTTTCTTTCTTTCTGTAATAAAATTTGGGAGAGAATCTGTTTAACAGAATGTTGTGAACACTACAACGGGATATTTAACATGTTTATTAATTGTTTTGCATTAAACGTTACATTTTAAAAGATTTTGCGCCAAACCAGCTACTGTTTAATAAATAAATAATAAGGTTCTTCCAAAAATCTCCAAACGACAAACTTCTAAAGTAAACTTATCATATCATTTACGGGATGGGTGAATATTTGAAGATAAGCATATTCAGGCTTCGTAAATTAAGGTCAAATAATGCTTCCAATTTGAACTTTTATGGATTTAACCTAAAGTTTATAGTGTAGCTTAACCAAATAAATCAAACGCACAGTATTTGAACTGCTCTATAGGTCTGAATTTACAGCTGAAAATTTTCGTCGAACGGTGATGAGATATGAAACGTACGGTAATTAGCATTTAAAAAATGGTAATTATGCTTCGTGATTGGTAATTAGAAATAAAATGAACAATATACTTGAATCACATATTTATTAATGATTTAGGTGACATTATATGACATCAAACTTAGCTATTTAGCGACGTGATTGAATAAAAAAAATAACTCAAAAATCAACCGGTTTTCCAAAAAATCAATAACATTATCTGTCTAGTAATTCAAATAAAATCAAACTCAGTGTAAATAGAGCTTAAACCTTATCCGCCTTATTACAAAACGTAGTTAAACCTGGTTTAACTTAGACTTGGTTTATCTCGCATGTCGTCTCACTTCAATGATATTCAAAAGAAAGTGACAGCATGCGAGATAAACCAAGTCTAAGTTAAACCAGGTTTAACTGCCTTTTGTAATAAGGCGGTATATGTTCCATCTAAGATATTTCTTCAACTCGATGAGATCTTATATAAAAACTTAAAAAATATTTCTAAGTCTCACTTTCATGACCAGAGACTGCTCATGTACATACGCCAGCACATCAAGCTACAGCAATCTGTCAAATTTAAAATAGATTTTCAACTTTATCGCTAAAGCATTAGGTTCAAAGTTGATTGAGAAAATTTGACAGTTTCGGGTAGCTCGATGTGCTGGCGTCTGTACTAAATCATAAAATAATTTGGTCTTAAGAAGATCTGCAAAATCATTAATCGGCAAATGATAAACAGAAAAATACTAAAGATTTGCTGTTTCGATAAAAGAAATTTATAAAATATAAAAAATAATATATATTTTTTTAATTTCTATTTTTTTTAATTAAATTAAATTTATATTTAATTAAATTTAATTTAATTTAAACTTAATTTAAATTTAATTTTACAAAATTTAAATTTTAAATAATATTTTTTTAAATTTCTATCTGTTTTTATATATGTATTTTTTTTTTCTAGATAAGTAGGTTTATTTTGTTGCGGAAGTGCCAGTTCACACCGAACGATCAACAATCGATCTGGCGTTGGTAGTAACAATTCGATCTTGGGCTGGCCTAGCGGAGTAAGGAGTTTCAATATAATAAGAGGTCCGCTTAATCTGGTACTAATTACCATTTCAAATTGCTCATTACCGTTCGCCAAAATACGAACGGGAAAAATGGTAATTATATAAATGGTAATTAGGTATTTGTACACTTTTTCACATTACACGTTCTTTGTTGAACTTAAAAAATTGGGAACATAATCAAACCAAAGAGTCTCCTATGGCGACTATTACAATACATAAAAATGATAAATAAAAATGTTAGACAAGCCAGGGGAAACTCGAACGGTAAGGAGATTTTTGTTTGCCAAACACGATTTCTGGGCGATTAAGGTAGGCTAGAGTTGACGCCAAAACACTTTTTGACGTGTGACCCGCACGAATCGAGACGCAGAACTGAGCGCGACCGCCGAGTTACTCTTACAGATAGCAATACACTACGCAAAAAAAAGTATCCCTGCGACTGTGTGAACAAATGGTAGTGAGTATAAAGTGTTGGGACAATTTTCAAAGTCGTTACAAATTACCTAAAAGTGTTCTTTAATGTGTATATTTTTGCTAATTAGTAAAGCATGTTGTGTACTATCTAAATTACTTCTTAAAAATACGATCTTCAGGGTATTTTTATAACTTTTAGAGCATGAACTGCTAACATTTGGAAATTGGGACACGAATGGTGATGAGATTTGAGAAACGTTTATGAACATAACTTAGTTGTTTAAAACAATAGGAATATATTATGTACATCTGTATATAGTGCTCGAACTATGTTTTACGTGAAATTAAAAAAAAAACAACTTTATATCTAACTAAGTAGTTATTTGGGGAGGGCCGCGTGATATGCACATGTTCAAATAATCACCCGGATATCTCCCGTAGTTATAAGTAAGTAGGTACTTATAGTAAGTACTCATCTATTATTATGAGATGCCAATATTTCGACGTCATTTACAGTTTTTTGTTTCTGAATTTTTCGATATCGTAAGCTCATAATAATGAATAATCACGGAAAATTTCCCGTAAGTGACACTATTATAAACCTAGTTACAAACCGTGAATGCTTAAAAAAGTGTATAAACTTCTAAATCATCAAATAACAAATCACAATGAATCAAGCAAGAACAAAAGCAAAATAACTTCAAACATTTTGCATAAATTCGAGTTAAAAATATTGTTTCAAACTCGCTACAAGGCAGTAGGTACTGTAACTCGTGAGTTTCACGATGACCTTTCGAAATCCGGCCTCGAAACGTGAACCCGGCCCGAAAAGGTTTCAGGAAAACCCTTCGATGAAATGTCAAAGTTTCATTCTCAAACAAATCCTTTATTTTCGGATCCTTATTTCTTTTTATTAAAAAAATATCACGTTTTTTAGAAGAATTGTGTGTTATACTTCGGTTAGGCAACGGTACTGAAAATGAAATTGTTTTAATCATTCTTTTACATTGTGGGGTTTCTTTGCAATGTGACCATTTGTTTTAAGGTTTTTACTTTGCCTGGTTACATGATATGAAAGAGAGTAAAAGCCACCGTGACGTCTAACAGGGAAGAATGGAAAGAGAAAACGTGTTGCGCCGACCCCTGTTGTTTCTGTCATCTGTGGCCGACCCCAAATCGAATGCGATAAGGGCAGGAACATGGTGATGATGATGGCTTTGCCTGGTCACTGACCATTTGATGTTTTAAACTTATGATTCATCTATCATCTTTATAATGATCTGTTCAAAGTAATGAAGACTGACGGAATGACTGCCATCCTTTGTATTGCTAGTTAGTAGGAGGACACTCCTGCCCATCCTTGATGTTATATGAAGTCAAGGCACATTTTGACTTACTTTCCGAAAAATCGACTGAAAACTACCCTGAAAGCATTTTGCCTAAAGTTAGTGGATACCCTACGAACAAACATTAAAACGAGAGTGCATTTAATAAAACCGTTACATACCAAATTGCTAAATAAAACCGACCAAACGAATGTCCCAATCTATTTACGTAAAGGTGAAAAGCTGTCTCTGCCGCATCCAATATTTAAAAAGGGGTACAGATTGACGCGACCGCGATAAAAACCTGATATAAAAATAAAATGGGGCGACTCCAATTTGTGAGGTCTAATTTTTTTCTACCCATTTTCTACCTACCTTGATAAATCAGGGCGTATCGCGATTGCAACCCCGCCCGACCGCACCCTCGGCCGACGATAAACAATTCCACCATCCACCTATTTTCATCGACATTTGTTTAACGGGGCGCGCCACCCATATAACTGTATTGCGCACTATAATCGGTCAATCTGTCGCATTATTACCCTGCCCTTAGTCTGCCCAAATAAGTTACAAAGGCTATAAAGACAAGAAATGACCTTAAAATAAACAGATGATCGCCAAACGAGGTGCGGTGTCCACCTGCAATAAAGCAGTGTGTACATAGCCGACGCGCCCTTTCTCTAATGAGGACACTTTATGGGGCGAGCTAGCATTTAGTTTTTATTGTCTGTGCGCGCGCAACCCCTTGTCGATGGTTTATAAAGAGGAACTTGGGGCAAACTCGCTCAGTAGTCCACGTGACGGCATCGCGCGCGGTCGTCCGCAACACTTCGCTAACTTAATATGTGTTAATTTGTTTCGATCGTGTTACGTTAAATGAGTGACTCAGTTCTGAGTCGAACTCGCCCACATCCGATAATTGGACGCCAGCCTAGAACACAAATTAACGAGTTTCTTTTCGTTTTTTCTTGTTGTAAACATCGAGTGAAATTTTAAGAAACAATTAGAATGTTAGGTGCGAACTATAAACACAACATTTCCGGTCTAATTTAAAAATAATTTCTTAAAAAAATCAGTTCATTGTTAAAAGCAACCGTCATAAAAAAGTTTTCATTTACGTTTAAAACTTTAACGAATAAATCTAAAGAACTCTTCGTAAAATATTATTAGAACTAACTTAAACTCTAAAGTTTATTCGACTAGTTCTGAAGTAAGCGATTTTCCAAAGTTTTACTTGGAGAAGAATCGGCGTATTCAAAACAGTTCTTAAACTCAAAAACAACTTTAGGAATAAACGCTTAAGCGCAATTTATCAGACAGAATTCCAATTTCAGGATGATTTATAGCACTGAAAATCGGAAATAGGAGTTCTGTTTAAAGTACTATCAGATAAAAGTTTGGTTTCTTGTTTATCAGACTCATTTATCAATATTGCTGTCTCTCTCTGAGTATTTATCATCTGCCTAGCCCTACTATACTCGGATCCAGTCCAGTCTTACCAGATGCAGCTGAACACTAGTATTTAAGAGGAAACGCGAGTGGTCTTTTCTCCATACAAACGCTCTCGCCTGTTTTCTTTTCGGTTAATGACCCTACGGCAATGGTTTTTTACAGAATAATAAATATTAACTATTTCTATGCCCCTATGTTTTCCTTTTTGGTGATAAATTATTTTTATAAGCACTAGAACCCTCAAAAAATGCTCAAAATTGCTTGTTTAGATCGCTGTTAACAGAGTCCTAGTGTACAAATTTGACAACTATTAACGAAAAAAGAAAAAAATAGCGGCGTAGTATATAACCTCCTTATTCATTGTCTAAAATATCTTTTAAATTGGTTCAATATTGGAGGAGGAAATAGGCGAGAGCCAAACCTCGAATTCTAACTTTTTTCTATAGTTGTCCTTATCGCACGAATTTGAGGGCAGGAGGACGGAGAGAGACAGCGATAGTAGAAAGAGACAGCACTCGCATTTCCTCTTAACATAGAGTGGCTGTCTCTGAGTATTACATGGACGAGTTAATACCAAAATTTAAACGCATAGTGACATCTGTCAATCCGCACTGGGCACGCGTGGTGGATTATAGCCAATCCCTCTCCTAGAGAGGAGGCCTGAGTCCCTGCAGTGGGAACATTATAGGCTGATGATGATGATGATAGTCCAAAGTGAAATAGGCAGAAAGCTTACTCTTCCGCTATTCTTTTCTGATTAATTTCGTTGCGGGATCCAAGACAGTTAAATCGTTTCCCTGGGACTTCGTCGGGCTTCATTGTCTCGACACTTTTCTTGTAGTCGCCACTGTTGATTCTGGCTTACAGGAGTTGCAGTGGTTTGGGAATAATGTGCCACAAACTTGTCCCAAAAAAAAAGACAGAAAGCTTTTCAATGCTAGTGCCAAAAAAATACTGTAGTTTAAACTTGTAAATTTTATGACTGCAAGTAATAATATTAACCCTAAATTATCAAGTTACCAGTCAAGTTATAACGACCGGAAAGTAAGACCGGATGCTCAGTTCCTTTATCCATGCACCCTAGTCGTTTTGCACGACTTGAGGCTCAAACCAAGGTCCTTTCGGGGTGCAGCAGTGTTACTACTTAAGTATTATTAATATTTTGTGCATATATTTCTTTGGGTATTATTTTCCGATTTAATTGATAACCTGGTGATAAGATGTTGGGGTTGGGAAAAAAGGGGGGGAAATAAGAGGTAAGTACCTACTAGTAGTTATTCTGGACCTGCCTGCCAGGGTTGCGGATTTTGTTCGAAGGAGTCACAGCGGCCCTGGAAAGCAAAAAGCATTAGGAGGGACACGGATGGGTTTTGGTCAAAGAGTCTGATACTCCCGTCTGCTCCGCCCAAAGCGGGAGAGGTCATTTGATGATTTTCCATCCGCAAAAATAAAAGCTTTTTTTTTTACTTTTTTTAAAAAAGCGTTGCCCCACACTATTAATTTCTCCTGTATCGTGGGTGCGTTCACAAACATTTAAACTCACATACACAAATACCCAGACCCGGAACAACTATCTGTAGGTCTTACAAATATTTGTTCCGTGTGGGGATCGAACCCGCGACACGCAGCGCGGCAGTCCATTGCTTGAGCCACTACGTCAACCGTGCCGTCAAAGCTGATTGAATAATCTCAAGTAAAATCGTACATTCTGAATAATTGAAATTAAGAGCATAATATAAAAATATACCTATAATTTAGGCCTCGTTGGTCCAGTGTTCGATTACCAGATCCATGTGGTTTTATTTTTAGGAATTTATTTATTTCACTTTTAGGGAAACTTACAGCTAAACAGACAGTGAGTAATAATTTAAACAAAATATGGCCAATTACAAGTTTCCACATGTAGTTTATAAACAATATGACGAGAAAGAAAAGTACCTATAATAAAACCAAAAAAGAAACATAACACCAAACAGAAAAATGACTAAATACGCTCGAAGAAGCTATTTGATAGAGTTTTCTTCAATATAACTAGACTAGTACTGAAAATGTCGATCTCAGCTTCCCGGCAGGTTTAGATTTCATAGGTAGATACTCTTAATTTGGGCCCAATTGATAGCAATAGGTACGACCTCTATTACATAGGACTTAAATATAACTGGCGAAATGTAGGTGTAGGTACTAATGGGTATCATCATCAGCCTTTATTTGTTCCCACTGCATGGACTCAGGCCTCCTCTCTAGGAGAGGAATGGGCTATATTCTACCACGCGGGCCCAGTGCGGATTGGTAGATGTCGCATATCTTCGAATTTTTGGTTCTAAGACATGCCGGTTTCCTCACGATGTTTTCCTTCACCATTTTTAGAGCAGTGGTGATGAAATAAATTACACAAAGTAATGCGCCTGCCTGGGTTCGAACCCACGACCAACTTGTTCGTAAGTCGGGGCCGCCACCACTGGGCCACCACTGCTCTCTGGGTATACCTACATTTATTTATGTTATAATATTCTTTTGACTACCCACAAGCGAACTTTCCTCAAAATAGTTTTCCTCCTACTAAAGAGTGGTTTCTTATTAATTAACTCTGCAATACCCACTAAGCTACAAAAGATTGAAGATAGCATATCAGTTTCCTTATGTATTTTCCTTCCTTTTAATTATAATAACAATGGGAATATTTCATTCATTTTACACCGAACACGTGCCAAGCAATCCTTTTATTAAAAGTTATTATTATTTTAACGATAAGATCTGGTTGACGACTAAAAGATTATGTGAACCCGAACTTACCTAAATGTTCATTAGGATTTCATAATGACAAAACGATGGAAAAGGAAAACTTCGATGTCCAACCAAAATTATGGAGATATGTCACACATGTTGAGTTGTTCCGGTCTGATCCCCCAAACCGATCCACTGCCAATGTTATTCCTTTCTGATCCCCTTTTTGACACAAGTACAAGTGAAGTACAGTCAACAGAAAAACAGTTGTTAATGAAAAAATAATCAGTTTTTATTTCTATAACTTACAATTGTACGAACATCCCACAAACTACCAGGAGAACAGAAGTAGGAAGGAGGTATTGGAATCTTTAAATCCAATCTATATTATTTCTTTCTAAAAAAAAGGGCTAAGAAGGAACATGGGTGGGTTTTAGTCAGTACATGTCGGACACTATCTCCCGCTTCGCCTTTGTGATTTCCCATCCGTAAAAAAGGCTCTAGTTTCTCACAAAGCAGGAATACAGCTGAGCATGGTTCTGGGTACTATTCTCGGGTCGGGAGAGTGTGTGTGTGTGTTGTTGAGTTTTTCCATTATGAATTTCTCAGCGGCACTCGCGGATACTGGATCTTTCCTCAGTTTTCCCGACATAGGCCTTTAAACATAACATTGGTAAAATGTAGGTGTGTACTATAAAATACATCTGACTAACCGTTAGGGGATTATGTTAAGTTTAGATTTTTCTTGCATTTGAGACTCAAACGAAAAATTTAGGAAATATTTCAGTCAAGGAAATGAAGACTTTTCTCGTAATATGAAAAATGCTTCAGTATTTTTATGGTAATCAGGGCGGCTTCCAAAGTTTGATTACGAAGCCTTGGAAAAAACGTTTAGCTTACTCAAAGTAAATATGAGGAGGAAAAACGAAAATATATAAATTTCTGCAGCCCGAATGTAGCACGTTTTTTTATGTATGTATATGTAAAAAAGACGGGCTCATGGCTAAATAATATCAAGATGAATCTTCGGGTTAATCCACGCTTGGTCCTGGGTTGGTCCGTGAATCGGTGGTCACCCATTACAAACAGAATTTCCTCCGTGCCTCGGAAAACGTGGAAAGCCGTCGGACCCCGCTGTTAATTGTAGATCTTTGATAGTCGTGACATTCAGTGGGGCGAAAGTCTGACAAATCCATCTTGCCAATGAGTATCGTATTACCCAGTACTTAAAGAAAGAAAGAAAGAAAAAGTATTTATTGATTTCACAACAGGACTTGAACGCATTGACAAAAAATTAAAAGTACCGGGCTTACCGGGTTGTGGAGGTCAGATACGCATTCGCTCCATGTAAAATACTGGTATCCAGCTGCAGCCGGTTAGACTGGAAGCCGACACCAACATAGTTGGGAAAAGGCAAATGAAAATGAAGTAAGTATTTGTGAAACCTACAAAATTATCACGAAAGTGAAATTTGTCAATTATTTAGATCCTTTATGCAACATTTAACACATTATTGTGTAAATATATAATTATATGCCAATATTAAGATTACATAAACACTACCTACTTGCGTTTTTGTTTTAACTTATTGTATGAAACTACCATTTTGTTTACCCACTGTGTATAACACAGCGTGGTGATAAAAATATAATCATCCTTATATTATGTTTTTATTTTATTGTCTATAAATAAGTAGGTAATTGTCTTTAAACCGTTTTAATTAAAATAATTACAAAACCGGCTAAGTGCGAGTCGGACTCGGACATAAACAGTTTCGTGCTACCAGAGACTATTATAAAAAATAAGCACCGAAAACAACACGTTTCTTGCGTGTCCCTTTTATTTTTTTTAAATTTATTATTGTTTTTCTATGGGTTTACAGTAACAAACTGTCTGTGAAAATTTCAATTGTCTACCTGTTACAGTTCAAAAGAAATATAGACCAGGGTCGATAATTTTTGAAACCAAAAAAAATTACAGTAGGATGAAACCCATTAGAAAAGGAGGGGAATATGATCAAAATGAAAGGAAAAATAAATTACGGTCGATCCGAGTTCGGGAAGTGGGGGTGGGGGGGGTTTTAAGGGGGGAAAGCGGTTTATCTCGATTTACGGCAAAACTACAAGTCCTATGGAAAAAAGTTAAATGGCAAAGTTGTAGGTAATAAAAAGATCTACAACTTTTGCATTTGCAACTTTTTCACATAACCTCAAAATTTAGGTGAAAAATTCAAAAAACCAAGTTTTTGGTTTTTAATTTTTATCTTTTACAAAAAAACATTTTTTTTTCACGAAATTTAGTGAAAATTTACATTTTTATGCCCATAATACACTGTAATTTTTTTGATAAAAAATATTTATTTTTCACCTTATTATTGACTTAATATCGAAAAATCAGCCATATTTTCAATCGAAAATTCTGACGTCAAAATATCTGTTTTTTTTTTAAAGTCGGTGGGCGTTGTGTTCCTTATAATCTCTACTTTCTGATGATGTATAAAAAATATACATTGCAAGGTAAATTTTCTCAGAAAATGCAAAATCAGCTGCTACAAAATAACAGGTAGTAAGGGCCAAACCCTCCTAGCCCCTTCCCCACTTCTCTGTGAAATACCTTTTCATGGGCCAAAATTTTCCGTAGGTCTCCACGATATATAAATTATCTTTAAATAACAATAAATAGGCATAAAACAGCAATTTCTTGCCTAAGCCTTATTATTTGGTAGTGGGTATTATTTCGCAGCAGCTGATTTTGCATTTTCTGTGAAAATTTACCATTGCAATGTATATTTTTTATACATCATCAGAAAGTAGAGTTCATAAGGAACACAACGCCCACCGACTTTTTAAAAAAAACAGATATTTTGACGTCAGAATTTTCGATTGAAAATATGGCTGATTTTTCGATATTAAGTCAATAATAAGGTGAAAAATAAATATTTTAAATCAAAAAAATTACAGTGTATTAAGGGCATAAAAATGTAAGTTTTCACTTAATTTCGTGAAAAAAAAATGTTTTTTTGTAAAAGATAAAAATTAAAAACCAAAAACTTGGTTTTAGGCATTTTTCACCTAAATTTTGAGGTTATGTGAAAAAATTGCAAATGCAAAAGTTGTAGATCTTTTTATTACCTACAACTTTGCCATTTAACTTTTTTCCATAGGACTTGTAGTTTTGCCGGAAATCGAGATAAACCGCTTTCCCCCCTTAAAACCCCCCCCCACCCCCACTTCCCGAACTCGGATCGACCGTAATTTATTTTTCCTTTCATTTTGATCATATTCCCCTCCTTTTCTAATGGGTTTCATCCTACTGTAATTCTTTTTCATTTTTTATCATTTTTGAAGGCATCGGCCCTGGTCTAATAACCCTGTGGCCCGCCATATTATGTCACGTTGGCACCCTTTCGGTAGAATAAACCAGTCTTACTAAAATCAGTCGTAAAATACCCCTTGGTATTTTATACAGAACTAACTTGAACATAACCCCAAATAAAGTAAATAAACGCATATTCTGTTCTATGGGTTTACACTTAAATAACAGAAACAACAGGGTTTACAGTAAAGACTATCTGTGAAAATTTCAATTGTCTACTTGTTACAGTTCAAAAGAAATAACCCTATGGCCCTCCAGTATTATGTCACGTTGGCAACTTGGCACCCTTTCGGTAGAATAACTCGTAGCCAAAAACCAGTTTTACTAAACTCAGTCGTAAAATACCCCTTGGTATTTTATATTATACAGAACTAATAGTTGTTGCCAGCGGTTTCACCCGCTACAACTTGAAAATTATCCCACGGGAAGATAAAATTGGGATAAAAACTATCCTATGTGTTAATCCACGTTATAAACTATCTGTGTACCAAATTTTATCCAAATCCGTTCAGTAGTTTTTGTGTGAAAGAGTAACAAACATCCATCCATCCATCCATCCGTCCACACATTATATTATACGTACTTACTTTCACGTTCATATAATATTAGTAGGACTAACTTGAACAGAACCCTAAATAATTATATTTATAGTAAATAAACAATAATATTCTGTTGTTATGCAAAACTAGCGTTCAATTATAATAAACTTAGACCAACACGTGTAAACTTGTGTAAAATGTACCATCATCGTCACTTCATCACTTGAGTGACGAAATTAACAAAAAAATTTGAAACATCATCGAGTGACGTTGCTATCGTGACGAGAAGATTGTGGAAACCGCAGACACTGGTAAAGTTATTTACTATTTTATTTGTAAACACGATTTTTTTGTATGTTTAGCACAGATCTTGTTTCTTAACTGGCCTACAAATGGTTGATAATCATCATTATCTTGCCCTTATCCCAATAGGGATGTTAACTAAAAAAATCGAATTAGTCCTTCAGATAGATTTCCAAAAAATATTGGACACATATTTTTTCTTTTTTCACATAGACAAACAATGAAGACGATACAGTGCTTTGAAAACTCGTGTGACGTCATATTCTAAGACATTAAGTATGACGTTTCTTAGCGAGCAGTGACGTCACAACCTCCCACTCAAATCTTTGACGCGTTTTATCTTCGTCAATTTTTATTGATTTGATGAAACAAAAAATACGTATCCAATATTTTTCCATAATCTAACTGACGGACTAATTAGAATCATGTTTTTTTTAGGCAGTAAACATCCCAATTCATTTGGGGTCAGCACAGCATATGTCTTCTTCATCCATACTTCTCAGATTCTCCTCATCTCTTGAGACACCTCCTTTCTTGTTATATCATTCTTAACACAATCCATCCATCGTTTCTTTGGTCTTCCTCTACTCGTATACCCTTCCATATTCATAACCTTCCTCACGACATTTTCCTCATTCCTCCGCATCACATGCCCATACCGCGACAACTGATTTTCACACCGGGAACAGGGCAGAAAATCAGATGAGGAATGATATAAAGGAGAAAGGAGTAAATGATGCTGTGACGTCTAAAGGTACAAGTTGGTAGCCGACTGCACGCAGCAGCAGCAGACGACATGTCGCAGCGACACTACTGGTTTCTACGTATTTCTATGAAATTCCCTCCGTAGTTAGCGACATGAAGCTAGCGACGCGTCGTCGAGCGGCAGACGGTAGTGTCGTCCGACCGCAAATTAGTAGTGCCCATAGATAACAGAAACAACAGGAGATATGCCCTTTATAGTGAAACGACATGACGCAACGACGTGTCGTGACGACATGAAGCGACGACATGTCGTCTGCTGCTGCTTCGTGCAGTCGGCTACCAACTTGTACCTTAATAGGGGAGAATGGAATAAGAAAACGTGTAGCGCCGACCCTAAATAGAATATTGACCCATTATATTTGTCATGACTAGGTTTATATCAAACTCTTCTTATTTAAAATTTTTGAATTGTTCTAGTAGTCCCCAAACCACGGCCTGTAAAAAATAGGGCGTTTTTGTAACTTTTCAACGGTCATATTTTATATAGTTACTAGCTTTTGCCCGCGACTTCGTTCGCGTGGAATAGTGACTTCCGGCAGATTTTTGGTTTATCTCGCGAAAAAAAAAAAAAAACTATCCTATGTCCTTTCTCAAGTTCCAAACTATGTCTGTACCAAATTTCATCAAAATCCGTTCAGCCGTTTAGGCGTGAAAGAGTAACAGACAGACAGACAGAGTTACTTTTGCATTTATAAAAAAAAAAAAATTAATATTAATAAGTATAATATAATCTAATATATAAAATTCTCGTGTCACAGTTTTCGATGCCAAACTCCTCCGAAACGGCTTGACCGATTTTGATGAAATTTTTTGTGCGTATCGGGTATCTATGAGAATCGGCCAACATCTATTTTTCATCTTTTTTTTTTCTGAAAATGGCAAAACAACGTTTGCCGGGAACAGCTAGTATTAAGTATAAATAAGTATAATATTAAGAATGGAAGTATAGATTAGTTGCTGGAAAAAAGACAGGAATATGTATACGATTAGACTGGTAAATGCCCCTTATGTATTTGGGACAGCCCTGGACGATGATGATGATGAAAATGTAACATAAGGTTTTTGACCCAATATACTGTACAGTTCAGTAAACTCAAGCTTCAAATAGAGTAAAAATATTAGGAACAATGACTTCAGAAGACCTATTTTTAATTAAGTTCATTAACCTTCTGATACTTTAATTACATGCTCCTGTGTTAGTCAGTTTTTGTCCTCATTTATATTATTTTGAATTTTCTACATCACATTGTACCCCAGAAGAAAATGCTCCATATTTTTCATCAAATTAAATTCTCTGGAGTTGCAACGTTAATGAAATAATAACGAAATCTTTGCTAAGTGGAAATTCCTGAAACTTTGTAATATTTAATAGACTTTTCTACAGTATTCTTTTTTTTTTGTAGTTATTTGTTAATACTTAAACTGGTCTATCCGGCAGTAAAAATCTGTTATTTTAAAAACAAACACATCAATTTAATTCATTTGTACAGATTTCGATTATTTCTTAAATCTAAACTTTTCTCCATTCTCATCTCATTCCCATCCCAACAAAAGATTCTAAAATCTCACGAAGATATTTCGCAATTCTCCTTTTCAACGTGTTTTTTCGCTTCAAAAAATCCCGGAAGTTGGATTTCACATGAAAAAAATTTAGCTTCTGTAAGTGGTTATTAAACACGGATGACCGAGTCGGAATTACGGGCCTTTAAAATTGATTTCAGCTATTTAATTGAGCGAGAACCTTCCACCCTCTTGTTTCGGTAATATTTCCTGTGTGTGATACGGAGATTATTTTTTAGGATGGCGATTATTTCAGCTATTTATGAGTATTATTTAACTTTACTTGACTGCCACGTTAATCGCCTGATCTCAATATGTTTTTTTTTCTAACTCTTTGGAGACAGACTGCATCGTTGGTCTAGAGTTCGCAAGTACGACTACTGAGCATGTCGTCCTTGGTTCGATTTTACGGTCGGGAAAAGTGTTATTGGATTTTTCCATCTAGAATTTTGTAGGAACAGCCACGGAGTCTGGATTTGTGCCCAGTTGATTGCAGAAAGCTCGCCCTTTGTTACATTGAGCTTAGGCATGTACTATTACTTACACCTATTATACCTAACCCTTGGGAGTTACAGGCGTGTTGTAATGTTATAGAAAGAGGTAGATAGAAGTAGCTCTTTATACTATTAGTCAGCATATTATCGATAAAGGAAGTAATAACGCAGTTACATAAAAACTTTTGGAAACAAAAACCTAAGTGTAAGAATGATGATAAATGTGATGATCAACGAAACACTTAATTAGAAACAATTTTTTATTGGTTTTGAATTTTAATTATTTTACACAGAACACTGATTTAGAATAAGACTGTTTGTTACAAAATCCGATTAAATAACCGTTTTGGACTTCGCTGCACTCGGGTAAAAAGGAAAGTAATATTTTTTTTAATAGCAACAGCTAGTGTAAAATATGTGACTGAATGAAAACAGTACCAAACCTACAGATACCAGAAACTTATTTCCTCGAGACATACTAGAAAAATGTTTTAAAACTCTCAACGACATGACAGCAAAAACCGAAAGAGACTATCAAAATCGTTGTATACATACGACGTTACATCAAACTGTACCTTCCAATTTAAGCCGAACCATCAATGCATAGACTTTCTCTACAATGAGAGGTCTGGTTTTACTGGAATTGGAATCCTTGACGTGACGTCATGAGTATCTATTTCCGCCGCTGAATGACGTCACCTCCCTCGGGAATCTATCGCGGCTTAGAGAGGAATCCAAAATGGAATCCTATAGACTTTTACTGGTATATTATCTACCTTCCCTAGGGGCTGTGGTATGTTAAATCTAAAATTGGTAAAGGATGTGGGAAATGGCTTATTTCTCGACCTGTGGTTGTGCCAATTTGTGTGGCTTGAAGATTTATTTCAATTTGAGATCTTTGGAATAGAGACTTATTTTGTTAGTGTGTGTTTTCAGGCATCATTGTGATGAAGTTTGTAACTCAAAAATATTTGAGGAAGGCTAATTGGTGACGATAAGCTGGTTATCAAGCTACATAGCCTGGCCCACCGTCGCAAAGTCGCATGTCTGTCGGTCTTCTACAGACTGTACTTCGGAGAGTGTGCGCAAGAGCTCCACGAGCTGATCCCACCATCTCCCTTCTTCCATCGGGAGACTAGACGTACTGCAGGGTATCACCGATACCTAGTCGACATTCCACATATTCGAACGAAGCGCTTTGCTGGGTCCTTTATTATGCGCACAGCCAAGGAGTGGAATTCCCTGCCTGCGTCGGTTTTTCCGAGTTCATATAACCCTAATCTGTTTAAGTCGCGAGTAAACAGGCTTCTGGGTAAGCTCGTTCCATCTTCGACATCATCTCTGCCCTTAGGGCAAGATTGAAGTCAAGAGCAAGACCATTTATAATAAAAAAAAAAAAAAAATTAAACAATTCACAGCTTCTTCATCGTGTGGTTATTGCCTTACCTGGTGTCTGAATTTTGCTGAAACTCTTGGGCCTCTAACTTGGCTTTACATGCCGTCGAGAAATACCAATAAGGCATGCTGTTTACCTCACTGAAGAACCCACGATGATTCACCACTGAAATTGAATACTTCAACATCAAATGATACCACTATATTCACATTGTGAAAGCTTAAGTATATAAATGTGATCCTGCTTTCAAATATCCGCATCCACAGTAAGATCGATATTTCATTTTGATTCCAGTTTCATACCAATACAACTTAAACTGAGCAAAACATCTGAATCATTTTCTTCTTCGTAAACCTGATACGCTTGCATAACACGGGAAAAACTCTCTGCTCGCATTTCAAGTCTCTAAAGTTGACTTTATTGCACCTTTAAGTCCTTTGCTAGACAAACAGCTATGCTCTTAAAATGATCTAGAATTTTATCTTTGCGCTTTTCAGCGCTTGAATTTTTATTTTTAAAACTGAGCCAGAGAGTAATGGATAAGATTGCAACAAGAGTAGTAAGCATAAATGTTTTCGTGTTACGTTGAAAATTCTGCTTTAGTTTTGGCAGAATTGAAATATTTATTCGTGCAGAATTTAGTTGTGCTTTTAGTATTGTAGATGAGGTTTTTGTACCGTCTACTTTTCTCTCTTATTATTTTTGAGTGGATGAACTCTTGAGCTGAATTGGTAGTATGTGAATAGTAACATTAGTGGCGCTTATAAGGCCCAAAACGAGCACTGAGAATTTAGACAATGTTAAATTTTAACAACGTTAACGATGTTGGAAAAGTAAAAAATGTGCTTAGGCCTACTTGCCACTGTGACGTGTAATATGAATATATTAATTGTGAAATATCAGACTTGAACTTTCTAGAGAACAACGAACAACTACAAGTCAAGTTGATTGCAACACTCCCCTGGACAGTCCCAGAGGCGTGAAAGAGCGTTACTAGCGAACAAGCCAGAACTAGCAACTAGTCCTAACGGAGGTCCAATCTCCTTAGTCGTCCCCGGAGAGTAATACCGATTAATTTGCGGACGTCTATCGAGATCGTCTGGTCCATGTTACGCTTCTTAGTCTTTGTCATTTCGATTACTCTCATTATTAAGTTTGGGTTGAGCTTCATTATTTGTTTTTTCTTTGGGTCTAGCTATATTCGATACAAGCTGCATTTTTGCATTTTCGCCAATTATGTGTAAGTCCCATAAAATAGGGGGCGAGCCATCAAGCAGGCACAAAATCAGATTTCGTGGCTAATCGAAATACGTGATAGAAAAATCCAATAGCACTTTGCAAGAATAGGTTTAGAATAATCTGTGGCTGTCATTTAAAATAGCAAACAATTTTGTCCAATCCTGGAATAGAACCCAGCAGGACCTCATGCTCACCAGTCGCGCTTGCGACTACTAGACCAACAAGGCAGTCACATCAAGACATTTTATCTTTGCCAATAAAATCCGCTTCAAAATCAATTTCGAGAGTCTAAACCCTAAAATATATTTTGTATTCAAACTCACTCGCTTAAGCAATATTCCGTATTCCTCCGCATATCGTACGTCTCTACTCTATAGCCATTCGTTCAAACCTCATTTTATTGTTCAGCTACTCTCTCGTATTGTTTTAGAAGCTTTTTTAAAAATGAGGTCACGTGCCTCCGGGGCTTACAGTTTGAAGATTTGTGGTTTAGTAGGATCGTAATTAACAGGGAGTATATTGTTTTATTGTGAGTAAATGAAAAACAATGAGGTATTGTTTCTAGGAGAATCGTTGGCAAGTTATTATTTGTGTTCCCACTGCTGGGACATCAGCTTTCTCGTTTTGAGAGGAAGTAGACTGGAAACCTCTATAAGGGCCCACGGATTTGTAGATTTCATATCTATGTCTTCGAATTTTTCCCTGATTAGTTTTACTTAATCAACTGGTAACAATTGTAGTTTGAAGGGACAGCAATCAAAATAAGCTAGCTTATCGTTCCTATCAATATGATTTTAAATTGGATGAACGTGGTACTACCGCGCTCACTTCGTTCACCCTTATCACTCAGAGTATAAGGGTGAAAAGTGGTCGACCTCAGTGCTTCATTATACTAGAACAAAATTTACAACTTATTTACCTTTCCATAAGACCCTCGGTTTATAAGAACCGATAATCTTATTACTACTAAGCCAATAATCCCGCTTACAGTGGATTCACTACATCCCTTGGAAGTACTTAGGATTCGGGCTCATGACCTCTTAATTACCGACGAGTATCAACGTCTTTTAGTATTCTTTTGCATTTACTTCATTCAGTAACACACACTGGACCCGTATGGTGTCTGCCACCCACTTCTTCTTAAAGACTCAAGTGACCTGTGACCTAGCTGCGGGAAAAGTTTAAGCTGATTCATCATCACAATAATTCTCTAGCCCATATCCCAATTTATTTGGAATCAGTGCAGCATGTTAAGGCTGATTATTGCTTCTATTATTTCATTAGTACTATTAAACCATCATTATTATCGTCCACTGTATTTAAGAACCTTAAAGTCACTATAAGTCTGATTTCTCCATCTTTATCTTCGTATTATTGAGCTATGAGAAGGTTATTTTCCTCTTCTATTTCATCATCCTGTTTGTATAAAACCTCCGATCAAAACCGTTCAATCAGTATGACTTGCACTGTTTCCGATCCGGCCGAAACCTAATGCTTTAACAATATAACCTTAATATAAACTAACAGGGCTCCTTGTTCATATAATTATAACAATATTCTGACAGTAATGTCTCAATTTACTACATGCCTTGTTAACAGTTACTTTAGTGACATTGTTAACAAAATTATTGTTTGAAGTGACTCACTTGAAAGAATTTGGAGTATTTCCGCCATTTTAATATTTGGTCATTATGCTCGTTAGGTTTGGGCTAGATGAACTCAATGAGGGTGGTCGAGCGGTTCGGTTCAAGAGGTCAACGACCTTGTATTTTGGGGCTCTGTAAAGGTCTCCTGTACTAAGTTTAGAAGGGATCGTTCATTTTTATCCACCCTACCTACAATATCCAGATCTATTACAACAGATGTATGAACATGTACAAAGCAAAAAGAGCTTTGAAAAGGTATCTGTAGCGTTGTGTAGGTTCTTAACGTCATGAAAAAAAGGGAGAGTTGATGTTTGTTTGTTGTACATTCAATGAATATTTTCATCATCATTCTCTTCAACTTTACAACTGTTTATAAATTCAAGTTCTTTCCATCTTTATCACCCTATGCTTTAAAGCGACATCTACCGACATTAACCATGACCAACACATCTACGAACGGCTAACAAATTCAACCGACTTTACAGCCGTTCAGACTCTTGTGTAAAAGATTACTAGCCAGAATTGCCAGAAACATCAAGCTATTCTAGTTTCTATAAACACATCTATTTTGGAAGCCGTCTGTGTTTGATCAGAGTCGATATCAAAGGATTTGGAGCAACTACTGTCTGCCAACATGGCGTGTCAATTAAAAAAGATTTTTTTAGCTGGCAAGGTTGTCTGGAAGATTTAGTGCTGCTAGTTACAACGCAGGTGAATTTTGGTGCGGTTAAAATTGAGAATTTGAAAGAGGAAACTGTTTGTAATCAAATCATCTTGTCTGTAATCCCTGAAGAATTAGACAAAGCTGTACCTAAATAGTGATGCACCCACATTTCGCCAATCATATTTAAGTCTAATGTAATAGGAGGTGAGCGTATGAAATCAATCGTCACAAATCCAAACTTCGAGGTTGATACTAATAAATTCCTGATAGAAAACCCTAAATTACTTAATTCGAAACCGAACTCAGGACGTCATGCTCAGTAGTCACACTTGCTACCACTAGACCAACGAGGAAGTCTGCTAGTAATCGTACCGGATATTACATACTTAATAGTCCAAATCCGCGTAACTAACATTGTCAAATACCGCGTATGTACAGTCTGTGCCCAGTATAACTTGACCCATCTTCGCACACCACTTCCCCTCTTATTCTTTATATTAGGGGTCAGGCTATACTGGGCACAGACTGTACCTACATACGCGGTATTTGACAATGTTAGTTACGCGGATTTGGACTATCAACGACGAAATGTTAATTTAACTGCCCAATATTGCAGAGTCATCGCGATTTGAAGTTTAAATTAAAATAAAAAAAATAGGTAAAAAAACTTTTTAAGTTAAACGGTTTTATGTTAAACATACATTGCAATGTTTAAGATAAATGTACTAAAAACCAAAAAATAATAAAATAGATACAGTCGTGAGAAAAAACCGTGGGGCACGTCAATTGTAATTTCCGCAGCACGACAGTTCCGAATTGACGTGCCCCACGGTTTTTTCCCACGACTGTATCTATTTTATTATTTTTTGGTTTTTAGTACATTTATCTTAAACATTGCAATGTATGTTTAACATAAAACCGTTTAACTTAAAAAGTTTTTTTACCTATTTTTATTTTCTAGTTTTTAGCCGCCATCTTGGATTTTAATTTTATATAGTACTAGTGACCCGCCCCGGCTTCGCACGGGTACAAAAAAGGTATTAAAACCTTCCTCTTGAATCACTCTATCTATTAAAAAAAACCGCATCAAAATCCGTTGCGTAGTTTTAAAGATTTAAGCATACAGACAAACAAACAAATAAACAAACAAACAAACAGACGCGACTTTGTTTTATACTATGTAAGGATAATGTATTCTGCTTGTTGAGCCCTTTCATTTGATACCCATATTGATGGGATTAATAAAACATAAATTATCCGCCATTTTGTAGCGGCGGCCATCTTGAATTTATAATGATAATAAATAAACATAATTGTATTGTCACCAAAATCCAAAGTGTATACAAAATTTCAGATTAATCGGTTGACAGGAAGAGGGTGAAATTTGAATTACTAAATTTGACCCAAGAATAAAACAAACGGAGTGAGCTAAATAAAACCGTTTAAAAACAGACGTTAAAATGTTTCTAACAAAAAAAGCATCTTTCTCAAGCATGAATCGGCAGACTTCAATGTCAATGAACACGTTAATATAATATATGAAGCCATGTAAACCATTACTCCTGTGTATCATGAAATATTGTGAAATATACCACGCGTTTACCGCGTAGCGACTATTTGGCCTATTTCATTATGCGGGTCAATTTATGAATGGAACTCCTGACTAAAGTTTGACTGCAGTATTGTGTTGGCAGTGTTGGCACTAGATAATTTATTTTTCCTTATGCTGGCAGAAGATGAGACAGAAATAGTGGTAGATGAGATGAGATCAGAAAGTATGGAAGATGGTTCAATTATAGTAATTCAAACGGTAAAAAATATATTGGTCTAGTTCAGGTGGCAACTTAATGAGAGATACTGAGAATCGAGTTAGTAGCGTGCAATTGAAGATGCCTATATCCAGGACTGTAAAAGACAGAGTAAGAAGTACAGACATCAGGCACAAAACCAAACTAACTGATATCCTGGCTCGTATTGACCAACTTAAATGGAGGTGGACTGGACATATGCTCAGGTGTAAAAAGGAGAAATGGAGCAAACAGGTGACAATCTGGTACCCAAGAGATGGCATTAGGAGTCGAGGTCGCAAAAAGAGAAGATGGTAGGATGACCTGAAAATGACTTTGGGTCCGCTCTGGACAAGAGTGGCGGCAGACAGACATCAGTGGAAAGAGTTGGAGGAGGCCTTTGCCGTAAGGCACACCGAACTGAGAGACCTTTTATAATATGATGTGTATTACGTTTTTAACCAACTGTTAATCTATTTATTTAAGTAAAATTTATGTTTGTTAATGAAAAACTGCCAAAGTTCGGAAATAAAGGTTTTATTATTATTATATCCAGGACTGTAGGCTGATGATGACGATGATAAAGAGAGTTATTTAATACTGCAACTAAAGAAAGACAAATTTTGGTTGTCTTAATTGAAAATTATTCTTAAAATAACTTAAGTATCACGTTAGTTGGAATATAAAGTTGGGTAGGAGAAAATATTTCATAAGGTTCAAAAGAAAACCAAAATTTAATGATGCTTACATTCCACCTTCCATTTTCATAACTGCATCTTATCATTCACGCCTTTATAATTAGATACAGTAGTAGGCGTTTGTTGCTGACATCATACTGTACATACATACATAATCTTTATGCTATCATGCGTCATAAGTGGCAAGTCCTTGATCAGCTGATTCATAATCGTATGCTCCACAATTTTCCATAGCCTTTAAATCTTCGAACATTTTTTTATTGGCATTAGCAATGAAACTAAGTTTGCGGTTCTCTGGCATGAGAATGATGATGATTTTGGTAATGATGATGATAGTTCTGTGGAAAGATATGAGTGATAGGATTAACTTTAGTATTCTGTATCATCATATACATGAATATTACACAAGTTGTGTTGGAACTAAGTATCAGACGGCATGATTACTTAAGGCGACATTAGCTGCCCGCGACCTTGAGCGCGCGTTTAACTCATCGCCTAAACAAATAAGGTTGAAAATGGCGATGCGTTTGATGCTCGTGACTGCCAAAATGAACGATAGTTCGCAGATTTAATTTATAAAAAAAAAATACGCTGTAATGTTAAAATATTTTTACATATGTCTTTAGTTGGTTAAATTTCGTTTCTGATAGTAAAAAAAAAAATAACAGTTGTCACTCAAAATATTGAGCATTTCGAGACGAAAAAGTTTTTTCGTGTAATTTTTTTGTGATTATGGGATTTTTTTTTTCGAGGTTCTTGATTACTTTTAGAAAATATTTTTGCATAAGTCTTTTACCTATACATTTGACTATACACTGTATTTTTTTTGGAATTGTAATAAGTAGCAATACGGCTAACTCTGCGACGAAAAACAGGTCGTTTTTACAGTGCCCCTTTAACTGCGCCTTAAGAAGAGACTTATTTATAACGATATCAGTATGGTGGAAGTTCTCAAGCGTTTCCAAAATTATATTGGGAACAGCTTTGAGTCGGACAAAAAAAATCTGGTGAATATCAGTTACACTTACTGAATAGTAGAATACATTTTGGCGAATGCTATTTTATTCAGTCTCAATACTTGGTTATGGAGGTTAAATAGCTATACTTAGTCGCTCTTTGTACAATAGGGATGTTAACAAAAAAAATCTAATAAGTCCGTCAGATAGATTTCCAAAAAATATTGGACACATATTTTTTCTTTTTTCACGTAAACAAACAATGAAGACGTTACAGTGCTTTGAAAACTCGTGTGACGTCATATTCTAAGACATGTATGTTATATCTTAGCGAGCAGTGACGTCACCACCTCCCACTCAAATCTTTGACGCGTTTTATCTTCGTCAATTTTTATTGATTTGATAAAACAAAAAATACGACGTGTCCAATATTTTTCGATAATCTAACAGACGGACTAATTAGAATCATATTTTTTTTAGTTAGTAAACATCCCTATACTGGTATTCAACTCCATCTTGTTGGGAACAGGCTAGGCAGATGATGATGCTGATGTAAGTTTTTAAACTGACATGGTCACTGACATTACTATTAATACTGTAAACGGGATATTTACCATGTTTTGATATTGTTGCGAGTTCCCGATATTTCGGCGCTGTTACAAGCACCATGATCACGGATAAACTGACGTCATTGCGGGTGGATGTTTATGAGCAGACAAATCGGTCTACCCTCTTTCTCGTTCGTTTTTTGCGCTCAGTACCACTACCATTGTCACTCACTACACGATTCTGTTCCCGACACACAAAACTCACTGTGTCCACTCGCGAACATTTTTCGGCACTTTTTCGGTTTTTACACAGCTGAACCACTGGATTCCAGGCTCTCGACACGCTAAACCTCCAACATCGAACATCACTTCTGAAGAATTAGCCGCACTACGTGATCTCCGCAAGGATGAGGACGTACTTGTACTTAAAGCGGACAAAGGTAATGCTACTGTAGTCATGAACTTTACTGAGTACGACAAAAAGATTCGTAACTTATTGAGTGATGTGAACACCTACAGGGAAGTGAATTACAATCCTACGGCACGAACAAATCGCAGTACACGCAAGATTATAAAAGAATATCAACATATAATCACGGACGATACAGCGAAGTACTTGCTCCGTCCCAGAAATGTACAGCCCCCTAAACTGTATGGCTTGCCAAAGGTACATAAGCAGAATGTTCCGCTACGGCCCATAGTTAGTCAGATCGACTCACCCACATACCACCTGGCGAAACATGTAGCTTCAGTACTTCAGCCATTGGTTGGTCATTCATCATCTTATGTCAAAGATTCTCGACATTTTATCAACATCTTACAATCCAGCAAACTCCAAGCAGATGACGTAATGGTCAGTTTTGATGTTGAGTCTTTATTCACGAATGTGCCGGTGGCGGACTGCATGGAGGTTGTTAAGATTAAACTTCAAGAAAATAACATCCCAGTAGAATACATCAACCTACTACATCATTGTTTGTCAACCAGTTACTTCGTGTACCAAGGTCAATATTACCTGCAACTTGATGGTGTAGCCATGGGTAGTCCAGTGGCTCCAGTGGTAGCCAACATTTGGATGGAGCATTTTGAAGAGTTGGCAGTCCCAATTTCACCTACACCAATAAAGCTATGGAGGCGGTATGTTGATGACGTCTTTTGTATAATGAAAGGAGACGAACAAGATGTAAAAGTATGCTTGGAACATCTTAATAGCATACATGGTAAAATAAAATTCACCTACGAGATGGAAAAAGAGAGGACAATTCCATTCTTGGACGTAAAAGTAGGGGTCCGTACTGACGGTGTTCTGAGCCACTCAGTCTACAGGAAATCGACTCACACGGATAGATATCTGCACGCTGATTCTCATCACCATCCCAGGCAGCTGAACTCTGTAGTGACTTCACTCATCAACCGGGCATATGATCTATGCGACGAGGAACATTTACGTGTTGAGTTAACACACGTGCAGGAGGTCCTACAGAGAAACGGATACACGGGGAAGTCTGCACAACTTAAACAAAAAACTAATTATAAGCACCGGAAGTGCGAGGTTGAGAGGCAGCCAGCATTTTTGCCATACGTGAGGGGAGTGACAGATAAGGTTGCGAATATTCTTCGGAAATACGCCGTAAAGACCATCTTCACTCCTTTCAGGAAAGTGTCCCAGATGCTGCGTTCGCCGAAGGACAACTTTCCGCTGGAAAAACCCGGGGTTTATAAAGTAGACTGTAGTTGCGGCAAGTCCTATATCGGTCAGACAAAACGTACGGTGTCGTGTCGTATATCCGAACATATTAGGGCAGTGAAAAACAATGACACCCAAAAATCGGCCATAGCTGAACATCTACTTGAATCGGGATCGAACCACTGGATTGAGTTGCATAACCCTCAGGTCATCTCAACAGAACGCCACTATATATATACCTCGTCTGGTTAGAGAGGCTATTGAAATTACAAAATATAACAATTTTAACCGGGAGGATGGGTTTCAACTGTCGAGAGCCTGGAATCCAGTGGTTCAGCTGTGTAAAAACCGAAAAAGTGCCGAAAAATGTTCGCGAGTGGACACAGTGAGTTTTGTGTGTCGGGAACAGAATCGTGTAGTGAGTGACAATGGTAGTGGTACCGAGCGCAAAAAACGAACGAGAAAGAGGGTAGACCGATTTGTCTGCTCATAAACATCCACCCGCAATGACGTCAGTTTATCCGTGATCATGGTGCTTGTAACAGCGCCGAAATATCGGGAACTCGCAACAATATCAAAACATGGTAAATATCCCGTTTACAGTATTAATAGTAATGATGCTGATGACTGATGGATGTTCAATTACTGATGACATATTTCTTTCTTGCAGGTATACTGGTACAATATGGAGTAGCCTACCTTGGTCGAAGATTTGGTAAGTCATAGCCGATTTTTCCTATGCTTAACTATGAAGTAACTGTTATTGTTTTTTGCTTTATCATCGTGATTTTCATTTTTATCCAAATTTTAATCGTAAAGTTCGTTGACTGATGTTTTTGTGTGTTGTTAATTTGTGAGTTATCTATGGGTCTGTTAAGAGCGTAGACGGGCTGCATTTTTCCATACAAATGTATTCCCCTATTCTCTTCCTGGATAATGCCTCTAGAGTAATCGTTTTTATTTATAAAAATCCAGGTCTATTGAAGGCTGTCCCTGTAATTTTTTTTTTTTTCAAAAAATTTATTACAAAAATAAATATGACTTACCAAAAACCTAAAAAAATACCCCGTTTTTACCTACGTAATCAGATGACTACCAAAGAAAATTGAAAAGTTTTTAAAATAAAAACAAGTAATAGGGGCATAGATCTATTCTTCCTTTAAATTTTGATACCAAATATAATTTAATTGGCTTAGGTTTCGAGGAGAAAACAGGAGAATACGAAACGTCGATCGGTCAAGGTTTTTTATAGGTAAAATCGTTCTGAGCTGCAGTTGTCTCTATCGCACTCACATATTGATACCGCCCGGTTGCTAGAGCGCAGCGCGACGGCAATAGTTATATATACGTATATTATACGCAGCCCGTCTATGCTCTTAATTTCATTATTTTTATAAATACATGACTACGATTAGTTTATTTGTTAAACGAACCGCCAGTTTGTGGAATTCACTGCCGCGTTTTTCTGTTCCCTGATCATTAGAAACGAAATCTATCGATTGGATCACTTTCTTTCAGTGATGCAAGCATGGCTCCACCCAGTGCCGAATTTCGTAATACAGTTAAAAATTGAAAAAATATTATTTTATAGATTTCTATTTGAAATCATTGAAAAAAAAAACAAAGAAAAAAAAATATACCTACGGCTACGGCTTTTTGGCTTAACGTGCTTTCTGAGGCACGGAGGCAAAGGGGTGGGCTATATTACATCCCTAAATATGACCACAACTCTCTGAAACATGTTGTATTACGACACCGTCTAATAGCGGCCCATATTTTAATGTAGATCTTGCGTTACACAAACCAGAACCTTATATACTTTCACAGTTTGTAATACTAATAAAATATTTAAAAAAAACGATATTTTAACATTTATATCAAACTAGCCGTCTGGCTAGCATCACTCGACGGATGGAAACTTTGAGTTTATGCCAAAAAATATTAATCTTTCGCTCCCGAAATACTCTTTAATGTGAGATCGATCTGAACTGCTTACTGCCACAAGTGAATTATACGTGGAGATCGTTGTTACTGGGTGGTTTTTTTATAGTACACCAAAGTGGTTTGGTACAGTATTGAGTAAGATACGATAGGTGTAGGCAGAAATCACAGAACGTCACCTGCTACGATTTATAAACCTTACTCCTGCTACGACATACTCCTTTTACAGTCATACAAACACGGCATTGATTTGTATCCTTTTATTTATAAAAAAAATACCCAAGTTCGCGTTGGACTCCCGCACCGAGGGTTCCGAACAAACTTCGTAATGCAGTCCGGTTTTTTGTTATTGTACTAAATATTAACGTTTTTCAGTTTTAACATGATATAACAAACATCACAATGTGTAATCCTCGAAGGGTAAGGCAGAGATGTGCGTTATAGTACACCCCATTTCGCTAGTTATGTATTAGTCCCATGTAATAGGGGGCAAGCCTTTTGACATAAACCGGGCATAAATCTATACTACGAAATAACAGTTTTATTAGATAAAAAAATCTGAATTCCAAAACGCCAATGAACTTTTGTCGCTGTCTGTCCACACATGAATGAAATGCATTACAAAGCTCGCCGACACATCTCAACATATGGCACGTATCCGTCAGAGGGTCGTATGCGCGTGTGCTGGGTTACGCGCATCACTCAAATAGCGGCAGTTGTAATGAGTGATTTCTTTAGATTTTTGTTGGCATTTTTTTACACTTTTTTTTTTGTATGGGTCGGGAAATGATCCAATGAGTCCTCCGGCTCTGAGCAGAGCAGGAGGGAGTGTCACACTTCTACTGACTAAAAACCACCCATGTTCCTTCTTAGCCCTTTCCGCCTTATTACAAAACGTAGTTAAACCTGGTTTAACTTAGACTTGGTTTATCTCGCATGACGTCTCACTTCAATAACATTCAAAAGAAAGTGACAGCATGCGAGATAAACCAGGTCTAAGTTAAACCAGGTTTAACTACCTTTTGTAATAAGGCGGTTTGTGTCGAGGCTGCAGTATCTCTTTCGGACAACCCGCAGCCCCGACGGGGCATTTTTTACCTTTACGTAAGATTTTTTTGTTTATTAGAGTGTTAATGAGGATATCGGGATATAGGTACCTTTACGGGACTTAAACCTAACTGGTGTAATTATTGTTGCAATACATACTAAGTGCGCCTCTGTCTATGTATTTGGGGATAGGGTGATGTGATGTTATGTTATGTCAAACGAGACTTCTTAGAAATCGGAAACAAATATATCAGAATAATTCATGTTGTTGCAAAACATTTATAACCTAGTAGGTTTACCTACTGCCCTATCCAGATTTTCAGTAAACGTGTGAAGTATTGCAGTGGTAATACTGCTATAGAAGACCTGCAGTAAAGCCTAAACTAATATTAATATTAGAATTTCAAATGGCTCTGGCATAACTTTACCACTGCGTGTTGTGAAAAACTATAAGGAAACTATATAACTTTGCAGAGGTTTCTTTTTAGTATTATAAATGCTAAAAGTGTGCCAAGAACCTACCCCTGGAATTTTACCATAAATCGCAGCACCACTGCAATGCATAATTGCTACTTAAAATAATTTTGCTTACTGTTGTTTGACTTGGAATAAATTTGCAAAATAAAGTAGGTCGAAATGCTGGCAAAAGGCCAGTAATCGGTTCTGTTAACCTATTTTTTTTTTAACTTCCAAGGAGTCAGAATATCAGGTTTTATTATAACCGAAGAAGGCTGAAATTGGCTTGCTTCCAGAATATTGATTAAGATATTATAATAAATGTGTTTTATAGTTTTTTTTTTTTTGCGAACGATACTGGCTCGGTACGCTGAAATACCTACCTACTAAAATATAATGGTTGGGAACGAAATATCGAGAAGACTTGGGTTGTGTCCGATATCTACGTATAGGTCTAAAAATATATGTTTTCGACAAAAATATGTAGATAAAGGAAAGAAAAGGTACCCGTTTTTGGACTTTTATACGTTATTTTTCCGTTTCGTATTTCAAAGCGCTTCTCGTTTGAATCATAAGATATTATCAACATATTTTTATCAGAATTGGCAAAGACCTTTCAGATAACGCGTACTATGTCCTGAATTTCTTCAGTAAAAAAAAATATAATGTATTTTAATACATAATACATCACCCGGCTGATGACTTGAAATTGAACCCAACATAGTAGGAAAACGGCTAGGCAGATGATGAACCGAACAGAAAACCACAAAATTTCAGTTCACACAACCCACAAATTGAACAAGCAACACAAATTATAACAATCCACAATCAGCCACATGACTCATTGTCTAGTTCAGACAACTCGTAAATTGTCTATTAACCCAATTTTTACCATTGACCGTAACACGTAATGGAAGCGCTAAACGAAGCCATAAAGATATATTAACTACTGCTGTGTTTCTGTTCCCCGCCGAGTGCTGAGTTTGATGAATTATTCTGGAAATGGAACACACTCGGGCGATATTGGTGTTTTATGGGTTCATCTTTCCGTCTGCCTAGTCTTAGTCATCATTCTCCTGGTTTTATCTCAATTTATTTCGGGTCGGCGCGGCGCAGCATTTCTTCTTCTTCCATACTTCTCTATTACTCGTCATCTTAGCAGTCACCTTCTATCTAGTGATATCACTCTTCACACAGTCCATTCATCTGTGGCGACTAGCGACATCTATCGCAACACCTGCGTACTAACAACGATCGACAGAAATTCCTACATCGCGCTATCAACATTATCCGCCACATAAGCCTACATAGGAGTTCCCGACTTACATAATTATGTTGAGCAGTTAGCCCACCGGACACAACAACCGTCTGGTCGTAGGATCTTCCCTTTTCTACGGGGGATGAGGAACTTTACACCCTGTTCCTCATATCCCCCAAAACATCGTTTCTTTGGTCTTCCTCTACTCTTATAGCACTCAACATTTTCCTCACTACATTTTCCTCATTCGTGCGCATTTCATGTCCATCCCACACCCTCGATAAGCACGTTAAGCCGGCTATTTTATATAGATATTTGGCAGTCGTTACAGGTAAGTAGTCAGTGGCCTGAAAGTCTGACAACCAGTCTTACCAAAGTACAACTAACTGGGTTGTGGTGGTCAGATACGCAGTCGCTCCATGTTAAATATGTCTGTAGTATTCAGCTGCATCCGGTAAGAGTGGAAACTGACCCCAACATAGTTGGGAAAAGGCTGGGTAAATAATGATGGACAAGACTAATATCGGTGGCCAGCAAGACAGTTAAAAACACGTATGTGCAAAGCTAGGGAATGAAAACCAATTAAAATACTAAAGAACTTACCAATTAAGTAAACGAAGAAATATTGATAAGATTCGTAATGAGTGCTGAAATTGTAAAGATCCAGGCCAGACCAATTAATACAGAAAAGTAGGCCATTTTTTATTGCCAATGGTAAGAACTATCTAATTACTGACTTGTTCATTATTTTACTAGTTATTCCTGGTAACTTTGTAAAGTTCAAAATTGTTATAAATTGTAAGTAAGTTGAAATTATTCCCGTTCAAAAGGAAATCAAAATGGCAATTGAAAAAAAAACTGTTGCTGTGTTAAACCGTTTAAATGATCTAATGAGCTTTAATGACCCCTGCATTGTAATTCTTCAACATGTCAATATTGCATCATTTTCGAAAACTCCTTCTTGTCTTTTTTTTGGAAAAAAGAGCGACTGCTGCCATGAGGTCCTGGGTTCAATTCCTAGGTCGGATTGAGCGTCATTAGGATTATCCATCAGGATTATCTCAGTAGCAGCCACTGAGTCTCGAATTTTGCCAGGTTGATGGCAATAATTATACTCGCCTTATTACTTGGGACTTATAAATAACTGGAGAAATGTGGGTACACTATTATTAAGACAAAGACAAAGATTCGTAGGTTAAGTTTACATCTTCTTAACCTTTCGGGGATTAGGTACAAGCGTGATGTTATTTCAAACCGCGTAGAAAGACTCCAAAACCGTCTTTTAAATTAAAGAATTTTCCGGCCCAACCATAAAAATAGAGCCACCGTGAAAACACCACAAAAACGTACCCAAAAAAGAAACAGAAACGTAGCAGACACCATTAAAAACATTCACGGTATCAATATTATCAATATCAATCCATCAATTGCACCTATCAACAAATTAAAGATAGATAACGGCTGTACATTTAGCGATAACCATCAGCCGAATGGATAGCTTTAAGTGAACGAGGGGAATATTGGCTAATTCAATTACCCGTAGTGCTACTTTGTCTGTGGTCACGCGAGCCGCGGGTGTGGTGGTATTAACCTAAATGTAGCATAGACATAGCTAGAGTAATGGCGTCTATGGGTGTGTAGGAAAGTTACTGGAATTCGCGTGTTTTGTCAGAGTTTTGGAGTTTTATGGGGTAGGTAGGAGGATGTATTGTTTTTTTGGTAGTGTGTTTTTAAATAGTGGTTATTTATATTCTGAGTTTCTGCTTTAGTAGAAATTTATTCACTAATTTTCGACTTTTAATATGCTTGTTGCAGAAATTCAATGATTATCGCGCTTTCTGAGTCTGAGTGATTTCTCGCCGAGTTTAAGTCCACACTTAATGATAATTTAAAAGTCGCATGATTATATTTGCTTTGAAAACTGCTATTTGCGATCCTGTATTAGCCGTTACGATTTATTAAAATATAACTCACTAATTTTATTCCTTTGTCCATCCCTTAATACAAGTGTGGAGCCTAACAGAGGATATGCCACACCTCCTCTCTTGCCAGTCGTCTACAGGTTGCGACGTACTGGTCGACCAAAATCTGAGTCATATTTTAAACTATGTTTTTATTCGAAAATTTTGTACGATTTCATAACCAATAAAATAGTCATATAACAAAAAGGTACCTACATCATCATTATTACTTTTCAAGTTCTCAAAAAACTTAGCCATCTAACTTTACACAAGTTCCAAACTTAGTCTGTACTCAATTTCAAGTTGTCCTCGCTGTAGCAAAGTGCCATATTTCCCATGTTTTTGCTGAAATATTCCAGTTGCCAGCAACAGGTTGGGAGGTTAGGTCCACTGTCCACTGTCTGCTACGTAAGATGCACAAGGAGACTTTTGCCACTTTAACTGCGCGGCTCCTTTATTTTCGGCCATTTTTGAATGAGGGTCAACTGTCATTTGATTGTCGTGACAATAGGGAGACATCGTTCACCAAAACAATACTAGATTTTTTTTTCAGCAAGCGGATCTTCGAAAATGGTACATCTGTATATGCACATTTCCTTCTACACTAGCAATCCTTGTCAAACCCATCGTTGCCTTTTGTTTTAGTTAATTCTAAAGATGTCATATTGTCACTGTAATCAATGTTACAGATGTCTTTAACGTTCTATATTGAAAAGTGGGTGTTTAAATGTAAAATTATAAACAAACTGTCATCATCATCATCATCATTCCCCTGCCCTTATCCCAATTTATTTGGGGTCGGCGCAACATGTCTTCTTCTTCCATACTTCCCTATTTCTCGTCATCTCAGCAGTCACCTCCTTCCTAGCCATATCATCCTTCACACAGTCCATCCATCGTTTCTTTGGCCTTCCTCTCCTTTTATAGCCATCTACATTCATACACTAAACTGAAAAACACTAAACTGTATCTTTCAATAATTATGTCTAATGGGGGGCTTAATGTAAGCGTTTCAAGTCCGACTCAAGCTTAGTTCACAACTAACGACGACTTTAGTTATTACGAACTCGAACTGTTACAAACAATCACCAACGGGAATGGCGACCACGTGCGCATGAGGTCTTGGATTAGATTCCCAGGTCGACTAAAGTATGATTGAGTTTTGCCATCAGGAATTTCCCAGTAACAGCAGGTTTGGTTTTGTACTTGCCCGGTAATTGCAGCTCGCCCCTTATTACAGTGTCCCTTCCACCTTGTTTTTTCATAAAAGCGAAGCTATTGTATAGCTTAACAGTGGGCTACAGTGGAGCAGTGCCTTTACCATATTCCTTTGATAAATGATGTGTCAGTACAATGTACGGTTCGTGTTTTTTAGTGTTCATTTTCGCTTTCAAATTGTGTTGTTTGCATGTGTTTTATGTTTCGTTGTTCTGCTGGTTGTTTTATGTAGATAATGTTACCATTTTGTGATCGCTTTTGAAGCTTTTCGTATTTTCACATTGGCTACAGGATAGTCACAAAGTTTCTGGTAGCCTAAGTTAATTTTATACTTTGTTTTCTATATTTTAGTCTGTGTTCCTTAATCCTTACTCTAAGTGCTTTAAATAGATCGCTTACCGTGTCTGCGGGACTGTTCGAAAGAGATACTGCAGCACCGAAACAGAAACAGCTAAGATGGAACTTGGGTGTGTTTCAGACAGTACAAGTCCAAGTCCACTCCGCCCAGAGCAGAAGGGAATCATTTGATAATTTCCCATACGTAAAAAAAGGTGTCTGAAGTGTAGATATCGGTCAGCAGTAGTACAATTTCAGACATGAAATGAGACGATGCACGATGTAAAAAGAAATAATGTTTCGGTTGTAAAACCTAAAGTAAAGTTTTCATCTACAAAAATTATGGAACAAGTATACTTTTGTTCAATTCCACAACTTCTTGTTTATTCAACAGAAAACTAAAACCAATAAAACAAAAACTAATAATAATAATAATAATACAAAGGAGGATAAAATATGATTTAAAATAAACGTCTTTGCCAAATGTTTATGACCGAATGTTGGCAGATTTAGTTATTGATGTTGGCAACACTGCGGATTGATCTCGATCTCATTATTGGTTTGGGCAACCCTGGTTATTTGTGGCGGGAAATTTATTATTGTATTTAAGCTATGGTTTATAACAAAATAGGGCGTTGTATTAAAGTTTGTTTGATCAAAGCGCGAATGTATGTAGAATCATTCAAGGTATTTTCTGAAATCAAAACACGCAATGGTCATCCCAGAACTATCCCTATTACGCTTGACAGACAGGAAATTTAAATATATTTATACAAGAATGTTCATTAAAACCAGAAGCAAGAAAATGATTTGAATTATTTCATTCCGTATGCCATGTGAGGAAACGGGCATATCATAGAACCAAAATTCAAAAACATGTGACATCTACAAACCCGCACTGAGCCCGCGTGGTGGACTAATTCCCTCTCATAGAGAGGAGGCCTGTGTCCCAGCAGTGGGAAAATTATAGCCTGATTATGCTATTATGCTTAGCCGTTTGAAGCAACGTTTAAAGAGAATACAACTTTGTCTTCAATCACTTTTTCTTTTGGCTCGTTGCCTCAATCGATACTATGCTGTCATCCTGTTTCTATCAATACAACTTGGAGAGACAATTTCACACTTTATACCAACAGCACATTCTTCTTTATGTCATACAATCACTAAAAAGATTATACAACACCGGAAATATTTTGAACATAAAGATTAAAGATTGATCGGCTTCAAAACCCATTACTCAATAATATTTATATTACATTACTTTATATACCTAGGTGGGCTATGGCCTATCCAATTACATTTTTGGGGCAACCGAGCCACGTTAAGGGATGGGCCATCGATTTTTTCATACACGAATACGGTATGATGTTAATTTTCCATGGCGCTTGTTATTATACTTGCAAAGTTGTCATTAAAATGTATAGGTTAATATTTAGGGTTTTTTTTCCTTTTATTTAATTAGTGGGAATTTTCAAACATAATTCTTTGACAAATAACACACACCACAGTCCACCAGTCACACCAATAGTCTCCGAAGGGTTGAGGCAGAGGTGTATTTAATTAGTGTGCCCGCATTTTGCCACTTATTTAAAGTCCCATGTAATAGGAAGAAATACCAATTGCGTAATTTTACAGCGATTGCAGTAAAAGTGACCTCTTGAACACACAAGTTCCATGTTTATTATAAAAACTCAAGTATTTACTTTCCTATCCACATTCAACCATGTCCGTAACACGGCCACCAACCATGATAACATACAAACTAACCTAAATGTAGCTGCGGGCACCCCACGCAACTCGTGTTAATGTTTTAACAACCGAACAGTCCGGGCGCCCATTATTTTGAAACTAACACAAATACTAGAACGACCAAACTAAGCTAATCTACATATCAGCGATTGTTTGTTCGCAATAAACTTGGATTGTAACGTGTCGCGTTTCCGAACGCGCGTAATTGACAGGTGTCAAAAGTGTTTTTCGCGCCATTTTTGCTGTCATTGTGATAATGATGTAGATTTTTTTTGTTGATAATGTCATGTTTGATGTGTGTTTTGTTTCGGTTTGCTTCGTTATTGTTCTGGTAGAAGGTGTCTACTGTAATGTTCATTTTATGGTAGGTTCTGTTACAAGTAGAGATAGGCATTCGATCTTGTACTAAATTATTTCTGCGGAGCATATTATATTGATATGTAAGTAGCAGTACTGCATAGATTTATTTTTATTTTTCTCGAATAACTTTAGGTACATAAAACAATAGAATACTCTTTAGGGTTTTTTTAGGGACGTTTGTTACAATTTTGGGCCACTATCAAAAGATCCATATACCGCCAAATATCATATTATTATGTTATTGTTAACAGATTATGTTTAAAATTTATTTTTTCAATAAATATCAATATACTACTCGGTCAAAGTTAATGTGACCGCGCTATAAATGGTCAAATTTTCTAATTACACGACATCTTTTGTTATTTTTATGAATAACTTCTAATAAATTTCCTTTCACTATTAAAAAAAAACTAACAAGCAAATGTTATTTATAACAACATGTTTTGCTCAAATGTATTTAACTATCAATTACAAAAGAAATATAATACACAAGACGGCCTTAGCGCCTAGACAAGTCTACCTTCAAATCAAAATGACTCACGCGCATGTATAAAACTGTATCTATTACAATATCTTATTAATATCAATCATTATTTATTAATAAATGATTGGCTACAGACAGATCTATTATTAATAAAAATATGTAGTAATCAGTTTTGCATGAACTGTAATTAAAAATTTGGATGTGGCAACATTGTCGTCGATTTTTTCTGTGATCTAATTTGTAAGGCGCGTCTTTTGACATTTAAGAGGCGCCATTTTTTTAAGTTCTTGATAATTTAATTTCATAAATATGAAAGGAAAGAAACTGAAGAACGAAAAAAAAAGACGGGTTGCACTCCGGGAGTGCCGGCAGAAGTGAAAACTTGATTATTAACGTTGAGCATGTTTGATATTTTGGAATGGTTAGGGAATAATTTTGCACCAATTGCTTTAACAGTATAAAAGTACTATCATTTATGTGGTAGAATACAATATTGATTTATTGCGCTATCGTACACAAACATGACAATTTATATTACATTAAAAATTTAACACTTTAAAACTATTACAATTATTTTACATTAAAAAGTTTATCTCTCCGAAAAATCAACTTTCATCCATAATTTCAACGACTTTTTCACCATCATCATTACCAGAACTATCATCGCCAATCTCTAAAACTGATACGATAGGTTTATGGTAGCTGAAGTAAGAAACGAACAGTTTTGATTCGAACCTATTTAAATGTCTAATAAAGACCGCATCAATAGTAGTTTTGTATTTCGTTGTGCTAAGATTGCGATCATTCGACATAGTTAAACCAAATTCATTATTTAAAAATTCAATTATTCCGCCATAACTATGCTAACCCATTTATTTTGTCTTTCCCTGTCCTCCGATCGGAACTCCGATTGGTAGGAGGAGCGGGAATATTTTTTCCCATGCCTCCGATTAAGCATCATAAAAACATTGTACAGTCTAGTTCAAAATAAATTATTTTTGTATTTTATTGACTGTACAGTCGACATCGTTAACGTTCAGGGTCAAAATGTCCAACTCCCACACGACTAGTCTAAGATCGATAGTTTCCGAGATATAGCCGTTTCAATTTTGACAGCTGTCATCCGAAATGTAGATCTCATTGAGATCTATCACTTGTCCCTACACACAACTAGTCTAAGGTCGATAGTTTCCGAGATATAGCTGTTTCAATTTTGACAGCTGTCATCCGAAATGTAGATCTCATTGAGACCTATCACTTGTCCCTACACACAACTAGTCTAAGGTCGATAGTTTCCGAGATATAGCCGTTTCAATTTTGACAGCTGTCATCTGAAATGTAGATCTCATTGAGACCTATCACTTGTCCCTACACACAACTAGTCTAAGGTCGATAGTTTCCGAGATATAGCCGTTTCAATTTTGACAGCTGTCATCCGAAATGTAGATCTCATTGAGACCTATCACTTGTCCCTACACACAACTAGTCTTAGGTCGATAGTTTCCGAGATATAGCCGTTTCAATTTTGACAGCTGTCATCTGAAATGTAGATCTCATTGAGACCTATCACTTGTCCCTACACACAACTAGTCTAAGGTCGATAGTTTCCGAGATATAGCTGTTTCAATTTTGACAGCTGTCATCCGAAATGTAGATCTCATTGAGACCTATCACTTGTCCCTACACACAACTAGTCTAAGGTCGATAGTTTCCGAGATATAGCCGTTTCAATTTTGACAGCTGTCATCTGAAATGTAGATCTCATTGAGACCTATCACTTGTCCCTACACACAACTAGTCTAAGGTCGATAGTTTCCGAGATATAGCCGTTTCAATTTTGACAGCTGTCATCCGAAATGTAGATCTCATTGAGACCTATCAATTGTCCCTACACACAACTAGTCTAAGGTCGATAGTTTCCGAGATATAGCTGTTTCAATTTTGACAGCTGTCATCCGAAATGTAGATCTCATTGAGACCTATCACTTGTCCCTACACACAACTAGTCTAAGGTCGATAGTTTCCGAGATATAGCCGTTTCAATTTTGACAGCTGTCATCTGAAATGTAGATCTCATTGAGACCTATCACTTGTCCCTACACACAACTAGTCTAAGGTCGATAGTTTCCGAGATATAGCCGTTTCAATTTTGACAGCTGTCATCCGAAATGTAGATCTCATTGAGACCTATCAATTGTCCCTACACACAACTAGTCTAAGGTCGATAGTTTCCGAGATATAGCTGTTTCAATTTTGACAGCTGTCATCATTATTATTATTATTATTAATTATTATTATTATTATTATTAATAATTTTATTATTATTATTATTAATTATATTATTATTAATAATAATTACTATTATTATTAAGCGCCCTGCGCTGCCTAAACGAAACAGTAGGCCCAGGCATACATTTTCGCCGCGCCGTAGAGAGGGGATAGCTGTCTACTCTCCATCCGTCTTACGCTTTTTCGATCAGGGTCACGTGGTCACGTGTCCTGACGCGAGTTTAAGATTTTATACCCATCACAGAACAATTTCCCAAAGTGCTCAACGCCGCTAAAGAAGTTTTCACTTCAAAAATGTCAGCAAAGAAGAGAAGAATATCACAGAAGATTAAAATGTGGAAGAATAAGAAGACAGTACGGTACACTGATGGGCCTGAATTGTTGCTCGAACCTGTGTCTTAATCAAGGTGAGCAAACTTTCAGGTGTGTTAGTGCCGACTTTTCTACGAGAGAAGAGAAGAGAAGATAACAGAAGAACTTGTTCAAAGATATTCTTGATTACGTACCTATTATGTTTACCTAACATTTCACCGATCATTACTTCGTTTATTCATTTTTCTTTCTAACTTTTTACATTTAAAACATGTTTCTACTGTTTATGAACTTGTCGATATTTTATTTTAATTATAGTTCTGTAAGTTGTAGGTCTAAATCGTCACGCCACCTCTTTCTAGGCCGGCCTCGGCGGCGCCGTCCGTCTTCCGGCATCCATCGTGTTGAGGCTTTTGCCCAGCGGCCATCTTGCATGCGGCTGACGTGACCCGCCCAATCCCACTTTAACTTAGCAGCCTTCTTGCCCACATCCACTATACCCGTTTTGGAGCGCAGCGTGGTGTTTCGTATCTTGTCTTGCCTTTTGACACCCAAAATACTGCGCTCCATTGCCCTTTGGCATACTCCAAGGCGGAACTTCTGAGTCTCGGTGAGAGACCATGTCTGAGCACCGTAGGTTAGGACGGGCAGAATGCACATGTCGATGAGTTTGCGCTTCAGGGAAACCGGAAGATCACCCTTCATTAGCGTCTTCATGGACCAGTAGCTTTTCCAGGCGTTTTCGACTCGGCGATCGATTTCCCTTTCTTGCCTGTTTTCGAAAGATACTAACTGGCCCAAGTAGATATACTCATCGACATAGTGTATTTCTTGCCCATCTACCTCGACCCTACGCTTAGTGCTGTTGGTCATAAGCTGAGTTTTAGACCGATTCATACTAAGTCCCACCCTAAAGCTAGCCGTGCTCAGTTCTTGGAGCATGGTCTGCAGTTCCGGGGCTGTGGGGGCAAAAAGGACAATGTCGTCGGCAAATCGGAGGTTTGTCAGCTACGCGTACCATAAGGGCTGGTTCGAAGCGGCACAAGATAAGAGCACTTGGAAGGAGTTGGGGGAGGCCTTTGCTCAGCAGTGGGACAGTACAGGCTAAATAAAAAAAAAAAAAAAAAAAAAGTTGTACGTTGTAAATATTGTTAATAAAACGTTCTAAATTGTTTCTACATACACAAATATTTTGTACAAGAAAATAGTACTTTTAATGACTTATTTTAATAACTTTTGTATTTCTGATTACGTTTATCATCATCATCATCATCATCATTTCAGCCAAAAGACGTCCACTGCTGAACATAGGCCTCCCCCGCAGGCGTCGCCACATTGACCGGTCCCGTGCGTCTCTCATCCAGCGGGTTCCTGCAACCTTGACCAGGTCATCGGTCCACCTAGTGGGAGGCCTTCCAACGCAACGTCTTCCGGTTCGCGGTCGCCATTCGAGAACTTTTCGGCCCCATCGGCCATCCGTTCTGCGAGCAATGTGCCCTGCCCATTGCCACTTAAGTCTGGCGATTCTTCGGGCTACGTCGGTAACCTTGGTTCTCATGCGGATGTCCTCATTTCTGATTCGATCACGCAAGGAAACTCCGAGCATAGCCCTCTCCATTGCCCTTTGGGTGACTTTGAGCTTTCTGATAAGGCCCATTGTGAGCGACCACGTTTCGGTCCCGTATGTAATCACTGGCAACACACACTGGTCATAGACTTTCGTCTTGAGACACTGGGGTAAGTTGGACGAGAAGATACCGCGCAGCTTCCCGAACGCTGCCCAGCCGAGTCGGATTCGACGATTGACCTCTTTCTCGAAGTTAGATCTACCCAACTGGACCGTTTGTCCCAGGTAGACATAATCGTCCACAACTTCGAGCGTAGAGTCTCCGATCTTGATAGGAGTGGGTGTTACATGAACATTCGACATAACCTTGGTTTTGTCCATGTTCATTTTAAGACCCACTCTTTCAGAAGCTCTACGTTTATCACTTTCTTGTAAATCTTTATATACCCAACCAGTACCCAATTGCCTTGAATATTATAATGACTAACCGTTTGAAGTTTAGGGTCTCAAAACGTGGCAAGAGCCTGAAAAGTATTTCGTGTATCCTTATAGACTTTCACCGGGAATATTACAATGTTAAAAGGATTTATATAACGTGTTTTGTTAGCATACGTCTAGTTTCTAATTTTTACATAAAATACATACATACACACATACAGTATCTACTTAGGTACTTTTCATTCCGACATACAAAAACTGAACTTCACGCGAAGCATCAGGCATAAGCTAGTGTTACATAATATGGTTTACATCTTGTTTCGTGAAATTGAAATACGCGTAATTGTGTCATCATCATCATCATCATCAGCCTATAATTGTTCCCACTGCAGGGATTCAGGCCTCCTCTCTAGGAGAGGGATGGGCTATAATCCACCACGCGGGCCCAGTGCGGATTGGTAGATGTCGCATATCTTCGAATTTTTGGTTCTAAGACATGCCGGTTTCCTCACGATGTTTTCCTTCACCGTTTTGAGAGCAGTGGTGATGAAATAAATTACACAAAGTAATGCGCCTGCCTGGGTTCGAACCCACGACCAACTGTTCGTAAGTCGGGGCCGCCACCACTGGGCCACCACTGCTCTCTAATTGTGTGAACTTTCGTAAAAACCCGGTTGCAAAATGACCTAACAAAACGTAGACTTAACCCGACTTAGTTAAACCTGGTTTAACTTAGACTTGGTTTATCTCGCATGACGTCTCACTTCAATAATATTCGAAAGAAAGTGACAGCATGCGAGATAAACCAGGTCTAACTTAAACCAGGTTTAACTACGTTTTGTAATAAGGCGGAACATGTCATGTCTAGCTGAACAAAAACCTAACACAATCTAGTAAACAAGACAATGAAAATCTAGACTTTCATGATTAAAACATGTAACATTCTCTTCACATTTTTCTCTAACAAACTGATTAAACTTCAATGCATAACTTAAGCCGACGATGAACGCCTGTAACCTAACTACTCTTCGCGGAAACTTACTAAGTCCTCTCTGATGGCTCCTGATTAAACCTCTGGAGGGGTTGTTAGAGTTTAAATTATACACTAGCGCCTTGGCCACGAGTTTGACGTTTAAGAGACAGTGACTGCAGAGTAAACAAATAAGGTGTAAGTACGTTACTTATGGTATAGATGATCGTGGAAGTCTTTTATTAATATTATTTTCTTTCCTTTGTATGTGTGAACATTGAACGGCTTGTAGATTCTTGTTAACTTTTTATCTTGTTTTATTTTTCTTTTTACATTTTATTTGTAGCACCATACGACTTATTGTCGGGCCTACGTTGTCCCCCCATACCTTCATCATCAACATTTCAGCCAAAAGACGTCCACTGCTGGACATAGGCCTCCCCCAGGCGTTGCCACATTGACCGGTCCCGTGCGTCTCTCATCCAGCGGGTTCCTGCAACCTTGACCAGGTCATCGGTCCACCTAGTGGGAGGCCTTCCAACGCAACGTCTTGGGGTTCGCGGTCGCCATTCCAGAACTTTTCGGCCCCATCGGCCATCCGTTCTGCGAGCAATGTGCCCTGCCCATTGCCACTTAAGTCTGGCGATTCTTCGGGCTACGTCGGTAACCTTGGTTCTCATGCGGATGTCCTCATTTCTGATTCGATCACCCCATACCTTAGTGAATAATAATGCTGTTGAAATTAAATCATAACGAGTAACCAGGAAGTTTCATGCCGGTTCTGATCTATAGGAAAAGACCAAGCAGGAACGTGTACCTATTCTCGATGTTTTATAAGTATGTATGTAGGCCTATGTAAAATAAAATATTTCCATTTTGATGATCTAAATTGCTTAACAAGCACGTGAATTATTTATGCTTGTCAATCAATATTTTTCGAAGATTGGCGTCTAGATAAGATAATTTAAAAAAAATATTGTTGCAATGTTTGTCAAGTTAAACATTCAGCCAACCCACGGTTCAGTTCAATAGTACAAAAACTGGGACACTCTGTCGCGGCGACATAACATCAAACCTCGTCATGCGTGCTTGTCAAGCAATTTTGATCCTATGAGCCCCTACTAACCGCGACACGACAGTACTCTGTGAAGAAAATAAGTGACACATGGCGCGTGTCATTTCTCGCTAGACGCATCTCCAGAGGACGTGGACAAAGCGTTATAAAGTGGTGCTTGTTATTTTGCTTGTTAATGTGTAGAAGACTTAGTGGGTTTTATAATTGATTGACCTGAGACCTAGATGTATAGTGTGTAGGTGGGTTTGCACTGGATAGATAGTGCGTCATTTGGTCTAGTTTCCTCCAGTGCTCCTTGTGCCCGTACATTTGCACCAAAGAGGATATTTTTACATAGTATAAAACAAAGTAGCTCCCGCTGTTTGTACGCTTAGATATTTTTAACCACGCAACAGATTTTAATGCAGTTTCAGCAATAGATAGAGTGATTCTCAAAAGAGTTGCTTATATTATGTAGTAGGTACATTAAACTTGTGGGAAGCTGGGGCGGGTCAAGTTTATAATAAAAATCTAATTCTTCAATGTATTTTCTCTATTCTAAGTATATCGTTTTCAAGTTTAAAATTTTTTAAAGTGCCTTTTAACCACTTTTCTTTAAGAAATGGTGGAAGTACCTTTGACTTACGCTACAATGGATTAGAGGTCACAGCGGATCACTTGGAAACGATGCGGCCGACGAACTTGCCAGAAGAGGATCCAGCACTACACCTTACGGACCCGAACCCATTGTGCCCATCCGTTTCAAGCAGCTAAGAAGCTGGCTAAAAGATCATACTCGATTACAAGCGGAGAAATGGTGGAGCTCGACACCAGGATGTAGGCAAGCCAAGGAAGCTATGCCATCCCTGGATTTAAAGCTGACCAGGTGCCTTCTGCGCCTGGACAGAGATAGCCTGCGTCTGGTGGAGGGGACCATCACCGGACATTGTTCACTGAATAAACACTTCCACACCCTAGGAATCACTGACAGTCCCCTGTGCAGGGCATGCATGGAGGCGTCAGAAACAGTGTCGTGTGCTCCTTGAGTGCACAGGCGTTACCAAGATTCGTGAGGGGACCCTGGGAACACCACGATCCCTTGCGGATGCCTTGAGGAGACCGGGAAGTCTGATCTGCTTCTGGAGGGAGGTGGGCTGGTTGGAGTAATCGGCCACCACGGTTCACGCACAATGGTCCACCTTAAGGACTAAGTGCGGAATCCTGAACCCCGTATAGAAAAAAGAAGTACCTTTGACTTTGTCAAAAAATAATAAAAAATATTATCCTGAACAATCCAACTCCAGCACAAAGCCACTCCTACTTTTCTCAATGTTACACCTTTTTTGGCCAATAAACGAGAAAGCCATCAAAGGCGTCCCACCATCTTCTTCTTTTTAGGCCATGACCACGGGACCGTCTCGGGATTCCAGTTTTATGTTAATTATGTTAAACTCGGATTTTTTTATTCTTCCACTATTCGATTGATCAGATATTGAATAAGGCCTCGCTTAGTGTCAAAGAAAACTGGAAATGATTATTTTTCAAAATTTTCGAATTTGTCTGGTAGTTCTCTAATCACGGGCGTAAGAATGTTTCTTTTTGGGAGGGTCATATTTTCTTAACTCATCATCATCTGCAGCCTTAATGTTCCAAACTGCTGGGCCATAGGCTATTGCCACAAGGAATGGGCTATAATCTTTACTGCAAAAAAAAAAGAAAGTGATAGAGGACGTCTCTACAGTAGACCTTAAATTGATTCACTAAAAAAATGATTGCTCTAGACCACTCAGGAAGAAAAAAGGAGAATAAAGTATGAAGAAATCGGGCTGCTTTTTCCATGTTGGCTGTTCCCTTCTTCTGTATGAAACACTCAGCAATTATCCACCACACTTACAACCTAACCTTATCGACCCATTTTTCTTCGAACTCCTATAATAAATTCGTTTGCCCCACATAGCTAACAGAACTCTGTGTATAATTTATTATGTAAAGTAAAACACCAGATCTTTGTTCTGAGTTCAATACACAGACGTTTCTCGTCCGCGTTCTAATGTCCTAGAAACGTCGGGTTGTACGGTCTGTAGCCAGCTTTACCTGACCCCTCGTATAAAAAAGAAGAGGGCAAGTCTAGTGAGAAGAGGGGTCAGGTTAAGCTGGGCACGACTGTTCGACTTCGATATACAACGTTCATTGATTGGTTAGTTTACAATGGGGCAAAATACTAGTTTGAATGCTCTTGGGTAGTGACTGGCTTCTGTATACCTAACTTGGATAAGTTCACATACATAGATACGTACATGAAACTTGTGCTCTTTTTCCCATGAATCTGAAAACACAGAATGCCATCTGCTACGATCCTCACACAACACGGTCTAGGGATATTTTTAAAAAAGCGAATTACTATTAATGTGTTAATTATTTATATGACATGTATATATTTAAAATATACGTTATTTAATATTCTACCATTTTTTAATAATGGCTAAGGTACTGATTAAAATTTCAGGATTTTATGGAAAAAAAATTAAGCATAGACGGAAACCGTATATGAATTAACTTTTAATTTGTGAGTAAAAACTGAAAAAAATTGAAAAATCATTTAATTTGTGTTTATAAACTTGAAGTTAGTAGTCTGAGAAAGCGCCCATGATGTTCATAACACATCGGCAACGATTCGGCATGCTCAGAACAAGGTTGTCAATGTCTTGCAGCGGAATATTGTCCCATGTCCTTCTGAGGTGCGCAAAAAGTTGATCTTCTGTAGCCAAATTTTCAGTAACTTCCTTCAGAGCTCTTCTTTGCAGCATATCCCACGCATGCTCAATGGGATTTAGATCTGGCGATTGAGCAGGCCAGTCTAAGGCCCTAACATTATGTGTATGTAAGCAAGCTGCTACCGTTCTCGCCGTGTGTGCCCGGGCATTGTCGTGCATGAGCAGGAAATCTTGCCCCATTTGTGTTCGGTGGGGCAAGATTACGGGCCCCAGCACCTATTGGACGTATCGTTCTGCCGTCATATTGCCCCGCACCCAAACGTGATCGGTCCGTCCACCAAGACGAATTCCTGCCCAAACCATAATTGTTCCTCCTTGGTATGGGTGAAATTCCTGAGGGTTCTGGAGACGGCTCCATCGTCCAGGAACTCGCCAAATACGCGTCCTTCGTGAATCTGGATGGAAGTCAAACCTGGATTCATCCGTGAACAGCACATTGGACCATTGTTCACGGCCCCAGTCCACGTGGTTCCGAACCCATTCTAATCGTCGTCCACGATTGCCTCTCCGTAAAGGTGGGACCCGGAGTGGTCTACGAGAGCGTAGATTGCTTTCATGCAGTCGCCTTCTTACAATTTGGTCACTCACAAGCACTTGGTGTTCCACTCGCAGCCTTTGGACCAATTGAGTCGCCGTTGCATTTGGTTGAGCTCGCGCAGTAATTTGCAAAAATCGGTCTTGTCTGGGGGTAGTGATGCGACTTGGCCCCCGGTGCCTCTCCGCTACTTCACCTGTGGCACGATAGCGTGTCCACAATCTTGAAATTACATTTTGATGGGTCCCTATGGCCTCAGCAACATTACGCTGAACAGATCCAGCTTCCAGCATTCCCACAGCTCGTAACATCTCCGCCCTCGTCAAATGTCGGCGTTGCATGGCTACAACACCTCAATTTTAACTTTATCTTTCGTTTAAAAATGAAAAAAAACTGTAACTAAACGTAATTCGTATTGTTTTTTAAATTTCGCACAAATGAAAATTCCCTCTCCTATACATCAAGACATTTTTATGCCACCGAAACAAAAGAAATTTCAAAAATTTGAATTTGGATTTAGTCTGAGATAAATTACAAACAAATCGGTGTATTAAAGATTCCAATGTGGCCAGTACTTTTCGAGTTATTTAATTGAGTATGAAATATCCCTAGACCGTGTTGATGTGTGTACCTACCTGTTACTTTTGTCAAAAATCTACAAATGACGACCAGTATCAAAAACCTTAAGTCATTGCCAAAGCGAAGAGGAGCTTGATGTGTGATTGTCACCCACCAACAGATTGACCTCGGTAAGCGTAGCTTAACCTTCGACCGACACGTGTGGCTGTTATAACTTAGTCGCGGGCTACTTAAACATTAATAGTGTATCCTTTTATCATCATCTCCCTGCTCTTGTGCTATTCTATTTTGGGTTTGCGCAACTCATTTTCTTCCTTAATTCTCCCCTGTTAGACGTCACGGTATCATTTACTCATTTCTATTTCAAAGTCAAAGTCAAAAATATTTATTTCAAGTAGGCCAGTAACAGGCACTTTTGAATAGTCGAATTAAACTAACTGCGGCACTCAGAGATATCCAACGATTGCTCAAGCCGCCACCCAGCAAAGGCCTGACATAGTTTTGTATGACAAAACTGCCAAAAACCCTTACCAAGCGACGGCCCAAGCAACCACTGAAGCTCTCCGAGTGCGGCAGTAAACTACTGAACTACTGAAGCTAAATAAACTAAGCTACAGTCCCAGTCACAAGGCATAATAACTCGTGAGTGTACTGTAGTTGCCAATTCCAAAGCGTTGGTCTCATGAGAAGAATGGCAAGAAACTTCATGGACACTCTTTTAAAATCGTTTGGGTTTACAATATGTTCAAGGTACAAACATAATCTTGGTATAATACACACATGAAGACTATGCAGATTAGTGTTTGAGATGGTCTTTTGAAGAAAGCACCACACAGATTTGAGTGGACCCGTCCAGTCAGTGCAAGCATTTGTCAGTTATCGTGGAGCTCGACTTATAACTCAAGGAGCTCAACGTCACGACGAACAATACCAAAGAAAGGACATTTGGGTGGGTCGCTTATAGTACTCAAACTGCCAGACAATAGTTAAAATTAGAGAAAGACCCACATGGTCCTCACATTCACAATATAAAAATAATAAAATATTTGTCATATTAAATAATCATGTCAAGTTATTAAATGTCAATATACACAAAACTAAATGAAAAATAAAATATTTAACAAGTAAATATTGATCAAAAAAGCAAAAAATAATATCATACTTAAAAAAGTAAATAATGTCATTGTGTATAAAGAAAAATCATAAAATGTCCAATTGTAAAAGGATTGTAAATAATGTATAAATAATTAAAATGTCAAAGTGTAACAAATAAAAAGGTACAATTAATAAAAAGATATAAAATCAATTCACCTTCAATTCAAATTGGAGCAGTTCAATCCCAAGCTTTTTTGTCCTCTATATAATCTTTAACAGCATAAAAAGCTTTCTGGAAAAGTTTACGTTTTATAAAAGATTTGAATTTATTAATGCTTAAATTTTGAATGTCGCTTGGAAGTTTATTATAAAAGCGAATACATTGGCATCTAAATGATCCACCTATTTCACATCATTCCTCACACAATCCATCCATATTTTTTTGTCCTTCTTTCCCTCTTCATCAACATTAATATCTATCACTTTATTAGTCGCATACGTTTCATCCTTGTTCAATAGTCATCATCATCATTAGCCCATAATGTTCCCACTGCAGGGACTCAGGCCTCCTCTCTAGGAGAGGGATGGGCTATAATCTACCACGCGGGCCCAGTGCGGATTGGCAGATGTCACATGTCTTCGAATTTTTTGGTTCTAGGACATGCCGGTTTCCTCTCACGATGATTTTGTTTCTTTAATAGTGTATGCATTATAATATCCAAATTAGCTTTCATTGCGCAAGAGACAGCATGACCTATGCCCCAGACCACACAAGAATGAACAAAAAAAATGTTTATCAAGCCCAGTATTTTGCCTACAACCCATAATAACATAACCAAGAGAGTATTGTCCAATAATTTCATACTGCCATTCGAAACAACGCGCCACTTGTTCGTAAATGGATAGTTATAAAGATTATTATTCTCTGCGATGCTTTACGATGGTCGTTAAGAGGAAATGCGAGTGCTGTCTCTTTCTACTATCGCTGTCTCTCTCCGTCCTCCTGCCCTCAAATTCGTGCGATAAGGACAACTATAGAAAAAAGTTAGAATTCGAGGTTTGGCTCTCGCCTATTTCCTCCTCCAATATTGATCCAATTTAAAAGATATTTTAGACAATGAATAAGGAGGTTATAGGTATACTACGCCGCTATGTTTTTCTTTTTTCGTTAATAGTTGTCAAATTTGTACACTAGGACTCTGTTAACCCCGTCGGGGCTGCGGATATCGAAAAGTTACCGCGGCTCCGACACAAGGGCGAGGAAGAGGGAACATGGGTTGGTTTTTAGTCAGTAGAAGTCTGACACTCCCCTTCGCTCAGCCCAAGAGCGGGGGGGGTTATTCGATGATTATCCACCCACCAAAAAAAAAAAAAAAAAAAAAAAAAAAAGGACTCTGTTAAGAGCGATCTAAACAAGCAATTTTGAGCATTTTTTGAGGGTTCTAGTGCTTATAAAAATAATTTATCACCAAAAAGGAAAACATAGGGGCATAGTAATAGTTAATATTTATTATTCTGTAAAAAACCACTGCTCTAGGGTCATTTACCAAAAAGAAAACAGGCGAGAGCGTTTGTATGGAGAAAAGACCACTCGCGTTTCCTCTTAAAACGACATAGATTAAAATGGTTTAGGAGATATGGCGTTTCTTTAAGGAGGTCTCTTAGAGGCAATAAAAAGGTGCTACTGAAAATATTTGATGGCAACTTCCAGGTCATTTTTAGATTTTTGACCCGGTGGCCGCCGCAGGGCACATCGGTAGGTGGTAAATGACAAGCAGTCTTACCTAAGGTACCGTACTAACTGGGCTGTAATAGAGGTAAGATAGGGAGTCACTCCATATAAAATGATGGTAAGTATTCAGATATAACCGGTTAGACTGGAAGGCGACCCAGAACTAGTTGGGAAAGGGAAAGAAAGAAAAGCAAGAAAGAAAGAAAATTGTGTTTATTTGGCAAAAATACCTTAAAAGTTAACAAAAACAAATTCAAAATTAAAGGCTTTTAAGGGCTAGGTAGATGATTATGAGCTTGCTGGAGTTTCTATCATGGAAAATTAATCAATCTCTTTTCTAGATGTTTAGGTAATTCCCCGTGCCCGTGATTATCCCGTAGAAAGACGTACTACCGGGATAGAAGTATTAACTTGTCCAATTCCCAAGTCACCTATCACTGCAAATTCACAGCGATTCGTCAGTGATTCAGCCGAAAAGGTGAAAAAGAGTTATTTCTGCATTGCATTAAGAATTATTGATACTAAAAGTGGCGCTGGTGACTGAAAATGTATGTGGTAGTCAGTTATCGTGGAATGGATGCATGATACGGAGGAATGAGGAAAATGTTGAGTACGAATGTCTATAGGACTGGAGGAAAACTAAAGAAACAATGGATGGACTGATACACATTTGAGCGCTCGGCGGAAGAGTGGGGATCGCTGTGCGCATCGTACACTTTATGACAAATAAAACGCACACCCGTTTATTAATTATTGGTCGTGAGGTAAGTGCAGCAGGAGTAAAGAACAAATCCCGAGTAACGGCTATGACGCGATGCGCTACGGGCCAATCACTGCATTTTCCCCGCCCCGCGTCTCACTTCATACCACCAAAGGGACCCAAAAACTCACTATTGCGTCAGCTCTCAAGAATCGTGCCGATCATTGTATGATAGATAGGAGGTGACTGCTGACATGACGAGTAACGAAGAAGTATAGAAGAAGAAGACAAATGCTACGCTGACCCGAAACAAATTGGAATAAGGCAGAAAGGATAGTGACTTTTGTTCAAGTCAGGAAAAAAATACAATTTATTTTGACTGATCAAATATTTCTTACCCCCCAAAACTTCTAGATTTGTACATCGTATGACAAGGCTTTTCAGAGGTTAAAAAAAAAACATGTCTTAACTAGCAACAACTTGTGTGGTTGTTGCTAGGATTAGGTTTATTTTATTCATCTAGGTTCAGAAATAGTACCATGGTAAATGAAGGACTCTCTAATAAACTAATCCTTTCTGCACAAATGAGTTTCTACCAGCTGTGTTATTATTTTCCCAGCCTTATTAAAAAAGAAGAGTCTCCAGAGAGACATTTTACAAGGAAATCAAGGATGGTTCAACCATTTGTAAAAATGGTTGAACCATCCTTGATTTCCTTGAGGGTGTAAACCCTCGAAAGTAAATTGGATTGTTCTGGAAGCTCTCATGGTACCTAATGCTGCATAAACAGATATGATCGTATAACTTTTGTCACAAGATGTTCTGTATACAGGGTTACTTTTCAATAACCGGCAAAATTTTCAGAAATAGTTTAGAATCGATAATATTGTCGATTTAATGACAAAAAAAAATTTTGATAGAGTAAAGACTTTAATATTCTTTGCAAGGAGTTCTCTTTTGACCCATTTTGCCCACCAAAACCTATTCTGTACGCACTCGACTGAATGCAAACATTTTTAAAAGCGCGTAGTACTTTATTTTTATTTTATTATTTTCCCATGTCAGCAATGCCTAACCTAGTGTCTGAGTGTATTTTGTGCTTATTGCTTAATTTTTTTTTTTTTAAATGTATTATTTTCGTGCTTGCTATTTAGTGATCTTAAGATTTCTGCTACCATCTCTGTGTCTACTCGTGAGAACCTGTAATTGGCTCTGTGTCGTTTTCAAAATTGTTACTCACATATTTTAGCTGTTGGTTCTCCTCTTTATAAATAAATAAAAAGATTTCATCCCTGTCCACTAAAAATCGAACGTGTGGATGTGGATATTGCAACAGCACAATTCAGTTCAACAACCTTGAACGGTAACATTTAACACCCACACAGATTTGCACGCACACACACAAGTGCATTGATTCCCACTTGGTGGTCGCCTGCGAAAATTTGTGAGACATTTTCAAATAAATGCTATTCTTTTAGTTTCTTTTATTCGACATTATTATTTAAAATGCACTTTCGCTTTGATATCTAGATCTTTATTTTAAATTTTGGCTGGTCACTGAAAACTATCGCTGTAGGTATAGGTGAAACACTCGCCCTGCTTCATGGGACTATAAGTTCTGGTGAAATGTGTGTGTACCTACCATGGGTGAACCTCTTTTTTTTTTTTGGTTTTTGGTGGGTGGAAAATCATCAAATGACCCCCCCCCCCCCGCTCTTGGGTAGAGCTAAGGGGAGTGTCAGACTTCTACTGACTAAAAACCGAACCCATGTTCCTGCTTTGCCCTTGCGCCGATGCCACGTCATCTAGCACAAAAATCCGCGGCCCCGCGGCGACGGGCTCGACGGGTGAACCTCTGACATACCCTTGGGAGAGAACTGGTGTGGTGTAATATATTGATCACTAATGGCTTCATTAGCTATGAAGGCATTTAGGGAAAGACCTATCATATCTATATCCATGACAATTTCTCTGCCTACATTTGCCCCAAAGGAAAAATTTCTAAACTCCTTACTACCCTATAACCTATTCCATACTGTCGCTCCCATCGCCCAATTTGACGCCAATTCCCCAAACTACCTTATTAGCAACCCTTCTACCTGGTGACATAAAAATCAACAGCGTGAATATACGCTACACCCCCAATCATATCCTAACAGGCAATATACAAAATAATAAGACCTTTTTGGTTTATAGTCTTTGCCATTTTATGGCACTTTTGACGATATTTTTTTACCCTTTCTTACTCGTAAAGGGGTTGAAATGGCCCCATGAAATGCCTAGGTTTTTAATAACAGCCAGTTAGGGGTGGTTTCGAGGGTAGTTTTAGTTTGATAGCTTTGCATCTTGACGGGCTATTGTATGGCTTTCTTATGGGTTGGTGAAGAATAAAATTGTGCATGGCTTTGTTGTCGAAGTTCGAGTTAAAATTTCTTGAAGATAGGTTTAGTAAAAAAACGGAAGTAGACTATAATCGGCTATTAGTCTACTGTTGATAATTCATGAAAATGTTATGTAATTTCAAAGAACTAAGAGAAATAACACGATGTGTGAAAAAAAAAATATCGTTAAAAAAATAGAGTAGTCAATACGCTTTAGAAGTTTTTGGAGGAGGCACTTTCTGTCCTTGTCGCTCGAAACGGCCATTTGTACTACGTAACCGTGACGTTAGAAGAAATATGACGTCACGTTTCTATAGCGCTGTCTTTGTCTAACACGTCATTTAAAATCAGTTTAAAGTAAGCCATTTTCTGATCAAATTTTATTACTTTTTTCATACATCACGTTATTTCTGTTAGTTCTTTGAAATAACATAACGTTTCCGTGAAATTTTAGCAGGAGTCAGCCAATTATATTTACGGGTGGAAAGGATACTAAAACACAAAGGCTTACCACGTATTATAATATGTGCATTATTTTGGGGTTGAAAACTGAAGTAAATGTTAACCACCTTTTTTTTGGAGTTTGGGAAATCATTAAATAACTCCTCCAGCTCTGGGCAGAACGGTAGGGAGTGTCAGACTTCTACTGACAAAAAACCACCTATGTTCCTTCTTAGCCCTTTGTGTCGAGACCGCAGTATTTCTTTTGAACAACCCGCAGTCCCAACGGGATGGAATGGAATGAGTACCTAATAATACTTTTCAATTCATCATCATCATCATTTCAGCCAAAAGACGTCCACTGCTGGACATAGGCCTCCCCCAGGTGTCGCCACGTTGACCGGTCCCGTGCGTCTCTCATCCAGCGGGTCCCCGCAACCTTGACCAGGTCGCCGGACCACCTCGTGGGAGGCCTTCCAACGAAACGTCTTCCGGTTTGCGGTCGCCATTCCGGAACTTTTCAATTAAATCCTTTAAATAAAAACAATCGTATACTCTACAATTTCAACAATTCTCACTGCATTAAATTAATTCATTGCTATCTTACAGCAAAATAAAATGACAACTCGATCGGAAATTCACGAAAAACCAATACGGATACTCGTACTTTTAAAATGACAATTTAATTAAAATTCATGTCTCTGTTCATTCCGTTTTCATTTGGTTTCAGTTTTCAGCACTGGATAGTATTTTACTTTCAGGTTTTAGTCACTTTGTTCCAGTGTTTTAGTTTGTAATTATTAATGAGATGTAAGAGAGTTTGTAATTAGTAATTATTATTTTAGATTGGCTCGTTGGTTTAGTGGCTGTTGAGCATGAGGTCAGGTACTGGGTTCGATTCCTGGATCCGGTAAAGTGTTATTGTGGTTTTACTTCGGGAATTTTTCGGTAACAACCACGCAGTCTAGATTTGTACTCGATTGATGATAATAGGCTCGCCCCTTTTTAAGTGGGACTTAAACATAACTGGCGTAATACAGGTATCATATGTTTACAGACGTGATTAGAAGGCTACCAGACAAATTCAAAAAGTTTTTAATAAAAAAATAATTAGTAGAAACCTAGACATACTTTTCTTAATATTTTAATGTCAAAAATAATTGAATCGTCTCTGTTCTCGAGGAGAAAAAAGGGGAATATGAAACGTCGATCGATCTTATCTGTGATAATTTTATTATTATCAGTCTGAGCTGGCAGCTGAGCTAGGTCCCTATCAGAGTCTATGAGGTCTGACTTGACGCAGCGTGACGTCAATAGTTTCTTCAAATACTTAAATATTTTTTCAAATTCCTCTCAGCCCTGTCCCGGCTTTATTTGTATGTTGGGTCAATTCTGTCGGATACAGACTTATGTATAGTCGACCAAGAAATTGGTTTACCACTTTTGATGACATCTCCCAGTAACATAATTATTCGCTAAGGATGACAGATTGACAGATTCTGACGTGAAAATAGCACTTGATGTTTTGTACGTGCAAATGATATTCAACCTTAGAGTGGTAAACCAATTTCTTGGTCGAATATACCTACTAAGTACCTGTGCCTCACCTATAGGATATACTTATAGTAGTGACATGGTGATGATTATCGCATCCAGTCCAAAATCCTATTTAGTACTCAAATTCCAATAAATAAGCGATATTTATTTTTTTGATGCTAAAAACGACTAAAAAAAGATAAAAAATTATTATTATCTTTTATTCGACTAAAAACCACCCATGTTCGTTCATGGCCATTTGTGTCGAGGCCGCGGTATCTTTGTCCAACAACCCACAGCCCCGGCAGGCGTCAGCCCTTGCGGTCCCCTGCATTGTTGCTGACATCTCTTTGAGGCGCGCGTGAAACATGAACCCGCCGTCAACACGGCCTGTCGTCGTAATAAGACGGACGGACAGTGAGCTGCTGTGGGTGCCCATAGCACAGCACCATGCTGAGTGGTAACCTGCTTGTCGCAGTCACGACGTGCAAACTGTAAACTTTTGTCTTTTCTTTGTATATTTGTTATGCGTTGTATGTGTATTTCCTTTTTTTTAAATATCTCTTTGTATGATCGTCATGTTTCTGCGACAAGTAAATATTTTTTATTTTTTCTATGCTCTATCTTGCCTAAAGACTGTCCTTACGGTAACCAATAAGCGAACTCATCACAGAACCACGACCATCGAACTTAATAGTTACAATCACCAGTACATTTCCATATAACCCGTTAACCAATATAGTAATCCTCGTAAACCATAGCACACAGACTAGTTACACAATCAGCCTGTCCGTCTGTCCGTCCGTTGCATTCAGATCACGCTCGCTGGCTGCGAGTGATGTCATAGCATTGTTTGCGACATACCTACGTAGTGTGTGTTGTGGGGAGTCGCTGGTTTAGGACAGTTTTGGAAGTTGCTGGTTGGGTTATGTTATAAATTATATATGACTGGCCTGTTGGTCTAGTGGTTAGTGACCCTAACTGCTATGCCGGAGGTCGTGGGTTCGATTCCCACCCAGGACAAATGTTTGTGTGATGAGCACGATCATTTGTTCTGTGTCTGGGTGTAATTTATCTATAATATGTATGTATTTAGAAATATATAAGTATGTTTATCAGTTGTCTAGTACCCATAACACAAGCTCTGCTTAGCTTGGGACTAGATGGCGTTGTGTGATAGTTGTGGAATATTATTTAAAAAAAAATTATAACATCATGCCTGCAATCCTGGAAAGGTGTACCTAATAGTACACCCACAGTTTTGGTTTATCATCATCATCATCAGCCTATAATGTTCCCACTGCAGGGACTCAGGCCTCCTCAAACTCAAACTCAAACTCAAATTCTTTATTTCAATTAAGCCATTACAGGCACTTTTGAATGTCAGAAGAACATTTCACAAAAAAAACGAAACTACGAGTGCAATACGTCATTCCGAAAGCCACCACGCCGAACCACACGCCACCGAATGCCCGCAACAACGAACACTGCAAGCACGAAAGCACGCAGCGACGCAAACCGCAACAACGAATGCTCGAGACCCCGAATCACGGAACAACAAATGCACGCCGCAACGTGCAACCGCCGCTCCGCGACCCGGAACCCCGCGCACCCGCCGCCACAGCACGCGCCGCCGCGCGCCCCCGCACCCACAGCACTCGCCGGCGGTAACATCCGGCGCCGCGCAGCCCGACGCAGCAACTCCCGAAACGACGCATTGCACTCCTACGCTACAGTCACAATCACAAGGCATAATAACTTGTGAAAGTACTGTAGTTGCCAGTTCCCTAACGTAGATCTCATGAAGAAGAACGGGCAAGAAACTCCATGGACACTCTTTTAAATTAGAATTTGTTACAAAATCTTGGTACATTATATCATTCATGTTGAGATGGTATATTATGTGAGAACTATGTAGCAAGACGTGCAAGTTAAGAGCGTCCAGAGTAAAAAGATATAATAAACAAATCAAAAAGAAAAATAAATTTACACCATGGCAACTAAGGAATGACCAGTCTCCACTGACAGCGCCCGTTCACGAACATGACGCATGGATCAGCACCATCTAACTCAACCATTTTGAAGGGAACTAAATGATCCGACACACCCGCCACCATCAGCGAGACATTTGAGTGAGCATGACATTCTCTCAGCCACCAGGGCAACGTCACTAAAATATAACTAAATGTAAAATGTAAAAAGGGGCTTTATAGTACTCACACATGTGCCATGCAATTATACAATATTAAGACATTGAATCTATACAATGCAAAGATATTTTTACAATCTTCTGCAGCCTCTACAATAACTTCACATGATAATCGATTTAATTGCCCCTATGGTTGTGGAGCAGGACCAGCATGGAGCCAAGCATTTTTATCATCAATGTAATCCCCCAACTTATAGTAAGCTTGCCTACATAGTGTGCGTTTAATACAAGATTTAAATTTTGTCTCATTTAGTTGAAGAATGTGAGGGGGTATTTTATTGTAACATTTTAAACAGTACCCCATGAAAGATGAGTCTACTTTAGCTAGCCTGAAACCTGGCTGAACTAGTTGGTCCCTATTTCTCGTATTATAGTGATGTCTATCACCTCTTTTGCTAAATAAATGCAGATTTTTCCTGACGTACATGATGTTTTCATAGATGTATTGACAAGGTACTGTCATGATGTTAATTTCCTTAAACAGCTCTCTCAGAGAATCGCGCCTTCGTAGACCATATATGGCTCTAATGGCTCTTTTCTGCAGAATAAATATAGACTCGATGTCTGCAGCCCGTCCCCATAGTAAAATACCGTATGACATAACACTATGAAAATAGCTAAAATAGACTAGTCTCGCGGTATCTACGTCAGTAAATTGACGGATTTTCCTAACAGCATAAGCTGCTGAACTCAGCCGTCCTGCAAGAGATGTTAAATGCGGACCCCACTGCAGCCTTGAGTCAATCGTTATCCCCAAGAAAACAGTTTCATTGACAAATTCTAGTTTCTCTTGATTCAATACTATGTCACAATCAGTACTTTTGACATTTGGTAGAGCAAATCTTATGCACTTCGTTTTTTTCCCATTTAATACTAAATTATTAACGGTGAACCAATTATGAACCTGCAGTAGGGCGTTATTTACGGCATCAAGATTCGTGGCACGTCTGTTTACCTTAAAAATTAAAGAAGTATCGTCGGCAAACAATACCATTTCAGGTTGGTTTTTAAATAAATGGGGTAGATCATTAATATAGACTAAAAAGAGAAAGGGACCTAATATCGAACCTTGTGGCACACCCATGCTTACTTTTAAGCCCATTGAATTGACACCATTTATTTGTACTTGCTGATGTCTATCGCTTAAATACGATTTCATTAAACTGAGCGCAAGATTCCCTAAACCGTAATGTTTGAGCTTTATGAGAAGGGTTTCGTGGTTGACGCAATCAAATGCTTTAGAGAGGTCACAGAAGATCCCTATGGCATCTTGTGACTCTTCCCACGCAGTGTATATAATTGTTTTTCCTATCACAAAGTCTTTCAAAATATGGAAAAGCACACAATATAATTTTCCTACAATCTAACTTTAACAACTCTGATACCCAGTCAGTGAGGTCTTCCTTTTTAATTTTAGAACTGTTACCAACACATATAGTAATGGTAGTATCAGGACCACAAACAGTTTTTGCCGCTGATGTCATAATCTGTTTAAAGGTTGACCCAGGCATACAATAATTTTGTGTACAATAACTCAGGTTATTACTAATTAATTTTCCTAGCCCTCTACCTAAACCATCAGAAAATAAGTAACTAGTATTTGCAAAATTATTATTATCATTACCAGCTGGCTGAGCCGCTGAGGGTGTGGGTGAATGGTGCTGAGACTGGGGTGTACCCATGCAGGCACAGCTACAAGAGAGGTTATTTGTCAGGGACTCATATCTCTCTGCATTGTACGTGACCAGGTCCACCAGCTCATTGGCCTCCTGCATGCGCTTACTCAGGTCTTGTTGAGAAGCCTCATATTTACTAAAAATATCCTTAATTGCATATTCCCTTACAAACAGCTCATCCTGAAGGTTCTGAGTGTCGGTATCATACAATGTCCGACATAATTGTAATTCACTGTCACACTTTTTCAGTTCTTGAATTAAATTTAAATTTTTTCGCCTTAGTTTTGTGTTTTGTTTGTTAACTTTTAGGCGTTTCAAAGATTTTTTAATGGTTTGAATTCGTTTATTGATTTTAATATATTTTTTAATCTTATTATGACTAGTAAATAAATAAGTTTTAGATATAGTTTCATTGGTTAAGTCTATAGTTACTATTGGCTCAACACATACAGGTCCTGACCGGCTACCAACCAACTCATCATAAAGACTGCAGGTGTTCGCAGACTCTTCTCGGGCTCTAAGAGATTCTAAGTGAACTATTGAGTGTTGGGCCCTACTTAGTTCTTGCTCCAGTTCAGATATGCGACTCAAAGCCTGATCGTAGGTGTCGCTACATTGCTGGAAGTTTTCAACAAGTTGACGGAGGTGTTTATGCTGGTCAAGTATGTCTATATGGTGTGTGTGAAGTTCCGCAAGCTCATTCTTCAGTTGAGTATTTTTGTTCACCATTAACTCAATTTCAACTTCACTTTCTTCTCGTTCCCTCAGCAGTTTGGTGCACTCATTTCTCGAAGCATCCAGTTCCCTCAGCGCTGCTTTCAGTTTGTCAGTCATGTCACGAATGGTAGCTCCGCGTGTCATCATCTTGACTGATATCCACAAACAAGACCTGAAATGTGACAGGAAACAGCTGAGTATGTGAAGAGAATAATTATGTCAATAATTGAGAACTTGAGGAAGTTGGAGGGGTTTTGAATTTAAAAAGAGGTAAAAATATTTAAAAACAGTAGAAAAGTTTTTAGAAAGGATTATCAAAATATGGAGGTAGGTTGGTAAGTATGTGAGAGAAAAGAAAAGGGAAAAATTAAAAATCCAAGAACAAAGAAAAGCTATTTCATATGATATTCTCAAAATTACAGTTAATACTGGACAATTTATTTCAACATTAATATTATTACTAGAATAACTATTTTGACTAAGGATTGCTATTAACATGAGTTTTAGTGGGAACAAAGTCTATCTACATTACTTAGCAACTAAGTGGTTTACATATAATATTTACAGCATAATAGACACATATTTTGTGTGTAGTAAGGTTTGCAGTATAAGTTTTGTATGGGGCAAGTGTTTTCGTCCTCGATTTTGCTTCCACAATATTCGTCAAGCAAAATGAGACATAAACGTAGCCAGTGTGTACTGGACGTCGCTCAGAGCTCTGAGCAGTGTTTGTGTGATGTATAGTATAAATAACACAGCAACTAATAATAAATCAAAACAAAATACTCCCCCGGTTTGATGAATTCAAATCCACAGTTCAAGCGTTGACAGCCGGTACATGAATATTAATGAAATAACAATAATTGTTTTTCAGTTTTCACAATAAAACTGGTCACAAACACTACGTGTGTCACTTAATACGTTTATTCTATATAAACAATTGAATTTAAATACACTAAACACAATAAAAACAATAATTTAAAATTTAATTAGTTACGAGGCCGTTTTTTCACGACCTGTCGCCAGTGTTGCCAGCGTGCAAAAAAAAGCCCTCCCCTCCCTCGGAGCCCTACCCTCTCTAGGAGAGGGATGGGCTATAATCCACCACGCGGGCCCAGTGCCGATTGGTCTTCGAATGTTTTGGTTCTAAGACATGCCGGTTTCCTCACGATGTTTTCCTTCACCGTTTTGAAAGCAGCGGTGATGAAATAAATTACACAAAGTAATGCGCCTGACTGGGTTATTCGAACCCACGACTCACTGTTCGTAAGTCGGGGCCGCCACCACAAGGCCACCACTGCTCTCCCACCACTGGGCCGCCACTGCATCATTGAAATAGTATAGGAAAGAAAAGAGATCTTTGTCAAACTACCAAGGACCTAATGTCCTAGACATTTTACCAAACTACAAATTTCCCACTTGACCTGCAACGTTCACGCTTTACCGATGAAACAATGAAGCTACAGCTAATAGTTTCTCTTTTACAGTCTAGCAGCCTTTTGTTCAACTAAAGTTATTGCATAGTTTAGCATAATTTGTACCTACTACATTTTATGACAATTTGTGGTTTTATGAATTGATGTACAGTCAGTGCCCAGCATCACGTGACCCCTCTTCTCACACCACCTCTTTATATGATGGGTCAAGTAATGCTGGACACTGAATATACCTACTATTTGACCACGTTAAGTTTGCAGGTCAAGGAGGCGCTGCTTGTCGAGAAAAAATGCATCGATATATCAAACTTGGTATGTTTATTGTAGTTCTGTGTTTTGCCGTATGTGCGGATAAGTTAGTTGGATAGTCGTATGACTGAATGTTTATAAAAGTGGCTGTATTCTGTTACAGTTTTTGAACAAAGATGACGTCAGTTGTTGAGTAGGGGTTGAAATACAACCCTTAGGGGTTGAATTTCGAAAAATCTTTCCTTATTCCTTGTCTACATTACGAAGGGAACCTTTGTTCAAAATTTCAGCTTTTTAGGTCCAAGGGTTTGGGCTGGGTGTTGATGAGCCAGTCAGTCAGTCAGGACTTCTCTTTTTATTTATATAGATTTTTCTCTACCATGCTGGTCAAAGGGTTCTCTCCATGCCTTCCATTTGTTTCGACCTAGGACTAATGTGGATCACTGACCGTTGCGCGTTGGGCTGATCTATTTTACCTCTTTAAATGTTACCCAGTGTTACATCGCGGCAAATAAGATGAACTAAACTGGTGGTCGTTCGCGAAGCTACAACCATGAAGATAAGTCGACTGAGACTCGATATGATCTTGAATGCTCAGTTGCACATTTTCGTTCGAATCTCACTCTATTTTTGTCATTTTACCTATGCGGACGACCGCCATTTTAGTTCATCGTATTTGTCGAGTACTATAATGGGTTGTGGAGGTCAGATGAGAAGTCGCTCCATGTAAAATACTGGTATTCACCTGCATCTGGTTAGACTGGAAGCCGACCCCAACATAGTTGGGGAAAGGCTAGGCAGATGATGACGTCTTTTTAATAAGAGTTTACATAATAAAATATGATGTGGTCTATTTCTAAATTATGAAGATTATTGGGAAGACAGGTGTACTTTAAATACTGCAGATGCAAAACTAAATCTAGATTCATCTAAACGAACGATTTTGCTTGCATAGCTAATTAGAAAACTAAAAAACCCGACTGAAAAAACGGAAAAGCAAAAAACAAGCACATTTTAAATTAAACAAAACTTGTAGTCTAGGCAACAAACGCCTTTTTGATGAAGTTTTTTCAGCAGTCTCCGAAAATTATGATTGAGGTGTCATTCGATTCGGAATGGCATCCAGATGATTTTCGAAGAAAAATGAAGTTCCGCTTGCAAAAATTGCAAAAGTTATTAACAATTAACTAAAAAAATTAAAATGGGTTTAGTGTTTTGCAAATATCTCAAAACCTAATTAAAATTTTTCAAATTTGAAATAAGATTCAAAAAGAGGAGGAAATTTCCTAAAGAATGTTCTAACTTTCGGAATTGTAGGACCAATATTAATAACTTTCCGATCGGGTTGAAAATACGCCCGAAAACTGGTACTCCGTCTTGCGCAAGCTACGCTCCATTCGGACCTATAATGAATAATTGTTATTTAAACTTATTAAATATGAAAATTAAAAATTGAAAAAATTCAGGCGCCTGCATGATAGATCAATACACAATAATCTGTGATCTAATAGTAGATTATTGCATCGAGCACAAAGTAATTTATTATTGCACCGAGTGCCTGATTTAGAGCCTGAGCGTTAGCGAGGGCTCTAATCTAACAGGCACGAGGGCAATATAAATTACTTAAGGCGAGGTGCATAATCTACTTTTCTTTCAACTATTACATAGGAATAGTAGTTAAAAGAAACTCATATCAAACAGTTAAAAGATTTTCTATACTTAACACTGTCGTCTTCATTTAGAATGTTTTCCGGAGTTAATGTGTCGCTAAATGATTCCATTTTAATTCGAAGCCGAAGCACTCAAAATCAGATAGTATCACACTTTATCGTTTCCAAAAATATTGTCAAGCAAAATTAACAAAGTTCCCCAAAAGTTCCCGCCAAATTACTTTTTTTTTCTTTCATTTTATAGTAACTAGTTAGCAACAATCATTTTTTAAATTTGGAACAAGTAGTAGGATAGAAACGAATAATACTTACCTATGTAAAAAAAAAAGTATTGATATCGGCTGGCTGAATAGAGCTAATCCATTGAGATTGGCATCGGTGCGATTAAAAAAAATAAACTGTGCAATAATGAAATTTCATACATTTTTATTGCTCTAGAGCACTAAAGACTCGCTTTGTGCTGAGTTTTTAGTGTGATTATGATGAAATTAAAGCATAGTTGGAAGAAAAAATTTTTATCGCGAATTTTCAATAAGTTTTCCATTAATTAATTAACAATTTTTTGTAGCACGAACACTGACATTGCAAGTGCGATAATTATTACACTATTCATCTGAGATTCTTTTCCTTTCGTGGAGCTATTTTTCAAAGGTCTTAAAATAGGCTCTCGTTGGAAAAATTAAAAAAATGTTAATTTTCGTTTTTTTATTGACAATTTACTGAAATGAAAAATTTCAAACCTTCATTAGACATTAAAAAAATCTTTTTTTTAATTAAATTATTATTGAACCGTTTTTGTATGATCAGAAGCTACTTAAAAATGATTTTTTATATTTTTTATATCCTGTTTTTTAAAATATTTTTATAAACAAATGCGTTGTTTATGAGATAATTTAATGTTTTTTTTTTAATATCGTAATCTTTGATAATAATCATGTTTTTTTTAAAAAAAACCGTTTCTTAAAAAAATGTTTTATTGCTTAAAAACGCATTTGTTGATTAACAATTATTTTCTCCCACTTCTAATTAATATTAAGGTAATTTTTTTTTTAAATCACCATTATTTGTTTTTTCTTTTCGATATATAAAAAAAAATATTGTTTTATTAAAACTTTCATTGTTTATGTAATAAGCAATTTATTAACAACAAATAAATTTTCACTTTATATTTTTTTTCTTGTTTTACTTATTGTCACAAAAACGGAATGATTCTTTTTTTTTCATTTAATTTTTTTTACAACTTTTTTTTTAATTTGAAAAAAAACAAAATCATATCTGTTTTTGTGACAATATTTACTTATTGTCACAAAAACAGATATGATTTTGTCTTTTTCATTAAATTTTTTTTTCAACTTTTTTTTTTATTTGAAAAAACAAAATCATATCTGTTTTTGTGACAATAAGTAAAACAAGAAAAAAAATATAAAGTAAAAATTTATTTGTTTTTAACAAATTGTTTATTACATAAACAATGAAAGTTTTAATAAAACAATATTTTTTTATTATTTATATCGAAAAGAAAAAACAAATAATGGTGATTTAAAAATAATTATACCTCAGTATTAATTAGAAGTGGGAGAAAATAATTGTTAATCAACAAATGCGTTTTTAAGCAATAAAACATTTTTTCTAAGAAACGGTTTTTTTTTTTAAATCATGATTATTATCAAAGATTACGATATTAAAAAAAAAACATTAAATTATCTCATAAACAACGCATTTGTTTATAAAAATATTTTAAAAAACAGGATATAAAAAATATAAAAAATCATTTTTAAGTAGCACCTGATCATACAAAAACGTTTCAATAATAATATAATAAAAAAAAAGATTTTTTTAATGTCTAATGAAGGTTTGAAATTTTTCATTTCAGTAAATTGTTAATAAAAAAACGAAAATTAACATTTTTTTAATTTTTCCAACGAGAGCCTATTCTAAGACCTTTGAAAAATAGCTCCACGAAAGGAAAAAAATCTCAGATGAATAGTGTAATAATTATCGCACTTGCAATGTCAGTGTTCGTGCTACAAAAAATTGTTAATTAATTAATGGATAACTTATTGAAAATTCGCGATAAAATTTTTTAGATCACAGATTATTGTGTATTGATCTATCCTGCAGGTGCCTGAATTTTTTCAATTATTTAATTTTTATATTTAATAAGTTTAAATAACATTTATTCATTAAAGGTCCGAATGGAGCGTAGCTTGCGCAAGACGGAGTACCAGTTTTCGGGCGTATTTTCAACCCGATCGGAAAGTTATTAATATTGGTCCTACAATTCCGAAAGTTAGAACATTCTTTAGGAAATTTCCTCCCCTTTTTGAATCTTATTTCAAATTTGAAAAATTTTAATTAGGTTTTGAGATATTTGCAAAACACTAAACCCATTTTTTTTTTTTTAGTTAATTGTTAATAACTTTTGCAATTTTTGCAAGCGGAACTTCATTTTTGTTCGAAAATCATCTGGATGCCATTCCGAATCGAATGACACCTCAATCATAATTTTCGGAGACTGCTGAAAAAACTTCATCAAAAAGGCGTTTGTTGCCTAGACTATTGTAAGCAGGCGGGGTCCATTCTATTTTCATTTCATAATTTAATATTCAAATGAACCCCGCCTGCTTCCAAGTTTTGTTTAATTTAAAATGTGCTTGTTTTTTGCTTTTCCGTTTTTTCAGTCGGGTTTTTTAGTTTTCTAACTACATTTTTTTATTTAACACTTTTTAGTCAGTTTTCATTAACTTCGTTATAACTATTATAAGACGGTAGATTTCGATTCGATTTTATATTCATTCCGTACACGTAAAAAAATCCGGTTATAAGTCAGAAATGCGATATTGTTTGTTCTAATAACTTTAAACCGTTATATATCCTAAACGGTTTTATAAAATGAAAAATGATAAAGGAAACCTAATCATTTTCAAATGCCTATTCAACGATACCCCACTTGACGTGGTGCGTCGAATTTTTTTTTTTTCATTTTGACAATATGGCGACTAGTTGTTACTATAGTGAGTATTGTTTACTGTAATGTTTTTAGTGACACTCGCGAGGTCAAGACGAATCGATTGACGTACGGATCATCAAAATCGGCCAAGGCGTTTGGCCTCTACAATGCCACATAGGAACAAACATACATACATACATACATAGACTGATAAACACATAACCCTTCTTTGCTTTGCGCAGTCGGGTAAAAAGTAACGATGTTTGAATGCGAGTAGGTATAGATTTACTGCTGCAAATAAAGTTAATGGACCATTTAATGGTTTACCATCACCTCGGTCTAGTATATTTAATACCTAGATCTAGATTTTTAATGGTATGTATAAGTAAACATGCTTGAGTCGTCACCACCATTTTATCTAATCTTATGTATCATGTAACCAGTATAAGAGGATCTTTCACTGTATGAGAAATCTATGCAAAGAGCGGTCATGTTAAACTGGAAATGTATAACTTGAAGTGTTGCTGAGTGTACTCTGTGTTTAAATAAATAGTCCTTGGTCAGATTGGTGGTCAGACTTGTGGTCAAACTGGTGGTCAGACTTTGGGCTTTAGCATCTACGAACGATTCGAGGATACCATCAAATAATACAACATACAACACGTTTATATACAATTTGAATACAACACTTTACATACATATTATACTACATTACATTTTGTATGTTTTTAACGGTTTTAAAGGCAAATTGTAAACAAAATTAGGAAGCCTTTTTTTTTTTTGGTGGGTGGAAAATCATCAAATAACCCCCTCCGCTCTTGGGGAGAGCGGAAGGGAGTGTCAGACTTCTACTGACTAAAAACCAACCCATGTTCCTGCTTCGCCCTTTCGATAATCCGCAGCCCTTTTGTTTTAATAATTTTAAATTTATTTTGTTAACTTATGGTATTTTTGCCAAATAAACACAATTTTCTTTCTTTCTTTCTTTCTTTCCCTGACGGGTGTCGGCCCTCGCGGGCCGACACCCGTCATCTCTTTCAGGCGCGCGTGGAACACGAACGCGCCGTCGACACGGTCTGTTGCCGTCATGAGACGGCCGGACGTCGAGCTAGCCCATTACTCACCGTCCACAGGCCCGCGTCTACGGTGGCCGGAAGTCATCACGTGGCCCCCGACGCCCGGAGTGTCTCCCGCGGCGGCTGGGACGAGAGGTTCTTTCCCTCTCACGTTCCGCCACCTCCTTCGCAAGCATCACTGCCATGCTTCGCAGAAGGAGGCGACGGCGGCGTCCCATAAATTAGGAAGCCTTGATTTGCCTTTGACCAGCGGAAGGACAGAGTAAGCTGCCATACAAAAAAACTACACATTGCTAAAATGCCACCCAAGTAATAAATGTCCTCAACTTGCCACCATTTAAACCACGACACATGAAAATCGTGTCTCAGATATTAACCTGGCTGACTGACATTTGACTAAATGTTAGATAATGCAAACTGTCACCCAGTGATCCGGAAAAGGACAAATAAGTACCTGTAAAGTGTTGCACAATATTGAGAACTCGCCCTCTATTAAATGGGACTTAAGGTACAAGTTGGTAGCCGACTGCACGAAGCAGCAGCAGACGACATGTCGTCGCTTCATGTCGTCACGACACGTCGTTGCGTCATGTCGCTGCAGTCATGATTTCGAACCCGACTGCAGACGGAACTGCAGATGGCATCCAGTTGGTGTAAACTGAAGACACAGGTTCCGATACATTTTCGGCTAAAGGACATATCTCCTGTTGTTTCTGTTATCTATATGGGCACTACTGATCTGCGGTCGGACGACACGTGCGTCTGCCGCTCGACGACGCGTCGCTAGCTTCATGTCGCTAACTAAGGAGGGAATTTCATAGAAATACGTAGAAACCAGTCGTGTCGCTGTGACACGTCGTCTGCTGCTGCTTCGTGCAGTCGGCTACCAACTTGTACCTTTAAGCATAACAGACTGTTGTAATGTTAGTATACTGGTATCCTCGTAGAGTTAACCCTTTGAAGGTTACGGGCATTATGTTATGTACTAGCTGACCCGCGCAACTTCGTCTGCGTCACATAAATATAGCTATAACCTTTCTCGATATATCGACTATCCGACATTAATTAAGCTAAATCGTAACAAACAAAAAATCTTATCTTTCCTCTTTATTACAATAGTTTAGATGGTTTAGATTAGCTTAGATTATATTAAAGTGTGAATTACTATAAAATCTATCTCTAAATATACTATAACACTCTGTACTTGTAAACATTATGATGCAGTAAATATTTTGAATTTGAATTTCCCGGAGGCCAGCCAGAATCCCCCGTACCTACATTGCGACGCAACTTATTTTTCCGCGCGGGTATTTTTACATTGCGATATCTTCTAAGATATTTGTTTAAACTGTATAGAGTAAAGAGCACAAATATTCTATATTAAATTTCCGTTCTAACGAACACATTTATTTAGATATAGATTAATACCGTATGGGTTAAATAAGCTTCGCAAAAAATAATTCATTTTAACCTAACATTTTAATAGTAAAAAATGGTTACAGTGAGTCAATCTTAAGACGCAGTCAACGGGGGAACCGTAAAAACGACCTGTTTTTCGTCGCAGAGTTAGCCGTATTGCTACTTATTACAATTCCAAAAAAAATACAGTGTATAGTCAAATGTATAGGTAAAAGACTTATGCAAAAATATTTTCTAAAAGTAATCAAGAACCTCGAAAAAAAAAAACACAAAATCACAAAAAAATCACACGAAAAAACTTTTTCGTCTCGAAATGCTCAATATTTTGAGTGACAACTGTTATTTATTTTTTTACTATCAGAAAGGAAATTTAACCAACTAAAGACATATGTAAAAATATTTTAACATTACAGCGTACTTTTTTTTTAAATAAATTAAATCTGCGAACTATCGTTCATTTTGGCAGTCACGAGCATCAAACGCATCGCCATTTTCAACCTTATTTGTTTAGGCGATGAGTTAAACGCGCGCTCAAGGTCGCGGGCAGCTAATGTCGCCTTAAAAGATAGACAGATGCTGTCGCGGACTTTTAAAGACGAATAATTACTTCATACATGATATTCTCGTAACTTAAACCGTTTTCGCAGCGCACGCAACGGAAGCTCTCAGAAAGGAATTTTCTTTTCCCGTTTTTGCAACATTTCTCATTTATGCTCCGCTCCTATTGGTAGTAGCGTGATGTTATATAGCCTATAACCTTCCTCGATAAATGAACTATCCAACACAAAAAGAATTTTTCAAATCCAACCAGTAGTTCCAGAGTTTATCGCGTTCAAACAAACAAACAAACAAACTCTTCAGCTTTATAATCTAATATATAAAATTCTCGTGTCACAGTTTTCGATGCCAAACTCCTCCGAAACGGCTTGACCGATTTTGATGAAATTTTTTGTGCGTATCGGGTATCTATGAGAATCGGCCAACATCTATTTTTCATCTTTTTTTTTTTCTGAAAATGGCAAAACAACGTTTGCCGGGAACAGCTAGTATTAGTATAGATGTGAATTGTACTGTGTGAAGGATCTATCGTGTGGTTAATACTTAACCGAGTCTCAGAGTTTCTGCCACCCATGGGCCTCTGTAAGATTAAAGAGGCCTATATCCAGCAGTGGATTGCAATAGGCTGTTGATGATGATGGGCCTCTGTCTGGGCTTTACATGCCGTTGAAAAATATCTTGCAGGAATGCTGGTTTCCTCACGATGCTTTCCTTCCCCGAAACAATGATAATTTTACAATACGCACATGACGTACTTGAAAAATCAGAGGTGTGTGTGTTCTAGGTTCAAACTCGAGACCTTGGCAATACGACGGTCACAGCGTTAAGGTACAAGTTGGTAGCGGGCGACACGAAGCCGCAGCAGACGACGTGTCGCGGCGACACTACTGGTTTCTACGTATTTCTATTAAATTCCCTCCGTAGTTAGCGACATGAAGCTAGCGACGCGTCGTCGAGCGGCAGACGCACGTGTCGTCCGACCGCAGATCAGTAGTGCCCATAGATAACAGAAACAACAGTAGATATTATGTCCTTTAGCCGAAAATGTATCGGAACCTGTATCTTCAGTTTACACACGCAGAGCAGTAAAAACAATTGATATACGCACTCGGAACCAACTGGATGACATCTGCAGTTGTCGTCTGCAGTCGGGTTCGAAATCATGACTGCAGCGACATGACGCGACGACGTGTCGTGACGACATGAAGCGACGACATGTCGTCTGCTGCTGCTGCGTGCAGTCGGCTACCAACTTGTACCTTTAGAATCACTGCTAACACTGAAGGATGCTATGGCTAGAAAATATGTCGAGCCAAAGAGAAATCTGGAAGAAGAACACATGCTGCGCCGAACTCAAATTAATATCGTTAAGGGTAAGAGAATGATGATGTTAAGAGGAAATGCCGGTGCTGTCTCTCTCCGTCCACCCGTCTGTCTCTCTCCACTATCGCTATCTCTCTCGTCTCCGTCCTCCTGCCCTCAAATTCGTGCGTTAAGGTTGAACAAGCCAGTCATTCTTCCATACAAACTTATGATGGTGATTACTCCTCTGTTTGACGGTGTAGGTTCAAAATTAAAAATTGTATCAACTGGTCTTATCATTATCTAGGTCTGTATGGAAGCAGAATTGGAAAAAAAATATTGATTTGGAAGTTATGAACGTCAAAACTTTCATATTTTAGCACTAATTTTGACTCATCTTTGGGCGTAAATAAGTAACGTATATAGTATGAAAAAGAAAAAGTGAAACCATACGGACATAGATTAGATTAAAAAATTTAAATAATTTGATTTTGAACAGATACATTCTGTTGTTTCTGTCATCTGACATTCATTCAATAGATTTTTCATGAAACCAAATATACCAAAGGTCTGGATAGAAACAATCGCGCGCCCGTTTTAGTTGTGTCTCTTTCGCTCTATGCATTTCGCTCGTGATGTCGGGTGAAATAGCATGCATTTTAGCCCCGCCCACCAACTAGTTCGTGCCGTTGGCTTGTTTACCCTTAAGGACAACTGCAGATCCAATTCTAAAGCTTAAGTAAAAAGTTATAATTTGAGGTTTGGCTCTCGCCTATTTCCTCCTCCAATATTGAACCAATTTAAAAGATATATTAGACAATGAATAAGGAGGATATATACTACGCCGCTATGTTTTTCTTTTTTCGTTAATAGTTGTTGAATTTGTACACTAGGACTCTGATAACAGCGATCTAAACAAGCAATTTTGAGAATTTTTTGAGGATTCTAGTGCTTATAAAAATTATTTGTCACCAAAAAGGAAAACATAAGGGCATAGAAATAGTTAATATTTATTATTCTGTAAAAAAAACATTGCTCTAGGGTCATTAGCCAAATAGAAAACAGGCAAGAGCGGTTTTGTATGGAGAAAAGACCACCCGCATTTCCTCTTAAGTATGCGAACAATTTAGTCTGATCATGAACCCATAAAAATTACCTAAGGAAAAATTTCCTTGCAAATAGTACCTCTATTTCCGAGGGAGTTTTAGTTATGATGGACTATTAGCGTACATAGTCGAGAATAGTGATGAGTACACAGTTCTAGTTGTGAATACCTAGTCATCCTCTGTGTCATCTAAGTGAGCGAAACAGGACTTTCCCGTTCCTCGCTTCAACCACATTGAACTAGATTTCAAGATCCCTCGAATTGAGTCTAGTCAAATTGGGTTACTCATGAACAGGGATATTGTCACCGGGAGGCTAAGTTTTGTAAGATTCAGCTCCGTCTCTAAAATTTAAATAATAATGTTTTAGAATGTGATGGTATAGTGAAATAGTTATTTAACCAGGCTGGTACATAATGGCTTGGTTCATTAACTGTTTGGTCCATATTGTTGCCAAGCCAGAATCAGCGACCACCAGAAAAGCACCCAGACAATGAAACTCGACGAAGTCCCAGAGAGACGATTTAACTGTCTTGGATCCCGAAACGAATTTAATAAGAAAATAATAGCGAAGGAGTTAGAAAAACATAATTTCCTACTTCCCTCCATGTCAGCAGTAGACAGACCATAATAAGGCTAATAGGCACAAAGTAACGTTTAAAACTGATAATCCTAGCACCACGGATAAATAATATCTTACTCCCTGGCTAATATTTCACCCGCAGCAGAAGAGCCTACTATTGCAGTTCCAAAAACGGCCATAAACCACAAACAGCGGCCTAGAGGTACCGTGTGCACCGACATTTATCTTAAAAGTAACTCTCCATATTTATAGACACCACAGCCTCTGTCATGAGCCTACGCGACAAGCTTAAACAGCCATATTTGGTGGACCACGACGCAACTATGACGTACATATAAATAAACTTGAACTCATGTCACAGCTAGCTTTGGTTTACGGAGACGCTTGCGTGGGATTTGGGTCAAGAAATGTAGGCCTAGTGGATGTAGCTTAGACTGATACGGTGCAGGTCGTGAGTTTGATCTTAAGGCGAGCCTATTCCCATCAACCAGACACAAATTCAGACTCCGTGGCTGCTACTAAAAAAATCCCTATAGAAAAACACAAACACACTTTACCTGACTCGGGTAATAAACGCAGGACCTGCCTTCAGCAATCGCCCTTGCGATTACTAGAGCAACGAGGCAGTTATGGTCAGGCCCCCTACTATGACGTCTTAAAACAGTCCTAACTTAATGTTATTCCAGTGTGGAAACGTGACAGAACTATACAGGGTGTCTAGCGCCATCTCTCCTCCACACTGGATTAAGAATAAGTTAGGACTGTTTTAAGACGTCATAGTAGGGCCCCTGGTACTGATCTGTTAGAGAGCAGTGGTGGCCCAGTGGTGGCGGCTCCGACTTACAAACAGTTGGTCGTGGGTTCGAACCCGCAGGCGCATTACTTTGTGTAATTTATTTCATCACCACTGCTCTCAAAACGGTGAAGAAAAACATCGTGAGGAAACCGGCATATCTTAGAACCAAAAATTCAAAGATATGCGACATCTACCAATCCGCACTGGGCCCGCGTGGTGGATTATAGCTCATCTCTCTCCTAGAGAGGAGGCCTGAGTCCCTGCAGTGGGAACATTATGGGCTGATGATGATGATGATGACTGATCTGTTAATGAATAGCAAATCTACTATTTTGGGCAAATATTATGTTTCCTGTTTATTTATCTTTCCAAGTAGGTTCTAAAAATTTGAAGATATCTATTTATAGATCTCAGCTATTCAAAAAAACTAGACAAACTCACACATACGTAAATTAAATATTTGTCAAGATACACTGCACGTGTATGTCTAAATATGGAGTACTACTCGTTTTATATGTAGGATGTCTGTCGTCGAATATGCATACATCTACATAAAAATGTATAAAACTAGCCGTGGTGTGTTGGCCTTCAAATTTTCTAGGTGTTTCAATATTCAGCGTGGAATCTTGGATGCAATTCCCATGTCTGGCCTAAGTCCCGTCGGGACTGCGAGTTGGTCACAAAGATACCGCGGCCTCAACATAAAGGGCTAAGAAGGAACATGGGTGGTTTTGAGTCAGTAGAAGTCTGACCCTCCCTTTCGGTCTGCCCAAGAGCAGGAGGAGTTATTTGATGAATTTCCACCCACCACAAAAAAAGGGGTACCTAATTATGTTTTTCCAAATGGAATTTTTCATTTCTAAAACTGCCTCGTTGGTCGAGTGGTCCAGGTTTGACTCCCGGGTCGGGCCAAGTATTTTTGTGTTTTTCGTAGGGTTCACAAGAATTTGTGCCCGGTTGTTGGTAATAGGCTCTTTCCCTATTACATGGGACTTATAACATAAATGACGAAATGTGGGCGTACTTTTAGGTATACCTCTGCCTACCTCTACGAGTGTTACAGGCGTGATGTTATGAATTTCTTAGTAGCAGTCCGGATAAAGATAAAGATATATTTATTGCGTAACTGTGTACAATAAGTTCTTATTAGTAAACATTACATTTTTGGTTTCAACAGTCTACCCAAGTCGGATATGCAATAGTGATTTTAAAAGTTAGGAGTTAGGTTAGGAGTCAAAGACAGCAAGCGAATGATGCATTATCCTGCTTTTATTGCATGAACATCGCTCTTCCTAATATCAGTCTTTCTGACAGACTTAAGCCCCCCGCCGAAAAAAATTGTCATCCCTACTAATACCCCATCAAAATGTCGTTTTAAGGCTGCCCTGGCCTACGTTGTCACTGACGTGACGTTCGCCTAAAACGAGTAAAATTACATTTTTGATAAGTTGTTTGATAGGTATACTGTACTTAAAATTGTATGGTGTGTACCCATTTTATCCGGTCATGTACCCAACTTTATTTATTTTGTATATGGTTGGGTAAAATGGGCTGAGGGTCAGAAGGAATCTCACACCATGACCTCGTACTTATTCAAGGTACTTAGAGGGAAGGTACATAAATGCGGACATTTTAGAAAACATAGGTTAGGAAGTCTGAAATTGGCATGGGCATGTGATGCGGAGGAATGAGGAAAATGTCGTGAAGAGAGTTTAAAAAAAAAAAAAAAAAACCTTGCCCCACACTTGAAATTTTTCCTGTATCGTGAGGTTATGAGTATGAATGTTGGGTGGTTTTATAGTCTTTGGGTATAGGAAGAGATTTTTGCTTATCATTTTCAATTTGCGATGCGAGACGCACGGGACCGCCCAGTGTGGCGACATCTGGGGGAGGCTTATATCCAGCAGTGGACGTCTTTTTGGCTGAAATGATGATTATGATTTTCAATTTAGAAGTCTACAAAAGCAGCGTAGTACCTGAACCCAGTTTAAACGCGCCGTTACTTAAGAGGGGGTAACACTGTTGTGCGTTTCTCCACACAAATGCATTCCCATTTTCTCTTCTTGAACAATGTCTCTGGAGCGATCATTTTTCTTTTCATGAAATCAAGGTCTACTTTAAGATTTTTTTTTCTGCAACTTTCAGGTATAGAAATAAGACCCTTCAAAAATAGTAAAAAAAGCAAAATATGGCCGATTTTTAACCGACTTCCCAAAAAGGAGGAGGTTCTCAATTCGATTGGTGTTTTTTTACAAAATAAATCTTTGTTAACTACAAATCAGCACTGTATGAGTAAGCGTGTCCAAGGTTTAACTTATTTTGTGCAGTTAACTATATAAAAAACTTTGAACAAATTATAAAAAAAAAAAACTAGCAAAAAAAATAAACTAATTACAAAAGTAATGGTCATTCATTCAGTAACTAGTTTTTTAAAGTAGGCGTAGTATTTACATAGTCGTGATCTCGTCTGTCAGTAGAATTAGATCCGTTACATTACGTTCAGAATCCGGATTTTTGTAGAGCCTGAGAATTTTATTGTATCTGATAAAATTGCAGAATAAATTGCGAAAGTTTGTAAGGGTGTATTGATCCCGTCGGGGCTGTGGATTATCGAAAGGTTAACGCGGCTCCATCACAAGGGCGAAGAAGGAACATGGGTTTGGTTTTTAGTCAGTAGAAGTCTGACACTCCCCTTCGCTCTGCCCAAGAGCGGGGGGGTTATTCGATATTATCCACCCACCAAAAAAAAAAAAAGGGTGTATTGATGGATGAATGTTTGTTACTCTTTCACGTAAAAACTACTGAATGAATGTGGATGAAATCTAGAACACAAATAACTTTTACCCTGGATTAACACATAGAATACTTTTTATCCCGGTAATATGATCCCGTGGGACATTGCCTTTCCATCGGACTATGAACATAAACATCAATCCGCAATAACTTCAGTTCATCCGATAGCATGGATTCATGGTGCATGGCGCCGAAATAATATAGGGATCTCGAAAGAAACAATAGACATGGTAAATATCCTGTTTTCTGTTAGTGGCAATAATAAAAAAATTACTTCCCTTGAATCGGATTTTATTAACATTCTTTCAAGGAACCATAATTCTTTATAAAACATCAGCAATCTACCATTAAAAAACCCGTCAAAATCAGTCCAGTCTTTTCGGAGTATAACCTGTACAAACAGACAGACAAAAATAAAAAAAGTGTTTTTACTATAAAATATATTTATGAGTAAATTATCATAATTATACGTTCAGTTCAGTTAAGACATTTAAATATTATTTATTTGTAAGTCTAGTTTTGTACAGCTTTGTGTACTTTTCCCCCATAATTCAAGAAAGTGTTACACAACTCTACGAAAAAATAATCTCAATTCACAAAACACGTGTCACTGTGACTGCCGGACAAACTGACAATAAATAATGATTTCTCAGTAGTCAGTATAACCTAAAGTAGGGGGCGACAGAAAAAACAGCTGTTTAACAAACGTTGGTACAATGAACTCGACTTTTAAAGTCATCTGATCGACCGTTTGAGAGCGCGCGTTTGCGTTGTCATACGGCACGGTTTTAAAATGGCAATTTTGTTTAGTTGTTTAATTATAATTTAACATAATGTAATGTATTTATGAATGTAATGCTTACCAATTTAATTAAATTTTGAATTTTAATTTTGAATGTTAGTGAATGACGCATACTAACATATTTTTAAGACCTTTTGCCCTAGCCCTATATTGAATTAGTATTGAATTTTGATTGATATTTAATAAGTCTACTAACGTAGTTTTAGGAAATTTGTTACTAACAGTTATGGACCAACTTGGTCTGAAATAAAAGTATATTATTATTATTAGAGCAGCAACAGTAGGTCGTGGGTTCGAACCCAGGCAGGCGCATTACTTTGTGTAATTTATTTCATCACCGCTGCTCTCAAAACGGTGAAGGAAAACATCGTGAGGAAACCGGCATGTCTTAGAACCAAAAAATTCGAAGACATGTGACATCTACCAACCCGCACTGGGCCCAGGCCCATCCCTCTCCTAGAGAGGAGGCCTGAGTCCCTGCAGTGGGAACATTATAGGCTGATGATGATGCTCCGTCTTATATAGTACACCCACATTTCATTAGTTATGTTTAAATGAAGTCCCATGTAATAGAGGGCGAGCCTATTGTCATTAAGCAGGTACTAATCCAGACTATTCCAGAATTCCTGAAGGAAAAATCCAATCCAATACTTTGACCAACCATTCGATCAACAGGGCAGTCCTTGTTTATGACGGAACAGGAGTTGTGATTGTCTAATGAAATGTATTCCTCTTTTTCCTTCCTGAATAATGCCTCTGGCCATTCATTTTTTGTTATAAAACCAAGGACTACTGTAGACACGTCCCCCTTATTTTCTTTTTAACATCATCAACATCACTACATAGTATAAAACAAAGTAGCTTTCTCTGTCCCTTGTCCCTTTGTATGCTTAAATCTTTAAAACTAGGCAACGGATTTTGATACGGTTTTCTTAAATAGATAGAGTGATTCAAGAGGAAGGTTTTAATACCTTTTTTGCACCCGTGCGAAGCCGAGGCGGGTCACTAGTTAACTAATAAATAAACAAATATAACCTTACAAGAATTACAAAAAATGTCCCTTTTTACAATCGTGATCATTGGAGGACAAACAAATTCGAAAAGTTTTTAACATAGCAGGTATTGATAGGAACCTAGACATTATTATTGTTTCTTAAATTTTTAATGTCAAAAAAATTTAATCGGTTTAGTTTTTGCGGGGAAAATGTCGATCTCGTAAAAAAAATTGCGATGAAATCTGTCTGAATTGCATTTGTACCTATCGCAGTCTACGGGGGCGGGTATAAGTCTTTCCCATGTGTCTATTACACTCTATTTGATGAATTAATATGAAGTACCGAACGTGATTAGTTTAAATAGCAAAAATAATTGTCGTGAGACAGTGAAACCAGTGGCTGGCAAGTCACGCCCGGGCAAGTCACCTTGATCGACTGAACGCGGCACATCCGTAATGCTGCCACGAAATAGAGCAAACGATCCTTTTACTTGCCTAAACTTGTTGCATTCACTACCTCATGTCTAGTGGTCATAAAAGCGACTGTTGAGTAAATTATTATGTTTTTCTATCTGGAATTTCTCAATAGCAGCTAGGGAGTCTGGATTTGTGTCCGGCTGATGGCAATAAGGTACAAGTTGGTAGCGAGCGACACGAAGCCGCAGCAGACGACGTGTGAGACGTGTCGCAGCGACACGACTGGTTTCTACGTATTTCTATGAAATTCCCTCCGTAGTTAGCGACATGAAGCTAGCGACGCGCCGTTCAGCGGCAGACGCACGTGTCGTCCGACCGCAGATCAGTAGTGCCCATAGATAACAGAAACAACAGGAGATATTTTATGTCCTTTAGCCGAAAATGTAGGTATCGGAACCTTTGTCTTCATTTTACACCAACTGGATGCCATTAGCAGTTGCCGTCTGCAGTCGGGTTCGAAATCATGACTGCAGCGACATGACGCGACGACGTGTCGTGACGACATGAAGCGACGACATGTCGTCTGCTGCTGCTGCGTGCAGTCGGCTACCAACTTGTACCTATAGACTCGCCGCTTATTACATGGAACTTAAACATAACTTTCGAAATGTGGGTGTACTATTAGGTATACCTCTGCCCCTAACCCTTCGGGAATTACAGGCGTGATGTTATCTTATTTTGTTTATTTCTAACTAAACTCCATTTACTATAAGATTAGAATTTTAAGTTAACCGTTTTTACAGTCTGTTTAACCGATTTTGACTTCTATACCGTAGGCATAAGGATGGCATTAAACGCAAAAGAATGTTACAATACCGACTGATTACTGCAGCTGCATTTTGTCTTGCTGTCAACGTAATAGACTTCACAATCAGCCTAGCCTTTTCCCAACTATGTTGGGGTCGACTTCCAGTCTAACCGGATGCAGCTGAATACCAGTTGTTTACATGAAGCGGCTGCCTATCTGACCTACACAACCCAGATCATGTCAATGTTCCCACTGCAGGGACTCAGGCCTCCTCTCTATAAGAGGGAATGTGCTATAACCTACCCCGCGACCCAGTGTGGGTTGGTGGATGTCACATATTATCTTCGATTTTTTTAGTTCTAAGACATATCCGGTTTCCTCACGATGTTTTTCTTCAGCGTTTTGAGGGCAATGGTGATGAAATAAATTACACAAAGTAATGTGCCTGCCTAGGTTCGAACCCACGAATTACTGTTCGTAAGTTGGGGTCGCCACTACTGGGCCACCACTGCTCTGACACCACAACTTAGTTAGTACTAGGAAAAACCCTAGGAATACCCTTTGGTAGGACTGGTCACTGACCAGACCACAGAAGCACTCAAGAAGGCGCCAACCAGACGATTATATTCCCTGCTACACGCTTTTACGTTATGTTCTAAATACACTTTTTTATTTACGACTCATGACACTACTTCTTCTTATCGTGTGGGCAGTAAGGTCTAACGACCCCACACACCCTAGTGTCAGAGTTTCTAAACCGTCGCAAGGGCCTCTGACATGGTTTGACGACCGCCATTTGGCGGCCGGGACCACCGGCTTATACGTGCCTTCCGAAGCACGGAACCATCTTTTTATCAGACGATCAGGTGATTCAAGCCTGCAATGTCCTAACCAAACTGGAAACAACTTCACAAAGTATGCTTCCCGTGGGAATCGAACCCACGACCACCGGGTCACAAGGCAACGCCTAAACCACTCGACCACGGAGGCAGTTGGTCACACTATTAAGGCTATCAATGATTAAATACTACACACATCAAAAGTGTCTAGGGATCAACATATATTTTTGCAATAACTTTTCTCCTGATTAATATTAATTAAAATTTTCTTTAAGGATTCATCAAATAAAGTGTTTTCGTTTGTCACAGTAACGATAAACCAAGTCACCTTTGCATTAATAAAGAAATTTGCCATTTTCCTAATAAAGGGATTTTTGACATTTGAACCACTAACATTAAAGTTCGAAAAGAAGACTGAAATAACAGTTTTCTTTAAAATTTTATTGGGTAACCCACCATGCCGCCCATACCATGATGGTTCGTTTGCTTTTCGTGGCGTTTCGTGTGCTTTTCTGATGAGTCTCGTTTTGGTATGAGACCGGATACAAGACGTATACGACACTGGAGAACCCCTGGACGCCAACAGCGATTAAAATCCTGCCAGGAAGTCCATCCTTATAGTGGTGGAACCATCATGGTATGGGCGGGTATTTGGATCGGCGGAAGAACTGAGTTGATTTGGATCAGAGGCAACCTCAACGCTCAAATTTATGCTGAGACGATTGTATCAGACGTCATCGTTCCTCTACAAGTGCAAATCGGTCCCTTATTTCAGTTAATGCATGATAATGCACGACCGCACACCGCAAGAGTTGTAAGACAGACTCTCGCCGCAGCTAACATCAATGTCCTGCCCTGGCCTGCTCAGTCGCCAGACTTGAACCCGATTGAGCATGCATGGGATATGCTACAGAGAAGAGCTCTGCCGAATATGGAGGGTATCCAGTCGCAAGAAGACCTTTTTTTGTTGTTGCAACGAACATGGGCGGCCATTCCACAGCGTGATTTGGATGAACTCATTTTGAGTATGCCAAACCAATGTTCTTGTGTTGTTAGTGTTCGCGGTAGAAACACGGATTATTAATTGTTTAAGTTACCCAATAAAATTTTAAAGAAAACTGTTATTTCAGTTTTTTTTTCGAACTTTAATGTTAGTGGTTCAAATGTCAAAAATCCCTTTATTAGGAAAATGGCAAATTTCTTTATTAATGCAAAGGTGACTTGGTTTATCGTTACTGTGACAAACGAAAACACTTTATTTGATGAATCCTTGAAGAAAATTTTAATTAATATCAATCAGGAGAAAAGTTATTGCAAAAATATATGTTGATCCCTAGACACTTTTGATGTGTGTACATGAAACATGCACATTGACGGCCGATGGACGATTCAAAAAGCCATTTATATGACTTTTAGGTGAGCACTCGTATTTGCGGTTGATTTTTTCACTTTGTACACGGCACGGTTGCGTTGATACAATTTGGAGTATTTTTAAACGGCAACCGTTGAATTATTAAACAATCAGAGGGCCGCGATGAATTAGTGACATTATTTCAAAATCTAGTTAAAAGTGTAGACTGGCTTGTTGGTTGTGGTGGACTTGAGGTCCTACGTCCAATTCCCTGGTCGGGCAAAGTGTTATTAAGTTTTTCCATGAGGACTTTCACAGTAGTCACCACGGAGTCAGGATTTGTACCTGATCGATGGCAATGGACTCGCCCTCTAATATTAGTAAGTTAGTAATTGTAACGACAGTGGTAAAAAATAAACAGGAACTGATTTATAACTGTATTCGGGCAGAGCTTCCCCTTACAACTATTACAATCGAGTGCGACAAGACCGCAAAATGAGCTTGTAGGGCATTATATAGCTTTATCCCCACCGGAGACGTCCGGTAGTTATGGCGGTGGCATGACGGCTGTCATGGGCTTGGCTGTCATCGGGCCGGCTAGAGTGGCTTGGCTATGGTGACCCGGCTATGGTAGCTTGGCTGTCTAGTGTGGCGCGCTGTCAGTGGGCTGTTGTAACATAATATTATGTTAAATAGTGTACAGGTTACATCCGGAGTTATTTAACGGACTTTGTAGAAAGTAGAAAAAAATTCCGTGCGTTCAAGCATTTTTGTCATACCTATTATCGGAATCAAATATAACAGCTCACAACTTAGGACCCATGTGATGACAATAATATCCGTGGTGCTAGGCAACTGAGCTTATCCCAGTTGTATACGTCCCTGTGTGCCTATTGGCCTTGTTCTGTTCTGTCTCCTGCTGATATGGAGGGAAGTGGAAATTATGTTTTTTCCTACTCCTCCGCTATTCTTTTCTGATTAATTTCGTTGCGGGATCCAAGATAGTTAAATCGCTTCTCTGGGACTTCGTCGAGCTTCATTGTCTCGGCGCTTTTCTTGTGGTCGCCACTGTTGATTCTGGCTAACAGGAGTTACAGTGGTTTGGGAATAGTGTGGCGGGCTTGTCCCATAAGACTCCCCCTCCCTCCCTCCCTCACACATACCCTCCCCTACACACTCCTGGCCCTCTATTACATAGGACTTTAAAGATAATGGGCGAAATCTGGGTGTACTAATAGGTACATTGCTGCCTAACACTTCGGGGATTATAGGCATGATGTTACGTAGCCAATGTCGATGGTTCGTCCCGAGGTAAACCCCAACAAACAATGAAGGCGGTCGTCGAAATAACAGGTGCTGCTATTCACAAGGACAACCATTCATAATTTATCATTAGGCCTGTACAAATTCTCACGATTCTTACTTTTATCGAACTGTTGGCATGTTGGGAAATGTCGTTACATTATTAATTAGAAAAACTTGGTTGGTTGCTACTTGGATTATTTTTTTCAATTGCTGGTTGTTGAGTTTATGAAGACCTTTTGAATAAAATTTTATTTTTATTTTTTATAGCCTACTTTGTGTACCACTGCTGAGCAAAGGCCTCCCCTTTCTCTTTCCATATGTCTCATATCATGGGCGATCTCTGGCCATGTTAGCCCCGCAAACATGATCAGATCGTCACGCCACCTTCGCCGCGGTCGACCTCGACGGCGCTGTCCTTCCTCAGGCGGCCAGCGATCTTTGCCCATCTCTCCGGGTGCATCCGTGCTACGTGGCCTGCCCACTCCTACTTCAGCCTGGCTGTTTTTTCTCCAACATCAGCTATTTTAGTTATGGAGCGCAGGGTGGTGTTTTAAAACCAACGACCATACAACTGTATGGTCGTTGTTTAAAACACATAATACAACGGGCTGGGATCTTCGAAGGAATCGGAAGATGTGTACCTTAGTAAACCCACATTTTGCAAGTTATGTTTAAGGCCCCTTTTTTTCGTTTGGTTGATGGGAAATTATCAAATGATTCTTCCCGCTCTGGGCAGAGTGGTAGGGAGTGTCAGACTTACTGACAAAAACCCACCCATGTTCCTTCTTAGCCCTTTGTGTCGAGGTCCCCGCAGCCCATGTACCTATAAGGCCCCTGGAATCCAGACTCAATGGCTGTTAATTAGATTGCCCGACATAGGAATCGAACCCAGGCCCTCATGCACACCTGCACAGCAGTCGCGCTTCGGACCACAAGACTAACGAGGCAAACCACATGACAAACATCCGAACGTACTCATTAAATGTGTTATATCGCTATCACTACATATTATAAAACATAGTCCTCCGCCACGTGTCTGCCTATTCGCGATTTACTCAAAAACTACTGCACCGATTTTCATGTTGTTTTCATGAATGGATAAAGTGATTCTCGAAGATGGCAAGAAGTGCTTCACTCGCGTGGATGTCAGTCATATACTATACTGAATAGTACGCGAGTGAAGCAGCAGGCATCAGCTAGTTAAATAATATAATAGAATTACAGTCACTAACCAAACAAACTATTTGCATAACCTTCCTATAGCCAGCAAAACTGCCAGTATCTCAATATCTAAGGTATCTGCACCGTTTATTAGTACACTGATTACAATCGGTGGTACAGCACAAAGTGACAGTGCGATTGTGCGACATTATCATGCGTCGCACGACAGTCGCAGTGGCACCCAGTGAATGCGTGTGTTTACCTTGAGGTAGTACAGTGCATTAGGTTGCTTGAGGTAGGTGCATTGGTATTGAGTTAGTATTTCATTGATTAGGAGCTATTCATTTAGCATAAATGGTTTGATCATGTGGAGAGGATGAGTGAAAGTCGGCTAACAAAAGGTATTTAGACGGCAGATGCGAGTGGCAACGTCGGGAGGGAACGCCCTAGATAGACATACACTGACTTTATTGGTGACGTTCTTCAAGAAGAACAGGTGAGTACTACTCGCAACCGGTGGCGTATACCTGTATGACCAGATGTATGAATGTGGACGAGGCAACAGGTGTATGTAAGGGTCGTAGTCGGTGGCGTTCTCTGGGGTCTGGCTGGTACCAAAGCGGATCCCCGCAGCTTTCACCAATCTCATGCAAGCAGAGAATTTCCTCACAAGAAGACAAACTCCATCGAGAAATACCAAACAAAGCAAGCACACTATACAAAACTAAAAGCATCAAAACTAAACTAAAACGCGAGACTTCCCCCATCGACATCGATTCTACATTGTGCTCCGTTAATTTGACAGGCAGTGTATACCCATACAGCATACAGTGCCTGATACTCGTAATTTGACAGTTGATATTTTTGAGTCTCGAGAGTGTACACTAGAGAAAATGGGTCGTGTGTCTTAATAATTTAGTGGGGAAAATAATATGCATAGAAAATTGAGCTTAGTTTGAATATTGATTTAGATATTCTTAGTTTTAGTTTTATGTAGAAATGGAAAGAAGTACCTACGCCAACGTTATATTATTAATACGCCACCAAAAGTGACCGGAAGGTGATTATAATTATATTTGTGTTGTGATGTTATGATGGCGGTGTTATTACGTTCATCATCATCATCTTCAGCGGAGTACCGATGGAGTAGTCGCTTAATTATTTGATAAAAAAAAAGTTGAAAAAAATACTGGTTGTTAAATAGTAAATAATTTGTCCGACTGTACAACAAACCCGTATTTAGTATCAGGATTCAGGATGTGAATGAATTAAACACTAACTTTTATCTTTAATTCATTTTTCGATAGTCTAGCAAACAGTTTACATGCTAATTTGGCAATACTATAATAGACTTAGATTGGAAATATGGTTTGCATAGTAAGGAGTCAGTCTGGATCACTGAGGACCGTTACTTTTGGTTGCCCATTGATTTGTTTTCGTAAAGGTAAGATTACAGCTTTTAAACTCTGGTCTTTGTGTTGTATTTTTTTCCTTCTATTTTAACTAATGTGTCCTACCTACGTTGTCGAGTACATACGAGTGGGACCCTTCGAACGAGGACGTAACACTAAAATCCACCGTCGGATGAAAGTCAACGATGTCAAGTGGACCTGGGCCGGACATCTGGCTAGATGTGGAGATGGCCAATTGGGCTCGGCTTTGACTGATTAATTTCATAATCTATTTATTTATTTATTTGGATTACCAACAAGTTACATTACAGTTTCATTCAAAATTCATACCATTACATACTACATGGTTCTGTAACGTACGCTCAATTACAGGTAACCACAGCTTACACATAATCGAGTATACAATGCTCTAAAATACATATTTTAATAATCATAATAAATAATCATCGTTAACTCACTATGAAATAGATGATTCGGGTCTGGGTGTTTGTGAGTTTGACTATTTGTACGAGTAAATGCACCCACGACACAGGAGAAATTCCTAGTGGAGGGCAACGTTTTTCTTAAAAAAAAACTTATTACTTTGAGGTAGTTTTTATGTGTTTTTTTATTACACCATAGTTATATTAAGTTTACTGTAATCTCCATTAAGAAAAGTGAAACTCAAGTTAAACTCGAAAGGGCTCTTCAATGAATTAACTCAGCCTATCACAATCCACAACTAGACCAATGCCCCGAAAACACACAACCTTATCTTGAACAAAATGTAAAATTTCAATAAAGTCTCAGTGCAATGTCTTCCAACCCAGGCCCTCGCTATATATGCCCTCGCTAGGCCCTCGCCAGGCCACGATATATAGCCGCAGCAGAACACCGTAATAACGTAAATCACGTTTACGGTCCGCGTTAATACTTAATTTGTTAATTTGCTTTTACATTGTAATGAATAGGGCCGGGAAGGTCTTCCCTTTTTTACAAGGGATTCTACGAAACATCATCTTGGATATCCCTTGGTGTAGGCACGAAAAAATACACAATAAATATAACATAACACGATGTCTGTAATCAATGAAGGATTTTGGTTTTGAAATCAGATGGAAAGCCATCCGATTTCAAAAAACTCTTTTACTGCTGGCTCCAGTATTATCGAGTGCAAGAACATATAATATTTTATATCATATAAAATATAAAACATAACAGGTGAGGCAGATGTGTACCTAAAAGGACACCCAGATTTCGCCAGTTTTGTTTAAGTCCAAAATAATAGGGGGCGAGCCTATTGCCATAAATCGGGCATAAATCCAGACTCAGTTAATAAATGTTATATTAAATTTACTCAACATTTTATTTATTTTTAAAAATGATGACAAAATTAGTACCACAAAATAATGACCACAGCAAATCGTAAACCGCCATTATCGATAAAAATAAAAACGTCATAATCACCGCGCCTTACAAACGCATTAGTGCTGGCAGTGAGGGTAGCCAACCCCTCAGTTATATAACACCTGAGTCACCTTTTACAATATACGGAAAGACTGGATGATGAGTTACATGGATTGACGGCACTGTTTGGCGCAGTGGCTGACTGATCGACTTCTGAGGTTCGATGCCTGAACGAAGCCAAATATTTTTATGGAGCTTAGTCTGTTCTAGTACCTAGAATACTGACGAATGTAAATGTTGATAGATGTAGAGGAGGAGATAGAATAAGGAAGCGATGGATGAATTGTGTGAGGAATAGTGAGGAATGCTAACAGAGGAGTATGGACGAAAAAAACGTGTAGCACCGACCCCAAGTAACATGGGACAAGGGCAGGAAGATGATGATCAGTTTGTCCTTGATACTTAAGAGTATTTTTGGTTCACCCACACACACTTGTGGGTGCGGGGGCGTGCGGCGGCGCGTGCCGTGGCGGCGGCTGCGCGGGGCTCCGATTCGGGGATTCGGGGTCTCGTGCATTCGTTGTTGCTGTTTGCGTCGCTGCGTGCTTTCGTGCTCGCAGTGTTCGTTGTTGCGGGCATTCGGTGGCGTGTGGTTCGGCGTAGTGGCTTTCGGAATGACGTATTGCACTCGTAGTTTCGTTTTGTTTTTGTGAAATGTTCTTTTGACATTCAAAAGTACCTGTAATGGCTTAATTGGGGAGGACAAACTTACAATAGGAACAAATAGAAAGAGGCCAATCAGTTGAGAACGTCGATTTTATTAGTATCTACCTATTTTGAACACCACAAGGCATTCATGTGATTAATCTAATCTTTGGCTACAGACTATTGTCATCAACTGGGTTCAAATCCAGACTTCGTGGCTGCTACTGAGAAATCTCTAATGCGCCTACCACACGCTCACACTTCACCACAGTCTTGCCTGCGCGATTACACGATGCACACAGTACATCGCGCGAGTGGTTGGTAATGGTAATACAGTTTTACCAACCATACGCGCGATGTACTGTAAAGTGTGAACCAAGAGTGGAGTGAAGCTAGAGCGTGTGGTAGGCCCATAATGGATAAACCTAATAACACTTTGCCCGACCCGTGAACACAAAAAACTTGACCTCCATGCTTAGCAGTCACTAGACCAACGACGAAGTCTAAATATTATCACAAGTAATACTCGGGAAAATATTAAACTTTTTTTTTCTAGCCTATTTTGTCCCACTGCTGGGCAAAAGCCTCCCTCATAGCCTTCCACTCATCCCTCTGTGCGGTTTTTAATTTTAATTAATTAATTTTAAAATAGTTTTAAAAAAATACCCATATTTTATTATTACCATAACCGCTCACCACTTCGAATAAAACCAATACCCTCCTACACCAGCCATCAGTTCGCACAATATCGTCAATATCGTTATATCGTCGATATCGCTTGAAAGCAAACCGCGCCGGAACTCGCCACGCTAAAGTCTAATCGTGGAAAAGCAGGTACATATCGCGGCTAAAATAGACGCGCTTCCGTTGGGGTGTGGTGCAAGGTGTAAGCGGGAAAGACTTGAGGGACTGAGATTTTTAACAAGAATGAAAAGAAACAAAAATGCGACTATTATTCGGAAATAAATAATAAAACGTTCGTAGCTCTTTGACAGTCGTTACAGAATTCAGTGGCCCGAATGTCTGACAACCAGTCTTACCAAGGGCTATCATATCGATAATTCCTACTTGTTCTACTGCATAGCCTTACGATAGAACTACTGGGAACAAAAATTCTCACTAGTTTGAATAAATATAAAATACTCTTAAAATTACAACTACATTTACGTAGTACTACTTACTACTTTTAACCACTATTCATGTTTGCTTTATATACTACTATTTTAGTAAACAGGTAAGTCAAATCATAGTAAAAAAATATGAGGGAATGAAGAATATTACAAACAAAGATAGTAGCGAAAAACATAACCCTTTCCTTGCAGTCGGGTAAAAAGAAGAAATTCTTATTCTTATAATAGAAATTTTACTTCCGTAACTATAAATATCTACCTACTAACATAATATTCCAACAAAAGCCATCAGCTAAACGCTCCACAATTCCACTGCAGCTGTATTAAACAAACACATCAAAGAAACGCCGCCGCCTCTCCCAGTCGCCACCACGGCTGCACCCACCAGAGGAGGTGTGCCCCACACTGGACATAATTGATTAGCTCTAGGGCTCTCTTATTGTTAGACTAGCTCAGTAATAAGGGCAAAGAGGACATTTGTTTGCTGTTATATCAAAAAAAAGTTTTTTTTTGTTGGCAGTATAAAAGTTTGGTCATTTTTCTTTCGTTGCTGTCGTGAATTTAATAATCCTCTTGAGTATCGATATAAAAAATAACTACGCTTTGTTATGGCCAGTTTCGACTTGGGGTATGATTTCTGGTTGTGAGATTTTCTTGTTTCATGGTTCTTCAGTAGTTTTCTTGTGATCGTAACTATATACGTCCTCCTTAAAACCCTGTTTATTTATTAATTTGTAAATAATTTATTCCTCAGAAAAACTGATAGGATATAAAAATATCAGTTGCGTTTGGAGAATTGGTTATTTATATAATTATTTATGTACCCACAGTAGACAATACAGGAAAATATCATAATATAATATTTGAGCACATAGGTATATTTTTTAAGTTTGCTGGCAGACCTGCAAAAAGAGAAATCAAAAAGAAATGTATACGATAGTGTACTATTATTATTTCATGTTTCATGGGTGTTTAAACTATCTTCTAACTTTTTTTCACCCCAAGAAAAAATCAATTATCATTGTTACATAATGATTATATTATTTAGTTCATCATCATCATCATCATTTCAGCCAAAAGACGTCCACTGCTGGACATAGGCCTCCCCCAGGCGTCGCCACATTGACCGGTCCCGTGCGTCTCTCATCCAGCGGGTTCCTGCAACCTTGACCAGGTCATCGGTCCACCTAGTGGGAGGCCTTCCAAAGCAACGTCTTCCGGTTCGCGGTCGCCAATCCAGAACTTTTCGGCCCCATCGGCCATCCGTTCTGCGAGCAATGTGCCCTGCACATTGCCACTTAAGTCTGGCGATTCTTCGGGCTACGTCGTTAATCTTGGTTCTCAAGCGGATGTCCTCATTTCTGATTCGATCACGCAAGGAAACTCCGAGCATAGCCCTCTCCATTGCCCTTTGGGTGACTTTGAGCTTTCTCATGAGGCCCATTGTGAGCGACCACGTTTCGGTCCCTTAGGTAATCACTGGCAAGACACTCTGGTCATAGACTTTCGTCTTGAGACACTGGGGTACTGTTGGACGAGAAGATACCGCGCAACTTCCCGAACGCTGCCCAGCCGAGTCGGATTCGACGATTGAACTCTTTCTCGAAGTTAGATCTACCCAACTGGACCGTTTGTCCCAGGTAGACATAATCGTCCACAACTATTTAGTTACTGTGTATTTATTTAAAAAATATGAAACTACTGCGATAAAATGTTCCCACTACACGCAAAATTTCAACGACCCCACCCGCTGCCGCTTATACCCAAACCCGCTACCGCCAATCACCAACTCCACACCCCAGCTCCACCCAGCAGTCGCGGTAAGGTGCGGCATGCATACACTGTTACTAATGGATTGCCTTTTGTGTTGTTTATCATTGTTAGCTAGGCAGGTAGGTAGGTAGGTAGCACCTACCTAGAGGGCGTGACGTCATCGGAAAGAAAGTATTCCATCACGGTATTGGAGAAAATAGAAGATAAAGGATAGGAAAAAATATGTTTAAAAACAATAAGTAGGTAATCAAAAGCTACTTGCCAATTAACATTTTTTTTTTGATTAGCCTATTTTGTCCTCATCATTTCAGTTCTCAGACGTCCACTGCTGGACATAGACCTCACCCAGGTATCGCCACCTTCATGCGTCTCGCATCCAGCCTATTCTTAGGGCTATGTCAGTAACCTTGGTTGTCTTGCGGATGTCTTAATTTCTGATGCGATCCCGCAAGAAGACTCCGAGCATAGCCCTCTCCATTGCCCTTTGGGTGACTTGTGTCCTACAGCTCGGCAAAGATCTGCCCCATTCCTTTCCAACTTTCTCGGTGCTTTGTGAACGAGTCTGAAACTAACGGCAGGACATGCCACGGTGACAATGACTGTCTTTAGGCACCTACTGTGTGAGGATTCTAGCCCAACCGTCCTAACCCATCCTGGAAATGTGACCCGCCCAGCCATTTTAACCTCGCAGATTTATCGCCAACATCGGCTATGCCTCTGTCTTGACCGACCGATCAATGTGACACTAAGGCCCAGATTCAAGCTGTGGATATCGAAAGGTTACCGCGGCTCCGACACAAGGGCGAAGAAGAAGGAACATGGGTTGGTTTTTAGTCAGTAGAAGTCTGATACTCCCCTTCGCTCTGCCCAAGAGCGGGGGGGGGGGTTATTCGATGATTTTCCACCCACCAAAAAAAAAAAAAAAGGCCCAGATTCAAAGACCACACTTTGACTTTACTTTGATGGAAAGATCTACTTTCACGCAAAAATATATTTCTTAGGCCCAGATTCACAGACCACACTTTGACTTTACTTTGATAGAAAGATCTACTTTCACGCAAAAATATATTTCTTAGTCCTGTCAAGCTGTTCTTTACTTTCCAAAAATCATACTTTACTTAGTAAAGTCAAAGTGTGGTCTGTGAATCTGGGCCTCAGCCTTGCCTGGCCTTTCAGCTGAAAAATGATGATGATGATTTTCTTTTCGTCGCTGAACTCACCTAGGAGACGACTGCCACTGTCTGCAAGGTAAAAATTAGATATAAAAATATATTTTGCCTAGGCCATGGACCACACTTGTCAAAAGTATATTACCGTCAGGGAAAAACTCATCCATATTTTTCCTTTTCAACAGCAATAACAAATCCCCTAACAACGCAAAAATAAGTCATCCATTTTTTCCCAAAGCCTTTCCACATAAACTAGATAGGACCTATCTTTATGCCCTAGATCTATTCTAGGCCATAAAGATATCCATAATCACAAAACAGAACCTATAAGTTCACACGACCGTATTGAGTGACGTCAAATCACTTTTTTGAACCGGCAATCACATGCAACGGTTGCCTAGCAACCGGATAACAAGTCTTCATAACCGTGAAATAAATATCAGTGGAACAAAACATCTTTAGGTGAGACCACGCGTTTTTCAAAAAGGCCTCAAATTAAGGAAAAAAAAGTTCGAAGTTATAATCGGTAGTATTTTAATCGAGTTACAATTCGATTTTAGAATCGGTTTGAAAGTGAAAGCTGACTAAAACGTTTGTTCATGACCTTCTGATGTATTGATTAAAGTTTTGCACTAAACCAGGTAAGTTTCTAGACTTAAACGTGATTATAGACTAGTTATATAAGCTAAAATTTGTTTTAGAGCGATTTGGGGCCGAAATGTTTTGATTATAATAATGTAAGCGGCTTTTGTTTTTCTGTTTTGCGAAATTATAATAAAAACGAGGGTAAATAATCATAAAAATGTGTTTTGTATTTTTTTATAACTGTTGTTCTTAAACTATATTAATTTACGTTGAAACCTCATTTAGATCAATACAAGAATGCCATAAAAATCAAAAACACTTACAATAAATATATTATGTGATAGACAAAGAAATTAATTAATTCCTCAAAAAACAAGTGAACAACACCGTAATTTGTGCCACTTGCCGAAAATCTTCCACCTGGACACGAGTTGCCATGGCTGACCTGGAAGTCTCTAAACAGACTCCGGACACAGGTAGTCCGAAGCAAGGAAAACCTGTTCAGGTGGAGACTCATAAATGACTCTGCCCTGGGGTGTAAATGTGGTCTTGCCCCGCAAACTATTGGGGCACTTGATATCGTGTCCAGCCTGTCCTGGTACTTGCACATCACAGGATCTGATGGAAGCTACTGAAAGTGCCGAACTCGTCGCCAAATTTTGGGCCGACTCAATTTGAATTGTCATCGACACGCTAAGAAGAAGAAGACCGTATTTTACTTCTAAAATTAAATAATAAAAAGGTTGCTATTGATGAAAAGATGTACTTATTACTTGGGAGGTAGAAGTCGAAAAAGAAACGTTGAAATATTTGCTAATGGAGCTTGATTCAAAATATCAGTAACAGGCCTCTTCTTGGCACGCTCGTTCCCTCATCGAAACTCCATGGCTTTCCATCAGGCGTGATAGAGGTCACGAGCAGGCAATTTTGACTGTCATTAAAATGTATTGTCACCAGAACCAAAGGTGTGTGCAAAAATTGAGTTCGATCGGTTTGGGGGAACTGGTTTGAAATTCAGTTGCAATTAAGCTTTGACCATTACACATACTAACAAACAAACTAGCACGGTAAGTTAAATAAAGCTTAGCTTAGATAGTCGTTTCAGCTAAGGTTTTAATTGCCAAGAGCCTTGACCAACACCTGAAAAAGGCTCTCGTTAGGCAGCTGGATCAAGGGCTTAATTCAAAAAGCGGTACTCCTGGACACGGCTTGTATTTTTAGGTAGCTTGAACCCTGTTCCCAACCTGTTTACTGGTAGGCTTCAATTTTTATTAAATGTTTTTATTGTATTTTTTTTAAAATATATATTTAAACATGTTTTTTTTTTAAGATAAATAAAAGAAATAATAAAACTCAATTTAAGATTACCTACGAGAAAGATTCAACGATTCAAGAGTACAAGTCGAACTGCCTTCGAAACTACTTTTGTTTTTTAAAACAAAAGAAAGTAGTTCCGCCATTAAACTTCCCTGTTTCGTGTTCGGAACTCGACATGTGCTGACTTTGAAAGTTCCAGCCACGGTCAACGGTAGCACGTGATCTTAAAACAGGGGTTTCTGAAGCCCTTATAGCCCTTTTAGGTGGAAATAGGAACAAAGAACTACTGAATTTTTGACTGTGATAGAAAATACAGACTTCTATTAAGTTGCCATCACGTCTATTAAAATTCGATGCTTCTCGTCGTTCACTAGTGGTAGACGGCGATACAATTTTAAAAAAAAATATTGCGGTGTTCACCCCAGTGATACTATTTTTATTATTACTTTATCTGAAAACTAGTATAGAATCATCATTTGCCTAGCCATTTCCCAATTACGTTGGAGTCACCTTCCAGTCACCTTCCAGTCATACCAGATGTAGTTGAATACCAGTATTTTACATGGAGCGACTGCCTATCTGACCTCCACAACCCAGTTAAAGCTGGGTAAAACCAGCACCCTTTGGTAAGACTGTAACGACTGTCAAAGTTCCACAAATAACCGCTGGGACCAACGGTATAACCTGCATTCTGAGGCACGAAGGAAATTCTCCTTCTGTAGACTATCGTTGGCCAAAAGATAAAATTAATGTTGTCGGTCCAAAATTCACCTACGTGAATTCCATACTCTGATGGATGATTGTAAAAATGTTTTTTAGAAACGTGCCCAGTAACCGAACAAAATTAGCCATACGCAGTAAATCTCTGTGCCCATAATATGATAAGAATGAGTAGTATTTGATGGCTTCCGAGAGATACATAATGAGTGATAAAGTATTATAATGAAACTTTGATTACACGACCATGACTCATTTGTGGCATTCGGGATTATGTGGTTTAAGATAAAACTGTGTGATGCGTGAATTGGATACACACGAGGAAGATATGTGACGGATGGCTGCCGGTAATTAGGTACATAACATAACATCACTTCTGGAATCCTTGAAGAGATGAGGCAGAGGTGTGCCTAATAGTGCACTAACATTTTGCCAGAAATGTTTAGATCCATATATTAGGACACAAATGCTGCTGTGGCAAAATTCTTGATGATAAACTACAATAACAATTTATCCGCCCGGGAATCATAGACATATTCATAATTTATTGCATTGCATGTTGTTTATAGGTTGTTACAGGTATATATGTTTAATACATGGACCCTGCCAGGGCACAGCAATATAAATAGTTTAAAGAGCTACAGTATCACTTATTGAACAAACCATTGGGCTTATAAAATACTAATTTTAACATACTATGGACCTCATGCTCTGCGGTCAAGATTGAGACTACTAGACCAAAGAGGCAGTCCGTAATATATGGTTAAATAACCGTTTATAAGTAGTCCGTAATTTTAGCTTTGAGAAATTACAAACTAAAGATCCAAATATAATTATTCGGACCCTAAAAATATCATTTAAAACCAATAACCAGATTTAGATGGACGACCATCGTAAACCGTCTCTCGACAGAAAGTCATAATTATTTTACGAGTTTCAAATTAGGATTTCGCGGTGTACATTTCCTGTAATGCTCTCATGTGGCGCGTTTGATTTTTATTGAGTTTCTGGACACATGTTATGCATTTAAAATGTTACAAGAATATGGTCATGTTCTGTGGTATATTATCATCATCTGCCTAGCTTTTTCCCAACTATGTTGGAATCACCTTCCGCCTTCCAGCCTAATCGAATTCATTATATTTGCATGGAGGTAGCAATATTTTACTTGGAGTGACAGCCTATCTGAGCTCTACTGACAGTCCAGTTAGTACTGGGTAATATGATACCCCTTGGTAAGACTGGCTGTTAGATTTTCGGCCCACTGACTACCTTTAACGACTGTCAAAGATCTACAACGACCTCTACACCTCTGCGTAACCCTTTGGGGATCACAGGCGTGATGCTATGTTATGTCATTACAGGTAAAATGTTCTCTTTTTGCTTAATTAACCGATTCACGAACTCGCGCATTCTGAGGTGCCGATCAAACCATGGGCCTCTTGCTGAAGTGCCTTTACGCCTACTCATTATAGGACCTAAACATGCCCTGAGCGTACATCAACTTGGCTACTTAATGGGCCCAATAAATGCTATAAACCGTAGGTAAACACGGCACTTAGATTAGCTTTGTATAGATCTGCAGTACAATAAGAGATCCGCTTATACTGGTTTTCTATACCTTGATTGTTCGTCGTGTGTACCATCAGTAAGAAAAGAGAAAATGATATACAACTTCCAAATCCTTAACTTCCAAGTAAAGACACAAACAGTACCATGCAACTTAACTAAAAACTGCACTAAAATAATAAAACTCAAGTCCAGTTTAGTCATTACACGACTGACTTCAGGAAACTGGACATAAAACTATACTTTGTTTTATTTGCCGGGAGCATCTTCACGCCTGATCGGGTTTACGAGTGAGACAGAAATACTAGCGGACACCAGCGCTTTCGAGACGGTTTAGTTGTATCATACATAGTAGTGCAGTAGTATGAATATATAATAGGTACCTACTTATACTGTGTTTTGTTCCTAGGAACAAAATCGAATATTTATTAGAGTAAACTAATTATGTATCTCGGGCAAAAAAAAAACTACTTAGTCCGTCAGATAGATTTCCAAAAATAATTGAACACATATTTTTTCTTTTTTCACGTAAACAAAAAATGAACTCGATACAGTGCTTCAAAAACTCGTGAACTCTTCGAAAACGTCAATGGTCAGTACATTTTTACCTACAAGTGACGTCATCACGTTTTTTATCTTCGTCAATTTTTATTATTTTGATAAAACACGTAGCCAATATTTTTCGATAATCTAACTGACGGACTAAACAGAATCATATTTTTTTGAGTCAGTCCGATCCCCTACTTATTTAGAACTATTAAAAAAATTAAACTAACAAGAAACTAATATAAAATGGCATCAAAAAACTGCTCCTCAACGCAGTCCCCAAATGTGCCCAAAAGACTGGCGGCATTGCCACTTTGTATGGCTTCACTTAGCCCCTGGCCAAGGTAAACCCCAGCCCTTAGATCACGAGAAGCAGCGTCAAATAAACATTTTGAAATTTCCTTGAACAGGATATGAGCACTCGGACCCCAGAGTTTCAACAGGAACATCAGTAACTGGGGATGGAAATAGACTTTTACAGCCCCGCAATGAAATGCTAAAGTTTCCTTGTACGTGTTTCTAAGGGGGATATCATCAAATGACTCCTCGAGCTCTGGGTGAAGCAGGGAGTGTCAGAGTCTTACTGACTAAAACCCATCCGTGCTTCTTCTAATACCCTTGGTTCTGTCTGCCATTTGGAGATCTTGACAGCTGTTACACTGACTACTTAGTCAGTGGCCCAAAGTCTGACAATTCTCTTACTAAGTGCATGTTTACGTACAGGCGGGGCGTCGCGGCGCATGCTGCGTTTTTAATTCACACACATGGCGATGTATGAAAAAGTTACTTTTTTTGATTTCAAACGTCTATTATACCTAAGCCATTTTTCGCTCGTTAGTTTAAAATGCAGTGTTTGTTGCGGTGGACCCGTCTCTCAGTAAATTAATAAAAAACACGAGACGAGCCTTCTGCACGTAAACGAGCCTTAGGAGGTAATCAGTTAGCATTAGGCTGTATTAACTGGATCGTGGAGGTCAGATAAGCAGTCGCTCCATGTGAAATACTGGTATTTAGCTGCATCTGGCTAGACTGAAAGCCGATCTGAACATACATGTAGTTGGGAAAAGCCAAAAGTGCAGTTGCTGTAATCGCGCCGCAACGTCAATATAATAATTTGTAATGCGGAAACCTATGTGATTACTATGCTCGGAGTTTCCTTGCGTAATCGAATCAGAAATGAGGACATCCGCTTGAGACCCAAGGTTATCAACGTAGCCCGAAGAATCGCCAGACTTAAGTGGCAATGGGCAGGGCACATTGCTCGCAGAACGGATGGCCGATGGGGCCGAAAAGTTCTGGAATGGCGACCGCGAACCGAAAGACGTTGCGTTGGAAGGCTTCCCACTAGGTGGACCGATGACCTGGTCAAGGTTGCAGGAACCCGCTGGATGAGAGATGCACGGGACCGGTCAATGTGGCGACACCTGGGGGAGGCCTATGTCCAGCAGTGGACGTCTTTTGGCTGAAATGATGATGATGATGATGTGATTACTCCATTTGGTTTTGGAAGACAGTTTTTGGTCGCTGGATGAAGTGTACCGTCACTTACAACGGACAAAAAAATAGATTCTATACTGTTCTAGCCTAAACGATTAAGCAAACGATGATACTAAAGCTTGTTAAATTACTAGAACTCTTTTCAATCTACCAACTGCAATTAGCTACTGTGCCTGACCAATTGACCACGCCAAGGTTATCAATAATGGCTGCACATCAAGAGCCACCGCTATCAGTAAGATAGGTTATCAGTAACTAAATTAAATAGCCAGTGTGGGTAGAAATCTTTTAATTTAATCTTTATTTATCGGGTGGTCAGTCAGTATGAGTCAGGAATAATGGTAGGTAAATGTTTATAATATAATCAATGGTAACAGTAGCTTTGATAAAAAAAACATAATGCTCTACTAACATTTAACGTTTTACACACTGAAAATGATAAAATAACAATTTTGAAACAAGTGGGCATAGTTTGTAATTGCATTTGAAGTGGAATTCACGCACAATACTGAACCGCTTAAAATTCAAATATTTTAAAATGTTATTTGCATTGTGCCTCTGGCACGTTTTCGCAATTTTTTGTATCAGAAAACCGCCTAATCAAAAGAATGCTCTATAATCATACTTACAATCAGGGTGCTTACTCTGGAATATAATTCCGATCTATAGATCGACATTGGTCAAACGTCAGTTGGTTGAGTCAAACGTCAGGGATTGGCTAGACTCATGTCCGGTTTCTGAGGCACTTTATCTGTGGTTTATCTATTCAAATGTACGCATATGAATAGATAAACCACAGATAAACCACAGATAAAGTGTCTCAGAAACCGGGCATCAGTGAGTCCAGCCAATGCCTGACGTTTGACTGACAATTCCAATGTCGATCTATCGGAATTATATTCGAGAGTAAGCACACTGGTCTAAATTCATGACTAACCTAACAAGAATTTAACTCTTGTATCCGTATATTCACTAAAATAAACTTCATCAAATCTTGGTCGTGTGCCCGTAAACCCTATATCCATAGGGCTGACCCCATTTGTATTCCATTACAACTATGCAAATCTCCCCCTTTGAAGATGACATCACGATTTAAGTCAACATGGGGTGTATTATGAAAGCTAACCTGTTTGCGTACCCACATAGATATATTGAAAGGGGTTAATTGTCGCGAGGAAAGTTTTGATTGTGAATGTGGATGGGTATAAGATTAAAGCAAGACCAAAAAAAGGATAGTTTGACGGACTTGGACGGCTTGGACTACAGTCCAACTATCGTTTTTTTTGCATGGTGTTCTTTCTCTCCCAAGCTTCTCTATTAGATACTTGTCATTTCATCAGACACCTACTTTCGTGCCATATCCTTGGCACAGTCCATCTTACGTTTCTTTAGTCATCCTCTACTCTTATGTGTAACTCATCCACATTTCTAAAAACTTTCGTCACGACAATTTATGAAACTGAAATGAAATAAAATTGCATTTTTTTACGGTATACAAGTAATACAGTACGATAAATATGTAGGTCAATTATTATTTTAGGAAGCAACCAACAAATTATTGGAAAACGATAATAACTTGAGGATTTTCCTATAAATTATTAATTTTGTTTATTGAAATACTGCTGAGGAATTACGGGGGAACCCTCTTTAATTTCTTCGTATCACGGTGTATTATTAACAGTATCATATAATTTTAAAAATATGATGCTGAAAGAAAGTAGGAAGAGGCATTTATATAATTTTGGGGTCCTCTATAATTTTGATGACAGTCATTGCAAAAGCACCTCAGGTTTCGGTCGTCTTCATTTTCAAATCAATTTTTATACTACGAGTAAGCGAAAAAAATCTATACAAAAAACACGTTTCTCTGTCTCTTTCTGTTAATTGGGTTATAATATCGAAAACATTGACAGATGTGTTTTTCAATCCTAAAAAAAAAAACATACCAATCGAATTGAGAATCTCCTCTTTTTTGGGAAGTCGGTTAAAAATTAAGTTTTCCCTGTGAGCTGTGGGTCAAATATTCACAATGTGGAGCTCAGACACTGGCTGTATCTGAGCCCCATAGTGGGTGTCGAGGTAAACCTCGTAGAAGACAGTGGGTCGTGTGGCAAAAACCTAATAACCAGACCAGTGGTCCTCATTAACCCTGTATCGAAAGAACTGGATGTCATTGGGAAAAGCCTTTGCAAAGCATGGAATAATACAGGCTAACACTAACAGTAACCTTGTTTATTTTCTCAGATACCAGAGACCCCCTGAAACATGGATGACCGCACGGTAGACCTGATCTTCGGTGGTTCCCTGAAGCTGCTGCCGCCTGTCAGCTCCAAGATCGTCAGGATCTTCACCAGTTCTACCTTCACAGGTGAGGAAACTCTTGTTTTTGTATTGTATATTGGGCAGACGTCCACTCTCCACGTTCAAGACACGTGTTTCGCATCATCATGCTTTTGACCTATGAATTGTTATCGCAATTTATATCATGTATATGTAGACCGCCTTATTGGTCTTGCGGATCATTCGCACAAGTTCTACTAAGCAGTCCTACGATAGAACTAGTGGGTTTTTTTCCCACTAGTTCTACGATTCCAGGTGGTACAAAATCGTAGAACTAGTGGGCACAAAAAGTCCCATTAGTTCTACCGGTCATAATACACAATTTACAGTAGAACTAAGTGGTCGTGGCTGCTGAGCTGCATGAGATCCTAGATTCGATTCTCGGGTCAGGCAAAGTGATATTAGGTTTTCCCATCAAGAATTTCTCACGGATTTGTGCCGGGTTGATGGCAATAGGTTCGCCCCCTATTACATGAGACTTATACATAACTGGCGACATATGGGTGCAATATTTGGTACACCTCTGCCTACGCCTTGGGCTATTACAGGCGTGATTTTATGTTATTCAAAGTAGTATGTTTCCTCATGATGTGACGTTAATATTTCCTCTACCTAGACTAACAATGCACTAGACGAATGCCTACAATCCAAAAATAGACTTCCATTTCAGCCTGGGTTCTTAGAATAGTTAACTCAATCCTTGAGCAAACTATTGAACAAAACTCCCGTAACCAAACCAAACCCGACGTTGCTTTATAAATATCTGTTCTTCGTTCAGAGTTTCTAGTTAGAAGTTAGTGCTCCGTCGTCTGAAACTATTTCAGGTACATTTCAGTGCAATTACGGTACGTTATAGGTACATTTAAAGCAACGGCAATGTTGACACATTGGCTCAAGCAGTTGACTGCTGCGCTACGTGCCATTCATCATCATCATCAGCCTATAATGTTCCCACTGCAGGGACTCAGGCCTCCACTCTAGGAGAGGGATGGGCTATAATGGTTCTTTAAATTCTTTAAATAAATAAATAAATAATCCACCTACAGTACGGATTGGTAGATGTCACATATCTTCGATTTTTTGGTTCTAAGATACGCTGGTTTCCTCACGATGTTTTCCTTCACCGTTTTGAGAGCAGCAGCAGTGATGAAATAAATTACACAAAGTAATGCGATTGCCTGGGTTCGAACCCACGACCTACTAAGCTGTTCGTAAGTCGGGGCCGACACCACTGGGCCACCGCTGCTCTCTTCTTGATGCTACGTGCCATTATCCCAATTCATTTGGGGTCGGTGCTGGATATCGTCTTCTTCCATACTTCTTTATTACTCTTCATCTTATCAGACATTTCATTTCTTGCCGAATTATCATACTTTACACAGCACATCCATCGTCTTTTTGGTCTTCATCTACTCTCATACCCTCCACGTTCATACTTTTTAGGATTTCGTATCCAAATGCCAAATGCGCCTACCACACGCTCACACTTCACCACAGTCTTGCCTGCGCGATTACACGGTGCACACAGTACATCGCGCGTGTGGTTGGTAAAGGTAATAATACAGTTTTACTAACCATACGCGCGATGTACTGTGAAGTGTGAACCAAGAGTGTGGTGAAGCTTGAGCGTGTGGTAGGCCCAAAAAAGCGGTATCTCTGTGAATTTTTTGTATGTCCGTATGTCACAGCCAGAGGAAGAAACAGCTCTCTTTATTCCGAAACTCTTAGGACTACACAGTCGAAACTTCGTAGAACCGCTGAAAGGCTTTTCGATTTTTGTACAAAAGTAAAAGATTAGAATAAGGTATTTTTATATTTCTTTGATGTTTAATACCGTGGCTCAAGTCACTCGCCTACCCGACTGCGTAATACTAAATATAGCGTTATTTCCAAATGTCAATTTGACAATAAGACACTCACCTATCGCAAAATACGCAGTATTGCTCGCAAAGCTTAAAATAGACAAGATTTGATAAAGCTTGGCGTTCACCTACGTGAGTGGGTGCAATTTGAAGCAACCTCCACCAACCCCCATTGTAGGGGTGCGGCGAATGACGCAGTGGATGAACTGCTTTCTTTGTTTAGGGTAGCTTTATTTCTGTATGAAGACAAAGTGGTTTTTGTAACTTAACGATGTTTTGTTTTGAAGTAATAGGTCAGGACATAAACTTTTGGTTAGGACACTAATAAATGGTAACAGGTAGGTAACTAGTTAGATTATTTAGGAAATGACCATAATTATTGTATTCTACACATAAAAATAGTAACCTAAATGAAATCAAGAGGCAAGATCCAAAATTATCCAAAATAAATGAATTCGTAGAATTTCAAGCGATCACAAAAAAAACAATAATTAGTGCTGAACTTTCAACAGATTATTTCATGAGGGGGCGAATTTTGTACATTTGTCTAGCCTTTTTTAATCCTGCGCCTGCACTGGGCCCGCGTGGTATAATTATAGCCTTTTGCTTCTCATACAGAGGACGCCTGTCTCCCAGCAGTGGGATATTTAAGTTAATAATGCATGTGTCTATTTTCAACCTAATTGAATAACTCAAAAAAACTACGATGAATATCCAAACACCCAAGTTATTCTTTAATCCACATACTCCACTAAAATATTCACTTTGCAAATAATACAAAACATACTCGTTCCTCTATCGAACCAAATAGATACCTACCCTCACTTCGTGATCAAATGCAATTTTAAGCACACTCCTCGGTGAAGTAGAGGGGGTGGGGGATTAATGGGGGGGGGGGGGGGGGGCGCAAATGAACAACTTTTTAATTAACGCCCTAAGTATTATCAGATAGCAGTTAGTGATCGGTTTTGAAAATTTAATTTAACTTGACCTAGTTTCGACAATGTTTTTAGAACGGTTTTATGCTGCAACGAGATTTTGTTGCAGTATTTGTGCTTTTCATGATTGGAGTTGTATGTTTTGCTGTTTCGGAGTTAGTGGATTCAATTTTGTGTGGGCCATAACATAACATAACGGCTGTGATTCCCTATGAGTGAGGCAGAAGTAATTCTACTGCTGTGCAAGAGGTCCTGACTTTGATTCCCGGGTTGGGCTTAGTAAATTTCAGTTACCCTCAGAAAATGCTCAGTATCAATCACGAAGTTTGGATTTGTCCCCGGTTGATGGCAATAGGCTCGACCTTTATTATATGGGACTTAAAAATAACCGGCAGAATGTGGGTCTAAAAACCGAACCCATGTTCCTTCTTTGCCCTTGCGCCGAGGCCACGTCATCTAGTTCTAAAATCCGCGGCCCCGGCGAGTTTGCCTTAAACCTTAAGTCATTACAGGCGTGATTTTATGTTAACTATCAAAATAGTAAAAAATACTTTGACGAGCTACAATTATTATGACGAGACAATAACCTTTTATCTAGATCAGCTTAGGTCCAGTAGATACAAAGTAAAACTTTAGCAGGTAGGCACAATACAAAGTGTAGGTACAGCATTACCCTAGTTCGCTTGTCACAACTAAGTGTCAAGATAGGGCTTTTCTACCGAATGGCACTTAAAACTTGTTTGTGCCATTCGGTAGAAAAGCCCACCAACCCATGAGGGTTCGATTCCCACGGGAAGCATACTTTGTAAAGTTGTTTCCAGTTTGGTTAGGACATTGCAGGCTTGAATCACCTGATTGTCTGATAAAAGGATGATTCCGTGCTTCGAAAGGCACGTATGGAGACCGCCAAATGGCGGTCGTTAAAACATGTCAGAGGCTCTTTGGGCGGTTTAGAGACTCTGACACTAGGGTGCGTGGGGTCGTTAGACCTTACTGCTCACATGATAAGAAGAAGAAGAAGATTGACAGTAGGTACACCTCAGCCTAACACTTCGCGCATTGCAGGCGTGATGATCATAAATCGATTACAGAAAAACCCCTAAGCTATTCTTAATAAACTAGGTCCTAAACACAGGTAGCTCCAACAGCTATTTGACTAGGACTGCACGAAAAACCTATCACCAGTTCAATCTAGATAAGCCGCTTAGCAGTCCAAATTCCCCTCTAGTATATAATAGACACGGTCAGCAATAGAAGTAGCTTAACATTTTGGAATTTTAATAATGATATGAGCAGTGGTGGTCCAGTGGTGGCGGCCCCGACTTACGAACAGTAAGTCGTGGGTTCGAACCCAGGCAGGGGCATTACTTTGTGTAATTTATTTAATCAACACTGCTCTCAAAAACGGTGAAGGAAAACATCGTGAGTTAACGGTGAAGGAAAATGTCTTAGAACCAAAAACGAACCCACACTGGGCCCGTGTGGTGAATTATAGCCCATCCCTCTCTAAGAGAGGAGGTCTGAGTCCCTGTAGTGGGAACTTATAGAACATATTATTATAGGCTGATGATGATTTACAGGACTCTTTCATTTTTCAGAAGATTATTCTTTAAAATATTCCTTACTCTTAATTTTTCAATAACTTGTTAGCAACGAGTAAAATCTAACAAGTTGTTATTAAAAAAAACGTGTGGCACTCGGAGACTGCCGCGGTAAATCTATTGCATAGCATTTTTTATCAACTTATGCAATAATAGGTATAAATAATTAGGTATTAATAGTGTAATTACACACCAAAATAACTATTCATTCAAAAAATTTGAACAAAAATAACGCTTAACACACGCTTAACACGCACGCTTAACAGAGTTAAGCAGTTTAAGTACCTTGGTCATTGGGTCACTGAGGATGGCACAGATAACTGTGATATGGAGAGGGAGCGCAGGGCATTGGCCGTACGATGCAACATGCTGGCCCGCAGATTTGCAAAGTGTGACAGTAATGTCAAGTTGACCTTGTTTAGGGCATATTGCCAGGCTTTTTATACCTGCAGTCTGTGGACCAGATACACGCAGAAAGCGTTTAATGCCTTGCGTGTCCAGTACAACAATGCTTTTAGGATATTGCTTTCGCTGCCTCGTTTCTGTAGTGCTTCTGGGATGTTCGCGGCAGCGCGCACGGATGACTTCTTTGCGATCATTCGTAAAAGATCCGCGTCGCTGCTGCGTCGGATGCGGGGTAGCGACAGCAGTCTTCTAGGCATTGTTGCCAGTAAGACTGAAGGCCAACTGATGGCGCACCTGTCCGCAGTGCATGTACTGTCGCTGTCGCCAGGTATCGCCAGTAGGTGGCGGAATTAGGTAAGTGTTATAATTATGTTTGTCGTTGTTATTTATTGTGTTTTCGTAAATTTTACTAACATAGGTTAAGGAATACTAACACATTATGGGTCTGTGCCTGATTTAAATGAAAATAAATAAATAAATAAATAACGATATTAAGAGTTTGATATTCGAATTTCGCGCGATGTACATTATATAAATTAAAACTAACCTTCATAGACTAACTAAGCTAGTAAGAAACTCTATGACAGAAAATTTAAAAGAAAAAGTATTGACAGCCTGACGTAAGTGTCATAACATTGAAAAATATGAAAATTATTTATTTTATTTCAGACTAGCTGACCCGTGCCCACTTCGTTGGGCATAATTAGTCAAAAGTGTGCTAATCTAATTACGTTTCGAAAAATTCAATTTCGGGGACGTCCGCTGCGTAAGGAGCCGACCACGCGACTGAGCCGCGCGGGTACCTACCTCTCAGATCAGATGTAAAAGGCCACGCCCCTTTCTCCCGAAGTGGGCACGAACGCGAACCGAATTAAACCCGAAACCATCCCGCGCCCGCCGCAGCTTTGATTTTTTCTCCGATTCACTTTGCAAAACGGACTACCACGTAAAAGCCTTTTTATTTTTCGGGTTTTTATATACCCTATGACACTCAGCAATAATGTAGCTTTCTATTGGTGAAAGAATTTTTAAAATCGGTTCAGTAGATCCCGAGATTACCCCTTACAATTTAACAAATATACACACAAACTTTACCTCTTTATAATATTCTTCTTTATAATATTAGTATAGATATAGGTATTTTTTAAGAAAACGAATCGTTTTAGACCGATTCGCAGAATAGTAATGCAAAAACCAATAAAATCTAAATCTTATGATAGATGCGTACTAATAATAAAATGAATGTATATAGAGTACTCACTCACTCATTTTCTTTCACTATTTTTTCGTGACTTTCTTCATTAATAAATGCACTTTGTTTATTCTTAATTAAAACACTTTGTACACAAATTATACGAGTAAGAATGTTTTAGAAGGAGAAAGCAGAGAGACAAACAATTATTTAATTTGACAACCTCAGTTGACAACCTTGTTATTTTCCGTAACCATAGCAAACTGACATAAAATTTGCGTTACGAAATCTCTGGATTCGCTTTCCACGCTCAACTCAAGGTCCGCGATAGAATCTATGCAATAGATTAAAAACCTACTTTAAAACTTTAGTAGTGTTATTGTACTCTACTTCTAATGCTGGCTGTACCTTCAAGCGACGCAGGTAGCATAGTATGAAGTGTACCGCATTACCCCAGTCAGCTTGTCACCGACACTCCACTGCCGTGCGAATAACTACTCAAAAGTTTCACGAGATAGTCATACTGTGTGAATTATTATGTTGATTTATATTTGACTACTTATGGAATAGGGAAGGAAAGGAAGGGGAGAAGTAGGGGGTGCCTTTTTTTTTTTTTTGGTGGGTGGAAAATCATCGAATGACCCCCCCCCCCCCCCCCACCCGCTCTTGGGCAGAGCGAAGGGGAGTGTCAGACTTCTACTGATTAAAAACCGAACACATGTTCCTTCTTTGCCCTTGTGCCGAGGTCACGTCATCTAGTACTAAAATCCGCGGCCCCGACGGGAAGTAGTGGATGCCTTGGAAAGACATATTACGCTGACCTTATTTATAAGATTCTTCAAAAAGGACTGCGTCGTACTCGCAAGCGGGCGTGCTTTTATAAACAGATGTATGAATGTGGACGAGGTAAAAGGAGCATGTAAGGGTTGTAGCAGGTGGCGTTCTGTAGTTTTGGCCTAGTCCCAAGGGAAAAGGGCGTATGTATATACTTAAGAAATGCCTCGTGGATCGAGTAGTCGCAAATGGTACTGCTGAGCTTTAGGTCCTAGCTGGGTTTGATTGTCGGGTCTGAGGGTCGAGCAAAATGGTATTGGGTTTTTCCACCGAGGATGTCTGAGTAGCAGTCACGGAGTCTGGATCTGTACCCGGTGCATGGCAGTAGGGTTCCCGTTATTACATGGGACTTAAAAGCATAAGTTCTGACAAGATGTGGATATACTATTAAATACACCTATGCATTACTCTTTGGGAAACAGGCGTTATATCACAATTTTGTTGGACAAACTCGCAGGTGAAGTGCTAGTGCTAGTCATGAAATAAAATTGTACTTGTTTTGTGACTTGCGCGAAGATATAAAAATAACCTAGTCCCGTATCCTAACATTTTTTTTTATTAAAATCTGCTTGCCTCACTTCAAAAAAAGATTTTGCCTATCATAATCGGAGTATTGATGATACTAGTAATAATCTTTAAGGTGATGTGGAGATCTCCACATCACCAAATTCCACCCATCATCTAAAATTTCCTGAACAAAAATTAAAAACAAAAATATAAATTCCGGCACAGTTAGTACTGTGCCGGAATTTATATTTTTGTTTTTAATTTTTGTTCGTAAACGATGAGGTAGTCCTCATCGTTTGCTAGGAACTGACCTAATTTCGTAACGGGCTGCGTCAACTCGGTGCATAGCACATAGCAAGCATACTACTTTAGAGCGAGGCGTTCATATTACCAGCCAACGATTTAAATCTTTAGGTAGGTTCCTCATAATTTCCACATGTGGAAAGTATGTTTAACCTACTTCTCCGCTTTTCTTTTCTGATTAATTAGCACTGTATAGCAAGCACACTGCTATGGAGCGAGGCGTTCATATTACTAGCCAACGATTTAAACCCTTAGTCAGGTTCCTTATAATTTAAACATGTGGAAAGTATGTTTTCCTACTCCTCTGATATTCTTTTCTGACTAATTTCGTTGCGAGATCCAAGGCAGTTCAATTGTTTCTCTGGGACTTCGTCGAGGTTCATTATCTAGGCGCTTTTCTAGGGGTCGCTACTATTGATTCTGGTGCACAAGATTTGGTACAGAAACGAAAACGCGCCAATCTGGTGAGGAAGGCGCCATAGATTCGTCGTATGGTCAAAAACGTGAACAATGCGAGTTGCGTCAACAAGAGTCACTCATAAACATAATAATTATGTTTCATTGGTTTCCATGTCACTTGTGGTAGTCATCAGTCGATGGCACGGTCTTTTCCTTCTCCAAATTTGCTTGCTGATCACGCCTGACGCTTGAGTGACATGTATTGCATCAAAAAATTTCACGAAAAAATGTTATTTGTGTAGGTACTAGTATTTTCTCGCTCGCTCATATCAAAAATTACATCAGAGGATTTAAATCCTTATTACTTTTAGTGTTACTACGACTCGTAGTGAAGCTCAAAGTTTAGTCATATTTAGCGGTCTTTGAAATATTTTATTAAGACCGGTACTAAAACTGGTAAAATAGCGCAAACGAGGAAAGAGGAACTTATGTTTTTCCTACTCTTCTAAAAGCCCTAAAGCTTCTAAAGCTGTCTTTCTTTAAGCCAGAATCAAAAGCTACCATCACAAAAACGCAACGCAATTAATCAGGAAAGAATAATCTTTCCTGATTAATTTCGTTGCGGGATCCAAAACAGTTAAATTGTCTCTTTGGGATTTTGTCCAGCTTCATTATCTTGGCGTTTTTGTGGTGGTAGCTTTTGATTCTGGCTTTCATGAGTTTCAGTGGTTTGGGAATAGTATGGTCGTCCCAAAAAAAAAAAGTACTGAAGAAGGTAAATAATAATAATAATAATATTCCACTACTATCACACAACGCCATCTAGTCCCAAGCTAAGCAGAGCTTGTGTTATGGGTACTAGACAACTGATAAACATACTTATATATTTCTAAATACATACATATTATTATAGATAAATTACACCCAGACACAGAACAAATGATCGTGCTCATCACACAAACATTTGTCCTGGGTGGGAATCGAACCCACGACCTCCGGCATAGCAGTTAGGGTCACTAACCACTAGACCAAGAGGCCAGTCGTAATGTAAATGAGATTCGAAATTCCCTATATTAGATTAATTTGACTTACTGGAAGTGTGTTTTATCCTCTAATCCTTTTAATCACTATTCAGAATTGGTGTCGCATATCATTCCGAATATTATCGAGAACCGAAAATATTCGGTGAATTGACACGAACCTATTATCGCGTTACATCCGGAATTTTATCCAGAGATTTTCTCCGAAATATTTATCGTACTGTAAAATGTTCAGATAATTTCGTGACTTTGATTCGGAGAATAGTAGCATTATAATAATATATTCAGCCTTTAATAATATAATTTAATAGCTGTTGCCAGCGGCTTCGCCCGCTACAACTCGAAAATTATGTTACGGGAAGATATAATCGGGTAAATCGGGAAAAACTATCCTATGTATAAATCCAGGGTATAAACTAACTGTGTACCAAGTTTTATCCAAATCTGTTCAGTAGTTTTTATGTGAAAGAGTAACAAACATTCATCATCTTCCTTAGCAAGATTGAAGTCAAGAGTAAGCCCATTTAAAAAAAAAAACATCCTCAAAAACTTTTGCGTTTATATTAATAGTAGGATTAATAAACTTTGCTTGCCACGCCACTAGTGTTCTGCTAACCTAGACTTAGTCGTCAAGACAGCGTGGCAACGACCACCGAATTATATTCTTAAAATTTCTTAGCCGGAATTGGTGATATTCGAATAAGTTGTATCCTCGGTATGAGTACGTTGCCTCCTACACAAGCCATCCTTGTAAAACCCATAGTTGTATTCTAATCATGTTAAAGAAATTGAAAAAATACTGTTGATCATCGGTCGGATTGTCAGGATAACACTTTGCCCGACCCTCGAATCTAACCCAGGACCTCGTGCTCAGTTGTCGCACTTGCGACCACTAGACCAACGCGGCAGTGTAAGAGTCAAAATACTTTGCTAAACCTGATGGCATAATGGTTTTTGAGAAGCAATGATTTTAAGGGTCGTCTACATAATGATATTCTGTCCCATTTACCACATAGACGGTGAATAATTTATTGTCTTTTCGTGTTTTTCAGATACCACAATGGAAAGAAACACGTTGATGGCGAAATGTTACCCCCGTATCAAGGACTATTGTCGAGAGAAACATGGCCTGGAGTTTCAGGTAAGGAGAATTCTTTTTACTCGACTGCGGCGAAACACAAAAGGAGGGTTATTAGAGTTAAAGACACACGAAGGAGTCCCATTCTTTATCACAAAAGATAGACGACAGAATGCAGTGACTATAAATTTGGTAAGAAAGAAATGCAGTCGAAGAATCAAGCAATGGACTGCTGCGCTGCGTGTCGCGTGTTCGATCCCCGCACGGAACAAATATTTGTAAGACCTACAGATAGTTGTTCCGGGTCTGGGTATTTGTGTATGTGAGTTTAAATGTTTGTGAACGCACTCCACGATACAGGAGAATTGCAGCATGTCTTTTTCTTCCATACTTCTCTACCTGGCAGGGTTTACGCTAAACCAATTGCGTATGTCGTTTTAAGATTTTTTGTTTGTGATTAGCCTGAACTGTCCGACTGCTGGGTAATGGCCACAACCCATTCCTTCCACTACTCTCGTTGCTGTATAACTTTCCACCTTTTTTCGATAAAAATCATTAATAACTTTTCCGAGAAACGATTTTTAGTTCTACCCTCCGAAATTAACTTCTTATGAATTGCATAAGTCTACTTCCTGTTAAATTGAACTTATAACAGGATATACAGAGATTTTCCACGAATATCATATCAAACGCTTATTTTCTTAAGATAATATAAAAATGATGTCTTCCGTCGGATCGTTGTCCAAATCTGTAATGCTGGATTAAGGGTAAGCTTAAAAATATTAAAACTCCAAGAAATACTTTTAAAACTGTTTTGAACTCTCTGGTTGCAAAACTCTGTTTTAATTTGGTTATACTTTTATTTTATATGAAATGGTGATATGTTTGTTAATCATAATTCATGTAAGTATTCTCTCACTCCTTAAGAGCGTAGACGGGCTGCGTATAATATACGTATATATAACTATTGCCGTCGCGCTGCGCTCTAGCAACCGGGCGGTATCAATATGTGAGTGCGATAGAGACAACTGCAGCTCAGAACGATTTTACCTATAAAAAACCTTGACCGATCGACGTTTCGTATTCTCCTGTTTTCTCCTCGAAACCTAAGCCAATTAAATTATATTTGGTATCAAAATTTAAAGGAAGAATAGATCTATGCCCCTATAACTTGTTTTTATTTTAAAAACTTTTCAATTTTCTTTGGTAGTCATCTGATTACGTAGGTAAAAACGGGGTATTTTTTTAGGTTTTTGGTAAGTCATATTTATTTTTGTAATAAATTTTTTGAAAAAAAAAAATGACAGGGGCATGCCTTCAATAGACCTGGATTTTTATAAATAAAAACGATTACTCTAGAGGCATTATCCAGGAAGAGAATAGGGGAATACATTTGTATGGAAAAATGCAGCCCGTCTACGCTCTTAACTCGGTTTAATTCAACTTTGACACAATATCTCCATAATTTTCCTAATTGTGATTTGCGTGTGACTCTATTGGATAAACTATATTTAAATGTAAAGTTTACACAACATGCATTGATGCAGTTTTGACGTGAACGGCAACAAACATCCACCATTACAATTTGTTTAGCCACACTTAAACACTAAATCCGCAACTTTCTCGTATGTCCCCTTTTTTGTGATGTGGGAAATCATCAAATGACTCCACCCGCTCTGCGCAGAGCGGTAGGGAGTGTCAGACTTCTACTGATTAAAAACCACGCATGTTCCTTCTTAGCCCTTTGTGTCGAGGCCGCGGTATATCTTTCGAACAACCCGCAGCCGCATATACCCACCCTCATTCCTCAATTTATTATTCAAAGTACATACCCACAGAAGTTCCCTGAAAACTAAAACCAGTTATAAATCTCAGACCAAGAAAAAAAGAAAGACGGCGTGCCGCGAACACCAACAGTGAAGCCACAAAACCACGCGCCTATAGCAAGTAAACATACAAGCTCACGCACACACCTACACTAAAACCACACGCATTTCTCCTAGAACGTCACGACTTCACGAGACATTGTCTACACACATAGATAAAAAGATGGCTTCACTTTTGATGTTCGTGGCGCGCCGTCTTCCTTTTTTGTTGGTCTGAGTTATTATAAATAAAGAAAAACTGAATAAAACTCAAAATACTACCGAAAGATGCAAGTTTTAATACAACATAATATTTCTGAATGTTATTACTATTGATATAGGTCGAGCCCGTTTTTTATGTAAATATAAGGCATTGGGGTAGATCCCAAGTTATTCGGAGGAAGGTCAAGCTGTCATGAACAAATTGAAAGGCAAAAGGTGCTTTTTCCTTATTTTTCATACGGTTTTTTTTCTTTTGGGAAATTGTGGATGTTATATATTTTTTAATACAGTTGCTCAAAAAGTGGCGTATTGCAGGGACGTATAGCGTTCGGGATGGGGGCTATTACGTACTCGTGCTTTTTCTTTAGCTTTCCAGAACTCGTGCGTTCTCTTTCCCAACTGTCAAAATAATGTCCATTAAAAAAAAAACAACCACGAAGTATTTACTAAATAAAATCATAGAAGTTTTTATGATTCATGCAAATATTTCTAAAGAAGCTACTAATTTGTTTCAATATCAGATTTAATTATTTGATTCAATGAGATCTCACTAAATTTCATTTTTATTTCATATCAATAAAAAAAATCTACTGAAGACTTGGCTGTATAGGCATAGTTCCCTTTGCCTACCCAGAATGGGTAAAGAAAACAAAAAAAATCTCTGCTTATATTCTTGTACGGTAGGCGCCATTTTCCAAAAATGTTCTTTGCGAGTTTAATTACGGTTTTATTATTTTATTAAATTGCTTCATTTTTTCGCAACTGTATTAAAAATAGTTGTTCAGTACACGTGCGGAACCGTCATTGCAACTTGTTCCGACTGTCAACCCTCGCCGTCGGCTGTGCCTCGGCTCGGTTAGACATTTGTCGAAACTCTTTGCAATGACAGGCTTTCCGCACTTATATTGAAATATACTATTAAAAGCGTATTTGTTATAATAAAAATGTTGTGTTGTGTGCTTTGATGGTCTAGTGGTCGAAATTGATACTGCCGGAGTGTGAGGTCCTTGGTTCGATTCCCGTGGCAGCCAAATTATAATTAGGGTTGGCCGCAGTCTGATTTTTATGTTCATTTAATGGCAATGGACTCGCTCGCTCTCATGTAGTATAAGGCTACCTTATTTAAAAGCGCACTATAATTTCACCTCTGCTTACCCCTTCAGATGAGTGCCAGTAAAGGAGTAGTAAGCCGCCAGTTCAGGGGTTTTTTACATCAAGAATTTCTCAATTAGCCACGGAGTCTGGATTTGTGTCCGTTTAATGACAAAATTGTATACCCCTTATTTATATATTTTTGTACTCAACGACAATGGTGTGATCTGTTTGACCCTATGGTTGACTGGTAGAGAATGCCTTGTGGCATTAAGTCCGCCTATGTAAAACTTTTGGGTATGAAGTTTTAATAAATAAATTCGTAACACACACACATTGCAACACACTTATCTGACGAAATGTGGGTGTACCAATAAACACCTTTCTGCTTAACATTTCGGGGATTTCAATCGTGACGTTATGTTCAAAATCAAAACATTTATTTCAAGTAAGCCAGTTACAGGCACTTTTGAATAGTCTGAACAAAATTTATACAAATTAAAAAGAAGCTACAGTCCCAGTCACAAGGCATAATAATTGTGACTGTATTGTGTGTGGTTGCCTGTAATGTTGTTACGTTTTATACCCCGCAGTCCAAACCTACTTATTAGCTAGAGTACCAACAGTAGCACAGACCGAAGCCTCTACATCTATACTATATAGTGTAATACATGGAGTCAATGTCATCGGTGCCTCGAATACGGGATCCTAGGGGAAATCAGTTGTATGTAGTATGTTGTCATAGCACAAGTGGATTCTGATGTTTACCTTATTCATCACGTTTTTGTTTATTTTGGCTTTGAAAGCCTAGTTTTTATGAATTTGTTTAGATAGTAGACTTATCTAGAGGCCTATAGATAAATTGATAAAATTTCTAAGTATACAAATAAATAAAATTGAGGGGTTCTTATGTATTGAATGATGTTGTATGTAACACTGAAAGAAAGAGATTGAGTAGCTCTCTACTCAATCGCTTTCTTTTAGTGTTGAATTGATTTAAAATCCTTTTGTTTTATGTGTTTGTTCCTCTGAACAACACTTAAAACAAAACGATTTTAAATCAATTCGGGGTTTTTTTAATGAACTAATTTTCTAGAGTTCCTCTCGATTACGTATTGAATAAATTAACCAAAACATGATGAACATGAATATTTTCAGAATATTGTAACCTAGCTATACATTTAATTCCTTTACCAGAACAAAATTAAATAACCATATTAATAAATTTACACTCAATCAGATTTACATGCTCCCGTTAAAATATTCATAATTGGATTTAATCGATAAAAAAATCGCCACCCAATAAATCGAGTAGAGTATCGATTGGGAAATAATCGAGTCGGTCGCCGACGTTCCTATCATACATTATTCATAGTTTTCATGTATATTTAATGCATTTTCAGGGTTTTCCCAGTTGAGGTGTGAAACGACTTGCGTGGTTATATTTTTTGACGTGGCTGTTTTAATAATATTTTAATAAAAATGTTTAGGTATTTCAAATGTCAATTACTTAATTTAACTACCAAAGAGGTTCTTCAGGATACTTTAGGTGCGTAGTTATACCTACTCGTAAACGGGTACGTGTATGACCAGATGTATGAAAGTGGACGAGGCAAAAGGAATATGTAAGGATCGATGCAGGTGGCATCCTGTCGCTCCTTCAGAACGATATGGTTACGGTCATAGAGGGTCGCACTGTTAGGTGAATATTAATAAAGAAGCGACGTTTTTATGGTAGAATAAAGCCATAGGTACCATTAACGAGTGTTCCTATAAGGGTTCCGTTTTTTCTTTTTGAGGTACGCACCCTAAAACCGCTTCTTTGGTATCTACCTAAAAGTGAGTACCTTTTAGTGACTCTCTATGACCGAAACTCAATTTCTTAGATTTTTGACTTAAGTCCATATCATTCTGAAGGTGTACTGTGGTTTCTGCCTATCACCATGGAAAAACGGCATGAGTTTACCTATTATATTAACACCAATAGCCTATACTCCTATCTTCATCGGACAAAACCAGGGATTATACCTTTTTTTTGTTAGCCTAGAATGGCCTAGATTGTCCCTCTGCTTTGTAAAGGCCTCCCCTATAGTCTTATACTCTTCTCTCTGTGCGGTTTTCTCCAGCCAATCTCACACAAAAGCCTCTAAGTATATCTACCTACTTTATAATCTACACAATTTCATAGCACCAGTAGTTTTGCCTCAAGACTGACACAAAGAACCACTTTCTATCGATCGTCTGCTGAAGCCGATACTGTTTACTCCAAGGCCGTTTGCTAGAGTTCTGTTGCCATTATTTTGAATTGTTAAGTTTTAAACTTGTATTCGAAGTGGTTTGGCTCTTTTTCTTTTTAGTTGTTTTCTTTTACAAGGTCGTTTTAGTGAGGGAATATGACCATGTGATAGACTAGCTGTTGCCCGCGATTTTATAAAAAAAAACTAGCTGATGCCCGCGGCTTCGCCCGCGTGGATACTGTAAAAAAAAATCCTTGAAGCAGATATCATTCTAAAATTTCAGCTCGATCGGTGCAGTTGTGTGTTTGTGCAGCACAAACCAACATAACATTTTTATATATATATAGATGAATGAATCTATACAAATAAAAAGAGAAGTCCTGACTGACTGACTGACTGACTCATCAACGCCCAGCCCAAACGCTTGGACCTAGAAAGCTGAAATTTTGCACAGAGGTTCCCTTTATAATGTAGACAGGAATAAGGAAGGATTTTTTGAAATTCAACCCCTAAGGGAGTTAAATAGGGGACGAAAGTTTGTATGGAAAATCGACATTTTCACGCGGGCGAAGCCGCTGGCAAAAGCTAGTGATTATTATAAAAATGTAACTTTCATATTTGCATCGGATTTTGTTAATAATTTCTAGGGTTTTATTGTTTTTCACGGAACCCTACTTTATTTACAAAAAGTAAATTACTCCTGTCAAGCTTCAGTTACTTCTAGTAACATCACTTATCTGCCAGTAAAAGTCCCGTCAAAATCAGTCCAGCCGTTTCGGGGATTAGCGGCAACAAAAGGACACAAAGATAAAAATCGAATATTTTTTTTTTAAATTGTAAACTGTATAATATTCTTTCAGCAACGTGGATTTTCTTACGTATTTCCTGAACGCAGTTCAGAACACATTAAGCGTTTGTAGTCATAAGTGCTTCTGTAGGTAAAATAAAATATTGTAAACTAGCTGATGCCCGCGATTGGGACAGTTGTGGTGTTAACATAAATGGTGCTTACCTGTCGCATTTAAGATTTGCAGACGACCTCGTTCTCTTCGCTGAAAACTTCGAGGATCTTCAGAATATGCTTCAAGACCTATACGATGCCTCTTTCAACGTAGGACTTAGGATGAATATGACCAAGACGAAGATTATGGCAAATATCAACAGCTGTTCAATTTCTTCTGTCAAAGTTGGAAATGAAGAGTTGGAGATAGTTGACCAGTATGTCTATCTCGGTCATATTCTTTCCTTTGGCAAAGAACACCAACAAAGGGAGATATCTCGAAGGATACAGCTTGGGTGGGCCGCGTTTAGCAAATTAGACGACATTTTAAAAACAGCCAAAGTTCCGCTATGTCTGAAGTCCCGCCTCTATAACCAGTGTGTTCTGCCCACAATGACATATGGTGCCGAAACATGGACGCTCACGCAGGAGACTGTGTACAGATTGAGAGTAGCACAGAGAGCCATGGAGCGTTCCATGCTAGGGATAAAACTTATAGACCGAGTTCCTAACGTCGAAATTCGAAAACGTACAAAGGTTTTCGATATTGGAAATCGCGTTACGGAACTCAAATGGAGTTGGGCAGGACACCTAGCAAGGCGTAGTGATGACAGGTGGACTAAGGCTATCACTGAATGGCGTCCAAGAACTGGAAAAAGAAGTGTGGGTCGTCCAGCGGCAAGATGGGCAGACGACATAGTTACCATCGGGAGAAAAACCTGGATGAGGCTGGCACAGGACCGTGGAGAATGGCACAAGAAAAGGGAGGCCTATGCCCAGCAGTGGGTGAGTTCAGGCTGTGGATGATGATGATGCCCGCGGCTTCGCCCGCGTGGGTGTCAGAACTTGACAAATTATATACTAACCTTCCCCGAGAACCACTCTATCCATTGGTGAAAACAACATGAAAATCGGTGCAAAAGTATTTGAGTTCATCGCGAACAGACAGACAGACGTGACTTTGTTTAAAATATGAAGTGATTTCAACGTGAACGCACATAATGAACTCAAAACTAGGTGGACCTATGACCAAACTCAAATATTTTCACTACTATTTTCAATACTATTGTCACTTTTGAATGTCAGAAGGACGGAAGAAGAACGAAACTACGAGTGCAATACGTCATTCCGAAAGTCACCACGCCGAACCACACGCCACCGAATGCCCACAACAACGAACACTGCGAGCACGAAAGCTCGCAGCGACGCCAACCGCAACAACGAATGCTCGAGATTGAGAATAGAATGATTACTCAGAACCACCTACCAATAATTACAATCAACTCCTAGAAACAGCCAAAGTTGTGTAAATCACACTTATGGCCGGTTATAGCCAGTTATAGCCCGCACGTGGCACATGGGCTGCCTTCCGTCACCCGAAATAGCACAGAGGGTGACTACTGCCTAGCTCGCTTTTTGTAAATGTTTACAATTCCTATGGCCTGTGTTTGTAGTGACTATTTTGGGATTGTTGTACTAAGAGGCCATAGATTAAGGAGTTATGGTGGAGAATGGCATGTTGAAATGTAGGTGGAAAGAGCTTTGAGCGGTGGTTTTGATGTGGCAAGTGATGATAGTGTTTTCACAGAGAATTAGGAGCACGTTATCATAATTTTCCTGCCGATAGCCCAATAGGGATGTTAATTAAAAAAATCTAATTAGTCCGTCAGATAGATTTCCAAAAAATATTGGACACGTATTTTTTCTTTTTTCACGTAAACAAACAATGAAGACGATACAGTGCTTTGAAAACTCGTGAGACGTCATATTCTAAGGCATTAGTAGGACATTTTTTAGCGAGCAGTGACGTCACAACCTCCCACTCAAATCTTTGACGCGTTTTATCTTCGTCAATTTTTATTGAATTGATAAAACAAAAAATACGTATCCAATATTTTTCGATAATCTAACAGACGGACTAATTAGAATCATATTTTTTTTAGTTAGTAAATATCCCTATTTATATGTGGTCTGAGTTTGGCGCAGCATGTCTTCTTCTTCTGTTACTCGTCATCTCAACTCACTTTAGCTCAAACCCGAAAACAACTAAATTTTTTCTTTAGCTAATTTGTCCCACTGGTGGGCAAAGGCCTCCCCAATACACTTTTTGTTTGTTGTAGGGTAGGAAATCATTAAATGACTCCCCCCGCTCACGTTCCACCAGGTTCCTTCTTAGCCCTTTTTTTTTTTTTTGGTGGGTGGAAAATCATCGAATGACCCCCCCCCCCCCCCGCTCTTGGGCAGAGCGAAGGGGAGTGTCAGACTTCTACTGACTAAAAACCGAACCCATGTTCCTTCTTTGCCCTAGCGCCGAGGCCACGTAATCTAGTACAAAATACCGCGGCCCCGACGGGTCCTTCTTAGCCCTTTGTTTCTAACAACCCGCAGCCCCGACGGGCTCCCCAATACCCTACCACCCTTTTCTTTGTGCAGTTCTTCCGGACAATCTCTCAAAAATGCCTGTAAGTCATCTCACTGATATTTTCTAGGCTTTTTTCGTCTTGACAACCGTCTTCTCTCTCTGAAACGTGGTCGCTCACAATGGGCCTCATCAGAAGGCTTAAGGTCACCCAAAGAGCAATGGAGAGGCTGAAATGATGATGATGATGATGAACCGTCTTCTGTCTTTTCATCATCATCATCATTTCAGCCGAAAGACGTCCTCTGCTGGACATAGGCCTCCCCTAAGTGTCGCCACATTGACCGGTTCCGTGTGTCTCGCATCCAACGGATCCCCGCAACCTTCACCAGGTCATCGGTCCACCTAGTGGGAGGCCTTCCAACGCAACGTCTTCCGGTTCGCGGTCGCCACTCCAGAACTTTCCGACCCCATCGGGCATCCGTTCTGCGAGCAATGTGCCCTGCCCACTGCCACTTAAGTTTGGCAATTATTCGGGCTATGTCGGTAACCTTGGTTCTCATGCGGATGTCCTCATTTCTGATCGATCATTCGATCGCGCAAGGAAACTCCGAGCATAGCCCTCTCCATTGCCCTTTGGGTGACTTTAAGTCTTCTGTCTTTTAACTCTTCAAAATACTATTCAACAAAAAATCTTCTTTTCAGGTGGTAGACATGCGCTGGGGAGTTCGAGACGAAGCCACAGATGATCACATGACCACGGAGCTATGTATGAGAGAGATCAAGAACTGTCAGCGACTCTCCATGGGACCAAACTTCGTCGTGTTCCTCGGACAGAAATATGGATACAGGTAAGCTACACAAGCCAAGTGTTTTTAGAACTATGCGAGGAGTGTAACCGGGTTAAATTATCAGAAAATTTAGAAAAATATGGCGATATTTGAGTCCTGTACTGAACTGGTATCTGACCTCTACATCCTTAGGTTTCGTACCACAACCATCCATCATTCTTTTCTGATTAGTTTTGGATACGAGACTCATGGGGATTCATTACTCTTATGTCGCCATTGCTGATTCAGGCCTTCAAGAGTTGCAGTGTTTGGTATAGTTTCCGAGGCTTTTCCCAAAAAGAATGTAGATAATCATTAGATCAGTCTTAACTTGAAGGAGCTCGTGGCTATAACTGCTGCTCAGGTAGATCTTTAGGTTAAGTCATGGCTGTTACATAAATTAAAGAAATTAATAACATGAACTTAGCTAAGGTGCCGCAAGTATAGCTACTTTTTGAAGATTGGGCGTGGTGTCTCATTACAAACTCACTTTTCCAGGCCAATCCCCACTTACGTGATATCATCAGAACTGCAGTTGTTGAAGGAAGAGCTGGTGGCAGGTGGAGTTGACGTCATCCTGATGGATACGTGGTACAAGAAGGACTCGAACGCTGTGCCTCCCGTGTCAGTGCTGCAGCCTATCTCGTCTATATTGATTAATTTTAATAATAAGGTAGGCATCCATAATACATGTGCACTGTGGTAAGTAGGTATTTTGACTGTCCTCCGCCAGTAATATTGAAAAGAAGTGGGAATCACAGGCATTCTGACTGGAGACTCTGTGCAGTCAACAGGTGAGCTCAGAGATAAACGGCAGCTCAATGGTCATTTGCTGCCATGACATAGCAAGACTTAGGGGATACCTCTATGCCCGTCGGGGCCGCGGTATTTTGTACTAGATTACGTGGCCTCGGCGCAAGGGCAAAGAAGGAACATGGGTTCGGTTTTTAGTCAGTAGAAGTCTGACACTCCCCTTCGCTCTGCCCAAGAGCGGGGGGGGGTCATTCGATGATTTTCCAACTCAAGGCCTCAAGAAGAACCAGTGACTCTTCTCATGTGCAAATTAACGACCGGAGTGGTTTTAATGAGGTAAAAATCCCACACTGCCCGGTTTTCACCCCAAAGTTCGGTCTCCATTTGAGGGTTTCCCTCCGACAAAAAAGATACTTAGACTGTCAAGCTACAAGAACAAGATCACGGAACGCCAGATAAAAGGTATTATGCCTCAGCAGAAGTTAATTGTTTTCATTACATTTTCCTTCATTTCAGAGGGTTCCAAAACTTCAAGCCGAAGATCAAGCGGTGTGGTGGGACACTCTTGGTAAAATGCAGAAGCTGTTCCGAAAGGCTTCCCTACAGCTGTACAATGCTGGCAAGATTGATAAGGACTGTATGCACAATTACTTCATGTCTGGTAAGTTTTCGGAGAAAGAAATACAGAGTAATTTTTCAGAAGGTCCTTGCTCCATCATCTAAGGGGCAATCGGGATCATTTTGCCTAATCTGTATTTGTGAGACTTAAGGTACAAGTTGGTAGCCGACTGCACGCAGCAGCAGCAGACGACGTGTCGCGGCGATACGACTGGTTTATACGTATTTCTATATATGAAATTCCCTCCGTAGTTAGCGACATGAAGCTAGCGACGCGTCGTCGAGCGGCAGACGCACGTGTCGTTCGACCGCAGATCAGTAGTGCCCATAGATAACAGAAACAACAGAAGTTATTATGTCCTTTAGCCGAAAATGTATCGTAACCTGTGTCTTCAGTTTACACACGCAGAGCAGTAAAACAATTGATATACGCACTCGGAACCAACTGGATGACATCTGCAGTTGTCGTCTGCAGTCGGGTTCGAAATCATAACTGCATCGACATGGCTGCAGCGACATGAAGCGACGACATGTCGTCTGCTGCTGCTGCGTGCAGTCGGCTACCAACGTGTACCTTTTCGCTGACTACCTGTTACGACTGTCAAAGATCAACAAAATTAAATGACAAACGGGACCATCGGCTTAACGTGCTTTCCGAGGCATGGAGGAAACTCGATTTGGAATGGCTGTTCACCCATGCACTGACCAACCTAGGCCTAAACCTAGGACAATATTTAACAATAGTACTTATAGTCAGTGCCCTGCAGTATCTAATTCCTCTTACTTACAAAAAGGAGGGAAGAAAGGTTTAGGTAGTTATATTATGTACCTGTAATTCCCGAAGGTTTAGGTGGGAGGTGTACTTATTGGTACCCACATTTCGCCACATATTATTATGTTCAAATTCCATGTAATAAGGGGTGAACCTAGTCAAGCTATGGAAGAAACTGACAGAACCACACCATACACCTGACACAACCCACTAAAATCACCGTTTTCTCTCAAATTCCAGTAACGGAACGCGAAGTAATAAACGGCGTGCTAAACGTGAAGAACACAAAGAACCACTGCCTCGCCTACGTCAGGTACATCAACAATATCAACCTTCAGAACCTGAAGAAGGCCAGCAACTTCGTGGACATCATCAACAGGAGTCTGGATGCCGAGGCTTCGAAGCTGTTGGCTGATCTCAGAGATGTCAGGCTACCGGAGAAGATTGAGACTACTAATATACAGAAGTGAGTGTTGCTTCGAAAGGGACTTTACTAAGGTTTTTTTTTATGTCATCATCATCAGCCTATAATGTTCCTACTGCAGGGACTCGGGTCTCCTCTCTAGAAGAGGGATGGGTTATAATCCACCACGCGGGCCCAGTGTGGGTTGGTAGATGTCACATGTCTTCGAATTTTTAGTTCCTCACGATGTTTTCTTTCACCGTTTTGAGAGTAGTGGAGAGGAAATAAATTACTCCACGAACCGGAAGACGCACCCACGAACCGGAAGACGCAGCGTTGGCAGGCCTCCCACCAGGTGGACCGACGACATCGTGAGAGTCGCGGGCAACCGGTGGATGCAAACGGCAGGCTGCCGATCTTTATGGCGTTCTATGGGGGAGGCTTTTGTCCAGCAGTGGACGTCTAATGGCTGATGATGATGATGATGTCTGCCTGCCTGAGTTGGAACCCGCTACTTACTGTTCGTAAGTCGGGGCCGTCACCGCTGGGCACCGTTTTTTTTATGTGGGGAGGGAAATGCAAATGAGGCCAGATAAATGGTATGTGTTCATCACCGTTTGTGGACATTTATATGGTGGAAGAGGCATTAGAAATACCTTGTTTCATCAAGTTCTTGGAAATGATCTACGAGGTCTTGGGATAGGTGGAGCGACGATATATAAGATCCCATTAAAATAGGTGGACAAATTTTAACACAGCGTTCAGTAGGTCTGGTCTAACCAAAGATATATAAACAAAAAAACATTAATTAGAGTGATTTTTTTTTACTTAAAATAATAAATTGCCGGTACTCTAGAACAAACTCATCCTTTATGAGTAGGTACTTAAATGCGATTTTCTTATTATTATTTTTACCATCGTCCTTATTTTGGTGGTCTGAATGATTTCTCAAATTTTGACCACCTATTTTAATGGGACCTTATATAAGCATGTTGAGCTTTTTGAACTCAAAGAAAGAGAGGAAGTCGAGCTACACGATAACTCCCAAATATTTGCACTGGCAGGACAGGTTCACTCAAATAATGTGTGGCCCCTTTTCAAAAGACATTCTTTGTTTTTTTTTTGGTGCGGGGAAAATCATCGAATTATCCCGTTTTAAATAATAATAATTACTTCGCTCTTGGGCAGAGCGAAGGGGAGTGTCAGACTTCTACTGACTAAAAACCAAACCCATGTTCCTTCTTCGCCCTTGTGTCGACGTCCTTGTGTGGTTTGTCTTTAGACAAACCACGGCCCCGACGGGACCACAGCCCCGACGGGTCAAAAGACCATCTCAGACAATAATCTGCATAGCCCTCATGTGAGTTGACCCTAAAAACCCTATTTCCAAAATAGAGTTCAGCCGATTTTAACGACGTACTCTAGAGATGCCTAGTTTCTGCAGGGAACTTTTACAGGTAAATTATTAAGATACAGGTCCATCACCATCATTATGGTAATACCCTTCATTCAACCAGCACTTTGTAATAAAATAAAGTATTTAAAAACAAAATGTGGCACTCGGAGACTGCCGCGGTAAAGCTATTGCATAGCATTTTTTATCAACTTATGCAAATAATTAATTATTTAATTTGACAACCTCAGTTGACAACCTTGTTATTTTTCGTTCCATAGCAATCTGGTTGAATATTTTCGTTACGGAATTTCTGGATTCGCTCTCCACGCTCAAGGCCCGCGATAGACGCTATGCAATAGCTTAAAAAGCTCTGTCACAAGGAGTTTTAACAAGATTTGTATGGCCTTTCAGATACACAGTGGAATGGATTGGTCGCGAAGGTCTGGACACGGAGACGCACGGGGAATATCTCAGCCATTTCATAGCACATTTCTACAAGAACATCGTCAAATTGGTTGACAGGTCAGTAAAGTTCCACCGGCTGTCGAAGACGAGTGCTAAGTCTTTCGGTAGGCAAACGGCGCGTTCGTGCTCCACGCGCGCCTCTAAGATAATAATAATAATATTCCACAACTATCACACAACGCCATCTAGTCCCAAGCTAAGCAGAGCTTGTGTTATGGGTACTAGACAACTGATAAACATACTTATATATTTCTAAATACATACATATTATAGATAAATTACACCCAGACACAGAACAAATGATCGTGCTCATCACACAAACATTTGTCCTGGGTGGGAATCGAACCCACGACCTCCGGCATAGCAGTTAGGGTCACTAACCACTAGACCAACAGGCCAGTTAGTCAGTTAATCAATTAGTTTTAGTTTTTTTAATTAGTTGGTCAGTCAATTAGTTTTCTTACAAAGCCGGTCACTTGTTCGCCGGACATTTTAGTCTCCAAGATCAAAAACCGTCGCATGCTTCGCGGGCTATAGAATGTGCAACGGGTCTATGTTGAAAATGTCTATTCCGTTCTATCCTTTACATTTATTCAATTGTTTACATGTTCTATTCTTTGAAATGATCATAATGAATTCCAGAGCAATGCGGAAAGAAGACAGCAGTGCTCAAGGTGTGATAGTGACGGAGATACTCCAGCATCTGCACGCCTGCAACAATTCTGTGAAGGTGTTCCACGGGAGGGAGCCCGACCTGAACTTCATTGAGGACTACATGAAGAACTCGTCTGATAAACCACTGGTTTTGTATGGAGAGGGTAAATACTCATCAAAATTTTCTTTTGGAAGTTTTGAAATCATCAAATGACTCCTATCGCTCTGGTAGCCGGGGTAGGGAGTATCAGGCTTCTACTGACTTAAAACCATCCATGTTCCTTCTTAGCCCTTTGTGTCCGAGGCCGTGGTATCTCTTTCGAACAACCCGCAGCCAATACTCATCACCTGCCAAGCGCTTTCCCAACTAAGTCAGGGTTGGCTGCCAGTCTTACCGGATGCAGCTGAATACCAGTATTTTATATGAAGCGACTGCCCATCTGGGGGTCTAAAATGGCCACTTTGGCAGGTCATAATATGAATTGCGTTTAAAATCGTAAAATGGACCTTTCATAATAAAAACTGCGTCTGTGACTATTTTACGAATGTTAACGCAATTCATATTATTTTCCTATTATGATGTATTTTACTAAATTGTTACAGACGCAGTTATTATAATGAAAGGTCCATTTTACGCTTTTTAACGCAATTCATATTATGACCTGCCAAAGTGGCCGTTTTAGACCCCCTGACCTCCACAACCCTATTAGTATTGGGTGATATGATACCTCTTGGTAACACTGATTGTCAGACTCTCAGGCAACTGACTACCCGTAACGACGATTGGTCCCGGCTTGTCGTATAAGCTATTACAAACAGAATTTTGGAGGTCAGACAGGCAGTCACTACATGTAGACTTCTATTCAGTTGTATCCAGTCAGACCCTCAACCCTTAACCCTCTTTAACCAACCCTCAACATAGGTGGGAAAAGGATCGCGATATGAGTGTAGGTTACTTTAAAACTCAACGAAATTGTTACATTTTTTTTCCTTAGCCTATATTGTCCTACAGCTGGGCAGACGCCTTCCCCATAGCCTTCCACTCTTCAAAAATTTCTGAAGAAAAAACACTATGTATCACGTTCTTCTTGCTCCATCCAGGTGGTTGCGGGAAAACGAGTCTCCTGTCAAAAAGCGCTGCCATGTCCTTAGACACCTGGTTCGCTGACGTGCGACCAACCAACGTCATCAGGTTCCTCGGAACAACTCCTGACTCCAGCGCTCTCACACCTACTCTCATCTCTATTTGTCAACAGGTATATCACATTTTTCATCATCCAATTACGAATTAATTCATCATCATCATTCAATTACAAATAATTTTCTCTGATTCTCTATTGGTTTCTCTATTATTAACAGTCAAACCGTATCGCTTATTTTACACTTTCCTATTTTTGTTTGAAATGCCCTTACTCTTGACCTCAATCTTGACCTAAGGGCAGAGATGAGGTCGACGATGGAACGAGCTTATAGTATCCTTTCCATGGTCTGCCTTTATTTTTATAACTATTCTCATTTCTTTTTATGCCAGTTAAATAAGTAATGATCAATTGATCATCACCTTCCTGTCCTCATCCTATCCTACTTGAGGTCTGCGCAATTTTTTTCCTTTGTTCTCCCTTATAACCTCCATGGCATCCATGAATCAAGCAATGATATCGAATTCACAGAGTCAATTCATTTTTTATTAACTACCCTACACTACATAATATGTCTGAAATAAAGATCAATTATTATTATTGTTGTTAAGTCTTATATCTAACTAGCTGATGCCCGCGGCTTCACCCGCGTGGATGTCGTTCAAATTATATACTAAAACCTTCCTCTTGAATCACTCTATCTATTAGAAAACCGCATCAAAATCCGTTGCGTAGTTTTAAAGAATTAAGCATACAGACAAACAGACAACAAAAATAGCGACTTTGTTTTATACTATGTAAGGATGTAACAGTCAACCACCTACTGATAAATTTCCTCGTGGCGACTCAACCCAGACTCGAACCCCTTTCAGATATCCTATAACTTCGCGCTTCCCTTCGAAGGCATCCCAGACGACCTGGTGCCCCTCACGGCCCACTTCAAACACCTGCTGACAATGGCCAATCAGCAGCAACCTCTGCTGCTCTTCCTGGATTCAGTCGACCAGCTCACTGGCATAGGGACTGAGAATAATAAGGTGTCTTGGTTGCCGACGAGGTTGCCGGCACATTGCAAGGTAAATAATTTCTTATAGTGAATTTCCATGTTCTGTAAACTTGACATTGCACCACAGCAGACGAAACAGCAAACCAAGATATACCGCGCGGCATATAAGTTGAGTCAGTCAGTTGAGTTGTTGTTGTTGTATTAGTCGCAGAACCGATGACCGTTGGAGTAGACGTGTTCTTGAGTGGAGACCGCGAATCGGCAAGCGGTCGGTGGGACGCCCGCAGGCTCGGTGGAGCGATGATCTTCGCAGAGTGGCTGGTAACAACTGGATGAGAGTTGCCGAAAATCGAGTTGAGTGGCGTAAAATTAAAGAGGCCTATATCCAGCAGTGGATTGCAATAGGCTGATGATGATGATGATATAAGTTGAACCTGCGCAGTAGTCGTTTTTAGACGTCCCATACAAATCAAGCAGAGAACCTGCGCAGAACGACGCCATTTTGGGTCAAGTTATTTGCCTAGGAGTTTACGCGCATTTCTGAATTTATTTTCGGACTCATTATGCGTATTATTTAATTCAATAAGAGAGGAGTATGGAAGAAAAAGGCATGCTGTGCCGACACCAAATACATTGGAATAAGGGAGAATGATGATGTAGGTACGTTTTGATAAATTTCCACTTGCGTCGTTAAAGAAAAACTTTATGAGGAAACCAGCATACTCGAGAGATATTTCTCGACAGCATGCAAAGCCATATTTTATTATTATGTGGCCTACGGATGGCATAAAACTCTGACAACCACTAACCACACGATGAAGACCATAGCAGACCTTTGGTTCTTCTCAAGTAGTTATTACGTAAGTCAAATAACTATTTGACTTGTCGTCAAATACAATCATCGGCACAATTCTTGAGCGCTGACGCAAAAGTGAGTTATTGGGTCCCTTTGGTGGTATGAAGTGAGACGCGGGGCGGGGAAAGTGCAGTGATTGGCCCGTAGCGCATCGCGTCATAGCCGTCACTCGGGATTTGTTCTTTACTCCTGCTGCACTTACCTCACGACCAATAAATAATAAAAGGGTGTGCGTTTTATTTGTCATAAAGTGTACGATGCGCACAGTGATCCCCACTCTTCCGCCGAGAACCGTGCCCTTATCTGTAAATAGTTATAGTTTAGCCAAATAGTTGATAACTTTTGAGTATATTCAGAATGGTAACATTTGGACATAATAATTTTCAGTTTTAGTCTAGGTAGATAGTTTACAAATGGTTAAATTGTTCAATTGCTCTTTAACCCCGTAAACAATAGCAGCATCACTTTATTGAAGTTAAACTGAAATATGTTGAATATGATGTTAATCAGAAAATAAATCTTGCAAAATATTATAAATTCATACGAATGGGTGCGTGTACTATATTCTCGGTAGTTTTACTTTTATTTCTTCGGATTCCAGATAATCGTAACCTGTGCATGTGAGGAAGCAAATCCAGAAGTATCCAAAGAGTATGACGTACTCAGGCGCATGATTGATTCCGAAGAGAACTTTCTGGAAGTCAAAGCTCTAGGGGAAGATCTGGCGATGCAGGTTTTAAAGTAAGTACATAGGTATAGTAAAACGTCTTTTAAAATAAAGTGACTTTTAAAATAAAGAACAAAACAACGAAAATAAAAACTTAAGCCGATGAAAATTTTAACTATAATTTACAGTCGACATAATAATAGCTGAAAAATCACATCTAATGTATGCCAGTCAGGCTGAAGCACCTTTTCAATAAAAAAGCATAATTTACGACATAAATTATACCATAAACTGCTTGGTCGGACCTATTGAAACCATTCGATACTTAAGATTTTCATCATCATCTTCCTGCCCTTACTTACGATCTTCATCATCATCTTCCTGCCCTTACTTACGATATTCATCACCATCTTCCTGCCCTTACTTACGATCTTCATCATCATCTTCCTGCCCTTACTTACGATCTTTATCATCATCTTCCTGCCCTTACTTACGATATTCATCATCATCTTTCTGCCCTTACTTACGATCTTCATCATCATCTTTCTGCCCTTACTTATGAACTTCATCATTATCTTTCTGCCCTTACTTACGATATTCATCATCATCTTTCTGCCCTTACTTACGATCATCATCATCATCTTTCTGCCCTTACTTACGATATTCATTTATTTAATTTCAGACTATGGATGGCTTCAGCAGCTCGAGATCTATCAAACTATCAATGGCGTTTAGTATCCAATGCCATTGCTTCCTGTTCGCTACCGATATTTGTAAAACTTGTCTTTGCTGAGGTACGAAAATTAATTTATTTTCACATCAGCCTTCTGTTGTGTTTGTTATTGATTACTATTGAGGTTGTTTTTGAAGTTTCTTGCAATGCAACTTTTGTCAGTTTTCCCCTCATATCCCCATCTTATTCAAATCTTTATTTGCATTATAATATGAATGAAGATCCTACAATAGGCTTAAAGTTAAGGTACAATTATGGACACTGTAGGGCACAGCAAAAAGTAATAAATTAATTGTCCAGGTATTCTTCCAGGTATGTAGATGGAGAAGTTATACCAAGCCTCAGGATACTCACTTAGCGTCAACCGTTATGGACTCTATCATGATGCTGTTTGAAAGAATTGAAAAGCAGGTAAACACTGAACTCAGTTCATTTCTGCTCAGCCTCTTTATTCACAAACACTTCGAGTCGTAACTCTATCTCGTTCTGCAAATAAATAAATAAATTGTAAATAAGGGACAATTTTTTTTTTTAAATATCAAAACAAAAATGCCAATTTTGTCCCTAATTCAGTTTATGCGCACGTTTCCAAACAAAACCTTTAATTTCTTCCATAGCACGCAGTACTTTCTAGTTCAACGGGTTGCATTTTTAGCTACTCCTAAATTAAACTGTTTTCATACATACATACATAAACTCCTTTAATCTATTAATTGTTACCAGCACGGCCGTCTCCTAGTCTTCCACGCGCTAGCATACATCACAGCCGCTCGCAGTGGACTCTCAGAGACAGAACTAGAAGACCTGATCTCCTTGGATGACAAAGTGCTGGACGATGTGTACCAGTACCATCTACCACCGACAAGACGAATACCACCGCTACTGTGGACTAGGTAAGGGAAGCAGATTGGTAAACATGAGTGTTATGTCGGTACTACGATAATAAATGTATGTGGGTTGATTCTAGTTTTCAATAAACCAGTCGTTACCAGATCTCTGCCTTTTATTGACGTGTATATACATAACATTGGCGCAGCCGGTCTAGAAAGTTCGCTACTTACGTGGAATTCTGTTTGCCATCATGCCGATTGGGAAAATAGAACCTTTTAATATCGAAGACGGAAATTGGGACAGTTACATTCGTCGCGTAAAACAATTTATATTGTTAAATAGTATCGATGACAATCTAAAAGTAGCTACGCTTCTAACGTTAGTGGGTTCCGAGTGCTACAATCTTATTTGTGATTTGTGTTCACCCACGGAACCGGAGACGAAGAAGTTTGAAGAATTAGTTACACTCGTCAAAAATCATTTGGAGCCGGAGAGATCTGAAATAGCGGAGCGACACATTTTTCGGCAGCGGGCGCAACAGCAGGGAGAAAGTATTCGTGTCTACCTACATGGTTTAAAACACTTGGCTAAAACCTGCAACTTCGGTAGTTCTCTGGAAGAAAACCTTCGCGATCAGTTTGTGTCGGGTTTATTCAGCGAAGAGATGCGGTCAAGATTGTTTGCCGAAAAGAGTATAAACTACAAAAGGGCTGTGGAGTTGGCCACGGCGCTCGAGGCAGCTGAGCGGCATGCGAGCACGGCATGCGCATCGGGCAGCACGAGTGCTGGCGGGGCTGGCACAGCGGCGGCGGCGGCCGAGGACGGCCTGCATCGGGTCGGCAGCGGCGGAGCGCGCGCACGGGGCGGCGCGGGCGGCGGCCGCGGCGCGGCTACCGTGCCTACGACGACGTCACAACGTCGACTTTGTGCGCGTTGCGGTAAGACCGGTCACGTGGCCGGTAAGTGTCGTTTTAAAAATTATACATGTGATGCGTGCGGCCAGAAGGGCCATTTAAAAATAATGTGCCAAGGTAAAAGTGAACCCAAGAGTGCAAAGGAGAACAAAGGTCAGTACTTTTTAAATGATTCGGACTCAGATGATGATGACTGTAATTTTTTTAACTTAATTACTAGTAATGACGGTGACGGACCGTACTATGCGAATTTATTAGTAGAAAAGGTGCCGTGTAAATTTGAAATTGACACGGGCAGTAAAATATCGGCTATTTCAAAACATTTTTATGATAAATATTTTAAACATGTACCTATACAAACAAAGTTGTTATGTCTGAGATCTTATACAGGCGATGTTATTGAGACCATCGGTTATATTATGGTAATGGTTGTCTATGGTAACAAGTCAGTGATGCTAAAGTTATTTATTATTGAAAACGGTGGTCCACCTTTAATGGGACGCACGTGGATTAAACAATTGAAAATAGGAATTGTTGAATGACAGCGTTTTACCCTGAAATAAAACGCTTATTAAATACCTACCTTATTTGAAGCTTAAATATAATGAGATAGGCCTATCTGTTTTCCGCTCGTCTTACCTCTCTGTCTACCCTAGTAGCTCCCTCTCGCTCGCACACTTCCGTTCACTCATTCACTCCTTCACCGGCGCGGCCGTTCGGCTCGCTCTCGTCATTGTGTCGAATTATACCAGGCAGAGGATAAAAGTTAAGCTTCAAATAAGGTAGGTATTTAATAAGCGTTTTATTTCAGGGTAAAACGCTGTCATTAAACACCTGACCGTTATTTGAAGCTTAAATATAATGAGACCTGTTTGTTATCGCCTGGTGGAGGAGGACGCCAATGTGAAGGTATGCACGTCCACACGCTGAAGGCGCAAAAGGTAACAATGAATGTTACAGTAAGTGTGCGAGACTAAGAAAATTTATTCAATCACCATAAAAATATTATGAACTTAGAAATTGTCATATTTATGAACAAAATAAATAAAATGTAGTAAACTTCTTCATAGATTCGATTAAATTGGGCGAAAACAATTTGAGATCCCAGAGCTAACAGGGGCCTGAACGACCTCACGCCTATAGAAGCGACGGAATGTGTCACCCGACCTCCAGTTACCTTGTGACAAAATTTCGTCAACCGAGACGTTATCGGCCCAACTTCTGGAAGCGACCACTGAGCGGACGCTACCGGGAGCTGCAATAATACCAGCCTCTGATAGGAGAGATTTTACCCAGCCCGCAATTACAGTACGCGATGCTGCCTTATGATCACCTCTCAAATTCACAAATAAAGAATCATTATTTATGGAATTACGTTTTTGATTAAACAATTTGATACACTGCTTCACCCAAAAAACCGGATCGAGGGTTTTAGTATTTTCATTTCTTAGTAATTTCCAGCCCGATTGCCCGAAATCAGAACGGTCAGTTTTAGAGCCAAATCTGGGCCATAGAATGATGTGATCAGTATTGTCAATGTAATGCTCTTGATTGACTGCCAGAAGGGTCAGGTCATGGATACGTCTACCAGAAACCAAAAGCAGCAACATAGCTGTGTGTCTTGCGGTAGCAAAACAGTTATTCTCGCTAAATTCATATGAAGACAAAAAGGAAATGAGAACATTGATATCCCAAATAGTTATCTTATGGGGCACAGGCTTTCTTAATGCAATAGATTTCATAACATGCTTAACCAGTACATGAGCACTTAAGACTCCCGATATTTCGGTATTACAGAGCGTAGACACCACAGATTTGTGTAAAAGTATAGTATTGTATGATAGGTTTTCATTCAAATATAAATCGGCAAAAAAAATTGCTAGAATTGAACCGGTTGGGCGGTATGGATCCGTTTTCTATTTTTTTACACCATCCTAGCCATCTATGCCATGCGGCTTTGTATGTATTACGTGTAAAGGGACGCCAGGACGATGAAAGTAGGTCCAGTTTTTTAATATGGGCTTACTCTTTACCTCAATCTTGCCCTAAGGGCAGAGATGAGGTCGACGATGGAACGAGCTTACCCAGAAGAAGTCTATTTACTCGCGACTTAAATAGATTGGGGTTATATGAATTCGGGAAAACCGACGCAGGCAGGGTGTTCCACTCCTTGGCTGTACGAATAATGAAAGTCTTAGCAAAACGCTGTTGCACGCACGCAGTTGGGAACGGTTCCAATCATTTAGGCTATGAGACCACCCCCACACACTTCTAGTGTCATTTCCTGTACTTTGGGAGGCGGAAAGCCCGTCGAGATGTCTACTAGATGGCGGTTCAGATGCCTGATTGTGAAAGGAGCAGCTAGCGCTCGGGATTTGAGATCGGCTCTCCAAAAGACCCGTTCCCACCGAGGCACCACTAACAGAAAGAGGCCCTTGGCCCGGTTGAGATGAGTGAGTACCTTGGGGATCAAATATGGAGGAGGAAATATCCACGCTAGGTGGTAATTCCAAGTCTGGGAAAAAGCGTCGTGGAATAGGGCTTTGTCGTCTTTCTGGTTCAGAGACGCATAATTGGCCCCACATGCGCATTTTTCGACGCAAACAAATAGAATAGAATAGAATAGAATAGAATAGAATAGAATAGAATATGTATTTATTCGCTAATGGACAGCAGCAACACAAAAGAGCAGCACATACATAAACAAATAACAACAAACAGCTTAACAATTAATTATACAGCTCAACTGCGCTGAGCATGCCCATAACGAAAGGGTAACCAACTCAGCATATGCTGGGTGTAAAACACTCAGCGCTGGTTTTCAGTAGGCCCCCCGCAGTGACACACGGATGAGGGTAGTAGGTAGTAAATAAATAATTTTATTCTATTAAATGGGCATTTTTAAGTGTGTAATAAATAAATAATATAAAATAAATATTTTCTCACAGAGGTTAACATAGTTATATTAGTAGTAATAGAACACGAAGATACATGATAAATAAATAAGTACTTTATATCCGAAAACGAAACACAGTTTATTCCTTATTGGCATGACGATGACGCACTTCGGGCCGGCCGATGCAGCATCGACCTAAGCATTTTTAAATAAATTGCAATACCACAATGACATGTCAGTGAGAGTGCGACTTTGCCTAGTTAATACTATTGTAATGAGCTAAAAAAACGAAACAAATGATTCCGAGAAAGTGTATAGTGCCGGTAGACTAATACCTAATGCTGATCATTGAGTTCAAAAACAAAATTAGTTTTTGAAATTTGGAATTACGATGGAAGTCGTAGCAAAAGGATGATTGTACAAATGTGTGGGTGTGAATTTATGTGTGACTCACACACATCGATTCTGGCGATCGCAGATAACGGATTTACCACCGCCGCGCATCTACCTACAATATTTGCCGGTAAGTTTCTATGAAATAAATTCGAAATAAAAGTTAAAAAATTCAAATCAAATGGCAAATCTATTACCAGAACCCCGAATCTGTTGAAAATCAGGTCTGTACAAGCCGGCAAAAGGTGCCATTCGGGCGGAGATCGGTAGCGAGACAGATTCATGATCTGCGTGAGAGTTGAATCTGCCGGGAATGTGATGAGCGGCTAGGTGAATTTGGTAACCGATCTAGAACCTTGAAAATATCGATTGTCAAGCCCAAGAGAGCTATTGATTTCGTGCAGCCTTCCTTGCGAATGAAAGCAACGGCTGTTCTGTTGTCGGACTGCCATAGAACCGTGGAACGACACAGATACTGACCCTGGTCCTCTTCAGTAATGCTAGAAGTTCCTTCTGGTTGCAGTGTATCGATTGTTCTTGTTCGTTCCCCAGCGCCCCGAGAACGAACGGTCGTCTAGTTGTGCTCCCCAAGCTAGGTCCGAGGCATCGGTCGCTAGGAAATGCGTTGGAGGCACGAAGTGGATCGGAGAAGGACAAGTGTGGTTCTGCAACCACCAAGTTAACTCTTTCAGGGCATGTACCAGAATTATGAACCGTTTGGCAACTGGCATTTTGACGACTGTATTCAGAAAAGAGAGGCGTGCTCGAAAGTGAAGCCTGCCCCTTGGTACAACAAAACTTGCAAAGTTTAATAGACCTACTAGGCTCTGCAAAGCCTTCAAATCGAGAGCTCTCTCTTCTAGGGCTGTCAATATCTTGGACTTTAGATCCAGGCACTTTTTCTCTGGAAGAGACTTTTCGTTTACCAGAGTTTTCCACTGAACACCCAGGTAGACTAGACATTGACAAGGTGTGAGTGTGGACTTGTCGAGATTCATCAACCAACCGTGATACTGCAACCTCTCTACCGTGATTTGGACATGGGTCTGTAAAATCTGTGGGTTTTGATGTACAACCAGAAAGTCGTCTAAGTAGACGATTATTCGAATCCCTTGATCCCCTTGAGTGACTGAGCTACCCAATTGGATAGGGAGGCAAATATCTTGGAAGCCGTGCTCAGACCGAACGGGAGGCACGTCATTTCCATTAATTTTCCTCTGTAGATTAGACGCAGGAACCGTCTGTGAGATGGACCTACAGAAAGGTGAAAATAGGCCTGTGACAGGTCTATTTTGCACAACCAATCTTTTGGTTGAAGGAAGTCTGGGACTCGATAGACATTTATTAATCTGAACCTGTCGGTGATTACGTAATTGTTCAAGGCTGCTAGGTTGAAGATGGGTCGGTGGGACTCGTCGTCCTTTGGCACAAGAAACATTGTGGACACAAAACTTGGCGAAGCCTTGACAACATCTAATACACCCTGGTGTTGCATTTGGGTGATTATGGACGTCATTGCATTCGAATGAACCGTGCTGAACTGACTTTCGTTCAACGGTGGTACTACAAGTGGCGGTTGATGTAAAAAGGGTATGCGATACCCTTCTATTATCTTTATCAGATAACTTGGGGCACCCAGTTCCTTCCACCGATGGTGGTAATGAACCAGACGACCCGCTCGGAATGTTCGGGATCGATAGTCAATACTTACGTTTTTTGTTCCGGTTGTAATTCTCAGAGGGCGATGCGGCTCGCTTGCGGCTATTCTTGCCGTCCTGCTGCCTGTAGCCTTGCCGACCTCCTCTGCCTCGAAAGGAACCTCTTGAACCGCTCGAGAATGACGGGCGATTATAGTCGATAATAGAGCCATGCATGACCCTGCGAGGGTCGGGCATTACAGTAACCCTGCGAGGGTTGATTGTAAGCATGGGAAATATGCGTAGGCGCACAACATCCATGAGCAGTACCCTGCGAGGGTACGTTACGTAAAGCCTGCCCCTGCGTGGGGTGGCGTGAGGGCTTGCTTTAACCCGTTTGCGAAACGGAAGCAGAACTGCCCGGCTTTTGTAAAGGCAAGAAGGCTTTTCGAACACCACCTGCCTTCTCTAGTGCTGTGGCTAGTGACTCCGCATTAAACACGTGCTGGCACGACGGAGGGATCTTACGTAACGCGGCCTTGACAAGGAGATCGCGCACGTGGTTTGTAATTCCATCCCTTCTCATCTGAATAACCTCCGCACGGTGACCGCAGGTTAATTGCAAAAGATCGGAAGAAACTTTGAAGAAATCGCCCTTCAAAGAAGCTCGTTAACTTTTTCGTTAATACGAGGGTATGTAAGACAAATCGGAACCACGCGCCCACTGTAAAAAACTTCTGATAGAAGTTTGTAAAGCTTCGCGCTGTTTATGTATGCAGAACGATAAGGCAGCGAAGGTCTTGTCGGCGTGAGCAAGATGGCGTAACGAATCATACGTCCTAATTTCTTCATTCATCTCCAAGTCGATAAAACCGGGGGTAGAATTATAAAGCTACTATCTAAATGTTGCAAATCCTTTAACGTTTCAAGAAACTCCCGAGGAGTCTTTGGAATACTAGGTTCTTTCAATTTCGTCTCTATTTCAAAGGTAAAATCTGACTGAGCCTCACCTCAACAGAATTTACAATCGGATCTTCGTAAATTTCGCCACTTACGTTTCCGTCAACTAAATTTTCATTAAAGTGTACCGCGGCACAGGGCACAGAATTATTGTTGCAAAAAATTAATTTATTTCGAAGGTCATCTACCTGACGTATTAATTTACGGATTTCCGGAATCGTATCGTCGATGCCGGTGTTTGCCCCCCCTTTTTTTTATTGCGGTGACGCGGTGTGGATTTTCGAGGACTCGAGTCCGAAGACGACGAACTCGAGCTGCTAGAGGATTCGGATGAGTTACTATTCGACGAATGAGACCTAGTTCGCGACTGACGACAAATACGCGATCGTTTTTTATTGTCACTATTAGCGGGAGCAGTAGCACTAGCACATGGGGCTTTCGAGCCCGTATTTGAAACACTTTCGTCACTTTCCATGTTAACACGAGCTGTAAATCTAGGAAAGAAAACCACACAAAACCTAATTAAAGTAAAATAAGTAGGTGGGTAGACTGAGTACCTACCAAAAGAAAAAATGTACCGAACGGTAACACCGTTTGATTTTTAAACGGTTTTTAAATGATTTAGAAAGGTAAGAAAAGCTTTTTAAACACTTACGTGGAACAGGATTATATATATGTATATAAATTTGCAAAGATATGCAAAATTAATTTACTGAGTCCTGAGCACGACCGTGCGCAGCGGAAAACAGGACGCCAATGACGAGAGCGAGCCGAACGGCCGCGCCGGTGAAGGAGTGAATGAGTGAACGGAAGTGTGCGAGCGAGAGGGAGCTACTAGGGTAGACAGAGAGGTAAGACGAGCGGAAAACAGATAGGCCTATCTCATTATATTTAAGCTTCAAATAACGGTCAGGTGTTTAATGTCATAATATTAGCGACTCGGAATCTGTAGCAAAAGCTTTGAGAAACGAATACCCTGAAGTGTTTGCAGAAGGGCTAGGTACATTCAAGTCACCTGTATCACTACACCTCAAGGTTGAAACCCCCGTGTTTGTGAAGGCGCGGCCGTTGCCACTGGCACTGCGCCCGCGAGTCGAAAGCGAACTCAAACGGTTAGAACAAGAAGGGGTTGTTTACAAAGTCGAAAGGTCAGAATACGGTACGCCTATTGTACCAGTTATAAAGTCGAATGGCTCAATCAGAATATGTGGAGATTATAAAATAACGATTAATCCAATTCTAAAAGATTTCCATTATCCTTTACCGCGGATTGAAGAACTTTTTGCAACCTTGGGGGGTGGTGAACAGTATACAAAACTTGATTTATCAAATGCATTTCAACAATGTTTATTAGATAAAAAATCACAGCCGCTCACAGCAATTACCACTCATGTCGGGACGTTCATTTACAAAAGGGTGCCTTTTGGAATAAAATGTATTCCAGAAAACTTTCAAAAGATAATGGAGGAAACATTGAGTGGCTTGCCTTCAACGGCTGTATTTGCAGATGACATATGTGTAACTGGAAAGGATAAAACTACCCATTTAGCGAATTTGAGGGCAGTGTTGGAAAGGTTAAAACAAAATGGATTAAGAATCAATTTTAGTAAATGTCAATTTTTTAAGGATTGTGTAACGTATCTAGGTTATAAAATTGATAAGGATGGCTTGCATACGGATTCCAACAAAATTGAAGCCATTAAGGCAGCCCCATCTCCAACAAATGTAACTCAATTAAAAAGTTTCATGGGCCTTGTAAATTTTTACTCAAAGTTTTGTTCAAATATATGTGATATAATGAGACCACTGTACAACTTATTAAAAAAAAATGTCAAATGGCAATGGAATGATGAGTGTGAGGGTGCTTTTTGTCGAATGAAAAAAGTATTAATAAGCAGCGCACCAGTATTGGCACACTACGATCCTACATTGCCGTTGGTGTTATCAGTGGACAGCAGCGCGTACGGACTGGGCGCCGTGCTCGCGCAGCGGTACACAGATGGCAGCGAGCGACCCGTGTGTTGCGCGTCGCGCACACCCGCTGAACAAAATTACTCGCAGCTGGACAAGGAGGCACTCGCAATCGTGTTCGGTGTGCGCAAGCACCACCAGTACTTATACGGGCGACAGTTCATTTTGCGCAGTGATCATCGACCATTGAGTTATATCTTTGGGTCGAATAAAGGAATACCCGTGACAGCCGCAAGTAGACTACAGCGTTATGCTGTCCAGTTGTCTGCTTATAATTTTAAAATCGAATTTATTAAATCAGTACAAAACTGCCACGCCGATGCGCTTTCTCGTCTTCCATTGAATTCCACTGGAAGTAGAATCAAATGTGAGGACAGAGACTGCAGTTATCAAAATTTTGTGCAGGAAAATTTTCCTCTTAGTTTTAAAGATATAAAAATTGAGACGACAAAAGATCCTCTGTTGAATAAAATATATGGTTACGTAATGTTCGGGTGGCCAAAAACAAGTAATTTTGAAACTGAAAAAGCATATTTTAATCGTAAGGAAAGTATTTGTGTGGATCAGGGTTGCTTGATTTGGGGTTACAGGGTAATAATTCCGAAATCTTTACGAATGACAATTTTGAAAGAAATTCACGACGGCCACCCAGGCATCGTAAAAATGAAGCAAATAGCGCGAAATTATGTCTGGTGGGAGACATTGGAAGTTGATATCGAGCGAACAGTACAGGAGTGCGTCGCATGTCGCTCGCAGCGCTCAGCTCCCGCCCCGGCTCCCCTGCATTCCTGGCCGTGGCCGGAGGAACCATGGGCTCGATTGAATTTAGATTTTTTAGGGCCATTTAATAATAGGTATTATTTAGTTATTGTCGATGCCCATACAAAATGGATCGAGGTTGACCATGTTTCTAGTACGTCCGCTGCGGTGGTAATAAATTGTTTACGAAAAAGTTTTGCACGTTTTGGCTTACCTAAAAGAATTGTTAGCGACAATGGACCGCCTTTTTCCTCGGCAGAATTTAAAAAATATTTGGACATTAACGGTATTCGCCATACCTTAGTTGCGCCATATCACCCATCGAGCAATGGGGCGGCTGAAAATGCCGTGAAACTGGTTAAGAGGGCATTAAAAAAGGCCCAAGTGGAAAATGAAAATGTAAATACGGCACTCAGTAAATTTCTGTTCTCGTATAGAAACACAGAGCATAGTACCACTGGTCGCGAGCCCGCAATGCTAATGTACGGACGACGGTTGCGGGGTCGATTGGACCTGCTGCGGCCCGACACGCGAGACGTGGTGCGACAGCGGCAGGAGAACAGTGAGCGGCGATCACGGGACACCACCCTGCGGGTGGCCGAGCCCCAAGATCCTGTGCTAATACGGGACTATTCGAAAAACCGGGGTAAGTGGACCGAAGGGACAGTGGTACGTCGAGAAAGTCCAGTTTCTTATACTGTAAAATCTCAAAATGGTCATGTACATAAAAGACACATTGATCAAATCTTAACAACTAAACAACCAAAGTCTAGATATTCTCTGTCAAAGGTTGAATTAAGAGGGAGAGTATGAAAAAACTGATGCAGAACCAATGGCGACCCCAGACGCTGATCAGGACGATCAAGTTGCAGAGGAATGGCAACTGGCAGAGGAGTCGCCTCCCTCGAGAATTGTGTCTGAAAGTCGTGATGATCCACTGACAACACCCAGGAATCGTGCTTACAGGAAGGCTGCTTTACGCTGCATTGACAAATTAAAAAAGTTGTAATGATATTATATGGTTTATTTCAAACATCACACTCATCATTGCACATTTGCTACGTAGGAATAAAACACATGTTGCCATATCAATATTTAATATAGAGAGGTATTATAAATATAAGTTTATCTACTGTATGTTGGCATCTCGTTCATATATTATGTTTAAGTTAGTTACTGCATCAATAACCATGATTAGTGGGCTTAATTATTATTGTGTTTCCCTTGCACACTGGTACCTATGTTGTTAATAAGTAATGTAGCCATTTCTGTCTTGTTAGTTTAAGTTAAACTAGATATTTAAATTATAGGAGGAAAGTGCTATGTCGGTACTACGATAATAAATGTATGTGGGTTGATTCTAGTTTTCAATAAACCAGTCGTTACCAGATCTCTGCCTTTTATTGACGTGTACATAACAATGAGCAGTTCCTTTTCCTGTCCTTAGTTATTCTGAACTACACAATGGTATATATTATACAAGTCTAATGATAATTATTCAACCTAACCGATTTCGGCCACAGCGACTGCCTTTGATGACTTTCTGGGATAGTTGTCAAGTTCTATGACTGCTCTTTCATGTACTCTTAAGTGGCTATAGCATATCCAACTTTGGCCGAAAAGCTAGGTGCACAAAGCGGACATGTCAGAACACCATTGACCACATTGTATAGCTGTAGGTAGCCTAGCTTTAAGGTCATCATCCATCGTCATAATTTCAGCCAAAAGACGTCCACTGCTGGACATACGCCACCCACATTGACTGGTCCCGTGCGTCGCGCATCCAGCGGGTCCCTGCAACCTTCACTAGGTCATCGGTCCACCTAGTGGAAGGCCTTCCAAAGCAACGTCTGCTGGTTTGCAGTCGCCACTCCAGAACTTTTCGGCACTATCGGCCATCCGTTCTGCGAACAATGTGCCCTGCCCACTATGTTGGTAAACTTAGTTCTCTTGGATGTCATCATTTCTGCAATATACGATGCAGTACCTAGGTATGCTCATCTGCGGTTGTGGATTTTGTTCGAAAGAGTTACCGCGGCCCTGGAACGCAAGATAAAACACCTCAAAGATCATGAGTGGGGGCTTTTGACGTCACTGGCCGGTAAAAATGTACTGCAATGTGACGTCACACGAGTTTTCGAAAGACTGTCTCGTCTTTGTTTTTTGTTTACGTGCAAAAAGAAAAAATATTTGTTAAATATTTTTTGAAAATCTATCTCACGGACTAATTAGATTTTTTTTTGTCAACTACCCTATTTGTTGTTATTTTGTGAACATCTCAGGATCCGCAACGATCTTCCGAACTACCTCTCCGAGCGCGAAGCAGACGGTGTCTCCGTGATGAACTGGTACCACAGGCAGTTCCGGGACACTGCTCGGGAGAGGTACTTCAAGAACATGAATATGGCCTTCTACTTCCACTCCATGATTGCTGATTATTATCTGGGTAGGTTTTTCATTATTATACACTGGTAAATTCAATAGCTTGAAATTACTGTAAAGTTGTGTGGAAATCGGTTGTCGTGGTATGGGCATGTGATGCGGAGGAATGAGGAAAATGTCGTGAGAAAGGTTTTGAATATGAATGTGGTAGGGTATACGAGTAGATGAAGACCAAAGAAACGATGGATGGACTGTGTTAAGAATGATATGGTAAGAAAGGAGGTGTCTCATGAGATGACGAGAAACAGAGAGGTATGGAAGAAGAAGACATGCTGCGCCGACCACAAATAAATGGGGATAAGGGCAAGAGAATGATGGTGATGGTATTCAATTGCTTCTGGTTATATCAAAGCCGACTTTAGCGTTGGTGTGGTTTGGAAAAGACAAAGCAGATGATCTATAAAATTATTAATTACTAGCTTTTGCCAGCGGCTTCGCTCGCGTAAAAATGTCGATTTTCCAAACTAACTTTCATCCTCTATTTAAATCCCTTAGGGTTTGAATTTCGAAAAATTCTTCCTTATTCCTTGTCTACGTTATAAAGGGAATATCTGTGCAAAATTTCAGCTTTCTAGGTCCAAGGGTTTGGGCTGGGCGTTGATGAGTCAGTCAGTCAGTCAGGACTTCCCTTTTTATTTATATAGATTATATAGATTCTCATGCTCCAGGTATATGGGGAGGAGGAATCCCTAAACCCTTCAAGTACACTGAGATCCAGCGTCACCGCTTCAATCTAGCTGACCGAGAGGGAGTGGCAGACAGGAAGGTTCCTCTGCAACCGCTGATCTTCATGTCTGCCGATGGGGCTAACAGAAGATATAACTTGAGGAAGGTAAAGAATTTTGTTTCTTCCATACTCCTCTGTCAACCATCACGCTATCATTTACACTCCTACTCAATACTTATACTAAAAGAATCACGCAATCCGGAACCGGTCTCAATCTGACCCGTTTTCCTGTAAATTTTCCAGTTTGGTGAACTGCCATTTCACCTGGTACGCTCCAAGCGGTTCACAGACTTGTACGCTGAAGTGCTGTTCAACTATGAGTGGCTTCATGCTAAACTGAACTGCTGTCCTCTGCAAGCGGTGCTGGCAGACTTTGAAGATGCCAAGCTGCATGTCAATAAAGATGCCGTAAGGTAGGTTTTTAGTAAGTAGAAGTCTGACACTCCCTACCACTCTAGAGCGGGAGGAGTCATTTCATGATTTCTCACCCTCCAACAAAAAAGGTCTGAATCATCATCATCTGCGTAGCCTTTTCCCAACTATATTGGGGTCGGCTTCCAGTCTAACCGGATGCAGCTGAATACCAGTATTTTACATAAAGCGACTGCCTATCTGACCCCCACAACCCAGTTAATACTAGGTAATACGATACTCTTTGGTAAGACTGGATGTCGGAATTTCAGGTCACTGACTACCTGTAACGACTGCCAAAAATCTATATCTGACTGGCCTGTTGGTCTAGTGGTTAGTGACCCTAACTGCTATGCCGGAGGTCGTGGGTTCGATTCCCACCCAGGACAAATGTTTGTGTGATGAGCACGATCATTTGTTCTGTGTCTGGGTGTAATTTATCTATAATATGTATATGTATTTAGAAATATATAAGTATGTTTATCAGTTGTCTATAAGTACCCTTAACACAAGCTCTGCTTAGCTTGGGACTAGATGGCGTTGTGTGATAGTTGTGGAATATTATTATTATTATATATATGGCAGCCGAGACCAACAGCTTAACGTGCTTTCCGAGGCTCGGAGGAAATGTCGGGTGGTTACCCATCCACAGACCGACCTAGGCAAGCACAGCTTTACCTAAAGATCGACCCGAGTGGCAGTTCTTATTAAGCCACGAGCTCCTCTCCCTTTTTGCAAAATTACAATAGTTACCTAATTAATTATTTAACACTTCCAGAGAACTAATGCTAGTAGCCGACGCCCTCCGTCTCGGGGGCGCGATCCTGGGCACCTACTCCGACATGCTGGCCCCGCAGCTGGTGGGGCGCCTGCTGCCCGAAGCCCCCGGTAACCCTGCCATCTCCTCACTCCTCAAGCAATGCGTCAACAACGGCAAGATGCACTGCGCGCTGCTACCATCGCATCATTGTTTGCATACTCCCGGCGGACCTTTGAAGGTAAGTAAGCTGGTAGGAAAAGAAATAAAGAAAAGAAACCATGGTCATCCTAAAGCTCGTTCGGTAGATGATATTGTCAAAGTCGGAAAACGTGGAAAAGGTACGCACAGAACCGGGAAGTGTGGCAGGAAAAAGGGGAGGCCAATTTTATTATAGTCGGCTGTGGATGATTCCGGGCTGATATCATAATGATGATGATGAAGCTGGTAGGAGAACAACGTTTGAAGTTGACTTTTCCGTAATAGAATAGAAAATATTTATTTTCAGTAACAAAGACCCTAGATACCTTAACCTAAAATATGCATACTAATAACACAGTTTAAATAACCTTTATAAGGATATTTCAAAACGCCTTGTTGACGCTTCCTCCGACCCAAGGGCTGGCTTTTTCTTTGGCCAGAGGATAAGTGTTGCCATACAACGCGGCAACGCTGCCATTTTCTTGGGTACTTTACCTGCTGGCAGCGTTGAGGAGGAGTTTTTCGATGCCCTTTTATAGTTAGTTTGTTTTTAGGTTAGTTTATATATTTAGTATAGTCTTACATTTTACCTATAAGTAATAACCTAGATAGAATTAACTCGTCATTACTTTCACACAGGCCCGACCCTAACATTAAACCAGGCGATAGTGTCGCAATCATTTTACACTACCTAACTATAAACTCATTTGTCGAACACATTTCTTTTGTACTCATTTTATCAACTGCATTTTATCAACTGACTCAATGTATAAGGGGTAAGTTGAACCCGTCCTGGGTTTCCCAATGACGTCTGGTACGGCCTTTAATCATCACAAATTTAAAAACCAAGTAATTCCTTCTCTTCACTTATTCCAGTACTCCTTAGAAGGTCACCAGTTCGCAGTCTTCGCGTTCAAACTGAGCTCTGACAAGCGCTACGTGGTCTCCATCTCGAGTAGAGTCATATCCTGGGACCTGTCCACGTCAGATCTGGCCAGAGACCTCTGTCCTCAACTCGAGGGCATCATGCAGAACTTGGAGCTTTCGCCAGATAATAAATGGGCTGCTGCGTCTACTAATAATTCTGTGGTAAGTTGATATTTGGAGAGCAGAGGTGGCCCGGTGGTGGTGAGCCCGACTAACGGACAGTAAGTCATGGATTCGAACCTAGGCAGGTGCATAACTTTGAGTAACTTATTTCATCACCACTGCTCTCAAAACATCGTGAGGAAACCGGTATGTCCTAGAACCAAATTGAATGGAATCAATTATTTAGAATTAAAATTTAGAATGAATTAGTGAAATAAATAATAATAATTTAATCATTTGTATGTATTCAAATGAAATTAAGATAAGTAAAAGTTTATCTGAATTATATACAATATTTTATACTACACTTGCTTGGTAAGTGTACCAATACTACCCCACTATACGGGTTGAAAGCTGTTCATTAAACCTTCTCAAAAATCAAGGCAGTTAATATTGTATGGAATTTCATTACTGCCCTGAAAATCAGGGTAGTAATGGGTTCATTACTAACGCGTTTTTTTTTTTTTTTTTAAAGACTTGATGACGTTGGTAATCAAACGATTTAATTTTACCATAAAAAGTACTGGCCACTAGAACTTTTAAAGGAGGTAGCATACATTCTACATTCCGATAAGGCCGGAAAACTTCAAACCTCTATGCGATAGAGCGAGAGATTTATAACACTCTCTCGCTTTAACACGCGAATAAGACGTTGGAACCTGCGGGGGCGTTTTTTACCTTCTCTAAAGCCGCGTCCCCACACAGAGCCGCACGGCTCGGCTTCGCGTGCCGCGCGGCTCTAGTGGGGACGCGGCTTAACGTCTTTTGGCGGAAAAATTGTTAGACGTGCTAAAATTTAAAGAAAAAAAAAGAACTTATTGTTGGTTGACGTATTTTATAGAAACAATTTTCTTGGTAAATTTTAAAGTTTGGCGGTGTAAATCACAAGTTAAAATGAGTGATTCAAGTGACAATGATAGCAATTTATTAACAACAACTCCACCTGACATAATAGCAGATGCTAAAGACATTGTTAGTAATCTCTTGCCTGGAAAATCCAAGATGAAATATATGAAGGAATATGAAATATTTATGCAGTGGAAAAGTGAAAAACAAGCTAAGTGTAGTATAAAGCAGTATATTTCACTCGAGGGTAAGTACAGATTACTAAACTCGTGTGGTTCACGGCCCTCCGCTTCGCGTCGGGCCTCAAATGCACCCTCGATTAGTAATCTGTGCCTTACTCCCCTTGGTGAATAAATAGCTATAATACGGCCGTCACAGAAGGCTCTGCATTCTGTAAAAAAAATTACCACAGTCTGTTATTCTTTTGTTAAGACGTGGATATTGGTGTGGGTTACCTACATGTTTGTGCGCTTTAGTTTTTAAGGATTTTTTATTTTCTATAGCCCTAATAAATAAATAAACCAAGAACTCGAAGACATGTGACATCCACCATCCCACACGGGGCCTCCGTGGTGGATTATAGCCCATTTCCTCTCATAGAGGAGGCCTGTGTCCCAGCAGTGGGAGCTTCATGGGTAGATGATGAAGTTGATATTTACTTTTATTCCGTGATATTTATGTTTTTGGGTTGTTTGATGGTTCTGATGATGTATTTTTGGTTTTGCAGTCAATGCTCCTGAACATGTTGACTAGTGAATATGTCACAATTGAAAATCCTCTTGAGGAAGGTAAGTATAAGCTTTTAACAGTTACCATCGATTCGTTATTATCACCTTATCGTAAAATAACTAACTTCTTTAAAACTGCATCCAATTTTATTCCATTGCTAAAAAAGTCCTCTTTTTTCAACTGGTTACTCAATCAGAAACTGTATCCAACTACAACAAGGATTTTTTCAAGTTATTTATCAAGGTTTTCTAGAGTGGATCTTCTTTTACTTAGAAACTTGAAGATTAAAATGATTTTTCACATCGATGCAACTACATGAAAAGATGTCCCTAAAAGTATGACAGGTGATAGTCTGGATTTGGAAGGTGAAGAAAACTGGGTGTTGTGGCGTAGCCAGAAATATAACTTTGTCCTGCAGTGAAATATGACACACTGAGTAGATTAATTAACAGATTTCGCTAGTTAAAATTCTCATTAATTTAACCTCCAGGTGAGACAGTCCGTGGCGTCTACGTCCTGAACCACCACATGTTCATCTACGGACCTCACTCCTGGGTGCAGTACAGCATGAGAGGGGAGCACGAGCAGACTCTACCGGCACCAGACACTGCACCTTTCGATGATGTTAGCTGGGAGATACTTTGTGAGTATTATCTTCCTTCAGCTAGAAATGATATCATATCGGTTGCCAGAGGAGAATGGAAGAAAGGAACACCGGCTCTAAATAATATGGTACATAATTATGGCATAGGTAGGTACGGCATATATGGCAGGATGGTGATGTTTATTTAGCCGAAAGACGCCTCTGTGCTTCATACATCACAGATTTTCCGTGATCTCCAATAAGCAATCCAACTAATGGAAAGTTTCGAAGTCGAAAACTTTTGAAGTACCGACCACAGACCGATAAGCTCTCGATTTTGATGTATTTGACTTTCATGTAGAGGCTACACCCACTTTCGGAAAGTAAATTATAGTAAATTAAAGGTTTGTCAAGTTAAAAATAAACTGATGTAGACAACTTTTTTCTTTATCTCTGGATTCAACAAATTTATGAGAAAATGTTGGTATTTCTAGTTCGTAACATATTGTTAGGCCACCCAAGCAACATTTCTTTTTATTTCAGCAATGGAGTTCCGTGACTTAGAGAACTTCCTCCTAGTCATGTGGAGTGGAGACCTGGATGAGGATCGGCTTCTGGTGCAGTTCTGCAAGGATGGCGAGTGGATGCAGCCACTGAGGTGCCGAGGAGCTCTGGCCATGAACAAATATTGGACCAAGATCTATACCAGTGATCCTGAGAGAGGGTATCAGGTAAAAAGAAGATTATTTTACTATGATTTAGGACTTTTCCCCTGATCAAAAGAAACTCCTGACTGTTCAATGTTGTAAAGCCACCATAGCTCAGCATTCACGTGAACACAGGTACATACTGACGTGATCACTGGTTGAGTCTGCCTGATTTAATTAGAGAGTGACTATCAAATAATCGCAGATAAACAATTACGTGACCACAGGAAAAGTCACATGTGGACGCTGATCTTAACACCGGATATTGGTGAGACTAAGCCTGGTAGACACTCACATCGCCACAGAGATACAGTCATCTACCCGCCATTCTGATTTGTTAACATATTTAGTGGGCCTTCTCGACGCCTCAATCTTATCCTGAGGACAGAGACGAGGTCGACGATGGAACAAGCTAACCAGAAAAAAGCCTATTAAATGGGGACTTAAAAAAAATGGGGTTGTATGAGCTTGGGAACACCGACGCAGGCAGAGAATTCCACTCCTTGGCTGTGAGTATAATGAAAGATCTTCTTGAATTGTTTTAGATATCAATCTTCGAGTTAAACGTAGAAGAAAAGTGTTGGAACAAGGTGGAGGAGATCTTCCATAAAGAAACGGACACGGCTGAAGCCATGCTGCAGCTCAAACGTGGCAAGAAAGATCGCATGCTGTTTGGTAAATGTTTATTTTACACTAGTTTTTTCACAAAGCACCCTTGAAAATGGTTCTTAGAGAACGTAGCACCTATCTGTATGCAAATTGAAACGCAACGCGTGATCACTGCGTTGGTATAAAATGCACCGTTGCAGTTTAGGGTGATTCCTCTTGAAACTTCGGTGCATTTTTGTCAACTTAGCAGATTAAGTAGCGTTAAGTCCTGCATACAGCCACTAGTTTTTAGCATTGGACAGTACATATAGCATGCGTTTCTGCTCACACGTAACTCTACTCTTTTATTTAACGCTCCCAAAAACTAGACTACCTTCACGACTGCCGATGCTAAAAGTATGACCTCTAATTTTTTAGCCAACCAATTTTTAAGATAAATGTTTGTTTCAGCGACAACAACATACAGTTTCGTGGTTTGGGACTTTGATTACACAATACCCAGGGTTAAACCAGAGCCTGTAGTTAAAGAAGATGACAAAAAGGGTTATTATATCAAACCTGAAAAGCAAGAAGAAGTAAGCAATCTACTTTTTCAACACACTTGCTCATAGTGGCTAAAATTTCACCGCAATTAGGCACATAATGACACCTATAATACAAACTGTGAATTTTTCATTACTATTATTCACTAGTGAGTTATAGGTTTTTTTTTTAAATTTAATTGGTTGAGTTGCTATGTTCTTAAAAAAGTTTCAATACAAAAAAGATCGTGTTCAATAGTAAAAATTAATTAATGTACCTAGCGCTTGCTCATTTCATGAAACTTTGTATTTAAATAGATAATTTAAACTTAGTACGTTTTTAATAAACAAAAATTTCACTCAAATATAATTTTTGTTTTCTCTGTGATAAATAAAAATTTGAATTCCCCATTTTGTACGTGGCTCCAAACACTATCCACGACAAGCAAAAAAAAAAAAACCTCTTTTAGTCTATGGCTGATCGCTTATAAAAAAAAACATAATATTTTCCCGCTACTCTCGTTTTCACTGTTATTTTATTAGTTAAAATGTCTAGTTTTGAAGAAAATGATTCATGTTGTACCTACACCGCCCGATGTAAGATTTGAAGCCCTTCGTTATGGAAAATTTGCTATCCGAGAACACCAAGGAGAAATATCTATTAGCGTACCAAAATTTCAAGCAGTGGCAAAACACCAAGAAATCGCAGTAATTTTCTGAAAATGTGTTCTTGGCGTACTTTAAAGAATTATCTTCTAAGTACAAACCTAGTTCTTTGTGGTGTATATACTCAATGTAAAAAAGTACAGTCCGAACGAAGAATGGAGTGGACTTAAAAACATACTCTAATTTGTCAGCTTATATAAAAAGACTGTCAGATAGATTTAGAAGCAAGAAATCAAAGGTTTTATCGTCTAACGATGTTGAAGAATTTATAAAAGATGCTCCAGATAACCAAATATCTGGTTACTAAGGTTAGTTAAACTAATTTTAAATATCTATCTACGTGACTTCAGCTTCAGCGTGTTGTGTGTTAAACTTAATAATTATTTCTTTTTTTCAGGTTGCTTTATTATTTGGTGTAACTGTAGGATATAAGAATTAACAAATATAACTGTAAAAGACATACAGAACCATGGCCAGTAATCTATCTGAAGAGACCGCTACGCCATCAAAAACAATTATTTATAATTTTACTAACTGCACATTTTGTTTCTATAAATAAACTTTTTATCTACTAAATAAAATGTTTTTTCTTGTGTTATTAAGCTATTGCATAGCTTCTATCGCGGGCCTTGAGCGTGGAGAGCGAATCCAGAAATTCCGAAACGAAAATATTTCAACCAGGTTGCTATGGTTACGGAAAATAACAAGGTTGTCAACTGAGGTTGTCAAATTAAATAATTGATAAAAAATGCTATGCAATAGCTTTACCGCGGCAGTTTCCGAGTGCCACACGTTTTTTTTTATTCGCAAGTGTGTTGAAAAACGTCGTATGATACACGTGTGTATTGATGATTACCGTCCTCGGCTTTCTTAAGACCCTCACCTGACGGCTCGGGTCTCAATGCCGCCTCAGCGATAATCACCAACGTTACACACTTATACCATAATGTACTATTATCTTAACTTAAAGTCTACGAGATCCCCGTCGGGGCTGTGGGTCCCGTCGGGGCTGCTGGTTGTTCGAAAGAGATACCGCGACTTCGACACAAAGGGCTAAGAAGGAACATGGGTGGTTTTTAGTCAGTATAGAAGTCCTACACTCCCTACCACTCTGCCCAGAGCGGGAGTAGTCACTTTATGATTTCTCACCCTCCACAAAAAAAGTTATATCAGATCGTTTGAGAGATTGATAAAACTGCTGTATTCATAATGGATAATAAAAACTACAAAGATCGAAATGGTAGATGGGTGTAAATAGAATAAACTAAATCTAACCTTCCTGACCGTTTTTGATCGTAACGGTCAATCTACGCAAGAAAACCTAGAAATCTAGAACAATAGGTATGCAAAACGTTGTACACCGAATTGTTCAAAAAGCACATTTCCACTCGATATAAACTCAAGGTAGTCTCCAGGGGGTCTAAAATGGCCACTTTTGCAGATCATAATGTGAATTGCGTTTAAAAGCGTAAAATGGACCTTTCATAATAAAAACTGCGTCTGTGACTATTTTACGAATGTTAACGCAATTCATATTATTTTCCTATTATGATGTATTTTACTAAATTGTTACAGACGCAGTTAATAAAATGAAAGGTCCATTTTACGCTTTTTAACGCAATTCATATTATGATCTGCCAAAGTGGCCGTTTTAGACCCCCAGATCTCTAAAGCTGGCGTTTTACCAAACCTTTCAGGAGGAGAAGCCAGAAGAACCAGAGATTGACCACCGGCTCCACGGCATAGTCCTGAAGCTTCCCCACACGATCCGGAACATCTCCACAAAGATGACTCTCTCCAACTCGTTCATGATCAGCAATAACAATACTTATGCTGTTGCTGGGGTCAGGTATGATGACTTTTACACCAGATTCATCATCATCATCTTGAAAATTAAGCAGGATAATCATTTCAAGAATAGCAGAATACTAGTATAGTGCTAGTCATAGTGCTAGTCTAATAGTGTGACATTATCACTTGCTTCGGTAAAGGAAAACATCGTGAGAAAACCAGTATGTCTCAGAGATATTTCTCGACGGCATGTAAATCGTTATAGGAATCGTAATATGAATCATAAAATGAATCGTAATATAATGAATCGTAATAGGAATCATACTATGAATCGTAATATGAATTCTAACATGAATCGTAATATGAATCGTAATATGTATCGTTTTATGAATCGTAATATGAATCGTAATATGAATCGTAATATGAATCATAATATAAATCGTAATATGAATTGTAATATGAATCGTAATATGAATCATAAAAAGAATCATAATAATTATGCATCTGGCATCATAAGTATGAATCAGAATAAGGATCATAATATGAATCAGAATATGAATCGTAATATAAATCGTAATATGAATCGTAATATGAATCTTAATATGAATCGTTATATGAATCGTAATGTGAATCAGAACATGGATCATATGGAAAAATGTTATATGATAAAGAAAGGCCCCCAATGCCTGCAATGACTTAGCTTAAAAAGCGACCGCAAAATACCTCTCAGACATGCTGGTTTCCTCACAATGGTTTTATTTCACTGAACGAAGTGATAATTCAACAATACAGAATGTAATAAGAAAAAGCAGAGATGTGTGGGCTTGGGTTCAAACTCGAGAGCTATGCCTTGGCAATACGACGGCCACACCTCTAGAATAGCACATAGTGTATGATGATTGCGGTCAGTGGTGGTGACGTGTGGAGCTGTTTATTTAAAATTAATAATTTATCCCAGACATGTTCATTCTAGGAGGAGCTCGTGGCTTAATAAGAACTGCCACTCAGCTCAGGTCGATCTTTATGTAAAGCTGTGCTTGCCTAGGTCGGTCTGTGGATGGGTGACCGCCCGACATACCGAGTTTCCTCCGTGCCTCGGAAAGCACGTTAAGCTGTTGGTCCTGGCTGCCATATAATATAGATCTTTGGCAGTCGTTACAGGTAGTCAGTGACCTGAAATTCTGACATCCAGTCTTACCAAAGGGTATTGTATTACCTAGTATTTACTGGGTTGTGGAGGTCAGATAGGCAGTCGCTCCATGTAAAATACTGGTATTCAGCTGCATCTGGTTAGACTGGAAGCTGACCCCAACATAGTTGGGAAAAGGCTAGGCAGATAATGATGACATGTTCATTCTAACAAACTATTCCATCAACTCCCAGAAAGAACCTCTACGTCTGGAGCTTGGAGACCACAAAGCTGATCAAGGTCTTGGATGCCCACTTCGGCAGGATTGTCCAACTGGAACCCTTGACCGTGGGCTCCTGGAACAATGTCATCACCTCCTCTATCGACAGAACAGTGAAGATCTGGAATATCGACAATATTTTTGAGCAAGTCCATAAGATTGATCGCCAGGAACTGCCTATTGATAATATCAGGTAAATTCAAAATTCGAAGGCATTTTTTTACATTTTGTTCTGAGTTTTTCAGCGTATCAACGACAATCCAAATTGAATCAGCCTAAAATTTGGCAACGAGTTTGGCACTTTCGGTAGAATCCATCAGCTCATGTGATGTGCAAGCAACAGTACAGGCTGGACAAAATTTCAAGTGTCCCATCGTTTGTGGGGCATCACATTTACGATCCAGGGCAAAGTCATCTTTGAATCTTCATCTGACTAGGTTAGCTTTGCTTCACTCAACCAATTCTGAATAACATTATAACAGTCTGAATTTAACGTAGTAATGAATACGTTAGTAAAACTGCATAACTTCGGTACGGAAACTGAAAAGCAACATTTATCAAAATACTTTAAAGTTTTCTTTTTACAACTGTCGTTCCTAAATTCTGACTATCACTTTCACCATTATTTCCAGCCTAGCCCGCGACAAATGCCTAGCAGTAACAGTGACCCGCAGCTGCTGGGGTCTGTGGAACACCGGCACAGGCAAACTGTTGGCCCAGCTGGCTGAGGCACCACTGGGGGCCATCGTGACCCACGCTGTCATCACCCCCACTGGGGACAATGTTGTCACTGCTGAATCTGGCAATGTGATTATTTGGGATACCGCAGAGAAACAGGTAGGTAATGTTTTGTTCTTGCTTTTTCTGTTACCTGCTGATCTTCTTCTTCTCACAGGCACGACATTAAAGCCTAAAACTCCCCGTCTTATAGAACTGGCTTCTTCCAACATAACATTACACCTGAAATCCCCGAAGAGTTAGGCAGTGATACCTCATAGTATACCCACATTTCGCCTGTAATGTTTAAGTTCTTTTTAGTAGGGGGCGAGCCGATCGACGCCGCGTGCGCTCCCCGCACTCAGCTTACCGACACGGGCCACTACGGGCATTTCTTTGTACTCGATTTGATACGTTAATTGTGGTATTAAACCTATATTTTATACAGTCCACTACTCTTTTCTTCATAAGCCCACTCGAGTCTATTCATTGGTCCTTCGAGCCGGATGGTTTGGCGCGTGGCGCTCGCTCGCGATCATCATCGGTCGTCGTGTTTCACGTCGCGGACTAAACAGCTTTATGTGGTTTCTACCTACCCTCATGGCCAAAAGACGTGAGTTTATGTGACGTTGAAAGGTAAAACACTCCGCCAAGAAAAATGTGTAAACGCTGCCTTTTCGAATACTCGAGTTTTCTAAAATTATACCTTTCTTCTTTTCAGGCCATATTCAAAGAAGAACAGAAAGGCATCAAGCAAGTACTGCTTCTGGAAGATGGCACCAAGTTCATCACGATCTCCATGCAGGCGGCTTCGGAAAATGTTGACAATGTTGGAGTGGCTAGTATCATAGCCAGGACGATTCCTGGTAGGTCTTTATAAAAAGTTAATAAGTCCCATGTAATACCGGGCGAGCCTATTGCCATTAACAGGGCACATATCCAGGCTCCGTGGCTGCTACTGAGAAATTTGTTGGGAATCGAACCCGAGATCCGGCTCGAAGGACCAATGTTCGACTTGCTCGTGGTGGTAAATGAAAGATATAGTGGACTGTATATGAAGGCTTGGTATATTGCCGATTAAAATTACAATTCTAACTGCCCGGACAAACAATTGATGAATTAAATAAACGTTTTAAAAGGTCGTCCGTCTTGGGTGGGTCCGAAGAAGCGAGTGTCCGGCAGTCGCGCAGCGCCCCGCACCTCAGCTCGGTTGCCACGCGCGCGCGCATGTTGATCACGCCGCCTGCATGTGCCGTCTGCGTGTGACTGTTGGGTTCGATTCCCAACAAATTCCTAATGGAAAAACCCAATAACACTTTGCCCGACCCGGGAATGTGATAACACGATCTACGAGGTAGACCGTTTTGAATTTCTTATTAAATTTTAATTATTTGTCTATCCTTAAACTTCATTGCAGAGGGCGATAGGATCTATACAGCTGAATACGAGCTCCGAGGCACAGGATACAAGGCTGCCGTGGTATCAGCAGATGAGCACCATATCGTGGCTCCAGGCGTCGACAAGTCCTCCAGGGACTGTCTCCATGTCTTCCATGCGAGGACTGGTGCTAGACTGCACAGGTGTTTTTTTTGATGATTTTTTATTGATGAAAAAGTGTACACTTCCTTTGATTTCTTGAAAATAAAATAATGTTAGAGCAGCAGTGGCCCAGTGGTGGCGGTCCCGACTTTCGAACGGTAAGTCGTGAGTTCGAACCCAGGCAGGTGCATTACTTTGTGCAATTTATTTCATCACAGCTGCTCTCAAAACGGTGAAGCAAAACATCGTGAGGAAACTGGCAAGTCTTAGAACCAAAACATTCAAAGACATGTGACCTCTACAAATCCGCGCTGGGCCCGCGTGGTGGATTAAGTATAGCCCATCTCTCTCCCAGAAAGGAGGCCTGAGTCCCTACAGTGGGAACGTTATAGGCTTTTTATTTTTTCACGACTCGGGGGGGAAATCTGTTTTTTTTTTTAAAGTAGGTATAGTAATATGTAATATGAAAGTTCTCTTTCAGGATCCCGATTAAAAACAGCGGTATCAAGGACATGCAGGCGATAGTAGCACTACCACACAAGCCGCTGTGGGTGGCTGTGGTAGGCAGCGATAAGGCAGGCATACTGGACATCAAGACAAAGAGGCATATAAGGTTAGTGTATTTCATTTTTCCAAAAGCAATTTTATTATTGAAGAGAGAAAAAGGTAAAATAAAAACTTTTTAACAAAAAATAAAACCGACTTCAAAAAAAAAAACAAAAAAGTCAAAAAAAAATCAGTTTCTGAAGTCGGTGACTTTTGTTTGTTTGATTTCATTTTTTTGCCACCGACTTCAGAAACTGATTTATTTTTGACTTTTTTTTTTTTTTGAAGTCGGTTTTATTTTTTGTTAAAAAGTTTTTATTTTGTACTTTTTAGTGGTTCACATGTTCATGGGGCATAATGTGAACTAGTTTTTTTTTGAGATTTGTCGATTTTTCAAAAACCGCTTGTCCGATTTCGATAAAAAAAATGGACCATTTCGGAAGTATACCCTTTCCAACAAAAAAAGAATTTTTCAAATCGGTTAGCAAGTGACGGAGTTATGCCCGAACAAACATTAAAAAAAAAAAAAAACATCCGAATTGAGAACCTCCTTCTTTTTTTAGAAGTCGGTTAAAAATAGGTGTTTGAAGAAAGTATTGCCGCCGCGCTATATCAAGCCTGTCTCCGTAGAGTACTATAGGCACAGCTGCTGCACAGACCGATTATAATTATCTTGTCATCCAATCATCATCATCATCTTTTTGCCCTTGTCCTATTCTACTTGAGTCGGCGCAACAAAGAAAGAAAGAAAACACATTTATTCAGCACAGGCCATAAGTGTACACAACACACAATAAAATTAACAAAAAAAACTAAATTGAAAATCAAAAAATACAAAAGAGTGCGTGTATCTCACGGCTGCGCCAAATAGGATCAGTTCAGCAAATTGCCGAGCAGCTAGTGCCCGACGCTGGTTTTCAACTGGCCCTGAGATGGTGATACCACGAACGTGAAACAGTTTTGTACTCTGTGTTTACCTAGGCAACACGTTCCTTCTTCCATTCTCCCCTGTCAGACGTCATGGCATCATTAACTCTTTCTCTTTCTTATCACTCCTCACACAATCCATCCATCTTTATCAGTTTGTCATCTAATAACATGGAAAATTACTGGATTGCAGAGTCGTCCCCCGTTGGAACGGCGCTTGCACCCGTGATGGTAAGGTCGGCCTCTGTGCACCCACCCGAGGAGGTCTGGACCTCATCGAGCTGAAGAGAGGCGCCTCAGTCCAGCAGCTGATCTACAGGGCTGCTGAGGGCGTCTTCTCTATCATCACCATGTTTAGCTCCACGGATCAGTATGTCTTCTATTATCATAGCGGGAGGAAGACTTTGAGGGTGTTTAGGTAAGTAACTCTACACATCATTCTGCCTAGCTTCTTTCTAAGTATATTAAGGTCATCTTTCTAACTGAAAGTGACTGATTCCCAGTATCTATCTATATAATCTATATAATCTATATATAAGTCAAAGTCAAAGTCAAAGTCAAAACATTTATTGCGAACCAAGTGTAACAATGTGGTGTTAGGTATATTTTGGTTAGTACTTATAACTTAGCAGCCTTTTACAAGCATTGCAATCTATTATTCGCCTGTCCTTATCATCTATTTTAGCATGCATTAAACATGACACTGAGTTACCTATTTTATTTATATTATGTAGTACAATTATATAAAGAAATTATGGATATGTCAAAATTAAATGTCAATGATAGTGGATACAATACAATTAGTCAGCAATATTAATGTCATTTTTCTCAGGTACCTAACACAATTATTTATTTTATACAGAGTTAAATAGGACAGGGTAAATATTATTGTTTGTATTATAGGTCAGATCGCCACTTTTGTACAGTCGTTATTTTAGACTAGATTCTAAATATTCCTTGACTGAGTAGAAGCATTTTTGGATGAGATATAGTTTTAGCCTTCTTTGAAATATTGCTATGGATTTTTCAGTTTTAAACGTGCTGGGTAGCTTATTATATATTTTTATTGCCATATAATATGGGCTATCGCTTAACATTTTGATTCTTGAGGGTGGAGCGCATAACCTCTTTTTATGGCGAGTGTTGACGTTGTGTGTATCTTCAACTTTAGTGAATTTGTTGATATTTTTAAAAACAAATACGCAAATGTCAAGTATGTATATAGACGGCAGAGTTAGAATCTGATACTTTATGAAGTGTGGTTTGCAGGTCTCCGTATTATCTATTTGAGCTAAAATTCTTATACACTTCTTTTGCATAATGAATAGTTCCTCTGCGTTAACACTATTTCCCCATAACATTACGCCATATCGTAGCCATGAGTATGCGTATGCGTAGTAAGCAGCCATAGCTGTTTGTGTGTTAGTGCTTTGTTTAATTTGAAACATAGCGTAAGTGAATCTGGATAGTTTTGTTTTTACTAGTTCTATATGTGACTTCCAGTTTATATGAGTATCAATGTTTATGCCAAGTAGGCCAAATGTATTGACTTCTTCTATTTGCTTGTTTCTGAAGGTCGTTTTTAGGTTAAGAGGTGGTTTTTTGTACGATCTAAATTGTATCATCTTTGTTTTATCACTATTTATTTCCAAGTTGTGAATCTGAAGCCAAGTATCCACAGTTTGGAGCACATCTTGTATTTGAAGGCTAGGGTTATTTACGTTTACACATTTAATTAATATTGAAATATCGTCTGCAAATAGTACTGGTAAAGCGGTATCTTTATCTAATATTTTGGGAAGGTCATTAATGTATATTAAAAATAGTGGGCATCCTAACACACTTCCCTGTGGGATTGAGCAAGTAATTTGTCTTTCTTGTGATCTAATAGTTTTGATCTCATTTTTATTATGGTCGTAATTTTCAATTTGTACTATTTGTGTCCTATTATGTAAATATGATTTAAACCACGAATAAGCAGGTCCTCGTACGCCGCAACCATTTAGTTTAGTGAGTAAGATGTCATAAAGTACCTTGTCATACCTTGTTGTTATTTTATTTTTTTATTTTTATATGCTTTTGTCATGTCTAGTAGTAGCCCAATTACATGTTGTTTGTCGTTTATATGTTGTAGCGCTTGTTGAACATATTTATATACTGCCAATGTTGTTGATCTGCATTTTCTGAATCCATTTTGTGCGTCGTCAAGAATATTAAACTTTTCTAAGAATGTATATAGCTGATTGCACATAGCTTTTTCAAATATTTTAGAAAATGTTGGTAGCAGTGCTATGGGTCTATAGTTGCTTGGGATATGCTTGTCACCTTTTTTATGTACTGGTTTTACTAGTGCTATTTTAAGTGCATCTGGAAATTGGCCGTCTTGGAAGCTTTGATTTATTAGAAACATTAGAGGAATGGAAAGTTCTATTGCACATTGCTTTAATAAAATTGGTGGAATGTCATCAATACCGCAGCTGTGTTTATTTTTAGTTGACCTTATTATATTTACTATTTCTTTTTGATCTACCGGGCGTACATACATTGAACAAGTAGAGGGGTTGACCACAGATTTTCCAATATTATTGGTCGAGTTAGACGTTTGGTTTTGTCCTACCGTCGCAAAGAATTCGTTAAATATATTAGATACATTTAGCGGACATTTTACTTCTTCATTGTCTACCTTGAGTGATATATTTTGACTGGCCTGTTGGTCTAGTGGTTAGTGACCCTAACTGCTATGCCGGAGGTCGTGGGTTCGATTCCCACCCAGGACAAATGTTTGTGTGATGAGCACGATCATTTGTTCTGTGTCTGGGTGTAATTTATCTATAATATGTATGTATTTAGAAATATATAAGTATGTTTATCAGTTGTCTAGTACCCATAACACAAGCTCTGCTTAGCTTGGGACTAGATGGCGTTGTGTGATAGTTGTGGAATATTATTATTATTATTATTATTATTATTATTATTTTCGCGTCTATTTATTTTTGTCTTCCCTGTTTTTGTGTTAATTATATTCCACATTGTCTTTACTTTATTGTCAGATTTTTGCATTTGTTTAATATATGTCAGTTTTTTTGATTTTCTAATAGTCAATTTTAATATTTTACTAAATAATTTATAGTGTTTTTTTATAACACAACTTTTGGTTTCATTAAAAATAGTTCTTAATACTCTTTTATGCTCACATGATTTTTTGAGACCTTTAGTAAGCCATCCTTTTTTCGGTATGCTTTTTATTCTTATTCTTTGCAGTGGAATATATTTATTAAGTTTGTGTTTTATTATTGTTTCGAAGGATTCATAATTTGTATGTACACTATTACTATTGTTCAGTATAGTTTCCCAATTTTCTGATTTAAGGGAATTTTTAAAACATTCGATGTTATTTTTAGAAAATAGTCTTTTTTTGGTAAACCAAGTTTTACTATTGTTAATTGCTAGAACGTCTACATTTAACTGGACATGTATTGCCTTATGGTCCGATAGTCCATAATCTTTGATAGTTGCTTTGTTTATAAGCGGTGGGTAGTTTGTGAAAAGTAGGTCAATGCAAGTGGATGTTTTTTTGGTTACTCGTGTTGGATCGCGGATTATTTGTTGCAGGTTAAATGTTTTCATAAAGTTCAAGAAGTCCAGAGTCTGTTTACTTTTATTGTACACGTTTATGTTAAAGTCTCCTCCTATTATTAAGTGTTTATGTGTTTTTTTAATATTTAATTTATGTAAAACTTTTCCCAACTGTTGAAAAAATATATCTATATGGCGATCTGCTCTATAAAGTCCTATAAAAGTACAGTTTAGTTTGGGAATGTCAATAGCACTAAATTCTATCACATACTCCTTTGAGTGATTTACAATGTCAGTTCGTTCAATAAAATCTAAAGAGTCTTTTACAATAATACAAACTCCTCCGCCTTCGCGGGTTTTGCGACAAAAAATAGACGCCATTTTATATCCCTGGGGCACGATTGATTCACAACAATTTTTATTTTTCCACAATTCTGATAGTGAGATAAAATCAACTTCAGAATCTAAAAGTAATTCTTCTAATAGTTCTACTTTGTTTCCGATGCTTTGGATATTTTGGAAAATTAGTGTAAAATTAGTCAAACATAATTTTTGTCGTTGGTGTATGCTACGAGATGGAACGAAAAAAGCTACGTTCGGTACAGTTATTCTGGCAGTGTTGATTCAGCTTGTATGTCAATAAGAATGCGCTTAAATATACAATCATAGTTACATTTTATCCCAGATGTCAATAAATTACCAGTATTGTATGAAAACATGTCAAAAGTTAAGTTATAATTTGAATCAAAGAAATATGCATAATTATAGTGTTGAATATCCATATATAGCAAATTATTAAATATTTCTACGCGGTAATTATAAATAAGGGCTCCTCTAATATATATGTGGGAGTACATAAAATTATATTTGTATTTTTTATTTGGCTTAATGTTTCTCTGATTGAGTTAACCAATTCAATTGGGGGTACATTTGTCTTAAAATCACTTTCCCCGATCATAATTATACAATAGTCTTGTTCGCCAAAGTCACAAATCTTGTTTTTTATATTTGACATTTGTTCTTTAAAAGAACTACCAGGATTCGAAAAACGGCAGTACTTGAAATGTTCTCCAAAAGTTTTTTCTATTACCTCCAAAGTGCCATTGTAATTACAGTTGCTAATAATGCAGAGCCTTCTTGTTTTCTTAACTTCTACTTCGTTCATATTTTTGCATGAGATATTTTGTACGATTTTCGGTGGTGACTTGGTGAGTGCTATTACCTCTGGGCTGCCGATTGTTAAAGCTGAGTTGAAAGAATCGTCTGCAATATCGTGTGTTGTTGGCGTTTGTACGACTGAGTCTGGTAGGTGGGTCACCGTCATGGGAGACAGATACAAGCCAGCCGGTGTGGAGCAGCCGCTAGTCTGTCGTTTATTCCTTTTAGTTGCCGATCGCGGTGAAAAACTCTTCGTGTTTAATATATTTACCTTCTTGTAGGTTTCAATAACTTTCTGATATTGTCCAATATCCATTTTAAGGCGAAAGTTTTCGCTATTTAAATTTTCGATTTCTGTATGGGCACTTTTTAACTCCATGTTTAGCTTATCAATTGTGTCTTTAAGATTTAGAATAGCGTCGTTTTCATTTAGTGATGTATTTGGCAAACTCATCATCGTTGTGTCCAATAGTGTCGAGTTTGTGCTCAAGTTGACATTAAAGATGCTGTCCATTGAGCTCGACCTCGGTGGTTTGCGAAAAGTAATGTTCTCTAATTCAGACTTGTTCATAATGTCGACAGAAAATAACGAAAGTCGTTGAATATTATTATTAAGTTATATAAATATTCAAAAAGTTCAGTCGAGCTATACTCAACAATATTTTGTGTGAAAAAGAGATTCCAAAAAGAGAAACCGTATACGGGAATCGAACTCGAGTCCAAGCGATTCGAAAAGCATGTAGGCCGTCCGCCGTACTCGCCACTGTGACTGTTACGTATGATGTTGAAATTGTTGATTGCTAGGTTCTTCTAAGTAAAAAAGTTCGTTATAGAAGTCAGTTCTATTTTGGCGATTTGAATATTTTTTCTTCAAGTGTCACTTTTAGGCAAATCACTTTTTTCGTTATTATTGTTTATTTTTGTATGTCACACGTTTGTTAGGTTAGTATTTAGTAGTATATATTTCATAAATAGTCATAAAATACCGCTTAAAAAGCTGTTTTAGTCACAAAAATTTGTCCACATATATAAGTTTTGTTTACACAGTTCACAGTGAATAGTTTGTGAAGATAACACTTTCACACATGTATTGTACTATTTTCTTGATTGTTTTGGTATATTTAGGTAGATGCTGTTCACATAACTATTTTAAAGAATTTTATAACGGGAGCACGTTTACATGACAGCTAGCGCCATAACTCTTTTTAATTAGAAATAAAGAGAGAAGTCCTGACTGACTGACTCATCAACGCCCAGCCCAAACCCTTGGACCTAGAAAGCTGAAATTTTGCACAGAGGATTTTTCACAAGGATTATGGAAGGATTTTTTGAAATTCAACCCCTAAGGGAGTTAAATAGGGGATGAAAGTTTGTATGGAAAATCGTCATTTTCACGCGGGGGAAGCCGCTGGCAAAAGAGCTAGTTTCACATAAAGACCTGACCTGACCTGATAACTGGCCTTGATGTCTCCGTTATAAGGTAATTTGATACCCATTGGTAAGACATTGAAGTTTCTGACTACCCGCAACGTCTACCAACAAGTTATCCACACTTGCCCTTTCTTCTTCGAGAGAACCCCGTAGAGTTCTGGGTTCGATTTCCACGTCGCACTAAATGTTATTAAGGTTTTCCAGTCGGAAGTACAGTATCCAGTCACCATTTTAAATTTTGGCAGACTTCTATTAACGTTTCCTCTACTCCATTCATATAATTCGATACTCCATTCATATAAGTCTAATTAGAAATAACGTAAGGGACATGAGCGTCCTCTACAATTGATGCGAGCGGTGCAAATCCAACAGCTAAGGGACATGAGCTTGCGGTGTAACCACAGTACATTATTATATAATATAATTTAGTTAGTACATCTTCTTCTTATCATGCAGTAAGGTCTAACGACCCCACACACCCTAGTGTCAGAGTTTCTAACCGCCGCAAGGGCCTCTGACATGGTTTGAAGACCGCCATTTGGCGGCCGGGACCACCGGCTTATACGTGCCTTCCGAAGCACGGAACCATCTTTTTATCAGACAATCAGGTGATTCAAGCCTGCAATGTCCTAACCAAACTGGAAACAACTTCACAAAGTATGCTTCCCGTGGGCATCGAACCCACGACCACCGGGTCACAAGCCAAAAGCCTAAACCACTCGACCACGGAGGCAGTTAATAAAAATGTAATATTATTATTATAATGTACTGTGGTTACACCACAAGCTCATGTCCCTTACGTTATTTCAAATTTCCACGATCGATATAAGACCAGTTATTTTCCAAGTAGAAGCATAATGCAGTTAAACCATCATAGGCTCATATTGTTACAGGGTAGACGGCCGCGCCATAGCCGAGTACCGGGCCCCTGCAGAAGTGACAGGAGTCGCCAGCGCCCACGGGGGGAAGGCAGTGGCCATAGCGTCACAGGATGGGTGTCTTACTGTGTTGGATATTGTGGACCCGTATGAGTAGAGGGGAGGTTGTGATGAACTTGGTCTGTGGGGTGAGGTGGTGATTCGTGGTTTGGTAGAAGTTCTGTTGTTAAAGGGGGTTAAGAAGGGAAGAGATGTGAATAGTATATGAGAGAGTCCTTTCCCAAAGTTAATGTCTGAGGTTGTATCTCTGTGAAAGTAACGCTGCAAAAAAAGTTATATGAATGCTGGGCGCTCGTCTAACTAAAACTATTTGAAAAAACAGTTTCCAGAAACCACGTCATTGTTTTCTTGAAGTTACGTTTCAACAAAATTTGCCTTTTGCAGAAGGACATTATTTCGACTTTTTGGGTGTTTGAACCCAAACAAAAGTAAATAATAGCGTTACAGCTGATAGGCGAGAAATATAAGAAAAGACGGATTTGCACCCACTCATTGGAGTGAGAATGATGATGATACATTTTTCAGTAGAGGATTATATTCTAAATAGATTATAATATTATTAAACCACGGGTCAAAACCAACCTCTTACACCGAGTCGATTGCTCTGTGATAAGTAGGAATGTGAAACAATGAAGGTTAGGTATGGATCTCAGGAAGCGTTGTGGTAGTGTTTGTTAATACAGTACCCTATACCGAGTTAGTATGACAGGTCGAGTTACTTTGTAGAACGTCGTCCGTGGCACTCATTCTAGTATGATTTGACCTTTGAATGACTGTCTCTAAAAAATCAATAAAACTGCAAAGTAATGGCATAGAAGCAGTTTATTTGTGACAACCCCGTCACACTATTCCGAAACCACTGCAACTCATGTTCGCCAGAATCTACAGTGCTGACTACCAGGAAAGCATCAAGACTATGAAGCTTGAAGAAGTCCCAAAGAAACAATTTAACTGTCTTGAATCCCGCAAAGTAATTAATCAGAAAAGAACAACGGAGAAGTAGGAAAAACCAATTTCCACTTCCCTCCATATCAGCAGCTCATAGAAACAGGATACCTGGAGTCCCAGTAGTGGGAACAAATATATGCAGCATTCGTGTTCTGTCATATTGGGGTGAATTGCCCAAGCAAAAAAAATACACGGCAAACCTGAGAACGGTAGTGCAATGTGCTAATTTTTAGTTTTATATATTTTTTCTCAACAGTGTAAGTACTTCTCTACCTTGACAAAAAAAATAATTGATTTCTACCCATTAATATACGAAAAAAAAAATTACAAAGTGTTATTCTATCATCACAGTGGCCTGTCCTGAACCCAATTCCGCTCATAAAATACCTTCCCCTGCAAATACATTCGTAATATGGATTTAAATCGATTTTGTAATCATTAAATTATAATACATTCGATCAAATAAAACTATTTTTGTTTGTTTATCTTCTTTCTCATGGATTTGACAGGCAATTAACTTTTGTCTGGAAAAAAGTTATCATTTCAGAGGATAGTAAGTTTTAGTAGAATAGCCATGTCAACATTGCGTTGTTACGCCCCCCTCACCTTTCCTCACTTCGGATCAGTCCGGCTCAAGCTCTCGGCGCAAACGCACCGGTCCCAACGTCTTGCGGTTTCCCGCCAAAAAAGTAAGTTTATCATTTCAGTGATATGAGGACAAAAATAATTTCATTTCGGTGGCTGTTATAACTCGTGTTAGATTAGTATGCACAGTATATCATTTCGGTGGTAATTTTTATCATTTCGGTAGACACTTTTCATTTCAGTGGACTCTTAAAAATTCATCCTTAAATATATATGTAACTTTTGATGATATTTGATGTCCACTCACGCACAATGTTATAAAATAGGCTAAAGTTTTATTTGTCATTAAAAATATGTAGATAGCATTGAAATAAAAAAAATCCACCGAAATGACACATAAAAATCTCTTGTTGAAATTCACCCATTGACGCCAGGGTACTGTTCTTTTCATTTCAGCACGTAGGGTAGACCTAGGACATCACTATTAGTGGAATTTACATGTAGCGGTAGACAGATATCTAAGTAGTAATAGTGTTTGTAAGGGCGTTTGTTTCATTTCTTTCGTCCTAGTATCAAGTTTAAATATTTTTGCCACTGAGAGTGTTTACATAAATAAACTGATTTCAATCGTTGTGGTTTACATATACAGGGTCTAAGGAACAGTCCTCGGCAGGCTGACTGAATTCAGTATATCATACTAAGATGAAAAGAACAAGAACGTTAAGGGACTCTTTTTTTATTTCCTTTACCGTGGCGAAACGCACGTATTGAACGGCAAGCGCTTCTACGAGTTTGATGAACTTTGTAGTTTGTTCGTAAAAGTATTTCAACAAACATTGTTTTTTTTTTTGTATTGCGCACAGAGAATGTAATTTTAAATTGAAATAAAGGAATAGTACTTGAAAAACTTGTCCGTAACTGAAACGTATGTACGTATGACGTAACGTGTAACGTATGTATGTGTTTAGTATCTCCTTGCAAACACGGTTTGGTTTAAAAACCCATAACTTGTAGTCTCCAGAAGAGATTGCAAAATAAAAAAAATCTTTGAAGTAAAAGATTATGGAACAAACGCCGTACCTGTTGTCAATTCAATTCTTATCTTAATTAGATTATACATTGTCCTGAGCTTGATAAGTTTTCACTCCAATACGATACGATATGAAATTAGTTTCACTGGGGTACTTTCTTCAGCTACTTACAAACTAAAATCCAACCAACTTAGGTCATCCCTAAATTGTAGCAGCCTTCTAAGACTACTGCAGGCTTCCGGGAGAGTCGTAGAGTTTGTGCCCGGTGATCTGCCACGCTCCTGCACTCTAGGAGCACGTGCCGTGGCGTCATTTTTCGTTTGGCTGTCCATGGAATTCGGTGTATAAACGCGGCTATCCTCTGACTTCTTCTGTTTTACGGATTATAGTTATGCCAATCTAAATTGTTAGAAAATAGTTATATTGGGGATTAAGTTCATTTTTTTTAGTTAATTAGACGATTTATTATCTCGATAAATATTGTATTGGAGAACTTATCGATACTAAACGACAAAATAATACGTAAAACCATTAGACAATCTAGAGAAAACTTAATATTTATTGCTTTTTTATGATACTTAGGATGTAGGCTGAATCATCTAAATGTCAAAAGTCGAAAACTATAGAAAAATCTATCGATTGAATTGATTGTTTTTGAAATCATGTTTTAAAAATATAATATCTGTAACTTTAGTGCTATCAAATATGAATATTTAGCTGTATCACCTAATGAAGCACAATATTGTTGCAGCAACAACTGTTGAGAAAATACCATTAGCGATCTTACCGGTTGCAGCTGAATATCAGTATTTTACATGGGCTAACTGCCTATCAGGGGGTCTAAAATGGCCACTTATGCAGATCATAATGTCAATTGCGTTTATAAGCGTAAAATGGACCTTTCATAATAAAAACTGCGTCTGTGACTATTTTACGAATGTTAACGCAATTCATATTATTTTCCTATTATGATGTATTTTACTAAATTGTTTCAGACGCAGTTATTCTAATGAAAGGTCCATTTTACGCTTTTTAACGCAATTCATATTATGATCTGCCAAAGTGGCCGTTTTAGACCCCCTGACCTCCACAACTCAGTTAGTACTGGATAATACGAAACCCCTTGGTAAGACTGGTCAGATTTTCGGGTCACAGACTACCTGTTACAACTTTAAAATTAATGTATAATGACAGTCTAACTGGGCCACCGCTGCTCCGCTAAGGGAGCAGCGGTGGCCCAGTGGTGTCGGCCCCGACTTACGAACAGTAGGTCGTGGGTTCGAACCCAGGCAGGCGCTTTACTTCGTGTAATTTATTTCATCACCGCTGCTCTTAAAACGGTGAAGGAAAACATCGTGAGGAAACCGGCATGTCTTAGAACCAAAAAATTCGAAGACATGTGACATCCGCCAATTCGCACTGGGCCCGCGTGGTGGATTATAGCCCATCCCTCTCCTAGAGAGGAGGCCTGAGTCCCTGCAGTGGGAACATTATAGGCTGATGATGATGATGATGACAGTATAACGTGCTTTTCGAGGCGCAAAGGAAACTCGGTATGGAATGGGTGGTCACCCACCCACGGGCCAAGCTAAGCAATCGCTGCTTAATCTGAAGATCGACCCATGCGGTTGTTACGATTTGAAACACCTTCAATACTTTTGCAATGCAATATGGAAGTCAAATATTCATATCTGGATGCATGATTATATTAAGTAAAGTAAACCGGGGTGAATAGAAAGTTTTAAAGGGATTTTAACATTGAATTAATTTGATAGGTTACCGCATGCCTATTTTTAACCGACTTCAAAAATGTTTACTTAATTTAAATACATAACGTTTTGGCAATATACCATATTAATTCAACGTTAAAATCCCTCTCAAAGTGTTGATTCTGTTCACCCCGTTTTACATAGTTCTTAGCTAAGTAGTAAATATCCTCCTTCATGAAACCTCTGTCAGTACCTGTTTTGAACTAATACCTCTCCTTATAACCTCCATATTTTAAATAATCTTTATGTAGACAATTATGTAGCCTGTTAAAACCTTTGAGTAGTTTGTTAAAATCAATAGCAGTTAATATGCAATCAAAGTTACGTTTAAGAATGGCCATTCTACTGAATATTCTAAACTAATATACACGGTGTAAAAACTTTTATAGCAGCCGAAAGGCACTGGTTCTTCCTGTCATTCATTGCGAGTTTTTTTTTTTGTTTTTGAAGATCAAAATTTACTTTCTTTAATACAGTTTTTGAATTTCATATTGTACTTTGTATATCTCCACTAACTTTCTACTATACAATGCATCCATCAGCATAATTTGTTTTAAAAGCAAAATAATACCGTTTTTCAGGAAACAAAATTTTAGTTTGGTGAAAGCAATTTTGATTATTTCCATTACTTATTTTAATACAAACTTAGTATATTTTTTATATTCTTTATATAAGGTCCCATTAAAATAGGTGGACAAAATTTTAGGAATCATTCAGACCACCAAAATAAGGACAATGGTAAAAAAAGAAAATTTGAGAAACGCATCAGATACCTACAAGAAAATAAAACAGGTAGCGAAAATACACTAAAAGTTTTAGTTACCAAATATTTTACGTACAAAAAACTCACTTTAATCAGTGTTTTTTTTACTTGGATATGTTTGGTTAGACGTACTGAACGCTGTGTTAAAATTTGTCCACCTATTAAAATGGGACCTTATATAAATAAATTTAAAAAAAAAACATTTAAAAATAAAAATAAAGTGATGTACTTTATTTTTATTTTTAAATGTTTTTTTTATAATTTTATTTTGATAATTTTATTGTTAATGAAATATAAAGTATACCTTAAATCTGGAAATACCTAGGTGCTTGGTGTAGAGCAATAATATGTGATCGTATTCTTACGGAATAATTATATTGAAGCCATTCTTAATCTTCTTTGATTGCTATTTAGAGATTTATCAGTATAAAGAAATAAAACAAGAAATAAAATGTACTTAATCATACTTTATTATAAGTAAGTCTATACAATAATAAATACTACGTATTATACATATTGTTTTATTTATAGGTAGCAAGATTTATTTCAGATTTACTGCTTGAGAGATATAAATCTAACTTTATTATATAGCTTTTAAGTCTCTTACAAAAAAAGAAAGATCCTTGGTATGGTACAAATCGTTGCAGAATAAACGACAATTATTTATTTATTTTATTTGATCGTCAAAATTTACTGGAATACAATCAAATCGATATTTCAAAAACTTATGTAGGTCTGGCAGTAAATTACTAAGTAGGTACCATGTTTTATTTTATAAAAAAAAATATATGCTGATTTAGGTTATACAAATCGAATATATTACTTTTTAGAAAACAACTGAAATAAATTCCATAGTCCTAGAAATATCTTACGGAGGTTTCTTACTTTAATAAGCACCATATAATTCACTCAAATTCATTTGTGTCACTCAAAATAATGATAAAACCATAAAATTGTAAATATTATGACGTTGGGTAAAAGTATGGCTATAAAAATAAAAATACGTTCTTATTATTTATTTAAAACAAAACAATACTGAATTCACAGAATGCAGTTTATAAAATACATTGTAGGTATGTTTATAGAGGCGAGCAAAAAATATAATAATTTACATTAAGTGTAAAAAATATATATTTTGTAAAACATGAAAGGAGTAACTATGAAGTTTCTTGCATTGGTATTCTTCTCCATACGAAACCTCTTTAGGAATAGGCAACTAGGATTTTTTTCTATACCTACACTTGTAAATACTCATAAAAAAGAGGCAAAATTGAAATTAATAGGTACAGTCGAACAAGCTAATAAGTATACAGGGTAGAGTTCTTTAGAATTCTAGAACACTGGAAATATTGATTGCAATTTTGATTTATATAGTGTTTTGCGTTAAGCCACTGATGCCAAAAGCTGAATCGTTTGACATCAGTCTCTAAATGTATCTGTATAATCTTAAAAGTAAATGCAAGTTAGCTGGCTGTTTACTTATTAGCTTGTTCGACTGTACTTGAAATATCTGTTTTATAACAAAAATAATTTACTTTACATCATCAAAAAATAAGCAAAAAATCGAATCTAGAACAGTCTGAAGATAAAAAAAAACCACTGACAAAAAATACTGTGTCAATAATCTTGCTCGCCACTACAGCTTTTAAAACTCGTATTCAGAGACGTAAATGAAAAGTTTCGCGATTGCTGTTCCCCCGAATTGCTCGTGAGTGTACAGTTCCATAGACATCTCCAACTCTATGCTCTGTGGTCCTTCGAGTGGTCGCACTAATGAGGTTAGACCTTCGTTGTTGTTTTGTGTTAATCTGAAAAATATATAGGAAATTATTGTTAGGTAGGGTTTTTCAAACTTTCTTCTTTGCTATTTTCTAATACGCCACTACTAGTTTTTTTTACCTAATTTTATTTATCTTATGGGTAATAATACTTACAAGAAGTCATTAATGTCAGCTTTTCTCTTGATACTGGGCGGAGCGTTTACATTCACCAGTTTGAGCTCGAACCTCATCTTCACGTACGGCCAAACAGGACCTCGCATTGTGAACAGTTTTAACTGAAAATATATGACCAAAAATTATTTTATAAACATCAGTCGCATTTCGTCATTAAACCTCTAGATTGAAAAATCTGCATAATTATACCATGTAACGGTACAAAACCATTTTATAATTTGAGTTATCTTCAAATTAGATAGAGATGCTGCTTGTTTCTATGATGGGCTGAAAAAACGCGTCGACGTCGCCCGATTCTCTAGCAAACGGCAGAACATAAAATGTTATTAACCCCAAAAATTCATTACGTAGAGTAGATTCATTTTATTGATAGTACCTATATACAGATATACATTATCTACAGACACATTCACTTAATATTAACATGTTTAAGTGGACGTCGCGATTGGATGGTGATGGCAGTAATGATGCGGACGTCTACCCTCCTGACGCTCTTAATTCTGACTATGATCCTGACCTTTGTCTATTCCTAACCCTAACCCTAACCCTAACCTAGAAACTTAATAGAGTACTTACCTTAGTATCGGGGATGTAGAGGTTAGACACGAAGGTGATGAAGTTGTAGGAGATGGTGGTCGCCTGGTGAGCGCAGTTCCAGTCGCCCGGCTGACAGACACGCTCCACCTTGTTGCAGCGGCTGGAAGGAGATATGCAGGGATTAGAATTGTGGGTGAAGGAGTTATCAGGGTGTCATTTCTCTAGTCATTCTCTTGCCCTTATTTCAATTTATTTGGGGTCTGCGCTGCATGACTTCTTCTTCCATACTTCACTATTACTCGTCATCTCATCAGACACGGTCTCCTTTCTTACCATACCGTCTAGAACACTCCTAAACCGGCAGCATGTAGTCAGTACAGCATGATTAATGATGAATAGCCAGACAAGACAAGATAAAGAAGTTGCCCGACGCACCGAGAACGCCAGGAAGAGCTATTGGTCGATGAAGCAAATAATGAAAGGAGCTCTCCCTCTCTCCCTTAAGAGGAAATTCTTCCTACCCTTACCTATGGGGCGCAGACATGATCATTAACCAAGCGTCAGAAGTCCGCATTCGGGGTCTATCAGCGAGCAATGGAGCGTAGTATCCTCGGAGTCAAGCTTACTGACCGAATAAGAACTCGATACTGCGTTCCAAAACTCAAATTGCCGACGCGCGACGTAGCCGTAGGTCACACGGCTGCCAAGCTAAAATGGAACTGGGCTGGCGACATCTGCCACATGCCGGAGGAGCTATGGGCTAAACTAACCACACAATGGAAGAAGATGGCGGGACGAAATCGACTCTTTTAAAGGATTGGCAGTTAGGTAACATCATTGGATAGGGATAAGTGGAAAGAGGGAAGGGATGCCTTTGCCCTGCAGTGGGACACACACTGAGAAAAATAAATGATAGTATGTATCAAGAATGTGTCTCCGTCATTCATGTAACTTATTTATATAGGAACGCACAAAGGTGTACGATTACAGTAATAAAGTACATTGAGTTGTCCGTAGTAAGATTACTTTATGGATGTCGCTATGATTTTTGTAGATTTTATTAAGAACTTGTTTACTTTTTTGGCCAGTCGCAAAGCGTAAATAAGTAGAAAAATAGTCGCTTTATAAATTTTCTTGATTAATTTGAATAAATAACTTTACTGATATTAACATGCCCCCTATAACAAAGCGTTTAGGTCTCTTGTTTATGCTAACTATGGCAGTTGTTGCGTTTAAAAAGCACTTGACCAATGTATAAAAGTCACTTGATTGATTTCAACATCTTCGCTGATAGATTAAATCAATACAATAGGGGATCGGACTGGGTCAAAATAATATGATTCTGTTTAGTCCGTAAGTTAGATTATCGAAAAATATTGAATACGTGTTTTTTGTTTTATCAAATCAATAAAAAATGACGAAGTTATAACGCGTCAAAGATCTTGGAGTGGGGCTTGAAACGTCACTTGTGTCGTCAAAATGTACTATCATATGACGTCACACGAGTTTTCGAAGCACTGTATCGTCTTCATTTTAAGTTTACGTGAAAGAAGAAAAATTACGTGTCCAATATTTTTTGGAAATCTATCTGACGGACTAATTAGTTTTTTTTTGTCCGATCCCCTATTGTAAGTTTTAAAATGAAATATACTTATGACGATAGGCGATTTGTTTGATAGTATCATGTCAGATGATAAATTTTATAATGACAATTAATTGATTGATGTAAGTACATCTTTGTACAGATCATGTAGCTTATTAAAGTTAAGTAATTAAAAGTGTTGATCTAATTAGGTACTTCTTTGTTGTGCTTAAGTTGTATGTTTGTTGCTATTAAGCTGTATGTTTGTTGCTAATAAGTTGTGTTTGTTGCTATAAAGTTGTATGTTTGTTGCTAATAAGTTGTATGTTTGTTGCTATTAAGTTGTATGTTTGTTGCTAATAAGTTGTGTGTTGGTTGCTATTAAGTTGTATGTTTGTTGCTATTAAGTTGTATGTTTGTTGCTAATAAATTGTATGTTTGTTGCTATTAAGTTGTATGTTTGTTGCTATTAAGTTGTATGTTTTTCGCTATTGAGTTGTTTGTTTAGGCTCAATTTACACCGCCGCAGAATGGCAGCGAAGCGACTTTTTGCAACGAAATTCTACATAGCATAATGAACTTTATGTCAATTGGTTAACGTACAAATTACGTACGTTACACAAGGTTCATAATGCTATAAGCAAATTCGCTGCAAAAATTCGATTCGATTTCGGTGTAAATTGAGCCTTAACAAACTCAAAAGCAACAAACAAACAACTTAATAGTAACAGAAGACATACAACTTAAACGCAAAAAAAAAACAAACAATAGCAACAAACATACAACTTAAACATAATAAAGATAATTTGAAATATTCTTAAGTGTTACTGAAATAAAATAATCAAGTAATTTGACTCATTTATTTTTATTCAAAACAGCAAGTTAAATAATCAACATAAAATGAACGAAATCTTTGAGTTAGGACAAGCATCAAATAACTCTCTCATCTGGGATATGTTTCACATACGCTTCGCGACTCTCTGACTTTGATGGTCTCCATTTGCTTTCTTTACCTCTCTTTTTTTTCTTAGCTGCTGGTGGAGAAGATTCTGTTCCAGAACTAGTAGGCAGCGCCACAATACTTGGCGTTATAAGTTCCGCTAGGGGTAATATAGCTGCAAGGTTTCTATTTTCTTCAGTGTCACCTGAAAAAAAAACATTTTATATTAATATATATTACACACACATGTCTGTATGGTGTCGGAAGTAAACAATAGCACCATCCCATAATATCTTCCCGTGGGTGTCGTAAGAGGCGACTAAGGGATTTCCCAGAGAATGGGCAACAGCGTTCTCTGAGCTTTTGTAACAACCGCACTGCGATCGCCAATGAACGAGTGATGCAGTGCCTGTGGCAAGCAAAGTGCGAACACTAGCAATAAAAACACTTTTAATACTTTTATTAGTTAAGTATTGATTGCTTGAAAGCTAGACTGAACTGAAACACTGACTTTACGACGATCGATCAATTTTGAAATTTAAAATGAAGATTATTTTATCTAAGACTAGCTAATAATTCCAGCCAGTGGGGCGTAAATCACGGGGTTACAATCCACAGGCAGTACCTAGGTACCATTCTAGAATTTCCAGAAAAATCTCGCACTGCGCCCTTACCAGTTCCCGCCAGTAGGTATTCTTACGAAATTGTGATTGGTCTGAAGATAAACTAAGCAGTACCTAATGGCAAGTAATGTGGAAAGTAGATGCAAAATACTTACTGGTGAAAATGGGCTTTAAATCCGAGAGGCCCCACGCCTCTAGTAAGTCGCCAGCTTCCTCCATCAAACACTAGGTATTCACTTGCCGCCATGACTTGATACCCGGACCACTTTAAATAATACTATACTAATGGCAAATTATCAGAAATTTTATTTAAAATAACACGGGACAATTGCAAAATATCAAGAAAGAAAATAACAAGTTTCGACACGATGTCGCGCCACACAGATTAAACAACGACTGATTGAAAAAATAAAGACGAAGTTACCATTTTAAATCAATTATTAATTTAAAAAAGTTAATTGATTTCTCATATTATTTTCCGATCATTACTTAGATGAAGACATTTATAAATGTAATAAAGATATTTTATTAATGTTGCTAATCAAGTACTTAGTAGGATTTATCATGAACTACATTTACATCAATAACGTAGCTTTTTAACTGAATTATATGCAAATGATTGAAATACCCCAATCATTTTATCTTATTAGAATAAATAATGGTTTATGACGTCACCAAAATTAAATAAGAAATTTTATTGTTTTAAATATATTTCACTTTATAAGTAAGTCATTTAAATTTGATTTTCACAATCAATTGTGGTTTGTTGTTTTAAAATGATTAATGATTAATTTAATCGTTTTTTACTCAATCAAGCAAAATTTCAACTTGATAGGAGACCAGTTTTCTCAGTGCAAATGGCTAATAATAATAATAAATAAATAAATTCTGGATGATGGGCGATGTCAGGAAGTCAGTGCTGTACTATGATTACCCAAGTAGGCCGCTGCAAACATAATCTGGCAAAGTGAAGTATTATTGGTTCCTGTAACACAGAGTACGAATGCGGCCCTCCGGATCAAACAATGTTATATCTGCTGGAGTGTCCCAGGAGTCCTTTTAGCTGTACCTACATTTGAAAACCTGAATAGCGCCTATACCGCAATTAACGTGGCCATCTATCTGGGTCCAAACCGTATAATTTGGAAGTACTTAGCATGATGTTTTGAGGAAGGTTTTGTATATGAATGTGGATGAAACAAAACGAACGATGATATGATGGAAGTATCATCAAAACGTAAAGAAGAAGAAATGGTTGCTACTCACTGCTTGTTCTCGAGCTGGTAGCCGACAGGACAGGAGATGCGCTGGCAGCGGTAGCTACCTCGCGTGTTCACGCAGACATCGCTGGATGTTAGGGATGCGCCTGCGTTCTTGGAGCAAGGAGCCTCGCCTGTCTCGCACTCGTCAATGTCTGGAAGAAAAGTTTTAGTTATAGAGAAACGTATTAAAACATAATATGAACGTTTTTGGTTCTTTTAGTTTCTATTAATTATTAACTCTCAAAAATTGACGGTATTTGATAGATTGCATCGTTACAAATGAATCCAACCAAGTGGCGAAATGTTTGTGTGCAGCAGGATTGTTGGCAAAGGTGCTGCCCAAGCCATATTCAGTTTGTTGTAAAAAAAAATTATGTATAGAAAGAGCTTTGTCTTTTCTTAGTAGAATAGAGATAGAATCGCATTGGGTTGATCGCAAATAGTCCCTCTCAGATGCGTTACTTTTCTAGAAGGTGGAAGAACTAGAAAGAGTAAAATTTTGCTGTCATATCAGTGGTACCCGTAGCAGTAGATCCAACTCCCTCTCAACTCCCCCAGGAAATAAGCAATAGCAAATTAGTGTTTCTGGCTAATACGCACACTACTGGCAGAAGAAAGTCCCTCTACAAAAATTTGCTTTAAATCCTAATCCTAACTACTTAAGAGGACGCATTACGATGGATAGTCAAATCATTACTTTTTTAAACAAAAGTATGTTTATTAAATACAATGCTTTGTATTTTTAAAATGTTTTTGCGACGAATTGTAGGTAGATGTGCAAGGTACAATTCTTAACTATAAATATAATTTTAGATATGTCCAGTTTCTCAATAAATGTACCGAAGTGAAAATTTTTACTTCGGTACATTTATTGAGAAACTGGACATATCTAAAATTATATTTATAGTTAAGAATTGTACCTTGCACATCTACCTACAATTCGTCGCAAAAACATTTTAAAAATACAAAGCATTGTATTTAATAAACATACTTTTGTTTAAAAAAGTAATGATTTGACTATCCATCGTAATGCGTCCTCTTAATATTATAAATGAAAAGTAACTCTGTCTGTCTGTCTTTGTTTCACGCCTAAACTTCTGAACCGACTTGTGTGAAATTTGGTACAGACATAGTTTGGAACTTGAGAAAGGACATAGGATAGTTTTTTTTTTTTTTTTTTTCGCGAGATAAACCAAGAATCTGCCGGAAGTCACTATTCCACGCGAACGAAGTCGCGGGCAAAAGCTAGTTGATTATAATGAAAACCACTCACCAATACAGCTCCTCTTATCCTCAGAGAGCCTGTAGCCAGCAGGACAGGCACATCGGTAGCTACCCGGCTCGTTGAGACAGCGGCCCACGCATGGGATCTTAGACTTGAACTCGGTGCATTCGTCTACATCTGAGCATGTACTGTGAGAGGAACAAAACTGTTAATGGAGACATTCAATATTGGTAAAGACTAGTTGGTCGCGTGGTGCTGAACATGAGGTCTTTGTGTCGATTCCCAGGTCCAGAAAATTGTTATTGAGTTTTTACATCTGGAATTTCTCAGTAGCAGAAGTCTGGATTTATACCCGGTTAATGGCAATACGCTCGCCCCCTCTTACTTCTGGCGAAATGTGGGTGTAAACCTCTGCTTAACCCTTCGGGGATGACGTGCTTTTATTTTGAATGAATTTAGTAGAGGAATGCAATAGTTGTAGTTGCTGTCAGCCTTTCTCATTCAACTGCTGAGCAAAGGCATGACCATTCCGGATCATCACATCGCGCCGGCCGGATCGTTTCACACGATTTTACGTCACCGCTATGCCCTCGACCATATCGGGGACCAGATTATAGTGCTATGTTTTTTGGTGGGGTGGGAAATCATCAGGAGTGTCAGACTTCTACTGACTAAAAACCACCCATGCTCCTTCTTACACCTTGTGCCGAGGCCGCGGTATCTGTTTCGAACAAACCGCAGCCCCGACGGGAGATTATAGTCTTCATATCGAAAGAGAATTTTTATTTAGTCAAGACCACCAGCATCACAATTGGAGCTTGACACCCCAACCTCCAAATATTCTCTAGACAAAAGGCAACACGACATGAAAAGATCTTACAGGACATGCGTGAGATGAACTGAACTGGTAGTTATGTTAACCTTACACTGGATATACATCCTCTTAGCGGTAAAAAGTTAATATAAACACATCTTCTTCTTATCGTGTGGGCAATAAGGTCTATTGACCCCACACACCCTAGTGTCAGAGTTTCTAAACCACCGCAAGGGCCTCTGACATGGTTTGACGACCGCCATTTAGCGGCCGGGACCACCGGCTTATACGTGCCTTCCGAAGCACGGAACCATCTTTTTATCAGACAATCAGGTGATTCAAGCCTGCAATGTCCTAACCAAACTGGAAACAACTTCACAAAGTGTGCTTCCCGTGGGAATCGAACCCACGACCACTGGGTCACAAGGCAAACGCCTAAACCACTCGACCACGGAGGCAGTTGTATATATATAAACACAGTTGTTTAAATAAACACATAATAACTGACCTATTATCAGGATTAAGCCGGTAACCTCTGTGGCAGGCACAGCGGTAGGATCCCCACACGTTGTTACATCGGTGCTGGCAGAGCGATCCGGGACGAGACTCCATGCATTCGTCTACGTCGACGCATACCTGGGAAAACATGGTTTAAACCCAGTTAATATACCTACTACTATAATACTTTAGAACAAGCGACAAGTTTGAACCATGACCCACTTTGACGATTGTTTGAAACCGTCAAAATAACAAAGAACAATGAAAATGTATGTTTTCAAAATTGTCGACAAATTGTTGCATTTCAATGTCTGTAAGAAAATAAGTATATGGTGGGTCATCATTTTAATTTGTCGATTGAACCATCTCTTAAAGTGTCGTAATTGCGTGTTCATTTGCTAAAGTAATCATCTGCCTAGCCTTTTCCCAACTATGTTGGGGTCGGCTTCCAGTCTAACCGGATGCAGCTGAATACCAGTATTTTGCTTGGACCGACTGCCTTTTGGACCTCCAGCCTCCACAACCCAGTTAGTACCGGGTAGTAAGATAACCCTTGGTAAGACTGGTTGTCAGACTTTCAGGCCATTGAATACTTGTAACGAATGTCAAAGATCTATAACTATGACTGCCAAGGCCGACAGTTTAGTGTGACTCAAACATTTTGAAGATCCTTGGCCAAAGACCTTCAGAAAAGACGTCTAAGACAAAATGAAACTGCTGGCCTCAACTACGTATTATAAACATTTTTATTCACAAGTTTCTAAACAAGCAACGGCAAGATAGTCAGATAAATTGGTTTCCCAAGAAAAGTACGCCTGGCTAATTCACTAAAGTTTGGTCTTCTTCTATTTCTTCATATTATGATGCATCCTCAGTATACACACATCAACTTTTAATAATACTAGATGTGCTCGTTAATAAAGCAGTCTTATAGAATAGTAATGTTAATAGGGTCTTACCTTATCATTGACGGGTGCAGATCTAAATCCAATGTGACATTTACACTGATACGATCCTACAGTATTCATACAATCTGCGTTTTGTGAACAAACGGGCTGAAATATGAGAAATAAGTTAGTTACACTACCACGGTCTTTCTAGGGATTTCTAATTGATCGGTTTTAAAACCATTCATATGAGTTACTGCGGCTAATGTGATGCTGCAAAAGGTTACTGGGTGACCAATAATTAAATTGGCCTAATTTCGTAATCGTAAAAGTATTTGAAGAACATCGAATGATTCTGACACTAATCTGATAGACTGCTCAGTAATCATCTGCCTAGCCTTTTCCTAACTATGTTGTTATGAGGTTCCACTTCCAGGCTACACGGATGCAGCCTCAAGCTGTATTTTACATGGAGAGACTGCCTAACTGAACTTCACAACTCAGTTAGTACTGGATAATACGTTGTCCTTTGGTAAGACTTGGTGTTAGAATTTCGGGCCACTACTTATACCGACTGTTAAAGATCACCAATGGTAGCCAGGACCTAGAGCTTAACGTGCTTTCCGAGACTTGGTAGACCTCTATCAGGTAGATATCCGTGTGGTGAGACCCTGGTGATTTGCTTTAGGTTTAGGTTTTCTTAATGCAGTTCTCTCACAAAGTTATCTATGTACCGTAATATTAAAGTCCTGTTTATGTAGAGATGTGAGATGTGCACAAATATTTTTTATTGATATCCACAAGCAAAAGAATATCCAGTCCTACCACCAATTTTTTTATTTAACTTACCAGACTACCTCCCAAAGCACACTCATCCACATCTTCACATTCATGATCTTTGACGAGGCGATGTCCAGAAGGACAGTTGCAGGAGTATCCTCCCGGCAGGTTGGCACATATTTGTTGGGGACCGCACTTCGCTTCCCCGGTCAGGCATTCGTTTACGTCTGAAAATGGCAAGGTTTTAGAGTATGCATTTGGTTTGGTTTTTGTATAAGGATTTTTGGTAGTTGCCGAAACTGTGTAGAACATTTTTATTTGTTGTTGGAATAATAATATTCCACAACTATCACACAACGCCATCTAGTCCCAAGCTAAGCAGAGCTTGTGTTATGGGTACTAGACAACTGATAAACATACTTATATATTTCTAAATACATACATATTATAGATAAATTACACCCAGACACAGAACAAATGATCGTGCTCATCACACAAACATTTGTCCTGGGTGGGAATCGAACCCACGACCTCCGGTATAGCAGTTAGGGTCACTAACCACTAGACCAACAGGCCAGTCAAATAAGCCCGCCATACTATTCCCAAACCACTGTAACTCCTGAAAGCGAGAATCTGCAATGGCGACAACCAGAAAAGCGTCGAGGCAATGAAGCTCGACGAAGTCTCAGAGAAACGATTTAACTGTCTTCGTAGTTCTGAGTAGGAAAACCATAATTTCCAACATAACATTATAATTATCACACTAATTGTACCGATTCTTTCAAGATACAAAGGTATACAGTATACCCACATTAAGCCAGATAAGACCTATGTGGGACACAAATCCAGACCACAGACTTGCAATTCCACGAACAATTCTGTTCGTTCTTGTATGATCAACCTGATTAGAGGACCAAGGTTTTCACACCCCTCAGTAGTAGGAAATAACGAAGCAATCGATGCTGTTCTCATACTACTTACCAACACAAGTGTTGTCATCTCCGAGCCTGTACCCTGCGGGACACCGGAACACGGACCCACGGTCGTGGTACTGCGTGATCTCAGGGTCCACGTACTTGGTGCCTGTCGATACCACCACGGGCTTTGAAGGTACGGATGGGTAGACTGGAACAAGATTATTGATTTAGTATAATGTTTATTAGTTATAAGTAACAATTAAGGTAGAAATAAGTAATTAAGGCGCATTTATCGCATTGGGGGTTAACCTGTAATGGTAGATGTAAGTTGGTAAATAAATAAATAAATGTTATTACTCTTCCAACATCATAAAATACCGACGTAGCCTTTTCCCAAACTATGTAGGATGCCGCTGAATGCTGCGCTGTGTGTCGCGGGTTCGATCCCCGAAATGTAACAAATGTATAAATGGCCTACAGATAGTCTGTTGTTTCGGGTTGGGTGTTTGTGTATGTGAGTCTAAATGTTAGTAAAACGCACCCATTATGCAGGAGATTTTTATTTAGTTATTTATTTATTAAAACTACCCACAAACGGAGAAGGTACATGCGTTTAGGGTGAGAGGTTGTTTGTTTGTGCGCAAACGAATGTTCATCTCCAGAACGGTTCAATGATCGATTTAAATACGGTTTTCTGTAATGAATTTGTAATTTATCGTTGACGATTCTTAGATAAGTGTTATGGTGTTTATCCGCTAGGGGGCGCCACAACAAACATTTTTACGAAAGTCCTCCGACACAAAGTGTGTAGTTATCGAAACAAACATTTTTATTACAGTCGGGGGACAGTTTGGTTGACTATCATATCTTTGCAGGTCCCCGGACTGCAATAAAAATATTGGTTTCGACTAATTTTGCTTTTATTAAACCCATCGAGTACTTTTTCTTGAGGCGACTGTGCGCCATGTTTTCATCTATACTTCTATACTAATCTATACTATCTATACTAATATTATAAAGAGGTAAAGTTTGTGTGTTTGTATATTTGTTAAATTGTAAGGGGTAGGTAATCTCGGGATCTACTGAACCGATTTTAAAAATTCTTTCACCAATAGTAAGCCACATTATTGCTGAGTGCCATAGGTTATATAAAAAACCGAAAAATAAAAAGGATTTTACGTGGTAGTCCGTTTTGCAAAGTGAATTGGAGAAAAAACCAAAGCAGCGGAGGGCGCGGGATGGTTTCGGTTTTAATTCGGTTCGCGTTCGTGTCGCTTCGGGAGAAAGGGGGTGGCCTTTTACATCTGATCTGAGAGGTAGGTACCCGCGCGGCTCAGTCGCGTGGTCTACTCTTTACGCAGCGGACGTTCCCGAAATTGAATTTTTCGAAACGTAATTAGCACACTTTCGACTAATTATGCCCAACGAAGTGGGCACGGGTCAGCTAGTGTTTCATAAGTTAACAATGGTAATGATTTTAATGTACAGTCAGCATCAAAAGTAGCTGAACATTTCGGAATTTTAATTCTTAATACAGGACTCTAGCTATTATTTTTAATGTTTTAGAAGATTATTCGTTAAAATTGTCCTTATACTCCAATAACATTTAGTAGCGAGTAATATCTAACAAGTTTTTATTAAAAAAACAGCTTCGAAACTTTGAGTAATGTTAATATACTTCGGGTAGTATTTAAACGAGTGACTGTAAATGAAAATTTTAAGTTACAAAAATAATTAATTTAGGTCACAGAATTACTAAGTGAGCGACTGACTGTGAGCGACAAGAAATCAACAGAACGGCAATTTACAAACATTAATTTGAGCTACTTAAAATACAAAATGAGTAGCTTCATAATTTTTGAGCGACCCAATATTTGTATGAGTGACAACGTTACGTCCTGCATTTTTTTCAATATTTGGCAAATGATTTATTTATACTGAACGGCATTAATCTTAAATGAAGTGTTTCGATTAGAAAAATCACTTTGAAAATTACTATAATGAGTAGAGTAATGACTACACTTTTTTTTTTTTTAAATGTTCGTATGAAATAACTATTTGAAGAAACACTTTTAGCTAAGAAATTTAATTAATTAAGGGTAGGTTGCATGTATTCCGAAAAAATAAAGCAATATGTATTTACTTAAATCAAAATGAAGGGTTCTCTATTGTGTCACCTAACTTTTTTATCCGTAATTTAAAATGCCATAACTTTTTTTGTCCTAATCATCATTTGTCAGAATGATAACTTACCCGAACTAAATATCACATAATATCACATGCCATAAAATTGAAATCCCTAAATATAATATGTCCTAAATCCATTTGTCATAAATATTACAATCAATAATATACGAAAGACATAAAAACGTTTTCCAAAAAGTTTTAAGTCCTAAATTAAAATAACATAATGTTTATTTATAATAATAATATATGTCACGTCACTCATACATGCAACGCATGTACTCCATGACGCGCGCTCGCTACGCTCGCATATTATATAACACTAATAACTTCTGTCCCCGAAGTGCCGGGCACGGTGCCCATGCCGCCCATAAAGGATACTGTCGCGAGACGGTGATTCATCCACTTAGCGGACGACTAGCAACAAACAATCTGTAGTTTTCATTTAAAAAGTTATCAAAATAATAAACATAAGACCTCAAATAGAATATCAGTAACCATTAAACGTTGCTCAATCTGAACTTTTTAGTGGTTTATTATGTAAAACCTCAATTGGAAAAATCGTCTCTATCTTAATATTTAAGTTACCCTTTGTGTATTTCTAGTCGCTCACTTAGTAATTTTGTCGCTCAGTTAGTAATTTTAATATCTGAAATGGATTTATCACAACCCACTTTTTGTAAGCTCGTTCCGGATTTTATTATTAATCAATATTTTGTCGTTAGTTTAGTTTATTTTTCGCTTACTCAAATTCATACCGCTCAAGTTATAAAAACAGTATATCATCATCAGTCGCTTAGTTATTTTTTATTCGCTCGTTTTATAATTCCCCATATACTTCTGATGCTGACTGTACATTCCTTCAACAGTACTATACTTACTAGGCTCATTACCGTATCCAGTGGGGAACTGCCCATTGTTCTTGAGAGGCACACAGCGATGCCTCACCTCGTCCAGCCTCCAGTTGGGAGGACACTCGCAGCGGTACCCTCCCGGAGTGTTGAGGCAGATCTCTACCGCTGCACAGTTTGCTTGTCCGTTTGTGCATTCGTTTATGTCTGGGGATGAGGAATTTAATTGGTTAGAAGGATAAATATCAACTTGCGTATAGTAAAACTGCTTAATGCGGGTCGATCGTTTCGGGATAGCCAGACATGATAGCTACAACAAATATAGGAAAATAATACGCTAGATGACACTAATTCAGGGGTTTTATGGCGCGAGTAATAGCGTAACTCGCCGTCCGTCCATCTTATGACAACAGGCCGTGCCAACGGCGCGATCGAGTTCCATGGGCGCCTCGAAGAAATGTCAGCAAATGGATGGAGTCCGCAAGGGCTGACGCTAACGGCCGGGGCTTCGAAATTGTTCGAAAGCAGTTGCTTTTCAGCAGCTGTTCGTAAGAAAGAACTTGGGTGGGTTTTAGTCAGTAGAAGTCTGACACTTTTTAGCGCTCCGCCCAGAGCGGGATCATAATTATTTTGATGCAAAAAAAAGGGGTAGGTATGTATGAAACTTACACATTGATTCTATTGTCAGACTCAGATAAATTGCAAAATTAATAATGAATGAATTAATGATTTATTTATTTGCAGAATATAAGTTTTTTACAAGTTCTTGATATATTTAAATATGCGTTTCACTACATTCGACATTTCTGCCATACAAATATTTAGATTTACCTATTTTTTTGGTTATACTTTGACATGCATTACATTTACCAAGCTACCTGTTTGAAGTCGTGGGTCTATCTTCTGAAAGGTCTATCCCCGCTTCTTATTCTAGTCCAAAAACTCTACAATTACTGCACTTGGAATGTAACTTACCTTCACACTGTCCAGTCTTAGCATTATGATGGAACCCAGCGTCGCACAGGTTTCTGTGTCGGAAGGGACGCACCGTGATTCCTGTATACTCAGGGTAGCCCCAGAAGAATGCCTTTTCTGCAAAAGAAACATACGTTTTTGGATAACATTTATTATTTAGGACTGGTTCGTAGTACTCGCAACCGGAGTGCATGTATGACCAGATGGATGAATGTGAACGAGGCAAAAGGATATACCTACCATGAAGACTCCCATGTAAAACGGGCGTGAATTAATGTTATGTCATACTAGGTGTTGCCAGCAGCTTTGCCCGATACAACTCGAAAATTATCCCACGGGAAGATAAAATCGGGATAAAAAAATGTGTTCATCCAGGTTATAAACTATCTGAGTACCGAATTATATCCAAAACCGTTCAGTAGTTTTTGCGTGAAAGAGTAACAAACATCCATCCTACCATACTTACAACTTTTCGCGTTTATAATATTAGTAGGATAGGATTTTATTTGCATAATAAAGAGATCTAAAGATCTAGTTCGTAGTTTTTCAGGGTTCTACATCTCAGGTCGCCTCCTATTAAACATTGGGACTAAACAAAATGAGGGATATGAGTGTACCATTAGGTACACCTCAGCCTAACTCTTTACAAGTACGTATACGACTTACTAGTGGAAGTAGGAAGTGGCGGCGGCAGTGTAGTCGTGGTCGTCGTAGAAGTCGAGGTGGTGATGAACTCACAGCTCTTGGTGATCAGATCTCTACGGAAACCAGGTGCGCAGTTACATGTGTAGCCTCCTATCGTGTTCTTGCAGACCTCTGTGAGACCGGAGCAGCTGTGGCGGTTGGTCACGCATTCGTCTATGTCTGGGGAGTTAGAAGAAAATTACAGATTTTTACAGCAGATAGATGTAGTTTCATAATAGGGGATCGGACTGGGTCAAAATAATATGATTCTGTTTAGTCCGTAAGTTAGATTATCGAAAAATATTGAATACGTGTTTTTTGTTTTATCAAATCAATAAAAAATGACGAAGATAAATCGCGTCAAAGATCTTGGAGTGGGGCTTGAAACGTCACTTGTGTCGTCAACATGTACTATCATATATGACGTCACACGAGTTTTCGAAGCACTGTATCGTCTTCATTTTATGTTTACGTGAAAAAAGAAAAAATACGTGTCCAATAATTTTTGGAAATCTATCTGACGGACTAATTAGTTTTTTTTTGTCCGATCCCCTAATTGTTTCATGTTACTCTGGTTCGGTGCAACAGATTTTGTTCCCATTCTCATTTATCAACCGTCACGCTATTACTCCTTTTTCTTTAATGTCATTCCTCATACAATCCATCCTTTGTTTCTTTGACGTTTCTCCCTCTCTATCCGTCATCATTTACACGAGTATTTGTCAGTGGTTTATATGTTAGATAGGGCTTTAGAAAGATAGTCTACAATATTATTATTTTAATAAAGCTATGGGGGGAACCCAAAATTGAGCATTTTGGACTCTAACATTATGGAAACTCCAGGGTCGAATTTATTTCACTTACTGTGATTTAACACACAAAAGACATGAAAGACCTACTCGAAAAGACGTGAATTTCGCACAAATTTTGGTCAGTAAAAGAGATAAGAATCATGCATGATCAGCATTATGAATATAATTAAAATTGATATTTCGGCTGAAATTAAAACTAAATCTTACCAAAGCAAGCTCCATACTCGTCAGCCTCAAATCCAAGCGGACATTCCCTTTGTTTTCTGTTAGGAACCGCTGTAGGTCTTCTTTCATCCCCTACATCTACGTTAACCGTATACGTAGGATAAGGTTTTGGTTGCTCTGTTGGAGTATACGTAGTTTCTGGTAGCTGTTCTTGAGGAGGTGTTGTTTCATTCGTTTGTTCTTCCTCCTTAGGAGGATCAGTAGCTCTTGGTTGCTCTTCAGGAATCTTCGGTAACTCTTCTTCGGGAATGTACGACGGTGGTGTCGGACGGTTGAAGGTGACTTCTGGTTGCTTCGGTGTGTAGTTAGGTTCGGTTACTGTTATGTACCCTTGTTGTTCTGTTGGTATAAGATGCGTTTGTTCTTCCTCTGGCTCCGAAGTTGTTGGTTGTTCGTAAGTTGGTCTCGAAGCAGGACTGTATGTTTCGTATTTGTATACATCTGGTATATTGTTGTATGTAGGAGGTGGTTCTACGTTATTGTCTTCGATCCTTGGTTCGGGTTCTTTAGGTTGTTCTGTAGTAGTTTCAGCAGTGGTTGGTGGCTCAGGTTTTGGTGCCGAAGTTGTGGTTGTCGATGGTTCTTTCGGTTTATTTTCGACGGGTGCAGTCTTGTTGGATTCTGTTTCTTCGCTGAAAATTTTAGGTTTTTAGTTCGTGTTTTGACTCTGATTTGTCATATACACCGTTATCCACTCGAAAACTTATAAAAATTGTTACCGAGTTACGTATATTTTCGAAAAATGCCAAACAGATGATGAATGAAAAGATTGCCAAATGGTTTTTCTTAACCAAAATTGTAAATTACTGGTACCTAACATAGACATGTCGATGGCACTAAGTCTATCATTTTTCAAATCGTTATAATTTGTCAGTAGGAGCCACGGAGTTTGAACTTGTGCTCGGTTGATGGCAATAGGCTCGCCCCCTATTACATGGAACCAAACATCTGACGAAACGTATGTGTCTATTTTTTTTATAACCCGTCGGGAATTACAGGCGTTATTATTATATAATAATACTCACTCAGAATCATAATACTCGTACTCATACTCCGGTAGCGGCGTTGTGGATGTCGTGGTGGTGCGTTTGCGCACACAACGGAACGAGCCACGACTGTTGAAGCAGTAGTAGTCGGGACCGCAGTTGTGGAGGCCTAGGCCGCATTCGTCGATGTCTGAGGAAAATAAAAATAATATTCAATGGTGGGAAAGGTACTACACGCCTCTCACAAGGTAACGATATGAAGTAGCTTGTAGGGCCATAATTACGTAGTGCCCCCACCAAAAACTTCTAGAGCATGTAGCTACTCCATTTTTTGATCGATTTTATTATTCACACCTAGTTTTATTTCTGTTAGTTCTTTGAAATAACATAACATTTTCGTGATTTTTTTGCAGCAGCCAAATAGCCAATTTAGATTGCTACACGGGGCTCGTTTACGGAGACGCGGGGCGTCGCGCGGCGCGTGCATAAGGCTCGTCTCGTGCTTTTTTATTAATTTTCAGAAAGGCGGGTCCACCACAACAAACGCTGCATTTTAAACTCACGAGTGAAAAATCGCTTCTCGTAAAATCGACGTTTGAAATTGTTAACTTTTTCATATCGCCATGTGTTTGAATTAAAAATGCAGCACGCGCCGCGCGACGCCCCGCCAGTACGTAAACATGCACTAAGAAAAAGATTGAATGACGATGACAAGGAATCAGTAGGCTCTCCATACCCTCGCACTTCCCAGTAGAATGATGCAGCACATATCCAGTTCCGCAAGAAGTGATCCTGATGCAGAGGTAGGAGCCGACCGTGTTGTCACAACGTTGAGCTTCGGGAATGCACTCGTGTTGCCTGGTTGCGCATTCGTTTATATCTGGTGAGAGAGAGAGAGAGAAATAAAAAGTTACTTTCCTGTTTTGCTATATTCATCATCACTATAAAGAAAGAAACATGTGTTTATTTGACCCTACAACGCCTTAAAAAATACAAGGGCAGCACAAAAAAATAACTTAAAGGGCTTTAGCTCATCATAATGACAAATTGCAACATATCATCATCATCTGCCTAGCCTTTTAAAAACTATGTCTTGGTCGGCTTCCAATCTAACGGGATGCAGCTGAATACTAGTATTTTACGAGTACAAGCGTCTGCCTATCTAACCTCCACAACCTTAACTAGGTTGTGGAGGTCAGATAGGCTGGGTAATACGATACCCATTGGTAAGACTGGTTGACTGACTTCCTGTAACATCTGTGTGAAAAACCTACAAAATTAAATGACCGCCGGGACCAACGGCTTTGCGTGCTTTGGAAACTCAGTAATGCGTCACCCCTCATCCATCCGCAGAGCAACCTAGGTAGACGCGGCATAACCTAAAAATTAATCCGCGCGGATATTATTATTAAGCCACGAGCTTCTCTTGCCAAAGGGTATCGTGTGCTGAATGTTTTGTAACACTCCACCATTTAAAAAGGGTGACGCATTCGCCCCCTGTTACAAGTTTGCTTTAAACCTGTTTTGTTCACCTTTGTCTCGATAGATGGCGCTGTATAGTGACGTCACGTTTCTGAATCGCGGTGTTAAGATTCTCCGACGTTTGGTTGGGTCTTCGCCGTTATTAGAATATGGTTATCTCTGGTTTCCCTTCAAAACGCATAAATCTTTCGCCTTTTACTAAAGATTTCCGTGGAGGGGAACACTCAAATGAGTCTCTTGTATTTTTGAAATACTCTGCCTCGGCAGGGTTTATAAACAAACGCATAGGTAACTGAATTCGGTTGACCGAGAAACAGTTCCTTCCTTTACTGGGTTGTGGAGAGCGGCAGCCGTTCCTCAGTATCTGTTATATTCTAGTGGTCGAAAGCTGAGCATGAGGTCCTGGGTTTGATTCCCAGGTCGGGCAAAGTGTAATTAGGGCGCCTTCAAATTAGCCGCAAAGAGCCGCGCGGTGGCAGCGCGGCTGCAGCGCTGCCGCCGCGCTGCTTTGTTAATCCATATAAAAATCGCGGATACTTCAACCCTATTTGTGGTGGTTCAAACTTCGCTTGAAATACTGTTAGAATAAATAAAGTTCTAATCAGCTTGCACTACAAAGCGGTTGTTACGTCTTTCGCTGCGGCCGAATATAGTGCGAAATTAGTGGTATTTTGCGATTTACAAAAAAACTATTGATTGGACTAAAAAAGTAAATATGACTTTAGTATGTTGCTTGTAGAATTATTAAATTGGCAAAAAAAATCAGAACGATGACATGTATTTTAGTATGGTTTTTACTCGTTAAAAGAAATTTTGAGAGGTATCTTCGCGATTTTTTTCTATCGAGCAAAGTTAGTTGTATTATGTTTTCACAACACTATGGCACTAGCATAATTATATCCTGAAGAATATCATATATTTTTCTGATGTTGATTACTGCTGTGAATCATATACTTTTACGCATTATAAAACTCGCGTTTGAGGTACCATAAGCTCTTAAACATAACTGGCGAACAGTGGGGGTACTATTAGTTACACCTCTGCCTAACCCTTCGGGGATTGCTGGCGTGAAGTGATGTTGATACGTAGGTACTTACCAACACAAGCTCCCGTGATGATGTCCAGCTCGTATCCCAGCCTGCAGTGGCACTCGTAACTACCGTTTGTGTTCAGACAGTTCTGGTACAGGTCGCAAAGATGAGTGCCTTCCACACATTCATCGATGTCTGGGAACAAAATGTTATAAAATAAAACTTAAAGCTTTTCAAATAAATCAGTAACAAGCAATTTTGAGTTGTAAAGTAGTCGGTCAGACAAAAACAAAAAGATGTACAGCTACAGCCCCTTCATAGGTAGTCCAACCATGCCACAATACAGGTTGTAAAGGATAGCCCACAGACTAATGGGGTAAGCTGGATAAGGGAAGCGGCTTGATTAAAAAATTGGAAAAAAAAATTGCGGGGCCCAAAGACCATAAAAAAGTGTTTAAAATTTTTAATTTTTCATACAGTTTTGCTTTAGAAATTCTTGTTCGAGTGAGGGAAGGGAGACTTTTGAATCTGCTTACCTTCGCAATAAAGACTGCCTGCCTTCTTCCGCATACCATCAGGGCACTGTTCTTTGCTGCAACATTTTTCTTAATTAAAATATTTTTATAAAAAAATATTGTCCTACATTGGAGGGAAAGTTGAAGTGAGTTCAGGAGGCTTTGGAACTCAATTGACTAAAGCCTAGAGTCTGAATCAGAAATTTCTGAGTAGTAACAGAGTCTGAATAATTATGTGCTTGTTTAAACATACACTACACTTTCCTCTCGCAGGTCTGCTGGAAGAAATTTCAGCAGTACTTTTGTGCTCATTTCTATGTTTTTATCCATTTTGTATTTTGTGTGTATATTAATAAATACTGGTGAAATGTGGGTCCACTAAGATACACCTCTATAACCCTTTGGGAATAGGGGATCGGGCAAAAAAAAACTAATTAGTCCGTCAGATAGATTTCCAAAAATTATTGGAAACGTATTTTTTCTTTTTTCACGTAAACTTAAAATGAAGACGATACAGTGTTTCGAAAACTCGTGTGACGTCATATGATAGTACTTACATTTTGACGACACAAGTGACGTTTCAAGCCCCACTCCAAGATCTTTGACGCGTTTTGTCTTCGTCATTTTTTATTGATTTGATAAAACAAAAAACACGTATTCAATATTTTTCGATAATCTAACTTACGGACTAAACAGAATCATATCATATTATTTTGACCCAGTCCGATTCCCTATTAAAGGCGTAATGTTACATTATATAGTTACCTGTGTTCAACTTTAGGTTTACAGTCATACTGTCCTAGCTGGTTGACGCACTCTTGATCTGACCGGCAAATACCGTCTTCGCATTCGTTTATGTCTGCAATTGTCAAAATAAAATAGAAAATTATAACAAGTTTAGACTTAATAAGATTTAGCACACGAGGTTGTCTATATGTGGCATGTGAACTTGGCTATCATTGTGCCGATAGTCGTAACGGCCCATATGACCTTATAGCCAAGAGCATGGACGGTCATCTATCATAGCTTTCGTTTCGCTTGGCGGTTGGATCAAGGGCCTGATTGGCCTGATGGCCTCGTATTGTGAGGAGGTTCCTGTCTCTGGAGCCCTAACCACCCGTAGCTTGGACCCTGCTCCCGTTGTCGGTGGACCACTATTTTTTATATTTTTTTGATGTTTTTTTATGCCTTTTTGTAATAAATATTCAAAAATATTTTTAATATAATACCTATGTTAGAAAATAAATAAAGGAATATAATAATACAAAATTAAGAAAAAGCGTAAAACTTTTCATTCTTTATTAACCAAATTTACCGAAACCAAAAACAAGAGTTTCGAATTCCCTTCGGGGCTGCAGGTTGTTCGAAAGAGATGGCCGCGGCCTCGACACAAAGGGCTAAGAAGGAACATGAGTGGTTTTTAGTCAGTAAAGTCTGACACTCCCTTCTGCTCTGCCCAGACTGGAAGGTGTAATTTAATGAGTACCCAACACCCCAAAAAACAAAAAGTTTTGATTTTATTAGTCTAGGTATAAGATATTTCAATATATGGCTCTTACCTTCGCACTTCCCAGTGTTGGAGTCTATCTTGAACCCAGGTGGGCAGTACTTGGACTCCTTGTCTTGGCAGTAGAAGGAACTGTGCGTGTTGATGCAGAACTGCGACCGGAGGTTGCAGTCATGTTTGTGGATCGCACATTCGTCTACATCTAAAAGCGATGAGGGTTGGTTTAATTTCGAACTATTTTTGGGCAGAAAAATCTGGAAATAAACTCAAACTCATACTCAAATAATTGATTTCAATTAAGCCATTACAGGCACTTTTGAATGTCAGAAGGACGGAAGAAGAACGAAACTACGAGTGCAATACGTCATTCCGAAAACCACCACGCCGAACCACACGCCACCGAATGCCCGCAACAACGAGCACTGCGAGCACGAAAGCACGCAGCGACGCACACCGCAACAACGAATGCTCGAGACCCCGAAACACGGAACAACAAATGCACGCCGCAACGTGCAACCGCCGCCCCGCGACCCGGAGCCCCGCACACCCGCCGCCACGGCATAGTCCGCCGCGCGCCCCCGCACCCACAGCACTCGCCGCCGGTAATATCCGGCAACGATGCGATGCAGCAACTCCCGAAACGACGCATTGTACTCCTACGCTACAGTCACAATCACAAGGCATTGTGAAAGTACTGTAGTTGCCAAATAATTAACATAATGCCATGTGTGTTCTCCCTGTAAAGTTTGATAGAGGTAGCAAATAGTACACTCATCAACATCCACAGCCGGACTTCACCCACTGCTGGGAATGGGACTCTCCCTTTTTGTGCAACAATAGAGATGTTAACTAAAAAAATCTAATTAGTCCGTCAGATAGATTTCCAAAAAATATTGGACACATATTTTTCCTTTTTTCTCGTAAACAAACAATGAACACGATACAGTGCTTTGAAAACTCGTGTGACGTCATATTCTAAGACATTAAGTAGTATGACATTTCTTAGCGAGCAGTGACGTCACAACCTCCCACTCAAATCTTTGTCGCGTTTTATCTTCGTAAATTTTTATTGATTTGATAAAACAAAAAATACGTATCCAATATTTTTCGATAATCTAACAGACGGACTAACTAGAATCATATTTTTTTTGTCAGTAAACATCCCTATTGCCATCAATCGACAATTTCTCGGTCAAGGGATCCGTCAAACACACACTCATTTTATGTTGCTATTTCTACTTGGTTCTAGTGAACCACCCCAGAAAGAAAGCAAGTGAATGCAGTCACTGTACAGGTCCGGATACGACTGAGGGCATCATCATAATTTCAGCCAATAGACGTCTACTGCTGGTCATAGGCCTCCCCCAGGTGTATGTCGCCACAATAGGGGATCGGACTGAGTCAAAAAAATATGATTCTGTTTAGTCCGTCAGTTAGATTATCGAAAAATATTGGATACGTGTTTTTTGTTTTAACGAACTAATGAAAATTGACGAAGATAAAAAGCGTCGTGACGTCACTTGTGGGTAAAAAATGTACTGACATGTAACGTTTTCGAGGAGTTCACGAGTTTTCGAAGCACTGTATCGTCTTCATTTTTTTAACCGACTTCAAAAAAGGAGGTTACTATGTTCGTGTGTATGTATTTTTTTTTTTTTTTTTTTTTTTTTTTTTATGTATGTTACCTGGTTTCTCCCCCGTTTGTGGACCGATTCTCAAAATTCTTTTTTTATTTGAAAGAGTATACTCCTGAGGTGGTCCCATTTTTTTTGGTGAAGATCTGGTGCTGATCTTCGGAGATATACAATGGAACTCTTCAAAAATAGACGGCAAATCTGTCGTAATTGCTGGAATCGCTTGGATGTTTATTGAATATACCATTATCATGACGTAACATCACGCCTGTATGCTCTGAGGGGGTATGCAGATGTGTACAATACACATTTTTTTAGTTGTTATATGAATTTCATAGACACGTATTACATGTTTCGTGCTTTTTCTGGCGCTATTCAAGTATTCGCATCTAGCAGTCATCACTTTTATTCTACTACTCCTCAACGGTTAAGAGTTGAAAGCAAAAATAGGGGAATTTTGAAGGTTAAGGGTTAGGTTTCTTAGTTGAATGTTAAATGCATAGTAAATATTTGTATAGGATATAATATAGGTACCTATTACAACTAAAAATGAAAAAATAAAAAAAAACTTTTTTGCAAAAAAAACAACCGACTTCAAAAACACCAAAAAGAGAAAAATAAACTTCAGAAGAAAAATCAGCTTCTGAAGTCGGTGGCAAAAAAAATAAAATCAAACAAACAAATGTCACCGACTTCAGAAGCTGATTTTTCTTCTGAAGTTTATTTTTCTCTTTTTTGGGTGTTTTGTTAATGTGAAAAAAGAAAAAATAGGTGTTCAATATTTTTTGGAAATCTATCTGACGGACTATTTTTTTTTTTTGTTCGATCCCCTATTACTAGTTCCGTGCCCCGCATCCAGCGGATCCCCCAACGTTCACCAGGTCATCGGTCTACATATCTAGGGAAGCGCATCATCATTCATTCAAAAAGTATCACTCCCTTACCTTCACACTCCTCATGCAACCCAATCTTGAATCCTGGAGGGCATCTGTCCTCGATATGCGTCCGCGGCGATGTGATCAGGTTGATGGGGTTGCCCGTGACCCCGCCGCAGCTGTAGCCCCCTATCGTGTTCTCACACACGGAGGAAGGACATGGGGGGTTCGGGAGTTGGCACTCGTTAATGTCTGGAAAAAATTAAATACCTATTTATAAAAGACCGACTTTAAATGGGAAATATTGAAGAGTAAGTATGTTTGACCAGAATTTTTTTCCTTGAGGATCAAGTTTCCCGTCGGGGCTGCGGCTGTTCGAAAGAGATACCGCGGCCTCGACACAAAGGACTAAGAAGGTACATAGGTGGTTTTTAGTCAGTAGGAGTCTGACACTCCCTACCACTCTGCCCATAGCGGGAAGAGTCATTTGATTATTTCTCACCATCCAAAAATAAACAGAAGTGATTTGAAATGAGACTGTTCTTAACTTAATTGACCTTACGGATAATTAAGCGTCTTTTTTGGTCTTTAGATATATCATAATCTAAGATACCCTTGTCTTGGCAGAACGAAGGGTTATTTCGAACTCTCACCAGCTAACTAAAGACAACTCATGGTGGAGACCGGGAGATACTTACGGCACCGACTCTCGACTGATAAATATCAGCGTGGTGGGCCGCTTGATCAAGTTCATAATCTTACTATTGCAAGCCAAGCCAAAGAAGAAAACAGTCGTCTGACGAGACGACGAGGAATAGAGAAGTATGGAAGAAGAAAACCTCAAATAAATTCGAATAAAGGCAAGAGAATCATTCTATTTATCGTGTGGATAGTGACTAACCCGGTATCAATTTTTATGCCGCATGGGCCTCTGACTTGGCTTATATGGACATGCTGGTTTCCTCACGATTTTTTTCCTTCACCAATGCAAGTAATAGTTAAGCAATATGCACATCAATCCGAAAATCAATAGTGTTTTGGCTTCGAACTAGAGACCAACGGTCACATCACTACCGACTTTCACTGATTTTAAAAGAAACTGATGATAAATCAAATAACACATATAGTTACGTACCATCACAAACATGATTGTTAAGGTTCCTGGCGAATCCTGGAGGACACTGACCCACGTTGTTCTTCTTGACTGAGATGCACCGGTAGGAACCTTGCAGGTTGTGGCACTGGGTACCAGCCAGGCACACAGACACGTCTAGCTGGCATTCGTCTATGTCTGGAAACGAGAAAGTGTAAGGTTAGAATAAAGGAACCAACTTAAAGTTGCAGTGAAGGTTTTTTGAGTTATAAATAAGACAACATACATATGAAAACAGAAACGAAAACCGGCCAAGAGCGTGTCGGGCCACGCTCAGTGTAGGGTTCCGTAGTAATAATTCTTTTTTTGTTTGAAATACAGGCCAATGAAACTTGACCTCTGGATTGTATAGGCGCTCATACGATTCAGGGACCAAATTATATTGGTTACCTGCAGTTTCCATCTGTTGTTTCCATCCAAGTTCAAAATAATTTTCCTAGAAAGTCCTTATAAAGTTCTACTTTTCAGATTTTTTTCGTATTTTCTAAACTTATGGTTCAAAAGTTAGAGGGGGGGGGACGCTTTGTTTTTTACTTTTGGAGCGATTATTTCCGAAATTATTGACATTATCAAAAAACGATTTTAGTAAACCCCTATTCATTTTTAAATACCTTTCCAACAATATATCACACGTTAGGGTTAAAATTTAAAAAAAAATCACTTCCCACTTTACATATAGGGGGGCTACCCTAATAAAACATTTTTTTTCAATTTTTATTTTAGCACTTTGTCGGCGTGATTGATACACATATTGGTACCAAATTTCAGCTTTCTAGTGCTAACGGTCACAGAGATTAAGCGAGGACGGACAGACGGACAGACAGACAGACAGACAGACAGACAGACAGACAGACAGACAGACAGACATGGCGAAACTATAAGGGTTCCTAGTTGACTACGGAACCCTAAAAAAGACGCAAACGAATTGAAAACCGCCTCCTTTTTTGAAGTCGGTTAATATAAAGAGAACTTAGTATGAGACCTAATTTTTACATTTTAAAACATGGAACTTTTTTTATGGGTTTTATTTACCCGCTTTGGGCGGAGTTGAGTGCCAGACTTCTACTAACTAAAATCTACCCATGTTTCTTCTTAGCAATTTGTGTTCCGGGGCCTTTCTCTTCTCTTTCGAACAGTCCCGCAGCGTCAGCCCTTTTGAACCCCTTCCATTTGCTGACATCTCTTTGAGGCGCGCGGGGATCACGAAAGCGCTGTCAACGCGGCCAGTCGTCATAAGACAGATAGACGGCAAGCCAGCCCATTACTCGCTATTCAAGAACTACGTACCCTGGCAAGAAGTTCCATCAGACATCAGCTCGTAACCTCTCCTGCAGGAGCACTTGACTTCGACGCCGTTATCGTTGCATTTGTGTTGGCAAGGGTTGCGGGGCTTACACCTGTTCTTACCCACCTGGAATAAAGGAAGTGGAAGAAGATGGTATGAAGGGGAAGAACTTGGTGGATACTCGCAACCAGTGGCAGGGTGCGTGCATGACAGATATATGGAGATGGGTGTAGAGGAGCTTGCATAGGTCATAACAGTTTGCGCGTTCTGCATTGCATTTGTATGAAACTTGGGAGACTCCAATATCACGCTAAGGACAAGGAGTTTTACTTCATCGACGTCTCGTGCTAAATAATTGGGTAGTAAGCTTAGTAGCGAGGCTGACTTCCCAAAATACGTTAGTTGCTATCAGGCACACGAAGGCGATTGTCACAGAAAAACGAGACAATAGAAAACGGTAAAGGAATTAATTCAAAATATACAAACCTGCAATATCATAATGGGCCCTGATTAAAATTTGATTCGAATGATATTTATAAAAACGCTAGAACGCGTTGCTACATACACCACCAGTCACACCTATGCATGTGAAGACAGATACTATTTACTCACTTCTTTACAGTTCCTTCCATCAGCCATCAGCATAAACCCAGGGTTACACTCACACCGGTAAGACCCTGGCACAGGTATGCAGTGGTGTGCACACAGCTCGTTTGGAGCATAGTCTTCGCATAGAGATGGTAATGCTGTGAACAAAGATGTACAAAGATTCATTAATATTATGTCTGTAAATAGCTACATTCTTGGCAAATAAACGAATCATCATCATCAGCAGCCTATGATGTTCCCACTGCAGGGACTCAGACCTCCTCTCTAGGAGAAGGATGGGCTATAATCCACCACGCGGGTCCAGTGCGGGTTGGTAGATGTCTCATATCTTCGATTTTTTTTTCTAAGTCATGCCGGTTTCCTCACGATGTTTTCCTTCACCGTTTTAAAGAGCAGCGGTGATAAACGAATATTCTATTGCTTTCAAAGATTTATAGTAGTGCAGTGCAAAAACAAGCACAAATGAGTTTGGCTACTGAGACGGTTGTGAAAAAAAACCAAAGTCAAGCAAGCCGTTTATTTGAAATATGTAACTTACAGGTACTTTTAAATTATCAAAAATGAGCACCCATCCACGTAGGAAGTAGCTTAACCTTCAATCGAACTACGGTTATTCTTATTAAACCACGTGCTGTCCTAGTGGACTAATAGTAATACCATCTTAAAATTCTTTTTGTCATTGTTTGTCGAGCAAACATCTTTAAGACTTTAAGAGATAATATTTCTCCAGTCTAATGTATGTTCTGAATAAACAGTTCTTATCAGTTCGCGTATACGAAATATATAATGTATAACTATGTACATAGGTAAGTCTAAAATGGATACTTACTAGCCAACGTTATAGTATTAGAACTTCTTGAAGTAGAGTCGCCCTTCCAGTCTTTGGCTGCTTTCTGTAATATAATTTATTAAGAGTCATTTATTCAAGTTAAATTAGGAGTTTTAGTCAGCTGCAGTGATAGATAACGAAGATATCGGAAGACGTTCGAAGGTTTCCTATACTGGAAATCGCGTTACGGAACTCAAATGAAGTTGGGCAGGACACCTAGCCAGGCCACCTAGCAGTGATGACAGGTGGACTAAGGCTGTCACCGAATGGCGTCCGAAAGAGCTGGCAAATGAAAAGTAGGTCGTCCGGCGGCGAGATGGGCAGACGATATTGTTGCCATCGCGGGAATATTCTGGATGAGGCTGGCACAGGAATGTGGAGCTTGGCACATGCAAAGAGAGCCTATACCCAGCAAAAGGGGATCGGACTGGGTCAAAATAATATGATTCTGTTTAGTCCGTAAGTTAGATTATCGAAAAATATTGAATACGTGTTTTTTGTTTTATCAAATCAATAAAAAATGACGAAGATAAGACGCGTCAAAGATCTTGGAGTGGGGCTTGAAACGTCACTTGTGTCGTCAAAATGTACTATCATATGACGTCACACGAGTTTTCGAAGCACTGTATCGTCTTCATTTTAAGTTTAAGTACGTGAAAAAAGAAAAAAATACGTGTCCAATAATTTTTAGAAATCTATCTGACGGACTAATTAGTTTTTTTTGTCCGATCCCCTGAAGTTGGGATGATGATTTCAGGGAAATTATAAATTAAACCTTGACCTGAAAAACAAACTTATAAAATCAGCCTTAACATGACATGAAACTTAAAAAGCACACATTTTTGAAAAATAGTTATCAGATCCGGTATAAAGATAAAACCAAGGACAACGAGGGCGTCTGGACTGATCACAAGGCCACGGTTTGATTCCCATATCAGGTCAAATATTAGTACAACAAATATTAGTAAGTCAGAATGTTATCTCTCGGCGGCGGGGGTAAAAAAATTACAATCATTGGATTCGACGGTACATATTTTGGAAGAATTTTGGTACGCACTCAAATAAATCTTAGGGGTTGGACGACTAGCTTTAAATATTTTAACGTCTTAATTTACTACACTTATTAGCAAATGTTTATCCACTTTACCTCCACAAAACTTGCTGTGCGTTTTTTCTGTGCAAGCATATTGCATAAGTTAAGTTTGGGTAATAAATCTTGCTAAAGTGCTCATGGCGTCACATACATGGAGGCTTGCTGATGGGTGTGACCGTCACATAACTCAAAAAATGTACCAACACGTACTGATCGAAGACCAACACAGTACAACAGATTGACTCGTACAGACCCTCGGCCCCCGTGTAATGAGCCTATAATGTTCCCACTGCTGGGACTCTAGGCCTCCTCTCTATTCGAAGGAATGGGCTATGATCGCCACGCATGCGGGTTGGTAAATGTCATAAAATATGTCTTCGAATTATTTGATTCTAGGATATCCCGGTTTCCTCACAATGTTTTCCGTCGCCGTTTTGAGAGCAGCGGTGATGAAATAAATTACACAAAGTAATGCGCCTGTCTGGTTCGAACCCACGGTTTACAGCTTATAAGTCGGGGCCGGTACCACTGGGATATCACTGCTGTAAGTTCAGATGTCTTTCTATTCTCCTCCCCTAAACCATACCTGACAGCATGTGACGAACGCATCATCAGCCAGCAGTTCCTCCGCACTCAAGCCATGTTTCCTCTTCACACACGCATCTGGACCCTTGGATGTACCAGCTGTGGTACCTCGAGAACAGTCGTTGCAGCACACCTGGGAAGAATGTAATATTGAGTTAAAGTTAGGTACAGCAAGTAATTATTGAAATGTGGTTGTTTTTAAAAGCTTTGCTTAACCCTAATTAAAATCCGTACACCGCAATGCACCATGCATGTATGCATGCACCTATTTTTTTTAAATCTCTGCCCTTAGGGCAAGATTGAGGTCTTGGAACTCCTGCGGCATTTGGGATCATCATCATCAACATCTGCCCAGCCTTGTTCCAATTAGGTGTGTTGATTTCAGCTTATTCAAACCAAATACTGCTGGCTATCTATATGCAAGGTAAATAAATGTAGCGATAATCGAAATACGTGGCATGAGAACCGCAACAAAATCGAACAAAACAAAAGCCGGACACATACACAAAAGACTGCCTTCACCAAAAGACCCAAAAATTACCAAAATATATCTGCATACTCCCACAGGAAACGAGCATAAAGAAAGCCAAGTTAACCAAACAAGGAAGGGTTATAATAACTCAGTCACGTTAACTTTACAAACACGGGTAACATCTGCACGTTATCAGTTAGCGTGGTGATAACAGAGTACCTACCCAATTACCTAGTTTCTGTGTGTTTGAGTTGGGACTGGGGACCAGGTGCAGATCTGCTATGGAGATTAAAAGCTTGTACGCATGGATCGAATAGGTACTCCATCTTACGGGCATAAATTGCATTTTATTTATACGAAACTAGCAATAGTGTGAAAGTGCAATTTACATCTAAACCTTCCTCTTGAATCACTTTATCTATTGGTGAAAACTGCACTAAATCCGTTGCGTAGTTTAAAAGAAATAAGCATGCAAACAGTGGGAGTGGTTTTGTTGTATACAAGATTGAGGTCAAAAAAGGCCGATATTTACATAAAAAATTGGCCTATCTTGACCTCAATCTTGTCCAGAAGACAGACATGAGGTCGACGATGAAATGAGCTAACCCGGTCACATAACCTGGGAAACACTGACGCAGGCAGTGCATTCCACTCCTTGGCTATGCACTTCGTGTTGTGGAACATCCCCAGATATGGGTACCTGCAGTACGCTTGGACTCCCTATAGAAGAAGAGAGCGGGGGTGTGCTCGTGGAGCTCTTGGGCACAAACCTTCGAAAAGTGCTGATTATCAGCCTAGTTTGAATAAATGAGTTTTGATTTGATTTTGATTTGATTGATTTAAAAACAAAACGGTATTTCATGTCGTTGTGAATTTCAGATAGGCCAGTCGCTCCGATGTAAAATACTAGTAAGTAGTAATCAGCAGCTGATTTACTGGAAGCCATACCAAAACTAACAATCGCAATCGCTTGACTATTCCTATAGTACGACTTTATCTTATACTATGCAACTGCACGATTAAAGATTTGGATAAATATTTTATTCACTAACTAGCGTTTGCCCGCGGCTTCATCCGTGTGGATGTTGGAAATATCAAAAATGACGATTTTCCATACAAAATTTCATCACATGTTTCACCAAAAAATCCTTTCTTAGTGGATGCCTATACCATAAAAGGAATACGTGTGTTTCCCTTCTCAAGTCATGGCGAAAATCGTCCATTCGGACTCAAGTTTAAATGACTGGCCTGAACGTCTTTAAAAATACGGAAAGTAGGGAAATTACGTCTGTCAACCTCTAGATGGATGAGAAATTGTCAAATGGATACTAGCTCCGGGTGGATCAGAAGGTAGAGTCAGACTCTTTCTGACTAAAACCCACCCATGTTCCTTCTTCGCCCTTATGCCGAGGCCACGCCATCTCTTTCGAGAATCCGCAACCCCGACGGGGTCGTGAAAGGCCTTAAGGAGTATTAATATAAATAAAACTACTAACCTTACTTGTATCTTCTGTAGCCTCGCAACTGTAGGTGCTCGTTGCAATGTCTATGCCGGTCTCACAGTCGCTCTGCTTTCTGAAACAATAAACCATATTGTAAAATGGCCGACAGTTACAGCTTACCTACACACTATTTGCAGTTCTTTCATCATCATCATTTAGGCCAAAAGACGTCCACTGCTAGACATAGGTCTCCCCCAGGTGTCGAAACATTGACCGGTCCCGTGCGTCTCGCATCCAGAGGATCCCGCAAAAATTGCTCTTTAGACTCACAAAATAAAAAAAACTAAAATCGGTTCCGGAAATTGATAATAATGAATTGACAAGAAATTAATCAAAGTTTTCATTTCAACTAAACTTACAAGGCATAATTATTATCTACACGTTTACTAAGAACTTTGCAATATTCAAGTACCTAACTTCCATGATTCCCGCCATGCAACATTTTTTTTTTTTTCAAATAGTGTCAATCATTTTCTTTACAGGCCAGTATTATTTTTAAACCTCACGGAATAGGTTCCGATAGCTACGCTGTCAAAAAAGTATGCAATAAGATATAAGAACTTTTTTGTTATTTTCCTTTTTAGAACTTTTTGTGGCTTCTTTTTTCCAGATTGTGAACTTCATATTCATGAAATCTTTTTTCTTGGAAAACGGTTTCTACTTTGAAATAAGACCTATTTCGTAATAGTGTGGCTTAAAAATGCTATGTTCGTGAAAACATAAACGTTTAAAGCCGCAATTATACTTAGCCCGCAACGCGTGGGTAAGCTATCGGTTACATACATTTAGTATTGGATTGATTACATTAGTCCCGTCCCGTCCCGCGTGTCGACACGCGGGACTAATGTAATCACTCCAATACTAAATGTATGTAACCGATAGCTTACCCACGCGTTGCGACACGCGGCGCGGGGTAAGTATAATTGCGGCTTGAATCAAGACAGTTAGATGAAATCGCTTATAAAAGTTTTTTCGTGTTTCTCTTGTGTGTGTAGTATCTCATCTGCCGAGCCTTTTCCCAACCATATTAGGGTCGGTTTTTTTTTTTTTTTTTTTTTGATAGGTTCGCGTTTGACCACTATCTCACCTGATGGAAAGTGATGATGCGGTCGACGATGGAGCACGCTTACCTAGAAGTAACCTATTCACTCTTGACTTAAAGACCCCTAGGTTATAGCTATCAGGAAATACAGACTCTGGCAGGGAATTCCACTCCTTAGCTGTACGCACAATGAAAGTATTCCCAAACCGTTTAGTGCGTATGGGTGGGATGTCCACCATATAACGGTGGCGCATCGCCGTACGTCTTGTAGTCCGATGATGGAACGGGCTTGGCGGAATTAGATCGTGCAATTCCCTCGCACACTCTCCGAAATGTAACCGATAGAAAACCGAAAGGCTGCTACTCGTCGACGATGTTCAAGGCTCTGGAGCTTTGACTTGACAAGCGCGTCATTGCCGATGAGCCTCTTGGCTCGTTTCTCAATTGACTCTAGCGCATCAAGCTGGTATTTAGCGGATCCATCCCAGAGATGAGAGCAGTATACTCCACACACGATCGGACTTGCGCTTGATATAAGTTGAGCAGCTGTTTCGGTGTGAAATACTGTCTCACCTTTGCTAGGATTCCCAGCTTCTTGGCAGCCAGTTTAGGCTTAGCCTCGATGAACGGACCGAAATTGAGGGTTGACGTAAACGTAACGCCAAGAAGCTCAATGTGATCGGTTAACGGCACGGTCACACCACGGAAAGTAGGAGACTGTTGGAAATCGCTCCTTTTTGCGGAAAAGAGACATGCCTGGGTTTTAGCAGCATTGAACTTGACCAGGTTAGCGTCGCCCCATTCGGAGACAGCCTTCAAGGACAAGTTCAACCGCTCCACCATGGCCTCGCGTAGAGACTGGATCTGAGACCCACTAGCCCGCGCGTTGGACGTGTACCTCTCAGCAACAGTGCTGTCGTCTGCATACCCAAAGGAGCCGGGCACTAGCAGACTATTAATATGCAGCAAGAATAAAGTTGCTGAGAGAACCGACCCCTGAGGCACCCCGGCATTGATAGCCAATTGGTCAGACGAGCAGCCATCAATGACCACTCGAATAGACCGATCCCACAGGAAGTCTGCAATCCAAGCACAAAGTCCAGCAGGTAGACCGAAAGAAGGAAGCTTTGCAATAAGGCTTTCATGCCACACCCTGTCGAAAGCCTTTGAGATATCGAGGGAAACGGCAAGCGCTTCTCCGTGTTTCTCAATGGCCTCACTCCAGATGTGAATGGCATACGCTAGAAGAATACCATTTCTTATTTATAAAACGTAGCCCCACACTAGGAATTTCTTCTGTATCGTGGTTGCATTTGCAAACATTTAAACTCACAAACACCCAGCCCCGGAAGAACTATCTGTAGGCCATACAAATATTTGTTCCGTGCAGGGATCGAACCCGCGACATGCAGCGCAGCAATCCAATTGCTCAGCCACTGCGCATGGAGTATTTACATGGAGCGACTGTCTGTCTGACGTCCACAACCCAGTTAGAACAGGGTATTATTTAATACGATAAACTTTGTGACATGTATTTGTATACGTAATATTTTCCTCATTTATTAATAACTTACCTTTAATGTCAGACATTCGATTATTTTCTTAACTTAGACACAACACAACAGTTTTCCTCAAAATATAGGTCAAAATAATTCAAGGTTTCGCAAACATGACATTTAAGTAATACTAAAACCTTGTGCTAGCTCCATAGTGATAAGATGAAGAACATTGTAGCTCACATAACAATATAAAACATTGTTGTATTAGAGCTAAATATTAATTATTCTTAGTATTTCTATTTAGAGTAGGTACCAAAACAAGGATATTTTGTATACGTAAGTTTTGTTTTCATAGACGATTTCCTTACATATTTTCGGGAATTACTGCACAAATAATAATTATTAATGTTGACACATTCTCGGTAAAACAATATCTAAATAACTAGATAACAGGAAACTGTAAAAATATTTTTATAAAGTATTTGGGTTTTAATGCGATTTCATAATTAATTTCAAGAACTCCATAAATAACAACAATATTTATTTATGATAACACCGCGTTACAATTCTTGGTACAGTTTACGAGATTTGTAAACATGTCATTTAAAACTCGCCTAATTTGCAGATTGTTTGGGTTTGAAAATTAAGAATGTAGGTGTTCGTCTTTTTATTTAATAAGCTTTTCTTTCTTCCTGAATAATGTCTCTATAGCAATAAGTAAAGAAAATATGACCCTCCAAAAATGACAAACAATTCCTATTTTTGTCGGGCAAAGTATTTTCTCAGAGTTTTCAGAATTTCGCCTGTCTGATGACAATAAGCAAAATATTAATAACGAAATATGGGTGTACTGTCAGGTACTCCTCTGCTAAACCCATCGAGGTATAATGAGAATGGCAATGTTATGACTGCGTGCTAAGTAATAAAAAAATCTCACCTAAAATATTCCTTGCAGCACTGTGCCTTAGCCAGGAGACACAAAGACCCAAAGACAGGTGGAACATCAGGAGGCACCGATAGGGTACCCTGGCAGTCAGTCGCGGTGTGGTTCCTCGCAAACCCTGCCCCTTCGTTGCAGCAGAGCTGAATGGTCTCTGCCATGTCATCACCGAGGTATCCTGGAAACAATGAAAATGAAGATGAAAACCATTGTCATAATTTCACGCCTTTATCCCCAAAAGGTTTGGCAGTGGTGTACCCTGTAGTCCACTCACAATTCACCAGGTATGTATGAGTCTCATGCTATAGGGCAAGCCTATCGCCATCAACTCATTTGATGATTTATCACCCTCCAAAAAAAAAGGGCCGTGTCTACAATTTCTGATTTCATGAAAAAAAAAAAAATGGTTGCTCTACATGCAAAATTTAAGAAGAATAAGTACAGTATGTAACCCTGTTCACTCTTCATTTAGAAAACAAACTTAAGTAGTGATGCATTGTTTTAACCACAAACAATAAAAATAGCCCCACATAACATAACCTCGTAACACATAACCGATGCCTACGCGCATAAAGGTCATAAATTATGATAAAATACACGAAACCTTATAAAATTAATTTATTGTCATCTGCCCGCCATATTTAAGGCGTCGCGTTCATCGTTAATCATTTATGTGAAGGATGATCATAAATATGTTCGTGATTGCAATATTAATGAGTTTTCAGTGCGGGAAAGTATATTTAGAAATAAGATTGATTTTATGTCTTAAAGCGATTTAAACACGACTTAGTTTGCAAATATGCATGAATTTTGAGTTTTTCCATTTCAAATTAAATATCCAATAACCCAGTGCTGACTTATGGCACAGAGACATGGTCCTTAACTGCTGGCCTCTTAGAGAAGCTCAGAGTCACGCAACGAGCCATGGACAGAGCTATGCTCGGAGTTCCATTGTGCGACAAAATCCGAAATGAGGACACAGCTCTCAGAATATGCAAGTTGAAGTGGCAATGTGCAGGCCACATAGCTCGAACCAACAACCGATGGAGAAGAAAGGTTCTCGAGTGGCGATCACGAACCGGAAGACGCAGCTTTGGTAGGGCAACCGGTGGATGCAAGCGGCAAGTTGCCTTTCGTTATGGCGTTCTATGGGGGAGGCCTTTGTCCAGCAGTGGACGTCTTATGGTTGATGATGACCCAATAACCCAACAATTACACCCTTTCGGGTGTACCCCAATATACCAAAACGATGGGCATAATGACTTCATGATTGTACCGCATTCATATGAGAGAGAAATATCTAAATGAATTTACAAAGAAAGAATCACCCAATTATCTTGTATTTTTACGACATTATACGGTTACCTAATTACTGAAATTTATTATTATGAAGCTTCCATATTTATTATAATCTTTACAGATTTATTACGCTTAAGATAAAAGTGTCGTTGCATACTCTAATAAAGTAACTTCACTTTATGCATTTAACCTAAATTATAACTTTATTCTTGCCGCGTTTGCCTTATTTTGATTCTTGGCCCACTACATACCGAGTTTCCCACTACATACCGAGTTTCCCACTACATACCGAGTTTCCCACTACATACCGAGTTTCCCACTACATACCGAGTTTCCCACTACATACCGAGTTTCCCACTACATACCGAGTTTCCCACTACATACCGAGTTTCCCACTACATACCGAGTTTCCCACTACATACCGAGTTTCCCACTACATACCGAGTTTCCCACTACATACCGAGTTTCCCACTACATACTGAGTTTCCCACTACATACTGAGTTTCCCCCGTGCGTCAGAAAGCACGTTATGCTGTTGTTCCTGGCTGTCAATAATTTGTAGATCTTGGTTAGTAGTCGTTTAATGTCAATGGCCATGACAGTCGTAGTACCAAGGAGAATCGTTTTACCCAGTACTAACTGGATTGTGGAGGTCAGATAGGCTGTCGCTCCATGTAAAATACTGGATGCACTTGGATTATCTAGACGCCGACCCCAATACAGTTGGGTAATAGCTAATCAGATAACAATGGCATATGATATTATAATGGGAAACAAATGAAGAAAACTTATAAAAGGTAAGAAAATAAGGGTATACAATTATAAAGTACTTATATCCCATGTCTGCCGGCGCAGCTGTAGGCCCGAATATCACAAAACTAGAGCCCTGACAAAGCAAAGGGGTTACCGAGACGAGATGACCGAGGAAAAGATGGTTTGAGATTGGCACCAATTGGAAAGAAGAAGCACACCATCGCGAGAAGTAGAAAGAATGGGGGCAGGCCTTTGCCTAGCAGTGAGACAATATGAACGAACTAATTTCATTAATTTTACTGCCCTTATACCATTCTATTTGGGGTCGACCAGGGGCGTATTTACCCTAGGGCCATCCGGGCCATGGCCCGGGGCGCCAGTACGCCAGGGGCGGCGTAGCCGCCTAGCCGCCCCTGGCCGATTACATTTTGTTTTGGTTTTGGCACCATTCGTTCCACTTTTAATTCTCACCTTTTTTATATTTTCTTAACAATCTCAATTCAAGTTTACATAACAAAACCAGGCGTACGACGTTGTAAAATTAGGGACAACCAAGCACAGGCTTATTTTTCTCGCCACCCTGGGGCGGTTTTTCGAATTAGCCTTATGTATATTCCAATCTGCCATATGCCGCCCCAAAAAGCAATTCTATATCCTTCTAATCTGCCGCCCACTGTTTGCTATTCTCGGTAAAAAGAAAATTTAACCTATCTGGAATGCTAAAATTTTCTAGCTCGCTTCGCTCGCTCTTGCCACCGAGTTTTCCTCATTGTCCAATTCAATCCCTCAATGCATTAGTAGTAATAGTAAGTAAAGTATATTTTTTGAACGTTAAAAAGAAAAGGCAGTTACGTTTCCGAGGCAGGCGGCAAAAATTTTCGAGCTCGCTCCGCTCGCTCTTACATTTGCCCTCAAGTCTGAATCATGCATAACTTCTTAAAAAATATCTATCCGTATGAATTGTTGAAACAAGATGTAGAGTCTGTCAAGCGAGTCTAGTCCCATGAAAAGGGCGGCAAATTCAAAAATCACTGATATAAAACACTGATATAGCACGCTGAAAACTTATTGATACTTGAATTTTAAAGTAAAAGGGTTGTGGACTCGACTTGCTTGACAGACTTCTATCAATAAGTTTTCAGCGTGCTATATCAGTGTTTTATATCAGTGATTTTTGAATTTGCCGCCTTTTTCATGGGACTAGACTCGCTTGACAGACTCTAACTTATCCGATGTGTCAAAATTGTTTGAGCTCGTTCGCTGTTTTTGTTTATTTTCGGAACGGCAAACCTTAAAACACTATTAGCTATGGCAAACAAAAGAAAAAAAAAATGATTACACTTTTAAAAATAAACCCGAAGTGTAAAATTTTCAAATAATAAAAAAAAGTATTTTGACTTTTAGCTAGTTTTCTTGGCTAATAATGAAATTAGAAGGGGCGGCGAAATTAGGGTGGACTCCCGGCGGCAAAAACGCACGCCACGAAACTCTACTACCTACTCATTGTTGATTAACTACTTACTCGAAACTGCCCTAGAAAAAAAAAGCAAAAAAGAAAATTTTATGGTATTTTTCTTGACTTCTGGGGTGGCAAAAGTTATTGGCCCGGGGCGCCAAATTTCAAAATACGCCCCTGGGGTCGACGCAACACGTTTTTCTTTTTCGATTGTTTCCTTTTAGACGTCACGGTGGCATTTACTCCTTTCTCTTTCATATCATTCCTCACACAATATATCCATCTTTTCTTTGGCCTTCCTCTGCCTCTCCATCCATCCACATTTATAGGTATCTATCACTTTTTTAGTCACATGCGTTTCATCCCTCCTCATTACATGACCGTAACCAAGACAGACCTTTATTTGTTGGTTAGAAAAAATTAAAGGAAGTCCCTTTAATTTTTTCTAACCAACAAATAAAGGCTAAATAAATTTAATTAATAAACTAACAAACAGGCTAACTAACTATACTAGTCGATAATCCCTCATGATTGACATTTAAAATCCAGCTGAAATTGATGCAGAACTTTAGTAAACAAACCATAAATCATTTTGAATTACTGTATCAGATTAGTTTCCGATTAGGTTACTCGGTATCAGTATCTATTCAGTGGTAGCAATATAAATATTGACAAGGAAGTTGCGACAGACAGACCGATAAGCAATACAAATACTAAATAAACTTGAATTCGGGTATGGGCGAGACGTTTAGATACTCAAATAGATAATGCTTAAGTATCCCAAGCTTGGCGGGACTATGATTTATTTGTAGCACGAAATACGATAGACCCTTATAAGAATGTGGATAGTTACTGTTATAAGAGTAGTGTAACGACAGTGGTAAAAAATAAACAGGAACTGATTTATAACTTTATTCGGGCAGAGCTTCCCCTTACAACTATTACAATCGAGTGCGACAAGACCGCGAAAATGAGCTTGCAGGGCATTATTAAGCTTTATCCCCACCGGAGGCGTTCGGTAGTTATGGCGGTGGCATGGCTCGACTGTCATTGGCTTGGCTGTCATTGGGCTGGCTAGAGAGGCTTGGCTATGGTGGCCCGGCTATGGTGGCTTGGCTATGGTGGCCCGGCTATGGTGGCTTGGCTACGGTGGCTTGGCTGGCTAGTGTGGCACGCTGTCAGTGGGCTGTTGTAACAGTAGAGAAAAATCAAAGAAACTATGGATGGCACTTGTGAAGGATGATATGGGTAGAAGGAAGGTGACTGTTTAGAGATGCAGACGAGTAATAGAGAATTATTTAAGAAGAAATGTGGCACCGATACCTAAATAAATAACTACTAACTAACTGCCTCCGTGGTCGAGTGGAGGCGTTTGCCTTGTGACCCGGTGGACGTGGGTTCGATTCCCACGGGAAGCATACTTTGTAAAGTTGTTTCCAGTTTGGTTAGGACATTGCAGGCTTGAATCACCTGATTGTCTGATAAAAAGATGATTCCGGGCTTCGGAAGGCACGTATAAGCCGGTGGTCCAGGCCGCTAAATGGCGGTCGTCAAACCATGTCAGAGGCCCTTGGGGCGGTTTAGCAACTCTGACACTAAGGCTCGTGGGGTCGATAGACCTCACAGCCCACACGATAAGAAGAAGAAGACCTAAATAAATTGGGATAAGGGCAGCTCAATGATGAAGATGAACCTTCACGGAAAAGCTTCCTCACGAGTTGCTTTTACCCGCGGCTTCGTCTGTGTGGAAGATGAAAATTATCCCACGAGAATCTGATATCGAGATCACATGCCCTGATGATCCTATGACTTAATACAAGTAATGGTCTTGCTATGTGCCATATTCATCGAAATATGTTCAGCTGTTAATTCGGGACTAAGAAACAAACTCACTCTCATAATATTTATTTATGTTAGCATGTGTAAATTCCCTCCGTCAACAGCATTGCTTTAGTCCTATTGAAGATTTATTTATTTTATCTTTAGTTACATTGGCAAAAACCCCATAAGGTTAGCAGATGTCTCTAGGAGATGTAAATCACTTTACACCAAGTGGCCTGTTTGTGTGAGCAGATTCGGAAATCGGTGAGAAAAAAAGACCTAAGGTACATACTTCTGAAACTCTTGTTCAGGATGTTTTATACTTATAATGCAATTTATTTCTGAGTGTTCTGACCATCGCTATTTGCCTCGCCTTTCCCCAAAAAATGTTGGTTGTTTTTTTAAATGTTGTCCCACACTATGCATTTCACCTGCATCGTGGGTGCGTTTACAAACATAACACCCAGACCCGGAACAACTATCAGATAGTTATTCTGTAGGCCATACAAAATACAAATGGGTGAATTGCCCAAGCAAAAAAAATACACGGCAAACCTGAGAACGGTAGTGCAATGCACTAATTTTTAATTTTATATATTTTTTCTCAACAGCGTAAGTACTTCTCTACCTTGACAAAAAAAATAATTGATTTCTACCCATTAATATACGAAAAAAAAAATTACAAAGTGTTATTCTATCATCACAGTGGCCTGTCCTGAACCCAATTCCGCTCATAAAATACCTTCCCCTGCAAATACATTCGTAATAATATTTAAATCGATTTTGTAATCATTAAATTATAATACATTCGATCAAATAACACTATTTTTGTTTGTTTATCTTCTTTCTCATGGATTTGACAGGCAGTTAACTTTTGTCTGGAAAAAAAGTTATCATTTCAGAGGATAGTAAGTTTTAGTAGAATAGCCATGTCAACATTGCGTTGTTACGCCCCCCTCACCTTTCCTCACTTCGGAATTTCGGATCAGTCCGGCTCAAGCTCTCGGCGCGAACGCACCGGTCCCAACGTCTTGCGGTTTCCCGCCAAAAAAGTAAGTTTATCATTTCAGTGATATGAGGACAAAAATAATTTCATTTCGGTGGCTGTTATAACTCGTGTTAGATTAGTATGCACAGTATATCATTTCGGTGGTAATTTTTATCATTTCGGTAGACACTTTTCATTTCAGTGGACTCTTAAAAAATCATCCTTAAAATATATATGTAACTTTTGATGATATTTGATGTCCACTCACGCACAATGTTATAAAATAGGCTAAAGTTTTATTTGTCATTAAAAATATGTAGATAGCATTGAAATAAAAAAAATCCACCGAAATGACACATAAAAATCTCTTGTTGAAATTCACCCAAATACTTATTTGTTCTGTGTGGGGATCGAACACGCGACACGTAGTACAGTAGTCAATCGCTCGGCAACTGCGCCAACGCATTGATTGGTTAGTTGATTGGCTTCAGGGCTAGTTTCCAGTCTAACCAGATTTTACCAGATGCTGCTGCATGCCAATATTTTACAGGGAGCGACTATATTTAACCTAACAGATATATGTGTTGGGGTCCCCTACGTTTCTTCGAAACACTATTCTTCGAGGAGTTTGTTCCGCCACTTCTACTTCTCAGCTAAAACACTAGGAAGTGTCGAAGGGTGTGCGTTTTGGGGGACTGTCTCTTGTAATTAAGTAAATTTGGACGTTCGAAAAGTGCTGATTATCAGCCTAGTTTGAATAAATGACTATTGATTTAGTTTTTATCTAACCGCCATAACCCTGCAGCCAGCAGCTAATGGGTATCACGATATCTGTAAGACTGGTTGTCAGAGTTTTGTGTTGCAAAGATATTTGAGTAAATAGGTTACTGTATCACTAAAAGTCTCTAAAATACATATTGTCAATGAGTAAAACCCATATTTCAATTCTAACGACTCATTATTATATCTCAAACCTTTAGACACACTTATGACGACCACATGGTGTATTAAAAATTAATTATTCTCATCAAAATAAACAATTTACGGCCGATGAATCAAATGTACCGAATAACCTCAAAAGTGGGTCAGCAGCTTTGTAGCACAGATAATATTGAAGTATGAGGAAAAATACGGTCAAGTGCGAGACGATATAAATATATAAGAGTACCTACAGTTTGTATATTTATTTAGGTCAGTGTGTGAACGAAATCAAGTACCTACTTAAGTAGGTACTTGAGTACTCGCTCCCGACTCTTTCGTGGGAATATTTTTGAGATTTACTTATTTTGCAATGTATATAATATGATGTTCGTTGGGCCCAGTAGGAGTTTTTTAGGGTAGATTAGGGTTTTTTGTGGTTTTGCTTTTCAAAGGCGATGGCCCGTTAATTGGTCTAGTCGTTCCAAGCTCTACTAACTCTAAGCATGAAGTTCTAGGTTCGATTCGGGCAAATTGACAGGTTTATCATGTACATTTTTCAGTTTCAGTCACGGTTTGTGCCCGGTTAATGGTAATAGGCTCGCATCTTATAATATAACTGGCGAAATCAGGAGTGCCTACTTACTATTAGGCACACCTCTTCCTAACCCTTTTTTTTTTTGGTGGGTGGAAAGTCATCGAATGACCCCCCCCCCCCCCCCGCTCTTGGGCAGAGCGAAGGGGAGTGTCAGACTTCTACTAACTAAAAACCGAACCCATGTTCCTTCTTTGCCCTTGCGCCGAGGCCACGTAATCTAGTACAAAATATCGCGGCCCCGACGGGACCTCTTCCTAACCCTTCGGGGCTTTACAGGAGTGATGTGATGTATATTACGAGCTAATTTGCTTAAAGCCATCCAGCTTTTGTGTTTTTTGTTTCCGAAGTCTACCGGAACCATATACCGCAGCAATGATGCTGCCCTATCTCTATGACAAACAAATGACAAACCGCAGCTGTTACTTTCGTAGATTTACGAAGTCGTCTTTAGAAATGCTCCATAAAAAATGCCCAAGCACTCATAGATGACATTGTCAGCATGATAATCTACCTAGCCTTTCCCAATTATATTAGGTTCACCTTCCAGTCTTACTAGATTCAACTGAATAGGTACCAGTTTTTATATAGAGCGACTGCCTATCTGACCTCCACAACCCAGTTATTGGGTAATACAATACCCTCCGATAAGAGTTGTCAAACTTTCAGGCCATTGACTACCTGTTACGACTGCCAAAGATCTATAAATATGACAACCGAGACCATCGGCTTAACGTGCTTTCCGGGACACGAAAAAAACTCTGTATGTAATGGATGGTCACCCATCCACGGACCAAACTAGGCAAACGAAGTTTAACCTGAAGATTGTCCCAAGTAGCAGTAATAACTATTTAGCCACGACCTCGTCTTAGATGACACTGGATCTTACTGAATCCAGCCTGCTTCCGTGGTCGAGTGGTTTAGGCGTTTGCCTTGTGACCCGGTGGTCGTGGGTTCGATTCCCACGGGAAGCATACTTTGTAAAAGTTCTTTCCAATTTGGGTAGGACATTGCAGGCTTGAATAACCTGATTGTCTGATAAAAAGATGATTCCGTGCTCCGGATGGCATGTATAGGCCGGTGGACCCTGCCGCTAAATGGCGGTCGTCAAACCATGTCAGAGGCCCTTGAGGCGGTTGAGAGACTCTGACACTAGGGTGTGTGGTCGTTAGACCTTACTGCCCACACGATAAGAAGATGACTGAATATGGAGCAACCTCATTATTCCTAAGTTCTAAACAACGAACCGATGATAATGGCAATAACTACTAAAATACCTCTCGCTACTTACAGAAGGAAATGATCAATTTCAGGCCTTTAGCCTCCGCGTCAATGACCTGAAGTTATTTGTGCTATTGAGTGACCTAATAACGATTTAATTGCCTAATGAGTTTCAGGAAATGGGACAAAGAGCTTATTCATGGATGTTTGGAGAAAACTACTCACTGACTGCCTAGTTGGCCTAGTGGTCATAAGCCCCACTGCTGAGCATGAGGTTCTAGGTTCGATTCCCGCGTCGGAAATTTCTCGGAAGTAGCCAAGGAGTTTAGATTAGTGCGCCCCATATAACAGCCAAAAATTGGGAATACGGCTAACTACAAGCAATTTTCGCCTACTGCATTAATTTTATTTTCATGTTAGGTATACCACGCGGCATATAAGTTGAACATGCGCAGTAGTCAAATTTTAGACGTCCCATACAAATCAAACAGGGAACCTGCGCAGAACGACGCCATTTTGTTTCAAGTTATTTGCCTAGGACTCTAACAAAACTAAGATTTTGGAACCCGTACCTATTATTATCATAAAATTGATCACATCTCAAAGTTACAATAGTTATTTCATGAGAAATTGGCATTGAGTGACAGTACACCTCTGCCTTACCCTACGGAAATAACAGGCGTGATGTTACATACGTTATATTTTAATAAGTTGACTTCATTCACTGTTCTTACAAGATGTTTTTGGTTTACTTTTAGCAAGTATTTGTAAGTAGTGGAATTCTGCTTACACTGTATCCAATAAAGCTTGAACATACTCTCTTTTAACAGATCGTAACACTTTATAAGTGTCATTAAAATCAGGTCGCTGAAGTTTCTCCTCTAATGAGATGATATCGTGCAAGAACCCTATTTCTAGAGCAGCAGGGTTTATTATTGATTGGCAATTAAATTGAGTTAAGAGAATCGGTTCTGTACAGTTTATATTACATTTTCAGTGTTCGGAATATACATGTTTATAAAAAGGGGTTCGTATTTCACATTCATGAGCTCTTAAAGTGCTGATTTGATAGCTGGCTACTAGATAAAGATAATGGGGTGCTAGAGACAGTATGTCATTACTTTTTGTTTTACTACTTCTTTATGGATAGTTCCTTTCCTGGTTTCAGGGCTTTATGCGGCTCATGCATGGACCTCAGACATGGCTTTGGATCATCATCAGCCATTCAATTCCCGGGTCGGAAAAAAAGTGCTATTGGGTTTTTCATTAGAAAATTCCCAGTAGTAGCCCGGCGTTTGGAAGTTGGCGGTATAATACCCCCGTGCCTCGGAAAGCACGATAAGCCGTTGGTCCTGCTCCTGATCTCTCTCCGGTTCGGACTATTAGAGAAAAGGAACGGAGAGTGCACCTGTGCCTGCGCACACACTTGTGCACTATAATATCTCCCGCGCCGATGGCTAATCTCCGCTGAGATTACGATACGGCCGGCGGAAAGTGTCTGCAAGGAGTATTTGCGACTTATTTTTAAGGATATTGCCTAAAATATACGTAAAAATCAGCTTGGAGAAAATACGTGAAGTAAGTAATTTTTTTGTGTACCTTGATGACCTGACCTGAAAATTGGCCGTCCAAGCAAGCTAGCTGGTAGTGTGTGTTCTTAGTTCATACTAACACTAGTCTGAGTAGTGACTAGTTTGAGTCACCAGTAGTATTGACTGGCCTGTTGGTCTAGTGGTTAGTGACCCTAACTGCTATGCCGGAGGTCGTGGGTTCGATTCCCACCCAGGACAAATGTTTGTGTGATGAGCACGATCATTTGTTCTGTGTCTGGGTGTAATTTATCTATAATAATTATGTATGTATTTAGTAATATATAAGTATGTTTATCAGTTGTCTAGTACCCATAACACAAGCTCTGCTTAGCTTGGGACTAGATGGCGTTGTGTGATAGTTGTGAAAAAAAAAACGTCCACATTTCCTTCGTCAGAAAATACGTGACGTCTGGCGGCCCTGGGATCTTGGACTATTACGTTTTTTTTGCAATTTGCCGGGCAGTGTCAGGTTGTATGCTAAATGAAATAGGATTTGCGGCCGTAACAAATGCGACTTTACTGAGTAATAATATGGTAATAATGATTAAAATCACCAATACAACCCTCTCGGTTCATAAAGGTTCCTTAAATGCCATTTTCATCAAATAGTCACTCAAGGAACCTTTATAGGAAAACATTCCCCACTGTAATACTACTCTACATTTTGTTTTAATTATTTTTTTTTTATTTATTTATTAAAACTTTATGCACAACAAAACGTACAAAGGCGGACTTGGACTTGGAAGTGGAGAGGAAATACTACCTACTAGTAGGATGAAAATAAAATGGATAACTGTATAAAATGAACATGTCTCTGCCAAAGGCCAGTCAGGTACTTACTGTAACTTAAAGGTCAGGTAAGCACAGTCGTTAAGTTTTACATTTTAATTATGAAACGGTTCATTATTGTCCTCCTTCATCTTCGTCGTTTCAATGATTCTTGACAAACGTAATAGCATTACGCCTGTACTATAATCACTGAATAGTTATATAGGGCCACAGACTCCATCGAAGTAGAGTCGAGACGCCAGGAGAGGTGTTGTAAAATAACTCGTAATTATTATTGTTTAGTGCGATGAGTGGTGTACTGTAAGGCGGCGTCCTAATTGGCAACGATCGAACATTGCGTTCTCGTCGATTAAACTCCCAATTTTATGTGTGTCCAAATAGATCTTTCAAGTAATCGCACGAAAACAGTGAAATGTTTAAAAACTAGCGTTTTTAAGCGAAAATAGATTTGTAAGTGGGAAATTAGTGTGTTTAATTACGTCGTGCGACGAAAACGCATCGTTCGAGCGTACGATCGTTGCTAATTAGGACGCCGCCTAAGCGGTGTGCTGTGATCGGCGTGCCGATTTCAACGTCTCCTCTCTTCTTCGTTTTGAAAATCTTCTTACGTTTCCGGTTTTGTGGAGTCCGGTCCTCAGGCAGAGGTGAACCTAGTAGTACACACGGCTACACATCAAGCTATATATTTCTAGTTTACGCTGATCTCGCATTGTACGGAAATCCTATACAATGCGAGGCCAGTTTATACTGGAAATGTATAGCTTGATGTGTAGCCGTATGTACACCCATTTAGTATTTATATCTCCCAGGTGAACATTAGACACTAATCCTATTATACCTATAGGTTTTAATTTAATTTTAATTTGCATCTCTTCTTATTTCTGTTTACGGATATATGTTTACTGCCTGTATAATCAATTGCCGGTCTTATATGCTTATCTCCTAGGATTCTAGGATCCTCTTTGCATAACTAATTATCCTGTATACTTAGTTCATGAGCAATGCTTTAATCAACGATAAAAATAGATATGCAGCTACTGCTGATTACGTTGCGTGGGATGTCCTGATCAAGCTTTTGTGTTCTTAAAGAAATAAGATAGTAAGATCTAATCATCATCATCATCATCATTTCAGCCAAAAGACGTCCACTGCTGAACATAGGCCTCCCCCAGGCGTCGCCACATTGACCGGTCCCGTGCGTCTCTCATCCAGCGGTTTCCTGCAACCTTGACCAGGTCATCGGTCCACCTAGTGGGAGGCCTTCCAGCGCAACGTCTTCCGGTTCGCGGTCGCCATTCCAGAACTTTTCGGCCCCATCGGCCATCCGTTCTGCGAGCAATGTGCCCTGCCCTTGCCCATTGCCACTTAAAAGTCTGATCTAATGTAAGTAAGATCTAATGGGTGTAAATATATATCTTAACGAAGCCGAGCCCGAAAGACACATTCTCGCCGCTAGGTATGCAATAGCTTTTTACCCGACTACGGCAAAGCCAAAGCAGGGTTATGATTTTGACTGGCTATGTATGTATGTATGTATGTGAGTATCTTCATCTGTTCCCTCATAGCTTCTAATCTACTTATCGGAACTCGACATATGAGGTATCGTTAGAACCGTCTTAATTTTCCGCTGAACATAGGCTACGTGACGTGTCACAAAAAGTGATTTGGCGCCCTCTAGCGGACAAAATATAAGGCTTGAAAAATAAAAATGGAGATAAATGCGCCGTGTTTGGTATCAAGGGCCTCACTTGTACATTTTTCTTTCTAGATCATGCTTCTATTTACGGAGATATTGGGGGTGTAAGTTCTAACTTTTTGACAGGTTTTTTTTTACTTTATTTTAAATACATCCATCAGTACAGCACAATGTTTCGAGAACGTGACATGGAGTTCTACCGTAAAACGTTATTTTTCACACCCTAAAAAAGTCCTTTCCCAAAAGTATTTTATGGGAGGCACGGTGGAATATCGGTATGTAATTAGTAGGTGGTCACCCATCCACAGACCAACTTAGGCAAGCGCGGCTTAACTTGAAGATCAACCCCCGAGACGCTGATTTTATCAAGCCACGAGCTCTCCAGTGTTTTAAAATCGAAAGATTCTATTAAAAGTAGACAATAAAGTCTAAACGTCAGAGCGAGATACAAACCAGGCACTCAATAATTTTTTTACCCAAAAACACTTAATCTCACACATCATAATTTAATCTCGAAGCAATATAATAAAACTAAGCTATTATAAAACTCAATCAAAACGTATGCTCAAAACAGATTAACATCTCAACCTATTACAGTTCTTTCACAACTGAATTACCTGCGCTGTTATAAACGCTGTCAAAATCATCACCTGCTGAGGCTTTTGCCTACTATTTTGAGGTCTAACTGGATGCAGCTGAATACCAGTATTTTCTTGGAGCAACTGCCTATATTCTGAGCTAAACTATCCAGCTTGTACACACGGCTACACATCAAGCTATACAAAACCAGTTAATCTTGGCCTCACTTTACTAGATCTTTCGCACAATGAACGATCAGATTATACTGGTTTTGTATAGCTTGATGTGTAGCCGTGTGTACTGGGTAATACGATACCTCTTGGTAAGACTGGTTGTCAATAACTGAAAAGTCTGTCACAATTATAATGATCTTTACTTTATTGAGAATACAGTTGCTATTGGACTGCAGAGTCGAAATAATTTATTTACAAACATTGCCCGTTCACGTGCTCATTCTTATAGGTACGAATACATACGAAATTTCCTATGCGAATGGGCAATATTACACTTCTATTTCCATATTTGACGTTCAAATTGCCTTTGGTTGATTTGAAACGGTTTGCCTTCTTGGCATTGAATTTGGATGTTAGAGGTAAAAGAGATACCGTGTCCCTGGAAGGCTGGAACACAAGAGGCTAAGAAGGAAAATGGGTGGGTTTTAGTAAGTACAAGTCTGACACTGCCTTCCGGTCCACCCCGAGCGGGAGGGGTAATTTGATTGATGATTGACCATTCGACAGAAAAAAAACAAGAGGTAAAACAAAATCGAAAGGACTGTAGTAGTCGTTGTAGCATCCCACCTCATAAGATGTATCTATCAGTTGCTACTTGAACCACTTTTGTTTAATGGCTTTCTGAATTGCATTTGTTTTTGTTTATGTTTATTGCTTAGTGCAGTCGGGAGGTAAAGTAGATGAATATTCTGATATTTCTATAACATTCGAGTCAAAATTATGAAACATACCAATTTTTAATAATTATTACTAAATTCGAAATGAAAATCAAATGGGTTAGGTTTGGTACTTCAACCTACCTATTTTTTTTATTAATACAAAATGCGGATCTATATGTCCTTTTCCAGATTCCAGGTCAGTAAGGATCGGTTCAGTTATTTTTACGTCAAAACATAACGGACAAACACAAATAATAATGGTGTAACGCGACAGCCTTGCTCCTCGGCGCCTCAAAGCTTGCATGCCATGCGCGAAAGACGCGCATGCGTATGACAGAAGGCGATGTGTCAGATAGGCGGCGACGTTAGATTGTGTGACGTTGGTTTTATTCTTTGTAAACCCTTTTCTTTAAAATAAATGTTTGAAGGTGCTTACTTGATTTTATTAAGTGTAAGCCTTTTACACTGGCGCTCAACTAGTGGCCACGAATCATCGACGACGCCAGTCGCCATTCTCATGAGTTCTTCGTTCGAACTAGACCTAAGCGATCACCAATTGTTTTGCTGAAGTGCGACGCTGCTATTCCTTCATCATGCCGTTCGTGCCGAGACGAGCCGCAGGCCGTCATCACGCCCGCGCCGATGACCAGGAGCAGAGCAACACGGACGACGAGGCCCGTGAAGTCGCCAGCGCCGAAGCGCCTGGTGAGGCGCCGACGCAGCAACAGCCGCCACCAGCGGCGGGACCATCGCAGGTCGTCAACGAGCTCACAATATTTATGGAAGCCTTCGCCAGGTCTCAGACGGAGGCTAACAAAAAGCTAATAGAGACGCTTTTTTCTTCGTCATTCGCGCGGTCGTCTGCGCCGACGACTGCCGATGGGTGCGCCGCAACGAGCTTGGGGGCCAACCCCTTACATGGAGGAGGTAACTTCAGTACGTGTTCGGCCCGCTTCGACGGCGCGACGAGGAAAATCGAGGTTTTGGATGCGTTTATTGACGCGGTGCAGGTGTTCAAGGACTGCACCGGGGTCAGCGACGAGCACGCTCTGCGTGGACTACCCATGCTACTCGCCGGCGAGGCGGCGGTATGGTGGCAGGGCATCAAGAAGAGCGTACGAGACTGGGAAGATGCCATCAAGCATCTACGTGGGATGTACGGTATCGTCAAACCCGCGTACAAAGTGCTGCGCGAAATATTTGCCGAGGAGCACGTGGTTCCTCAGCGTAGTGAGGTGTTCGCATGTAAAATTAGGGCACTTATTAGTACCTTACCATATACATTGTGCGATGAAGCCAAAGTGGACATAGTGTACCTACGGACTATTAGATCGTAAAATTCGCAAGCGTCTGCCACGGGAGTCAGTTAGTACTCTCGACGATATGGTATGCAGGCTGCGACACGTCGAGGAGTGCATGGCGGAGGTAGAGGTAGTACAACCTACTAAAACCGTAAGTAAGCATACTAAAACTAGTAACGTCTTACCACACGATGCCCCCACTAGCTCAAACACTATTCCCAATATACATTCGAACGCTAGTAATAAAAATACTAAAAACAATAACAAAGGTTTGTTTTGTTATGGTTGCGGCCAACAAGGCGTTGTAAGGTCAAAATGCGATAAATGCTCGCAAAGTAGTAAAAGCATTAAAACTAAAGGTACATCATCATTTAATTCGATTGAAATTAATAGCTATCTGCCTATCCACGAACGAGATTGTGAGTCGCATTATTTTCATTCCGAACATTCTTTTGATAGGCCATATTTTAGTCATTTTGACAAAGAGGCGTATTCTGGAAAACGTCCCTATTCTGGTTACTCGGAAATAATGTCGAATACCATGAAAAAGTCGAATTCGACATTTTCCGAATCCGATAGTTTTGATCGGGTCGAATATTTATCGAGTTATGTGTCGAATCACAGGGGGTCGGCAGAGCCTGTAGCTATTTTTGGTGTGGGTATTGTCCCCGACCAGTGTTGGCCCTTGGTTAACATAACTGTAGGAAATTCCGAGGGTGTAGTTTTTATTGACACAGGTGCTTCGCATTGCCTTGCCAGCCCGTCGCTTCATCGAGTATTGATGGATGCTGGTACCGAGTTTGTAGAAACTCAACGCCCCGTCACTCTGGGCGATGGATCGAGAACTGCGCGCACGGTTCTCAGCGGTAAGTGTAACGTGAAGATACAGGGGCGCGATGTGTTGACCACGTTCTTAACTATTGTTGGGGCAGATTCGAGAACTCTTTTGGGTCGTGACTTTATTACTGATGCTGGTATTGTACTTAACTTGCCTCAGTTGTGTTGGAGTTTTGTTGATGATCCCAAAAGCAGGTACGATTTTGTTCAAACTCATAGTCATGTGTCGTCGAATTATGCGGAAGCTCCATGCATGGAGGCAACTCAGCTGTTTTTGAGAGAGGACGAGGGTATGCAATTGTCAGCCGAGCAGCGTACTCAGCTGAACAATCTGATTGCTAAGAAAGCCGACCGCTTCGCTGCTGACGGCGAGCCTACGATTTTCGCGACACATCATATCAAGGTAGGAGAGAAACAAGAACCAATAGCTTCTCCCCCCTACCGTTTGTCACCAGCCAAAAGGCTGATATTAGAGAAGGAGTTAGACAAGCTGTTGGGTACTGACGTGATAGAAGAGTGTGAGTCTCCATGGGCAGCCAACGTAGTCTTGGTGACCAAAAAGGACGGAGGTATGCGACTTTGCATTGACTACCGTAAATTGAATGCAGTCACAGAGCCAGATAGATATCCACTTCCGAGGATAGACGATGTTCTCCACGCGGCCAAAACCAGCAACTTCATGTCAACTTTTGACCTTCGATCAGGTTACTTCCAGGTTGCCGTAGCTCCAGAGGATCGGGACAAGACAGCGTTTGTCACACCGTTCGGCACATACCGTTTTAAGCGGATGCCGATGGGCCTACGTAATTCTGGCGCCACCTTTCAGCGGATGATGGATAGGTTCAGGTCAAATCTTCAAGACGTGTCCCTCCTATGTTATTTAGATGATCTGATCATCCTGTCAGACAGCTTTGATCAGCATCTTAAGGACCTTGAAGCTGTGTTTGACCGGCTTGAACTATTTAACTTAAGGATCAATCGCGAGAAAAGTTATTTCGCCCGGGATTCTGTCAAGTTCTTAGGGCATCTCATTGTTCCCGGTGGTATCCAGGTTGATCCTGGTAAGACGGCTGCCATTAACAATATGCCTGCCCCTAAGAATCACACTCATTTAAAGTGCTTCCTGCAGACTTCTAGTTGGTTCAGGCGTTTCATGCCTAACTATGCCGAAATAGCGAGGCCATTGACTTCACTTTTAAAGAAGAATAGTACTTGGCATTGGTCCTGTGATCAGCAGTCTGCGTTTGACAGTATAAAGCAACTGCTTGTGTCTGCACCTATATTACGTCAGGCTGACGAGACCCTACCGTTTGCCCTCAGGACAGACAGTAGTGGCTATTGTCTTGGGGCAGTTCTAATGCAGGGGGAGGGGCCCGATGAGCGCCCCATCGAATATGCTAGCCGTCTGTTAAACCAAGCTGAACGGAACTACTCCACTACAGAGAGGGAAGCCTTAGCGGTAGTGTGGGCGGTAACCAAATTCCGCGGCTACATAGAAGGCGCTGAGATCATCGTGAAGTCGGATCATCAGCCATTGAAGTGGTTGATGAACGTCAAATCACCGAATGGACGCTTGACCAGGTGGGCATTGACTCTACAGTCATATAACTTACGCATTGAGTACACCCCTGGTAAGTCCAACGTGATCGCCGATACCCTCTCGCGACCAGCCTGTACTATCGAAGCAGATTGCGACCTTTGCCGAACTGTAGTTGACGTTCCGACTAGAGGTGCTCGTGATTATCGTGCAACCCAGTTGGAGGACCCCGATGTCCGCAAGATTATAAACGATCTTGAGGCATTGGACGAACCATTTAGGGGGAGAGCGTGGGCCGATCGCGGCTACGTCATCTCCGACGGTGTACTTTATAGGTATGGACCGGAGTCGAGTGAAAACGACGATGCTTGTCTAGTGGTACCGTCAAGTGAAAGAAGCAAGGTTCTCGCTGACTACCACGACGCTCCCACTGCCGGTCACCTAGGCGTCGAGCGTACCTTGCAGCGTATCGTTTCACGATATTACTGGCCGGGTATGAGGACGTTCGTCACCGATTATGTTAAGGAATGTGTCCCTTGTCAAAGGTACAAAGTAGACACTCGTAAACCGTCTGGGCTGGTTCAGTCACCGGCCGTGACGCAGCGGTTCGAAGTCGTTGCTGTAGACCTTTTCGGACCACTTCCGCAGACTAAGTCAGGTAACAAGTGGATCCTGATTGTTGAAGACGTTTGTTCACGTTGGGTGGAATTATTCCCTTTGAAGAGCGCAACTAGTCTGGACTGCGCCGAAATCCTGGTAAATGAGGTTTTCTTGCGATACGGTGTTCCTCGGAGAATGATCAGCGACAACGGAGTACAGTTCATAAGTGAAATTATGCAGCAGGTGTGTTTCGTCTTTGGTATCGACCAAGCGCTGACTCCATATTATCACCCTGAAGCGAACCCCGTTGAACGCAAAAATCGTGACCTGAAACCGCAGATTGCCATCCACGTAGGTAAGGAACACTCAACGTGGGATATTCACCTGGCGGCCGTAAGGTTTGCCATGAATTCTGCCGTGACTAATAGCACAGGTTATTCGCCTGCTATGATAACATTCGGGCGTGAATTGCGTGCGCCCGCAGATGTCGTTAACGACATGCGCGCTATTGTAGATAGTGATAAGTTTATAGCTAACGTGACGCCTTTTCTTAAGCGTCTGTCAAATGTTCTAATAGATGCAAGGGACGTACATGAGAAGGCGCAGGAGACTCAGAAGAAGTACGCGGACGAGCATCGCCGGACTGCACCCGATTATAAGGTGGGTGATTTGGTGTTACTCAAAACCCAAGGGTCTAATGATACTGGTCGAGGGCAAACTCCAAAATTTATTCCTAGGCGTGACGGACCGTACAAGATACGCGAAATCTTAAGTAGTACGATTTATAGTCTTGAGCGTGTCAATGGGGAGATATTAGGAAAATATCATGCCTCTCAACTTACGCCTTTTATCGGGCAGATGCAAAACCCTTTGCAAGAAAAGCGGAAGAGAGGCCGCCCGCGTAAATCTTAAAATTCTCAGAGTTATAGTTTCGTTTTAGTTTTTGTTTTGTCCTAGTCCAAACGCGAGGACGTAGTGTTTGAACTAGAGGGGGAGCCTGTAACGCGACAGCCTTGCTCCTCGGCGCCTCAAAGCTTGCATGCCATGCGCGAAAGACGCGCATGCGTATGACAGAAGGCGATGTGTCAGATAGGCGGCGACGTTAGATTGTGTGACGTTGGTTTTATTCTTTGTAAACCCTTTTCTTTAAAATAAATGTTTGAAGGTGCTTACTTGATTTTATTAAGTGTAAGCCTTTTACAATGGTTATTTAATTGATGTTTTCACTTGTTTTACGTGTAAAGCCTAACTAGTAGACAAAACATGTACCTAATTAGCGCATGTTTACTTTAACCTGGTGAACATAAAGGGCAAATAACAGTCATTCATTGTTTTTAGCTTCAAACTGCCGAACGAAAGGTCATACGATTCTAACCTTACTCCTTCTTAAGACAATCATTGGCTAAGTAGGAAGGTGCTAACAAGCCCCTAAGTGTCTTCCACTTAAAGCAAAGACTAAAAAGTATAAAATAAATTAATAGTTTAAAAAACACTAAAAATCACGCTTTTAGGTGCACGTAAAAGTCGAAAAATAAATTACGGATCGTTCAAGTTGTCTCTATTTCTGGGCTGAAGTGTAAACTATGAGTTACCGCGGCTCCGACACAAGGGCGAGGAAGAAGGAACATGGGTTGGTTTTTAGTCAGTAGAAGTCTGACACTCCCCTTCGCTCTGCCCAAGAGCGGGGGGGGTTATTCGATGATTTTCCACCCACCAAAAAAAAAAAAAAAAAAAAAAAGTGTAAACTATGTGCTTTTAATTATAATATTTGATTGTAAAAGCGTGGGGCGCTGGAACAGGAAAGATTTTTTGTATACCTTGTTGAGAAATCAAGTTAAGCGATGTTTCGGGAAGCAGGTTACAGAGATCGGCGCTCTAACTAGAGTTGCAGCACGACTAGTAGGAGGCTCTACATTAAACAGGGTGTTCAAAGTACTAGTCAACAGTGGCAAAATGTAGAGTTCTTGTTCGTGTATTTGTTTACAAGAAAGTCTTTCCTGCTCCAGCGCCCCACGCTTTTACAATCAAATATTATAATTAAAAGCACATAGTTTACACTTCAGCCCAGAAATAGAGACAACTTGAACGATCCGTAATTTATTTTTCGACTTTTACGTGCAATTAAAAGCGTGTTTTTTAGTGTTTTTTAAACTATTAATTTTTATTAATAAGGCGGTACAAGTCTACAGTCATCACCATCAGTCATCAATTCATGAACGCTGAAGCACTTTTGATGTTGACTGTACTCGAGGGCCTGTGCCACCATCAACCAATCAATTTAAAAGCAGTTATGAACTCATAACCTTAGGAATGCAATTGTAGAATCAGCTTGATCAATTAATATTGTGCATTGCTTTGTCTTGTTTTTATACTGTTTAATAGAGATTCTGTGTCATATGCGCTTTTGCAGACATCTATATTCAGTTGACTGCCTTCCAAGTCTAGTGTTCGCAAGCGATACTGCTAATAAGCTCACTCATAAAACATGGAACTTCAAACTGGCGAAAGGGGGCGTAAGTAATTGTGTGGAAGTGTTTGCGAACGAGAAACACTGGCCTGCTGTGATACAGTTTTAACTAGTACGGAGGTCAGTGTTAATGAAGCTCCAACAACCGTCTAACGCATAAATACACTACCAGATGCCCACGATTTTGCCTGCGTGGATGCAAAAAAAAATACAAATTATATACTAAAACCTTCCACAAAAACCACTCTATCCATTGGTGAAAACAGCATGAAATGAAGTGCAGTATCTCTTGAGTTGATAGCGAACAGACAAACGCGGCAGAGGACTTTCTCAAATCACAGGTTTTGTATGTAAGCCATTCTTTTGAATTATCAATCAACTTCGACTTTTTCAAAGTTGGCATAGTAAGTTTACCTGTGTTTCGAGGAAATATTATGCCATACATTTATTAATTCATAAATATTATTTGAAAACCGTTCAAGAATACGAGGCGAACTTTAGCAGAAATGCCAAAGCAACGTACTGTAAGTACGTAATACGTCATTATGTAGTCATTTGTGCATCATTCATAAACTGACGTATTTAGGTGACATTTACACCACCTCCTAAATATTTATTTGTGGAAAATGGTTGAGCATTCAGTAAACTCTGGTTTCGTTAGCGATTAGGGTTTTTTTATGGGACAAGCCCGCCACACTATTCCCAAACCACTGTAACTCTTGTTAGCCAGAATCAACAGTGGCGAGTGTGGCGACCACAAGAAAAGCGCTGAGACAATGAACATCGACGAAGTCCCAGAGAAGCGATTTAACTGTCTTGGATCCCGCAACGATTTTAATCAGAAAAGAATAGCGGAGGAGTAGGAAAAAACATAACTTCCACTTCCCGAGATTGAGCGATTAGGGTTAGGGGATTTGTCCAACTTTTTGGCTCTCAACAAACGCTTATTAATAACTGTCATTCGGGTCGACCTTTAGGTTAAGCCACGCTTGCCTATGCTGGTCTGTGGATGGGTGATGGCCATTACATACCTAATTTCCTTCGTGCCTCGGAAAGCACGTTAAGCTATTGGTCCCGACTGCCATACTTATCATACACATATTTGGCAGTTGTTACAGGTAGTCAGTGACCTGAAAGTCTGACAACCAGTCTTACCACACGGTTCCTTATTACCCAGTATTAACTGGGTTGTGGAGGTCAGATAGGCGGTCGCTCCGTGTAAAATACTGGTATTCAGCTGCATCCAGTTAGACTGGAAGCTGACCCCAACATAGTTTGGAAAAGGCTAGGCAGATGAATCAACGTTAGACGTTCTCGCCTTCTGATGATAACTCACTGATCACCTATTACCAGGGTTCGCAGCCATACTTTCTATTATATGTGAGAAATACAACGAATCTGATCACCCAAACGCTTAGATAACAGACGTGTTCTTGAGTGGGGCCCCAAATTGGCAAGCGTAAGGCCCGGGCTTAGGCTTGGTGGAGTGACGATCTTCGCAAGGTGAATGGAAGCATCTGGATGAGAGTTTCCGAGAATCGAATAAAATATTTGTATTACTTTGTGTATTTTATTTCATCACCACTGCTCTCAAAACGGTGAAGGTAAACATCGTGAGGAAACCGGCATGTCGAAAACATGTGACATCTACCAAACCACAATGGGCCCGCATGGTGGATTATAGCCCATTCTATCTAATAGAGAAGAGAGTCTCAGCCTGAGTCCCAGCAGCGGGAACATTATAGGCTGATTATGCTTATGCATGCTTTGCGATAAAAGAGACCCACGTCCTGCTGTGGACTTGTATAGGCTGTACTTGACCTGATGATAATGACCCAAACGCTTTAGTTTTTAAGAGAGAAGCATGACGATTACAAAACCTCCTTACCATATAAGTAAGAAGGTTAGAAGAAAACGTTAAACACGTAACCTCCTCCTTTTTTAGAAGTGGTTTAAAAAACAACACTTCCGTCGCTTTATTTACCATAGACAAACATAACATCACGCCTTCAATCGTCGAAGGCAGAGGTATACATCTATCGTACTCCCACGATTCACCAATTATTGTTTAAGCCCCAAGTTATAAGAGTGACCCCTATTGCCATCAATCGGGCACAAATAACCAGAAGCACTCCATAGCTGCTATACAAATACAAAAAAAAAAAATACAAAAAAAAATATTTCTTCTCAAAAACATTGACAGACATAAACTGAGGCAGCCCCAGTAAATTACAATGATATACTAAGATATTCCTGATGGAAAAATCCAATGACACTTTGTCCGACCAAGGAATTGAACCCAGGACCTTATACTCAGCAGTCACAAGGCAGTCATCATCATCATCAGCCTATAATGTTCCCATTGCAAGGGACTCAGGCCTCCTCTCTAAGAGAGGGATAGGCTATAATCTAACACGCGGGCCCAGTGCGGGTTGGTAGATGTCACATGTCTTCGATTTTTTTGATTCTTAGACATGCCGGTTTCCTCACGCTGTTTTCTTTCACCGTTTTGAGAGCAGCGGTGATGAAATAAATTACACAAAGTTAGGCTCCTGCCCGGGTTTCGAACCACGACTTAGTAAGTTAGTATTCCTAAGTCGGGCCGCCAAACTAAAATCCAAACTAATATTATAAATGCGAAAGTAACTCTGTCTGTCTGTCTGTCTTTCTGTCTGTCTGTCTGTCTTTGCTTCACGCCTAAACTACTGAACCGATTTGTGTGAAATTTGGTACAGACATAGTTTGGAACTTGAGAAAGGACATAGGATAGTTTTTTTTTTTCGCAAGATCGGGAACTATGTGGGTAAAACCAAAAATCTGCCGGAAGTCACTATTCCACGCGAACGAAGTCGCGGGCAAAAGCTAGTAAGTTATAAGCATAGCTATACAAGTAGCTCCTTCTATTGATGATAGCGCCCACGGTATGTAGCGCGGACAGGTTACTTAGTAACGAAGATGCATCTTTCTGTTATCAGTAAGATTGCTTATGCTCGCAGTGATTAGCGCATGTTTGCGGCTTACTCATTAATCATGCATGCTTGTATAATTACAGCCTGCAATTATCCTGAGCATTACCGAGGGATATTTCGTCAAAGAGAAGCAAAGAGCTTGGTGTAGACGCATGTCTAATAGACAAATGTTTGCGATCATCACGACTTTAATCCCAGAATGGTTAGGCAGAATTGTACATAATAGAACACCCACATTACTTCAGTAACGTTTAAGTCCCTTAATGCCATCAACTGGGCACATGTTCAGTACCTATCCGTGGCTGCTATTGGGAAATTCCAAAATCTAAAACCCAATAATTTTGATTGAAACTTTGCCTGATCTTGGAATCAAAACCAGGACCCCCATGCTCGGCAGGGGCGCTTGTGAAGACTGCCCAATGAGGCAGGTCCAATAAGTCTAGGTTTCCTCTCGATATTTTCCTTAACCATAAGTTGGTGATGTTCAAGATGACTTAGACATTAAAAAGTATATACAGCTTTATGTCTTCTAAGGTTAAGAATTTATTTTGAAACTTCAGATGTATTTTAATTTTTAATCACAGTTATGTACCTAGACTTCATCAATGAAAAATGTAAGTACATATAATGATCTCGTTGCAAACATGTAATGAAATCTAAGAGCATGATCCTAATTAGAGAGTAATGAGAAACCTAATTGCAGTTATGGTGATAAGGTTCTTGCAGCGGTAGAAGTTAATTTTATTATTTGAACTTCTATTGAAGGATCTCTATAAAACAGAACTTTATAATTAAAACAAATAAATCCCATGATAAATATAAATATGTAGGTAATTTTGAATCCGTATTGCTATTCATCATTTTACATACAAACCAGAAAATTTTAAATTTTCAAAAAAAGAACAAAAAATTAAAATGCTTTATGAAATAAATAATTTTCTGACCAAATCCTTTAGTCCTAGTTTAGTCCTAGTTTCTAGTTTAGTATTTAGTCCTTTAGTTAAGTGTATTTTTTAGTGAATAAAATCTACAGCCGAAATAAAATCACAACATGTCTTTTGCTCTCAAAGCTCAAAAAACCAAAAATTCAAGATCTCTCAAAACCAAAAAAATAATAAATTTCAATGAACTTACCAGAAACATCTGGACACAAGGTCACACAGACGAACAGACACACAGCAAAACACAAGCGCATTTTCACAAAAATAATATCCAAAAAATTCACTTTTGACTCAAAAAATCACGGATCCATCTCATTTACTAGGTCCAATTGAAAAAGTCTTCGGAGAGATTTAACAAGAATGATCCATGGATCTATAGATCCTTGTTTTGGTTATTTGGTTCGCTGTGCGCAGGAGTGTGTGCCGTGCGCGCGCGCAACGATATCTATTTCGGTCGCGTTCGCACTGCACCCGTCTCTGTCTTGACACAGATTTGTGTTTTATGAACAGATGCGACATATTATGGGTTAATGGGGAAATGATTTGTTTTCTTCGTAAATTAGGCTGTTAAGATTTGTGAAGTGTTCTAGGGTGTGTAGTTAAATTATAATGGTCGCTCTGAGTCAGTCTATTAGTTTTATGGGAAAATAATTGTAGAACTTACAGTTTGAAGCCTATATATAAAAAAAAATAGTCATACAGTTTATTATTCTACATACTAAATAATACAATGTACGTAGCAGCCTCTTTATGCTACAAAAATAATGTAGATTTTTCCTGTAAAGCTTCTTTTAATTTCACTGTGAGACGTAATCTGTTTCCATTTTTGAGAAAACAAGGTGTAAGTCTGCGTACACACGGCTACACATCAAGCTATACAAAACCAGTTAATCTTGGCCTCACTTTACTAGATCTATTCGCACAATGAACGATCAGATTATACTGGTTTTGTATAGCTTGATGTGTAGCCGTGTGTACCATCTTGTGTATTAAGGTAAGTCGTATCTCTGAGTGTTTTAGTCTAGTCAACAAGTTCGAAAACGTGTTAATTTTTGTTCAAGCTCATAAAAATGTTAAGAAACTCTAGATTCACTGTGTATTTAAAAAAATATTACAACAGCAACCAAACTCGTATTTAAACTACTCTATTTCTCTAAATCACAGTAAAAAAAACTGTATTATTTAACTTCCAAATCGACTTCAAAAAAACTATTATTTTGTCTTTAGGCATTAATAAAAGCTGATTGTAGTCACAAAATCATCAATGTCTCCTCTACAAGTAACTCTATGTCCTCCCTCCCACTGCGGACATATCGGCTGAGTAAGCGGAATGTCTCAGGACATGTTCCAATGTCCTATTTCAGTGGAAGAACAAGTTTATGAAAACTAGCTTTGACCTAGGAGGTTACGGGGTACAACTAATAACAACGGGATTACATGTTATACTCGTAGGGATGTTTGTATCGGATGCGGTGCATAATTTTAAGCACATCTTAAATGCATTTTTAATATTAAGTTAAAATAGTCCATTAGTAGGAATAGGTAAATGGAATTTGGACAAAGTATTAGCATTGCCAATCAACAAGTCTTCTGGTCATATTTCTGGATGACAGCGGTGTGGAGGTGCACTTTGACGCCTAAGCGCCCAGTTGTTTTTGTTTATTTTACTGTAATTATTCTCATATTTGTTTTGCCTGAGCACACTGAATATCATCACATTCTATTTGTTTAAACTGTGCTTGTTTCTAAAAAAAATACTTTGATTGATTATTACCCGACTGCGGCGAATCCCAAAAGGAGGACCAATATACCATCGAGTAGGGTATCAAAATAAAGGGTTTTAAAAGGAGATTTAAAGCAAACAAACACAAAAGAACTAAAAAGTTGGAAATAAAAAAAGTTGATTTAAAAAACAAAAAAACCCGACTGAAAACTCTGAAAAGCAGAAAACAAGCACATTTTGAATTAAAGAAAACTTGGAAGCAGGCGGGGTTCATTTGAACATTAAGTAATGAAATGAAAATAAAATGGACCCCGCCTGCTTCCAAGTTTTGTTTAATTTAAAATGTGCTTGTTTTCTGCTTTTCAGTTTTTTAACTTTGCTGTACGATACTGATACGAAACCCCTGCCTATCTATACTAATATTATAAAGCTGAAGAGTTTGTTTGTTTGTTTGTTTGTTTGTTTGTTTGTTTGTTTGAACGCGATAAACTCTGGAACTACTGGTTGGATTTGAAAAATTCTTTTTGTGTTGGATAGTTCATTTATCGAGGAAGGTTATAGGCTATATAACATCACGCTACTACCAATAGGAGCGGAGCATAAATGAGAAATGTTGCAAAAACGGGAAAAGAAAATTCCTTTCTGAGAGCTTCCGTTGTGTACGCTGCGAAAACGGTTTAAGTTACGAGAATATCATGTATGAAGTAATTATTCGTCTTTAAAAGTTCTAAAAAAAAGTCCGCGACAGCATCTATCTATCTTTTAAGATTAACTCACTGTAACCATTTTTTATTATTAAAATGTTAGGTTAATAAGAATTATTTTTTGCGAAGCTTATTTAACCCATATGGTATTAATCTATATCTAAATAAATCTGTTCGTTAGAACGGAAATTTAATATAGAATATTTGTGCTCTTTACTCTATACAGTTTAAACAAATATCTTAGAAGATATCGCAATGTAAAAATACCCGCGCCAAAAAATAATTACGCGGGTTGCGTCGCAATGTAGGTACGGGGGATTCTGGCTGGCCTCCGGGAAATTCAAATTCAAAATATTTACTGCATCATAATGTTTACAAGTACAGAGTGTTATAGTATATTTAACAGTAAGAGATAGATTTTATAGTAATTCACACTTTAATATAATCTAAGCTAATCTAAACCATCTAAACTATTGTAATAAAGAGGAAAGATAAGATTTTTTGTGTGTTACGATTTAGCTTAATTAATGTCGGATAGTCGATATATCGAGAAAGGTTATAGCTATATTTATGTGACGCAGACGAAGTTGCGCGGGTCAGCTAGTTGTTTAATAAGGGTAACATAATTCCACAATTCAGGTCAATTTCCCTTCCAATTACGCGTAACAAAGAGATTAAAAAATCGAAGTCGAATTTTGATTGCACCTCATTGACGAAAGACTAATCCATGTAGAGCGACTAAAAGTCGTCTGCCTCGCTGTCTACCTACGACAATCCATTAAAATTCACGTAGATAAATACCCCCCTTATATGTAGCGTGTTAGTTGACTTGCTACAAGTCAACTAACACGTATAGATGCACTAGTCTGGGCAGAGCGGAAGGGAGTGTCAGACTTCTACTGACTAAAAACCTACCATGTTCCTTCTTATCCCTTTGTGTCCGGGGCCACGGTATCTCTTTCGAACAACCCGCAGACTCCTTTTACCCTCAGGCTACATAAAAAGGTAGACACATTACTCCACGATAATAATTCGGTGTGCATCATCGGATCGTATTTTTTGTTAGCCCTGCCCGCGGCTCGCCCTTCATATTATGCTTTTAATATTAATTGCCCTAAATTAAACTATACCCTTGTCGGCTTTTGTCTTTTGTTAATAGGAAGAGTAACAAAAAGGTCACTTTCTTACCCAACTCCACTACATGAGCTATTCACGACTTCGTCAGGGTCTAGTGGCTAATAATTTTGTCTTTAGGCATTAATAAAGGCTGATTGTAGTCACAAAATCATCAATGTCTCCTCTACAAGTAACTCTATGTCCTCCCTCCCACTGCGGACATATCGGCTGAGTAAGCGGAATGTCTCAGGACATGTTCCAATGTCCTATTTCAGTGGAAGAACAAGTTTATGAAAACTAGCTTTGGACTAGGAGGTTACGGGGTACAACAACACAACGGGATTACATCGTATACTCGTAGGGATGTTTGTATCGGATGCGGTGCATAATTTTAAGCACATCTTAAATGCATTTTTAATATTAAGTTAAAATAGTCCATTAGTAGGAATAGGTAAATGGAATTTGGACAAAGTATTAGCATTGCCAATCAACAAGTCTTCTGGTCATATTTCTGGATGACAGCGGTGTGGAGGTGCACTTTGACGCCTAAGCGCCCAGATGTTTTTGTTTATTTTACTGTAATTATTCTCATATTTGTTTTGCCTGAGCACACTGAATATCATCACATTCTATTTGTTTAAACTGTGCTTGTTTCTAAAAAAAATACTTTGATTGATTATTACCCGACTGCGGCGAATCCCAAAAGGAGGACCAATATACCATCGAGTAGGGTATCAAAATAAAGGGTTTTAAAAGGAGATTTAAAGCAAACAAACACAAAAGAACTAAAAAGTTGGAAATAAAAAAAGTAGATTTAAAAAACAAAAAAACCCGACTGAAAACTCTGAAAAGCAGAAAACAAGCACATTTTGAATTAAAGAAAACTTGGAAGCAGGCGGGGTTCATTTGAACATTAAGTAATGAAATGAAAATAAAATGGACCCCGCCTGCTTCCAAGTTTTGTTTAATTTAAAATGTGCTTGTTTTCTGCTTTTCAGTTTTTTAACTTTGCTGTACGATACTGATACGAAACCCCTGCCTATTGTTTAATAAGGGTAACATAATTCCACAATTCAGGTCAATTTCCCTTCCAATTACGCGTAACAAAGAGATTAAAAAATCGAAGTCGAATTTTGATTGCACCTCATTGACGAAAGACTAATCCATGTAGAGCGACTAAAAGTCGTCTGCCTCGCTGTCTACCTACGACAATCCATTAAAATTCACGTAGATAAATACCCCCCTTATATGTAGCGTGTTAGTTGACTTGCTACAAGTCAACTAACACGTATAGATGCACTAGTCTGGGCAGAGCGGAAGGGAGTGTCAGACTTCTACTGACTAAAAACCTACCATGTTCCTTCTTATCCCTTTGTGTCCGGGGCCACGGTATCTCTTTCGAACAACCCGCAGACTCCTTTTACCCTCAGGCTACATAAAAAGGTAGACACATTACTCCACGATAATAATTCGGTGTGCATCATCGGATCGTATTTTTTGTTAGCCCTGCCCGCGGCTCGCCCTTCATATTATGCTTTTAATATTAATTGCCCTAAATTAAACTATACCCTTGTCGGCTACGGCTTTTGTCTTTTGTTAATAGGAAGAGTAACAAAAAGGTCACTTTCTTACCCAACTCCACTACATGAGCTATTCACGACTTCGTCAGGGTCTAGTGGCCGCAAGCGCGACTCTGAGTCTGAAGTCTCGGGTTCCATTCTCGGGTCGAGCAAAGTGTTATTGGGTTTTTCCATCAATAATTTCTCAGTAGCAGCCACAGAGTCTATATTACTTTATGCTCGGTTGATGGAAATAGGCTCACCCCCTATTACATGGGACTTACCCATAACTGGTGAAATGTGGGTGTAGACTGTGATACTAACGGGTATATATATACCTCTGTCTAACCCTGCGGCGATTGCAGGCGTGATGTTATGTTATGTTAAGAACTATTCACGGCTATCTCACGCCGACACAAGAGAAGTTCAAACAAGCATTATGCAACGCCTTTTAACAGCCAAATTGCGTCAAAGTCATAAACCTCTGTTTGCCAGACAGCGATAGTGTTAGATTACGATAGTTTTAACAGTTTTCACTGTCGCAGTTAGAGATAACTAATTGTTTGAGCAAATGTTTGGTTTGGGATGACCGGGCAGTTATCGTGTCGTTTGTAGCTTTAGGGTTCCGTAGCAATCTACGTAACCCTAAAGTACGGTCAGCATCAGAAGTACATTACTAACACAGTAACATTACTCAAACTTTTGAAGCTGTTTTTTTAAATAAAAACTTGTTAGATATTACTCGTTACTACATGTTATTAGAGTGTAAGGACTATTTTAACGAATCATCTTCTGAAACATTAAAAATAATAGCTAGAGTCCTGTACTTACATAAAAGAATTAAAAATCCGGAATGTTCAGCTACTTCTGATGCTGACCGTACAACCACCAACGGGCAATCCCGTCGGGGCTGCGGGTTGTTCGAAAGAGATACCGCGGCCTCGGCACAAAGGGCTAAGAAGGAACATGGGTGGTTTTTAATCGGGGTACGCGCAAAAGTGTAAAACACAAAGTTGACGACACGGTTGGCACAGTGGCTAAGCGATTGGACTGCTGCGCTACGTGTCGCGGGTTCGATCCCCGCACGGAACAAATATTTGTATGACCTGCAGATAGTTGTTTCGGGTCTGGATATTTGTGCATGTGAGTTTATATGTTTGTGAACGCACCCACGATACAGGAGAAATTCCTAGTGTGGGGAAAAGTTTAAAAAAAAAACTGAGTTAATTTCGTATAAAACTCGCATAAAATTAGTATGCAAGTATGCTTTGGTATGGATCACATCAGAGGAGTTATCGATCATAAAGCCAATACAAGTAGGTATGAATGAGAGGACGTTCTCGATCATAAACTTAATAATAATAACCATGCCAGTGGGTCAAGCAAAGATACTAAAAATTAATAAGGGTCGTTTTTTTTTTTGGTAAGGCAAAGGAATCTTGCGAAACCGCTTCGGGTTGCCATGTGGAGAGGTAGCAGGTTCACATATGTTACTCAAGATGGTAGGCCATGTGCCATTACGGGACTGTCTGACTGTTTACATTTTTTGTAGATGGCCCTTAAAATTAAAGACTTCAAATAAAAATAAGTTTTTAAACTGATATGGTCACTGGCATTATAATTGACATTTTTAACGGGATATTTCCAATGTTTTTCAAGTTTGTGTTTTTTTTTTGTTTGTGTGTGTTTGTTCTTGTTTAATAGTAAAGATGATAAGGCCCGTAATCCACCAAAGCGGAGAGGAGAGGAGACGAGAGGAGATGTGTTTAAATAAACCAATCCGATTTCGTTATTTCCACATCTCTTCTCCGCTTAGCTTTGGTGGAAATGGGTCAAGCGGAGAGGAGAGGAGATGTCTCATTTTTCTATAGAATTTTGTGCAGCGAGCGAGCAAGCGGCGCGGCAGAGCGGAGAAGTGTCTAGTCGGGCGGCCGGGATGCGCTGCCTTCTCCGCGCGCCTCGCACGTCCCGAAACGTAGACAGAACTTGACTGTTTTCGATCTCTCACAGCTCACATCTCTGCTACACACAGCTCACATCTCCTCTCCGCAACGCATCTCTTCTCCGCTTTGGTGGAAATAACCTGCCAGCTTCGCGGCACATCTCCTCTCGTCTCCTCTCCTCTCCGCACATCTCCGCTCATCTCGGAGATGTGCCAAACGGAGAGGAGATTGCCAAATTCGACCAATCACAGGAAGGGCAAAAGACCAGATGTAACTTAACTGATGTTAACGAATTTGGCACATCTCCTCTCCGCTTGGCACATCTCCTCATTACCGTGTCTTTGGTGGATTACGGGCCTTAGGGTGCTTTACCACCAGAGATGTGCTATGCAGCTATGCTGCGAAGATGTAATTACTAAGCTGTGAAACTATGTGACCGTTTCCACTGATGCAAAGCTATGTAGCTGTGCGAGTAAGATGTGCTATGAAGATGCGCCGCCGCAAAGTAGCTGCGCGAGGAAGATGCGCAGCTCGAGCTATGCTATGTTTCGATAGTAGGGAAGCGGCAGGGCGACGACCATAACACGCCACCATAGCACGCATCCATAGCACGCATCCATAGCACACATCCATAGCACGCATCCATAGCACACATCCATAGCACGCATCTTTCCATATAAAAAAAAACATAGCTTAGTTGAGTCCGTTTCCACCAGTGCTAAGATATATGCACCAATGAATATGGTTGGTGGATATCGAACGCATCCATAGCAACGTAACATAACACATCTTTGGTGGAAAAACACCCTAAATCTCCCATTTTTAATGTTAATGATGTTGTCAAGCGATGTTAATTGGTTTTAATTAAGAGGAAATGCGAGTGCTGTCTCTTTCTACTATCGCTGTCTCTCTCCGTCCTCCTGCCCTCAAATTCGTGCGATAAGGACAACTGTAGAAAAAAGTTAGAATTCGAGGTTTGGCTCTCGCCTGTTTCCTCCTCCAATATTGAACCAATTTAAAAGATATTTTAGACAATGAATAAGGAGGTTATATACTACGCCGCTATGTTTTTCTTTTTTCGTTAATAGTTGTCAAATTTGTACACTAGGACTCTGTTAACAGCGATCTAAACAAGCAATTTTGAGCATTTTTTGAGGGTTCTAGTGCTTATAAAAATAATTTATCACCAAAAAGGAAAACATAGGGGCATAGAAATAGTTAATATTTATTATTCTGTAAAAAACCATTGCTCTAGGGTCATTAACCAAAAAGAAAACAGGCGAGAGCGTTTGTATGGAGAAAAGACCACTCGCGTTTCCTCTTAAGAGTGACCGTTGAAATGTAGTACTGTAAATACTGCAAGTTGTGCCCAGAAACGTTAACATTCGCGTTGTATTATTTTTTACGACTTTGCGCTCCGTCTCGTCCTCGGGTGACACGATTTGCGTAGTCGCATCATAGTGACTCGTGGAGTTGTTGCATTTTCAAAACTACATAGTTGATTCGTTTGTTTTTCTCTACAGTGGATTTTGCAACAGGCGTGCCCACTTGAGTGCATGGAGCAAAATTATTCTGCTCCATGCTTGAGTGTAAAGTTCGTGGACTTTTTAGGAATATACCTACATATTATTATTCTGCAGAAATCTCTAATACAGAACCCAGCAGTAGCAAACCACTCGCACTTGCCATTTAGTTTGTTTGTATAAAGGTACTTTCAGAGTATTTCTCAGAAACCGGACACGAACCTACACAATGCCGTTTGTTTGGATCATTTGAGTGACCGGCAGCGACCGTATTAGTAGTGGGTTCGATTACTAGTTGATGTTGACACAATGACAGATTTGGATTGCATTACATAAAGTACACAACGTTGAATTGCTTCCAGTAAATGTGCGTTTGTTTGTTACTTTTTCACAGTTAAACTCGATAATCAATTACTGAACGTAATCTGAGAAAGAACCTAGGTCGGTCTGTGGATGGGTGACCGCCCGACATACCGGGTTTAATCCGTGTCTCGGAAAGCACGTTAAGTGTTGGTCCCGGCTGCCATATATATAGATCTTTGGCAGTCGTTACAGGCAGTCAGTGACCTGAAATTCTGACATTCAGTCTTACCAAAAGGGTATCGTATTACCTAGTAATAACTGGGTTGTGGAGGTCAGATAGGCAGTCGCTCCATGTAAAATACTGGTATTCAGCTGCATCCGGTTAGACTGGAAGCCGACCCCAATATAGTTTGGGAAAAGGCTAGGCAGATGATGAATCTGAGAAAGAACACACGCAATTTTTAACCGACTTCGAAAAAGGAGGAGGTTATATGTTCGTGTGTATGTATTTTTTTTTTTTTTATGTATGTTACCTGATTTCTCCCCCATTTGTGGACCGATTCTCAAAATTCTTTTGAAATTAATTTGAAAGAGTATACTCCCGAGGTGGTCCCATTTTAATTTGGTGAAGATCTGGTGCTGACCTTCGGAGATATACAATGGAACTCTTCAAAAATAGACGGCAAATCTGTCGTAATTGCTGGAATCGCTTGGATGTTTATTGAATATACATTATCATGACGTAACATCACGCCTGTATGCTCTGAGGGGGTATGCAGTTGTGTATAATGCACATTTTTTTAGTTGTTATATATTAATTTCATAGACACGTATTACGTGTTTCGTACTTTTTCTGACGCTATTCAAGTATTCGCATCTAGCAGTCATCACTTCATGTTGATAAGCTGATGATGGAAGGTACTACTCCTCAAAGGTTAGGAGTTGAAAGCAATAATAAGGGTATCGACTGGCCTGTTGGTCTAGTGGTTAGTGACCCTAACTGCTATGCCGGAGGTCGTGGGTTCGATTCCCACCCAGGACAAATGTTTGTGTGATGAGCACGATCATTTGTTCTGTGTCTGGGAACTTGAAATAAATGCTTTGATTTTGATCCTTTTGAGTATACGAAATCGAGATCTTCTTTTTCTGTCTCGTCATCTGTGGATGATGAGACAGAAAAAGAAGATCTCGATTTCGATGATTTTTAGCCCAACTTCACCCACTTCTGGGTATTATTAGGCGTCTCTTTGTTTGTGCCCAACACCACGTTCTTGTGCCAGCCTCATCTAGGATATACCCGTAATGGCAACAATAGGTACCGATTGTCCATCTCACCGCCGAACGACCAGCAGTTCTCTTTCTGTCTTTCTATTCCTTGGATACCACCTGTCTCTTCTTGTCTCTACACCTGTTTATTACCTTTAACCCGCGGGTGCTCGCGCATGGGTCGAAAAGACCCAGTACTCTAGTTTTTGTGCCATAACTGTTTTTGTATTAGATCATTCGTGTCGTCGCTCTATGTACCTTCAAGTAGCCTCACAGGCTATCTGCACACCCCACCTCAGCCAGTCCCCGTGCGGCATTTGGAAATTACGGATGTTTAAAGTGAGTATGGGTCGTTTCGACCCTTGTGCGACGTAATGCGTTAGTGTATTTTTTATTACAAAAATATTATTTTGATTTTATTTCTTCGTTGATATGTCGTCAAATCGTTTGAATTACAAGAGAATAGCAGATATATTAGAAGGGGGAGATTTTGAACGTGTAATTTCGGCAGAAATTGAAGAAAATTTGGATATTGATAAATTTTCAGGCTCAGAAACTTCATTGTCCTCAACGAGTTTATCTTCAACATTCTGACAGTCTGAATTGTTGCACTATTGAGAAGATTGTTGATATTTATGATAATTAAAATGATTTTTTTAATGTTTTAGATTAAATAAAAAAAATTAAAGTTGTTTTTTAGTTCATACATCGTAAAAAGTTAGATTTAGCAGTGATCTCTTGAATTTGGTGATTTATATTATTGTTTTTCTCTAAATAATGAACATTTATTATTTTTAAGTTTGTTTTGTTACCCTCTTTCTAAATAATTAACAAATAATTCCGAAATTTAATTAAGTTATTAAAAACAATACATTCAAAATCTGGGTCTTTTCGACCCTCGCGCGACTGTTCATGAAATAAAAGGAGACGCGAGTACCGGCGGGTTAAGTAAGTACACACGCATTTTCTATTATCTAATAATGACTGTGTAATCACGTTGCATTGCGAGTATTGCGACTGCCACTTATCTAAACTCAGGAAAAAAGTCAGATTCCCATGGTTGAAAGTGTTATGCAGATATTGGCTTATAACATAGTTTCCGAGGGTTTTTCTAAATGACTTCAAAAAACCAGGAAGTTATGTATTCATTGCGTTTTTTGACACTGACAAGTTATTTTTTGCAGGTTTTGTTTCTTAGCATTCAGGCTAGTAACAAAGGTATCAAAACGAAGTTATCTAATAAGTTTCAAATTATGTTCTTAATTTGTACTACTTAGTTTATCTATCTAATATTACATTCGCTTTCATATATATAGGCCTGCCACATTTTATCTGAAAGATACGCGTTACGCCTGTTAGAGTAAAAACAGTAACATTTTTTTAGTCGCGTTAAATACTTCGCAGACTATTTTAACTTTTTGATACCGTTTGTCTCTTTGAGTTTATTTAAATCTATTTTGTATGCCACCCATCTAAGAACACTTAGAATAAAACGAATCTAACGATACTTTTTTTTTTTTTTTGGTTGGTGGAAAATCATCGAATAACCCCCCCCCCCCCTCGCTCTTGGGCAGAGCGAAGGGGAGTATCAGACTTCTACTGACTAAAAACCAAACCCATGTTCCTTCTTCGCCCTTGTGTCGGAGCCGCGTCATCCTTTCGATAATCCACAGCCCCGACGGGATCTACCGATACCTTAATTAAAGAAATCCATTAATTGAGTGATAAATTATCACAGGGGGGAATAAAGAACACTACAAACAAAGATAGGAGCGAAAACATAATCCTTTCTTGTAGTCGGATAAAAAAGCCAGCCACCAGTTAATACTGGAATATGGAAATTGTACACTATTATTCAATGGACCACACAAAAAAACAAAGCCCAGACAATCGATGAATATTTAAAGCCAAATAATGTTTTATTTCCGTTTCGAAGGCCACTAGCTACTACATGAGTTGAATGTATATTTTAGTTAAGGCTTGATTCTTGCCTCGCATCGCCTTGCATCTATGTATATAAATAAAGAGAGAAGTCCTGACTGACAGACTGACTGACTCATCAACGCCCAGCCCAAACCCTTGGACCTAGAAAGCTGAAATTTTCACAGAGGTTCCCTTTATAATGTAGACAAGGAATAAGGAAGGATTTTTAGAAATTCAACCCCTAAGGGAGTTAAATAGGGGTTGAAAGTTTGTATGGAAAATCGTCATTTTCACGGGGGCGAAGTATAAAATACTCGTCGCAGGCGCTTCTGCTGAGCACGAGGTTCTTTGTCTGATTCTACGTTTTTCCTCTACGACTTTTTCAGTAGTAGCCTACAAGAGTTGTGCCCTGATGATGGAAATAGGCTAGCTGAAATCCTAAAAGCCACCCATACACCCATTTTTTGCCAGTTATGCTATTAGTTCTATGTAATAATAGGGGGCGAGTCCATTGCCGTTAAGGTTGATGTTCCAGGGTAGCCCGCGAAATTCAAATTTTCTTAAGGTTCCGGAATGCCTTTGACAGAGTAAAAAGTCATTCCGGAACCTTTATGAGCTCGGAGGGTTATATTAATGATTTTGATGATTATAATTCCGTAACTACATATGTCTTACAGCTGCGAATCAAATGTTCATCAACATACAACCTATCACTTGCCTGCAAATTGCAAAAAACTTAAGAAAATTTGAATTTCGCGGGCTGGTTGGAGGATTCACCTTAACCGGGCACAAATCCAGACTCCGGAGCTGCTACTCAGAAATCGCTGATTAAAAAATTACTTAGGCCATCACTTAAAAAAGATATTAACAATTTTGTCATACAAAAGTATGTCAAACATTTACTAAGTAACGGCTTAAGTAATCATTAAATATCTCTGAGTGCGGCAGTAAATCGGTTACTCTCAAGATTAATCTTTCTGTCAAAAACAAATGCGTTTTACACCTATCACAATTATGTAATTTGCATATCAACAACCACACCCACATATTTCTCCAGTTTTATCACCTAGGCAATAAATAAAACTATTATTTTGTAGCCTAGTCCCAAGGCAAGAACCCACGCGCTTACATCATATTACTTAAAAGGAGTCGGTCAATTTACAAACGAGTGTAAAATACTTAGCTGATGGATTAATCAAATAGTAAAATTTTAGCGTAGCGACATTATTTTGACATCATCATTAAATATTACGAGGAGGAACTCGTGGCTTGATAATAAAACAGCCGCTAAGATCAGTCTTCAGGTTAAGCCGCGTTTGCCTAGGTTGGTCAGTAGATGGGTGACCCTGACCACCCATAACATACCAAGTTTCCTACGTGCCTCAGAAAGCATGGGTATTCGGCTGTTATTTGTAGATCTATAACAGTCGTAACAGGTAAGCTGTGGCTCGAAATTCTGACCCCAGTCTTACTTATCTATCTATATCTATATTTAAAATAAAAAGAGAAGTCCTGAACTCCTGACTGACTGACTGACTCATCGACGCCCAGCCCAAACCCTTGGACCTAGAAAGCTGAAATTTTGCACAGAGGTTCGCTTTATAATGTAGACAAGGAATAAGGAAGGATTTTTCAAAATTCAACCCCAAAAGGATTTAAATAGGGGATGAAAGTACATGTATGGAAAATCGACATTTTCACGCGGGCGAAGCCGCTGGCAAAAGCAAGTCAATATTACCCAGTACTATTACTGGGTGGTGGAGGTCAGATAGACAGTCGCTCCATGTAAAATACTGGTATTCAGTAGCATCTGGTTAGACAGGAAGCTAACCCCACCATAATTGGGAAAGGCTACGTTCGAAGCTCAGCTAAGTTATCTTGAAATTTTCAAGACTAAGTTTCTCTAACTTAGATTTTTGAAGATGAACATTTTCATCATGATTAAATAATGATGAAAATGTTCAGATGATGAAAGGAAATACACAGGCGTTTTAAAATAAATAAAAACATAATTTGTATCTACTATTTAATGAAATTGATTTTAAACTACGTTACATAAGTTTCGAAAATATCTTTTCAAAAATAAAAAATACATTACGTCAGAATACATACTCAATATGGCTTCAAAATTATATAAAATAATAATTATTTCAATAAATTATAACATATTTCATAATAATCACAAAAATATAATAATAAATAATAATAATTGATAATATATTAATAAAATGACATGTCGGCTCATAGATTACTCTGTATGATTAATATGCCCTAAGTACTAAAATATTTATTGTTATATTTTATTTATTCATATTATGTAATTATTGTTTAGTAAATGGGCGGTTTACAATACCTTAGTTATTTGAGTAAATATATTTTTTAGTTTGTTGGATATATTTGTATGTAGTTTAATATGGTTTAATAATCATTATTGAATACATTTTAAAATATAGTACACCATCATATTGTTTTAAATTATAACAATTTATTTTAATAATTATTGTTTTAAATACATGGAAGCACATTTATAATAGACGACGCATAATTTTAATAGATACTAAACACTTTAAATATTATATAGTTATATTTTCTTCACATAATAGGATTGGAGTAAAATAACCTGATAAAATCATTGTCTATTGTTTTTTATGCATTAAACATTAATAATATGCATTGATATTTTCTATTATTTGTATTCCAAGGGCCAATATCTCACAAAAAAACAATAAATATCTGAAAATATTCATAATAATATAATAGTGTATCATATCACTCATTTATACACATCAATCATCAATCGGGCTACGAGTATCTTATACTTATAATAAATGTTTAATTCTCCTAACATATTATTAAAATTGTCTTCAAACACTACGAAGGTAAACAGATTTAGTAAAATTAAGGGATTACATAATTATTCTTTTTTATATTGTCTTATTTTTATAAATGTATAATAAAGGTAAATTTTATAAATAGGCTACAGTTTTTTTGCTAATATATTTTGCTATATTTAAAATTGACGGTGTATATAGATATATTATTATTATAAACTTTTTAGAACACGCTTAGTTGTGTATCTGTTTTTAATAATTATATTTTGTGGACAAGATAGATACAAATAATGATATCAATTACTTATTTTCTCCTTTTTGTGGCAAATAATTATTATAATTCACTTGTTTGTTTAACTATCTTGTACACAAAAGAAATTGAAAACATAATATATATTATAAGATATATTTATATAAAATCTACAGTATAATGTAGATATTAAAAACTCTTTGGATAGAATATAATATATTTTAGATTCTTTGGTCTCATTTAGAACACAGAGGTCGCACTGACTCCGAAACAAATAAATATTAATATTACGATTTAATCATACAGCTAAATTAAAAATGAATTTAAAATAATTTATTTTAAAGCTGACCAACCAAATCAATTAATTCGCTGTATGTTTTTTTATAAATCTAATGATATGAACATCGAAAACAGCCATAAAATCCATTTATACAACATAATATTTATACCTAACTAATAGATAGCTTTTAAATATAAATAAGATTAAATGCATTTAAGAATGATTAGCGATCTGAATCATAAATTTTCGACAAACACGATTTAGATTCAAAAATGAAAACGCGTCCAGAAACGCTTTAAATGTAATCTTAATAGTTAAAATATCTAACACCAAACTAACACTTAAATCCTTTAAGGATAACATCTATAATTATTATAAAAGGTGTCTTTTTCTACTTACGTTTAATTATAAGTGATAAATTAATCTTAATTATGACCAAAATCTAGTGCTTAGTTTTCTAAAATTAGGTGTATTTCGTTGTATTATTCTTTTAAAATTACCATGTACCTAAATAACAAACAAAAATAATGTGATGTTTGGCACCAAAGCGAGGCAAGCATTATATTTTCAATTAAATCGTCAACTGATACTAAATCAATTAAAAATCACCAGATTTTGGTCGGAAACAACAAATAGGTACCTAGGTAAACATTTAAATATTTATAATAACTATATCAATAATAACAGTAAAATCTAAGCGTCATGCGTCAGCTACATGGAAGACTTAGATAGTTTACTTTTAATAATACTGTTACTTTAACCTAATTATACTAAATAATTATAAATAATTATCGTACAATTAAACGTACATGAACGTGTCGACACACGGCAAACGGAAAGTCATCAAATTACTCTAGAAATCTAAAACATAATGCTTTTAATATATTTTTCTTAATACGACTATACGATAAATAATTTTTGAATTAATAATTGTTACATGTAAATATCATTTTAGTATAATTATATTTTGATAGTATATGGCACAGATATATTTGGCACATAATTATGATATTAATATATTTAAATAATTGTGCGTGATGTTTTAGAATTTATTGTTTTTTACTTTCCCACGATAGTCATCCTGTAAGGTTAGTTTTAATATTTAAATATATACGATAAGATATTTAATATTTATGCCACCATTAATCCATACTTTATATAATTCTATCCTTGTTTATAAATATTTTCTATAGTATTGGGAAGATATCAAATCCAACCAATATCAATCGATATCAATATCTTCAATAGAATAACTCAGTCTGGTCAAGCGAATACCAACCTAACCTCACAGGACTGAGGTGTTACTTTCCGAATCCCTTTGGTCTGAGATCCTGATCTTAAGTGGGAGAGAGTCAAGTCAACAAGTCTTACTTGTTGTGCTTAGCCAACTCCTCAGCCTGCATCTTGGTCCTGAGAGTAGGCACATCCTCGGGGATGCGAACGATTTTGTTGAATCTCTGGAAATAATTAATGTTATTTTATTATAGATACTATGATGAAATGCTTCTTCAATCAAAATAGTAATTTATTATTTTAGTGTTTTTTTTTTGTATTGGTCGATTATAGGTTTTAGGCAGGGCCACAACGTTGAAAAAAAAATGGATTTCACAGTTATAAATGAACGCTATCAGCATAGCTACAGAGCGTTCAAGACCCGTCAATTTAAATATTGCAAAGTAATGATGACACTGGCAGCTTGAACACAGTTCACTCGTAGTTTCGTTCTTCTTCCGTCCTTCTGACATTCAAAAGTGCCTATAATGGCTTAATTGAAATAAAAATATTTGAGTTTGAGTTTTGAGTTCAAGCACTTCTGTGAGTGTTCAGTACTTCTTAAAATCGGACTAAATTGCTATTGCTAATAATCAAATCTCTTAGACTGTTTTGTATGTATTATAATATATATTAGTTTATTATATTCTGTCTGTATCTATAATAATATGTATTAGTATGTACCTATTTATGTATATCAATTTATATAACAAAATAGTTTACTCCTTATTATTTTTTATTTTTTTTGTACTCTACCACAACGCTGTCTTATTTGACCCTAAGGTTGACTGGTAGAGAATGCCTTGTGGCATTAAGTCCGCCTATGTACCACTATTGTACATGAAGTTTAAATAAATAAATAAACACAGTTTAAATATATTGACCGCGATTAATTTCAATACAAAATTCGTTCTAAGATTTGGTCTTTAAAATCACGTCATTAAGAAAGCCTTCTAGCTTCCATGTCATATTAAAACAAAAGAACAATCACCAGTGCTACTCAATTTAAAAATTACCACTATTTGCAACTTATAAATATATTTTAGTTTTGGTTTACTTAGAAGCACTAATTACACCTTTGTATGAGAACCAACACAACTGCACCTAAATGTACAATGTACGCCTTTTGTATTACTTTTCTTAAATAAAAATATGCTTATTCTTACCTCTCGCCAAGTTCCAGGAGTCACGTACCAGAGGTAGACCATGTACCCAGGGATGCACATCATGGAGGAGAGAGCAGTGAACCAACCGAAGGTGTGAGCCCACCAGGGATATTCGTAGTTCATGTATTTGATTGGCTTCCATTGCACCAAGTTGAAGATGAAGACGCTCTGAGGTTACAAAATAATATAGTAATTAGACAAGGAATAGGTGAGCCATATTTTTAGAATAAGAGCCTATTTTACGCAGTTGTAGCGACTACTTACCGAATAAATAAAAAAATGAATTAGAATTTGTATGATAGGTGAAAAAGGCCCTAAAAGTTACACTAGACATAGGAACAACATTTCTTTATCAAATAAGAAGATATCGCCATTAGCGATAGCGATGATGCCGTCGTTCGCCGAACTTTGTTATAATTTTGGTGTAAGTTTACTCTATCCTTTAATTTATAAAAAAGTCAGAGACGGAACATATTTCTAAGTTATGAATTATAAAACAGAGACTAGTAAAATCTTCGTCAAAACTTTAACCACTGGCGAATTTATTCCAATAATTATTACACCGTATGCAATTGAATACTTTTTAGCTTCCGGAATTATTTAAAGCCAAAACTGATCACTTGCTAGACCTCATTTAAAAAAAACATTGACACAAAAAGAAGAAGAAGAATAAAGGACTCGTACTCACAATGCAAATAGCAGGCGTAAATCCAACCCAGCAGAACTTCCACCAGATAGTAGGGTAGTAGCCAATCATCTCTTTGATGCCGTCGTAGAAGCGGTTGACGCCGAAGGCCCAGGAGATGGAGACGCACTCGAAGAAGATCAGGAACAGCAAGCAGAAGCCGGAGACAGCGTACGAGTCGAGGATTTGGAAGACGTACATGCCACCCTGGGTAAAGATTATAAGGATATTGAATTCGAGGGTATAGTGGAGAGTAATGTTGTTGTATTAACTATCAAGTTAAGAATAAAGACAACAGCGTCATCTCTCAAAGTCATTGTTTCAAAGAGTTAGTAGAAATTTGTTTCATATAATTATGTTTTCTACCCACTGGGATTTAGATACACCTAATTAGTGTTAGCTCACACAGTTTATAAAGTAAAGGCTAGGCATTTATGATGATGATTTCTTAATATAATGATTCATGTTTCCATAATATAAATTCTCCCATGTTTTTTTCATTTCATCATCAGCATGTTCAATTAAAGTATTGGTACTTTCAACAATCATCGTGTTCCGAAAATAACTATCCCCCCAATAGAGTCTAGAAGACCCGATAGAGTTGCTGAGACGCATAATACAATATCCGATCGCACCTGTATTAAATAGATTTTCAAGCAACCTCAGATAATTTTTATCACATTTTCCGCACTCCACCAACGGATACTTTATATTCAAGCGACGTTCTACCAAAGACATGCAGTGAATATGAATGAGAGTCTACTCCCTTTCAATGTCATGTTGAGAGATTTGCTTCGGATTTGTAGACATTACAAAACCTTGACGATGGCCATGAAATCATTTTCTATTTCCAATAAATAAATAATTAGGTACGTGTAAAAATGTTGTTTTATATTTACACTAGCTTATACCCACGTGGAGTTAATAATAATAAATAATAAATTTGTTTTATTTCTCTTCCACAAATAAAATAAAGACAAACAGTACTTAAAAACTAACATATTTATACAGAAAATTTTATTTGTGGGAGACTGGTGCCTAAACTAAGCCGAAGCCTGTATTTCAGGACACCAGGTTCCCACTAAGATATTATTCGAAAATACAACAAAAGTGGTGCCAAAGATTGCAATATTTTATAATATTGATCAGAAATTACTAAAACTACACAGAAATTATTTATGGTAAAGTACAAGACTAAACGAGTGTGTGATAATGTGACAGTATGTGAGTTGTGTTGTATGAGTGTGTTTGTGAAAGAGTGTACCTACTATGTGTGGTGTGTGGTGATTATGTGTTGTGTGATGTATGTGTTTAAAATACTACAAAAACGTGACGTGAACGTGAAACGTGAGTTGGGTAATTGACCCATGGTATAGTTCAATCAGGATCAAAAATATCTTGTGTTCATCCAGGTTATAAACTATCTGTGTGCCAAATTTCATTCAATTCCTGTTGGAAGTTTTTATGTGATTGACTAACAAACATCCAGACATTCTCACAAACTTTCACATTATAATATTTGTAGGTTTATTAAGGATTTTGTGCTAAGCGCCGTATTAAAGTTATTGATAATACGAATCAAGCTGATTTTGGATCTTCTAGACATTGGGCTGATGACCTTAAAAAGATTTCTGGGACAAACTGAATGCAGCAGTTTGCTATTAGGCTTGGTTGATTGATTGAAATACAATTTTAAAGTTCTTAATGAAGCGAGTGTGTCTTCACATTTAACAAACAATTATAGATCGATGCGTAAAGGCATCGATGTGCTCTGATGCACGTAGGCACTACGTACTACTTATATGCCCGGCCTCAAAAAAAAATGTATACTTATATTTATTAGTCTTGCAAAATTATAATTTTACTACCATTTGTGCTGTACGAACTGTTTCACTTATTGTTTCCTTTCTTATCTATTTTAGCAAAAGAGCAGCAAAAACTTCAATATCAATCTTGACTATAACTTTACTAAACCAGCCACTCATAACTATCTAAAACTAAATTATAATAAAAAAAATACACTAACCTCAGAAATACACGACAGCCCCACCAAATACGATATGACACAAGTGATAGCAATGAAGATCTCTTTTCTCCTCCTAAGGAGCTTGGGCCACTCATCAATGACAGCCGTGATGAAGCCTTCCATGGTGCAGAACTGGCTGTCCAGACCGATGAGGAGCAACATAAAGAAGAAGAGACAGGACCAGAGGGGAGCCCCTGGTAACTGGAGCACTGCTGATGGGTAGGCTAAAAAGGCTAAGCCGGGACCTGGAAAAAATGTTTATGGTTTTTGAGTTGTATTTTAGTGAGCAAATTTTAATTTATCCATCATTCGATAAGTTTCTTTTATTTGATTTGTTGAAAACCACCTGTTAATTTATTTAATGGCTAGTCATTTTGCAAAAAACGATATTGTTGACACGAGGCATCTCTACTAAAAACCTGTCATCAAATCAAAATATTTATTTGATAAAATATGGTACATATTATGATCTCGATACTTAAAATTCTAACCTTTTCTGCAATGCAGCAGCCTCTTCTAATACAAATCATCAATTTCCTCGCTTGTCTAGTACGGATTTAAAATTTAAATCTTACACTTGAAAGTTAATAATGTTACCTGATGCAGCCACTTCAGCAACTGGTCTTTGTTGCTCATGCGCCATGAACCCAACCACGGAGAAGATCACAAACCCAGCAAACATGGACGTACTGGAGTTCACAGTACACACGATCAAGGCATCCCTGAAAGAGAAGATGGAGATGAATAAAACGTCCTACCCATATTTGAATTCTAATCAAACCGAATGCAGCTGAATACCAGTACTTTACATGGAGCGACTGCCTATCTGACCTCCACAACCCAGTTAGTGCTGTATAATACGATACTCCTTGGTAAGACTGGCTTTCAGAATTTCAGGTCACTGACTAGCAGTGACAATGGTCAAAGATCTACAAAAACAGTCGGGACCAACAACTTCCGAAGCGCGGAGATATCTCGGTATCTAAAGGAGGGTCACTCATCCACGGACCAACCTAGGCAAGCGTGGTTTAGCCTACAGATTGATCCGAGCGGCTGTTATTATTTAGCCAAGAGCGCTTCAAAATAAAGTTAAAACAGAAAGTTAAACATGATATTTCTTAGTAGACCGGTAAAATAATATATTTTGTCCATGACATGTTAATCACTTGATACGTAATTAAACCCAGGAGACCTCATATTTTAATAGATAAATAAAGAAATAACATCATACAAAACTCACTTGTAAACATTGTTAGTAAACTTGTTATAACTGCCAAGAGCGACGAGGGTTCCAAGACCCAGACCGTAAGAGAAGAAGATCTGGGTGACAGCATCGATCCATACTTCAGATTCCATCAGTTTGGACATGTTGGGCATCACGTAAAATTTGATGCCTTGCATGGCTCCGGGCAAAGTGATTCCTGGAACGATGATAGTAAAGATTTTATGGCTATTCCTTATAATCAGATTGTGAAATGCCATGAACATAAAATAAATTATTGAAAAGATTTAGGTAGGTGGTGGTTAATTTCAAAGCACATTAAATTAAAACGGTATATTTCGAGGTCTTCGTAACTGATTATAAATAAAGGATTTTTGTTTTGAAATTTAGAAAAAACCATATCCTGTAGACCCAGCTGAAGCACCTTTACAATCTTTATGTTTTTGCTCCATGATACTAGAACTTGGCATAACATGTTCTTCTTTCTTTCTCCCCTGTTAATCGTCACGTTATGATTCATTCACTCTTCTTTTCCTGAATTCCTCACACGATAAACATGTTTTTTCTCTCGCCCTTCGTATCTATCAGTTTTTCTATTATCTTTATTTTTCTTTTCTTTTTATATTCACCATATTCGCCTTATGTCGCGTACTTTTAATTATTCTTCGGAGTAAATAGTGATTTTACTACTTTCGAATGTATTTATTCCTGTTACTTTCATAACACACCATTTTTCATCATCGTAACTTTATTTCAGTACCCAACATCATCACCATTATCTTGCCCTTATCCCAATTTAATTGGAGTCAGCGCAGCATGTCTTCTTCTCCCATTCTTCTCTATTACTCGTCATCACATCAGACAACTCCTTTCTTGCCATGTCATTCTATCATCATCATCCATCGTTTCTTTGGTCTTCCTCAAAATATTTTTACAAAAATTCACTATCTAACTAACTAACCTCTAATCAACAGCACAGTCAGCAAGAAGTAGGGGAACAGAGCGGTGAAGTAGACGACCTTGCCGGTCCACCTGACTCCCTTCCAAATGCAGAAGTAGCAGAGAATCCACACCAGGAGCAAGGTTCCAGCCAGCTCCCAGCGAATGTTGCCGATGTGTTCGATACCACTCGAGATTTGGAGAGCGCGGCGTCTGTAGGCAGAATAATTGGTTTTAGAAAAGGTAGGTAGCATAGAGATGGCTCAAAGTAGCCTATTCTCAGCAATGGATGAAGTCGATCAGTGGATAATAGTATTAAATCTGATAGACATCAATCGGGACAGATGTTATACAGACTTCACACCAAGTTACAACAATTAGGTTCTTGAATGGGGAAATTTTACATTTTCGGGGAGCTTGATACTACATAATTACAAAACACAAATATACTCACACTATTGACATAGACAAAGTCTTTCTTTCTCAAAATAAAATGTGACATAGTATATTTTTAGTCCAAATTGTGGTCCATATTTTGTGTACCTACTATTTCGTTAGTTCAGTATCCGTTCATATTCAATTTAAAGTCTCATTTACATCATCAAATCATGGAATATCACAATCATACCTTCCGATACAATCCGATCAGTACTTTATTAACGATGAGTCTCACAAATCGAATTTGTATAGCCCTTTGGGCTTGTAATGAATACCCCGGGCGTGTTCATTAGTAAAGTTAGACAGTCATTTGAAAAGATCAACAAAATATTACGTAAGCTTTAATCTGCTTACAAATCATTAACTTGGTGTCTGTAGTTTTTGGTTTTCTTCTAAGTTTTGCTATAATAATATCGGACCAAAGTAACTCACTAATTGAGGAATTTGGAACTGAGCTACCCTAGATCTAGTATAATCACTACAAAAATCTGAAGATTGAAAACTTTTTCGCAGTATATTTCCTAAATCTTGAACTGAATAAATGAGACGGTAAACATGTTTGTTTCTTGTAGAGAACTAGACAAATCTTTGATTTATTTTCATGACTTACAGCTACCAAACACGCTAGTCTGATATATAAATGGGGTTTCCAAGACGTCTTAAATCAGGATTGTTAAAATCTTATCCCAGTGTGGAAAACCTACAGAACTATACAGGGTGTCTAGCGCCATCTCTTTTCCACACTGGAATAAGATAAAAATTCTGCTTTAAAACGTCGTGATAGAAAACCTGAACGCAGAAGACTTCCACTGAACCCACAATGTAGAATACTCCATCTACTTACTCCCAGAACTCCTTAACCGGATCTGACAGGATAGCCTTGCTGATGTTCTTCCCGTTGAGCGTGCAGTAGGTGGTCATGTCCATGGTAGACCAGCAGGTCAAGTTCTTGCGGTCGTAGGGGTTCACGCAGGTAGCCGTGTTCCAGTAGTTGTCGCAGTTCCGCCATGGCACGTCTGGGTAAGAGATGGTAAACAGTGATAAAAAAGAGTGGAAGTATGAATCCGAATGAAAAAGTGACCCTAAAATAAGAAGTTGTTATGAAATATTGTACGTTTCTAGTGAATGACATAGTAACCGATCTATAGGTCATAGATTAACTAAGTCGTTTTGTTGTAGATCATAATGATACACATTATATACGCCATCACTGTTTAAGGAATTAAGCAAAATGTAAATCATTATTAATTGTACCCATCTCTAGGTCTCAGTCTAGGTCAGTTAAAACTACTTAAAACTAATATAATTTACTTGTGAAGAGACTGGGCTCCACGACACAGGGTATCCTAATGAGTCCAGGGAATATGTTGAAATCTCTATTTTTTGTTATCAGCTTGTTAACATTTTATCGTGTTCAAAGTGAATACAATTTTATTTATTTATTACACATTCAACTAAATATAATTAAGTTACTATTAAGTACACAAATTGTCTCTGCAGAGTTAAAATGTATGTAATAATTGCCATATTACACAGTAAAAGTCTAAAATACTGGTGAAATATTTACCTGATCTCATAGACATGAAGAAGTAGAAGATGGCCCACGCGAGGATGACAATGTAGTACACGTTCATCCAGCAGGACATCACAGCAGCCGCGTAACCAATACCTGGACCAAACCGAAGATTGTCTTAGATTCAGTGCTAATAACTAAAACTCTTCTAATCCTAATATCTGGTCCTAATAGACCAAGATTTCGCCAGTTATTTTTAAGTTCCATGCAATAGGGGGTGAGGCCATTGCCTTCAACTGGGCACAAATGCAGACTCCGTGGCTGGTAGGGAGAAATTCCTAATAGAAAAACCTAAAAACACTTCTTGCGACCTAGTAATCGAACCAAGGACCGCATGTTCAGCAATCGTGTTTGTGACCACTGGCCGGCTTGCTTATGATACTAGTTAAAGCATCCGGTAAGACAGGAGGGTGACCTCATCATAGTTGGGAAAAAGCTAGGCAGGTGATGATGATATCCCAAGACTTGAATTTGACAAGATGCAGCATTTAAGGAAGAGAAATCAACCACTTAAATATTAATTGAAAGCAAGTATACGACTGAAATGAAGAGATAAGTAAATTGAACCATCCGTAAAGTTCTAAGAATTTAAGCTTAGAATGACATTGTTTCGTTTTCGAAAGACTTATTAGTTTTAAATTCTCTTTCGCTTTCGTTTTCAAACTCGAGTTTTGATTAAGAAAATTGTGCAATAAACGCAGAAATATTCTAAATATTTCAGCGATTGTTGCACAACAAAAATTCTAAATCTACATAATCGGTTTAAAACAAAAGTCTTTAAAACAAGAGGCTCTGGAATCAAACAAAATGAGAGGTCTCAAAAACAAAGGTTATAAAGAGCATCTTTCATTAACGGTTATAATAATTAAGACCAGGTTTTTCAAGAGAGCTTATGTAGAAATAAAACCGAAGTATAATCTTCCATTTTATGAATAATTTCTAAGATTTTGTTTCTTGAAGCTAAGAATGAAGTATATCACCAAGCTAAATCATAGCAATTTCAATTAACAAAGTTATAGATGATCATATACTAAATGCAATGTAGTTTCCAAAAATAAAAAGTAAACTATCAAGATAAGTTTACAAAAAAATAATCGTACTGGTATCTGATGAAACCCGAACAATAAATCTTACAAATGACTCCACAATAACACACTAAACGGTATCCATACCTTTGAAAATCGGTGCAATCTTAAACACGCCCAAGCCGCCGATTGTAAGCATCTGTCCCATAGCCAACTCCATGAAGAACATAGGAATACCAGCAAGGATAAGGGTAAGGAAGTAAGGGATGAGGAAGGCACCGCCGCCATTTTTATAGCAGAGGTAGGGGAACCGCCACACATTGCCAAGACCGATGGCTAAGCCGATGACGGAGAGGATGAAGTCTAGCTTGCTGCCCCACGAACCTCTTTCGGGTAAGTCGGATTTTGTCTTCTTTTTTTTTACTACTTCTCTGTAAATAAAATAAGCATTGTTACTGTTTAAAGAATTTACTAGCATTGATTGACTATAATCTACTATAGCTAGAAACCAGGTCACTAATACTGAGACCAAGACGCACCTCATATTTTTCAGATTCATAATAATACATCACTTACTTGAAGAAAAACATCGTGAAAAACTAAGCCTGAGAGATATTTCTCAATGGCTTGTAAAGCTAAGTTACAAACCCATGTTCGTTATAAAACTCTGTCACCAGATTAAGCAACCACACAAAAAAGAAAAAAGAGACAACCAATATTTTCTATGGACTCCATCATAATTATGATAGGCAAGATAATGATTATAAGACGTGTTTTTAAGGTTCAGTCTAGTGTGGCACAATTTAAGAAGGGCCATGATGTCCCTAGGTATTATCATCAATAACACCAATTTTCTGAAGGAAGTGTTACCAACTGGCATGAACACGCAAGGTCGCCATTAGGTCCTTAGGAACATTCCAGAATTCATAATGGGCTCAAAGTTGGTAAGCATCTATTTGTTTTTCTTCAACACAGACAAAAAATGCTCATTTATGAAATGATAACATGAGAGGACAAACATTCACATTTGGCTGAAACTTGATGGGAGTAAATTCATGAAGCATAATGGAACTGATTGAATTATGGAGAAGCGCGAGGGTAGCCCGCGCAATTCAAATTTTCAGATCAGTATCGGCTGTATGTCGATTCAAATGTGATTTGTGACCGTAAATATAATAATAATATAATGACTGGCCTGTTGGTCTAGTGGTTAGTGACCCTAACTGCTATGCCGGAGGTCGTGGGTTCGATTCCCACCCAGGACAAATGTTTGTGTGATGAGCACGATCATTTGTTCTGTGTCTGGGTGTAATTTATCTATAATATGTATGTATTTAGAAATATATAAGTATGTTTATCAGTTGTCTAGTACCCATAACACAAGCTCTGCTTAGCTTGGGACTAGATGGCGTTGTGTGATAGTTGTGGAATATTATTATTATTAAATATGACTTGCACAGAGTTGTAACCATACAAATCATTAATACAACCAATAACCAATACAACATTGATGATGAATTACAATTCCACGAAGACGTTTGAATTTCACGTGCTACCCTTGTGCTTCCACCTTAATCTTCAGTAGATAGTACTTACCCAGTTTTGTTGCTAGACCCTTGTGCGCTAAGTTCGATGTCATCTGTAAGGACGTCGTTTTTCGTTTCCATCTCTGTTTATTGTCTTGTATCTCTTTCTAATCTAATGTGTAGCCGTTTTCTTGACGGTCTCTTTCCCACACTATTTGTTTGCTCTAGGGAAACTGTAATAACATTTTCGTTGAAGTACGTCGACTAGATTCGGAATGTTGCTAATTTTGTACCTGTAACAAGGAATAAGAGAACAATGAGATTAAGTTCGAAACACTTGTTTTCATATTATAATAACCATCTACTTTGAGGTTACCATGAAAGCGTGGTTCCCTTTGTCTAAACCAAGGGGTATAGTAATACCCAGTACTAACTGGGTTGTGGAAGTCGTATAGGCAGCCACTCTATGTAAAATACTGGTATTCAGGTGCATCCGGTTATACTGGAAGCCGACCAGATAAAAGATGTCCATCAGTACAATGTTGTAATTGCGTTACATAGAGTTTCACCATAAAACGTGATTTTTCACCCTAAAAACGAAGTCGTTTCCGAGCAATAATTTTTGCTTACGATTACTTAGCTTGATGTACCGCTTGGTTGACAGCTTTGTAAAGGGTATTTTTACAGCTTGCATACTCATGTATCTACCTACTTCCCTAACATCACACCCTCTAAAGCCAGGCTCGTGTTTATTAGGTATCAAGGTGAAATATGAACAGACATTTTACATCACATGTTCATTTTATTTACCGAAGAAAATTGGATCGGGAACTGGGATTCGTTTACTGTTTGTTGCAAACGTTTGCGGTATTGACTCTAAATTATATGCTTACAGACTTATTTATGGTGGGTAGATCAACATAGTGTCACTTAAATAAATTGAATTTGTAAATAAATGAATCTTTACTATTTGTTTGGGATATTGCACGCCTACAGGCGAATCCCCCATTATGATTTTTCCTACTCCTCCGTTATTCTTTTCTGATTAATATCGGATCCAAGACAGTTAAATCGCTTCTCTGGGACTTCGTCGAGCTTCATTGTCTCGGCGCTTTTCTTGTGGTCGCCACTGTTGATTCTGGCTAACAGAAGTTACAGTGGTTTGGGAATAGTGTTGCGGGCTTGTCCCAAAAAAAAAAAAAAGGCGAATCCCCGAAGGGTAAGTGCACCCACATTTCGTCAGTTATGTTTAAGTCCGATATTATAAGGTGCGAGCCTATTGGCATCAACAGGTCACAATTCTAGTCTCCGTAGCTGCTGTAGAAATTACCGAAAGCAAATCTCAATAACACTGTGCCCGACCTGGGAATAAAATCCAGGCGCTCAGACTCGGCAGTCGCGCTTGCGACCACTAAACCAAAGTGGGATTTACAGTGCAGGCGACCATCTACATCAAAGTAAACTTTAAAATGAAGAGTAGAACCCTTTTACTATAAACTTTTCTTAATAAGATTTGCATGAAACTCGAATTTGAATACAAATGGAATATTTCACTATATTCAATTACCCATAGCGCAAAATGAAGAGAATCTACAGTGGATTTTACCTGCAGAAATAAAATGACAATCTTCAATGACGTGACACTAAAAGAGGGTCGGTCTTTGTGTTATTTTTGCTTACATTTCTTGTTTGTTATTTATATTTTAAGTGATCCTTATACATAGTATAAAACAAAGTCGCGTCTGTTTGTTTGTTTGTTTGTCTGTATGCTTAAATCTTTAAAACTACGCAACGGATTTTGATGCGGTTTTTTTTAATAGATAGAGTGATTCAAGAGGAAGGTTTTAGTATATAATTTGAACGACATCCACGCGGGTGAAGCCGCGGGCATCAGCTAGTATTTTATATTTAAAATCTTGTGTTTCAATTGACAGATACTCGTATATCAATTTCAGATTTGTCCTTTTAATCAGATTTTTGTATTTTAATTTGTATCATACAAATTAAAATAATTTGTATCATAAAAATTTTAATTTGTATGATGACAATAAGTACAAAACATAGCAAGAGTGATTACTCACTTTTCAACTTCGACATAGGAGAATCGAAAAAAGAACCCCAAATAACATCGGACAAGGGCAGCAAGATGGTGATGATGATGATGATGATTTACACACACAAAGTATCACCACAGTTCAATCAATACTCATCAACGATAACACTTCATCTAGTTCCCAACGCACTAACCACCTCACTGTCTGCTGATACCCCAGTGGCCTGCCCTAGTATACTGATAGGATAACAACACGACTATTTGTAACAATCCTCTAACTCCCCGGTCACGACTTCGGGCGATACGATTTGCGACGCGACTTGTTTCAAGCGAGGCGCATGTATGTTTTTTTTTTTCGTTTGACTATCGAAGTTTGCTTTAAGCAAGGAGATTAATTAAAACAGTTTCATAGTGCCTATTTGGAATATAGTCATACACGAATGTTGCCGACGTAGCCCGAAGAATTGCCAAGCTTAAGTGGCAGTGGGCAGGGCACATTGCTCGCAGGACGGATGGCCGATGGGGCCGGAAGGTTCTGGAGTGGCGACCGCGAACCGGAAGACGTTGCGTTGGAAGGCCTCCCACTGGGTGGACCGATGACCTGGTGAAGGTTGCGGGGATCCGCTGGATGCGAGACGCACGGGACCGGTCAATGTGGCGACACTTAGGGGAGGCCTATGTCCAGCAGTGGACGTCTTTCGGCTGAAATGATGATGATGATGATGACGAATGTGACCTGACAAGTGAGCTTACACTAGACAGGTCGACTTAAATTGTCTGTAATCCCGAAGGTTTCGACAAAGGTGTGCCTAATAGTACACCCACAATTCGTTAGTGGTTGCGAGCCTATTGCCATCAAACGGGCACAAATTCAGGCTCCGTGGCTGCTACTGAGAAATTCCTGATGGGAAAACTCAATAACACTTTCGCGGACCCAAGAATCGCACACAGGACCTCTTACTCAGCAGTTGCGTTTGCGACCACTGAACAACGAGGCAGTCAATATACCTAGTTGGACAAAATAATAAAATCGTGCGTTGCCTCTCGTAATATAAGCAGTTTTTTTTTTTTTTTTTTAGCCGCTGCTGTCGAAAACTCAAAACACGCGGGTCGTAACTCTTAGAGCTAGTGGCCACGCACTAATGAATAAAATATTGTATACAAGTGTTACTCTTGACCGTCAAATAGACTCCTTTGTGTCACTATGGAAATAATGCTTTTGTAGTTGCAATTGCATCTTAGAATCCATTTTTAGGGTTCCGTACCTCGAAAGGAAAAAACAGAACCCTTCTGATCACTTTGTTGTTTGTCTGTCCGTCCGTCTGTCTGACTGTCTGTCAAGACCCATTTTCTCAGGAACGCGTGGAGGTATCAAACTGAGTTAATTTCAAATACTGAAGTCTACTGTTACTTAAAACTGGGGAAAAAACAAACTTCTAAGCCTTCGCAATCAAAAGATAGGTACAGCCGTTTAAATGCCGCAAATTTTCGACACTCGCAAGGGAATCAAAACCTACAGGGTACTTTCCGTGAAGTCAGAATATTGAAATTTGGTACGAAGCAACGTCTTATATAGCACAGATAAAGGAAAAATTGCGAAAAGCATAAATTTTTAGTCACATCATATAAATATTTTAAATAATTTTAATCTATGTTTGTACAGAACCCTCGATGCGCGTGTCCGACTTGCACTTGGCCGGTTTTTCCACTTCGGTCGTGAGACGAGTCACTCTGTTTTGTATAGGCAGGTATCAATAGACATATTATCTTAGTATTCTGAGTCATGCTGTGAAGGAAGATAAAATAAATCAGATTGTTTTATGTCCCCATGATATCATCGAGGAGCTCGTGGCATAATAAGAACTGCCACTCAGGTCGATCTTTAGGTAAAGCTGTGCTTGCCTAGGTCGGTCTGTGGATGGGTGACCGCCCGACATACCGAGTTTCCTCCGTGCCTCGGAAATCACGTTAAGCTGTTGGTCCCGGCTGCCATATATATAGATCTTTGGCAGTTGTTACAGGTAGTCAGTGACCTGAAATTCTGACATCCAGTCTTACCAAAGGGTATCGTACCTACCTATTACCTAGTATTAACTGGGTTGTGGAGGTCAGATAGGCAGTCGCTCCATGTAAAATACTGGTATTCAGCTGCATCTGATTAGACTGGAAGTCGACCCCAATATAGTTGAGAATATTAAATTTATTAGGTCACCATGGCTGACCTGGAAGTCTCTAAACAGACTCCGGACACAGGTAGGCCGAAGCAAGGAAAACCTGTTCAGGTGGAGATTCATAGATGACTCTGCCCTGGGGCCCTACTATGACGTCATAAAACAGTCCAAACTTATTCTTAATCCAGTGTGGAAAAGAGATGGCGCTAGACACCCTAAGCTGTATAGTTCTGTCACGTTTCCACAATGGATTAAGAGTAAGTTAGGAATGTTTTAAGACGTCATAGTAGGGGCCCTGGAGTGTAAATGTGGTCTTGCCCCACAAACTATGGGGCACTTGATATCGTGTCCAGCCTGTCCTGTTACTTGCACATCACAGGAACTGATGGAGGCTACTGGAAGTGCCGAACTCGTCGCCTTTTGGGCCGACTCAATTTGAATTGTCATCGACACGCTCAGAAGAACTGCCTAAGATCATGGCAGCCGGTACCAACAGCTTAACGTGCTTTCCGAGGCATGGAGGAAACTCAGTATTTAATGGGTGGTCACCCATCGTCAGACCCACCTAGGCAAGCGCGGCTTGACCTAACTAAAGATCAACCCGAGTGGCAGTTATTATAAGGCCACGAGCTCCTTTATCTCATCATCATCAGCCTATATTGTTCCCACGGCAGGGACTCAGACCTCCTCTCTAGGAGAGGGATGGGCTATAATCCACCACGCGGGCCCAGTGCAGATTGGTAGATGTCGCATATCTTCGAATTTTTGGTTCTAAGATATGCCGGTTTGCTCACGATGTTTTCCTTCACCGTTTTGAGAGCAGTGGTGATGAAATAAATTACACAAAGTAATGCGCCTGCGGGTTCGAACCCACGACCAACTGGTCGTAAGTCGGGGCCGCCACCACTGGGCCACCACTGCACTCCTTTATCTATCGTCATCTAAATGACATAAATCCAAAACGATGACGATGTATCTATTACAAAGCGACGGAATAGGGTCCAGAACATCAATTTACCTATTAAACTCTGTCATAATAGCGTTTACGAACTAATTGAACAATGGGCGTGCCTCGTTGGTGTAGTGGTCGCAAGCGCAACTGCTGAGCATGAGGTCCTGGGTTCGATTCCCGGGATGGGTTAAGTGATATTAGGTTTTTCTATCAGGAATTTATCAGTAGCAGCTAGAGTCTGAATTTATGCCCGGTTGATGGTGATTGGCTCGCCCCCTATTACACTTAAAAATACAATCTCGCAATTTTATTAAATGGAATCCTTCGTCATATCTTTATTGATAGATTTTAAGGTTCCAGAAAAAAGTTACTCTAACAGTAGGTAGGTCGTACCTTTTTCATTAAAAAATACTATTTTCAACAAAATCAACCTATAGGCCTAACATTACCCCTTAAACTACCCTCTTGAATTTAAACAGTCACTTGTCAATTAAAACTCCTTCCCTTAAAGAATTCAGAATATTTAATGAAGCAACCGTTTGTAATGAATGTGGTTTTAAGTTTTAACGCACCATGTATACGCTTTTACAACACACCCTGTATTATAATATCAATATAAACATTTTGAGCTCGAAGTAGCAGATGGGCAAATTCTCATGGAGCGACATACATTTGCAAATTGCAATTCGTTCAAATAAATATGTGGTTTTTATTTTGGTTTTCTGGTTTGGAAAAAGATTTTAAATTTGGGTCAACTGAACTTTGTTTTACCCTTTTAAAAACTGCAGAGGTATAAAAAAGTAAAAACTTTCTTTAAAAACGAACGAGATGTGTTTCCTACATTTTAGGCTTGCATGAATGGATATAGGGTAAATATTTTAAACAACCCGTGGGCAGCCACGGAGTACTGATAAATTCCTGACGTTTGGGTTTTTCACCCAAAAACACTTAGCCCGACCTTTAAATCGAATCCCAGGACCTCATGAACAGAAGAACCAAGCAGGAGTGTATCTTAAACAAAGTTTAATGCAGTGACGGACTTAACATACTTCTATACTAATATTATAAAGAGGAAAGATTTGTATTTTTGTATGTAACGAATAAACTTAAAAACTGCTGGACAGATTTAAAAAATTCTTTCACCGTTTGGAAGCTACACTATCCCCAGATGACATAGGCTACTTTTTATCCCCGTATTCCCACGAGAACGGGAAATACGCGGGTGAAACCGCGTGACGTCCGCTAGTTATTTGTATAGTATTGGTTCTATGTTATCATGTAAGTAACTTTGTGTATTTATGAGAATAAAATACCTCTGCCTCGTACAGGACCAATTTTAGTTTAATGTTTGTCTGATTTTAAAGCTTTTCTTGTGTTTACTTTATTAATTTTTATCATTTTGTTCTGCGTGATGTTGATAAATTCTTATTTTATTCTTTAAGCCTAGCTTTCAATATACCTATTAAGACGACACGTGTCTTCTGTCATTATAAAATTAATCGATCCACCCAATATGACCCAGTTTTACTCTGGAATAATTTCCATACCGCCTACTTTTACTAATCGGAAAATTACTGCCAGTGAATTTCAGCTTTAACATCCATTTAACGAGTACTGTCTTCCTTTACCATAACGCTTTAAGTGAGTAAGCAGAAAGAGTAAGGTACCTACTGCGACCAGTCCTGTCCTAAGTTTGTTCCATTTGTGTAATCTCTACTTTTAATATCTGTGATTAATTTAAAACACAGTAGCTTATCTTATATTCCAGCCTTGTTACTTTCTGCAGAAAATGTTATATCCCAACTACCTATCACTTCGTCAAGAATTTAGCTTTTCTTTTTAGCCTATACTGTGCCTCCCTTTTCTCCCTGCAAATCACTCTGTTTTGTGCATTTTTAGGCACATCTTATTATTATATAAAATCCCGTTACAAAGTTTAGAATTACACACAGCTTTATGGCCAGTATTACTAATTCTAAGTAAATGCGAGGTTTAAATTATTTCCCGAGTACCATTACGCTGTTAGAATTTGAGCTATCCGGCAAAAACAGCACGCGCAAAAGCTTTTCACCGCGGTCAAATCCAAAAACACAAAAAAAGCAATACTTACACAAACACACAAGCATCACAACACACACCAATACACACACATCACAATCTAAAACAGGACCCGAAAATCTAAAATGGCGACCGAACGTGTCACCTCAACACATGCTGCGTCGATTGTGAGGTCCCAAACTGACATGGCAGCTACTACATGATGGGTATACATGCTAGTCATGAAGCTGTCAGGTTTGGAAAGAATTTATGAGCACCTATGATTCCCCACCGGATGGGGGGATCAATGCGCGGGATACCACAGATTGGTTACACTGGGGTGTACATACTCGATCCTAGTTCACACTTTAGATCGTGGTTATAGCCTATTTATTTCTTCCTTTAATAACCGGTTTTTGGGTCGTGGAACTGGCCAGTGTGAAGCTGTTTTGGGGGAATAGGCAGAGCGGTAGGGAGTAGGGCTGTCGTGCGTTAGGTGTTGAATTCGATCTAGTGTTTGGCGAAGAGAGAACGATATCGTTGGCTACAATTATTGAATGTTGTTTGAATGAGTATTTTGGTTTTTGGTAATGCTGGGATCGCCCCGCAGACCAATGCTAGTCACATAATTATATTAGACTGCGGGTCGGTCCAAAATTTCACCTTTCTAGGTCCAAGGGTTTGAGCTGGGCGTTGATGAGTCAGTCAGTCAGTCAGGACTTCTCTTTTAGGGTTCCGTAGTCAACTAGGAACCCTTATAGTTTCGTCATGTCTGTCTGTCCGTCTGTCCGTCCTCGCTTAATCTCTGTAACCGTTAGCACTAGAAAGCTGAAATTTGGTACCAATATTTATTATGTGTATCAATCACGCCGAAAAAGTGGTAAAATAAAAATTGGAAAAAATATTTTATTAGGGTAGCCCCCCTATAATATGTAAAGTGGGAAGTGTTTTTTTTTTTAATTTCAACCCTAACGTGTGATATATTGTTGGAAAGGTATTTAAAAATGAATAGGGGTTTACTAAAATCATTTTTGACAATGTCAATAATTTCGAAAATAATCGCTCCAAAAGTAAAAAGCAATGTGTCCCCCCCCCCTCTAACTTTTGAACCATAAGTTTAGAAAATATGAAAAAAAAACTGAAAAAAGTAGAACTTTATAAGGACTTTCTAGGAAAATCATTTTGAACTTGGATGGAAACAGTTTTTGTACAAACAAGACAAAAAGTTTGTAGTATAATCGTAAGCAAGCATTTTTTTAACTTCGTTTACATATTTTATTATTCTGAACGTATCTTTTTCAAACAAAAAAATAATTATCACTACGGAACCCTACACTGAGCGTGGTCCGACACGCTCTTGGCCGGTTTTTATTTATATAGATGTAGTGATAGTGACTATGTCTGAAATACAACAGGTATGAAGATATTTAATCTCATAAAAACACCTACGGAGAATTTTACAAATAGAACACACATAACATAACATCACACCCGTAATCCCCAAAGGATTAGGAGCACGTGAACCCATTAGTACACCCACACTTCGCCAGTTATGTTAAAGTCTCATTATAATAGGGGGCGAGACTATTTGCCATCAACCACCAAAGAGGAAAAGCTTTCCTATTAAAAACAAACATTATTTTCATCACCAAAACCATCAAAAATCACAAATACAACAACTCATTCGGAAATATCTACTCATTGTCTACAAAAAAAACACGAACCAAAGATCATAACATCACGCCTAAAATCCCCGCAGGGAATAGCAGGGATGTAATCATTAGTGTACCCACCACTAATTCTTCAGTTATGATTTTTATAGTAATTAATACGGGGCGAGCCTAATACCATCAACCCCCAAAGAGGAAAATTCCACGAAAAAGCTTTCATATTAAATACAAACATTATTTTCATCACGAAAACTACCAAAAATAATGAAAACAACACATTTACATAAATATCTACTTGTTATCTACAAAAATAACACGAACCAAAGTTCACCAAACCTTAACAGAAACAAATCGATGCAACAGTTCATTAACATTTCAAATAAACACAAAACAAACCCACGTTTTAACAGAAAACCACAAAAAAATCCCACAAAATAATAACACAGAAACATACCTAGAAAAACCATGTTTAATCTTGTGCAAAAAAATCTTGAAAATATTGAAAGTTTGTGTGAAAAACTTACAGTTTTGAAAGTCGTGTCTTCTGCGAGAAAGTTTCGTAAGAGACGATGGCACTGTGGTGTGGATTCCACCCTTATGGATAAAGGAGGTAAAAATCACAGCCTCCTGTAGCGCGCATGCGTACATCAGGTGTGATCCTGTCACCCCTACTATGGGTGGTGTTTGTTTTTTTTTTCAAGATTTTATTTAACTTGCAATATGTATACGTATGTATACTGCTCTCAAAACGGTGAAGGAAAACATCGTGAGGAAACCGGTATGTCTTAGAACCAAAAAATTCGAAGACATATTATGACATCTGCCAATCTGCACTGGGCCCGCATGGTGGATTATAGCCCATCCTTCTAATAGAGAGGAGGCCTGAGTCCCTGCAGTGGGAACAATATAGGCTGATGATGATGATGATGATACGTATTTGTTCGGGTGAAATCTTGCAACTAAATTTTAAAGCAGATATCTTCAACCGCCTAGCCTGAGATTCTTATTAGACAAGTCATTTTATTATATTAATAAAACACTTGTTGGTATTTTTTGTCGCAATTTGAAATGCTGAGGGTGGTGTCTTGGGTTCGATTCTCGGGTCGGACCAATTGTTATTGAGTTTTCCCATTACTCCATTAGGCATGTCTCAGCAGGATCCGGATTTGTGCCCGGTTATTTACAAAAGACTCGTTCCCTAGTACGTGGGACTGTCATAACGGGTGAAATGTGGGTATACTATTAGATACACCTCTACCTAGCTCTTCTGTAATTACCTACAGGCGTAATATTATGTGTTTTTCCACAAACTTTATTGTTTTCGGAAAGACGTAATATTTTCCCTTTCACACTTTTACTCGCATCGATTAAGGGCTCCCAGGGTCGTGGAAATCTACGACACAACGTCGGTAACGTGTCGATGCAGTATACGACGTCGTGACGTTAGAAACTCACGATGCAATCCTGCGCAGTTGTCTTGTTACTTTAATGAACAAATTAACATTTAATTGGGTTCTAATTTCAAAAATATTTTAAATATCTTTTCAGAATGCGTCTAGAGCGGTCCATTTTTCGGAATGAAAACACCACCCCACTGTATCGACGGGGCATCGTGCCGTGTATCGTGCGTGGCACATTACGTTACGATGTCGTGTTTTTTTACGATGCTCATCGTAAATTTCCACGACGCGACGTCGTATCGTGTTTATGTGTGGGAGCCCTTAGTCATATAAAAAATACTTATTATAAACCTCTACCAACAAAATGAAAGAGGCTGACTTGCAATCCGTTAGTAGTATCTAGTATTAGTTACGAAATTATAAATTCATATGCTTAAAACCATAAAAAATTGTTATTAATAACTATTTCAAAGATAGCATCCCCTGGAAAGCCTAGCCCCAGCACCTCAACTATTACTCCCCTTGTAAGAAAGGGGGTGTCAGAATAACTCCATAATAACCCCCTTACTTGCCAAGCTTTATTGTTAGTGAGTTTAAAAAATTATAAAAGTTGTAGTTACCAAGTATTTTCTAAGATCACACGACTAAGTATAACTCAAACAGAATCTCCAACCATGACCCAAATAGCCCTAATCCCATCATTTCATCCCCATGAAGGCTTTCAGCCGAAATATCTCCATTGCCACCTTATGGCAACATATCGTAAACCCATAGTAATGCGAAATAACATCATATTGTATCAAACATCCCATATTCACCCTGAACCAATTGACATTTTACCTAAGCGTATTAGATACAAGGTTGTAATTCCAGTGGCTATAGCTAATATTAAAAGTTTAACGACACTTTCATTTTCAGGAACGGAGGGTGAGTCAAATTTCGACTTTGTGTTCTTTAAGTTAAAGTTTAATTTCCTTTGGAATTAAGTTTGTTGAATTCCGTAAATGTTTCCAAAGTCTGCAATTTGTTATATGTCTTTGTACTGTACCCTTTGGATGGGTTCATTCATTGGTATCATTAGTATTCCGATATAAACGGTTTCTAAGATCTTTTACTGTAAGGAGTGGGGAGGAATTGTATGATTGAGGACGATTTACCATCTCCATCTCTGTTTGTACGCTTAGATCTTCTAAACTACGCAACGGATTTTAATGCAGTTCAGCAATAGATAGAGTGATTCAAGAGGGAGGTTTAAATAAGCACAGCACAGCCTTGAGCGCTAGTGTAGCTTCATTCAGCTTAGTGAATACCAACCTAAGTTTCACCGCTGCGGCAGCGCTGCCAACAAGGCTGTATCCTTAGAGAAGAGCATAGCATTGCACCCGTGCGAAGCCTAATTTTAAGTATTTAGAAGAACTCTTAACTACCTCCTTACTGGGGGACTACTCTGTGAGTCCATGGCATAAGATACGGGCCCGTCTGAAAGTACCTATAGTAACTTCGAAATGAACCCTACTCCTTATAATGTTCGGGTTTTTGGTGACACCTTTTTTTTGGGTAGTGGGAAGAGAAGACTGAGAAGACATACGCCTTTGTCGGCGTATGTCTTGTAGCAGTACGCGCACTGTACGCGGTCCTTGTGTCTGTGAGTGTAGTGTATGTGCTTGCGGAGAGGTGTCTGGTGTCTGCGGATGGAAAGCATATTAAATACAATAATTATTATAATTCGTCGACCTACAAAGATGATGGCTTTTTTATGGTGGGAAATCATCAAATGACTCTTCCCGCTCTGGGCAGAGCGTTTAGAAGGGAGTGTCTGACTTCTACTGACAAAAAACCTTAGCCCTTCGTGTCGGGGTCGCGGTATCTCTTTCGAACAACCCGTAGTTGTAAATACACCTGAAGTATTTATAGACAAGTGATCAATCGTGACCACCGTGTTATAAGGCAGGAACCAGTGAGAATTTTCAAAAAGAAATTTAACTAATTTACTAATGAATAAATGTTATTACTCCGTATCGCACTTTCTAACCGTAAGTTGTAGCTGTTTCATAGCTGATGATGAACAGCATCAATATTTGCATGCCAAAATGGTAGAATGTACAAGGATTCTCTAAAATGATGGAACCACCTTATTGTAAATACCTACATTGTAAGCAAATAAACGAATATTCTATTCTATTCACCCGTTATATAGGTACCTACCTACCGAGTTTACTCCGTGACTTGGAAAGCAATTAAACCATTGGTCTGGGGTCATGTGTAGATATTTGACAGTCGTGACAGGTAGTCAGTGCCCCGCAAGTCTGACAACCAATCTTACCAAGGGGTATCGAATTACTCAGTACTGACTGGGTTGTAGAGTGTCAGATCGGCAGTGGCTCCATCTATATAAATAAAGAGAGATGTCCTGACTGACTGACTGACTGACTCATCAACGCCCAGCCCAAACCCTTGGACCTAGAAAGCTGAAATTTTGCACAGAGGTTCCCTTTATAATGTAGACAAGGAATAAGCAAGGATTTTTCGAAATTCAACCCCTAAGGGAGTTAAATAGGGGATGAAAGTTTATATGGAAAATCGTCATTTTCACGCGGGCGAAGCCGCTGGCAAAAGCTAGTGTAAAATATAAGTAGGTATTCAGCTGCATCCGCTTAGACTGGAAACAGAACCCAATATAGAAAAGGCTAGGCTGATGATGACCCTTCATACAGCCTACATAAAAATCTAAACCAACAGCTAAACATAATGTTTTTATTACTTACCTTCACACCAAAAATCTCTATTTTCCACATTTGTGTCATAAAAACTGTGAAATAAGTAGGGTTTGTCATTTTCTTATCTACCGAGCGTTACGTTTGATTGAGCCGGGTCTCAATATGTGTCCGGTGCTGTCGGACACCGGACGGCTATAAGTACGGAGTGAGTTTACGGAAAATAACGTAGTTTTCTACGTTTAGTTGTTGTCATAACACGTTTATACGTCTACATAATACGTAGTATGTTTGTACATATTTACGCTAGCTATATTTAAGTTGCATGTAATAGGGGGCGAGCCAATTGCCATCAACCGGACACAACACGATACTCCGATTTGCACAGTAAATCGGAGTATCGTGTTGTGTCCGGTGGAAATTATGTTTTTTCCTACTCCTCCGCTATTCTTTTCTGATTAATTTTGTTGCGGGATCCAAAACAGTTAAATCATTTCTCTGGGACTTCGTAGAGCTTCATTGTCTCGGCGCTTTTCTTGTGGTCGCCACTGTTGATTCTGGCTAACAGGAGTTACAGTGGTTTGGTAATAGTGTGGCGGGCTTGTCCCAAATTACTGTGCCGAAAGTCTTGCATAATCATAACATTATGCCTGTTCTCCGAAGGAATAGACTGAGGTGTACAGAATAGAACACCCGCCTTTGGCAAGTTATTGTTAAGTCCCATGTAATAGGGGTCTGGCCTATTGCCATTAACCGGGAGCAAGCCCAGACTCCGTTGCTGCTACTCAGAAATTCCTGATGAAAACCCCAATAACACTTTGGCCGGTCTGGGAATCGAACCCAGCTGCACCTCATTAGTCAAAATATTTATTTCAAGTAGGCCAGTAACAGGCAATTTTGAATATATAGTCGAACTAAACTAACTGCGGCACTCAGAGATATCCAACGATTACTCAAACCGCCACCCATCATAGGCCTGACATTAGTTTTGTATGACAAAACTGCCAAAAACCCTAACCAAGCGACGGCCCAAGCAACCACTGAAGCTCTCGAGTGCGGCAGTAAACTACTGAATTAAACCTTTAAACATTATTGAATGCAAATAAAGATATGAAAACGAATATCTTTCATTTTGGAGAAGCGCTTAAGATGACTTATCTTCTTTAAAAAAGAAATTAAATCACTTGTTAACCCACGGGCTAAGTTCTTACAATCATTTTGAGAGTTAAAATCAACCAACATGTCGAAAGTAACTCAATACTCAATACTCAATACATTTATTGCTTCCACAAGTTTACTTAGATGGTAGGTTTTACAAAGTTATGATCATTGTGGACCCTGTCGGGCACTGCAATAGTAGGAGAGAGGAAGAGGGCTTTTATTTGACTATAATAACTATATTAGAATTATCCTAAATGTATTATTTATAATGCAATCTAATTATCTATTAAAATATTTATTAATCTAATTTAAAATTTATCATTAAAGAATTCATTGAGATTATAATAGCATTTAATTAATAGAAATTGTTTTAATTTATTTATGAATATATTATTCTTTTCTATGTCTTTAATTTTATCTGGTAATTTATTATATATTTTGATTGACATCACAAAGGCACTCGTTGAGTGCATTTTTAATTTAGAGCTTGGTATGTTTAACCTATTTTTATGGCGCAGTGTAAATTTCGACTGTATGTCCTCCCTTGTCGTGTACAGGTGTGGGTAGTTTCGCACGAATTTACATATCTCCAAAATGTATAGGCAGGGGAGGGTCAGTATTTTTTGATCTTGAAAATGGGGTCTGCAGCTGTCAGTCTCCTCTATATTTACTAATATTCTTACAAGTCTTTTTTGTAGGGTGAATAGTCTCGGTGCATCCGTGCTGTTTCCCCACAAAATCACGCCGTAACTGAGCCACGCATGTGCGTAGGCATAATAGGTGACTAGTGCGGTTTTAAGGTTAGTGGTCTTTTTCACTTCACTAAAGGCGTATGCAAATTTAGACAATTTTGATTTTATCTTTTGGATGTGCGATTTCCAGTTAATGTTCGTATCTATAGACAGGCCAAGTAGGGTAAACTCATGAACGACTTCTATTGATGTGCCATTATAAGTGAAGTTGATGTCTAATGGGGTTTTTTGACGGGGGTGGAATGGTATAATTCTAGTCTTGGAGAAGTTTATTTCTAGATTATGGTCTTTCATCCAAGTTATTGATTTATTTAGTGTGTCTGTTAGGTCCTCGTTCAATCCAACATTGTCCCTGCATGAAGTAAGAAATGAAATATCATCAGCAAACAAGACGCATGGCCCTGCTACGGTTTTCGGAAGGTCGTTAATGTAGATAAGAAAGAGGAGGCATCCAATTACAGTTCCTTGGGGAATTGAGGCATTAATTGTTTTGTTGTCAGACTGAATGCTTTGAATCTCTTTGGTTTTTTCATTATAAAATTCTATTTCAACTTGTTGTTCTCTATTTGTTAGATAGGATTTAAACCATTCGTGAGCCTTCCCGCGGATCCCTATATTTTGTAATTTATTAAGCAAAATGTTATATTGTACTTTGTCGTAAGCTTTGGACATATCTAACAATAAGCCTACAGCGTATTTCTTGTCATTAATTATATTTAATACTTCCTGCATGTATTTAAAAACTGCCAGCACAGTAGAACGGTTTCTGCGAAATCCGTTTTGACATTCGCTAAATATTTTGTATTTTTCACAAAAGGAGTAAACACGATTGTACATTGCCTTCTCAAAAATTTTGGAGGCCGTTGGTAGAAGAGCTATTGGGCGGTAATTATTTGGATCCGTTTTCGCGTTTTTTTTGTGGATAGGTTTTATTATAGCTTTTTTTAGATAGTCTGGGAAAATGGCGTCATCGAAAGATTGATTTACAAGCAAGAAGAATGGTAACGTAAGTTCGTTTGCACATTGTCGTATTAACATTGGTGGCAATTCGTCTATTCCATGACTTTTTTTGCTTTTTAGATTTTTTAATAGTGAGTTTATTTCACCGGGGTCCACTGGGCTGAGGAACATGCTATTTTCAGTGGGGCAAAGCACTGGGGTGCCTCTCGGCTCATTGCCGGGTGTTTTGTTGCTATCCTCGCCAATAGACGCAAAGAAGTCATTAAAATGGTTAGCTAACAGTTTAGGTTCAGTGACATTTATACCATTTATATGTAATTTAATATTATTTTTTTCCCTTTTTATTTTCTTATTTGTTCTTTCATTTATAATACTCCACATAGTCTTAACTTTGTTAGTTGATTTTTTAATTTTGTTGATGTAGTGTAATTTCTTTGCAGTTATAATTGTTTTCTTTAGTATTTTTTCATATTTCTTATAGTTTTGTTTAATTATTGAATTATTAGTTTTTAGTGTAAGTATCTTTTCAAGCCTTTTATTTTTGCACGAAACTTTGATTCCTGGAGTCTGCCAATATTTTCTATAGTTTGTTTTTAAGTTTATGTTTAATTTTGGTATACATTGGTTTAAAATGTTTGTCAATGTTTTATTAAATGTGTCATAGTTTTCATTTATGTTATTATTTCTTTGTAATATCTCGTTCCAATTCAATTCTTTTAATTTAGATTTAAATAGTTGAATGTTTTTATTATTGTATAACCGTTTTTTGACATACCAGACAGTTTGCTGAGATAGTTGGGGCGTAGCCATGTGTATAATAGTACCACTATGATCTGAGAAACCTAACTCTTCCACTGTTGTATGAAAATTGTTATAAAAATTTGTAAAAATTAAGTCTAAGCATGTTGATGATGTTTGTGTAATTCGTGTTGGTAATTTTATTTGTTGTGTGAACTTATATTCTAGCATTAGATCTAAAAATTGGTTTGTTTTTAAGTTATTTTCTAAGATGTTGATATTAAAGTCACCTCCTATAACTATATTATGTCTAAAATATTTTTTATTTACATATGTCAGAATCTCATTTAATTGTTTATAAAATCTATCTTCCTCTCTTCTATTCCAATAAATAACTATCAATAACAGTCTTTCTTTTATAAATTCAGTCGCACATACTTCAATAACATGTTCAACTCTATCATGTCTGCCTCTCAGAATGGATGTAGGAACGGCTGGAACGAGTCCCGTGGTACTAAGAAGCTGCACCTCATTGACATGACCATTAACCAACAGGTTCGCAATTTTTCTTAAACATTAGAAATTCAGAAGATTCCTTTGATCCCATAGAAACTTGCCTCATGAATTGGAAAATCCGAATCATAGTTCCTAAAATCTCTGGTGCTGTTTTTTATTTATTTTCGTTACTTGCGTACTAGATACACCTTATCTGAATAATACTTGCATTATACCGGACCGGGTTCACTCAAATTTGTGTGTCCTCCAAAAAAAAAACAGATACCTACTGGTGGTATCAGAATCAGAATCAGAATATCATTTATTTGCCTACTTTGTGTTACAAAAATATCTCCGTGGCCGGTGGGCCGTGCAGAGGTGAGTCAGCTAACTTATGTCCTAATGGATCTGTGTTGGCTGTGTTCTGTTAATTCGCAATTGTTGAGTCTATACAAACAAATTACGTGTTTTATCTGTTTAAGTTGTATGCTTACAGTTTTGCAGTGTGGCATTATTATTATTTTTAACTTAATTAAATACAATTCAATTTAATTTAATTCAATTCAATATAATTCAATACAATCCAATTGAATTCAATTCAATTCAATATAGTTTCCAAATTCAATTTAGTTCAATACCTATCATTTAATTTAATTCAATTTTTAATTTCCAAATTCAATTAATTTCATTTTGTTTCATTTAAATTCATTTAATTTCATCTAATTTCATTAAATTTTCATTTAATTGATTTAATATAATTTCATTTCATTTTATTTTTAGGGGACGCGGTGCTTTCGTTATGTCGATAGGCCACCTCTTGTATCCCTTTTTATAAGGGTCATACTCTATATCACCCATTCTGTGATTAACCCTGAGTGGGTTAAATTCGCCGTGTGCTTGGTAGGCATCTCCCGGGGATTCCAGATCTTCTATTTTTAATTTTGAAATTTTTTCCAACATTTTGGTGTTAAGGTCTTCTGCGCGTAGGTGCCAGGCTTCTATGTCAGACATCTCCCAGATCACTTCCGTGGGTGTTCGTTTTGGTAACTGTGCAGCATTTTTCAGTGCTAATCTGTATTGGCGTTCGATTTTGCTTAAGTTCGTTGCGCTATATCTTGAGAGAAGTTGCACCACTCCGTAGTCCATCAGCGGTAAAATGCAGGCTTGAATGTGTTAAAGGTTGCATAGCATCAAGTGCAGTGAACTCTTTTGAGATGGATATTTTTGTGAATGCTATGTGACATAAAAAAAAAAGTAATTCTATTTTTTGACAATGTAAAAAAAATGTGTCGGTTCGTGTTCGTGTCGTTCATAAAATAACTAATTGTGTTAAAAATAATATAAACAATATTACGTGCGAACTATCTATTGTGTTGTGTAACTTGTACTTCCGATTCCACTGCTGCTGTTAACTAGGTGAGATATACTTTAATAGGTTCTGTGCCCCACCGGAAGGAGAAGAAATGGATTTTTCGACGAAGATTGAACTCGGCAAATTAGCAGGCAAGGAAAATTGGGCTACGTGGAAATATAAAATTTCTATAATGCTGGAAGGCACAGAAGGTGCCACGGAAGCAGTTGAGGGGAAACTCAATAAGCCGGTCCTTGCTGAAGGAGCAGGTGACGCTAACATCAGCACCTATAACACTGCAATGGCAAAGTATAGGCGGACTGAGAGTGGCGCTCTACTCATACTAACTACTAACATGACCGAGGATACACTAAAGAAAGTTATGCGATACAGAACGGCACACGAGGTTTGGCAAGAGCTGCATAGGCTATTTGACGGACAAACAGACGACAGAGCGTATAATTTATGCTTAGAGTTCTTCGGGTTTCGTCAAAGAAAGGAAGATGACATTCCTACTCACATGTCGCACCTTAAGAATCTCTGGAATGAATTGAAGGCGGAGATTGCTAAAATCGACGCTACCGCTAAGCTCCCTGAATTGTTCCTGATATGTAAGGTCTTAGATACACTTGACGATCGGTATTTCAACTTTAAGTCAAGTTGGCTAATGCTCAAACAGTCTGAAAGGACTATCGACAGTTTAACGACACATCTTTGTACGTTCGAAAGAGAGCTAGGTAGTCAAGAGAACTCACGGCAGGAGGCGCTAGTGACTACACCTACTGAACGTCAAAATAAGAAGAATCCGGACGAGCAGCTGATTTGTAACTACTGTTCTTGCAAAGGACACAGAGTTCGCAAGTGTAAGAAGTGGATTAAGGATGGGAGGCCACCTAAGCCAACTTCAGGCACATCATCGGCGTCTAGCTCAAAATTCAAGCAGGTACAGCAGATTTCCCTTATGGTAAATGCGTGCTCTATGAATCAAGTCCAGGATCGCGAGAACTGGTACGTGGATAACGGAGCAACGGTTCATATCGCAGTAAGGAGGAATTTCTTCACCGATTTTCATGAATTTGACTCAGATCACACAGTGACTACGGCAGACGGAACTACCATATCCGCCTCAGGTATGGGCTCCGTAGTAGTAGAGTCAAATGTCAATGGGCAAAAGGAGAAAATTACTCTGAACGATGTGTGGCTGGTACCGTCTTTAACGAAAAACTTGTTTTCGATGCTTGCGGCGCAAGATAAGATGCAGAACAGCATCTTCACTTCCACAACTAGAGAGTGCAAGTTAGATATCGAGGGCACAACTAGACTTTTTGGAAGTAGGGTCCATCAAGGTGGACTATATAAGTTGGATTTAAAGACAATAATTCCAAGAGAGCATACGATAATTGAGGTCAATGCTTTAACTGGCTCAAACATGCTACAGCTTTATCACGAGCGGCTAGTGCACCAGGACAAGAGACACGTCATTCGCGTAGTAAAACGTGAGTTAGGCATCCAGCTTGGTCCAGATAAAGTGACATGTGAAGGCTGCGTTTACGGAAAGTCTCATCGAAAGCCGTTCGGGACCAGAGAAAGAGCTAAAGCAGTTGGAGAGTTAATACACACAGATGTTTGTGGTCCCTTCGCAAAAAGCATCTCGAAGTATGAGTATTATGTACTATTTAAGGACGACTATTCAAGTTATCGCATGGTTTGTTTCATGAGACATAAGTCAGAAGTAAAGGATAAACTTCTACAAATGCTTCAAGAAGTGAAGACCGTAGGCCATACTGTCAAAACTCTACTGAGCGATAACGGCGGCGAATTCAATAATGAGGAAGTTCGAAAAATATTACAAAGACATGGTATTCAGCAACGGCTAACTATGCCTTACACGCCTGAACAAAATGGCTGTAGTGAGCGGGAGAACCGTACTTTAGTAGAAGCTGCAAGGTCAATTATGCATGCGAGAGGAGAGATGCCACAAATACTATGGGCTGAATTGATTAATACAGTTGCTTATGTACTGAATAGGACAGGTCCCACAAGAGTGGATAGTAAAGTACCATATGAACTGTGGCATGGGAAAAAGCCGAAGATATCCCATCTAAAAATAATTGGTAGCACGTGTTATGCACATGTTCCAAAACCAAAACGAAAAAAAATGAGCAAGAAGGCTATAAAAGGCATATTGATAGGCTATGAGAATGATGACGGCTATCGAATCTGGGATGGTGTCAAGACGTTGAAGTCGAGGGACATAACGTTCGAGTCTGATGTAGAATTCAAGACATCCATCAACATTCCTATTGCTGCAGAGGGAGTGACAGATAAAGGAAATAGCGAACATATTCCCGAGCAAAAGCCGGCCAATAGAGTCGATCTTGATCATGTTCTAGAGGGAGATAGAACGAATATCGGAAAAGACCAAGATCAAGAAGACGAAATTCATGAGAGCGAGAACGATGACGAAGGAGCTATGATTGACAGTCCACGCAGACATGAATTGAGGGAAAGCTCCGATATTGATGGTGATGAAGATTTTGTTGACGCAGATCAAGAGCAACTGGAAATTGTTGAACCTCTAGTAGAAGTAGAGTCTGCGGCTTTGGGTGAGCCCGTGGTTGAAGCGGAGCCACGATATAGCCTGAGAGACAGAACAACCATCACACGTCCTAAGAAGTTCGATGACTATGTGTATTTCATAGGTACGGAAAGATTCCCTGAAACCTATTCAGAAGCTCTCTCTAGAAAAGACAAAGCTGAGTGGCAGAAGGCCATGGCAAATGAGCTGAAGTCTCTAGAAGAAAACCAAGTTTGGACGTTGTGTGATTTGCCGCCAAACAGAAAAGCGCTTCCGTGTAAATGGGTTTTCACAATCAAACGCCTACCAGATGGCACAATTGACAAGTATAAGGCGAGGCTTGTAGCAAAAGGATTCAGGCAACAAAAGGGAATTGACTATGAACAGACCTTTAGTCCGGTGGCCCGGATGGCTACAATAAGAGCTTTGTTGAGTGTCAGCGCCAAAGAAAAGTTACATCTGATGCAATTTGATGTGTCGACTGCATTCCTGAATGGCAAGATCGAGGAAGAGATTTATATGAAGCAGCCTGACGGATTCAACGATGGCACTTCAAAAGTCTGTCGATTAAGGAGAAGCTTGTACGGACTAAAACAGGCACCACGTTGCTGGAATTCCTGCTTTGAGGACATTCTTTTAGCGAAAGGTTTCGTACAGAGTACTGCTGACAGCTGCTTGTTCTCGAAGAATGTGATGGACAAGAAAATCCTGATAACACTTTATGTGGATGATGGGCTTGTGGCGTCTACAGATGAAGCTTTAGCACACCAATTCCTAGAGGAATTAGGTAGAACAATTAAAATCACGATGAAACCGGCATCGTACTACCTAGGGATGGAAATCCAGAGAGCTAAAGATGGTTCTATAGGTATTAAGCAAGAAGCTTACACCAAGAAAATCTTGGACCGCTTTGGAATGTCCGATTGCAATCCAGTGTCGACACCTATAGAGAAAACTTCGACTACTGAAACAGGGAAAGTTACAAACGGGAACTCTGGGAAGAAATTTCCTTACCGAGAGGCGGTAGGTGCATTAGCGTACCTGATGACAGGCACACGTCCTGACATAGCATACGCTGTAGGGTTCGTATCTAGAAAATTAGAAAACCCCACCGAAGATGACTGGCTGAAAGTCAAAAGGATATTTAGATACCTGAGAGGCACAATATCCTACGGCATTAGGTACAACGCAAACTGTACCAGAGCTATTATTGAAGGCTACAGTGATGCGGATCATGGAGGAGACCAACAAACAGGACGCTCTACAACGGGAGTTGCATGTCTCTTTGCTGGAGGAGTAGTATCGTGGCTAAGCCAACGACAATCTTCAGTCGCGATGTCAACTACCGAAGCTGAAATAGTAGCAGCAAGTGAAGGCGCTCGTGAACTTGTGTGGCTCCAGAGAATATTCTCCTCACTTACTACCATGGACGGAGTACCCACGTTAAAAGTTGATAATGAAGCAGCCATACGTCTTGCATACAATCCAGAGTTCCATAAGCGGACCAAACACATCCGAGTGAGACATTTTTTCGTTAGAGAAACTGTACAAGACGGACTTGTGGATGTACAAAAGACCGGAACTGCTACTCAATTGGCAGATATTATGACCAAGGCAGTTCCTAGGCCAAGACTCGTTACAATCCGAGATGCCCTGGGTATACAGTGCTATACACTTAATTAATGAGGGAAAGTGTTAAAGGTTGCATAGCATCAAGTGCAGTGAACTCTTTTGAGATGGATATTTTTGTGAATGCTATGTGACATAAAAAAAAAAGTAATTCTATTTTTTGACAATGTAAAAAAAATGTGTCGGTTCGTGTTCGTGTCGTTCATAAAATAACTAATTGTGTTAAAAATAATATAAACAATATTACGTGCGAACTATCTATTGTGTTGTGTAACTTGTACTTCCGATTCCACTGCTGCTGTTAACTAGGTGAGATATACTTTAATAGAATGATGACTAGTTTCGTGTCTAGTTCTGTCTTCGCATTGTATCCTATTATTGGACCGAGGGCTCCTCTGACTTGTTTGAGTTTTTTGACAACGTTTTCAGTGTGCTGGTTCATCTTCATGTGTTTGTCGAAGATGACTCCGAGGTATCTGATCTGCTTTTGATAGTGCAACGTTTGTTCTTTCAGTTTCACCGTTGGCCGGTATTTCTTCTTTTTCGAGAACATGATGCATTCTGTTTTATCTATGTTACACTTTAACCCCCATCTCGTGTAGTAGTCTACGATGGATTCCGCTGCCCATTCAGCACGCATAGTCGCGTGTTCTGGATTCGAGGCTCTGTTGAGTATACAGAGATCATCCGCGTACTGTGAGAGTTTGAGACCTCTGATGTGGTTTTGTATATCCCAAATATCATGGACGTACAAATTAAAGATTATCGGTCCCAGGATCGAGCCTTGGGGCACGCCGTGAGGTACTGGTTTGTCGTTGGTTACGGTTGTTCTGAAACTACCTCTCAAGTTTCTGCCTTCGAGGTAGTTCTCAATTATTTTGATGGTGTTGTTGGGAACGTCTTGATTCTGAAGTTTCTTGATCAGGCCCTTGTGGTTGATCGAATCAAAGGCTTTCGATAGATCCGTAGATATCATAGAGACGCTGTCGTCCATGGCTAGCATCTGTGATTATTTTTCCGGTACGTAGAATCTGGGTTGCTGTGCCTCTTGCCCTTGTGAAGCCGTGCTGGAACGTTGGTTGCAGGCGGTTGACCGTCGCTGTGAGTCTTCCCAGGATCAGTCGCTCACACAACTTACCCATGACGTTTAGTAGTGTGATCGGGCGGTACGACGATGCCTGACGGTGGTCTTTGCCGGCCTTGTGCAGGAATATGCACACGCCAGTTTTCCATCGCTTGGGGAAGTAACCTGTGGACAATACAAAGTTAGCAATAGGCACAAATGCCTCGATAAAGACTTCTCCCCCAAGTTTGAGGGCGTCTGCTTTTATTCCATCTGGCCCTGGGGCCTTTTTGTTTTTGAATTTGCTCAGTGCAAATTGCACTTCTTTTTTTGAGGTTGGGTCGAGCGGTTGGAATGGTGTCGTCTTTTCAGTCCCTTCATCGTCTTCCGCTATTTTCGCCTCTTTAATAATGGCTGTGTCGGTAAGCTTGTCGATCGTTTCTAATTCTGAACTGCACCCCGTGATGTTTGGTAGTTTAACAATAGGTTTCTTCATGTTTCTTTGGATGTGCCACATTTGTGACCTATTGTCCCGTGGCTGTTGGAGTTTGTGGAGCCAGCCTTTTTCGGAATAATCTTTAAGGAGTTTTTCAGCTTCTCTCTTAGCGTGGTTGTAAAGAGTACGTGTTTCACACAATTTGTCTTAGTTTGTTTCGAAGGTCTATCTTATCTGTTATTTCCTTCGGTAGTCGTTCCTGCCTTGTTAATTTTTTTAAGGGTGCGTGAGTGTCGAGGGCGGCGAGAACGGCATTTTCCATTGTTGCGATATACTTCTCGCAATCGGCTTCTGTTGTTATTTCTTCGTTAAGGTCGCGGAGGCCTTCCCACATTGTCTGTTGGTATGCTATTCTCAGTTTCTCGTTCTCATAGATTTTCTTTGTGTTACGGGATAGGTGTTCCTCTATATCATGTTCAATCTTCACCGTTAGCAACCAAGGGAGGTGATCCGAACCGACGCTCTCTACCTGTTTGGCATGCGCTTCTTGTTGTTGGTGTGTTATTATGGCCAAGTCCAAGATGGTGTTCCCTTGGCTGAAATTCAATACAATTCAATTCAATTTTATTCACAAACAATTTACATTGTATTTGAAATCACAAAAATAAAAATAAATAATAATAGCATAGGTATAAATAACACATCAAAAAAAAGGAAAGGAAAGGTCTAGATGGTGCATTGGCGTGTTTCAGCGAGCAGATTCCGTCTTCTGTTGCTTTTCTAACGATATTACCGAGGCCGGAGTTCCTGCTGTGGCCGAGGGTTTGCATACGTAAGTTCATATCGCCGATGATGATGGATGGTTCGTCGGCAAGGGTCTCCTCCAGTTCTTCTCTAGCATAGTGTTGGTTTGGTATTTGGATATATATTCCTTTAATCGTTATATATTGTCCAGTTGCGTGGTTGGTGAAAAGTTTAATGCCTACGCCTTCTATTTTCTTGTTTTCATCGTGCCAGCCTGGGGTGACTTCCGTTTCAGCCCACCTTAGTCCCCTCTGTACATACATGGCAGTGGCTAAGTGTTTTTCCAATGTGTGGGTGAGTTTATCATACCCTTTTATATTATATTGTTGTGTCTTAAAGTCGATCTTGCCTACTGGTGGTCATTGACCACTAAATCCAAAAATAAGCCTGTTCATGTCTTGAATCGTCATCTATCGTGATCATCAACCTTATTTCTAATGAAAAACGATACATAATATGGATCATTTGTTTTGGTTCGTAGGTACGCAGAGATTTTAGGGAAATAAAAGGGCAATGACCAATAATGACATCTTAAAAAACTGGCAGCAACTATATAGTCTGGATAGTCCTCCTGCAAGCTGGTCAAGATTTTGAGAATGTGTGAAAGGTAACAATAATCGTCAAAAGAGATAGAGTTACTTACTTTCGGTAGTTGCTTCATAGAGACGCCAAGTTAATACAGAACCTATTTTAGAAAAATAAACACAGACATTGTTTTGAAAGTGTTTGTAAAAAGCAATATTTACTGAAAAAACATCTTAATTTATCATTTATGCAAAGTATGACAGTTGCCATCATCCCCAGATTTTGATACTCCGGTCCCCCTAGTTTCAAGTTCGACCTCCATCGATCCAGTGACCCAGTTTCTTCACCATCCCGGCCATGGGTTAAGGGGAAGCTTATGATAGTAAAAGATTATTATTATGGGTGAGCCTTAACTATTTGTTTTGGGTAAGATGTATTTCGAACAGTGAGATAAGAGCAGTTAATGCTTTATTAGTCTATAAATACGTTGTGGGCTTGGGTTGAATTCCCAAGCAGGGTGAAGTGTTATAAGCTTGTTATAAGAATTCTAAGCTATTTATTTGTAAGAATGGAGTTGTACAACCTATGATGTGATACAGTTTTAAAATTAAATTAAATTAACTTAAAGATTATTTTATTATGGCCAGAGAAGGCAAAACATCGGGAAAGATGGAAGAAAATGGGGGAGGCCTTTGCCCAGCAGTGGGACAAGACAGGCTAGTAAAAAAAAAAAAAAGATTATTTTTAATTGAAACAGTTCAGTTTTCGAGGTTAAAAAGTTAGATCTCGTATTTTTTTTTGTAACGTATAAGATCTGAGTTGCAGTTGATCACACTCTACGGTTGCAAGTTCCACGCAACGTGACGGCAAATAGTTTCTTCAACATTCATAAATTTCACATGGGGGTAAGCAGAAACCACAGTACGACACCTGCTACGATCCTTACATACTCCATTTGCCTTGCCCACATTCATACATCAATAATAATCTCTTCAAATATTTATACAAAAGGAGAAGACACAATGGAGAAGTATCTTTACCTACCCAAGCATCAACAAAGTTCTTCCCTATAACAATTTGTAGAATTCTGTAATAGGGGATCGGACAAAAAAAACTAATTAGTCCGTCAGATAGATTTCGAAAAATTATTGGACACGTATTTTTTCTTTTTTCACGTAAACTTAAAATGAAGACGATACAGTGCTTCGAAAACTCGTGTGACGTCATATGATAGTACATTTTGACGACACAAGTGACGTTTCAAGCCCCACTCCAAGATCTTTGACGCGTTTTATCTTCGTCATTTTTTATTGATTTGATAAAACAAAAAACACGTATTCAATATTTTTCGATAATCTAACTTACGGACTAAACAGAATCATATTATTTTGACCCAGTCCGATCCCCTATTTCGTGAGCTGAGCCCGGCCTATCTCCGTCACAATGTTAAGGTGCTCCATAAAACGTCCACGCTAAGCTTACCCACCTGTATCCAACGTACAATGTACCCTCGAGCTATGATGACAATGTTGTTTTTTATGATGGCTACGTAAATCATCATCATCATTCATCATCATCATTTCAGCCAAAAGACGTCCACTGCTGAACATAGGCCTCCCCCAGGCGTCGCCACATTGACCGGTCCCGTGCGTCTCTCATCCAGCGGTTTCCTGCAACCTTGACCAGGTCATCGGTCCACCTAGTGGGAGGCCTTCCAGCGCAACGTCTTCCGGTTCGCGGTCGCCATTCCAGAACTTTTCGGCCCCATCGGCCATCCGTTCTGCGAGCAATGTGCCCTGCCCATTGCCACTTAAGTCTGGCAATTCTTCGGGCTACGTCGGTAACCTTGGTTCTCAAGCGGATGTCCTCATTTCTGATTCGATCACGCAAGGAAACTCCGAGCATAGCCCTCTCCATTGCCCTTTGGGTGACTTTGAGCTTTCTGATGAGGGCCATTGTGAGCGACCACGTTTCGGTCCCGTATGTAATCACTGGCAACACACATTGGTCATAGACTTTCGTCTTGAGACACTGGGGTAAGTTGGACGAGAAGATACCGCGCAACTTCCCGAACGCTGCCCAGCCGAGTCGGATTCGACGATTGACCTCTTTCTCGAAGTTAGATCTACCCAACTGGACCGTTTGTCCCAGGTAGACATAATCGTCCACAACTTCGAGCGTAGAGTCTCCGATCTTGATAGGAGTGGGTGTTACATGAACATTCAACATAACCTTGGTTTTGTCCATGTTCATTTTAAGACCCACTCTTTCGGAAGCCCTACTGAGGTCATCGAGCATTGCACTGAGGTCTTCCATGGTCTCAGCCATGACCACTATATCGTCGGCAAACCGAAGGTGAGTGATGTACTCGCCGTTGACGTTGATGCCAAGTCCTCTCCAATCCAGAACCTTGAAGATATCCTCCAATGCAGCGGTGAACAGTTTCGGAGATATGACGTCTCCCTGTCTCACACCGCGCTGCAGAAGGATAGGTTCCGAGGTCTGGTCCTGAAGTCGGACTGACATGGTGGCGTTTTTGTACAAACACTTCAACACCTCGATGTACCGGTAGTCGATTTGGCACCGTTGGAGAGACTGCAGCACAGCCCAAGTCTCGATCGAATCGAAGGCTTTCTCGTAGTCCACAAACGCTAAACAGAGAGGCAGGTTATACTCTTCGGTCTTCTGTATAACCTGCCGCAGCGTATGTATGTGGTCTACGGTACTGAAGCCTTTTCGGAATCCGGCTTGTTCGGGAGGTTGGAAATCGTCAAACCTGCGTGCGAGACGATTCGTGATGACTCTTGAAAACAACTTGTAGACATGGCTTAGAAGTGAGATGGGCCTATAGTTCTTCAACCGGGCATTGTCACCCTTTTTGAAGAAGAGCACCACCACACCCCTGCACCAAGCCTGTGGCGTTTTCCCCTCGAGTATGACGGAATCAAACAGCTTCTGTAGGGCCTTAAGGACCGGTTTTCCACCCGCCTTCAGAAGTTCGGCCGTAATTCCGTCATCACCCGGCGCCTTGTTGTTTTTAAGCTGTTTCAGAGCCATCCTAATCTCGTACAGGCTGACATCCGGGATGTCTTCGGTATAGTGTCGGGTCAATCTAGCTCTGGGGTCTTTCGCTAGATTTTCGACGGGTTGATTAGTTGACGTGTACAGCTGCCCATAAAAACTCTCGATCTCCCTCAGAAGCTCCGGTTTGGCGGAGACGATCCTGCCATCGTCGGTCTTCAGTTTCGTGAGCTGGCTTTGCCCAATAGCCAGATCTCTTGCAAATACCTTGGAGCCTTTGTTCCTTTCAATTGCGTCTTTAATACGCTCGGTATTAAAGCGGCGGAGGTCGCTCTTCAAGGATTTGGAGATCTGTCTATTGAGCTGCCGGTATTGCCGAGCTTCGTCTGAAGACTGCAGGATCATCTCACGCCGCTCCTTCATGAGCCTGAGAGTGTGATCTGAGAGTTTCTTGATCTTATTTGTACGACGTATCTTAAAATATTTAGACCCAGTCGTATGGACAGTTTCCACGAACCCGTCGTTGTAATCGTCCACTGAGCTTCCTAGACATTCGAAGCGATTCTGAAGTTCAAGTTGAAAGCTCTCGGGGTTTTGGATTTGGATCTGTGCTGGACGGAGCGTAGACTTCATCAGTCGCGACCTTTCTAGCTTTATATTGATGTTCAATGTGCCTCTTACCATGCGGTGATCGCTTCCGGTTTTCACCGAATTGATCACAGAGACATCATTGAACATTTGCTTGTTGGTAGACATGATGAAGTCAATCTCATTTTTAGTCGCACCATCGGGGCTCTGCCAGGTCCACTTCCTGTGCTCACGTTTTTTGAAGAAGGAGTTCATCATAAAGAGGCCCTCCTTCTCCATAAAACTGGCCAGTTGGTGACCCCGGTGGTTCCGAAGTCCAATCCCAAATTGCCCCACTTGCAGCTCATCCTCGCTTCGTTTGCCCAGTTTCGCGTTGAAGTCCCCCATGACAACGGTGAAGTAAGTTCTGAAACCATGCATGGCTTTAGAAATATCCTCATACATGGTTTCTACCTCATCGTCGGGGTATGCCGAGGTCGGCGCGTAGACCTGTATGACCTTCAGCGAATATCTTGCGGATATTCTGAGTATAAGGTACGCCACCCTGTTCGACACACTCTCGATCTTCACCACGTTATTCACGAGAGACTTGTGGACGATAAACCCAACACCACCCTGTGACTGCCGGTCTCCCTCTCGGAAGTAGAGCAGGTTGCCGGATTTCAGGATTATCGTGTCCTCTCCCTCTCTTCGGACTTCAGATAATCCGACAATACTCCATCGCAGCCTGCTTAATTCTTCCTCGAGTTCCGCCAGCTTCTCGTCGCCCCGGAGTGTGCGCGTATTGTATGTTACCAGGTCCAGTCGTCGGTATGTTTGGTAGCCGGATCCCGTCCGGAGATTCTTAGCACCCCTTGCCACGCCGTTGCCTCGACCGCTACCGTAGCCGAGGGTAGACGGGCTGCCGGGTACTAGGGGCCTGTTTGGTTTAACGCTCATCATTTTTGGGGGGGGTTTGCCATAATCGCCACGCTTGGCAGGCGGGTTGGCGATCGCAGTATGGTTGACAAAGACACAGAGAACGCTGCTGCCCATTCTCTAGTAAGTCCCTTAGTCGCCTCTTACGACACCCACGGGAAGATATGGGATGGTGCTATTCTTTACGTCCGACACCACACGGAACATAGCTATATTTAAGTTGCATGTAATAGGGGGCGAGCCAATTGCCATCAACCGGACACAACACGATACTCCGATTTACTGTGCCGAAGTGGAAATTATGTTGTTTCCTACTCCTCCGCTATTCTTTTCTGATTAATTTCGTTGCGGGATCCAAGACAGTTAAATCTTTTCTCTGGGACTTCGTCGAGCTTCGTTGTATCGGCGCTTTTCTTGTGGTCGCCACTGTTGATTTTGGCTAACAGGAGTTACAGTGGTTTGGTAATAGTGTGGCGGGCTTGTCCCAAATTACTGTGCCGAAAGTCTAGCCTGTAATCTCCAAAGGAATAGACTGAGGTGTACCGAATAGAACACCCGCATTTGACAAGTTATTGTTAAGTCCCATGTAATAGGGGACTGGCCTATTGCCATTAACCGGGAGCAAGCCCAGACTCCGTTACTGCCTGACCAGACCTGGTTATCGAACCCTGCATCTCATAAAACCTTTAAACATTATTGAATGCAAATAAAGATATATGAAAACCAATATCTTTAATTTTGGAGAAGGGCGTAAGATGACTTATCTTCTTAAAAAAAGAAATTACTTAAATTATAGTTTTTTTTTTTTTTTTCAATACGTTGCCCCACACTAGGAATTTCTCCTGTATCGTGGGTGCGTTCACAAACATTTAAACTCACATACACAAATACCCAGACCCGGAACAACTATCTTAGTCCTTACAAATATTTGTTCCGTGCGGGGATCGAACCCGCGACACGCAGCGCAGCAGTCCAATCGCTCAGCCACTGCGCCAACCGTGTCGTCGATAAATCACTTGTTTACCCACGGGCTATAAAGTTGTTACATTCATTTTGTTGAGAGTTAAAATCAACCAACATGTCGAAAGTAACTTTATCATATCTGCCTCTCAGAATGGATGTAGGAACGGGTTCCGTGGTACTAAGGAGCTGCTCCTCATTGACATGACCATTAACCAACAGGTTCGCAATTTTTCTTAAGCATTGGAAATTCAGAAGATTCCTTTGATCCCATAGAAACTTGCCTCATGAATTGGAAAATCCGAATCATAGTTCCTAAAATCTCTGGTGCTGTTTTTTATTTATTTTCGTTACTTGCGTACACTTTACACCTTAACTGACCAATACTTGCATTGACTGGATCGGGTTCACTCCAATAAAAAAACAGATACTGGTGGTCATTGACCACTAAATCCAAAAATAAGCCTGTTCATGTCTTGAATCGTCATCTATCGTGATCATCAACATTATTTCTAATGTAAAACGATACATGGTTCATTTGTTTTGGTTCGTAGGTACGCAGAGATATTAGGGAAATAAAAGGGCATTGACCGCTATTGACATGTTAAAAAACTGGCAGCAACTATATAGTCTGGATATAGTCCTCCTGCAAGCTGGTCAACATTTTGAGAATGTGTGAAAGGTAACAATAATCGTCCAAAGAAATAGAGTTACTTACTTTCGGTAGCTGCTTCATAGAGACGCCAGGTTAACACCGGCCCTATCAAGTTTAAAAAAACGTGTTAAATAGTTTGTTTAATCCTATTTTAGAAAAATAAACATAGACATTGTTTTAAAGTGTTTGTAAAAAAGCAATTTACAGAATAAACATCTTAATTTATCATTTATGCAAAGTATGACAGTTGCCATCATCCCCAGATTTGATACTCCGGCCCCCCAAGTTTCAAGTTCGACCTCCATCGATCCAGTGACCCAGTTTTCTCACCACCCCGGCCATGGGTTAAGGGGAAGCTTATGATAGTAAAAGATTATTATTATGGGTGAGCCTTAACTATTTGTTTTGGGTAAGGTGTATTTCGAACAGTGAGATAAAAGCAGTTAATGCTTTACTAGTCTATAAATACGTTGTGGGCTTGGGTTCAATTCCCAAGCAGGGTGAAGTGTTATAAGCTTGTTAAAAGAATTATAATTTATGTATTTGTAAGAATGGAGTTGTACAACGTATGATGTGATACAGTTTTACAATTAAATTAAATTAACTTAAAGATTATTTTATTATGGCCAGAGAAGGCAAAACATCGGGAAAGATGGAAGAAAATGGGGGAGGCCTTTGCCCAGCAGTGGGACAAGACAGGCTAGTAAAAAAAAAAAAAAAAAAGATTATTTTTAATTGAAACAGTTCAGTTTTCGAGGTTAAAAAGTTAGATCTCGTATTTTTTTTTGTAACGTATAAGATCTGAGTTGCAGTTGATCACACTCTACGGTTGCAAGTTCCACGCAACGTGACGGCAAATAGTTTCTTCAACATTCATAAATTTCACATGGGGGTAAGCAGAAACCACAGTACGACACCTACTACGATCCTTACATACTCCATTTGCCTTGCCCACATTCATACATCAATAATAATCTCTTCAAATATTTATACAAAAGGAGAAGACACAATGGAGAAGTATCTTTACCTACCCAAGCATCAACAAAGTTCTTCCCTATAACAATTTGTAGAATTCTGTAATAGGGGATCGGACAAAAAAAACTAATTAGTCCGTCAGATAGATTTCGAAAAATTATTGGACACGTATTTTTTCTTTTTTCACGTAAACTTAAAATGAAGACGATACAGTGCTTCGAAAACTCGTGTGACGTCATATGATAGTACATTTTGACGACACAAGTGACGTTTCAAGCCCCACTCCAAGATCTTTGACGCGTTTTATCTTCGTCATTTTTTATTGATTTGATAAAACAAAAAACACGTATTCAATATTTTTCGATAATCTAACTTACGGACTAAACAGAATCATATTATTTTGACCCAGTCCGATCCCCTATTTCGTGAGCTGAGCCCGGCCTATCTCCGTCACAATGTTAAGGTGCTCCATAAAACGTCCACGCTAAGCTTACCCACCTGTATCCAACGTACAATGTACCCTCGAGCTATGATGACAATGTTGTTTTTTATGATGGCTACGTAAATATTTTGTGCAAATCCGTGCTATCTGTTTTTTATTTTTTTTTGTGACAAGCCCGCCACTCTATTCCCAAACCACTGTAACTCCTGTGCGCCAGAATCAACAGTGGCGACCACCAGAAAAGTGCCGAGACAATGAAGCTCGACGAACTCCCAGAGAAACGATTTAACTGTCTTGGATCCCGCAACGAAATTAATCAGAAAAGAATAGCGAAGGAGTAGGAAAAACATAACTTCCACTTCCCTCCATATCAGCAGGAGACAGTCAGTCAATCTATTTATTTGCATCAATTAAGTTTGTACCTAATACAGTTTTTTTGTGTCCTGACCCACTGCTGGACGAAGGCAGGAGGCCTTTGGCTTGCCATGGCATTCCAAGTTTTTTTTTTACAAAATATTAGCCTCCTCCGACTAATACGTTAAGAATGAGTTTAGATTTTCACGCCATTGCAGCATTTCTTGAGCTTGCCTCGGTTACGAGGACTGTCTTCAGGCACCCACTGCGTGACTCTTCGCCCATCTTTCTGGCTTTATCCTAGAAAAAAATGAAGCCAGACAGATGGGACCCACCAGGCCTCTTTTAACCTGGCAGACTTAACCTCAATATCAAATAAGCCTGTCTTAGACCCACAATAATTATTCTCACTCCAGGGCAAAGCTATCCACTACTTCCATTTATCAGGAACCTGCACGTCCTCTTTCCAGTTCTGATGAAACCTACTCAGCTAATTGCGCCACCTCCTTCATGGCCTGCCACGATCCGCCTCACTGTCTCAGGGTACCGTTTCCTGCTATTTTCAAGTTAGCAAAGTCCAAGTTAAGTAAACATAACATCACGCCTGTAATCTCCGAAGGGTTAATTAGGTAGAAGTGTACCAAATATTAGGTAGAGACACTCATTTTTCGTGAGTTACGTTTTTAAGTCCCATCATGTAATAGGAGGCGAGCCTATTGCCATACACCAAGCACAAATCCAGACTCCATGGCTGCTTCTGAGAAAGAACATTTTGCCCGACCTGGAATCCAGGCCATCATGCTCAATAGACGCGCTTTCGACCTCCACCTCGCGGTCTTCTCAGCCAGCGGCCGCGCAGACCAACCGCGCAGACACCAGAAGCGGTTCTAACATCCTACCGCCGCAGCAGCAGGGGAGTGGCTGGACATCTCCTGTCGCTGCGCCCTGGATCCCTGGACATCCACGCCGGAGCCGCACCCTACGTCCGACGTCTGCAGGGCAGTGCCGCTTCTCGGCAGTTCTATCCTAACGCAAGCTCGATCCCGACCCTTTCCACGACCCGGCTTAACCGACTTCTAGAACTTTTCTAATAAACTGATAAGGTAACGTCTACTTCCTTTCATTTTAATTTCACCCACCTACCCTAAGGAAGCAGCTATGTTACAGTGGCAGCTATGTTACAGTGGTGGGTCTGATCAACGAAGCAGTCAACTTACGATTAATATTATACCAACGAACAACCAAACCCTTCCCTAACCAAGTTCAGCCGTACAGGTAACTAATAGTTACGCGTGTATAGATGGCGCTGGCATCGCCTCGACTCCCACGGGAGCATCGCGACATCCGGGGGGGAGCCACGGATGTGACGACATCCGGCTCCGGGCTACACGGCCGAGTGTGTGGAGATATGTCCGAAGATATTTTAATGCTGGTTTTGGAGCTAGATATCGTGTGGACTCTATCCATAAGTGGACAAATATAAAGAAGTCTGAAGGAAGTGCCAGTGACTGAAAAGTTATGTGGCAATTAGTTATCATGGTATTGACAAATGATGCGGAGGAATAAGGAAAATGTTTAATATGAATGTAGACGGCTGTATGACTCTATCTGAGTGATGAATATGATATATATAGGTACATCAACAAAGGAATACATCAATAAGATCAATAATTATGAATTTGTTATCATCTACGTAGTTTTTTCCCAACTTTGTGAGGGTCTTCTTTCAGTCTAACCCGACGCATCTGAATACCATTAGGATAACTATATTTAACATGGAGCTGCCTATCTGACCACCACAACCCGTCTGAATATCAGAATATTAGGTGGAATTTAGAGAATAATTAGTAAGCTGTATCTGACCTCCACAGACTGTGTGAAAGACAACTAAGATACAAAAGTATGGAGGGATGGCAGAAGACTTGCTACGCCGACAACAAAATAAACTAAAATAAGAACAGGAGAGCGATGATGATTTGATCAGTAAATGAAATTATAAGTTTTAAATCTAGACAGAAACTGCTCTATCTACTAGAGTTTTGATTTGTGTACCTTCAAAAAAGCATATCTACATTATATTCAGCACAACCATATTTAGGGGAACCTAATTTTTCGAATAAACAAATAGATCTAGGTCCCAATTAGCATGTTGTACAGTCTATGTTTGCCTAATAGCCATCACCTAGATTGATAGATGCTAAATAGTGGTAGTATTTACATTTCTACTCAATTTAGCCAAATTTTAAGTAAGTTCGTTAACTGGCTCACAATGATCATGAATTGAAAGTATTGTACTTCGAACATTCGAAGACATGACTGTGACCTTAACCAATCCGCACTGGACACATTCCGTCTCAAAGAGACGAGGCCTGTGTTACAGTGGGAACATTAATAGGCTGATGATGATAAGTAAACACTTTGATATGTATGTTAGTAGTAGTTTTCATTATGGCAATTCACGCATTTCCAGGGCCGGCCTGCGTGGTTATATGCATAAATACACCATAAACTAAACATAGGTACCTAACATTACACCTGTAATCCCGGAAGGATTTGTCACCTACCCATTAGTAAATAAAAACACAATCTCTTTGCCCAACCCGGGAATTGAACCCAGGAACTCATGCTCAGCAGTCGCGCTTGCGACTACTTGACCAACGAGGCAGTCTCACACAGACACAACACAAATTGGTGGTTATATTGTGTGATGTAATGTAGCTTTAATATAATTGTCTTCAAAACTTTCCTCATCCAAAATATCCCGCGATAGATCTCCACACCGCAATCTCCTGTACCCCAGCATATCATTATACATATCTACGTAGCAACATAACGCCTGTCGCGCTATAGGAAGTAGTTAGTCGCAGTGCCAGCCAGAGCTTCCGCCCCCTAGTTCCTACTGGTATTTAGGGCGAAGGGACCCTGTGCTAGTGGCCTGAGACTTTTTTTTTGATAGACACCACGTCGGCCCTTTTATGATTTAGGTACTTACTCATAAATGGCCGCGGATTTTAGTACTAGATGACGTGGCCTCGGCACAAGGGCAAAGAAGCAACATGGGTTCGGTTTTTAGTCAGTAGAAGTCTGACACTCCCCTTCGCTCTGCCCAAGAGCGGGGGGGTCATTTGATGATTTTCCACCCACCAAAAAAAAAAAGGTACTCTTATATTACATTATGTTGACAGCAGCGGCTGGTCCAGTGGTGGCGGCCCCGACTTACGGGCAGTAAGTCGTGAGTTTGAGCTCGGGCAGCCGCATTGCTTTGTGTAATTTATTTCATCACCGAAGCTTTCAAAACGGTGAAGGAAAACGGCACGTCTGAAATGCGAAGACATGTGACATATCTACCCCAGTTGGCCCGCGTGGTGAATTATAGCCCATTCCCTATCATAGAGAGGAGGCCTGCCAGACTAGTGATAGCCTAATGGTGTGAGTCGGTGTGACCGTCAGATTGCCAAGTCATAGGTCTCGAACTCGAACCCAAGACACGCATAGTCTAATTTTACAGATGCATGTGCGTATTGTATAAATATCACTTGCTTCTGTGAAAGAAAACATCGTGAGGAAACCAGCATGCCAGAGAGAAATTTCTTGCCGGCATGGAAAGTCTAGTCCTGAGGGTCATGGGCGGTATAAAACGATAATGAAGAAGACAGAGTGCTTACCTTTCATTTACGAGATTCTCATGTCGAAGTGACTTTGATAACTTTGAAAGAATCGAGCGAGATCAATACGAATACGTTTCTATAATTAAATTGCAGATGTCTTTCCGCCGCCTTACACAGTCATATTTAATGATTGTTTAAGCGGTCACTTAGTAAAGATTTGACCTATAAAACCTTCACTTTAGTATCAAAATCAGTCAATCTTTGGTGTCTAAGTGATGGCTAAGTCTCTGAATGCGGCAGATCATCAGTGCAGTGATCATTGTATTATGTATATTAAAATTTGATCGCGTTACAAGTTCCTCAAAAGTAGACTGGAGGTTGAAAGTTAATGGGACAGCTAACACCTGCATGCTTCGCAAAGGATGTAAAATGAGCAGGGGTGAAGTGTAGGGGCCAAACGGCTTTACCGAAGTCATAGTTGGGGCAAAATTGCCATAGCTGAAACCTATTTAACCAGACATTTATTTTAAACTTGTTTACCGTTTTACTGATTATTTTTGATGCAAACAATCTTTTCAAAAACATTAATTAAATTCAGTGTTGCCAAGTACCAGTTTCCCTGCCTGGGAATATGTTATGGCCTAAGTTAATTATGTTAGCATCCACCTAGAATTTGAGATGGGTTTTCCTTTTGTTATTTAATACATAACATCACGCCTCTAATCCCCGAAGAGTTAGGCAGAGGTGTACTTAATAGTATACCCATATTCTGCAGGTTGTGTTTAAGGCCTCAGCCTCGAATTTTGCGGGCAGCGGCGCGGCGCGGCGGCGGCGCGGCTTGTATGGAGTGCACCGCTCGTTGCCCGCTCCCACGCCGCTGTATTCCAAGAACCGGTCCATTTGAGTGTACGCATAAGATAGCAAGAAGATAGTTGTTTCGGGTCTGGGCGTGTTTGTGTATGTGAGTTTCAATGTTTGTAAACGCACCCACGATACAGGAGAAATTCCTACTTGGCCGGTCTTGAAAATAGATCCCAAAACCTCAGCAAAGAAAATAAAACACGGCAAACACTTACAAACTATTTATTACAAAATTTCACAACCGGACCCTTTAGGATCCATCAAATAATTACCTAAATACCATTGACTATCTATGATTAATACTTTCATTGTATACATTTTAATTGCTTGTGCGATTGCTTTTAAATTGACATCTTCTATTGCTAAAGTATATTTAAATTAAAGTCATCTGTCAATTTAAGGTCTATTTTGAACTTAGATCATCTGTCTCCAGTCAGTGTAGGGTGTATTTGGCCTTAGATCGTTTCTGGCCAGTGTTACCCCAAATCGACATTTTATCTTCCGTTTCTGATCAGTCTACAGGCTATTTATTATCAGCCTACAGCAATCCACTGCAGATAAGGCATCCTTAATCGCACGCCACTCAGCTCGATTCTCGGCAACTCTCATCCAGTTGCTACCAGCCATCCTGCAAAGATCGTCGCTCCACCGAGCCTGAGGGCGTCACACGTCTCGCTTGCCAATTCGCGTTATCCACTCAAGAACACGTCTATCCTAACGGTCATCGGTTCTGCGGTTAATATGGGCAACCCATTGCCTCTTCACCTTACTTATTTATTCTGTGAGCTATGTCGACAACTCTGGATCTTTGTCAGATCACCTCGTTACGGATGCAATCTTTTTTTTTTTGGAGGCTGGTAAATCATCAAAAGACTCCTCCCGCTCTGGGCAGAGTAGTAGGGGGTGTCAGACTTCTACTGACTAAAAACCACCCATGTTCCTTCTTAGCTCTTTGTGTCCAGGCCGAGGTATCTCTTTCGAACAACCCGCAGCCCCGACAGGCGGATGCGATCCCTCAAAGAGAATCCAAGCATACCCCGTTCAATAGCTCGATGAGCGACCTTGAATTTATGGACCAACCGTACCCTGAGTGTCCTCGATTCAGTCCAATAAGTGAAAGATCTATTTGGACTGAGCTTTCCGGCTCTGAGCAGTCTTTTTGATCTTAGTACGTCAGTGTCTGCAGACTGTTTTTGGTCAGAGTCCTAAAATAATACTTGCTTTGACAAGTATTATTTGACCTTATGCCATCCTTCTTTGGTCAAATCAGGTACTATCTGACCTCAGGCCGTTCTTCGTTGTTCAAAACTTCAAAGCAAATATTATTTGACCTTAGGCCGTCTTTCGTTGGTCAAACCCAGATACTATTTGACCTTAGGCCGTCCATCCCTGGTCAGTTTGAGGTGTAAGAGTCTATCGTGAGTACGAAGTATGCTGGACTGGCTGAACGGTCACTTGGGTAAGGACGCTCGCCTGTGTGTGTGCGGAAGTGGCCTTTTACTATTCGACTTTATGCCGTCCGTCATTGGTCAATGTAAGTTCTATTTGACCTTAGGTCGTCCTTCGTTGGTCAAAGCAAATACTATTTGACCTTATGACATCTTTCTTTGGTCAAAGCAAGTACTATTTGACCTTACGCCATCCTTCGTTGGTCAAAGCAAGTACTATTTGACCTTACGCCGTCCATCATTGGTCAAACCCAGTACTATTTGACCTTAGGCCGTCCATCCCTGGTCAGTTTAAGGTGTATGAGTCTATCGTGAGTACGAAGTATGCTGGACTGGCTGAATGACGCCGGACACTTGTCGCACTGGTAAGGACGCTCGCCTGTGTGCGTGCGGATATAGCCGTTTAGGATTTGACTTTATGCCGTCCGTCTTTGGTCAATGTAAGTTCTATTTGCCTAAAGCCGTCTTTCGTTGGTCAAAGCAAGTACTATTTGACCTTAGGCCGTCCTTCGTTGGTCAAAGCAAGTACTATTTGACCTTAGGCCGTCTTTCGTTGGTCAAAGCAAGTACTATTTGCCCATAGGCCGTCCATCCCTGGTCAGTTTAAGGTGTATGAGTCTATCGTGAGTACGAAGTATGCTGGACTGGCTGAATGACGCCGGACACTTGTCGCACTGGTAAGGACGCTCGCCTGTGTGCGTGTGGATATGGCCTTTTAGGATTTAACTTTATGCCGTCCGTCTTTGGTCAATGTAAGTTCTATTTGACCTTACGACGTCCTTTGTTGGTCAATGTAAGTTCTATTTGACCTTAAACCGTCCTTTGTTGGTAAAAGCAAGTACTATTTGACCTTAGGCCGTCCTTCACTGGTCAAAGCAAGTACTATTTGACCTTAAGCCGTCCTTTGTTGGTCAAAGCAAGTGCTATTTGACCTTAGGCCGTCCTTCGTTGGTCAAAGCCAGGACTATTCAACCTTATGCCGTCCTTCGTTGGTCAAAGTCAGTACTATTTGACCGTATGCTGTCCTTCGTTGGTCAAAGCAAGTACTATTTGCCCATAGGCCGTCCATCCCTGGTCAGTTTAAGGTGTATGAGTCTATCGTGAGTACGAAGTATGCTGGACTGGCTGAATGACGCCGGACACTTGTCGCACTGGTAAGGACGCTCGCCTGTGTGCGTGTGGATATGGCCTTTTAGGATTTAACTTTATGCCGTCCGTCTTTGGTCAATGTAAGTTCTATTTGACCTTACGACGTCCTTTGTTGGTCAATGTAAGTTCTATTTGACCTTAAACCGTCCTTTGTTGGTAAAAGCAAGTACTATTTGACCTTAGGCCGTCCTTCACTGGTCAAAGCAAGTACTATTTGACCTTAAGCCGTCCTTTGTTGGTCAAAGCAAGTGCTATTTGACCTTAGGCCGTCCTTCGTTGGTCAAAGCCAGGACTATTCAACCTTATGCCGTCCTTCGTTGGTCAAAGTCAGTACTATTTGACCGTATGCTGTCCTTCGTTGGTCAAAGTTAGTACTATTTGACCTTAGGCCGTCCATCCCTGGTCAGTTTAAGGTGTATGAGTCTATCGTGAGTACGAAGTATGCTGGACTGGCTGAATGACGCCGGACATTTGTCGCACTGGTAAGGACGCTCGCCTGTGTGTGTGCGGATATGGCCTTTTAGGATTTGGTTGCGCTGTAACAAAAATAATTGTGTGTAAAAAGAAGCTGTTTGCAGATTGCGACATTATTATAATAGGGCAGTTGACTGACTAAAAAAACTGTGATTCTGTATAGTCCGTCAGCTAGATTATCGAAACATATTGGATACGTGTCAAAGATTATGAGTGGGGGCTCGTGACGTCACTTTCTGGCAAACATTGTACCAAACTGTGACGTCACAAGACTTTTCGAAGCACTGTATCATCTTAATTTTTTGTTTACGTGAAAAAAGAAATAGATTTTTTTTGTCAACTACCCTATTACGTTTTTTATTATAAAAAATCGAAGATATTATGTGACATCTACCAAACCGCACTGGGCCCGCGTAGTGGATAATAGCCCACCCCTCTCCTAGAGAGAAGGCCTGAGTTCCTGCAGTGGGAACATTATAGACTGATGATGATAATGAAGTAATTTGTTTTATAGAATAGATAGAGTCAAAGAATAAGGACATACTCACATCAAAAACCTTATCGCACATAGGGCATGGATACTGTAGCGGTCTCTTATGTCCTTCGTGGGTCAGCCGCTGATGCTCCTTCAAAGACCAACTGTTCACATAAGTCTGTAGGAGAAATTAAAATTAATATCATGATTAGGACCCGGATATTCGGAAGCATCACGCATGTAATCCCAAGGAATAGGGCAGTTGACAAAAAAAAAATCGAATTAGCCCGACAGATAGATTTTTAAAAAATTTTCATTATTTATAAAAAAACAGACATCCAAAAAGCAGTCTAGAATAACTTTACTGACGGCAGTCGGTGGCAAAAAAGTCCATGAAACAAAATCACCAACTTTCGAAAGTCTCTCCTAGTAAACAAACAAGTTTTAATTTCATATAATTACCTTATCACATCGATCACAATGAAAAGGTTTGACGTTTAGGTGTACTCTGTTGGTATGTCTCTCTAGATCTCGGCGTATCGCGAATCGCTTGTCACAATGAAGACAGGGCTGTCTGAAAGAAAATTATTATTATATTTAGGTGACTAACTGCAGTACTCAGAAATATTTAACCCATTGACCGCCACGGTCAAGTAAGACAACAAGCCAAAAAGTACCTTAAGTTGACAGACTTAGGGCACTTTTTTGCTTGTTCGGCTTGTCGTCTATACGTGACTGTGGCGCTCAAAAGGTGAATGATTACTTAAGCCGTCACTAAAGATTTGACATACGTTTGTATGACAAAACTGTCAAAACCTTTACTAAGTGATGGCCTAAGTTATCATTAAAGTTCTATGAGTGCGGCAGTAACAGTCTCTCTTTACACGAAGAAAGAAAACGGAACAAAAAGTTTTATTTTTGAGCCTGTTCTGTCTCACTGCTGGGCAAAGGCCATCCCCATTCTTTCCCAACTCTCCCGGTGTTTTGACTTCTCTAATCGATCAGTCAGGAACGAGTCCAAATCGTCACGCCAGCGTTTCTAAGGCGTGCCTCGGTGACGACGACCGCGTTCAGGCACTCACTGTGTGACGATTCTGGCCCATTGTTGAATCTTCTAATAAATAAAAAGAGAAGTCCTGACTGACTGACTGACTGACTGATTCATCAACGCCCAGCCCAAACCCTTGGACCTAGAAAGCTGAAATTTTGCACACAGGTTCCCTTTATAATGTAGACAAGGAATAAGGAAGGATATTTCGAAATTCAACCCCTAAGGGAGTTAGATAAAGTGAAAGTTTGTATGGAAAATCGTCATTTTCACGCGGGCGAAGCCGCTGGCAAAAGCTAGTTAGAGATAAAATTTTAATAACACCCAAGGTCCGCTCGACACCTAAACTATACAAAACCAGTTTATGCAGGTCTCTCATTGGATGGGATATCTATAGATACATAGCGACTATGTTTTACTGGACATGTATATCTTAATGTGTCGCCAAAAGTGGAAATAAATAAGTTACCTAGTCCATCATGCAGTTTTTTTTTTTAAACGTTGCCCCACACTAGGAATTTCTCCTGTGTCGTGGGTGCGTTCACAAACATATAAACTCACATACACAAATAGGTACCCAGACCCGAAACAACTATTTGTAGGCCATACAAATATTTGTTCCGTGTGGGGATCGAACCCGCGACACGCAGCGCGGCAGTCCATTGCTTGAGCCACTGCGCTAACCGTGCCGTCAGTTTAAAAACTATGTATTCACGATTTCATGGCAATTCATGATACAAGAAAGACTTACGGTAATTCTAAATAAGTGACGTGAATAGCTGCAGTCTTCAAGTGATTTTTTAATGTAGCATCCGATTTAAAGGTCCTGAAATAAACGAAAATTTTAACAAAGGTCTTCAAAGTGCTAATCCTAACCTCAGAGCATGAATTGACGAGGCGCAAAATTACAGTTTTCGTTGCTAAAAATTATCATTTCAGGCAGGCGCATTACTTTGTATAATTTATTTCATCACCACTGCTCTCAAAACGGTGAAGGAAAACATCGCGGGGAAACTGGCATATCTTAGAACGAAAAATTCGAAGACCAATCCGCACTGGGCCTGCTTGGTGGATTAAAGCCCATTGCCTTTCATAGAGAAGAGGCCTGAGTCCCAGCAGTGGGACTAGGTTAGCTAGCTAGGTTATAAACTATCTGTGTACCAAATTGTATCTAAATCCGTTCAGTAGTTTTTGCGTGAAGAAGTAAGAAACATACACACTCACAAACTCGCCTTTATAATATTAGTGTGATTATACTGAGCACAAACTCAATCTCAGTGGCTGCTTCTGACAAATTCTTGATAAGCAAATCCAAATCCAATAACACTTGGCCGGACCTAGGCACCTAACCTAGGACCTCAAAGAATAGAGATAAATGATGACAATATCATACTTATCACACTCGACACAGTAGTAATCCCGGCTGTCCGAATGCTTGGTGCTATGGTTCCTCAATTGAGAAGGTGCCTTGAACGCCATGCCGCACTCTTGGCAGACATACTTCTTGGTGATGGGAGCCGCTGATACTTCTTCGGAATGTTTTCTGTGAACAAAGGTTTTTCTATTACTAGGACATAACATCACACCTATAATCTGAAAAGGGTTAGGCAAAGGTGTAATATTACACCCCTATTTCGTGCTATGTTTCATCATCATCATCATCTCAGCCAAAAGACGTCCACTGCTGGACATAGGCCTCCCCCAGGCGTCGCCACATCTCGCGGTCCCGTGCGTCTCTCATCCAGCGGGTTCCTGCAACCTTGACCAGGTGCACGGTCCACCTAGTGGGAGGCCTCCCCTCGCCACATCTCGCGGTCCCGTGCGTCTCTCATCCAGCGGGTTCCTGCAACCTTGACCAGGTGCACGGTCCACCTAGTGGGAGGCCTCCCCTCGCCACATCTCGCGGTCCCGTGCGTCTCTCATCCAGCGGGTTCCTGCAACCTTGACCAGGTGCACGGTCCACCTAGTGGGAGGCCTCCCCTCGCCACATCTCGCGGTCCCGTGCGTCTCTCATCCAGCGGGTTCCTGCAACCTTGACCAGGTGCACGGTCCACCTAGTGGGAGGCCTCCCCTCGCCACATCTCGCGGTCCCGTGCGTCTCTCATCCAGCGGGTTCCTGCAACCTTGACCAGGTGCACGGTCCACCTAGTGGGAGGCCTCCCCTCGCCACATCTCGCGGTCCCGTGCGTCTCTCATCCAGCGGGTTCCTGCAACCTTGACCAGGTGCACGGTCCACCTAGTGGGAGGCCTCCCCTCGCCACATCTCGCGGTCCCGTGCGTCTCTCATCCAGCGGGTTCCTGCAACCTTGACCAGGTGCACGGTCCACCTAGTGGGAGGCCTCCCCTCGCCACATCTCGCGGTCCCGTGCGTCTCTCATCCAGCGGGTTCCTGCAACCTTGACCAGGTGCACGGTCCACCTAGTGGGAGGCCTCCCCTCGCGACATCTCGCGGTCCCGTGCGTCTCTCATCCAGCGGGTTCCTGCAACCTTGACCAGGTGCACGGTCCACCTAGTGGGAGGCCTCCCCTCGCCACATCTCGCGGTCCCGTGCGTCTCTCATCCAGCGGGTTCCTGCAACCTTGACCAGGTGCACGGTCCACCTAGTGGGAGGCCTCCCCTCGCCACATCTCGCGGTCCCGTGCGTCTCTCATCCAGCGGGTTCCTGCAACCTTGACCAGGTCATCGGTCCACCTAGTGGGAGGCCTCCCCTCGCCACATCTCGCGGTCCCGTGCGTCTCTCATCCAGCGGGTTCCTGCAACCTTGACCAGGTGCACGGTCCACCTAGTGGGAGGCCTCCCCTCGCCACATCTAGCGGTCCCGTGCGTCTCTCATCCAGCGGGTTCCTGCAACCTTGACCAGGTCATCGGTCCACCTAGTGGGAGGCCTCCCCTCGCCACATCTCGCGGTCCCGTGCGTCTCTCATCCAGCGGGTTCCTGCAACCTTGACCAGGTGCACGGTCCACCTAGTGGGAGGCCTCCCCTCGCCACATCTCGCGGTCCCGTGCGTCTCTCATCCAGCGGGTTCCTGCAACCTTGACCAGGTGCACGCACCACCTAGTGGGAGGCCTCCCCTCGCCACATCTCGCGGTCCCGTGCGTCTCTCATCCAGCGGGTTCCTGCAACCTTGACCAGGTCATCGGTCCACCTAGTGGGAGGCCTCCCCTCGCCACATCTCGCGGTCCCGTGCGTCTCTCATCCAGCGGGTTCCTGCAACCTTGACCAGGTGCACGGTCCACCTAGTGGGAGGCCGCGCAACGCAACGTCTTCCGGTTCGCGGTCGCCATTCCAGAACTTTTCGGCCCCATCGGCCATCCGTTCTGCGAGCAATGTGCCCTGCCCATTGCCACTTAAGTCTGGCGATTCTTCGGGCCACGTCGGTAACCTTGGTTCTCATGCGGATGTCCTCATTTCTGATTCGATCACGCAAGGAAACTCCGAGCATAGCCCTCTCCATTGCCCTTTGGGTGACTTTGAGCTTTCTGATAAGGCCCATTGTGAGCGACCACGTTTCGGTCCCGGATGTAATCACTGGCAACACACACTGGTCATAGACTTTCGTCTTGAGACACTGGGGTAAGTTGGACGAGAAGATACCGCGCAGCTTCCCGAACGCTGCCCAGCCGAGTCGGATTCGACGATTGACCTCTTTCTCGAAGTTAGATCTACCCAACTGGACCGTTTGTCCCAGGTAGACATAATCGTCCACAACTTCGAGCGTAGTGCTATGTTTAAGTCCCATTTAATAAGGGACGAGCGAATTGTCATCAATCGAGCACAAATCCAGACTCCGAGGCTGCTAACGAGAAACTCTTGATGGAAAAACCCAATACGGGATTTTTTTGACTGAGTCAAAAAAATATGATTCTGTTTAGTCCGTCAGTTAGATTATCGAAAAATATTGGATACGTGTTTTTTGTTTTAACGAATTAATGAAAATTGACGAAGATAAAAAGCGTCGTGACGTCACTTGTGGGTTAAAAATGTACTAACATGTAACGTTTTCGAGAAGTTCACGAGTTTTCGAAGCACTGTATCGTCTTCATTTTTTGTTAATGTGAAAAAAGAAAAAATAGGTGTTCAATATTTTTTGGAAATCTATCTGACGGACTAATTAGTTTTTTTTTTTGTCCGATCCCCTATTGTCCGACCCGAGAAAACCGTACTTTACGTGTAGCGACTACCTATTTGAACTCCACAACCCATTTAGTACTGGGTAGGTAATACAATTAATACCTCTCGGTAAACACTGGTTGTCAGACTTTCAGGTCACTGGCTAGCTGTAACGATTGTCAAAGATCTACAAAGTACAGACCAATAGCTTAGCGTGCTTTCTGAAGTACGGAGGAAACTCGTAATCTTCAGGTCAAGTCGCGCTTGTCTAGGTTGGTAAACAACATTGTCCCGAATGGTATATAATATTCAGCCACATGAAAATGAAATAAGGAGCATCTAATTTTCACATTGTATAACTGATACATTGTAGATACATACACAGTGAACAGCGGTGGCCCAGACGTGGCGGCCCCGACTTACGAAAAGTAAGGGCTCCCACACAAACACGATACGTCGCGTCGTGGAAATCTACGATGAGCATCGTAAAAAAACACGACATCGTAACCGATGCCGTCGATACAGTGAGGTCGTGTTTTAGTTCATTCCGAAAAATGGACCGCTCTAGACGCATTCTGAAAAGTATATTTAAATGTTTTTGAAATTAGAACCCAAATAAATGTTAATTTGTTCATTAAAGTAACAAGACAACTGCGCAGGATTGCATCGTGAGTTTTTAACGTCACGACGTCGTACCGTGCATCGACACGTTACGACGTCGCGTCGTGTAGTAGATTACCACGACGCGACGTCGTATCGTGTTTATGTGTGGGAGCCCTAAGTCGTGGGTTCGCCACTGCTCTCAAAACGGTGAAAGGAAACATCGTGAGGAAACCGGCATGTCTTAGAAGTTAGAACCAAAACAATCAAAGATATTTGATATCTATATTGTGGATTATAGCCCATCTTCTCCTAGAGAGGAGGCCTGAGTCCCTGCTGTGGGAACATTATAGGCTGCTGGCTGATGATGATGATAACTGAAAACCTTTAAACAACGCTTCGGGGAAAACAGGCATGAGGTAATTACAATGTCAAAAAGTACTTACGAGACCATGTGGTTGCGTAGTACGCCTTTGTCAGCGTATGTCTTGTGGCAGTACGCGCATTGTACGCGGTCCTTGTGTCGGTGTGTGTAGTGTATGTGCTTGCGGAGAGATGTCTGGTGTCTGGGGAAATACATCATAATAAAAATATAAGTATATGATGAACAAATAATAATAATAATAATTTATTTGTATAGAATGCAGGTGCTACAATAGTGGTGTTAGTTTTAGGTATATTCCCAGTACATTCTGCCTGTTGGCATACAAAAATTTACATGAAAAGTATAAGTATGACATAAAATAAAACAAATATTATAATTCATCATTTAAAAAATCAGTAATAGAGTAATAACATTTCTCTGTTAGCAATGACGACAGGAGTTTCTTAAATGTTACTAAGGGCTTATCCTTAATACAATTTGGCAATTTATTAAATATAACAGGTGCCATACCAATTACCAAAAAATTTAATAAATTAGGGTCTAGATAATATTGTCGAATAAAATAATAGTTTTTATTTAAAAATTTCTCGTGGGGATGCTCCTAGTGGGAATCTATACCACCTATTCAGAACATAGAAAATATTCCTCCGTATTTTTTTTTCTTGACAGTATACATTTTGACGTGTAGATATTGCACTATTGTAGGAAACAGTGATTTCTTTATAAATTATCAATGCAAATTTCATAAATGTGGGGGGAGGAGTCAGCCATATGTAAAAAATGTGTGGCAACCGCTTGTGCGTCGACGTTCATTCCACCCTTTTGTTTTATATTTGTTTTCAATAAGGAAGTTCCCGTGTTTAAATTGTACAATTACAGGTACAATTTAAGTAATTATTAACCTTATTCTATTGAAAATATGGTAGAAACTCACTTGAAAGTCTTGTTGCAAAACGGACACACTACGAAGCCAAAACTATGAAATGAGTTGTAGTGGTCTTGTATCGTCATTTTACATTTCCTAGTTAGGCCACATTCTGCACATTTGTAGCGGCTGAAAGAAAAAGTAAAGGAACAAAATTGTTTCAAAAATCTTAAAAGAAGCTTTTATTAAATAAAAAAAATTAATCAGTTATGAAATCAGTGGTGGTAGTATAGTCCTCCTGACCGTTTTTCGGTCACGGCGGCCAATCTTAGTGAAGATTAGCGCACTGCGCGGGAGATATTATAGTTGCGGCGTGTGTGCGCAGGCACAGGTGCACTCTCTGTTCCTTTTCTCTCACAGTCCTCAGGGCGGCACTCCAACACTCGCTGCACTCTATCAGGCGCAACCAACGGCGACACGTGCGCACCGAGGCACGGGGGTATTATACCGCCAACTTCCAAACTCCGGGCTACTACTGGGAAATTTCTAATGAAAAACCCAATAGCACTTTATGTCCGACCCGGGAATCGAATCCAGGACCTCATGCACAGCAGTCACGCTTGCGACCACTAGACCAACGAGGCAGTTAAGTCTCACAAGATATTTAGATATTTTGCACCCTATCACAATGTTGTCCTATTTACTCCAATTCACATAACATCACACTTTAAATCTCCGAACGGTAAGGCAGATGCGTATTAGTACACCTACATTTCGCTAGTTTATGTTTAAGGAGTAATAGGGAGCGACCCTATACCCATCAGCCGGGCACAAATCTGTGGCTGCTACTAACAAATTCCAGATGGGAAAACCCAACATCATTTTGCCCGACCTGGGAATCCAGCTCAGGACCATGACAAGACCAACAAAACCGACAAGTAATAATAATAATAATAATATTCCACAACTATCACACAACGCCATCTAGTCCCAAGCTAAGCAGAGCTTGTGTTATGGGTACTAGACAACTGATAAACATACTTATATATTTCTAAATACATACATATTATAGATAAATTACACCCAGACACAGAACAAATGATCGTGCTCATCACACAAACATTTGTCCTGGGTGGGAATCGAACCCACGACCTCCGGCATAGCAGTTAGGGTCACTAACCACTAGACCAACAGGCCAGTCAAACAAGTCATACAAGTAAAGTTGTAATAACAAAACAGTTACTTACATCAGATGATATCGCATATGGTTAACTAGTCTATGTTCGGTCCGCATTCTCTGTTTACAAATATCACACTCGTAATTTCCCATGCACTGCAAAAATACAAAAAAAGAAATACTTATTAAAAGCTGTAAAGTGGAAATGATGTTTTTCGTACACCTCCGCTATTCTGTTTCGTTGCGGGATCCAAGACAGTTACATTGTTTCTGAGACTTCGAGCATCATTGTCTCGATACTTTTCTGGTGGTTGCCACTGTCGAATCAACAGTAGCAACCACCAAAAACCAGCTGGTTTTCAAGGTATTGGTTTGGGAATAGTGTGGCGGATTTGTGAAAAAAAGACCCTTCGCGAAGCCGAATGCAGCTTTCGCCACGGATGGCGCAGTAAGCGATTGACTGCTGCGCCGCGTGTCGCGGGTTCGATCCTCGCACGGAACAAATATTTGTATGGCCTACAAATAGTTTTTCCGGGTCGGGGTATTTGTGTATGTGAGTTTAAGTGTTTGTGAATGCACCCACGATACAGTAGAAATTCCTAGTGTGGGGCAACAAGTATTTTATAAAAAACTCATAAATACCTGATTATGTTTCTCCATATGCTTATCATAGGTGCCTTTAAAGCTGAATCCTTTGATACAGTTCTCACACTTATAAGCTAGCTCCAAATATTTCTGGTCCTGCTCCATTCGCGCTCGTTCTTCCATGCATTGTTCTCTAGTTATATATATTGTTTTTACTTTAGGTATGTCTGAAATCCAATATAAACAAATATTAAGTACTGGAGAAACAATGAAATCCAAAACATTTGTTTCTTTACAAACATGGGTAGTCTAAATAAATGTTCTATAATAAAGTAACAATGGAAAAAAACAACTTTCATTAGAAACCTATCTTACTAAGGCACATACTTATACCGTTTTCTGCTGCAAACTATGATACTTAGAGCCTATTTCACGATATCCACATAGCCACTACTTCCAAATAATCAACACAAATTAATTTACACCAAGTAAGTGACAGGAACTCAATCGTAGGTACTAATTGCTGAGAACACAAAGGGCTAAGAAGGAACATGGGTGGTTTTTAGGCAGTAGAAGTTTGACTTTCCCCTCTGCCCAGAGAGGGAGGAGTCATTTCATGATTTCCCACCCTACTTAAGGTATAATAAGGTACGGTTACAACTTGCTTTCGGACCTCTCCTGAAGGATCTTGTTGGCACCTCCAAAGCACATCTATTCAGATAATGGTACCTACTAACTTTGTAGGTGCCAACAAGATCCTTCAGGGGAGGTCCGAAAGCAAGTTGTAACCATCCAAAATAGCAATCCGACTCGAAGGACCAAAATGTAGGGGACGCGACTAAGTGGTACCTGATGGGCTGGTAGCGAAGTTAAACACTCAAACAACTTTAAGGGTTTTATTGAGATAACGTAAACTATCGCTAAAATGTTGGGAATGAATGCACCCGGTTGCTGTCCGTTATGCACTGAGCTCGAGGCGCACTCGGTGCGGCCGCATCGTGTTGCTACGTAAGCAAAACGTGGTCGATTGCAATTATTGCATCGAACAGTTTCAAATAACTTTAAAACGTTGAATTGCTACTAAGAAATGATGGAAAAACAATTAACAATCGCCCGCGCTGGGAATCGGACCCAGCACCTCATGCTAAGCAGATGCGCTTCCGACCACTACAAACAAGAATTGATTAAACAATAAAATAACCCACCTCCTTTATCTCTTTTCTTTCTCTCTGTCCCTTTTTCTCGTTTTATTTTACTTTTCTTCTTATTCTTATGTTTGTTCTTCTTGAGTGCAGCACTAAGAGTCATCAGATCTAGGCTATCAATGTCTTCCAGTTGAAATTCTTCTTTCAGTATGGTTTTGAGAGGAAATGCGTCTTCTTCATCTTTTACATATGACTCGGGAAACTCTGAAGAAATACAAAACATATAGGGCGAGTTTAGATCACAATAATCATTTTGTATAATATGGCAGAATATAGAACACTGTATTACGGTCTGAGATTAAGAGAACGGTCTCATCACATTTTTGAGGTGATGCAAAATATTTAATGTCATGGAAGAATATGACATGCTGCGCCAAACCCAAATGAATTGGGATAAGGGCAAGAGAATGATATTGATGTAATGGAACTAAACCTGTAATAGGGGATCGGACAAAAAAAAAACTAATTAGTCCGTCAGATAGATTTCCAAAAATGATTGGACACGTATTTTTTCTTTTTTCACGTAAACTTAAAATGAAGACGATACAGTGCTTCCAAAACTCTTGTGACGTCATATGATAGTACATTTTGACGACACAAGTGACGTTTCAAGCCCCACTCCAAGATCTTTGACGCGTTTTATCTTCGTCATTTTTTATTGATTTGATAAAACAAAAAACACGTGTTCAATATTTTTCGATAATCTAACTTACGGACTAAACAGAATTATATTATTTTGACCCAGTCCGATCCCCTATTATTTTTATTTTTGAATAAGGCCTTCTCTAATTTAATAACACAAAATAACTACAGCGAACAAAACCACAACTTACCATCACCACCATTAATAAACTCTCCTTCCAGATTGTCCATATATTCCTCCTCCTTCATCTCCGTTTTAACCTGTAAATCTTTACTCTTCCTCCGAGAGCATATGACAGAGAAGGTTTCCTCGGAACTGTTGCCGTCTCTCTCATTTAGTTCTATCACATCAAATGGCACTTTAGTTAAATTGACTAGCGGTTGGATCTGTGTGCGCACTGATTTTAAGGTATCGTCCATTGCCTGGAAGTACCATAATAAGATAATTTAAATGTAGTCGTAAAATATAGATCAATGCTCCTCCTGATGATTCCTTTGACGAAAATCAACTGTTCCATGGGCTTATAAAATGAAAAAGAAAGAAAGAAAAGATATTCATTTAGCATAATTATGCCACAAGTGCACAATAAAAATTAAATCAAATGTTATCCAAACACTGAAAACTGACTATTTATCATGTTTACTTTTTGTTTCGAGCTCCTAATATGTTGTTTCTGATAGTGTAGTGACCTTGTCAGTTTAAAAACTTAATATAATGTTACTGATATTTTAAAACAATGTTGGGGCAGACATGAGTGTTTATAAAGTCCCCTCCTTAGTTTGTTGACTAGTAATTATTTCTGTGTAGAAATGATACTGAATTATGATAATTTTAAGTAATAAAAAGTAAGTAGTAAGTAGTTGTTGTGGTTTGTAACCTATTAGGTGGACAGCATCTCGTTAAACTGCATAACCAACGTACAAACCGTCTAGTGGAGAGACCTACACTCAACATTGGGTGGCCAAAGATTGTAGAAGAGAGAGAGAGAAAAACAGTGGGGTTGTTGGCCAAATGTACTGAGCTACACTGCTCTACAACACTGTTGGAGCAGTGGTGGCCCAGTGGTGGCGGCCCCGACTTACGAACAGTGAGTCGTGGGTTCGAACCCCGTCAGGCACATTACTTTGTGTAATTTATTTCATCACCACTATTCTCAAAACGGTGAAGGAAAACATCGTGAGGAAACCGGCATGTCTTAGAACCAAAAAATTCGAAGATATGTGACATCTACCAATCCGCACTGGGCCCGCGTGGTAGATTATAGCCCATCCCTCTCCTAGAGAGGAGGCCTGAGTCCCTGCAGTGGGAACATTACAGGCTGATGATGATGATACTGCTCTACTGGGCACAATAATCAGTCAATTAAAACCATTCAACTTACATTCTGAAAGTTTTCCAATAGCATTTGGTTACTTTGCACATTCTGTATGAACAGCTCTGTGTGTTGAGCCATCCTCTTGCACAGATAGCACAGGGATATGCAATCCATCTGTAAGGAAAAACAAAAACCCATTCAACAACTACTATAATAACCCGGTACTTCAGTAAGGAGTTTTTATTTAGTGATGATCTAAAAAAAGAAAATAACAGGCATTTTCAAAGAAATTTTAACTATAAATTGCCTAAAACTTCTTTTTAAGATAATGGAAACTTAGATTAAGTTGCATATTGGCAGAAAGTTGTGAAGTCATAATAATAAAAAGTAAATGTAAATAGTAGTCTCTTCAGTAGGTTGTTAGAAGGGCAATTTCTCAGCCACAAAGTCTGTATTGATACATAAAGCTGTAAATGTGCAATTTGTGTGAAAGGTTTTGAACAGTTCTCTCAATGACTAGCAGCTGAAACTGATATTTTACCAACACTGTTGCTTTCAATTCACTCAAGATACTTACAAGATAACCTATAAAATATAATGTATTTTATCACGAAAATTGCAAATAAACACGTTACCTGGAATATATTCTTGAGGGGACCGCATTGAAATGCATACTTTTGTACAATTTTTTCTTCACTAACACACAAACAACCAAAACAAAGGATTGTAGCTTTGGGTTTTCCCTCCACGTTACTGTGGCTCCAAGTAACGTTTTCACCCATTTTAGACTTTACTATAGCTACACTTATTTATATTAGGTATTTACTATGTTTATTTAATTATAACAAAATTACTTCAATTTATTTTCATTTTGTTTGCTTTTTATTTCAATTCATTCGAAGTTTACAATCCAAATGTCATACAGTAAGACCACCAAATTAAAAAGTTTGCACCAGTCGTAACAAGGTTAATTCAATATTGAGCTTTATGGTAATGGATTAAGGCCTACTTATTAAAATTTTAGTCGCAACAACTAACTTTTTTATTTGAAAGCGGTTGTTTCGTACAGAAATGAAATTTTACAAACGTACAAGCTGAGATTTTTGTGTTAATATTATTTTAAGCCAGATGCCAGCTATTGTTTAGGGCTACCATACATCCTGGTACACCACATAGTTGTCTCGGTTCTACTGGTTCAGAACAAAATCCTGATGTGCATGCTCCACTCGCGTTAGTGTTAGAGGTGCTGTTCTGTAGATTCCATTTTCTACTCCCAGGGAAATTCCAAATTATTCCGTGAAATTCAAATTATCTTAGCTTATTACAATTACAAGTATACTTGCTTGCTGGCTAATAATTGTACATTATGTTTTCTTAATAAACGCACTTCGTAGTACAACTCTACATTTTTACCCGACTACGGCAAAGCCAAAGGAGGGTTATGATTTTGACTGGATATGTATTGTTTTACTTGTGGTTCAACAATAAAACTCACATAAATAATTAGAAATTAATGTAATATTAAGTGATCGTTACAAGAGTACATTCTATGCACATGCAGTCGGCCATGTTGGAATGGCTGCCGTATCCTAGGGTTGTGCCATAACCACTAGTATTGCCCCTTAGCTATGTACAATACTATGACACGTTCTCTTTTACAGAATTAAGAATCATTACAGAAACAATTAAATGCTTAATAGTAGGTAATTAACCAAGAACTTGCTTAACTAAACTAAACAATTAAAACTAAATTAAACATTTGAATTAAACATAAACATACATTTCAATTAAACATAAACATACATTTCAATTAAACATAAACATACATTTCAATTAAACATAAACATACATTTCAATTAAACATAAACATACATTTCAATTAAACATAAACATACATTTCAATTAAACATAAACATACATTTCAATTAAACATAATTTAAATCAAAATTCGAATAGAATCAAATGCCAACCTATAATTTAACACAATCTAGGTTACATAATCTTTTAAATAGCTAGGCTTTCTTAAGTCTCGCTTTGGTCTAGTAGACAAGTTACTACAATCATCTTTTCCCAACAAATTAGTTGGCGGGGTAGGTGAGATGTCTTTTTCAATATTAGCTTGGGAGTTTGTTTCATTTGTATGAGAAGGATTGGTTACATTTGCATCTAAAATAGGGGGTGAATTGGGTGTCAAGTTGAAATGATTTGGCAGTGATGGTAAATCATGTGTGTCCGGACTGTCAGAGCTATTCACTTGAGTTTGACTATTGTTAACAGACTCATCTGTTGACTCTTGTTCTGCATGACATGGGCGTATATGTAATAGATCCCTTCTATAAACAGAATCATTAACATTAACCAGATATGACCTGTCAGACAAGATGTCTTCTATGTGCCCTGGAGACCAATATTTGTTCATGGATGGATGAAGTTGGACTACTACAGGTTGCCCAATTTCAAGTTTAGTTGCTTTGTTAGATTTTCTGTCATAATAATACTTGTCCACTTCTCTTTTTTTTGTTATGTTCTGAGATACGTCAGGGATTACCTGAGGTTTCAAAAGGTTTTGTAATATGGGTAAGGACCCGCGTGTTCTTCTTGAGAAAAGTCTTTGTACCGGACTAGAATTTATTTTATTAGGAGTGTTTCTATGGTTTAATAAACTGAGCCAAAAGTCCTCCATAGAATCTACTGATTTTAATAATATTTTTTTTGCTATTTTTACAGTAGCCTCCGCCTTACCGTTGCCCTGTTGATGATTTGGCGATGATGTAACATGTGTAAAATTCCAGTTCTGAGAAAATTTTGAGAAATCATGATTCACAAAATTGGTTCCTCCATCAGTACATACCACTTCAGGAATACCATGACGGGCAAAATTCTTTTTGCAATTTTCTATGACAGAGTTTGCAGATAAATCCCTTAGTTTGTCTATTTCAAAGAAGTCAGAGTAGTGATCAACTGTTATTAAATATTTGCATTGCCTACCATTTTTTGTAGTAAAGAATACATCCATTGATATTCTTTGAAAAGGGTATTCCGGAATCTGATGGCTTTGCATTGAAAATTTTTGTTGATTAGGTAAATACTTTGTACACACAGAACAGGATTTGACCACATGTTTAATGTCTGTTGATATTGAAGGCCAAAATATCGAGTCTCTAGCAAGTTTCAGAGTATTCTCTATACCACTATGAGCCTTGTGCAAGTTAATCAGAACTTGCTTTCTTAAGCTTTGAGGTATTATTATTGTCTGATTTTTCAGTATTAGTCCTCTATGGGTTGTTAGTTCATCCTTGAAGCTATAGTACTGTTTGAGTGAATCTGGTATGTGGCCTAAATACATTAGCGAATGTATTTAGGCCAGCCTTTATTAATATATTCTGACAGTAATGTAAATTCACTGTCTTTGCTTGTGGCTTCTGCTACCTTCATTAGACTCTTATCAGAAAGAGATATGTTGTGAAGAGGGTTTATTTGTTCAATAATTTTAAATATTTTCTTTTCAGTTGACTTTTCTATGTCATTGCAACCAACATATAATCTTGACAAAGTATCTGCCAAAACATTGTCCTTTCCTGCAATGAATTCTAGTTCTATTTGATACCTCTGTAGAACTAGGAGCATGGATTGTAAGCGTTTTGGTGCACTCAATAATGGCTTTCTGAAGATGTTTAGGAGTGGCTTGTGATCCGTCCTAATAATAGTTTTAGTATTTCCAACAATGAGTTGATCAAACCTGGTACAGGCGAACACAACCGCCAGTAGTTCCTTTTCAATTTGTGCATATTTCCTTTCAGTCTGTGTCAGGGTGCGAGACGCATAGGCAACTGGTTGATTGTCTTGAAGGACTGCCACGCCCAGGGCTGCACCACTAGAATCACATTCAATTATTAATGGTTGAGTCCTATCATAGTATTTTAAATTTTTTATGTCACTAATCAAGGATTTTATTGCTTCAAACTCTTTTTTGGCATTTTTATCCCATAACCATACAGACTTATCATGTGTTAGTTGCCGTAAATGGGTTGCTGCTGTGCTAAGATTCGGAATAAATCTACTAAGATAGGTGACCATACCAAGAAATCTCTGTAACTCTTTTTTGTCTTTGGGTACAGGCATAGATTTAATGGCTTGCACTTTTTCAGAGTCAGGTTTTAGACCTTCAGTGGTGAATATATGACCATAATAGGTAACAGATGTTTGAAGCAATTTCATTTTATCTTTATTTAACTTGCAGTTGTAGTGTGAAAGTCTTTGAAGTAAACTTTCTAATTTTCTGTTATGGTCAGATATGGCTTCAAACTGTGAGTCTCCAACACCATAAATAAGAATGTCATCAACCAGTATTTCAACTCCAGGGAGATCATGAACTATTTCATACATTCTCATTTGAAAGTAGTCCGAAGCAGAGGCAATACCAAAGGGAAGAACTTTCCAACGATACTTACCAAATGGAGTCCAGAAAGTTGTGAGCTTACTGCTTTCCTCAGATAGCTGTACATGCCAGAACCCTTTTTTTACATCAAAAGTAGAAAATATCTTGGCTTTACCTAACTCCGGCAATACTTCATCTATTGTGGTGAATTGGTAGTTAGGCCTTTTGATAGCTCTATTTAGGGGTATGGGATCGAGACAAATCCTAAAATTCGTATTTTTTTGTACAATTAATATGTTGCTTACCCAATCTGTGTGATTTTCTTCCTTTTGTATTATTCCTTGTTGTTCCAGTCTATGTAGCTCTTCTTTCAAAGGCTCTCGGAGAGCTAGAGGAACTCTTCTAGCTTTTTGAACTATAGGTTTAACTTCAGTGTCGATTTCTAAATCTATTTCACCTGAAAACTTGCCAAGTCCTTGAAAAACTGAGTCATATTTATTGATAATATTTTGAGTGTCAGTGTCAACATTGGAGTTTACAAGTTTTTTACAAATTTTTATAAGACCCATTTGTTTTGATATTTTGCAAGATAATAGGGGTTTGTGGTTTGTCTGAACTACCTGGAAAATCACGTTGTGTGTTGAATTTTTGTGTTTTAGTTTTATATCAAATTCTCCCTCTATAGTTATTTTATGTCCACCGAAGTCATACAACTTTTTGTTAGATGGCCTTAGTTTCTGATTGACATGGTTGGAGTCGTACATACTTATTAGATTATCCAAACCTACAAGACACTCATCAGCCCCTGTATCTATGAGACATTTAATATTTTGCCATATTTTAAACATTTTATATTTTATAGTGCACTCAGCTCCATTTTCACTGTCGGAGTAGTCTTTCTGAGAGAGTTTGTTTATGACCAGATTGTATTCTTCATCTTCTTCAGACGATCCATCGCTGTTGTGGTCCACTTTTGATTCAATATTCTTAATTCTACTGTTCTGTTTTTTCTTACATGCTTTAGCGTTATGATTTTTTCCTTTGCAAAATTCACATATTTTTCCATAGGCCGGACACTTTCCTTTAATAAACTCATGCATACCATCACAGAATTTACACTGTCTTTTCTCTTTTGGTTTGTTCTCAATTTTCTTTACTGTTTCTGATGTGCTGGTTAACGTCTGCATTTGTTTGTTTGTTATTTCCGCAGCTCTACAAATATTAACAGCTTCTAGGAGGGTTAATTTTTCTTTTCTGAGAAGTTCCCTTCTGACCTTTACATCTTGAATTCCGAGTACTATTCTGTCTCGTAGCATGTCATCTCTCCATTCTTTATAATCACAATCTTCGATTAGCTTCATCAGGTCAGAATAAAAAGTTTCGAATGCCTCGCCTGCAAGTTGGTTTTTTGAGTTGAAGATGTATCTATTGTAGATTACATTTTTTTGAGGAATCATTTTAGTCGATATCATTGCTATGATTTCATCATATTTTCCTTCCAGATTGTTTAGGTCGAGCCCAAAGTTATTATACTTTTTCAAAGCATCTTCGCCAATGGCGCTTAACATTATACTTATTTTTCTCGACGCTTGTTCGGGTGGCCATAGGTCGATTTGTGACGCCCTGCAGTAATTATTCCATGATGCAATAAACGTTTTGAAGGACTGCTCCGGATCATTGTGCACATTCATAGGAGTAGGCCACGGCACGGTTATATTGCGTGTTTGCTGTTCCTGGAGCGCTTTTATTATATCGCCCTGTTGGCGCACTATTTCGGCGAGTTTTTCCATATCCATTTTTGTGGTTCTTTTTTTACACCGCTGCCACCATGTTTTACTTGTGGTTCAACAATAAAACTCACATAAATAATTAGAAATTAATGTAATATTAAGTGATCGTTACAAGAGTACATTCTATGCACATGCAGTCGGCCATGTTGGAATGGCTGCCGTATCCTAGGGTTGTGCCATAACCACTAGTGTTGCCCCTTAGCTATGTACAATACTATGACATGTATGTAGGTCCTACGTATGTTTGTATGTATGTGAGTATCTTCATCTGTTCCCTCATAGCTTCTAATCTTACCTACTTATCGGAACTCGAAATATGAGGTATCGTTAGAACCGTCTTATTTTTCCGCTGAACATAGGTTACGTGACGTGTCAAAAAAAGCGATTTGGCGCCCTCTAGCGGACAAAAAGTAAGGCTTCAAAAATAAAAATCGGCCAAGGGCGTGTCGGGCCACGCTCAGTGTAGGGTTCCGTAGTTTCCCGTCCGTCACAATAAGTGTTCCAAGTTCAAAATGATTTTCCTAGAAAGTCCTTATAAAGTTCTACTTTTCAGTTTTTTTTTCATATTTTTAAACTTCAGGTTCAAAAGTTAGAGGGGGGGGGGGACATTGTTTTTTTACTTTTGGAGCGATTATTTCCGAAATTATTGACATTATCAAAAAATGATTTTAGTAAACCCCTACCTATTCATTTTTAAATACCTTTCCAACAATATATCACACGTTAGGGTTGAAATTAAAAAAAAATCACTTCCCACTTTACATAGGGGGGCTACCCTAATAAAACATTTTTTTCCAATTTTTATTTTACCACTTTGTCGGCGTGATTGATACACATTATTGGTACCAAATTTCAGCTTTCTAGTGCTAACGGTCACAGAGATTAAGCGAGGACGGACAGACGGACGTACAGGCGGAAGTACGGACAGACAGACATGGCGAAGCTATAGTTGACTACTTACGGAACCTTAAAAATGGAGATAAATACGCCGTGTTTTACAAGTACCTATCTAAATACTATCAGCAGGAGCTATCGATCAGCATTTTGTAGCCAATTCGGGCGCTGCGCTGTATTGAACTGGCTGGTGTCGGTCAAGAGGCTGCGGAGCCGGCTCTGTGTCGGAACATCGATGTGTACGTGAACCGGCCACGTTACGGCTTGAGCACGTAGCGATGCTTCACAGGTATCTGTTGAGAGTTGATATACCACCCGATGAGGAACAAAGAGGTCACGAAAGACCACAATAGAAAAGGTTGGAGGAGGCCTTTGCCGACTGGCAAACAGGTTTGCAGAAAATAAATAAGCAACAAATCTATATGCTAGCTTCCTTACAAATAATAAAAAGCTGAAAAGTTTGTTTGTTTGATTGGACGCCTTAATCTCAGGAACTATTTTGTTTTGAGCATGCTGCTGATACAACTACAGCGTCTACAGCCGTACCTTATCTTTCTCTGTAACGATCGCATTGCTAGATAGGCACTTGTCGCGTTGGTAGGTATAACTCGGTTTATGTAGACCAATGAAAGGAACCGTTCAATATGGCGACTCTTGGGGGAGGCAGCCAGCAGTGGACGTATTTCGGCTGAAATGATGATGATGAAATGTCCTATAGGACATTATTGACTCTGCATTATCTTCTGTTTTATGGCCTGGAATAGTGGCAACTAACAACGAATGCACGATGACGATGGGGCGTTTATTGTCATTCAATCGCCAAGACAACCTTGCTGTACCTATACTGTTGTTCATTTACGAAAGTGTAGAACTAAAATTTTCTCAAAAAATGGGGGTATCAACATCTCCTAATATGTAGCAAGCAAATACAATAGGAGTAGCGTTTGACCGCATCGTGCTCAAGGGCTGTCGACCACCCCTCCTACCACCCGCAGATTCCAGCGAATCAGCACTGTATTACCTACGTATTAAGTAGGCAAGTAGGTAGCATCGATTTTTTTTCTCGGAAATATGGGTAGGTTGGGGATTATTGATTTTTGGAAGTTGGCAGTATGGAGAAGCAGTCGGATCAATCTTTAGGGTAAGACGTGCTTGACTATAGGTTGTTCCGTGGATGGGTGACCTCCCATTACAAATCGAGATGCCTCCGTGCCTCGGAAAGCACGTAAAGCTGTTGGATTCGGCTGCCATATATAGATATGGCAGTCGTTACTGGTAGTCAGACCTGAAAGTCTGACAACCAGTCTTGTCAAAGGGTGTCGTTTTACCTAGTACACACGGCTACACATCAAGCTATACAAAACCAGTTAATCTTGGCCTCACTTTACTAGATCTTTTCGCACAATGAACGATCAGATTATACTGGTTTTGTATAGCTTGATGTGTAGCCGTGTGTACTAACTGGGTTCTGGAGGTCAGATAGATAGTCGCTTCATGTAAAAGACATCATCGTCGTCGTCGTCATCGTCGCTTAATGGAAAGGCTAGGCAGACGATGAAGTATGGTAGAGACGGCTACACATCAAGCTATACAATTCCAGTTTACGCTGATCTAGCACTGTACGGAAATCCTATACAATGCGAGACCAGCTTATGCTGGAAATGTATAGCTTGATGTGTTATAGCCGTGTGTAACTACCTACCCTCGTACCTCAGAAAGCACGCTAAGCTTTTAGCCATGTAGGTACCTAACATGTAATCGGTACTCGGACTATGAGAGTCCAGGCCAGATTTTTTGCAAATTAATGTCCTGCTATTAGTGAAAACTTTCCTTTCGAAATGTATTGCAGTATTTATTTCCAGATTCGGGAGTTTTATGTACGAGACAGGCTAATGGAGAACCCCAGGCTATCGAGTTTCGATTGGTGAAAATTACTTTTATGCGTTACTAAGTTTATATAAAGGTACATTGGTGCTGCTGACTGTACTTACGGTTACCGAGGTAGGAGTCGTAATCCTCATTATGAACAGTCTGACTTGATCAACTGCTGGCGAAAGGCCACTGCTTGTGTCAATCACCAGGCTAGTGCAGCCTGTGCCAGCCTCATCTAGGTTTTACCCGTAATGGGTAATAAAATATGTCTTCCGTGGCAAGTCTAAAGCCTCTTTTGTTCCACTACTGGACAAAAGCCAATACCAGCTACCTTTCAGGATCACCTGCTTCCTCAAATCCTCACTATTGTTTGAAATGTGTCCAGCTCATCCCTCGTAGGAATGGATCTACTGGCTTAGTTAAATATCATTATCTTACTTATCCATTCGGAAGAAGACAATGTCTTTTTACCCGACTGCGGCGAAGCCCAAAAGGAGGGTTATGTGTTTGACGTGTATGTATGTAAGTATGTATGTATGTCCGTTTCTTTGTTATTCCAAACATCTTTAAAATATTCTGATCTCATCTCTTTCTTTTAAAATTTGATAGTTTGTAATGGAAATAGTGGGACGTTCTTAGGAGGCATGCCCGACCAAAGAATAGAACCCAAGGAAGGTAAAGGCAAGGTACCTAAGCAAGGCAAGGCAAGATTTTCTTAGCAGGAATATCTCAGTAGTAGCCCAAATTCTGAATAAATGCCTAATTGATAACAGGCTCACGCCTTTTAAAACTGGGGAAATGTGGTTGTACCATAGGATTTGCACACCCCTGCCTATCCTTTCGGGGTTTAAGTTTATGTTAGATGCGAGCCATTAAAGATACATTGCCCACTATGCTAATTTTAGCATCATCTTACCGTAGAAAACCAATAGTGCATAAAACCCGTCTATGTAGAATATCAATGCGCATGTCACAAACTTTAAAACGCATCGTGTGGTCATCGCGGTATTTTTTCCCGCGATCCGTCATTACGTTTGCCGCGGTTTCGCTACAGCTGTCAAAAGTGGCGCGCTTTTTATCGTCGTGAAAAATCAAAAAAATACTTTTTGTTCATGGATGTTGTAAATAAATAAGTTAATAAGTTTTAAAACTATGTACAGTAATATGAAAATAAATACGCTAATGTTTGTTATTTAATAATAGAAGATAGTTATGTATTCGTACATAACTTTTTAAAATACTTAAATGTTTTAACAAACGCTAAATACTAAAAGTTTCGATAAGTTATGTAGAAATAATATTGAAACTGTGTTGTTTTACCAAAATGGGTAGGTATTACAATAGTCGTTAAATGTTAGAAGAGTTTAATAAATTATGATTCACTAATTAATTAATTATAAAGAAAAACGGTATTTTTAAAATATCGGGTCCAAAATGGCTGCGGAAAGACTGCTGTGGTTCACGACTGTGCTTCTTCGTCTCTGGCTTGGGGCTACAGACCTCTGCTATGCTCAGTAAGTATATTTTTAATTAGCTAAATGCAGCTACCGACTTTACTCATGGTCTAACGACATGGTATGGTTTATTCAAATGAACCTATGTTTAGGTAGGTAGTACACCTAAGTTGATTAAGGACGTAAAAAAGTTACTTAATACTATTTTGATAAATATGGTCTTGAACTAGAAAATCATATCCCGTTATAAAAATCGCAACTGCTCACACATTCATGACTACCTTACCACCAATGTGAAATACTGACACCACACTCATAGCATCACGCCTGTAATCCCCGGGTAAGGGTAAGGTAAGGCTGAGGACGTGTTCCTAATAAATTGAAATCAAAACATTATTTGTCCATCAAAAAATCCTAGATCTGCTTGATTTTTTTGTAATCAAAGGAATCCCTCGTCAAGTCGTCACTACTTTAAAACTGAACCCTGTCTTGACACCAGTTCTGATCATACCTACGCCAGTAATACTAAACAAAAGCACTACTGATAATGAGACTGAAATACCACAATCGCTGAATACTTAATCATCACACTGATTAGAAATCCTTCAGAGATTTTTTAGAAGAAAACATAGGGCTAAATATAAGACTGAAAACCACCGAGGATATTTGACACTGCCTTGAAAAACTTTACTAACAGTCCAGAAAGCTTGCTGGAGAAATACACCAGATATCAGAAAGAAAGGAAACTCCACCAACCTCACTAGTGTGAGGTTGGTAGAGTTTCAGATCAAGCTTAAAATCCTAGAGAAGGATACACAGGAGTTGGCACCAGACTCTACTATCTTCAGACAGAACCCTCTACTTTGATGCCCCCAATACTTAAAGAGAGAAATGTAGATTAATACTACCTGACTATCAGTTCGGTTTCTGGAAACAACACGGGACAGTAGAACAAATACACCGGGTCTGTGAACACAAGAAAAACGCTGGAACAAAAGAAATACCGCTCTTCTGTGTTCCTGGACATCCAGCAGGCTTTTGACAAGGTTTGGCGTAAGGGCCTCTTAAGTAAGATTTAACAGCACCTGCTCCACCCGTTCTTTAGTATACTGAAATCTTACCTCACAGACAGATAGACTTTTCTACGTAACGGTAAAAGTATCGGGCAATATCTCAGCCCTTCACAGTATTGAAGCTGGTGTACAGACCTCAGGGTTCTCTTCTAGGGCTAATTCTTTACATATTATACACACGTCGACGGAACCTGGAGTTGTTAAAGCAACATTCGCAGATAATACGGCAATATTGTCGAGTCAGACAAACCCAGAAGTTGCGTCAAAAGTTCAGCAGAGTGGACTTGACAAAATACACACTTGGAGGATAAAGTGGAAACTAAAGGCCAGTGCTGCAAAGTCTGTCCAAGTCACATAAAAACTCAGAAAGGAGGACTGGCGACCGGTTAAAATCGGAAATACCACCCTAATACTTAAAAGTTGTGTTAAGTACCTCAGAATTCATTTGGACCGCTGATTGACCTGGCAACATTATATCAAAGTCAAAAAATATAAACTCTCATCCGATGAAAAAATATTCACTGGTTACTCGTTCACAACTCCAGACTATATATCATTAGATAACTAAGCTCTTAAATACAAACTATCTATTATTGAAGCCCGTTTGGATGTATACGTGTCTGATGGTGGTTCGGTTCGTTTTTCTCCAGCGTACCCATCTTGCAGCGTCAACAAAACAAAATACTACGCACAATCGCCAATGTCTCATGGTTCACTTATAAACGCTAAATCTACCAACAACTAGCAAGCAGATCTTACAATCTGTCTCCATTTCTCTTGATGTTCGGCTTTCCTTAGAGCAGTAACAGTTGCAACAGAGAGTCCAGTGAATGCGGTAACTCGATCACACACACTTATGGTTAGGTGATCGGCCACGGGGACTCTTTCCTTCGATCTTGCCCACCACGATTAATTTAGCGATTATTTTTACAACAAGCCATTCCCACAGTAAATGAGGAGATTCGGAATGTATCAGGGAAATACATGACTAGCTATTCACCCAAACGAGCTAGCTCGTCAGTTGACGCAACGAGACTACCTACGTGCTCCGCTTGAAGCGCCACAGTATCATGGCACTAGAAGACCGGCAGCGGCAGTAAGGCTGTAATACCTGCGAGTAGATGGCATCACTGCAAGGCAACACGGAACTCTGAATTCGGCGAGCGGATTGCAGATAAAACTTGTTACAAAAAATTGTTTAAGTCCCATTTAAAAGAGAGCGACCCTATTGCCATCAACCGAGCACAAATCCAGTCTCTGCAGCTGAGAATGCTCTGTAGAAAGCTGCTACTGAGAAATTCCTGATGGAAAAATCAATAACAACTTCCCCGACCCAGGAACCGAACCCACCAGCAGACACGACATGATTTAATATATATTTTTTTATTTTTGTTATTTAATTTGTTTTTTTATGTAACGACATGTGTTTCGATTTTTATTAATGTGATTTAACTTGTAACTTTTATTGACATGATTCTTTATTTTTTGCACGACTGTTATTTATTATTAATATGGTTTAACTTCTTTTGACATTTCTTTTTTTTACTTTTATTGACTTGATTTTAGTTTTTTTTTATTTGTATGATTTACCATCTAATGTTATGATGTATTTTTATGATAACAAGTGTTTACGTTTTTGTTGTTTTATGTTTTTCATTTCTTTATTGCTTATGTAACGAATTTTAATTATCTGATTGAATTTTATTTTATTTTAAATTGTGTTGTGTTAGTTATAATAATTTTCGATACAATGTAAAAATTGTTTATGAAATAAATGATATGATATGATGATGATACACGTTTGCGACAACAAAGCAGGTCTAAGTAAATATTACGTTTACGTTCAAAACTAGCACAATCATCTTTGCAATTTAAAAATCGTTCGAAGTTTGCTCCACGCCATTTTACTAAGCGACCCATCCCCTTTTTAAAAACTCTCTGTGGCAAATTACAAGCACACTAGACGCTCAGAAACGTTCCCTCCCGTCAAGGTTGTCAACGCATCGCTAATCCCTTTGAGTAGGTAACCACTTCCTATCTGGATGGTCTCCGTGTATGCCGACCCATTTTTAAGTAGGAGAATGTAAAAATATATGTTATATGCGACCTTGATCTATCTTTTTACATCGAAACTGTAGAACCGTGTGTCTAGGAATGTAAATAATCGGTTATTCATTATCATCATCATCATTTCAGCTGAAAGACGTCCACTGCTGGACATAGGTCTCTCCCAAGTGTCGCCACATTGACCGGTCCCGTGCGTCTCGCATCCAGCGTATCTCCGCAACCTTCACCAGGTCATTGGTCCATCTATTGGAAGGCCTTCATCGGTTGTTCATAAAAAAAAAACAAATGCTGCCTCGTTGGTCTAGTAGTCGCAATGCCAATCGCAACTGCTGAGCATGAGGTCCGGGTTTCGATTCCGGGTCGGACAATTTGTTGTTGGGTTTTTCCATCAGACAGCGGTAGTCTGGATTGGTGCCCGGTTAAAGGCCTCGCTATGGGATTGAAAACATTACTAAAATAAATGTGGGTGTACTTTTAGGCACACCTCTTCCTAGTCCTTCGGGGATTACAGGCGTGCGTGATGTTATGTTATGTACAGTCGAACAAGATAATAAGTATACAGGGTAGAGATCTTTATAATTCTATAACACTGAAAGTATTGGTTGTAATTTTGTTTTACCAAGTGTTTCGCATTAAGCGACTGATTTCAAACTCAGTATCGTTTGATATTTGTCTCTACATGTATCTGTATAATCTTAAATGTAAATACAAGTTAGCTGGCTGTATACTTATTAGTTTGTTCGACTGTACAATGAAAGTAAAGTAAGTATGCAGTTGTACATAGGGGTTCGTCTTCGGAACCACATATCTGATATTAGAAATTAAAAGCTATATTTACGACGTTACCGTGAAATAATTTCCAACCATATGACGAAGTCGTTATAGATCTAGTGAATGTGTTCCGTTGATTTTTGTGTCTATGAAATGATTTAGCACTTATTTAGCCTTTTGTTGTTTATAGAGACTGTATAGAGACCTGTGTTAATTGATTGGCCAATCACCGATTAAAACAAACAGTACTGACCTTTGTTTTACAGAAAAAAACTACTAACGCTAATCAAGTTTTTCCTAGGATTGGTTGAGCCTGAGGTTGAGTCTAAACTCTACAATTACATCTATTTGTTGTCTGTGGTTTCTGCCTACCGCCATGGGAATAGGCGTAAGTTTATGTATGCGTATTAATAATTGCTAGGCCTCATGATAGGGCTTTAGTCTATTTAAACCACCACACGGTCTCAGTGTGAATTGCTGGATGTCAATGTGTCATGTCGTCGAATGTAGATCCTTGCCAGTTTTCATTGCAATATTTTCCTCAAGGGAGGAGCTGAAGTGATGAATCATTTTTCACCAAAATTAAAGTGTTTTGACCCACCCACTCGACCTCTACCCAATTTATTATTTATTTTAAAATGAATCCTATTTTATTAAATCCATTTTGTTAAACCGAAAACTCAATATAAATGGCATAAAACCACAACAAAACGTCCAAATATAGGTAACTTCCACCAAACCACCCTTCCTAAAAATAAACCAAAAAAATACCTTTTATCTGAAAACATTCCCGTAATTTCAGCAAACAATACAAATTCATCGGACAATCGTCGTAATGTCTGGCACTCAGTTTATTTTTGTCATACGCCACATGGCTTACGGGCTTTTCAATATTACATAAGCACGATTTTTGAACAATGCAAAAATACGGAAGGAAGGCCAAAGGGATTGAGGAAAGGATAAAAATAAAAATAATCTATAGAAACTTTACTTTATTAGAGAAAATGTCAACAATACGAAAAGTATTGAAAATTTTAACAACGTTTATAATATCCTTCGAAAGTTTTAATGATTTGATATTGTGATCAGTTTGGTAGAAAATATGAAGGTAGGGAAACGAATCGTTTTGGACCAAAGGAATCGACTTGAGAACAAAATTAATGGGGAAGAGATATTTTTTGTGTAAATTCTTATTTTCAAAGTGGTACACAAATGGCGCAGACTTGGACAGCTGACTGCTGGCAATAGACTTGGGGAAGTCCATCGTATGAGCAATTTTTTTTCTATTCTCGGAACGGCTGTAGACCTTACAATTATTTGTTCCGTGTGGGGATCGAAACCTGGTGCCGCCGTTTACACCTCTCGATTAGAATGAGCAGCTCACTCAACTCAACAGTCAGCACCCCAGCCAGAAGTGATGAGGAGGAACACCTCGTGGTTTTAGTCAGTAGGAATCTGACAGATCCCTTCAAAGTCCACGTACCTGGATGAAGCGTTTGGCCAAGCGTTATAATTATGCCGAAAATTGCTGGATCAGTGGATACTGCTGCCACGATCTACACCTGATGTTTTACGAAGATTTGCTGGAAGCACAGAGTAGCACTGTTTGACGCAGACAAAACTATGGTGGACGGCCATGGTGTATTATGTTATTCCTACTCCTTCACAGCGACCATTAAATGGTTTCTCTGGGACTTCGTCGAGCTTCATTGTCTCGGCGCCTGGTAGTCGCCACTGTTGATTCTGTTTTTTAGGAGTTAGTGGTTTGGGAATAGCGTGGCGGGCTAGTTCTAAAAAAAGTCATAGTGTCTCCGTTGAAGACAGCGCACACGACTCCTTCGATGTTTGGCCACTTCAGTGACGTTTTGTGGAAATAAACTATAAATAAATAAATTATTCTGCGACGGTAGATGTCGAACGAAGTATACGCTAAAGAGGTCGCCGGCTCGCTTCGCTCGCCACCTCCCCCCTTCGCTCCACTCGGTCGTCGATGAAAACTGCTTCAGATTGAATTTGCTGTTCAACAAATAGATACTGCCAAATCGAATGTGCGACGCAAGCAACTTTGTAGAGTAGGTACTACACTACCCAAGTATTAGGCCCAGATTCAGAGACCACACTTTGACTTTACTTTGATGAAAAGATCTACTTCAAGCTGTTCTTTACTTAGTAAAGGCGAAGTAGTCGATAATCATGACTTTGGCCTCAAAGTAAACTTTGCATTAATATGCGTTTAAATAATGTAGTCCTTCGTGTTAAACTAATTTCCTACAAAAGAAAAGTGTAGTAAAGTTGTAGTAAAGTCAAAGTGTGGTCTCTGAATCTGGGCCTTAGTCACATAATTTTATTCCTAACACTTTCAAGATACCGGAGTTGTCCATCCTTTTAAACTAGATACTCTAGCTAGACAGCAAAATATTTACAAGTAAATTATAACACTTAAAGTTATGAGGTACTTGAATTAAAACGCCTATAATCACATTTCGCCACTTATGTTTAAGTTCCTTAAGGGGGCGAGCCTAGCCATCAACGGGCTCAATTTCATCACTGCTGCTCTCAAAACGGTGATGAAAAACATTGTGAGGAAACCGGCATGTCTTAGAACAAAAAAAAACGAAGTCTTATCTTGTGACATCTACCAACCCGCATTGGGCTCGCGTGGTGGATTATAGCCCATGCCTCTCTTAGAGAGGAGGCCTGAGTCCCTGCAGTGGGAACATTATAGGCTGATGATGATGACTCCGTTAGAGAACTCCTAACCATTGACTCTTAGTCTGATATTCGCAACGGTTCCTAACACCAGGTTATCTTGTCTCCAGATCCACGCTGCTGACCTTCCAAGACCTGCTGCCAGAGGATCCTCGGCTGTACGACAAGATGCGGCCTCCGAAGATTAATGAGCAGCCTACTATAGTGAACTTCCACGTCACTGTGATGGGGCTGGACTCCATTGATGAGACTTCTATGGTAAGATCTCTTAGACTTTGTCTTACCACATCATCATCTTTCTGCCCTTGCCTTTTTAGAGTTTCGTCGACGAGTGGCAAAAAACGGAACCCTTATAGATTCGTCATGTCTGTAATTATGTCCGTCCGAACGTCGCAGTTCCGTATGGTGTCGGACGTAAAGAATAGCACCATCCCATATCTTCCCGTGGGTGTCGTAAGAGGCGACTAAGGGACTTACCAGAGAATGGGCAGCAGCGTTCTCTGTGCCTTTGTAACGACCATACTGCGATCGCCAACCCGCCTGCCAAGCGTGGCGATTATGGCAAACCCCCCCAAAAATGATGAGCGCAATGCAGAAAAGGCCCCTAGTACCCGGCAGCCCGTCTACCCTCGGCTACGGTAGCGGTCGAGGCAACGGCGTGGCAAGGGGTGCTAAGAATCCCCGGACGGGATCCGGCTACCAAACATACCGACGACTGGACCTGGCAACATTCAACACGCGCACACTCCGGGCCGACGAGAAGCTAGCGGAACTCGAGGAAGAATTAAGCAGGCTGCGATGGAGTATTGTCGGATTATCTGAAGTCCGAAGAGAGGGGGAGGACACGATAATCCTGAAATCCGGCAACCTGCTCTACTTCCGAGAGGGAGACCGGCAGTCACAGGGTGGTGTTGGGTTTATCGTCCACAAGTCTCTCGTGAATAACGTGGTGAAGATCGAGAGTGTGTCGAACAGGGTGGCGTACCTTATACTCAGAATATCCGCAAGATATTCGCTGAAGGTCATACAGGTCTACGCCCCGACCTCGGCATACCCCGACGATGAAGTAGAAACCTTGTATGAGGATATTTCTAAAGCCATGCATGGTTTCAGAACTTACTTCACCGTTGTCATGGGGGACTTCAACGCGAAACTGGGCAAACGAAGCGATGATGAACTTCAGGTGGGGCAATTTGGAATTGGACAGCGGAATCGCCGGGGTCACCAACTGGCCAGTTTTATGGAGAAGGAGGGCCTCTTTATGATGAACTCCTTCTTCAAAAAACGTGAGCACAGGAAGTGGACCTGGCAGAGCCCCGATGGTGCGACTAAAAATGAGATTGACTTCATCATGTCTACCAACAAGCAAATGTTCAATGATGTCTCTGTGATCAATTCGGTGAAAACCGGAAGCGATCACCGAATGGTAAGAGGCACATTGAACATCAATATAAAGCTGGAAAGGTCACGACTGATGAAGTCTACGCTCCGTCCAGCACAGATCCAAATCCATAACTCCGAGAGCTTTCAGCTTGAACTTCAGAATCGCTTCGAATGCCTAGGAAGCTCAGTGGACGATTACAACGACGGGTTCGTGGAAACTGTCCACACGACTGGGTCTAAATTTTTTAAGATACGTCGTGCAAATAAGATCAAGAAACTCTCAGATCACACTCTCCAGCTCATGAAGGAGCGGCGTGAGATGATCCTGCAGTCTTCGGACGAGGCTCGGCAATGCCGGCAGCTCAATAGACGGATCTCCAAATCCTTGAAGAGCGACCTCCGCCGCTTTAATACCGAGCGTATTAAAGACGCAATTGAACGGAACAAAGGCTCCAAGGTATTTGCAAGAGATCTGGCTATTGGGCAGAGCCAGCTCACGAAACTGAAAACCGACGATGGCAGGATCGTGTCCGCCAAACCGGAGCTTCTGAGAGAGATCGAGAGTTTTTATGGGCAGCTGTACACGTCAACTAGTCAACCCGTCGAAAATCTAGCGAAAGACCCCAGAGCTAGACTGACCCGACACTATACCGAAGACATCCCGGATGTCAGCCTGTACGAGATTAGGATGGCTCTGAAACAGCTTAAGAACAACAAGGCGCCGGGTGATGACGGAATTACGGCCGAACTGCTGAAGGCGGGTGGCAAACCGGTCCTTAAGGCCCTTCAGAAGTTGTTTGATTCCGTCATACTCGAGGGGAAAACGCCGCAGGCTTGGTGCAGGGGTGTGGTGGTGCTCTTCTTCAAAAAGGGTGACAATGCCCGGTTGAAGAACTATAGGCCCATCTCACTTCTAAGCCATGTCTACAAGTTGTTCTCAAGAGTCATCACGAATCGTCTCGCACGCAGGTTCGACGATTTCCAGCCTCCCGAACAAGCCGGATTCCGAAAAGGCTTCAGTACCGTAGACCACATACATACGCTGCGGCAAGTTATACAGAAGACCGAAGAGTATAACCTGCCTCTCTGTTTAGCGTTTGTGGACTACGAGAAAGCCTTCGATTCGTTTGAGACTTGGGCTGTACTGCAGTCTCTCCAACGGTGCCAAATTGACTACCGGTACATCGAGGTGTTGAAGTGTTTGTACAAAAACGCCACCATGTCAGTCCGACTTCAGGACCAGACCACGGAACCTATCCTTCTGCAGCGCGGTGTGAGACAGGGAGACGTCATATCTCCGAAACTGTTCACCGCTGCATTGGAGGATGTCTTCAAGGTTCTGGATTGGAAAGGACTTGGCATCAATGTCAACGGCGAGTACATCACTCACCTTCGGTTTGCCGACGATATAGTGGTCATGGCTGAGACCATGGAAGACCTCAGTAAAATGCTCGATGACCTCAGTAGAGCTTCTGAAAGAGTGGGTCTTAAAATGAACATGGACAAAACCAAGGTTATGTCGAATGTTCATGTAACACCCACTCCTATCAAGATCGGAGACTCTACGCTCGAAGTTGTGGACGATTATGTCTACCTGGGACAAACGGTCCAGTTGGGTAGATCTAACTTCGAGAAAGAGGTCAATCGTCGAATCCGACTCGGCTGGGCAGCGTTCGGGAAGCTGCGCGGTATCTTCTCGTCCAACTTACCCCAGTGTCTCAAGACGAAAGTCTATGACCAGTGTGTGTTGCCAGTGATTACATACGGGACCGAAACGTGGTCGCTCACAATGGGCCTTATCAGAAAGCTCAAAGTCACCCAAAGGGCAATGGAGAGGGCTATGCTCGGAGTTTCCTTGCGTGATCGAATCAGAAATGAGGACATCCGCAGGAGAACCAAGGTTACCGACGTAGCCCGAAGAATCGCCAGACTTAAGTGGCAATGGGCAGGGCACATTGCTCGCAGAACGGATGGCCGATGGGGCCGAAAAGTTCTGGAATGGCGACCGCGAACCGGAAGACGTTGCGTTGGAAGGCCTCCCACTAGGTGGACCGATGACCTGGTCAAGGTTGCAGGAACCCGCTGGATGAGAGACGCACGGGACCGGTCAATGTGGCGACGCCTGGGGGAGGCCTATGTTCAGCAGTGGACGTCTTTTGGCTGAAATGATGAACGTCGCAGTCATTTGGGGTCTTAATTTTGCCAATTGGGTCAGAATCAGAATTCATACTAAAAGAAAAACTGATTTGAAGGTGATGGGTGCTAAGTGCTAACTCATAAACTACCCAAGCAAAGTAAATAATTATTTATTAGGCCCACCGCTGAAAAAAGAATCTCGTAAGTCGGTTCATAATTGAACCACGACGACGACGATTGACGAAGATAAGAAACGAACAACAGTCATGTAGGTACATTTCAAAAAATCTTACAGCTGAACATAAAACTTCCTCCTATTTTTCAGTCGGTTAAACAGCATTCATTATTTGTAGATATTTCAGTCATGGTAAATAAATAGACCATTAGCTCGAGTATTATGCACCCTCATTATATAGGGATCCGGTTGTGTTAATGATGATGAGGGAGGATGATGGCCTTTGGCCTTCCTGTTGTTATAAGTCTACACTTGTACCTATATTATTCTTGTGACAAACAGCTAGGAAGTCATAGGATTCTATTAAACACCTGCTTGTCACAGTCACGAGTCACGACGTGCAAACTGTTTAAAACTTTGTGTCTCCTGCTCTGTATTTATTAATATTTGATTGCGATGTATGTACATTTATATTGTTGTTCTTTTGTAGTCATAATTATATCTGCGACAAATAAATATTTCTTTCGTCTTACTTTATTGTATAAATCGTGCAACTGAATTTCAAAATAGTTCACCCCAACCGATGGAGCTGGAATTTTGCACAGGCTATCTATGATTCCGGTGGCAATACATTTTTATGACAGACATGACTTGACTTCTGCAACCAGGAACAGCTCCTCACGAGAGAACTGCTCAACGGTTAATAGCACAGACATGAAACTTTAGATCTACGTGATCGATGTTGATAGGTAGATAAACCTAATTTTCTTCTTTCCATTTTAATAGATGCTGTTGATGTTGATTTGTTTTAAAAAGTTTTACATAATTTTTCTTGTTTTAGACTTACGCTGCTGACATATTCTTTGCTCAAACATGGAAAGATCATCGCTTACGGCTGCCAGAAAATATGACTACAGAATACAGGTATCTACTTAATACTTAAAGGGATAGTGATGGATGCACGCACAACTAATTGCATGCAGGACTCGGTTACTATCCTATTGTGTAACCCGGAATTTCCCGGGTATTCGTTTGGGATCGAAATCGGGTAATCCCGTGTTTTACAATGATATCGAAACCGGTATTCGCAAGCCCCACGAACAAGCCATCAGTATTATGGCCATCTTCATGGGCACTGGTGCTACTCGCACTTAGCCTGTTTTTTTATTGAATGCATTATTACGTAGCTAGAGCAATCTGTCATGACTTCAGACAAACTAGACTTTCTTTTCGAGCATTAACTGCCTGTTTAACCAAATTCTAGATAGGTACTTACTATAAGAAAAACCTTATTAACCACCTACCATCTTCCAGGCTCCTCGAAGTAGACTGGCTAAAGCACATGTGGAGACCAGACTCCTTCTTCAAGAACGCGAAGTCTGTGACCTTCCAGACCATGACCATTCCCAACCACTACGTGTGGCTCTCCAAGGAGAAGACCATACTGTACATGGTGAAGCTGACCTTGAGACTGTCCTGTGCCATGAACTTCCTGATCTATCCTCATGATACACAGGAGTGTAAGCTGCAAATGGAAAGTTGTGAGTACCTTTTGGTTTCTTTAATTTTGCCCATTCAAGGAATTTTTCCTGTATCGTGGGTGCGTTTACAAACATATAAACTCGTCACATTCGAATTCAGCCAGACCCGGAACAACTATCTGTAGGCCATAAAAATATTTGTTCTATGCGGGGATCGAACCAGCGACACGCAGTGCAGAAGTCAATCGTTCAAACACTGCGCCAACCGTGTCGTCATTTTTGTAGCTGTCGCAAGCGAGACTGCTGTGCATGAGGTCTGCGGTTCGATTCCCAGGTTTTCATCAAAAATTCTCAGTAGCAACCACGGTGTCTGTATTTGTGCCCGGTTGGTAATAGACTCGCCCCCAATCTGCCCAAATGTGGGTGTACTATTAGATAGGTACACCTCGTGTGATGGGCATGATAACGTGATTACATGATGTTATGTTATACTTCTTAAAAGTACGAAATCAAAGACTGGCATGAAAGTAATTCTTTATTTTCTACTACTTCATCCAAAACCAAATTCTAAAACCTCCGTGCACCAGTAACAACAAAACGAAACCAACACACCAAGACCCCAACCCATTGAAGTCTCCCCACCAAGTTCAATACCTATAGACATAAACCGTCTAACCATAAAAATATCTTCGAGAGCTCTCGAGCCAGCTCGTTATACAGTCATTGTGAGCGAGTGGCTCTCGGGAAGCGCCGACACAGCCTCTCTGCCATCTAATTATAATCTATGTTTGACATTTTGTCGCGAAGCTTTCATCTTTACGTGATAGAGTATTTTGGGAGTTTTGGAACAGGTTTTATTTATAGGGTGTAAGGGGCCACTAGCGTAGCGTGGTGGGGCGGTAAAAAGTTCTAGTCCAATCCTTCAATGTATTTGCAGTAAAACTAACAATTTTTTTTTTAATAATAGAATGAAAATCAGCTACCTTTTCGAGGAGAGAGGCTATAACTTTCGAGCTCGCTTCGCTCGCTCCTGCATTTTGGTGCCCTCTAATCTGAAGCTGTATGCGTAAATCGTAACAAAACTTCTTTATCTCTATGAGTTGTTGAAATGAAATGTAATTTATCCGATGTGCAAAGTGTATCATTTTCAGTTGATATTAACTTGACTTTTTGCTAGCTTTCTTGACTAATCACGAAAATAGAGGGGGCGGCCAAATGAGGGTGGGTTGCCCCGGCGGCAAAAATCCATGCTACGCCACTGTAACGGGTAGCCTTCCGCAGACTGTTGGCGTGAATTCAGTATAATATTATCATACTAATATGACAGGTACAAGGAATGATTTCAGGAATATTATGGGAGTTAATTTTGATCGTCGCAAAAGATTTGCGAACGGCAAGCGTGACGCTGAGTTCGATGAGCTTTGTAGCTTGGCAGGAAGTGAACAGCTGAATTCACGCGTCGTTCGTAAGGGAATTTCAACATCTATTAGATTGTTTTTATTTTATTTTAGTCGTACATACCACAGATAATATAATACTAAGATCGACAGCGAACAGAGATTGCAATTTTTTTTTTTTTTTTTTTTATTATTGATAGGTTCGCGTTTGACCACTATCTCACCTGATGGAAAGTGATGATGCGGTCGACGATGGAGCACGCTTACCTAGAAGTAACCTATTCACTCTTGACTTAAAGACCCCTAGAGGAAATGCTTCTGGAAATACAGACTCTGGCAGGGAAACTATACTACTACTTTTTCTTTATATATAAGAAAAAGTAACAGAAAAACCAAAAAAAAAAACTATAGACAAATTCCGGTGGAATATGATTCAGAATAAGAAGCTGCGATCAGTTTACGGAAGACTGTCCCTTACACCTTACACCCTGTATTGTGCGGGGCATGAGTATTTCTGTTGCCGCAATGAGAGGTAAGGTATACGGAACCCTTCATGTACAAGTTTGACTTGCACTTGATCAGTTTTTATTCACCAGAAATTAACTTAATTCAAATTATAAAAAAAAGAACTTAAAAGTCTCGAAGTCCCGGGAATTCCCGGGACTGTCATTGTAGTCTGTCTCGTGTCCCGGGACATTGAAATTGTCGGGAATTCTCAAACCTTATACCTTATGTAGTATTTTTGGGGCCTCAGTTTTGATCAGCTTCTCTGTATGTTGAGGACAAAGCTTGTTTGGACTACCTACTTCCTTTTGGCATTTTTCAATTTGATACTTTGTAAATCAATCTACCTCCTTTTCGAAAGTATGTTACCAGCACATTTTTTACGTTGACATTTTTAATTTAAATGGTTTTTCTTTTATTGTATGTAATTTTAATGACATTTCTTATTTTATTTTATTTGACATGCCACTAACTTCTTTTTAAATTTATACTATTGTTAAACCAATTGTTTGCATGCCCATGTGACGGTAAAATGTGGAGATCTATATTATAAATGAACATCTATGTACCTATTACACACAAATAACCCTTCTACCCTCTGGTATAAAAGAAATTGCAATAACATACATGGGACATTTAATTTTATGCACCCAAAGTGGTAACAAATCTTTAATACTACCCATGTTTGCAAATGAATAAATAATTTGAATTTGAAAAAAAAAATTAATTTGAAAATCAGTCCATTGGTAGTGCCATCTCTGACATCACCAAGTGCAAATCTCTGTCATCATCTGAAACCACATCCGGATCACATGAACAGCAGTCGCAATTGCGACCATTCAACCAACGACTACTGTCTCGTTGGCAAGCTGAGCGTGAGGTGCTGGGTTCGATTCCCGGGTCGGGCAAATCGTTATTGAGTTTTTCCCATCAGGAATTTCTCAGTAGCAGGTACGAGAGTGTTTCTGGCAATAGGATTAGCTGGCGAATTATTTAGGGATTTCAGGCGTGAACTTATGTTATGTATCTTCTTGACTGTAATAAATCGTTTAGTACCGTCAAACTAATAGCAACATTAAACAATATTTAAAAATCAAATAAAGATTTACTTAGCAAAATCCCTCCGCTAAAAATCAACAAAAAAACCAGCCCTCAATCACAAATACCGCCACAAACCCTCGAGAAAAATACGCAAACATAAAAATCACTCAAAGACCCATACCCGAACAATAAGAGCTCCCTCTTAAACCTGAGTAAAGTTTGTCGCGTGATACAGAAAATTATCGCATCGAGTGGCTTGTAAAATGTAGGCCAAGAGGGACAAGGGGGGCAAAGGGGGGGACAAGAGGCTTGTCGTTGGAGTCAGGCCGGTCCTATCTCGCGATCAGGATGAAGGAGCCTATAAATAGATGATGATGGGTAAAATGATGCTTGTCAGCTATGCACTTGAGATGTGGATGCGTTTTCGAGAGGATGATATTTTTCTCGTTGATAATGATAAGATAGGTTTTTTAGGGTCTGTCTCCACCGATCCCGGGATCCGATTTGACGTAACACGGATCTCGGCGATTTGTCTCCACGGATCCCGGAATCCGTTTCTACAAAAAAAAAAAAAATTGTCTCCACGGATCCCGGGATCCGTGGCTACAAGAAATAAAAAATAAAAATGTTGGATACCTATAAGAGGGGTTAGTTAGTAATATAAAATAACGGTTTAATTAGGAGTGTACCTAAATAAACCGTTATTTTACCTATTATAAATGAAGTGAACACATTTTTCGCCGTTTTTTGTTTCTAAGATTAATACACTTTAATTAGCTAGGTACCTTCACGCCCCGTTTACTATTCAAAGCCTGCCAAAACTGCTGGTTCGTAACTAGTTAGCAGCATTCATGAGCACAAACTTTTGAGTTTTACCGTAAAGCGTGATTTTTCACCCTTAAAAAAAGTTATAATTTTTAGTTCGATTTACAGAATGCTTGGTTGACAGCTTCGTGAAGGGTACGGACCCGTATACCCCCTGTGGACGGAATCTAGTTTAATAATAAAAGCTAGTATAACTTTGGAACATCAACCAAAAAAGCAACCAAAATAACCAAGGTCTAAAAACACTGCAGTTCGTGGTTCCATATTTTCATCTCCTTGAAAGCATTTCAGTATCTCTAATGAACTAAAGAGTCGTGAACTGCGATAATTAACGAGAAACCTTTGACTTTGTGGCGAAGGATGATGCAGATGGAAAAACTGAGTTTTTTTTGCTTTTAATCTGTAGACGAAAACGAGGGATTTATTTTAGACTGGCTTGCATTCTGGGAAATTCGAAAATATGTCAACTGCGCGAGTGAAACTGAAACTAGAAAGATTTTAAAAGACTCATTAGAGCTTATACACATTACATCATGCCTGTAATCTCCCAAAAGAAGAGGCAGAAGTAGGTATACAAGGTGGTGACTACAATACGTTGTAAGGCCTCAGCCTCGAATTTTGCGGGCAGCGGGGCGGCGGCGGAGTCGCGGCTTGTATGGACTATGGAGTGCACCGCTCGTTGCCCGCTCCCGCGCCGCTGTTTTCCGAAAACTGGTCCATTTGATTGTACGCATAAGATCCTGCCGCTCCCGCGCCGCGCCGCCGCCGCCCCGCTGCCCGTAAAATTCGAGGCTGAGGCCTAATATTCGGTACTAACTGGGTTTTGGAGGTCCGGTAGACTCTGTCGCTCGCGTGTAAACTACTGCAATGGTATCCATCTGCATCCGATTAGACTGGAAGCCGACCCCAACATAGTTGGGAAAACGCTGGGCAAATTATAATGTTGACCTATTACAGTAGACGTTATATCCAGTTCATTATTTCAAAGATAAATCATCATCATCATCAGCCTATAATGTTCCCACTGCAGGGATTCAGGCCTCCTCTCTAGGAGAGGGATGGGATCCACCACGTGGGCCCAGTTCGGATTGGCAGATGTCACATGTCTTCGAATTTTTTGGTTTTAAGACATGCCGGTTTCCTCACGATGTTTTCCTTCACCGTTTTGAGAGCAGCGGTGATGAAATAAATTACACAAAGTAAAGCGCCTGCCTGGGTTCGAACCCACGACCTACTGTTCGTAAGTCGGGGCCGACACCAATGATAAATAGAAACCATAAAATGTCATCGAAAAACTGCTTCTCAACGCTGTCAGCTGGTAATGTGCCCATGAGACTGAGCATTGCCACGTTTATGGCAATACTTAATTAGCCTCTTGCCAAGGTAAAAGACAGCCTTTGGGTCACGCGAAGCTTCAACTAGGCGTTTCGAAATTTCATTACCTAAACAGGCTATGGACACTCGAACCGGTCTCAGTGTTTCAACCCCAAACGGTTCGAAAATATAGATTCCACATAGGTTACTTTATTTTGTATTTTAGAACTAAAAACCCTTTCCCTATGTCCACAGTATCCCACACGACTGACGACCTGATCTTCCAGTGGGACCCTGACGTGCCTTTGGTGGTGGATGAGCACATCGAGCTGCCTCAGCTGGAGCTGGTCCAGAATACTACTGCTGATTGTACTCAAGTTTATTCTACTGGTAAAATTATTATTTAAATTATTGTTCAAATTATAATGACTTCTGGGTATTCAATACTCCTTCCAGGTTGGTCCTTCTAGGTTGTCCCCTCCAGGCGTTGCCATTACCACTGCCTTGTAACCTATAACTATTCTTTTGTTTGAATCACAATCACTCATTTTCTTTACAGCACTGGCACTGCATCTTCTTTTAACACCCTCAGATCAAGTAAAAAACACCACGCAACGTTCTCGTATTAGGTACCCCATTATTTGTTTATCCACTGTCTCCATAATATATAGAACTTCCAGCTTCTTATCTTAAAGTTTGTTTTGTTTTCTTTAGGTTTTTGGTGTAAATTGAAAAACCCCCATTACATAATTATGTAAAATCTCGTCAGTTCCAGATGACTATTTTAGTTTAATTCATTCTGCCCATCAATAATTGGATTGGTAGCTGTAATTATGTCTACAACTTTACCTCACGCCCTTATTATTTATCATAGACAAAGCACATTCTATCCGCATTAGTTAGATTGGTTATCATAAGACAAATAGACAATACTAGGTCAAAAATTAAGATCAATTACCACCAAATCACCCAAAAGCCACACTTCTAAACCTATTTCAACAACATGGGTAACAAAGATTATCAAGAAAAACTAGGTCATATTGCGGATTTAAAGCGACGACCGTCATATTGCTGCTAATTTTGATGGATTATGCTCATTTCTAATTATTGTTATCTTTTAATCCGTTGATAATTACGGCTAATTAAGGTAAACAGTCATTCATTTGTTAAGGAGAAAGGTCGAATGTTTTTAGGATATCACGAAATATTGAGTACGTAGGTAAATTCTAGAAACGGAAACTAGTAATTCTATAACAAACAACTCATCAACTAAGGACTATAAACAACAACAGATTATAAAAATTGGGTTAATTTAAGTTGTTTTGTTATTGTCCTTAGTTTCTCAAAATAAAATTTCATAGGTACATCAATTCACGCCTTTTTCCCATGAGGATCAGCTCATCAGCATGAGAAACCACAGGACCTGCTCCGATCTTATAAGTCTTCCTAGTGGGACTTCCATGAATTTATAGTCCAGTTACTATAGGCTCTCTACGTCTAATGTGCCTATCCTTTCGGAGTAAACATTTTAGCCAGCAGTTTACTAAAAAGTTGTTACAAAACAGTTGACTGCCTCGTCGGTTCGTTGTCGCAAGCACGACTGCAAAGCATGAGGTTCTGGGTTTGATTGATCGATCGGTCACAGTGCTGTTGGGTTTTTCCATCAGAAATTTCTCAGAAGTAGTCACGGAGTCCGGATTTATGCCTGGTTACCGGCAATAGACCTGCCCCCTATTTAACACTAGCTTTTGCCAGCGGCTTCGCCCGCGTGAAAATGGCGATTTTCCATACAAACTTTCATCCCCTATTTAACTCCCTTAGGGGTTGAATTTCGAAAAAGCTTTCCTCATTCCTTGTCTACATTATAAAGGGAACCTTTGTGCAAAATTTCAGCTTTCTAGGTCCAAGGGTTTGGGCTGGGCGTTGATGAGTCAGTCAGGACTTCTCTTTTTATTCATAAAGATAACTGGCGAAATGCGGGTGTAGTACCATTGGCTGCCCCTCTGCCTAACCCTTTGGAGTGCAGGAGGCGTGGTGATGTGTCGTTCCAAAAACCATTTTCACTAACTTTTTTGATTGGAAAGCTTGTGCATGTGATCGGTATCGTATGGAATATTAATCAAGTTAGTCGATTATTCCACCATCAGTCGGTCGTCAGAACATCGTCAATCATTGTGGAGTTCACCGCATGTGTTGTCTGTTAGGAATGGTAACGTCACAGATAGATACTTTACCTACATCACTCACTATTACTACCTATATATAAGGTCCCATTAAAATAGGTGGACAAATTTTAACACAGCGTTCATTAGGTCTAACCAAAGATATCTAAACAAAAAATAAATATAACCCGGTTCATTAAAGAAAGGAATCTAAAATGGCAACACATGGCATGTCCTCTCGCTCGCTCACTATAGTGTGCGAGCGTGAGGACATGATAAAAACCGCCATTTTAGATTCCTTTCTTTAATGAACCGGGTTATAAATAAAGGGTTTTTTTTTTACTCAAAGTAATAAATTGCCGGCACTCTAGAACAAACTCATCCTTTAAGAGTAGGTACTTAAATGCGTTTTTCTTATTATTTTTTTTACCATCATCATCCTTATTTTGGTGGTCTGAATGATTTCTGAAATTGTGTCCACCTATTTTAATGGGACCTTGTATAATAAAAATATCAAATTACTCCAAGTCTAGCGAATATTCTGAGGTACTGTCACCAGTGTCACCTAAAGAAACGTTATTTGTAGTTTGTACACTGATTGATTAGTGACTAATAAATCTAATAATAATCATCGACCCAGCGAAGAAGGCTAACTGATTATTAATACACCATTTTAAAAGAGTAACCATGGAGTTTCTTGCTGGTTCTTCTACATAGGAAAATGACCAACCCGATTTAACCCGAACCGTGCACCTATTTTTACCCGACTACGGCGAAGCCAAAAGGAAGGGTAATGATTTTGGCAGTCTATGTATGTATGTATGTTCCACCGTAGCGCCTAAACTACTGAACGGATTTTAATAAATTAGGTGTCAATAGATTCGTAAAAATAGCCCGGGTGACATAGGCTATATAAATTTTATAAATTCTTTTTATGACGGAATTTAAATGTCAAAAACTTACCTCAAAAAATATTAAATTGAGATAATCATCGCAAGTTTGGTATCAAATGAAAGGTCTTGGCGAGCACATTACAAATATGTATTATATTATAGTTTAAGTACACACAAAAATAAAATTCAAATAAAAAAATTAAGTTCAAAAATCTAAAACACGACTACTAACGAAATTGCGGTCTTAAAAGTAGAAAACAAGAAAATAATTCTTGTCTGACATTCTTCGTAGTCGCATGCCACCTTGCTAATGCAGCAATTAGCAGCTGACTTCTGTATCAATGAGAACGCCATGAAGGAGCATCAGGTATTGAGTGGCATGTGGCATGCGACTACGAAGAATAGCAGACAAGAATTATTTTCTTGTTTTCTACTTTTAAGACGGCAATTTCTTTAGTAGTCGGGTTTTAGATTTTTGAACTTAATTTTTTTATTCGACATTTTATTTAGTGTCCATGTAGTTGTAGGCTCTCAAAACGGCGAAGGAAAATATCGTCTGGATTAGTCTTTTTTTTCGGTGTGGGAAATCATCTCTTGGGCAGAGTGGAAGGCAATGTCAGACTTCCACTGACTAAAAACCACCCATGTTCCTTCTTCGCCCTTGTGCCGAGGCCGCGCTATCTTTTTCGACATCCCGCAGCCGTGTGGAAATTACCGGAAATGCCTTAGAACCAAAAAAGTCGAAGACATTTGACATATACCAACCCACACTGGGCTTGCGTGGTGGATTATATATAGGCATAGCCCATCCGTCTCCTAGAGAGGAGGCCTGATTCTCTGCAGTGGGAACATTATAGGCTGATGATGATGATGTACTTAGGTCTATTTGAAATAAAATATTTTGATTGATTTTGAATTATCTTTATTTCAGGTAACTTCACCTGCCTAGAGGTGATCTTCAAGCTGAAACGGCGACTGGGATACCACCTGTTCAACACTTATATACCAACCTGCTTGATTGTCATCATGTCTGTAAGTTACTAATAAAATGGCTATTAGGATGACTGGCACTGGTTAGACCAGTTTCGCTCTGCCCTACACACCTCGGTCTGCGATGCTATACACGCTGCCGAAGATAGAGTGAGCTGGTCCAAAAGTCCATGTGAAAATCATTTAAAAAGACCACGACACGACCCTCAGAATTGAAGAAAACGACGCAAGGAGGAGGGGCATAATGACTTCATATCTTTTTTGAAGGACCATGGGGAAATAAGAACAAGTTTTCTTAAAAGCCGCTATAGTAGCAATCTAGCAATGGTGTTAGCGCAATAGACAGCTAAGCAGTGCTAAACAAGCTACGGCACGGCAGCCAGAAAAATGAACGAATTCCTAGTGGGCAACATCAAATAATAATCTTGTGAATTGGCTGCAACAACCGAGTTGCCTGTGTTTTGACACACCTGTCATGAAGATACGTGGTCGCAGTCGCGAGGATCAAGAATGGGGTCAGTTCCTTCCAAAGTGTGAGTTCGACCCGAATCGGGCATCGAGCCCAGGACCTCATGCTCAGTAGACGCAGTTGCGACCACTAGACCAGCGTCTAAATCACGACCTCTCAACCTCTCCTTCTTCTTTCTCCAGTGGGTATCATTCTGGATCAAGCCAGACGCTGCACCGGCGCGCGTCACCCTCGGCGTGACGTCACTGCTGACGTTGTCGACGCAGCACGCCAAGTCGCAGGCGCAGCTACCACCGGTGTCCTATCTGAAGGCGGTGGATGCTTTCATGTCGGTGTGTACCGTGTAAGTATAGTTTATAAGTACCTAGTTGAAAAATACTGTATTGTTGCAAGAAGTCCATTTCCGTCACCCAGAAGGGTATAGAGTTTTTTCCCATGGGGGCAAACCACAGAACGCCACCTGCTACGATCCTTACATACTCCTTTTACTTCATCCACAGATGTATAAATATACATCTGTTCATTCACGCACACCGTTTGCGAGTACTACGTCTGTCCTTTCAGAAGAATTGAATTGAATTGAATAAGCTTTATTTAATTCCATACACATGCAACATTAAAAATTAGTAGTTAGTTTCAGAAGAACCTCACCAAAAAGACAGTGTATGTCTTAGAGTCAATTATTCCATGACATACCACAAATACAGATTATAATTGAAATAGCCCATAGACTCATCATCATCATTTCAACCGAAAGACGTTACACTGCTGGACATAGGCCTCCCCCAATTGTCGCTACATTGACCGGTCCCATGCGTCTCGCATCCAGCGGATCCCCGCAACTTTCACCAAAGCCTATTTCAGGTTACTCAGATGTGATGAAATTATGTTTACAGATTCGTGTTCATGGCTCTAATGGAGTATTGCCTTGTCAACATCGTTCTGGGAGACGGCGCTAAAGTGAAGGTAACTGTCTTTACTGTATCTTCATCCATTGTCATCATGATCACCAATCTCTTATCCTTTTCCCAATTCATTTGGTTATCATTAATATTTACTGCCGGTTACTTTCGTCCTTCCAGGATGCTCAACAAGCCGCTAAAGCGAAGATGCAAGCCATCGGCATCGACCGTTTCTCCCGGGTATTCTTCCCTCTTCTCTTCTCGGTGCTCAACGCCATATATTGGATACACTTCGCTCAGTACATCTGATGGACTTAGATATAGCTGTGCATGTAGTTTGATGAACTGTGTTAATTGCTCATTCATGTTTTTGTTCATTTTATCACCATTTCAGCCAAAAGACGTCCACTGCTGGACATAGGCCTCCCCCAGGTCTCGCCACATTGACCGGTCCTGTGCGTCTCGCATCCACTGGATCCCCGTAACCTTCACCAGGTCATCGGTCCACCTGGTGGGAGTCTTTCCAACGCAACGTCTTCCGGTTCGCGGTCACCGCTCCAGAACTTTTCGGCCCCATCGGCCATCCGTTCTGCGAGCAATGTGCCCTGCCCACTGCCACTTAAGTTTGGCAATGCTTCGGGCTATGTCGGTAGCCTTGGTTCTCTTGCGGATGTCTTCATTGTTTATTTAGGTAGACCGAATCTGAAGATGTATCGGTATTTTTCAATGACCTTAATTATCCAGTATTATATTTTTGTTCGTTCCTTGCCTGCCTGGGTCTTTAATCAGAAGTGGGATAGAGTGAGGCTGCCTGTCCTGTCCTACTTCTGAGTAAGACTCCTCCCTTCCATTTTTCAGAAGCCCGTGCTTCCTCTTTCTAGTTTTGACAGAATCTATCCAGGGCCGGGGCCCTGCCGAAATAGCAGCTAAATAGCAGACTCGGGAGTCTGCTATTTAATAGTGTCAGAATGGTCAATCATTGATCTCATAATTGTTGATTTTGACAAGTTTGGTGTTGTCAAAATCAATAATTATGAGATCAATGATTGACCATTCTGACACTATTGAATAGCAGGCTCGGGGTCGGGGCACACGTCCTTCGTGGCCTACCTACCTTCCTGTGTTATTTCGTCCCACAGTTTGTCACAGTATACGGCGGTACCTATCCCTACAGATACGAATATTATGTACCTAACCATTTAAGGACAACACAATTAAGGATTGCTCTTTGTTCCTCTTACAAATCTTTTCGTAAAGTGTGTTTTAAGACTTCTTTTAAACGATTCGTTTGAATCACAGATATAGATAGAGCTAGATAACGCAAACTATCACGATCTGTATGAAAACTAAGCGTGCCATTTTTTGACTACCTATTATGAATTTATGACGTCACCAGCACTATAAAGGTAGCGGACGACATGAAGCTGCAGCAGAAGTCGCAGCGATACTACTGGTTTCTACGTATTTCTATGAAATTCCCACCGAAGTTAGCGACATGAAGCTAGCGACGCGTCGTCGAGCAGCAGAAGGCAGTGTCGTCCGACCGCAGATCAATAGTGTCGCTGACACCGGAGCAACGACACGTCAAGCGTGTTTCTTTTAGAAATTAATTTAAAAAAAATGCGATAACTATTCTTGAACACGTCAGACATCTTGTTTCACGGAGCACTCGGAACCAACTGGATGCCATCTGCTGTTGCCGTCTGCAGTCGGGTTCGAAATCATGCCTGCAGCGACGTGTCGTGACGACATGAAGCGACGACATGTCGTTTGCGTTTGCTGCAACTTGTAACTTAAATCAGAAAATCAAATCGATTCAAAGGCGCCGCCGCATTCCCGTCGGGGCTGCGGGATGTCGAAAGAGATACCTACCGCGGTCTCGGCACAAGGGCGATGAAGGAACATGGGTGGTTTTTAGTCAGTAGAAGTCTTTTCACTTTTTTCCTTCACCTCACATCCACCATCCAGTACAGACCCCCGCCATGGCCATGGCGGTCTAAACCCACATCTGCAGTCTGTAATATCATATTTTATTCAATATAAATGTGAAACCATCACTCTAGCTTCATTTATATCGACGGAACAGACCTCATCCCCAACATTTTCATCGGAGTTATTCGATGATTTCCCAGCCACAAAAAAAAAAAACAAGACGCCTCCTTCGCCCCAACCCCTGCCTTTTACACCAGTAGCGCCGTCCGACTAGCACTATAATTTATACCGATCCGATGCAAACTGAGCGCGAAAGTGGCCTTACGATTTTTGTAGGCACGAAAAGTGGCCCGCGAAGTAGTTGCACTTGCGTTATCTAGATAATAATTTTTTTTTTTTTTTTTTTTTTGTTCATAATCATGCGATCAGTCGAAAGACTATGAGCAGATGTGTTGCAGATAATAATAATAATAATAATATTCCACAACTATCACACAACGCCATCTAGTCCCAAGCTAAGCAGAGCTTGTGTTATGGGTACTAGACAACTGATAAACATACTTATTATTTCTAAATACATACATATTATTAATACATAGATCTATCTATATCTGTGGTTTGAATACATATTTGAATATAACCTAATTGCTATTTAAACTAATTTATCAGTAAACTATAAATCTATGTCATAGTGGATAGGGTAGTTAGATTACTTTGAAAATAAAGTAGTATCCAATTATCCATAGCCATTTATTATTATACGGCCTAAGCTCAAAGAAAGAGAAACTTAGTTGATATGGCAAATTGGCAACGTTATCAACGATTGCATATTTTTATCGTTCATCGTTTCTGCCATACCATTCTCAATAAACATAGTCAGAATAAGGTTTTAGTCAAGAAATTGGTTATTATAGAGACTGTTTATGATATCAACTTAACTACACATAGACGCATAAGTACACGTCTTTCAAGATTTTCTTTTCTGTGTATTAGGGATTTAGGGAATAAGTTATTGAGTCTTACACGAAAACATAGAAACATCAGGGAGTCTGAAATGGTCAGTTTTGGACTTGGTAGATCATTATCTTAATTGCGTTAAAAAGCGTAATCTGAACCTTTCCTAATAGTAACTGCGTCTGTGAACATTTTACGAATTTTAACGAAATTCATATTATTTCGGCCATTTTAGACCGACGACGAGGTAGTCTCATTAATTACAAATCGACGTTTAATAAATAATTATGTCCGGCGTAAACTATTTATTTAATAAGTAGCTATAGGTAATAGTATTAGGTTTTAAGTTCATTATTCTTATGTCTTAGTCAAGATCTCAAAAACTTGTATAACATATTAGGTTAGGTGTTATTTTATTTTTATTGTTTGAGAATGTTAAGATTTTATAAAAAGTTGAATTTAAATCGATTATTGTACAAAATATAGAGATATCGAAGTTATATTATGTAAAATTAATTAATTAAAAGTTTTATGTGAATAAATAAAATATTATTCGTTTTAAACTGTCGTTTCTTTTGGGATTTTTACACCTGTTGTGTGCATTTTTATATCATTGTTGTTGTGTAAAATACACAATACACACAACAAATACATGAAAAAATATCCATCTATTCTCCAGTAAGAATGGTCGCCGTGAGTGGCCGTGACCGAATGACACCGAATGAGTGAGCCGAATTTTAGCAAGATTTATGTTAAAAACTTAAAACAGTTGGTGGTGTCGTCTACCACCATGAGACCAGTGCCCCGAGCCTGCAATTCAATTGTCAGAATGGTCAATCATTGATCTCATAATTGTTGATTTTGACAACACCAAACTTGTCAAAATAAAATTCAATAGTGTCAGAATGGTCAATCATTGATCTCATAATTGTTGATTTTGACAACACCAAACTTGTCAAAATCAACAATTATGAGATCAATGATTGACCATTCTGACACTATTGAATAGCAGACTCGGGGCCCAGGTGTCTACTTGTTTTCCATTGCATAATAGTCCGTTGGTTCTTTGTCTCCTGTTCCACTCCAGAAATACTTACTGTATCACTAAAAACCCAAGGTTTCTCAAGACGCATCCCAAAAATCTTAGATTTAAGGACTCAGGTACTATAAGAACACTACGATAATGGAATCGTGATCTACAAATGAAAAAGGTAAATATAGGATTAAGTAGTTATTGTAAGCAGGTGACATGAAAACGTGCTCTATTAATTAGCAACAATTAGACAATAATTCGGTTGGCGCTGTGGCTGAGCAATTGGACTTCTGCACTGCGTGTCGCGGGTTCGATCCCCGCACGCACGGAGCAAATATTTGTATGGCCTACAGATAGTAATTGTTCCGGGTCTGGGTATTTGTGTATGTGAGGTTACATAATGTTTGTAAACGCATCCACGATACAGGAGAAATTCCTAGTGTGGGGCAACATTTTCTTATAAAAAAAAAATATACTGTCATGTTGTATGCCTCCTCATTGGATGCTGAGGGTCGTAGCTTCTTTGAATGACTTTCTCTTAGACTGTCTTGCGCCAGATCATTCAATCTTCGGCAGTGTGTTTGGCATCGCACTCGAAGGTGTTGTGCAGACTGGGCACACTTGTGTGCTGGATTGGTGGGGAATAAGACCACTGGTTGCTTGTAGTTTCTTCTGTTTATTAGGAGAGTTTCTTACTGAAGTACTGCTGGATTCGGAATGAATTTACAACCAAAATGTTCCCATTTTTATATACAAATTTCTAAGCCGCTGGCCAATCACGATTCAGTATTTGCGCATGCGCAATGGCCTCCTGAAACAATTTGGCGCCGAAAAATTACTGTTTCTGCGCGGGAAATTTTATTATGCTATTTTTAGTGGTAAAACATTCCTTACAATATGTAACTTATGTTCCTAATCTTAGGACTAACTTATATTACATAATAAACACAAAAACTATATAAAAAACCTTGATTTACACCTTAAAATTACAAAAATACTGAAACGGTTCTCGTTAAGGTAACGCAACGCAGTAGCTAAGCTGAGTGAAGTATGAACCTAAACACCAGCGCCGCCAGGCGGCAGGAATGCACAACCTAAGATTATGGCCTTTCTATTTAAGCTGGGGCACACCAGCGCCGCTAGGCGGCAGGAATGTAAATCATTTTATAACATCAAGCCTGATGGGCGTAAGTTAGAGCTAATGCTATCTTAAAAACACATAAAAACATCGTAATAAACTAATTCTAACGCTATTCAAATAATATCACAATATTTACGTATCGTCACTAACGTCTATGTAACACTGCACTATTTTCACTGTCCCGCACATCACTCCCGCCGTGCGACCGCGTCGCATCAGCTGCCGGTGCGGGCTCGACGTCCGTAGACAGGGGCAGGATCACCAGCTTTCTCACTGGCCGGCGCAGGATACCTCCTCTGGTCAGCACGTCCACCGTTCGCACGACGTCGTCGGGGCCTGGATACGTAGCGACGACTCTTCCTCGGATCCACACGTTGCGGGGCAGGTTCGGGTCGACGATCTGTACGAGGTCATTGACCTGTACTGCTCGACCTCGTCCGTGGGGCTCCCGCCGGTGTTGGAGCTCAGGGAGATACTCCTTGACCCAGCGTAGCCAGAAGACGTCGGCTAGCCTTTGCGCGGCTCGCCAGCTGGATCGTGAGATGGTGTCTTGCTCGGTGAAGGTGCCTAGCTGCGGCACTCGCCCTGGTCCCCCCAACAAGAAGTGGTTAGGAGTGAGGGCTTCCGGATCTTCTGGGCTGACTGAGACGTGAGTCAGCGGACGACTATTGACGGTGTACTCTACTTCGGCGAGTAGAGTCGTGAGGACTTCTTCTGCTGGATGACGTTCGTGTAACGTCGCGGTGAGCGCCGTCTTTACTGAGCGAACCATTCGCTCCCAAGCTCCGCCCATGAATGGAGCCCCAGGCGGAATGTAGCGCCAGGATATGGTCCTCTTCGCCGCTTCCTCTGCAGTCTTGTCTTAGTTCCTTGTCGGCAGCCTTTAGGTTGGTGCCGTTATCTGACCAGATTTCGGTCGGGCAGCCTCGTCGTGCGATCAGCCTTCTGACCGCCATTACCGCAGAGTCGGCGCTGAGCGAGCCGGCGACTTCCAGGTGTATTGCTCGCGTCGTGAGACATGTGAAGATAGCCACATATCTCTTCTGTTGAGTTCGTCCGACGGTCACGGAGAGGGGTCCGAAGTAGTCGACTCCGGTGAAGGTGAAGGGTCGCTTGTGATGTCCCCAGTTCTCGGATGCGGTGGTACTTGTGTCTTCATTCTGCAGAACAGGCATCGTCGCAGTAGTGTGCGTGTGATAGGGCGTAATCTTAATACCCAATACTGTTGTCTGCACTCGTTGACCGTGGCTTCTACTCCGGAGTGATGTAGTTGCCGATGAATACCTAATATCCAGAGCTTGACTGTAGGATGATCACCGTCGATTACCAGCGGGTTTTTGAATTCTTCCTTCATATCTTTGATCGCTTGAATACGACTCCTTAATCTGATGGCGCCGTTTACAGACACAACACTGAGTTGGTGAAGGCGGCTTTCTTTGTCGATGGGCTTCCCGTTGTTTAGACTGTTTATTTCTTCTGTGAATGACTCATCTTGAGAAGATCGCATCAGAAGCTCTTCAGCTGTTTTGAGTAGCTCTGCTGTGACCGGTAGTAGCTTCCTATTGTCTTGTAACGACTTCTTTGTCGTCGTGGGTGCCTGCCTTTTTACTGTAGTCTTGTTCTTCTTCCAAGCTGGGTCAGCTTCTTTATTTTTCTTTGTTCTTCTGTAGTTGACACTCTGTTTATTAGTTCTACAGAGTTGGATAAACTGTAGAACACGCGCTGTTGAGTATCGTAGTCGGTCCCAGCTGGAGAACTTGGATGGGTCAGGCAGACCCTCTGCTAACTTCGGTCTTCTTTTGTCGCTCACGTGATGAGTCTTCTCTTCTTCAGAAGATTCTTCTGTTGTTGTTTTAGTGGTTTCTGTCGGCCATGACTCTTCTGTTAGGTATAAGAAGTCAGGACCTTTGAACCACCGATGATCTCTGTTGAATGTTGCCGGTACGTCTCGTGTGGCGTCGTCTGCCACGTTTAACTTCGTTGGAACCCAGCGCCAGTCGTTGACCGTGGAACTGTCTTCTATTGCTGCTAGACGATGAGCCACGTATGGTTTGTAGGAACGTGACCCTGTCCTTATCCAGGTTAGGACAGTCTTGCTGTCTGTCCAGAACACTTTACGGTCGGGCTTTCTTTCGTGCTCTTCGATCACTGTTTCTGCGAGTCTGGTGCCCATGACTGCTGCTTGCAGCTCCAACCTGGGTATCGATGTCAGCTTCAGTGGTGCCACTTTTGCTTTGGCTATAACGAGGGATAGGGCCAGCTCGCCATTCGCTGCCACTGTTCTCCAGAAGAGGACCGCAGAGTAGGCAGACTCGCTGGCGTCGCTGAAGACATGAAGTTCTAATGAGGCGGCGTCACTGTAGTGTAGGTATTGCCGCGGGATAGCTACGTCATGGAGGCTTTTTAGGTGTGCCATCCAGGTTTCCCACTGCTCCGCCAGGTCTTCATCAATCTTGTCGTCCCATGCTGTTCCCCGGCGCCAGACTTCTTGAAGGAGTTGTTTCGCCCTGATTGTGATAGGTGAGGCGAATCCAAGCGGGTCGAAGAGCGACCTAACTATGCGTAGAGCTTCTCTCTTTGTTGGCTGTTTACCCTCTATAAGTGTTGAAGGTATTCTTGTTAAGGTTGAAGGTGAGCTCGTCGGAGTTGATTTTCCATATGACGCCCAGGACTCGTTCTGTTTTCTCTTCTGTTCTGTACAGCTCTATGTCTTCTGTCTGACTGTCTTCTCCGAGTGTTTGTAGGAGTGACGATGAGTTTGACTTCCACTGTTTCAACTCGAAGCTGGCTTTCATGTGTACTTCTCGTACACTTTTCGTGATGCGCATGGCGTCTTCAATGTTTCTGAAGCTGTCTAAGTAGTCGTCGACATAATGCTTCTGTATGATGGCGGCGGCGGCTTCAGGATGTGACTTTTCATGTTGCTTCGCGTTCAAGTTCTTAACGTATATTGCTGTTGATGGCGAACTTGAAGCCCCGAAAATTAATGACGTCATTCTGTATTCTTCTGGAGGTTGACCGTCACGTCGATCGCCGCGCCATAGGTATCGCAGCGCATCTCTATCTTCTGTTCGCAGCTTGACTTGCATGAACATCTCCTTGATGTCTGCTGTGACTGCGACCATATGTTGTCGAAACCGCATGACGACGCCTGGCAGCGACTGTAGTAGATCAGGACCTTTGAGCAGCGTGTCATTGAGTGCTACTCCTTTTGTCTTGGCTGCCGCGTCGTGTACTACCCGTAGTTTGTCCGGCTTCATTGGGTTGATTACGGCGAAATGAGGCAGGTACCAGGTCTTGTCAGCTGTCTTCTGTTCTGGGGCAGGTTCAGCGTACCCCTTTGTGATGAGAGCGTCCATTTGTTCGACGTATTTTTTCTTTAGTGCGGGTTCACGATCTATTTTCTTTTCGATGCTGAAGAGCCTCTTCAGTGAGTTTTCATAATTGTCTGGAAACTTGACATCTTCTTTGCGCCAGAGAAGACCTGTCTGGAATCTTGTTTCTTCTATTTTTGTCGTGGTCTTCTCCAGAATACGAAGTGCTTGTTCTTCCGGATCAGTCTTCGGTCTCTTGGGGTTGATGCAGAGCGCGTCCATCTCGAAATATTGCTTCACGAGATCTTCTAGGTTGTCTTCTGGGTCTTCTGCTATGTGTGACACGAAGTCGATCTTCTGGCCGAAGGTTCGTGTCTGACTGCCGTGTAGTACCCAACCTAGTGGCGTGAGAGATGCCACTGGGTGGTTCTTATCCCCTCTTCTTGTTTCTGAGGTCAGCAGAAGATGCCAGTTGTCTTGCCCGATGAGTACTCGTGGTTTCGCATTCGTATAAGTGAGGTGTCTTCGGATGTCGCATAAGTGTTGACACCCTTCCACTAATTCTTGTGGAACCCGTTGAGACGAAACTTGTAGGTTCTTCACTGTGCGTGCTTGTATTTGTTCTTCATGATCGTTGAACCCCTTCAGATTGATGGTGACTCTTCTTGACGTTGATTCTGACGCCTTCATGTCGTTGATGGTTTCTATCTTCAATGGATCTATGGGTCCTGTTGCTCCGATGCTCGCCACTACGCTGTCGTCGACGAGCGTGACTGTTGACCCATCGTCCATCAACGCGAAGGTGTCGATGGCCCCTTTTGGTCCCTTCACCTGGACTGGTATTATCTTCAAATAAGACTTCTTGACTGTCCATGTTGAATTGACGACTTCTGTTTTGTCTTGAGATGCTTCTGTTTTTTCAGTCTTCTTTTCGTAGTGCAGCATCTTGTTATGAAAGTACTTGCAGTTGTCGACACCACACGGCTTAGGTTTGCAGTGGTGTGTCTTGCTTCTGTAGCGAAGACATCTGAAGCAGAGGCGTTTGGACTTGGCCATGTCCCATCTTGCATTGGCGTCCAATTTCTCGAACTGTTCACATTCTGTTGCGTTGCTGTGCCCCGTGTTGTCACATACGGCGCACTTCGATGTTTGTGTCTTCTCGGTCACGTTGTTGACCCGTTGCGTCTTCTTTTGTTGTGCGGTCGAAGAAGGTGCTGCCATCTGGTCCGCATAACTCTGCTTCCCGTTTGAAGAACTTTTCTATTTTGATGAGGCAAGGATCTTCACGTGGCTGCGTGGCTGAGAAGTCGTAGTATCTATATCGTAGAGTCGGCGTCAGCTTGTCCACCAGTGTCTTCGCGAGTTCCGGGTTGTACATGTAGTTGAAACAACCCAAAGTCTTCAGTGTGGCCACAACGTTGGATACTTTTGTGGCAAATATGCAGATGTCCCTCGGCGACTCGGTGAGGCGGGGCAGGCTACGAAGTGTCTCCATCTCCAGCATGGCTATTGACTCTGGTCTTCCAAATCTTGATTCCAAAGTCTTCATCACTTCAGCTGGATGCGCGTTGGTTATAAGTAGACCGTCGACCGCTTCTTTGGCCTTTCCCTTCAAGTTTCTTCTAAGTCGATTCGTATTTTCAACTGAGGTGAACATTGCTTCTGTCTCGTAGTAAGCGGCGCGAAAGGGTAGCCACTCTTGATGAGACCCACTGAAGAAAGGTAACTCGACGAACTTGGGTCGCTGGGTGGCACCGATAGCCCGGGTGATGGCTTCGGCTAGGAGGGCTAAGTCGGTTTGACCTCCCGCCGGTAACTGACGTGTTTCTTCATTCTTCGCTGGCCTTGTTTCTTCTATATGGACGACGGTTGGTTCTTCTGGGGGGTTGTGAGGTTGGTCGGCGATTGCTAACACCGGCGGACGAGTCACTTGATGCTCCAACCAATTGTCCACTCTTGCATTGGCTTCTGACTTCGAGTAGAGACTGACGTCATCTTCTTCGTCCTCGGAGTCTTCTTTCTCTAGAACAGCTATGCGTGCTGCGGCTAATTCCACTTGAAGGCGAAGTAAATCTTCTTTCGCCTTTGCAAGCTTGAGTTGCTTCGTTCTGCTATGTGTTGATCCGCCCCCTCCCCCTTTCTTGCTAGGGGGGGGCAGGTCCTGATGGCCGGTCGTCTTCGGTAGACCGACGTTGCTTCTCAAAACTTGCTTTACTGTAGTGGTTTCTGTTTGACGAGTGTTGGTAGTCGGCGGCTTCATCAGCTGCTTGGCTTTCGTCCCTGCAGTCAGCGTCGTCGTAGCGGATGGGGTTACGGACGGGGCGACGGCGCCAGCAGGATGCGAGGGGGGAGGGGCGCTTGCGGCGGAGGCGGCGGTTGCAGCAGTCGAAGTAGTTGCTTCGGTGGCGGAAGTCTCATAGGATGGATCAGTCGCCGCGGAGGTGTCTGTTCGTTCCGATGTCTCCGTGGCAGTCGTCCCTGTTGCTGTAGATTCTTCCGTGCTGGCTTCTGCACTGGTACCAGTCGCCGAGTTTGTGGTCTCGGACGACGTAGGATTCTGTTCCGTCGGCGGCTTGCGGCCCCTTCCCTCGGAGCGTGTGACGGGCATGTTGGCAGCTGATGAATGTCTTCAGAACACTCTTCCCTAATAAATCTTCCCTATAAACTGTAGCACGAAGTCTTCACGTAGAGATGTCTTCCCTAGTAACTGTAGCACGAAGTTTTCACGTAGAGATGTCTTCCCTAGTAACTGTAGTACGGCGTCTCCCTGTAGCACGACGTCTTCAGTTGGTGAAATCTTCTAGCTTGGTGAAGTCTTCAGGTCTGTTCCCCACGATATTCGGCTCTTGAAGGACCATTAAATGTGCAGACTGGGCACACTTGTGTGCTGGATTGGTGGGGAATAAGACCACTGGTTGCTTGTAGTTTCTTCTGTTTATTAGGAGAGTTTCTTACTGAAGTACTGCTGGATTCGGAATGAATTTACAACCAAAATGTTCCCATTTTTATATACAAATTTCTAAGGCGCTGGCCAATCACGATTCAGTATTTGCGCATGCGCAATGGCCTCCTGAAACAATTTGGCGCCGAAAAATTACTGTTTCTGCGCGGGAAATTTTATTATGCTATTTTTAGTGGTAAAACATTCCTTACAATATGTAACTTATGTTCCTAATCTTAGGACTAACTTATATTACATAATAAACACAAAAACTATATAAAAAACCTTGATTTACACCTTAAAATTACAAAAATACTGAAACGGTTCTCGTTAAGGTAACGCAACGCAGTAGCTAAGCTGAGTGAAGTATGAACCTAAACACCAGCGCCGCCAGGCGGCAGGAATGCACAACCTAAGATTATGGCCTTTCTATTTAAGCTGGGGCACACCAGCGCCGCTAGGCGGCAGGAATGTAAATCATTTTATAACATCAAGCCTGATGGGCGTAAGTAGAGCTAATGCTATCTTAAAAACACATAAAAACATCGTAATAAACTAATTCTAACGCTATTCAAATAATATCACAATATTTACGTATCGTCACTAACGTCTATGTAACACTGCACTATTTTCACTGTCCCACACAGGTGTTTTAGGCTAAGCCGAAGTGGTCCCCTACTATGACGTCTTATAACAGTCCTAACTTAATCTTATTCCAGTGTGGAAACGTGATAGAACTACACAGGGTGTCTAGCGCCATCTCTCCTCCACACTGGATTAAGAATTATAAGTTAGAATGTAGCCTCCACCCGCCTGATTCCCCACCCTAATAGGGGGTATGAATAAAAGACGAGTGTCTACTAATTACCTATGAGATATAATTAAACGAGCCACAGTTTTTTTAATTGGCCACAGGATCAAACTTCTAATTTTATAACTAAGCCACGGGAAAATTATATAGCCTCTAATATACTACTTCGTCTTCTTTACAACGCCCACTAAATATTCTATAGAAAGCATCAAGTGACGATCAACATTTATATTAACTTGTCCTTGTTATTTATACATAGGCACCTAATTTACTAACTCAGCCACGGAATTTATATCTCACCACCATTTTACATTTTACAGCTTCAACACAAGGCCCTCAAAAAAATATAAATGAAGCGACCGTAGTCAACATCATTTATTATAACTTCGCATGTAAAATAATACATCACATTCTTTTATCGTGAAAATAGCAACAGAAAGATTTGGCGCGAGCGCGCGAGACGACAGCGACCGGCCATTTGCACCAATCAGAGAGCGCCATGAAATGTCAACTTTTGATACACTTTAGATTATTATATTTACGTTAAAAATACCTATTAGTTACAGAAATATTTTTACCATTGTCTACAGTCTAATTGACTAGTCACAGGCAGATTGTATGATTCGTTATTGTAAACTTAGGGAAATAGGTTAGGTTAGGTTAAAACTGTGACCAAACGCGCGCGAGCCGAGCGAGCGAAGCGAGCGGTGCCGCGGCAGCGGCCGGCGAGCGCTACTTCCGAGTTGCTTGCAGAAATGTTTTCACAATTTATTGTCTAGTTTTCCGATAAAAAACCAAGTTCTGAAGCGATTCTGTCGATAACTTTTGTAGCACAACATGTAAATAAAATCGATCTTTAGGACATTCGATACTCTGAACTTCAATAGTTAGGTCATAGTACTCTGAACTTCTATATTTAAGCCTATTCGATGACACGACAGGAGTTTATACATACTATTAGTGGCTATAATATAATATTTGATGACAATTTTAATTAAATTTTGATGCTCAGTTAATGTGGCATGAGTTATAATTTAAACGTACTGAGTTAATAAATTAGAAGCTAATTGAATGTTTTTTTGATGCCATATATTAATATTTTAGAAGTTTACTGTTTGAATCCATGTTACAAATTTAGATGCTAAAAAATAATCACGATGCTGAGTTGTATTTAGAGTGGCTTTAAAAAAGATAACTTGTGGCTAAGATAGTATTATTTAGATGCTCGTTAATTGTGGCTGACTTAGTAATTTAGAAGGCAAGTTAGATTTTTAGATGCAAGTAATGCTATTAAAAAGAAGCCGGTTTAATTAGCACCCATTACCTATATATATAATTTAACGAAAATAACGTTACAAATAACGGGGGAAAAATATAAACGTTATAACGTTATAACTAGAATAACTAATCGATATGGTGAAAAATCATTAACCCGGTTAGACATAAGTCGGAGGCACACGAAATTTATGAGGTGTGTGTCTGTTTTTTTTTCCCTGGTCTGATCAGTGCATTGGGCTTATGCCTCTGGGTTTTCTCCCGCGCACCGTTCCCGTTATCAGCAGCTTCTATAAGTTATTGCTTCTTTTTTCTGGCAATCCGACCAAATAGCTCGAAGCTCCTCCTCAAGCGTACCTACGGTGCTGAGCCTCATTGCTATCTTGAGCTTGGCTAGAACAGACTCATCGGTTCGGTGTTCTGTTCTGTTCTGAGCATTTTCTTCTAACACCATATCCCAAAGGCATCGATGCCAAAACTTGTGGACCTTAAGGCCTGTTGGGTTCGTAGAACATCCGTGTCATGTATTCTAAGAGCTGTCTTTTATGTCAGTGTCTTCAAGCTTGAGAATCTAGGTTCGATATCCAAGCCGTACCCAGGATGTATCTTCATCTGCCTAGCCTTTTCCCAACTATGTTGGGGTCAATAGTTAGGGGGATCTACTAGGTAATACGATACCCATTGGTAAGAATGATTGTTGATTTCGAGGCAACCTGTGATAAATAACTGCTAAAGATCTATACAAATGGGGGGCGGAAAGTAACGGGGAAAACCTGGAAATTACGCAGTTTGACTAACAATTTACGTGTTTTATATTATATTTAAATTATTGCTGATCAACCCGTATGACAGAGACAAAGCACCGAGTGCGGGCTTTTTGTCACTTCCTTGGATATATTTTGTCTTCCTAAAAAAAATAACTGTTGAAATGTGTAAACCGGTTTTCATAGACTGATTAACCATACAGGGGAAAAACCCTAGAGTAAAGGATTACCCGTATACAGGATACAGGTTAATCTTTAGTCTAACCCTAAAAAATAACCTAAATCAATAAATAACCCCCTTTTAGTAAAGGAAAACAGACAGCCTACCTCTGTATTTTATGTTTTTTTTTGATCTGTAACTATCTGTAGAGTCCGTTAGCACCTAAAAATCAAACAAAAATAAAGAGAATGTGGCACTCGGAGACTGCCGCGGTAAAGCTATTGCATAGCATTTTTTATCAATTATTTAATTTGACAACCTCAGTTGACAACCTTGTTATTTTCCGTAACCACAGCAACCTGGTTGAATATATTTTCGTTACGGAATTTCTGGATTCGCTCTCCACGCTCAAGGCCCGCGATAGAAGCTATGCAATAGCTTAAAAATGATGATTACACAAATTAATACCCGCATCGTCATAATAAAGTTTTTTGCTGTAGTTTGGATCATAATAAAAACAGAACAGGAAATTCACGTAACACCTTAAAACCTGTTATATAACATAGTATTACTGCGAAAAACTTATCAATGATATCATCAAAATAATACCTAAAATTACCACTACCTAACTGATTAAAACTCGTTTTATTGGAAGAGTTAATCAGTCAGGTAATTAATAAAGCTGAGAACGTGTTAGTTAGAGTGACACTTCAAATGCAAATCTACTTACGATTTAGACTATTAGACACCTAAGACCACATGGCAATATCGGCGCTTGACGAATTGTGGGTCCTACTACCCTACTATGGGATACCTACTTCACTGCGACAAACGTTTCATCGAGTATCGTTTCTTCGAAAACCTTTCACCGATATCACTATACTGCGATGCTTTATTTAACCGAAGACTTGTTACTGCGATGTTTCATTACATCGAAAATCTGTACTGCGAACGATTTTACTTCGTGAATATCATACTGCGAAGTCTTGTTTAATCGAGTTCTTGTTACTGAGATGTTCTGTTATTTAGGAAAACTTACATTGATTGATACAAGTAGGTACATTGAATTTGCTTTCCAAAACAATCGCGTTAGCCTTTCGACAATCCACAGCCCCGACGGGCGTCGGCCCTTGCGGGCCCTTTCCATATTGCTGACATCTCTTTGAGGCGCGCGTGAAACACGTACGCGCCTCCGACACGGTCTGTTGCCGTCATGACGACGGCCGGACGGCGAGCTAGCCCGTTACTCACCGTCCACAGGCCCGCGTCTACGATGGCCGGAGGTCATCGCGTGACCCCCGACGCCCGGAGCGCCTTCCGCGGCGGCTGGGACGTTGAGAGGTTCTCTCCCCATCTCGTTCCGCCACCTCCTTCGCTAGCATCACTGCTTCGCAGAAGGAGGCGACGGCGTCCCATTCCTCTTCGCCCCGGACCATGGCTTGCACCAGGGCCGGACGCGAGAGGTCGCTGCCGCCGATCGCCGCTACGAGAACACGGCGGGGCTCTGCCCAAGCAGGGCACGCCTCCACAGTGTGCTCCACCGTGTCCTCCGGTCGATCCTCGCAGTGGAAGCATCCGGGCGTTTCCTCCCGCCTGATTCGATACAGGTACCTCCCGAAACACCCGTGTCCGGTGAGGACCTGCGTCAGACGGTAGGTGAGGGTGCCGTGGCGCTTCTCCAGCCACTCCTCAAACAGTAACAAGACCTCGATTAAACAAGACTTCGCAGTATGATATTCACGAAGTAAAATCGTTCGCAGTACAGATTTTCGATGTAATGAAACATCGCATTATCAAGTCTTCGGTTTAATAAAGCATCGCAGTATAGTGATATCGGTGAAAGGTTTTCGAAGAAACTATACTCGATGAAACGTTTGTCGCAGTGAAGTAGGTATGGGGGGATACCTACTTCACTGCGACAAACTACTACTACTAGGTATGCGTTTTTTTTTTGTGTGGTGGTTATTTTTTACCCGACTGCGACGAAATCTAAAAGGATAGGAGGAAACTTGGAAGCAGGCGGGGTCCATATTGGATCCCGCCTGCTTCTATTTTCATATAGGTACATATATTTGGGCGCGGCCTGCTTCCAAGTTTTGTTTAATTTAAAATGCGTTTGATTTTTGGTTTTCAGTTTTTTCAGTCGGGGTTTTAGGTTTTTTAAGACTAAACATTGCTTCATTCACAAGATTAGGTACCTACATAAATAGGTTACCAGCCCATCTTACGCTGCTAAGTGACCCATATCCTACTTAACTAATGCAACGTGCGGAAGAAAGTAATTTCATTGTCTCATTTAAATCTTATCCAGCATAGCTTGACCTGCCAGCATAGAGAATATAACGGTCGCAAAGACGGCGGTAACAGTTTGGGAGGCCTTTTTTTGGTGAACTGGAAATCGACAAATGACTGAATAATTATTAATGAGGGAGTGTCAGACTTGTACTGATTAAAACCCACCCCTGTTCCTTCTCAGCCCATTGTGTTCTCTGGGCCACGGTATCTCTTTCAAACAGTCCTGCGGCCCTGGCAGGCGGACTCCTTCCCTTGCGGACCCCTTCCATTTGCTGATATCTGAGATGTGCGCAATATTTCCTTTAACTTCTTTAAATGTAAATTCAAAGCAATGTTAAGTCGGCAGAGAGATCGGTGAATGGTTTCACGAGTTTGGACGAGTCTGGCTCATGAGAATGGAAATGGCTCAAGCAAAGAAGCAGTGAATGAAGTTGGGCTGTGGATAAAGACAAGTATTAAATCTAAAGGCTCCTCTTCACGATCGGCCATGATGGGCGATTACACGCGAGCACGATCGTGTAGAGGGGCTACTCGCCTGTAGTCGCCCATCATCGTCGTTGATCGTCGTCGTGATCGTGGCGAACGGTAACTTTTCGGTTTTTCGGGCACACATCAAAGGGAATCGGTTGTAATTGCGAGCGCGTGCCCACACGATCGCCGATCATTCATTCACCTTATCCTTAACTGGTATAGAATCCCTCCAAGTAGTGTCTTGTTTTGCACCTAATGGGGATATTTCTTCAACTAAATAATTGAAATCGCTTATTACCCATTAACCCATCTGCCACGAAGAGGATTATGGCGAAGACAATATGGCGGAGCCCATTGATATTTAGGAACAGCGTCCCTCCAGAGGGTTTCCCGCCGTTTCATATACGGAAATTAAATTAATGGTAACTGCAGCTATAACCTCCACGTCCATCTTGAATGCTTGCCGCTTAATTAATGATCACCGACGATCGTGTGGATGCTTGCACGATGATGGTGGCGATTACCTTGCCGATTAAAGACGATCAACGAGTGTCGATCATGGCCGATCGTGAAGAGGAGCCATAACAGTCTTCGATCAAGACAAATGTTATAAAGACGCTTGCACATCACGACCGCCGTAGTTTTAATACTTTAATAGAATTTTAACTTTACTGCTAAGCATTTGGTTTTGTATCTACACCGTTTAAAACTGCTGGAGAATTTTATCTTTATTATTTAATTATCGATCTCTACGCTGTCCACATTTAGATTTCCAAATAGTCAAATCTTGCCCTTATCCCAATTTATTTGATTCTTCTTCTTCGATACGTCTCTATTACCTACTCGTCATCACAGCAGTCACCTCCTTTTTAGCCATGTCATTCTTCACACAGTCCATCCATCGTTTGTTTGGTCTTCCTCTACTCTTATTGCCATCACTACATTCATACTCCACATTTCCCTCGCTACATTTTCCTTCTCTATTAGTCGCATGGAGCACAAATTAGTCGTCATCTCAACAGTCACCTCGTTTCTAGCCTAGCCATGTCATCCTTCACACAGCCCATCCATCGTTTCTTTGTGCTTCCTCTAGATACCCGCCACATTTTCCCTTCGTTCCATCTGGTCCCAATTTATTTGGGTCCGTGCAGTATGTCTTCTTCTTCGATACTTCTCTATTACTCGTCATCACAGCAGTCACCTCCTTTTTAGCCATGTCATTCTTCACACAGTCCATCCATCGTTTGTTTGGTCTTCCTCTCTTATTGCCATCACTACATTCATACTCCACATTTCCCTCGCTACATTTTCCCTTCGGTCCATCTCGTACCAATTTATTTCAGTAGCTAGTACGTTGTTATATCTTTACGTTGTACTTCCATAGGTACTTCTCTATTAGTCATCATCTCAACAGTCACCTCCTTTCTAGCCATGTCATCCTTCACACAGCCCATCCATCGTTTCTTTGTGCTTCCTCTAGCTCTAGATAGGTACTCTTATAGCTATCTGCATTCATACTCCACATTTACCTCGTCACATTTTCCCTTCGTTCCATCTGGTACCTACCAATTTATTTTGGTAGGTAATATACGTTGTTATATCTTTACGTCGTATCACAGTTTGCGGGGTTACTCATGCAGAATTTGCTAATTTAAATTACTTGAAACTGTTGGGTTCATTCGTTTATAAAGCGGTTGAGGCTCTTCGTAAGTAGTACTTTAACCTGCTATGATGTTGGCAGCATATTGACCGTAATATGACTTATAAATTTAATTCTTTGTGTTGGCTCGCTTTCACAAAGCATTTACAGAAATACTTACAGCCGTGCAAAGTTTTGACTCATGAATTTCGTGGAGTACAAGCATAGAGGCACAAAAGTAGAGCAAAACCAAAGAAACGATGGATGGACTGTATGAAGGATGATACTTATGGTAAGAAAGGAGGTGTCTGATGACATGACGAGTAGTAGAGAAGTAGGTGGGTGAATTTCAACAAGAGATTTTTATGTGTCATTTCGGTGGATTTTTTTTATTTCAATGCTATCTACATATTTTTAATGACAAATAAAACTTTAGCCTATTTTATAACATTGTGCGTGAGTGGACATCAAATATCATCAAAAGTTACATATATATTTAAGGATGAATTTTTAAGAGTCCACTGAAATGAAAAGTGTCTACCGAAATGATAAAAATTACCACCGAAATGATATACTGTGCATACTAATCTAACACGAGTTATAACAGCCACCGAAATTAAATTTTTTTTGTCCTCATATCACTGAAATGATAAACTTACTTTTTTGGCGGGAAACCGCAAGACGTTGGGACCGGTGCGTTCGCGCCGAGAGCTTGAGCCGGACTGATCCGAAGTGAGGAAAGGTGAGGGGGGCGTAACAACGCAATGTTGACATGGCTATTCTACTAAAACTTACTATCCTCTGAAATGATAACTTTTTTCCAGACAAAAGTTAACTGCCTGTCAAATCCATGAGAAAGAAGATAAACAAACAAATAGTACATTGTTACCTTAGGGGTGAAAGTAACTTATTTAGTCCCCGAGACGGGGTTTGGCGCCTGAGCGCAGCGAGGGCGCTAATAGTTCGAGGGACTAAATAAGTCTTTAACCCGAGGTAAACACTGTGCTTTTCATTACGAATACAAGGAAAGTTGATGGGAATAGGCTTGCGCCCCCTAAATCGAAAGAAAGGAGAAAGAAAAAACAAATTGACAAAAACAAATAAAAAGTAAACATAAGAGAAACACTTAAAATCGGTTAAATCTAATCGGTGGATGGCAATAGGCTTGCTCCTAATTACATCGGTTGATGGCAATAGGATTGCTCCTAACTAGATTGGTTGATGGCAATAGTCTTGCTCCTAATTACATCGGTTGGGGGCAATAGGCTTGCCCCCAATTACATCAATTGATGGCAATAGGCTTGCTCCTAATTACATTGGTTGATGGCTATAGGCTTGCTCCCAATAACCCAAATCGGTGGATGGCAATAGGCTTGCTCCTAATTAGATTAGTTGATGGCAATAGGCGCGCTCCTAATTACATCGGTTGATGGCAATAGGCTTGCTCCTAATTAGATTGGTTGATGGCAATAGGCTTGCTCCTAATTAAATTCGTTGATGGCAATAGGCTTGACCCCAATTACTTCGGTTGATGGCAATAGGCTTGCTCCTAATTAAATTGGTTGATGGCAATAGGCTTGCTCCCAATTACCTAAATCGGTGGATAGCAATAAGCTTGCTCCTAATTAGATTGGTTGATGCCAATAGGCTTGCTCCTAATTACATTTGTTGATGGCAATAGGCTTGCACCTAATCACATCAGTTGGTGGCAATAGGCTTGCTCCCAATAACATCAAATAATTAGACAGCTGTCAGTAGAAAGCGATTCTCCCTAGGGCTGAAAAGTAGTACTTTCAACCCGCTCCGCAGGCATGTCATGACTTACTTTCAGAGTATGAGTAATGAAAAATAGTTTTATTTGATCGAATGTATTATAATTTAATGATTACAAAATCGATTTAAATCCATATCACGAATGTATTTGCAGGGGAAGGTATTTTATGAGCGGAATTGGGTTCAGGACAGGCCACTGTGATGATAGAATAACACTTTGTAATTTTTTTTTTCGTATATTAATGGGTAGAAATCAATTATTTTTTTTTGTCAAGGTAGAGAAGTACTTACGCTGTTGAGAAAAAATATATAAAATTAAAAATTAGCACATTGCACTACCGTTCTCAGGTTTGCCGTGTATTTTTTTGCTTGGGCAATTCACCCAGGTATGGAAGAAGAAGACATGTTACGCAGACGCCGACCCCAAATGAATTAGGACAAAGTACAGGAGAATGCTATGCTAGGGGTCTCTCTCAGGGATCGCATCCGAAATGAGGTGATCCGACAGAGGACCAGAGTTGTCGACATAGCTCACAGAATAAGAGCTGAAGTGGCAGTGGGCCGGCCATTAGCCATATTAGTCGCAGAACCGATGACCGTTGGAGTAGACGTGTTCTTGGGGGGAGACTGCGAATCGGCAAGCGTAAGGTGGCACGCCCGCAGGCTCGGTGGAGCGATGATGTTCGCAGAGTGACTGGTAACAACTGGATGAGAGTTGCCGAAAATCCAGTTGAGTGGCGTAAGATTAAAGAGGCCTTTATACAGCAGTGGATTGCAATAGGCTGATGATGATGATCGCATCCGGAATGAGGTGATCCGACAGAGGACCAGAGTTGTCGACATAGCTCACAGAATAAGTAAGCTGAAGTGGCAGTGGGCCGGTCATATTAGTCGCAGAACCGATGACCGTTGGAGTAGACGTGTTCTTGAGTGGAGACCGCGAATCGGCAAGCGTAAGGTGGGACGCCCGCAGGCTCGGTGGAGCGATGATCTTCGCAGAGTGGCTGGTAACAACTGGATGAGAGTTGCCGAAAATCGAGTTGAGTGGCGTAAGATTAAAGAGGCCTATATCCAGCAGTGGATTGCAATAGGTTGATGATGATGATGATGATGATGATGACAGGAGAATGATGATGACTTTGACTTTTGAGTCACCCAACCCCAGGCTCCATATTACCCAAGTAAAATAAATATCACATTCTTTAGCAGCAGACGATTCTCTTTATTAGACTTACATTTGTCTGCTTTTTGTACGATCACCAACAATAAAATAGCCTTTCGCTCTGATTTGAGTCACTAGACTTCTTTTTCAAACCATTCACTACCTAGATATAAAAATATACCATTCAATTGTTTTCTTTTGTTAGTCCTGAGGTTAGTCCTATATTTGTTGCTAAATCTTAATCGAAATAAATCCAATTTCGAATTTCCTTAATTTCTAGATTATCTTTTTTGCTTCAATTCGTGACAATAGTAGTCTAGCTAAGCCATTTATAAAGCCACCTATATTATTTACCACTTTACTTACAGTGTTTTTGTGTGTGTTTTTTTTTTTTTTTCTATTGCCAAGTGTCGGTCGAGTTCAGTCAACATTTCAAGATCGAGGCCAGTCTGTTACGTAGTAAATAATGATGGTTTACTCTTGAATAGAAGATAATATTGCAGATTTTTTAAGGGTTATATGAGAGAGAATTATTTTCAGTAAGACAGTAGACAGTACCTACAACTAAGACTAATGTGATTCTCCGAAGAAATCTACATTACCTACCAGTTTAATCGTTGGCGACAACAGGCAAAGCTTTATGTACCCTACTATTGGGTTTCATGGCAGCCACTAAACTTAGTTCAGCCTCTGCAGGACTGTAATACCTACCTACCTGCAATGCAGACCTAGGTACTTCAATTAGGTACTGAGATCATCATCTATGAGTAGGTATTTTCACAAAAACTAGGCAAAACGTAAATCAATGCATAGTTAAAAGCAAGTTGGTATTTTAGGACGACATGTAGGTATAGCCGTATAGCTAGTAAATATCTAGGCAGGTAGGTACTACTACCTAGCTACTGTAGGTAATGAATGACAGTAGGCAAGTACCTGCCTACAATGAGGGAGGAATCCTTTCAAAAGATAATTCCAAAACTAATGAGGCATAATATTGTTGTGACTGGGCAAACTTCATGCGGTATTATGGTCAAATAAAAGTAGACATACTTTTAAGCAATTCTTTCCCCGTGTAGTATTATAATATCTGTGCCCGTGTAGATTTTCGTATACGTGTCGCCTACTGTAACAACGGAGGCGTCCAATACATTACAATAATTATTGTGTGGCTAATTGTCAAGCAAACAAGTCCCAATAACAATGGGATGAATATCTTTGCTTTTTAAACGATTTGTAATGAGCGTATCGTGATTCGTGACTGCGTTTGTTTCCTTTCTACATCACTATGACCGCTTTTATGTGTTCTGGTGATTTTCACACACACCAAGTTTTCAGCCTCGCACTTTTGAAGTGCTAGGTGATGCAAATTCATGTGTCAGATGTGTTTTTGATAGGTTTATCAGTTACACAGAAGTAATGTAGTCACATGTTTTTCGCAAATTAATCTGATAAAAGCATTTATCATGAGTGCTACGTATGAAGCTAAATAAACATCAAATCACATGCGGAACGGAACGTTGATAAATCATCAGATTAGTTGCGTTCGGAATATCATGACGTTTGCATGTCTCTCGCGCTCCGTCTCGTCTGTGTGACTGAATTTAAATAAACAAGGCTTTTAATTAATTGTATTGACTTCTAAATATAAATTAAAGTTGATAGTGAAAATTAGATACGGTCTCAAACAAATAAATAGATAACGATTCAGTTCAAGTTCATGGTCGCCATTCCAATCTTTTGAATGTGCACTGTCACTTGTCAACTTTTTGTCAACTTGTCAGTCGGTCACTCGATGACGTTCGGTTTGAACGTGTGCTTGTAGCCGGTACGCGAGCAATTTGCCTGAAATTGCGTTTATTCAATTACATATTATCAAATTCCTCTTGTAAGTTGGTTGTACGTGTAGCGCGGAGATGGCCGAACACCGCCGGACACTGTGATTCTTTGCCACTGTTGTATAATTTAGAAAAAAAAAGTTGCGAAGCGCGGCTAACCGCTCTGTTCGCATTGTTTTGATAAATCAGTTTTCTGTGTTAAAGTTTAAAACTATTTGATGATCATGAAGGTGTCTCATCATAGCAAGGAGGAGACTTCAGATGAGGAGTCGGGGCTGGGATACCAGAATACGTTGGTAAGTGCATATGTGCAACTTTCTAATTTCTAGAAAATACGTACTAAACTATTACAAAGTGGTTTTCTTAGTTTATGAGTTCGTTCTAGACTACCTATGCGTGTGCAGAGAGCATTGCCGTATTTTATACGAGGTTTCTTTCATGGATTGTACTGTAAAGAGTTTGTTTATAAATTGTAACAGTTTATTTTGATACTTGTATCACACAAAGCCAATGATGGGTATTGTAATATGCAACTGTAATGAACGAGAACAATCTTCTATCAGTCTTCGATTTTAGGTTTATTTGTCTAAATCTTGATTCCCAATTATATTATTTAAAGTCAAGTTACAAAAAAGTTTTCAACTTCAAAGTAACTTTCTTACTTTATCATATTTTTTTAAGTACCTATACTAGATTGACCCTGGAAAAACAGTGTACTTAAACTATAGTTATTCTAATCAGGTTCATTTGATAAAAACACAATGTCAATAATGGTAGATTTAGGTAAATAATATAAAACATTGAACACATTGGTTGATAAATTAAAATGGGAAAGTTATTATTTTCCTGTTACAAACATCCAATTTTGAACACCAAAACTGATTAAAAAGTATGTACAGTGTAAATTATGATTTTCATTACCATGTACCTACTTACTTTTAACACAGCTTTTTCCTATGGAGAAGGCTTCTAAGAGTGTTCTGTAGTTTCTATATACAGAACACTCTTAGGAGCCTTCTTAAAAAATATAAATAAACTTTATTATCAGAGAGCTCACACAGAGTTTTGCATTGATCTCAACCTATGCAAACCTGAGCAAAGAAATCAGGTACTTTTGAAAAATCAACAAAAAAAAAAACCAAAGCATACATCTATGGAACCACTATGGACACACATACATTTATTTTCTACCTTGGGCAAAGGCACCAAATTAAAGCATATAATAATCAAAATAAAATCTTCTTATCAGTAACTGTCAAAAACAAAAAGATTCAAAACATAATCTCTATGGAAGATAATTACTTGATATATTTTCATATAATACCTAGGTACTTACATTGCAATGAGCAGTATAATTTAATACTGCAACCATTATGCAGGTGAAGTCTTGTGCAACTTGACCTTTTAAGTAAACATTCATCATTACAGACACTTTCTTTATGTGTACTTCAATTCAAAAATAATATTATCTACCTACATATTATGTAGGTAATATTATTCTTTTTATTGTGTTGAAGATTTATATTGAGATCTTTAAAACAGCTGTTTCAAGATCGGTAAGTTAGGCAAGCATTCTCAAGTCTTGGAATAAGTGCTATGGAAATTTAAAAAATATAAGAAACGGCTGGAAGCCCACAGTTTTTTATGTAACATGTTTTACTCACAGCGAAGACTGGAGTGGTAGACCTCGTACAAAACCAGACTATGATTATTTTTACCTAGGGAACTCGGAATCAGAATGCATCTTAATTTGTAACACTGTAAAATTTATTATTCTCTGCTAGGATAATAGACATGCCTAAAAAATTCAACGGTAAAAATATAATCAAATTACCCATCAGACAAAGAAACCAACATCCACTGCAAGGCTACTTTGAGTCAAGAGTTCCAACACCTTCAATTAGGACATCAGAGCTAATTTAAAATTTGCTCAATCCTTTAATGCATTGTTTTTACATGTAAGCATTGCATAACATCAATGCTACAAAATAACATAAAATAACTTCACAATTCATATCTCTGTTCCTTTTAGAGTAAGGCAGAACTGAGAACACGCACATTTTGCGAGTTATGTTTAAAGCCCTCGTAATAAGGGGCAAGGTTATTGCAAGGAACTGGGAACAATGTAGACTCCGGGCTGCTACTAAGGAATTCCATATGTAAAAACCCAATAACTCAAAGGGCTGTTTTATTGGGTTTGTCCATAGGAAATGTTGAATTCCACACTTACCACATATGACCTAGTGTTCATCAGTAGCATCACCTTCTACTTATTTGTGTACTAACTTATATTGGGCTATATTTGAGTGAGTCCTGTGCCCAGCCGACTACTTCCAGCTTTTGTCCTATCCAATCTATCTATTTATATTTGACTGGCCTGTTGGTCTAGTGGTTAGTGACCCTAACTGCTATGCCGGAGGTCGTGGGTTCGATTCCCACCCAGGACAAATGTTTGTGTGATGAGCACGATCATTTGTTCTGTGTCTGGGTGTAATTTATCTATAATATGTATGTATTTAGAAATATATAAGTATGTTTATCAGTTGTCTAGTACCCATAACACAAGCTGTGCTTAGCTTGGGACTAGATAGCGTTGTGTGATACTTGTGGAATATTATTAAAAAAAAAAAAAAAAAAAAACTATGTAAATATCCTGGATGAAGCTGGCACAAGAACATGGAGCTTGGCACAATCAAAGAGAGGCCTATGTCCAGCCTTGGGTGAAGTTGGGCCTTGGATGATAATGATGATGATTTATAAAATTTGTTCCAGTAAGATTCCCTATCATGCATTTATGAAATGCTAAATAGGATGACTTATTCTTAGCTGAAACCCACACAGGTTTATTTTTAGCATGATTTATACTACGTATTGTGTTACATGGGAGTTGGACATCAATGAAATGTCGTCTTTAATGGTGTATCAAGAATATGGTACTTAATTTTAGACATGAGACTTTACTAATGCCTGTTTTAGTGACAAAGACAATAGCCATACACCTGAATAAAACGGCACTGTTCAATTTTTCATTTAATGTTTCATTAAAAATTATGAACACAATGGTACTCTACGAGGTAGTAATAAATATTTAAAACCTTGCTTGTATATTAACTCACATCACAATGATTTAAATAACATGAGAAAATCCTAATATATTATGTTTCTAGACTTATCTCAGGCTTACTGACATTATTAATACAATGATAAATTAATTATATTAACAGCTGTGAGTGTTGTAATATTGATTGAAATTATTATAGAATTACCTACTTACTTAATAATATAACTGCCAGCATTATTCCTATTATTTCCTATTGATAATGCAAAACCATTAATTAATTTTCAATCCCATACATTGTATGAAGCTATACTAAATGTTAAATCTCATCATAATAAACTAGCTGATGCCCGCGGCTACGCCCGCGTGGAAGTCTTTCAAATTATATACTAAAACCTTCCTTGAGAACGACTCTATCCATTGGTATAAACAGCATGAAGATCATTGCAGTCGTTTTTGAGTTTATCGCGAACAGATAGACAGAGGCAGCGGAGGACTTTGTTTTATTATTTAGTAATAAATCTAGACGTAGAAAATAACAATAACGTGAACTGTAAACACCTATATAACTAAATAAAATAATTTTATGTCCGAGCAATAAAATATTTTATTGTTATACTTACTAATGGTAATGAGTAATATTTTAATACCAACGTCCAACACCTCATATAACGTGAATTCATATTTTTTTTATGAGGTGTGGCAATACTTGAATAGTAATAAGTATATTCTTTATGTTAGACAATACTCGAATCAATAGGTAAAATATAAAGACAAACTATCATGTTTTTTTAATAATTGATAGCTTCATTTGGTTAAAATAATAAGTAATAGGTAAACACTTGACTTGAGATATCTGATTGACGTGCTTCTTGAAATCTTCTTGAAATCTTCTTGAGATCTTGAAATCATAATTAGAAACCTACCTACACTTACAAATACAATACAATAAACGTACGCCATTTTCCCATGGGGGTAGGCAGAAACCACAGAGCGCCACCTGATACGAGCTTAACATACCTACTCCTTTTGCTTCCACGTTCACGTTTGTTCATCTGATCATACACGCTCAGGTTGCCAGTACTACACACAGCTGAGTTTTCTGAAGAACCTCTAGCTCACCAATAAGATTAATGGATGTCCTAGCTACACATAGGTATAACGCGAAAATCGCGACGCCTTTCTCGGGTTCATCGGTCGGGTAAAAATTATGTAAGCAAGAGGTGGTACGATAATCAATTGTTCCGGGTCGGCACAATCGGTTCGGCAATATTTGTTGAACAACAAAACTGACCCAAATCAATAACATAACAATAACATGACGGATAGGCAGAGGTGTACCCGTGTACCTAACCCACACATCGCCATTTATGTTTTAAGTCCCATTTAATAGGGAAGCCTATTGCCATCAGCCGGGCACAAATTCAGACTCCGTGGCTGCTACTGAGAAATTCTTGTTTTAAAACCCAATAACACTGTGACCAACACGGAAATCGAACCTAGGACCTCATGCTCAGTCGCGTTTTCGTCTGACATTAAAATTATTAGGTAATGCTAATTTAAAATCGTCCCAACGATGATCTAGGAAAAACGCTAAACCTAGGGTCAATAGTTCAACGTCCTCAGTTATCCCAGTAAAAACATCTTCGCGCTAGACTTGTTTTCAGTTTGAATGTTTGCACTTCTTTAGCGCGAATTTTTTCATCTAGTTTCATTACATTTACTATTTTAAATAGGTACATAAGTTTATGAGGATTGTTGAATGGATATTTGTTACTGTTTCACACTAAAATACTAAATCAACTGAACGGATTTGTATGAAATTTAGATTGACGCTTTAGGATATTTTTTATCCCGGTAGTAAGTAAGATCCCATGGGGCAAATACCGTTCTTCACGCAGGCGATGACGCGAGTATAAGCGTTTATGTAGGTATACCTACGCGTAAAATCTAGTTTTTAATTTTCAGAATTCTCTCTGTAGCCTAGTTTTGAATGTCCATGACCATGTCACAAAAAACACGTCTACATTGTCAGCCACGGTCACGCTTAATAATAATAATGTATCACACAATAATAATACATCAAAACAAATAATAATATCGCTTGCTATAACATTATTAAAGTAAGTATGCTAAAGTATTATTTGTCTGAGTTGTGCAAGCGCAGGTTAGCTTATCGCTTGCAAGCAGTAACCTATTTCTTGTAATTGATTCTATTACTTAAATAATTCATTATGAATTGCTTTGTTTTATTTTTGTGCTGATTTGTAAATTAAGCCGCTATCGATCGGCTATCTTTCCGCATTACTTTTTTTTTTCGGGTCGACGCGGCATCTTTTTTTTTTCTTACACTTTTCTCTATTATAATAATAAATAAGTAATAATAATAAATTCTTTATTTCACCAAAAGCCATCGCAATAAAACAATCAGAAACAAGAGCTATAATAAGGCTTATAAACTAGGACACAATAAATTTAATTCCCTGACTCCTAAACTAGGTGTATGTGCCTGTGTATTAGTGGTCTTCTCAGTACTTATTTAGTAAAGCCCAAACATCTACCTACTATTTTATTAGCATTTGAAGAAGGAAACTGCCTCGTTGATCTAATCATCGCAAGCGCGAGTGCTGACAATGAGGTTGGGTTCGAATCCAGGGTCGGGCAGTGTGTTATTGGGTTTTTCTATAAGGAATTTCTCAGTATCAGCCATGGAGTCTGGATGAGAGTTGCTTAGAATCCAGTTGACTGGCGTGCGATTGACGAGGCCTAATGTCCAATAGTGAATTGCTGTAGGCTGATGATGATGATGGTGACATGTCTTCTTATCATATCATAGTCGAACAGCAAAAAATTAGACTTCATCATAAAGCCGATATGCTCTATATCACCTCATTCATACTCTAGTATCCAACAACGGGAAACGACCTATTGAAATAGACGTAGGCGACCAACTGACCACCTGTCAGCAGTTTAATGTCTGACGTATTTAGTTTTATAGTCCCATTCACTGCGTAGAGCCATTCTTTACTTTGATTTATTGGGTTCGATATTTTTATCTAGTTTCTGATTTATGTTTGTTTGATAGATTCATCGAAAATAAATGTCTCATATCTCCTAAAACATAGAATTAGGATTACTGACGTGCCTGTAGCAAGGTATATTGTATTGAAGAGTTAGATCCATGATATCATTATCTGCCTAGCCTTTTACCAAATATGTCGGGGTCGGCTTCCAGTCTAACCGGATGCAGCTGAATATCAGTATTTTAGATGGAGCGACTGCCTATCTGACTTCCACAAACCAGTTAATACTGGGTAATACGATACCCTTTGGTAAGACTGGATGTCAGACTTTCAGGTCACTGACTACCTGTAACGACTGCCAAAGATCTTAATAGTGCAGTCGGGACCAACAGCTTAACGTGTTTTTCGAGGCACGCAGGAAACTTATGTAGTTCTTAAATCATTTAAGAACTCAAATATATAGAAAACCTGATATCAATTGTCGGATAGTAAGTAGCCCGCCAGACATAACACCCACAACACATTTTCAATGGAATATAGAGGGACTTTACACCCTGCTCCTTGTACTCCTAAAAGTAAGCAATAGTAGGCCACCGTTTCCCTTTTTCTTCTGGTCTGACCGAGGTTCTGGTGGCCAAGGTTGGGCCTGAGAAATCAGGGCCGCCCAAAAGCGCGTTGGGTTGATGATATCGTCAGGACCGTGGGAAACGGAAGGATAAGGGACGCATAGAACAGAGAAGAACAGCATAGCAAAAGGGAAGGCCTATAACCAGGATGATAATGTTTCTTCCAATTAACGCAATTACGCCTTTATACCGTTAAAGATAGGAATTGAACTTGAAACTACACCTTGAGACATCCTCCACCCATCCTCCATATTATAACATCCGTCAACAGAGTGATGATAACTTATCTTTTACCAACAAATAACACTTCGTAATTGTTTCCACATACTTTTTGTTGAACACAAATATTAGTTTTAGGCTGTAGGTTACATTGACTTGGTTCTCTCCTTTGTTTTAGAGGTTTTCCAGTACCTAATAGACTAAATAACTGGTCATTATTGTCAGTAAGTATCATGTTAAACAAGCACAAAGTAATGGCTGCCGTAGCTCCATTTATATGAAATATTTTAAAAGTCACGAGATTCCTTCTTCATAAGCGTTCGTTTTATCCTCATTACCGTTAGGTGGGATAGCGGTCCGGCTTCCAGTCCAATCAGATTCGGCTAAAAACATTTTTTTTACATGCCTGTGAAACTGCGACACCCTTGATAAGGAGGAACCTAACGTATGTCAGAACAGATCATGTCTGCTGCATTGACTAAAGCATTTATGTGCTGAATTATCAATGCCTCAGACCCGAGGAAGTAGCTCTGTGGGGTGACTGTCGGGCTGCAAAGTCATAGGTCTCGAGTCGAGAACGCATCCTCTGATTTATGTGTGTAGTCCATATTTATCACTTGTTTCGGTGAAAGAACGGTGCATGTTCGTGAGAAAACCAGAATGCCTGAGATACATTTCTAAACGGCATCTAAAGTCAGGTCAGAGGCTCATGAGCGGCATACAAAATCTGACACCAGCATGACACCAGGTTTAGGCTCTAACCACACAATAAAAAAGAAAGACAAATTGTGTTCTCAAAACAACAACAGTACTCATTCAATGGAATTAGATTTTTATTTGCCCTGTGTCCCACTTCGAATTGAGATCAAGACAATGAAACGAAGGTATGTTCCGTATCTTTAGTAACGTTTATCTAGGTCTATAAACAAGGTATGTTCATCATGTTTCTCCCTTGAATTATGATTATAATCTAGTGTTAATTGAAGTGTGTTTTATAATTGTTTGTCTTCTTAATCTGTCGTTTAGACGGTGTTAGGTTACTCCTGAATTAAAACGTGCTCCAATTTATGGATTATTAAAAGGTCATCATCTTCATCATTTGCATCAAATGCTGCTTCTGTTGGCTGTGTGTCGTTTGTCACAGAATAGTTTTTTTCCACCCCTTTACAATTTTCACGTGTAATCTCTGTCTTCCGCAACAAAACCGTGACAAAACTATCTAGATATTTTTTACCTTACTTGGGCAACGCCAAAAGATGACGTCGATGACGAGTATCTTCTTCTGCGGTTTAATTAAACCATAACTTCTGATACTCTGATTTTAGATGATATCTTAGTTAGGTTGGTTTCTTAGTTAGGTGGGCCGATGAGTTGTCGGAGGAGTACAGGTTGGAATGCGGGGTGAGGCAGGGGGGATTGACCTCGCCAGCGCTTTTCAACCTGTACATGAACCAGCTGATTGTCGAGCTCAGTAGCACTCTTGTTGGCTGTTCTATTGACGGTCTGTGTGTCAATAGTATTAGTTACGCGGACGACATGGTGCTGCTGAGTCCGTCAATTAGCGCACTCAGGAAGTTGTTGGCGGTCTGTGAGGCCTATGCAGAAACGCACGGACTTGTTTACAATGTGCAGAAAAGCAAATTGCTAGTGTTTAAGGCAAAACATAAAAAACCGGCACATAATATCCCACCGGTTATGTTGGAAGGTGTGGCCCTTGAACGAGTGCTAGATTTTAAGTACCTAGGGCACATAGTTACAGAGGACTTAAAAGATGATGCTGATATGGAAAGGGAACGGAGGGCGTTGGCTGTCCGATGCAATATGTTGGCCCGCAGGTTTGCACGTTGTACACCGGAAGTAAAAGTAACTCTTTTTAAGGCTTTCTGCCAGTCGTTGTACACGTGCACTCTGTGGGTTCGATATACGCAGAGGGCATACAACGCCCTCAGGGTTCAGTATAATAACACTTTCAGGATGTTGTTGGGGCTCCCACGTTACTGTAGCGCATCAGGAATGTTTGCGGATGCACGTACTGATGGTTTCAGTACCATCATTCGTAAAAAGACTGCTTCCATGATGCGCAGAGTGCGTGGGAGCGGCAACGATATCCTGAAGGTCATCAGTGATAAACCGTGCTGCACCATTATGGCGCATTGGGTACGTGTCCATGTACATATACCCAGTGCGTCAAGTGAATGTGGCCGGTATATGAACTGAATATATAAGTACCTAGCATAAGTTATTTCATTCCCATTTGTTACTAACATAGTATATAAGTAGTGTGTATTACTAACATCATATGGATCAAGGTCTGAAATAAAGTATTTTTTTATTTTTTTTTTTTTTTTTTTTATTTTAACTTCCTCTCTTTAGGTAGTTTAGTGTCAATATTTTTTTCACTTCTCATGCTCTGAAAGTGCTTATTTGTGCAGGCTACAGGCTGCACAAAATCGAATTTTGTGCACAAGGGCATTAACGTATCTACTCATAAATGTATCTTTATTAAGGCAAAGAAAATGAGCCATACAGCCAAACACAATAAGAAGTTCATAGATAGAATTTGTTATTTTATAATATTTACTTTAATTTATTTGCCTTATGTGTTTTTTAAGACTTAAAAGATATTAAAATTTAAATTCAAGTACGGTAAGTTATTTAATTAATTAATGAAAATTATCGTTGCAAAATTAATTTAATAGTAGGCTGTATAGGTCTGCAAGCCTAATATCAATTTCATATAGATTAAAAAAAAAAACAATTTCCTTCAGTATTCAAAACTGTACAAATTTTACATTGAATTTTAATTAAAGAAATATGTTATGCTACTGTTTTATTTCCTCGCATTCGAAGTGAAAAGCAGAGTTTATAACTCGTCCACAAAACCATTTTTATCCTCGACATTACTATCAGCCCTCGCCTTCGGCTGCGGGCTGCTAAAAGTCTCGGATAATAATGGTTCGTTTTGTGCACTTGTTGTAAAATCTACTATTGTTTTTGTTCATGTGCCCTTGTCTTCCATTTCTCGCCTAACACATTGCTGTGCTTCTTCAGTATTTTGTTCTAACAGTTTAATTTCAATCTCTGATATCATCATCTGCTTTGCCTCTCCCTGACCATTTTGGGGGTGTGCTTCCAGTCTGGATAGTGGATACATGTGATTTTTAGATGGCGGAATACGCCCGTTCCCTTTCACACAGAGGAGGCCTGTGTCTGAGCAGTAAAATTATAATAAGCTGATTATGCAAACATTAAATAGACAAACTCATTAGGATAACAATTTGTAAGTGTACCGAATGGCAATAGCTAACGGTTTGTTGTTGACTATAATCAACGTTGCGGCGTGGATACGCTCACATACCAAGCGGACTCCATGTAAACAGGGCACAGCATCAATATTCCTATTGTACTGAAGATTGGAACGAGATATCGTGTTCCTAATGGGCTATAGAAGTCAGATAGGCAGTCGCTCCATGTGAAGTACTGGTATTCAGCTGCATCTGATTTGACTGAACGAAAGCCGACTCCAACATAGTTGGAAAAAGGCTAGGCAGATGATGAGTTATACAAGTAATGATACTATTGATAATGTTGGAATTCAAATGTTTGGTAGTGACTTGCCCGATCTAGTTTATTGAAACCCGTGTATTTCAGGTCATCACTTTACACAGCACAGCTTTAATTGACAGTAAAATTTGTTTGTTCGTCTACTTTTCGTGCCAAGACATTTGTTTATCTTTTCTATTTTGTTCTACAAAATAAACATGGTTCTTGCTCAACATAGTTTGTAAATTCTTGACGTCTATCAGGTATGGGTATTTCCCCTTGGTGCCGTTATTCGGCTGTATTTTGATTATTAAAATCTTGTTAACTTTTGGGACATTCTACTCGAACATCTATGACATCTTCTTGATTTGTTAATCTTTGGCTGGATTAACATAGGTCTACCTATTTCAATGGGCAGGCCACATCGCTCGATGGCCCGACAACCGATGGGGAAAAAAGGTGCTCGAGTGGCGACCACGAACCGGAAGACGCAGCGTTGGTAGGCCTCCCACCAGGTGGACAGACGGCATAGTGAGTCGCGGCTCGCGGGCAATCGGTGGATGCAAACGGCAGGTTGCCGTTCGTTATGTTCTATGGGGGAGGCCTTTGTACAGTGGACGTTTTATGGCTGATGATGATGATGACCTATTTCAAACACAAACTGTATACCGTATATATTAGGTTGCCGTTACGTCTCTTAAATTCCTCGACATCATAACCTGTCCTTCTAAAATTTTGAGGATTAGGTTACTACGTGTATTACAGCTTCATATCTTTCGTTCATGGCTCAATACACGGAAGAGAATACTAATAACCCTCATGTATAATGTTACACATATACGTTCGATATTGGCGAATCTTCTTTATGGTTTTATAGATCTACTTTAAAATTATCATACTTGACTCTCGACTCATCTTCTGAGAATCTAGTATTGAGGTGTTTTATCTATGCGTGCATCAAAGATCTTTATCTTTAGGACCTTCGAAATTGATGGTCAAAGAATAACATAAACTGATGCCCTTTCCCATGGGAGTAGGCAGAAACCACAGATCGCATCACCTGCTACGATCCTTACAGACTCCTTTTGCTTCGTTCACATTCTATTTCGGACATCTGGTCATACACGCACGATAAATTGAGTAGTGATTCTAATAGAAGACTCATTGATTGGGGTGATATTCTTCAGAAAGGTCAAGTAGCTGGTCTCGTTTTGTTGTTGGGAAGAAGACTCTTGGGATGAATTCTCCTCTGAGCTTCTGACATTTAAGCCACCTGATTCGGCACTTCTTCTCCAAAGTTACCACCTTATTATGCTGAAAACCGCAAGGCGAACTAAAACTAATTGCCTATCTAAAACGAAATATTTCCAATATCATGATTAAATAACAGTATTTTATCATTATCAATTTATCAGTTATCAGCTGTTACGTTACTAAAGCATTCAGATATTATGCAAAACCTATCTTAACATAATTATACAATGTTATATTATGTCAAGTCCTATATTATGTGGTTTTTAACAGTCACATATATTTTATAACCATAGCCTTTTCTTCTGTTGATGACAGACTTGTGGTATAATAAAATAATATTGTCTTTGTAATAGTGCTCATAAAAATCTTACATGATGTGTGGTTATAAGAAACGATCTCACACATACTCACCTTTGGTATATATATATTGTAGCTACAAAGGAGGGGGGGGGGGGGGTTCAGAATTATGTACTGGATACGTGGTAACCATTTGTGCGTCAGTGTCCTTTCCATCATGTTATAAGGTTCATGCAAGGTTCACTACTAGTTAGTAGACAGGGATAAATGCAGGATGCTACTGAGAATTTTATTATAATGAGTAAGCCCTATTTTTCCAGAAACTTAAAGATCAAACTCAGCAGGACTCAGGACCAAAAGTAAAACAGAATTTTGATTCGACAGTTCAATATTGTTTGTTGCACTATCATTATTTAAATCTCCTTAGACTAGATGAAGGTCCTAGTTTAGAATATACATTTCCACAATAATAATTATGTCAAAAAACAAAGATGGATGGTCGAAACCAGGAAATCCACAAACACCTTTAACATCAACATAATTGACATGCCCAGTAAGTAGTACCAGTCATAGGCGCCGTGTCATTAATCTATGAAAGATAATCCTTATCACGATTCAGGAAGGTATCAGAATCATGTGACTTTCTGCCGATTATCTGAATTTACAACAATTTTGAGTAAAAACATTCCGTGATTAGGTAGCTGGGGAAATTACTATTTTTGGAGTTCTTCTGAGCATATGCGATATTATTCTGTACCTTCTTTTTCTGGCAGTCCAAGAATGACCACTTAAAGTACGAAGCGAATTATAGAAAGAGAAGTGTCTCACGATTTATTGAAGCTCCAAGAACGCCTGGCTCCTGGCAGTGAACAACACTGGCCTGTGGCCAATAGGGGATCGGACAAAAAAAAACTAATTAGTCCGTCAGATAGATTTCTAAAAATTATTGGACACGTATTTTTTTCTTTTTTCACGTAAACTTAAAATGAAGACGATACAGTGCTTCGAAAACTCGTGTGACGTCATATGATTCATTTTGACGACACAAGTGACGTTTCAAGCCCCACTCCAAGATCTTTGACGCGTTTTATCTTCGTAATTTTTTATTGATTTGATAAAACAAAAAACACGTATTCAATATTTTTCGATAATCTAACTTACGGACTAAACAGAATCATATTATTTTGACCCAGTCCGATCCCCTATTGGCCAGTTATCCTCCTTACACATTTCTTTTGCCTCGTCCACATTCATACATCTGTGTATGACACACGCACACCGGTTGCGAGGTCTACGCAACTGTCATTTCTAAAGAACCTCACCAATAATAAGATCAGAAGGTCTACATTCAAATAGATTTATGTCAAACAGTTCTCAAAGACAGCTTTTAATCCGATGAGTCTCAATAAATCTTTCTAATACTCTAAAGAATTTAATCTAAGCACTAACTCAGGACCATTAAAAATTAATGCTCAAGATAAGAGCAATAAATAAAATTTTCGCCAGCGCATAATTGGTCAAGGTCACTACGAACGTATAGTTTCTATACTTTTACAGTTACCATGATGAAGGAACATATTTGCATGACTGCCTGCATCATCTGCCTTGCCTTTTCCCTACTATGGTTGGGTTGGCATTCAGTGTCACCAGATGCAGCTGAATACCAGTATCTTACATAAAACGACTGCCTATCTAACCTACACAACCCAGTTAGCACTGGGTACTATGATACCCCTTTTTTTTGGGTGGAAAATCATCGAATAACCCCCCGCTGCCTTTAGCCTTTATTCACCCACTGCTGGGTCGATCCTCTTTTTAATACCATTCCTTAAATTCCTGTCACTGCATCCAGATTATTCCTTCGGGTCTATGTGTAATCCTGAATTTCATCTTTTCCTAATTTATTACGCAATTATCCAAACAAACGTAACAGGCCAAACATGAGGAAATGTCAGTAAACTACGCTGACATTGATAGCGGTCGAGATTATCTGGACGTTATCGTAGGTAGCGTTCGTTTGCACTGCTAAAATGTGTGCGTCTGTTTGTACGGTGACAGCTAGTCATACTTTACTGCTTTCATCTTAGTTAGTATCTTTGGGTCTGACTCCTTGCTACACAGCACCTGGAGGTCTACTGTCAGGGAAAACAAAATTTATGAGATTGATATGTCATTATCTAATTTTCACTTGTTCCTAGTCTGGGGTCCTCAGGTTCTAGCTCTCATACTAATGCTTTAGCCATACTTTAGCAGACTCGTATTGGGATAATACTACCTACTACTACTACCATTATGATGCTTCTAAACTTCTAAAGCGACTGTTTTAGACTCCCAGTAACGTACATTAATTTAGTTTTACATGCGACGAAGCCCTTTGCATCACCTATGGTCAGATTAGTTGTTACAGGTGAAACCATAAAAAACCAAGTTAAGTATACCTTATCTAATCCATTTTAGCTATCTTAATTTCCCAGGACGATAGGAGTTCTTATCTGATACGATTGTATCCGGATAGCACTGAGCATTATGGAATTCTAAACAATTTTGTCTTAGATAAGCTTCATTGACAATAAATTCTATGGAGGTATCTTTAGATCGCCTTGATATTGAAAATAAAAGATTGGAGAATTAGTTATCGAAATGTTGTAAAAAACAGAATCAGGATTATTCAGCTTATTTTTTTATGAGCGTGGAATTACTGAGTTATCAAGTGTTGGTATATTTATTCATTTTGGAGTGCGTTGAAAGGCGAGGGTGACGATGACTATGTCCAGTACTGATGAGCAATCAACCCTGAACGGAACTGCCGACCTTGTCGTCTGTGTGGTCTTTTTGGAAGTAATGAGGCTTCCAACAGCAGACTGCAATAGTATAGTGATAAGAATGATGAGCTGCAAATACTAGAAGCCGGAATGGAAGACCTGAAAGAAAGCATGGCTGGATAAGTGACGTATCTTTTAAACTGATAAGACTATGGAAGAAGACATGTTCGTTGAGCCGATTCCAAATAAATTGGGTAAAAGAATGAGAGAAAAAAAAATTTAAAGAGAGTAAGGAAAAGGACAGGTGCGTAGTCATTGATATAAAAACTAAAGATACGGTCGTCCGAACATTTTGCTCGATGCGTTCCCCATACAGAGAAACACTAACGTCATCTATATGAACTAATCAGGCTGCTCGTAAACGTAACCTTGTATGAGCGGCGTGGCGTGGTATTATCGAGGTATAAAGAAATTAAATAAAGCTTTCATTAAAATGTTAATAAAAAATAAAAAAAAACATTTTCATTTTCTTTTAAACTTCGGTTTAGTCAAGACCTATTTGGGACCAAATTCGAGGCGTCATTTTATCATGCGGTCCGCCCAGTCCTTACGCAGTAATTTATAAGTCAATGTGAGTAGTACAAACTTATAACCGGCGTGCGTGTATGTCTAGTCTAGATGTATGAATGTGGTCGAAGAAAAAGGAATATGTAAGGATTGTAGTAAAATACATAACTAGTTTTAGTTACTAAACAATTGTTTGTTGAAACGCCCCAGTTAAATGTTTTGTAATGTTACTGAAATATCTTCAAATTATTCAGTAGTAGGTACGATTGTGCAAACCTCTGAATTCTCAACGGGAACACATCTGTGCTGTTTCGTCATCGTCATATATTCATTAGAGTTGCGAAAGTTGTCCCTCTTTCCAAAAACGAAACGAATTTCATCAAATAAATCTGGTTTTAACTTTTAGTGTGTTTGTAACACAGTCGAAAATGTGATGGCTTAGTGATTTTGCGTGTGTAAAGTAAATGGAACGAATACCAGCAATAAAACTGAACGCGATTAGTAAGTTGTAACTGCGTTCATGAGCGTTTAGTGTCATAATTCTTATCGAATTGCGAAATTCGAATTTCGGGAGAAAATTTTACTTAATAACACACATAGCATATAGTGTTGCCTTAGTCTATGAGAAGGATGGCTGATGAGGGGGTTGTTTTTTGTCACATGTCTTTGAATTTTTGGGTCTAGGACGTCATTTTCAGAGTATACAATACCACCTTTTACTTGCTAGTATTTTCCGTAAAGAAAGTTTTGAATATGAGTTTGGATAGGTAATAATAGAGAAAAACCAGAGCAACAATGGAAAGACAGTGTAAAGGCAGTATGATATAGCAAGAACGGACGTGTCTGATGAGATCACATAGACAGAAGATTAATAAGATATGGAAGACTATGACATGCTGTGCCGAGCCCAAATCATTTTCGATTGGGCCAAGAGAATGACGACTTGCCAGGATTTGTGTCTCCGTTCTTCCTTCCTATTTCCTTTCCTTAGGCTTACTTTTTCCTTATATCTTGATGAAAAAGATTATGACCTAGAGATCAGCTCCCCATGCAAGAGCACTAGCTAGCTGCTAGATGGTACATTTTTTTGCAGTTACAATAACAAGATAAGTGGCCCATTGTCGACGGCAGACCATTTTGCTATGATTTTATCATTATTTTAATGATAAGATTGTAGCTAAATTGCCCATGTACTTCTTCATGTAAGTATTTCCGTATGTAGAAAAATTATAACATAAAAATATTGTACTTTTTTTGCTGGTTTGCATTTATTAATGGTCTGAGAGAATCAAGGCTGGTTCAGACTAGTTTTTATTCTAAATACACGTTTGCACGATAAGCGGTAATTGAATTAGGATTATCCCAACAATTACTACAATCCATTAAGTAGTTTAGTTCTATTACAATTAGTAAATCCAAAATCTTAACTAGTGCGAAAAAGCTAGCTCCCCGTTGACTTAATATTTTTTTACATATAGGTATTTTTGATGGCCCCTTCGCTCTGCCCAAGAGCGGGGGGGGGGGGGGGGGGGGGGGTTTATTCGATGATTTTCCAGCCACCAAAAAAAAAAAAGGGCAAGAGAAATGAGGTTGAGTTGCCACAATCTTTTCGATTAGAAGCAGAAAACGTGTATCGTGCAGTTCGTGCTCAGGTGAATTTGGAGATGAAGAATTTTGAAGTGCTGACTTTCATTTCCTAATACCTAGAAAGGCAGTTATATGTGACAAGAAAACAATACTAGTACAGCGAATGAATTGCGCATTTGATGCAATTGCATTCATGGCAATATTAAACGGACGTCATGCAAAAATAATATCGTATCACGTTCTGGTAAACAACTGTAGAGTATATTAACTGCTATGAACGACATTCTTACCGTCCCGAAATCTGAACTTTGTGGGAACCAAGGTAGACTCCTCCGATTACATTCACTGGGTCAGTTCGACTGTGGATATTGACTTTACCCACTTCTGGCGTATAGGCCTCTCTTTACGACCTTGACATGATTACGGAATACACCTGCGTTTTCCGGTTGTAAGCACACGTTATTATTATAGCTAGCCCATATTGTCCCACTGCTGGGCAAAGGCCTCCCTCCATTCTATCCAACGGTCACGATTATTTGCAACTTTCCAATTCTCAAAGACCAGGACCACATCCAGTTTGTCCCGCCTTCTCCTTCGTGGTCTGCCGCATTATGTAAGCTCACATAATCATTGCTTTTCCTACTGCACCGCTATTCTTTTCTGATAGGTACATTTCATTGCGGGATCCAAGACAGTCAAATTGTTTCTTTCGGACTTCGTCGAGCTTCATTGTCTCAGCGCTTTTCTGGGGGTCGCCACTGTTGAATCTGGCTTTCAGGAGCTTGGGAATAATGTAGCGGGCTTGGAGCATTTAAAAATCATCTTTCTGCCCTTTTTTTTTTTTTGGTGCGTGGAAAATCATCAAATAACCCCCCCCCGCTCTTGGGCAGAGCGGAGTGTCAGACTTCTACTGACTAAAAACCGAACCCATGTTCCTTCTTTGCCCTTGCGCCGAGGCCACGTCATCTAGAACAAAAATCCGCGGACCCGACGGGATCTTTCTGCCCTTGTCCCATAATATTTGGGGTTTTTACACCACCTTTTTCTCCAATCTCCGCTGTCAATCTCCTTTAAGCATTAATAATACCGATAGCTAATGCACAGATAAGCTAAACGATTATGAAACATTCCAATACGTTTCATGCCTTGATTAACTTGGTGTTCCAGTCGCTTTGCGCTCATAAAGCGTAGCGATAAGAATTAAACTAGTCTACTCTGGTTTCTGTCATTCGTCTTGAACAAATTTTAATGTGTAGGTATGTAGCTGCTGGGGTATACCTCTGGGTAGATACTTCGTAGAAGCTTGGAATTCTGAGTCTTTGGTCAACTGGATTGGCTGATCCAGAGATCTCCGGACTCCGAAGACTCCTAAGATCGAGTCGAAATCGAAAAGGTATTGGGTGACTGCCTAGGGTAAACACAGGAAGTCATCGCGTCGCGTCGTTGCTATTTCGATACATTCCAATTTTAGGTTTTGTCAACTCTTCGTTCAGGTTTGGTTATATTAATCCACGGATTTAAGTAAGACTTATTTAGTAAGACTGACTGTCAGATTGTCGGGGCACTGACTACTTTAACAACTACTGACAGCGACCAATAGCTTAAACGTGCTTTCTGAGGCACGGAGGAAACTCAGTATGAAAAACGTGGTCATCCTTTCACGGAGCGCGGCTTAACTTAAATATTGAACCAACCGGCTGTTATTACTTGGCCACAAGCTCCTCATGAAAGTAGGTAATGCCTTCATTGACACAAATGGAAATTAATCAGTAATGCCTTTTTTTTTGGATGGTGGGAAATTATCAAATGACTGCACCCGGTCTGGGCAGAGCGGTAGGGAGTGTCAGACTTCTACTGACTAAAAACCACCCATATTTCTTCTTAGGCCTTTGTATCCATGGCCACGGTAGGTATCTGTTTGTTTTACCCCTGAAACCGTATATCACCGACAAAACAATTATAAAAAATTAGGTATAGCACTCGTCACGTAAGTTGAAACAAAATGGCGGTCGTTCGCGAAGCTACAATCATGAAAATAAGTCGACTGAGAGTGAGACCCGATAATGTATTACAGATTGCATCCCGTCAGTTGAATTATGATCTTGAATGCTCAGTTGCACATTTTCGTTCGAATCTCACTCTATTTTTGTCATTTTACCTATGCGGACGACCGCCATTATGTTTCAACTTACGGGCCGAGTGCTATACTCACAGATTTTATCATTGCAAGGAAAACATTATTTCAAAAGGTCGCCTTATTGCAAATTAAGATATATTTCTTATTATCGCATACCAGCATGATTCCTTGAACTTATTAAAAACACAACTCGTGCAATACGGAAGGTTTTTGAGTAGTTGTAGTTATCTGAATGGTTGCTAGCTAAGAAATTACTGGTTTATCTGTATCATAAATTGGTTGCTACAGAAAGGTTGGAATTTACGCGTTTATAACTGGATCTAGAGCACATGAAATTGGGTGTACCTAAGTTCTTAAGAATTGTAGTTTTCGCCTACTATTATGAGATGAGGTCTTGGGTTCGATTACCGGGGCGGGTTTTTCGGTTTTTTTTTTCCGTTTTTCGGGTTTTTGAAATTTTTTCAGTAGCAGCCATGGAGGTCCGGTTAAATCCAATGGTCTTAACGCCTAATTCCTTATGGTGTTACTTACATTCAACTCATACAGTGCCATTTTCAGTTTTTTCAACTTTTGACTAGGTATTTCAAGCGTTTCCCGTTTTACACACGTCTCATCAATTCACACTCTTTGAACGTTTATTTCCCGAAACATCCGGCCGCCGCGCGCCGGTTCTCAGAATACCCGTTTCATTTTAACTTTCCTTCAGCCGCAGTTGTAGGATTAGACTTTTGTGTACCTAATAGTACAGGTACACCCGCTTCACCAGCTATGTTTACGTCCCATGTAATAGGATAGGGGCGATCCTTATCCCAGCAACCGAGCATAAATCCAAACTCCGTGGCTGTTACTGAGAAATTCCTGATGGAAAAAAACCAATAACACTTTGCCCGCCCCGGAATCGAACCCATGACCCCATGCTAAGCATTCGCGCTTGCAACCACTAGACCAACGAGGCAGTTATAGTTAAAGTAACCCAGTTATCTAGCATTTTCAATTAATTACAGTTATTTAGATACAGGAAGTATCGCGAATTAATAAGTTAAAATCTGGGTCAAACTTGTAAATGTAAATGTACATTCGCTTGCAGTTTTTTTTGCAATTACAAGTTGCACTAGATATTCTGGTAGAGATTGTTGTATGACCGCGTACTTTTCTTTTTCTCTGTTTATGAGCTTTTGAACCGAATTAGAAATGTAATCACAAGTAAATTCTGAGGGCCTAGATAAATGGAAATCGCTCAAAGACACGGATATAAACATGATATAAAGCCTTTCCGAACTATGTAAGGGTCGATCGGCTTCCAATCTAGCCAGATGCAGCTGAATACCAGTAAGTATGCATACAGCGAACGCCTAGCTGACCTCCACAACCCAGTTAGTACTGGGTATTACGATACCCTTCGGTAAGACTGGTTATCAAACTTTCAGGCAACAGACTGCCAAAGATCTATATAGGTACAATGGTACATATGGCAGCCGATACCATCGCTTAACGTGCTTTCCCAGGCAAGGCTTCCAATCTACCCGGATAAAAATGAATATCCGTTTTCAACATGGAACGACTAAACAGTCTGATTGAATGATTAGTACTTATTTACTGGCTAGAATTTCTTCTAGAACATTTCGCACGCACATGCACCCTGATAATAATTATTATGATTGCTGAAAGTGATCCTTTGACCTTTAACGTTATCACCTAAAGCTAAGCTAAATAGGCGAGTGATAACAAGTAGGTACATCTGGCCTGGCCTGTTGGTCTAGTGGTTAGTGACCCTAACTGCTATGCCGGAGGTCGTGGGTTCGATTCCCACCCAGGACAAATGTTTGTGTGATGAGCACGATCATTTGTTCTGTGTCTGGGTGTCATGTCATTTATCTATAATATGTATGTATTTAGAAATATATAAGTATGTTTATCAGTTGTCTAGTACCCATAACACAAGCTCTGCTTAGCTTGGGACTAGATGGCGTTGTGTGATAGTTACTGTTGTGGAATATATTATTATTATTATTATTATCTGTGGACCTAGGTCCGAGACCAAGTTATAAGAAACATAAACGGGCTAAACATAAAGTTTAGGCAGAGGTATACAACTATACACCCTCACTTCGAGCCTATTGCCATCAAAAACGGGCACGAAAACAGACTCCGTGGCTGTTACTGAAGATTTTTTGATGGAGAACCTCAATAACACTTCGCACGATCCAGGAATCGAACCAAAGACCTCTTGCGCAGCAGTCACGATAACGATCACTAGACCAATGAGGCATACTGCTGTCTTATGGAAAAAATGCGTATCTAACATTTTTTTTCGAAATTGAGTTACATACATAGGTATTCGGAATCAGTGAAAAAAATAGCATCCAATAGCATCCACTAGTCAATTTCGAAAAAAAAATTAGATACTTACGTCTTTTTTCCTTATGACGGCAGCATCTAGTAAGCAGTTATTAGTTCTGAATCAGGATTATACTATCTTATTTTATTACTTTTATTACTGCACTAGTTCTTGCGTATCGCAAGGTATTTCGAATATCAATGAAAACTGAAGCACTGCGGTCAATTGCTGAAAGTGTTTCATCAGCCTTATCTCAAAAGAAAACAGTAGCCTCATTATTATGAAGAGCTCTTCTAATATCATCCTTTTATGCAATAATTACAACAACAAAACACTTATTAAGAAATCAAACATTCAAGGATGCACCACTAACACTGATTGTGATATATATATTATAACTGAATTATTTTCACTTTTGTTTCTTTTGAATGCCTCGTTGTTCTAACTAATATAACGTACTAGCCGTTGCCCGCGACTTCGTTCGCGAGGAAATTTTGACGTGTATGTATGTGTGTGACTGCCTCTGGATGTACTATGCCAAAGCGAATGACAAATGCCAATCGAAGCGATTATATTCCCTTAAACTGGCCCTGTCATAAAATCTGTTCCCACACATACAAATACATTTGTCTTAACTATATTCTATCTCTCTACCAATTTTCGGCTCCAAAACGCCAAGGATTTCATTTATATACTTGCGGGAGCCCTTAGTCCAGTTGGTCACAAAAAAAATTGTTAGATAATACACTTGCTAAATTTCAGGCCGGTAGTACAAAAATCAAACTTACATACAAACTCGCGAGAGCCTTTAGAGCTCCCTAATCCGACCCTAATGCAAAATCTGTTCTTAGCAAACCTCTACTCACCATAAACTCCGTCCCTGAAAAACTTCAAGATTGTTGCACAAAAAATGAAAGACTTTCAGACAAACTTGTGATATCCTTTAGACGACCCTTATCCGACCCTGTCACAAAATGCGTTCATAGCAGACGTCTAATAACTCATCCCTGCCAAAAATCAAGATTGTAGCACAAAAAATGAAGGACTTTCATACAAACTTGCGAGGGCTCATAAACCACCCTAATTAGGCCCTGTCGCAAAACTAATTCATAGAAGATGTCTACTGACTATAAACTACGTCTCTGCCAAAAATCAAGATTGCAGAACAAAAAATTAAGGACTTTCATACAAACTTGCGAGGGCTCATAGACCACGCCAATCCGGCCCTGTCGCAAAATTAATTCATAACTGACGTTTACTGACAATAAACTACGTCTCTGCCAAAAATCAAGATTGTAGCACGAAAAATGAAGGTATTTCATACAAACTTGTGAGGGCACTTAGACCACCCTAATCCGGCCCTGTCGCAAAATTATTTCATAGCAGACGTCGACTGACTATAAACTACGTCTCTGCCAAAAATCTAGATTGTAGCACAAAAAATGAAGAACTTTCATAAAAACTTGTGTGGGCCCTTAGACCATCCTAATCCGGCCCTGTCGCAAAATTAATTCATAGCAAACGTCGACTGACTATAAGCTACGTCTCTGCCAAAAATCAAGATTGTAGGACGAAAAGTGAAGGACTTTCATACAAACTTGCGAGGGCCCTTAGACTACCCTAATCCGGCCCTGTCGCAAAATCCGTTCTTAGCGGACGTCTACTAACCATAAACTACCTCCCTGCCAAAAATCATCTTTGTACGTCCAGCGGTTTTTGAGATTTCGTGATGAGTGAGTGAGTGACCTTTCGCTTTTATAGATATAGATTTGTCATATATATGTGTTTTTGTTCCAATAAAGATTATAAGATTATTATTATTATAAAGATTATTATAATGGTCGCATTTGCTTCTTTTTTATCTTTTTTAGGGTTCCGTACCTCAAAAGGAAAAAACGGAACCCTTATAGGATCACTTTGTTGTCCGTCTGTCTGTCTGTCTGTCAAGACCTTTTTTCTCAGGAACGCGTGGAGGTATCAAGCTGAAATTCATATCAAATACTCAAGTCTATGGTCTCTTGGAGCTGTGAAAAAATCAAACTTCTAAGTCAACGCGATCAAAAGATACTCCCGTTTATGCCGCAAATTTTCGACACTCGCAAGGGAATCAAAACCTACAGGGTACTTCCCGTGAACTCAGAATCTTGAAATTTGGTACGAAGCAACGTCTTATAGCATAGATAAAGGAATAATTACGAAAACCATAAAGTTTTAGTTACATCAAGATACTCCCGTTTATGCCGCAAATTTTCGACACTCGCAAGGGAATCAAAACCTACAGGGTACTTCCCGTGAACTCAGAATCTTGAAATTTGGTACGAAGCAACGTCTTATAGCATAGATAAAGGAATAATTACGAAAACCATAAATTTTTAGTTACATCACATAATATATTTTTTTTACGGAACCCTCGGTGCGCGAGTCCGACTCGCACTTGGCCGGTTTTTTTTTGAGGGTGTGAAATCATCAAATGAGTCCACCCGCTCTGGGCAGAGCGGAAGGGAGTGTCAGACTTCTACTTTCTAAAAACCACCACTTTTCCTTCTTAGCCCTTTGTGCCGAGGCCACGTTATCTCTTCCGATTATCCGCAGCCCCGACGGGAGAGCATGAGGTCCTAGGGTTTGGTTCGGAGCAAAGTGTTAGTTATTTGGTTTCTCCATCAATAATTTCTCAGTAGCAGCCACGGAGTCTGGATTTGTGCCTGGTTGATAGCAATAGGCTCGCCCTCTATTACATGGGACTTAAACATAACTGGCGAAGTGTTGGTGTACTGTTAGGTATACCTCTGCCTAACCCTTCGGGAATTGCAGGCGTGATGTTATGTATTGTAAAAGTATGTAGATATTTTCTCAGCCTATCTACACTAAATATTAAAAGGAATGATTTCTATGTTTGTGTGTATGTTTTTAATGAATAAACTCAAAAACTACTGCGCCGATTTTAAAAATTCTTTTACCATTAGAAAGCTACATTCACCCTGAGTAACATAGGCTACTTTTTATCCCTGTATTCCCACGGGAACGGGAACTACGCGGGTGAGACCGCGGGACGTCCGCTAGTTTATTATACGGTCAGAATCGAAAACTATCGTCTACAAGTTTGTAAATAAATCTTCGTATAACTTACACATCTTTCTAAACGATATTATGTTTTATTTGTTAATATAAAAGGTTAATGATCCCAAATGACCTTGATTACGTTAATTACTCAATGTGTTATGTAAATCAGAGAACGTCATTGACCTGACCGTTTGATTCGTATCTCAATGGCAAAAAGTTGCAAAACCAGCCGGTTCTAAATTGATAAATAAAAGTACTACTACTTAACTAAATGAACATGATGTAAGTAGCCACTTTTGTCATTTCCGCCAATTGAGAGCAAAGGGTTTTTCGCACTCCTCGTATTTCGTGAGTCATCATCATGACAAACAACCAAAAGTTGTGCAGTTGTAAGTCGTACATTCAAACTGCTGTTCGGAGACTGATACTTTCATCATCATCATCCACAGCCCGAATTCTCCCACTGCTGGGTATAGGCCTCTCTTTTCTAATGCCAATCACTGAAACTTTACTCTTTTTTTTTTTAATATTTTTGGAGCTTGGCACAAGCAAAGAGAGGCCCAGCAGATGATGAGAGGAGGATGATGATTTCTCGGATAGATTTGTAGGGGACGTTCAGTATCTGAATATGGAGAAGATGAAGCAATAGTAAAACAAAGTTTGAAGAAATTCCATTGAAATGATGATTGTTCTAGTTTCGTGAGGTCCTAGTGAACTTACCTGACCTGGTGAAGGTTGCGGGGATCCGCTGGATGCGAGACGCACGGAGACGGTAAATGTGGCTTGAGGGAGGCCTATTTCCAGCAGTGGACGTCTTTCGGCGGAAATGATGAGCCATAGCTTAATATTGGTGAAAATCAAATATCATAATTAAAGCATTTAAGTATTAAGAGAAAGCCTATCTCGCAATTATGCAGCTGTGTAAACATCGGCATGGGCAGTAATCAAAGGCCAATTATTTTATGTCAATATTGAGTCAGTTCGGTTTGTATAGCGACAAAATGTTATGGCCATCTGTACAAATATATTTATTTAACTAGTCATAATGTTGGTTTTGTCTCCCGAATCCAGTCACAGTCTCAAGGCATACTAAGTTGTGAAAGTACTGTCGTTGCCCATTTTAAAGCGTAGATCTCTATGTAGAAGAATGCTTGAAACTCCATGGACACTCTTTTAAATCAAAATTAAAACGAATACCTGCATTCTCTAATTTCTACTTCACAAATATCTTCACAGACGATGGCCCACCTTCCATCTTACGCTGCATGCCCTGTCACCTGTTACACTTGACGATCTTATGAGTGAGTGCATCAACAACTGTCAACAAGCGGAAATCGCATAACTGAATTTTGGGCCAAAGGACCAAATTGGCCCAAAAATTGTTAAAAAAAAATCAAATTGTGCCCCCAGATTTACAACATAGCTCATTTGAAAGATGGGTTTAAATGCAACATTTTTTGTTACGAACCGAAAATATTCATCCCACAGAAACATAGTCTATATTAGCTATTTTTCTAATGAAAATTTGCCATGATACGCTAAGAAGAAAAACCCTCAAATCTCGCATCGAAGTGCCATCTACCGACATTGTCCGCACAGATTTGTGTCAGATATGATGTAACGCAATTTATATGTATCGTAAACATCTACGTTTGTTTGCATACACTGTTCTTATCAGCTGTTACCTTCTGTGTCGTGTAGTATGGCTTGCACGATGCATTTCAGTGCGATATTTCATTTTTAATTATGAAAATTTTACTAGAAGAAATTATTGTAGCTGGTGGGGTCTCTGTGGTCTACCTACACAATTTTACTATTTTAGGTCCATGGTAGTTGTTGCAGGCTCTGGTTATTGGAAATTCGACCTTATCGGCACGTAATATGCAGGACGTGGAAATCGTCTATCTAGAATTCTAGACAATAGGCCTCTCGTTGATTGCACCATCGCAAAGTCAGTAGATCGTGCTTCAGCAGTCTTTCGACGTCTTTCTGCTTATTTTATGGTTATGGGATAGGCTAGCTATAGGATTTTTTATTAGTCTGCACTGTATGACTATTAGGAAAGGCGTCCCCCAATTCCTTCCATGTGCTAATTTCTTGTACTTCCTTGAAACAGCCCTCGCCGTTCGCATCCAGATCGTCTCGCTACCTCTTTGGCGACGCCGTCCATCTTCCGGCAACCATCATGTGTAGACTAGGGATTGCAATCCGGTGTCATTTTCAGTCCGGCCGGATCCGGTCGGATCCGGCCGGATTGATCATAGTGATGATTTTTGCTTTTTAGTACAAAATAAGTGAGTTAATCAAGTGTCACTGCACTTATATGTAGGTATAGGTACTTTATCTATATTCTATTCTATATTCTTCTATACATATAATAAAACAGTAAAAAAACTGTGTCTGTACATTGAATATATTAAAAAATTAATACCTAATTGAGGGGGGTTTAGAAACAGTAATAGAGCACGAATCGAAAAAAAAAAGTCTGTCTGTTTGTCTGTTTGTCTGTTTGTTTGTACACGCTAATCTTCGGAACTACTCGACGGATTTGAATGGTTCTTTTTTTGTTGTATATGACGACAGATGAGACCTGTCTTCGTTGATTTGTTGGTCGGTCATGATGGAATGTGGAGTCCAACATGAAATAACACACAGGCACTGTTCGGTACACTAAAATTAACTGTCCAAAACACTTTACAATTAAAAATAACGAAGGATTGAAGATCTATTTCAGATTTAAATGAAATAAAATGGAATGTAGTGAGGTTAGCCAAGTCAACCGTTCGTCACCATGATTTCACTTTGAATGTGTCAACTGCACAAATCTACCGCCTTTTTATTAACATCAAAAATGACCAACGATAACTTTATCCGACTAAACACACTCAAGCATTGCCAGACCAAAAATTAAATTAAATTGAACTAAATCAAAATTATGATAAACGCTTGACATTCCATTACGCGATCTGCGACACGGCCATCACTGACCTTCACACGACCTCGTGGGATGAGGTACCTTAAGAGACAAATAATCCAGAAAAGTAACTAGACCACTCGGCTATCCTGACCCACGTCAGGGAACATCATCACAAAAATAATTAGGTCAAATTGTGAGTAATACGTTTAATGCTCAAATGTTTGCTTAACATTGTAGCGCTTAACCAGCGTTACAAATCCTATCACTTAACCAGTGATAATAATAACGCTCAACCAGCGATATTAACCCACTAACGCTAAACCAGCAATTACACAACTAACGCTTAACCAGCGAAAGCTCAACATAACACGCTTAACCAGCGATTACCCTACTAACGCTTAACCAGCGAAAGCTCATCCACATGCTTAACCAGCGATTTAATTACTAACGCTTAACCAGCGAAAGCTCATCCACACGCTTAACCAGCGATTCAATTACTAACGCTTAACCAGCGAAAGCTCATCCACACGCTTAACCAGCGATTCAATTACTAACACTTAACCAGCGAAAGCTCATCCACACGCTTAACCAGCGATTCAATTACTAACGCTTAACCAGCGAAAGCTCATCCACACGCTTTACCAGCGATTCATTTACTAACGCTTAACCAGCGAAAGCTCATCCACACGCTTTACCAGCGATTCATTTACTAACGCTTAACCAGCGAAAGCTCATCCACACGCTTAACCAGCGATTCAATTACTAACGCTTAACCAGCGATAGCTCATCCACACGCTTAACCAGCGATTCAATTAATAACGCTTAACCAGCGAAAGCTCAGCGTAATCCGCTTAACCAGCGATTACACAACTAACGCTTAACCAGCGAAAGCTCATCACAACACGCTTAACCAGCGAGTGTACCTGTAGTACTTAACCAGTACTCTGCATCACTGCTTAACCAGCAAGTGAACCTATAACCAGTATTCGACTCTATATTCGACTCTATATTCGACTCTATATTCGACTCTATATTCGACTCTATATTCGACTCTATATTCGACTCTATATTCGACTCTATATTCGACTCTATATTCGACTCTATATTCGACTCTATATTCGACTCTATATTCGACTCTATATTCGACTCTATATTCGACTCTATATTCGACTCTATATTCGACTCTATATTCGACTCTATATTCGACTCTATATTCGACTCTATATTCGACTCTATATTCGACTCTATATTCGACTCTATATTCGACTCTATATTCGACTCTATATTCGACTCTATATTCGACTCTATATTCGACTCTATATTCGACTCTATATTCGACTCTATATTCGACTCTATATTCGACTCTATATTCGACTCTATATTCGACTCTATATTCGACTCTATATTCGACTCTATATTCGACTCTATATTCGACTATATTCGACTCTATATTCGACTCTATATTCGACTCTATATTCGACTCTATATTCGACTCTATATTCGACTCTATATTCGACTCTATATTCGACTCTATATTCGACTCTATATTCGACTCTATATTCGACTCTATATTCGACTCTATATTCGACTCTATATTCGACTCTATATTCGACTCTATATTCGACTCTATATTCGACTCTATATTCGACTCTATATTCGACTCTATATTCGACTCTATATTCGACTCTATATTCGACTCTATATTCGACTCTATATTCGACTCTATATTCGACTCTATATTCGACTCTATATTCGACTCTATATTCGACTCTATATTCGACTCTATATTCGACTCTATATTCGACTCTATATTCGACTCTATATTCGACTCTATATTCGACTCTATATTCGACTCTATATTCGACTCTATATTTACGGTATTCACATTAGGTATTATTTTAAAGTTCTTGACGTCATGTTAATTACCAAGTCATTAATCAAAATTTCACGTCCAATCACTATGTCATGTTGAAGGTATTCATCAGGTAAAACATGAAAAACAATATCAAACTAATGTTACCAATGTCAACATTAGCTAAAATGTTCAGGTTACTATTCACAGAAGTTTGACCTATACCCGTAATAGTAAAGACACTATAATAATAAATTACGCTCAACATTAAATTTACACAAAATAGAATCTCTCATTAATGAACACTCTGCTCCAGAATCATAACAAAAACTAAAAGACTCACCAGAGTGACGGAGAATACCTGTAGGCGCATTTACTACGCACAAGTCCACTCGGCGTTGTTCAGGAGCTACACCAGCGCCACCACCAGTGCCGCCGCTGCCGGAACCCTGGGCCGCTGCTGGACAACGGTTAGCGTAGTGGCCTCGGCTCCTGCACGGAGGCAGGTGACGGAGCTGACCTTGGGCTTCGCCGGAACAGATGATGTGCTTCCATGAGAAGACGAGGAGTAAGGTCTTCTGTCAGTCTTGCTGTCTCTTCTCTGGTAAACCGTGGAAGCCTTTTGGCTTTCCTCACCACATACGTAACACTTGACTATTCGTATCGATAACACACAAATGTCTGCTGTTGCCAACCAAGCACGTTTGTCGATATTCCGTTTTTCAGAGTCGTAATACGGTAGGCGCGCATCAGAGCAATAGTCATAAAGTTTTTGTTTTTGCTGCGCTAACGAAAACGCCACTTTTCCGTTTCTGTGCTACTTTCAGACGCACGCGCATTGTCTTTACACACACTTTTCCTGGCTAGCACTGTCACTTACACTATGTAGGGCGTTTGAGTCACATCGCACTTCTGATGACGACAGATGAGACCTGTCTTCGTTGATTTGTTGGTCGGTCATGATGGAATGTGGAGTCCAACATGAAATAACACACAGGCACTGTTCGGTACACTAAAATTAACTGTCCAAAACACTTTACAATTAAAAATAACGAAGGATTGAAGATCTATTTCAGATTTAAATGAAATAAAATGGAATGTAGTGAGGTTAGCCAAGTCAACCGTTCGTCACCATGATTTCACTTTGAATGTGTCAACTGCACAAATCTACCGCCTTTTTATTAACATCAAAAATGACCAACGATAACTTTATCCGACTAAACACACTCAAGCATTGCCAGACCAAAAATTAAATTAAATTGAACTAAATCAAAATTATGATAAACGCTTGATATTCCATTACGCGATCTGCGACATATAGATATTAAGTCTGGCCAACATATAGGCTATAATTTGTCTTGGAAACTTGAATACCTGATGCAGAACCGCAACAGACCAGCTTAACTATAAGAGATACAAAAATGGTACCATAGCAAAAATTGTTCCACGTGATGAGCATTTTCTGTAAAGAGAATAAATTCGAAGATCTGGAACACCTGATGTGGAACTCCAAGAGCCCAGCTACACTATAACATATTATATAGGAATGACGTCTTAGCAAGAATTGTTCAGCCTGATGAGCACTCTCTGTTGTCGTATAAAATTTGAAGATCTGGAACAGCTGGTGTATTAGTCCAAGAGCCCAGCTACACTATAACATATATAGGAATGACGTCTTAGCAAGAGTTGTTCAGCCTGATAAGCACTCTCTGTTGTCGTATAAAATTTGAATATCTGGAACAGCTGATGTGGAAATCAAAGCTATCACTAATTTCACTGTCACTCAATCAACGAGACAGTCACTCATCAAAATTTCCACGTGAACGAAGTCGCGGGCATCAGCTAGTATAAAATAAATCATAGAAATATAAAATCAAATTTATTTCCTAACCAATGTTAAGACAACAAGAAAACAATTAAAATTTGGTAGTGTGGGTAACTAGTAAATAATTTTAGACGTAGCTCAGTCTTTCGAGATTTCACTTTCACAGATAGATCAATTTAAAAGTAAGAAATATAAAAAAAAAATAACAATCTATTATACTCGTATATTAGAACAAGTACACACTAAGGGACACTAACTCATCATCATCATCAACGACACAGGCCTCCTCTCTTTGAGAGGGAATGGGCTATAATCTACCACGCCGCACGCGGTCCCAGTGCGGATTGGTAGATGTCACAATCATGTCTTCGAATTTTTAGTTCTAAGACATTTGCCGGTTTCCTCACGATGTTTTCCTTCGCCGTTTTGAGAGCAGCGGTGATGAAATAAATTACACAAAGTAATGTACCTGCCTGGGTTCGAACCCACGACCTAGGTACTTACTGTTCGTAAGTCGGGGCCGCCACCACTTGGCCACCGCTGCTCCCCATTATTTTGCCACTAACTGCTAGCACCGGATCCGGTTTTCGGATCCGGTATATTGGTACCGGATCCGGTAACCGTTAAATGATGCCGGATCCGCCGGATTACCGGATCCGTTTTTCCGGATTGCAATCCCTAGTGTAGACTCATTTATTATTCTGTATTTTTAATGTACGTTGCATCCATAGGTTTCCAATAAGTCAAACAAAAATTAAACCAGAACTCGACTATTTAAACTTTTAGTTTATTTATAGATTTTGGGAAGTGTCGTTATAAAAATAAAACGGTGCATCGTTCTTATAACACAGTAGGAAGTCAGTTCGAGGTTCAAAATCTATTTCTAGACGAACTTTAATGATGCACTATAATGAATATTGAATTTAAATGGAGGTTGAATAAGTTATTTTAAAGCTGTGTTAGTTGGTATCCTAACTAATATTAATAATGCGAAAGTAAGTTTGTTTGTTTGTTACCCTTTCACGCCTAAACAACTGAACCGATCATCCTGAAATTTTAAATAAGTATAATATAATACATTGTCAAGTGTCCAGAAACGGACATGCAGTTACCTTTCGTCCTGAAAAAAGGTACCTACTGTCCTCGAAAAAAACAAAAATTACGTTCTTATGATAATAGATGGCGCCACGTGTCTTTAGAATCTTAATTAATTAATTTCTCTTTTGGTGCAACTTCTAGAGTGTAACTTATCTCAATGTGTGGCTTTCATCCAGCTAAAATTGATCACCAACATGTAGTCAACTGAGAGGAAGCAGTGGAAACTTTATAAGTAGGCTGATCATTTTGTGGTTGGCAGAATTATACGCCTTTGCATTTAAATGTTATGACGTCGTCAGCTTTACCTTTTACAGCTTATGTTGCAAAACCGGTTAAAGTTATTATTCAAAAGGACCTAACATATGGGAATAAGCAAGGGGAAAAACCGTCGACCGCATTTTCAATTAAGATTCAGGTACGATTGTGGTCAAATGCAAATCTACACAGCATAATAAAAAGAACAGGGTGTGTATATTTCGCTATAAAATTCAAAAAGATAAAAATCTAGTTTAATTTTATAGCCCAAGTTAGGTATCCTTAACTTGGTTATGTGAAATAAGTAACCTTGTAAATGTTGGACAGTTAATTATTTAAATATCTAGGTTTCAGCGGTTAATATAAATAACAGAAATAAAAAGTAAACTTCATTTACATCCATATGTATGAATAAGAACAAAAACACCTATTTTATTTAATGTTTCAATCAGTTTGTTGTTTCTTCTTTTTTGACCTTTTCTGCAGATGCATGCATGTTTAAATTCGTAGATATAACGTAAACTTACATGATAATAGCACGCCAGTAATTCTCAACGGGTTTAGCAGAGTTACGAGTACCACATCTTTCGCCAGCTATGTGTTGCTCGGTTGCTCTCTTGTGATAGTAGCAAACCTGTAGCCACAAATCCAAACTCCAGGCCGCTGATGTTCTGAGGCTACGGGAATGTTTGAAAGATATATCGCGGCCCAGGAACACAACGGGCTAAGAAAGAACATGGGTGAGTCAGTACGAGTCTGAAATCCTTTCCGTTTGGTAGTGGAGTTGCTTATCCAGGGTGGACTGGACACGTTGAACTTGACTCTGACCTGATTCTTCAAAGACAGGGAGGGAAGGAACGGGTAGTGCAGCCCATACGTACCTTGCAGCATCACCAATCCCTTACGAGGGTGTTCCTATATGCCCACTTTGGAGTAAATAAGCGCACTCTAGTCAAGTGTATGTACTTTAAAGTGTGTCTGTATGACGTCACGTAACTGAGATTACAGCAAAGCTATCTCTGTCTGGTTTACGATTTTAGCTGGGTGATAGACAGCTTAGGTAAGTCAACACTCTCTTTAATCTTATAAAGGTTGACCTTTCTCTAGGGTAAAGAAAGAATGTAAAGGAAATGTAAAAAATGAAGTAAAAGTAAGTAAGGAAAGGAAGGCAGGGTAGGGAGGAGGTAGGGTTAGGCAAAGAAGGCAGGGTTTTCTTTGACCATTATTTCTAACAGTCATAGAAAGATGGAAGACGCTAATGCTGAATACATTTCTGAAAAGGTGAACTAAGAGAAAATTCCCTCTTTCGAGCAATGAAAACAAGCGCATTACTTTGTGTACCTAACTTATTATAACACTAATGCTCTCAAAACGGTTAAGGAAAACATCGCGAGGAAACCGGGATATATCCTAGAACTAAAAATTCGAAAACCTGTGACATCTACCTACCGCACTGGGGCCGCGTGGTAGATAGTAGCCCATTCCCTCTCATAGAAAGGAGGGTTTTGTTCCAACAGTGGGAATATAGGCTTATGATTCACACGATTGCTGAACAGGTTCGTAAAGTCAAGTCAGTCAGACTGGAACTGGAAGTCACCCACAATCTAAGCTATGATGATTATTATAAACAGCGGACGTCCCGCGGTTTCACCCGCGTAGTTCCCGTTCCCGTGCGAATACAGGGATACAAAGTAGCCTAGTAACATTCACCCTGGTGAATGTAGCTTTCTGAAGCTGAAAAACATTTGAAATCGACGCAGTAGTTTTTGAGGTTATTCATTACAAACATACACACTAAAATCATTGATATATTAAAAGGAGGCAGATACGGTACGCGCTAACATCGCAATCAGAAAAACATGCACCGAAACTCACACATGATAGACAAGGACAGACATAAGAGCCGACGCTGTTGTGCGAGCGAAATCGCGTTAGCTGCGACTGCGTGCCACCTACAGGCAATGCCTTAGTTTAGTAGGACTATGTGCTGTGACTCAGTACCGTATCTACCTCACATTGATTACATCAATGACTAAAATACAAATCTTTCCTCTTTATAATATTACTAGTATTTGCTTGGGTGCGCGAGCTGCGCGCAGCTCGCGGGGCGTGAAGAGGGGGAGAGGGGGAGCTTTGAAAAATGATTTCGACTAACGCATTGCACCTCTTAATGAATCTGAAAAAAAAATTGTTCCAATGCAGCTCGCGGTACTACCTACCTACTACCTACCTACACCTACCTACTACCTACCTACACCTACCTACTACCTACCTAGACCTACCTTCTACCTACCTACACCTACCTACTACCTCCCTACCTATCACCTACCTACTACCCCCTACTACCACTAAAAAAACATTCCCTAAAGTTTGCTTGTCGTCGCCCCTGAGTTACGCTTCACCCACTCAACCTTCGTTACGCTAAGGAGGTCGCCGGCTCGCTTCGCTCGCCACCTCCCCCCTTCGCTCCACTCGGTCTCGCAGGTTCACTCCACTCAGGACCTACCTACCACCGGAAAGCTATCATGACCTTATCCCTACGCTACGGGGGTCGCCGGCTCGCTTCGCTCGCCCGCTCCCCCCTTCGCTTTACCGGTACCACCATTTTACTTCCCCGAGCCTCCTATCCTATACGAATCTGTAAACAAAAGAGAAAAAAAAGGGGTGAAGACGGGGGGGGGGGGTGAAGACGGGGGAGGGGGGGGAGAGGGGGGGAGTTTCTAAAAATGATTTCGACTAACGCAATGCCCCTCTCAATGAATCTGAAAAAAAAAATGTTCCAAGTCTAGATCCGAAAGGGGGGGGATGAAGGGGGGCATGGGGGTCAAATTTTCAAAATGGTTTTTACTTCCTCAAGCCTCCTCTATACGAATCCCTAAAAAAAAACACGTAATTCTCTTTATTTCCGAGATCCGCCTAAAGGGGGGGGGAGAAGGGGGGCAAGGGGGGCCACTTTGAAAAATGATTTTCTACTTTACCGAGCCTCCTCTATACGAATCCCTAAAAAAAAACACTTCAAGTCTCTTTGTTTCCGAGATACGATAGGGAGGGGGGAGAAGGGGGGGGGGAAAGGGGGGGTTTCGGACTTTTCCCATACTCACGAGAGTGACTTGTTTACGAATCTGTCAAAATATACCCACCTCCCCATCCACCATCTGGGAGATCAATTCTGTCAGTGAGTCAGTGGTAATTTAGCTTTATATAGTATAACTAGTATTGCGTGGGTGCGCGAGCTGCGCGCAGCTCGCGAGGCGTGAAGGGGGGGAGAGGGGGAGCTTTGAAAAGTGATTTCGACTAACGCATTGCACCTCTCAATGAATCTGAAAAAAAAAATGTTCCAATACTACCTACCTACAACTACCTACTACCTACCTACCTACACCTACCTACACCTACCTACACCTACCTACACCTACCTACACCTACCTACACCTACCTACACCTACCTACACCTACCTACACCTACCTACACCTACCTACACCTACCTACACCTACCTACACCTACCTACACCTACCTACACCTACCTACACCTACCTACACCTACCTACACCTACCTACACCTACCTACACCTACCTACACCTACCTACACCTACCTACACCTACCTACACCTACCTACACCTACCTACACCTACCTACTCAACCTTCGTTACGCTTCACCCACTCAACCTTCGTTACGCTAAGGAGGTCGCCGGCTCGCTTCGCTCGCCACCTCCCCCCTTCGCTGCACTCGGTCTCGCAGGTTCGTTCCACTCAGGACCTACCTACCACCGGCAAGCTATCATGACATTATCCCTACGCTACGGGGGTCGCCGGCTCGCTTCGCTCGCCCGCTCCCCCCTTCGCTTTACCGGTACCACCATTTTACTTCGCCGAGCCTCCTATCCTATACGAATCTGTAAACAAAGCAGAAAAAAGGGGTGAAAAGGGGGGGGGGTGAAGGGGGGGGGGAGGGGGGAGTTTCTAAAAATGATTTCGACTACCGCAATGCCCCTCTATATGAATCTGAAAAAAAAATCGTTCCAAGTCTCTTAACTTCCGAGATCCGAAAGGGGGGGGATGGAGGGGGGCAAGGGGGTCAAATTTTCAAAATGGTTTTTACTTCCTCAAGCCTCCTCTATACGAATCCCTAAAAAAAAACACGTAATTCTCTTTATTTCCGAGATCCGCCTAAAGGGGGGGAGAAGGGGGGCAAGGGGGGGCACTTTGAAAAATGATTTTTACTTTACCGAGCCTCCCCTATACGAATCCGTAAAAAACAAAAAATACGGGTCTCTTGTTTTCCGAGATACGATAGGGAGGGAGGAGAAGGGGGGGGAAAAGGGGGGGTTTCGGACTTTTCCCATACTCACCAGAGTTACTTGTTTACGAATCTGTCAAAATATACCCACCTCCCCATCCAACATCTGGGAGAACAATTATGTCAGTCAGTCAGTCAGTGAGTGAGTGGTAGTTTAGCTTTATATAGTATAATATAGTGTAGATAAGGTAAGATTACCTGAAAAGGTACATAGATCAGAAGCTGATAAGGAACAGATCAGAAGTGCCATTGCCTACATATTAACAGACATGAGGATAGTTATTAAAAAACCTTAAACTGCCGAGCACTTATCTTTAGTACTAATCTAACTATACCTACCATTTGCCAGGTAAATACCCTGGCCCCTGTAACAGGGAAACAAATAAGTACCAAGTTATTTCTAGCCTCTATGAAAAGTGAACTGTAGTTTACATAATAGCCTTTTTTTTTTTTGGTGGGTGGAAAATCATCGAATAACCCCCCCCGCTCTTGGGCAGAGCGAAGGGGAGTGTCAGACTTCTACTGACTAAAAACCAACCCATGTTCCTTCTTCTTCGCCCTTGTGTCGGAGCCGCGGTAACCTTTCGATATCCACAGTTACATAATAGCCTAGCCTAGCCTTTGAGAACTCGCGGTTATTTCCACCTTCATCATCCACAGCCCGACTTGCTTGACCCGAACTGGATATACTTAAATAAAAAACCAAAATCTATTTAACTTCAAAAAAATCTATATTTAATTTCATATGGGGCTGCATGGGCACTTAAAAAACGTCGTGAAAACTGCACTTTTCGGGTTGATCGTTTCCATATGGAGAAGAACTGGCTAGAAACTCCATGGTCTCTTTTAAAAGAAAGGCTTCTCTTTGCTTGTGCCAGCCAAAAATATTATCTGCCTATCTCACCGCTGGATTCGGTCGCAGCACTCGCAGCTTTACTCCACCTGCCTGCCTGCAACTCCATTTGAGTACCATAACGCGACTTTCTATAATTTCTCGTCACTGGATTTCGATGTTTGGTACTCGGTCTAGTAGTTTTATGCCGAGCATATTCTATCTTCAGTACCTAAAGTTAAATCCTGGTATCCAGTTGCATATCCCTCTCAGAACGGTGAAGGAAGAACAAAAAAATCGAAGACATGTGACATCTACCAACCCGCACTGGACCCGCGTGGTGGATCACAAAGGCGCCTGGTAAAGAATGCCTTGTGGCGTTAAGTTCGCCTATGTTACAGCCAGCTAACATGCATTTACTTTTAAGATTATACAGATACGTTTAGAGACTGATGTCAAACGTTCAGCGTTTAGTCGCTTAATGCGAAACGCTTTATAAAACAAAATTGCAATCAATATTTTCAGTAAGTAAGTATATAAGTACTAGAATTATTTATAAATAATGTCTGCCTGTATACTTATTAGCTTGTTCGACTGTATCACTCTTGTACATGAAGCTTAAATAATAAATAACGATAAAAGAAAGTGATTTCAAGTTCAAAGCTGCGCTTGCGACTATTGCCCTCTGCAGATATTTTGCAATCTTTATTTATTCATGTTTTACGACATTGATAGCCCAGGATTTTGATAACACAGGCTTGCAATGACGTAGGTTTGTGCGCGAATTACATATGGCGTCATCGATGTGTGCTTAGGAATCTTTCTTTAAAAGGTACCTACAAGGTGTAATTGAAAATACCTAACTCAAAACCTCTTGAGACAGGACAAGATAATGATTAATCGGATCAAACACTTATATGAATAGGTTTGTCGGTTCGATTCCCAGGTGGTTTTGGAATTTTCCATCAGGAATTTCTGTATGAACCAAATGATAGAGCCGTCGAGGTTGCCACATACTGGGCAGACAGAGTTTAGTCATCGACTCGAAAAGAAAGAAAGAAGCAACAGCCGCAAGCGTCTGAATTTCTTTACTGGTACACACGACGGCATATCAAGCTTTACAGTGCGATCAAATTATCTTGGCAGGTCCGAACTTCGTGCAGGTCATTCCTGTTACAAGTTGTAAACAAGTTGTAAACAAGTTGTAAACTTTTAAACATTAGTTGTAACTTACAACTAATGTTTAAAAGTGTAGTAATGTTTAAACATTAGTTGTAACTTACAACTAATGTTTAAAAGTGGGATATTTATTTTATTTGTATTTCTCACTGTTTAAATTAGATATTTTATGATCGTTTAGGTATTGGTTTATCTGGCAATAACAGTTTTCTTCACAAGTTTACATGCGTAAAAGTTCGCAGAGCCTAGTTCAGACCTGCTAAGATAATTTGATCGCACTGTACATTCGCTGCATAACATGACCTCGTTTTGTATAATACATACTTATACAAGCACATCTCTCACAGTACGGGAAATATATTATATTTCCTGTATTGTGAGAGATGTGCTCTTCTTCTTATCGTGTGAGGCAGTAAGGTCTAACGACCCCACACACCCTAGCTAGCTAGCTTGCGGCGGTTTAGAGATGTGCTTATACTCGTATTTCTTGGCTGGTTTGGTCATACACGTTAGATCGACTTTCCCTTACTTCTACCGCGCTTTAGATCGTCGGGAAAACTTGTCATGGATCTATATTTTTTAGAAAACTATAGCTTATAGTAGTCTTGAGAATAAGCAGAAATTAGGAATTTGTCACTTTGGTCTGCAAATGCAAAAAAAAACATATATTGTTCAGTTGAAAACACAAGAAAAAACTAACTATGTACAGTCGAAGCTAATAAGTATACAGGGTAGAGATCTTCATAATTCTATAACACTGAAAATATTGATTGTAATTTTGTTTTATCAAGTGTTTCGCATTAAGCGACTGATGTCAAACGCTGTATCTGTTGACATCAGTCTCTAAAGTTATCTGTATAATCTTAAAAGTAAATACAAGTTAGCTGGCTGTATACTTTTTAGCTTGTTCGACTGTACTAACCATAGGATCTGGTATCTATATCTACAGTAAGTATTTGACCAATTCAGAATGGTCATGCATTTCCATATCAGGCGAATAGCTATAATTAAGTAGGTAATTTAAGGAAAACTGAAGTTGACAGTTCTAGGGCTCCTTAATTGTAGAGTTACGTAGTTATTGCAAAATTGATTCAATGTAAGGTTTACCAATGATTGCAAAACGAGGAAAATCTAGGCATTGCAACATTTCTAAACAGGAAATAATCACACTTTTATGTTAATGCTATGTTATGTCTTTGCCTAAGAATTCTTCAGCATGGACTTTCGATTTTCACTAACGTAGGTCCCTCTAAACTTTTTACTGATGTTTTTTTTTGGATTGGGCTTGGCAAACCGGAGCACTGGATATGGATAAGTGGAAAGAGGGAAAGGAGGCCTTTGTCCGGCAGTGGGACACAAAAGGCTGATAAAAAATATTGTCAATTTTCTTTGAACAACCTCACTATTCCCGAACCACTGCAACTCCTGAAAGACAGAATCAACAGTAGCCCAGTAGACCAGAATCTTTATCTTCTTTTAGCTACAGAGTTTATAAAACTCGTATCAGCGCTTGCCGTTCGCTACGTGCGTTTTTGCACATTCACTATACCTGCATTGCGTATGAAGAAACAAATCAAATTGATTGACCGGATTCTCATAACGTTCTTTAAATAATTTCTTGTACTTACCATCTTCATCTGCTCTGCATCATTTATACTGAATTCACCCCATTCACCTTGCACAAATTTAATGTCTGACATTGCTATCAACATATTTATCTATATCTATAAAAGGCAAATCTGACTGTCTGAGGATCAACGCACAGGCCAATTACTTAGAGCTAGAAACTCAAAAATTTCCTCTTCTGACGTAGGATTCCACTAACGAAGGATTTTTCAAAATTTGAGCCCCAATTGGTGAAATTGGGGATGAAACTTTGTATGTAAAATCGTAATTTTTTATGTTTCCGACATTCACGCGGGTTAAGCCACGTAGTTACGTACTTGTAGTTACGTAGAACAGAAATAAGTGCATATGCATGACTATAATATTAGCTGAACATGCACAACAATATTGTTCTTCACAGAACACATACCTAGTTATGTTAATATTGTGTGCTCGACTTAGTTCAAACGTAATTATTCAAATTTTATATCTCCGAGGCACTTCGAAGATTTGAAAAGGAAGGATGTGTCTATTATTGTTAGATGAGGTTACAATTTCTTAGTACCTACATTTACTCTGCTTTTATTTTATTTTTTGCTCTTGTAGATTGTTTCGTTGGCCGTGTGGTCACAACCACAGGTCACAACTGTCACAAGTGCGGCTGCTGAGCAATAATAGGCTGGCATGAGACATAAATATAACTAGCGGAATGTGGATGTACAGTCGAACAAGCTAATAAGTATATAGGGTAGAGATCTTTATAATTCTATAAAACTGAAAATATTGATTGTAATTTTGTTTTTTTTATCAAGTGTTTCGGAGTAAGCCAATGATGTCAAACGCCATATTGTTTGACATCAGTCTCTGACTGTATATGTATAAGCTTAAAAGTAAATACAAGTTAGCTGGCTGTATACTTATTAGCTTGTTCGACTGTACTATACATACAATACGATTCGAGCAATTACGTACTGTACACACGGCTACACATCAAGCTATACAAAACCAGTTTAATCTGATCGTGCGAAAAGATCTAGTAAAGTGAGGCCAAGATTAACTGGTTTTGTATAGCTTGATGTGTAGCCGTGTGTACTGTGTACAATATCTTTAAATTATAGTCAAAACCTGTCAAAACATAGTGATACAAAAATGTTTACCTGTCAATCACTTTAATTATAACGACGTTAAAAACTTTTTAACAAACTTTTTATTTTGTTTAAAACTTTTTAACTTTTTTTTTTTAAGTCGGTTTTATTCTTTGTTTAAAAGTTTTTATTTTGCACTTTTTAGTGGTTCACATGATCATGGGTCATAATGTGGACGATGTAGTCTTTTTTTTGAGTTTTGTAGATTTTTCAAAAACCGCTTGTCCGATTTCGATAAAAAAAAAAAAATGGGACCATTTGGGAAGTTAAAAAAGAAAAAAAGAAGTTTTTTTAGAAGTTGGTTAAAAAGAAACTAGTTCTTAGAACTCCTTTTAAGTTATAACTAATGATTACAACTAAAACGCATTCACATCTACATTATTTTCTCACGTCCCTAACGAGTCTAAATCATACTGTTTGTGTTTGCCCACACGTCTTTCTCTCCAGGGAGCTACTTAGCCTATCACTGAATAGATGCAGTGACGTTAATTAGTGCAGCCCTATTGTTGTGATTTTGTGATATAGTTTAGTAGCGAGCTTGCGCGTGCGCCGATTGTTGTGGAAATGTGTTAATTTGTGATGTTCTTGTTCTGTGTTTTAGTTTTTGTTTAGGTAGGTAACTTTTTTTGTTAATTTGTAGGTTTTACAGTCGTATTGTTTCTTTCATTTCATCATCATCATAATTTTAGCCGATAGACGTCAACTATTGGTGATAGGCCTCCCCCGGTCAATGTGGCGACACTTGGGGGCCCTAAGTGTCGCCACATTGACTGGTAACAAGAATTTTGCATTCAGACGATATCCTCAACCAGGGCATCCATCTTGAGATTCTTCTTTTTTAGGGTTCCGTAGTCAACTAGGAACCCTAATAGTTTCGTCATGTCTGTCTGTCCGTCCGTCCTCGCTTAATCTCTGTGACCGTTAGCACTAGAAAGCTGAAATTTGGTACCAATATGTGTATCAATCAATGAAAAATGAAATCAAAAAAAGAAACAATCAAAAAATGTTTTATTAGGGTAGCCCCCCCTATAAAAAAAAAATCACTTCCCACTTTACTTATAGGGGGGGCCCCTATAAGTAAAGTGGGAAGTGATTTTTTTTTTAATTTCAACCCTAACGTGTCATATATGGTTGGAAAGGTATTTAAACATGAATAGGGGTTTACTAAAATCATTTTTTGTTAATGTCCATAATTTCGGAAATAATTTATTTATTTTATTTATTTTTTTATTTTAGGAAAGCTTACCTACAGACTAATAATTACTATAATATAACAATCATCATCATCGCTCCAAAAGTAAAAAAAACAATGTGTCCCCTCCCCTCTAACTTTTGAACCATAAGTTTAGAAAATATGAAAAAAATCTGAAAGTAGAACTATAAAAGGACTTTCTAGGAAAATCATTTTGAAAGTGAAAAAAAAACAAATTAAAATATATATAAAAAAATCCAAACAAATATATCAAAACCTTTAAACTCTTAGGTGGGAAGGGGAACACTTATTGTAACGAACGGGAAACTACGGTTGTTTTTCTTTATTCTGAAATCTTGGGATTCTTGAGGGATGTCTTAGAAACAAAAAAAATTGACATAGCTACCGACCCGCACTGGGGCCGTATTTTTGAATCAATAGAATTCCAAATCGTGTACGAAATCGCAGAATTCGTATGCGAATCCGTACGAAATCGCTATTTTTGAATATTCATACCCGTGAATTTTGCAACGAGTGGTCCGACCCGATATTCTACCACTAGAAATGACGGAAATGATGAATTCTGCGATTTCGTACACGATTTGGAATTCTATTGATTCAAAAATCAGGGGCCTGCGCCCGCGTGGTGGATTATAGCCCATCCCTCTTCTAGAGAGGAGGCCCGAGTCCCTGCAGTGGGAACATTAAACGCAGATGATGATGATGATTAAATATCTGTCAGTCTGCTGGATGTATACGCAATGTTTAATTCAAGAATTTAATACCCTTATTTCAATCATATCAACGTATCAGTACTTAACTTCTTCAAACTTCTGCTGAACACCAGTAAAGTAATTCCAGTAAGTATTATTGCGAAAATCACGCGAACAATAAACAAACCATTCGAACGCCCTCAATCATAATAAAACGTATGTACACTTAGTTATTCCGCGTGCGTCAATTAAACAACTGTACTATTGTCCCATAATAATAAATTATACACCGATCAAAAAATGTTTTGCACTTCTTGACTGCCTCATTTTTTTTTTTGCCCCACACTAGGAATTTCTCCTGTATCGTGCCCGTGCGTTCACAAACATAGAAAGTCACATACTTACACAAATACCCAGACCCGAAACAACTATCTGCAGGCCATACAAATATTTGTTCCGTGCGGGGATCGAACCCGCGACACGCAGCGCAGCAGTCCAATAGCTTAGCCACTGCGCCAACCGTGCCGTCATTGGTCTGGTGGTTGCAATCGCGACCACTGAGCATGTAGTCCTGGGTTCTTCGTAGGTCGTGCAAATTGGTATCGGATTTTTTTGACAGGAATTTCTCAGTAGCAGCCACGCAGTCTGGATTTGTGCCCGGTTGATGTATAGGCTCGCCCCCTATAACATGAGACAAACATCACTGGCGAATGTGGGTATACTATTAGGTACTTTTTATGTACACCTCTGTCTGACCCTTTTTTTTTTTCGGTGGGTGGAAAATCATCGAATGACCCCCCCCGCTCTTGGGCAGAGCGAAGGGGAGTGTCAGACTTCTACTGACTAAAAACCGAACCCATGTTCCTTCTTTGCCCTTGCGCCGAGGCCACGTAATCTAGTACAAAATACCGCGGCCTCGACGGGCGTCGGCCCTTGCGGGCCCCTCCTTGCTGACATCTCTTTGAGGCGCGCGTGGAACACGAACGCGCCGCCGACACGGTCTGTTGTCGTCATGACGACGGCCGGACGGCGAGCTAGCCCATTACTCACCGTCCACAGGCCCGCATCTACGGTGGCCGGAAGCCATCACGTGGCCCCCGACGCCCGGAGCGCCTTCCGCGCCTTCCGCGGCGGCTGGGACGTTGAGAGGTTCTCTCACTCTCTCGTTCCGCCACCTCCTTCGCTAGCATCACTGCTTCGCAGAAGGAGGCGACGGCGTCCCATTCCCATTCCTCCTCGCCCCGGACCATGGCTTGCACCAGAGCCGGACGCGAGAGGTCGCCGCCGCCGACCTCTGTCTGACCCTTCGAATATTACTCGTTAGGCGAGATTAGGCGTGATGCTATGTTATGTAAAGTAGTTTAAATTAGCAGTCGAATAGTATGATACTTTTTTTCCTCGCTGTGCGAACCAAAAGAATATTCAAAGAATTCTGTTAATGGTGTACTGTATTAACAATAAGTTTACTATGACTTAGTTGTAAGGGATATCCTCATTAGCATTAACGGTGAATCACGTTAGTTCGATATGGTACTCACTTGTAGATATTTTGTTCTGAAAATGATCGAATTGAATTTGTATGAATGTAAGAGCCTAGAGTAGGGCGTAGAAATGTAGGCAGGCAACCAATGCAATGGACCGACGACATTGTTGGAGTGACCGGAAAGGACTGAATGCGAAATGCTCAAAACCGGGAAGAATGGTACTGGTAATGGTGGTAGGCATTAAGTCCGCCTTTGTACCTTTTGTTTTGTGTGCGAGAAGTTTAAATAAATAAATAATGGTGTGCATAAGAAGAGACCTACACTCAGCATTGGATGGTGAAAAGTAAAAAAAGAGAAAAAAATGTTAAGTGGTTATAAGAGTAGAGGAAGACCAAAGAAACGATGGATGGACTGTGTGAAGGATGATATGCCTAGGAAGGAGGTGACTGCTAGGATGATAAATACTTAATAGGGAGAGAAGTATGGAAGAAGGAGGCATGCTGCGCCGATTGCAAATAAATTGGGCTGCAGGCAGGAGAATGATGATGGTATGATTCGTTCTCTATCTATAGAACTATGAGAGCGAGGGATGATAGAGTGCAGCTATGTTTACGCACTTACTTGTGCAATGTCTTTTCTGTCTTTAACTGAAATAAAAGGAAGTGGAAATTATGTTTTTCCTACTCTTCCGCTATTCCTTTCTGATTAATTTCGTTGCGAGATCCAAGACAGTTAAATTGTTTCTCTGGGACTTCGTTGAGCTTCATTGCCTCGGCGCTTTTCTGGTGGTCGTCAATGTTGATCCTGGATCAAAGGAGTGGCAGTGTTTTGGGATTAGTGATGCGGCCGTTGCGGGCTCTCTTGTGGAATACTGCTTGTCTTCTCAACGATTAAAGTCACTCTGGAGCATTATTATCCTTCTAGAAAATCATTCATCCAATCCAAATCTTCTGAGAAACGCTCGAGCCCCCCCCACAAATAGAATAAAATAACCCGTCGCATCTAAAAGGCACTTAGAACATCTCAGTGTCCTCCAATCATGGAACTAGAATGAACTACTATGAACGAACTGGATATGGCCCGCGATTGTACCACCAGACGAGGCGTACGTACAATTTGCATGCCGCTTCCGCTATTATACTCTGTGTGATCCACAGATTCATTGATCGATGTACTCGTTTGTAAGTGGTTTAATACTTGGGAGTATTATTATTTTATCTAGCGTTCTGAAAGAGTTTAAAAGCTTCTCTCATCATTATCATCAGCCTTTAATGTTACCACTGGTGGGTCACAACTCACAGGTCACAGGTGGCCTGTGAGTTGTGACACTCTCTATACAGTGTAAACCAACACTTCACGAAGCCGTCAACTAAGCATTATGTACTTACATCAAACTAAGTGCTCCTACGCAAAAATTGTTGCTGGGAAACGACTTTTTTATCGGGGTAAAATATCATATTTTAGGGTAAAATTGTGTCCATTAAAAAAGAAAGGGTATCAGAACGGAATGATAAATTACAGGGGATCAGAAAGGAATAAACAAAAGAAAAACATTGGCAGTGGATCGGCTTGGGGGATCAGACCGGAATAACTCAACTCAATGTAGCACTCTTAAAACATTGTGCTAGTGGATGCTTTGAGTAGTAAACGGGTCATGGAGGTAATTTAAGTAAAATTTCAACCTGAAAAACTAGTATTAAAACAAACAGCTGTGAAACACATTAAAACTTTGATCCCCAATATCTTCGTATTTAGGGGGTTCCCAGGAATGGTCTAGACAAAAAAAAATATCACAGAGATTGGGAGAGCAAATGCCCTTCGGCTACATAAAGGGTACTTTTACAGTTTTACACCCTATAAATGAGAGGGAATGGGCTATAATCCACCACGCGGCTTAGTAGATATCACACATGTCCTCGAATTTTTGGTTCTAGGGTTTGCCGGTTTCCTCACGATCTTTCCCTTCACCGTTTTTATGCGCAGTGGTGGTGAAATAAATCATACAAAGTAATGTGCCTGCCTGGGTTCGAATCGAACCCACGACTTAGGTACTGCTGCCCGTAAGTCGGGGCCGCTACCACTGGGCCACCGCTGCTGTGATCCACAGTTTCATAGATAGATGTATCTACTCGTTGATAATAATAATTAATACTTGGGAGCATTGATATAATAAAACCCTTGGGAGCATTATCATTTTATTTATTCTGAAGGAGTTTATAAGCTTCTATGATGAAGGGATTATTTGAAGTCGGTGGAAAGCCGAGCTCGTTGTCTGCGTTACTATGCGAGTTAATCGTGCTGTTTTTTAGTTCATACATAACATAAGGCCTGTAGTCCCCGAAGGCTTAGGCAGAGTGTACTTAATAGTACACCTGTACACCACATTTCGCAAGTTATGTTTAAGTCTGGTAACATGGTAATAGGGGGCGAGCCTATTGCCATCAACCCATCAACCGGGCACAAATACAGAGTTCGTGGTCGCCGTTGAAAACATTCTGGTGGCTGAACCCTATAACACTTTGCCCGACCCGGAAATCGAACCCGGGTTATTTTTGACGTTCAAAAAGTGCTGAATCGCAGTCCAATTTAAATGAATGACTTTTAATTTAGTCAATAGGAAAACTCCACTGTGCCTAATATTGATTGTAACACATGGGCTGTCAAGTGTATATTATGTTCGTTATCTGTCATGATAACAATCTACACTGATTGTGCATTGATTGAGTATTGATAACGATCATTCGGTAGCTTATCTTTGGTAGTTGAAGTTGATGAATGAGCTTGTATCAAACATACATAGTTTAAAATTACACCTAGATAATCTATTGTACAAGACAGGTATACCTGACATTTCGTTGTTATTGTTAGTCCTCAATAAAAGACGGTCTTAACACTTTGCCGGGAGCCAATTTGCAGCAGTCATTCTGGTCGCATTTGCGCTAGTGACCCACCCGGAAAGTCCACTAGCAATACGTGGATCGGAATGGGTATATATGAGCTCTGTCAAAGATAGATACCGTCCATCCATACCTAACGGTTGTTATTTGTAGATCTCTTTTTTTTATATATGGGCTTACTCTTGACCTCAATCTTGCCCTAAGGGCAGAGATGAGGTCGACGATGGAACGAGCTTACCCAGAAGAAGCCTATTTACTCGCGACTTAAATAGATCGGGGCTATATGAACTCGGGAAGACCGACGCAGACAGGGTGTTCCACTCCTTGGCTGTACGAATAATGAAGGACAGCAAAACGCTTCGTACGAATGTGTGGAACATCGACAAGGTATGGGTGATCTTTGACAGTTGTTATAGATAGTCTATACCAAGGGGGGTGGTATCGTAATACTCAGTACTAACTGGGTTGTAGAGGTCAGGTAGGGAGACACTCCATGTAAAATACAGGTGCCAGCTGCATTCGGTTAGACTGAAAGTCGACCCAAACATGGTTGGGAAACATCTAGATAATGAATGAGAAGCTAGATTTTCCCCAAGTTTATAGGCTACTAGCGGACGTCCACGGTTTCACCCGCGTAGATCCCGTTCCCGTGGGAATACAGGGATAAAAAGTAGCCTACGACACTCAGCAATAATGTGGCTTTATATTGGTGAAAGAATTTTTAAAATCGGCTCAGTAGATCCCGAGATTACCCCTTACAATTTAACAAATATACAAACTTTACTTTTTTACAATATTAGTATAGATATTTAAAACTTTTTCTCTGACATTCAAAAGTGCCTGTAATGGCTTAATTGAAATAAATGCTTTGAGTTTCAGTTTTCCGTTATGTCATTTCAACCATAAAGCGACCAAAGGCGCGGGCAAAAGCTAGTTCAGGAAATCATCAGTAGTCTCCACGTTACAGGGTCTAATGCATCAATAAATGTTTTAATGAGTTCAGTTGAATGTGAGGAAGGAAAGCGAGACAAATCAAAATCCAGACGTCCTAAACAGCTAGACTATTATTATATTTAACCTTACTTCTTTCCTGCAAGATGTATGCTGTGGCATTGGTGTGACACTTAAACAAACCAAGTTGGTTCTCCAGAAAATTAATAAATATATATCAGTAGAAGCTTGTACTCCCGATCTCTTGTGCTCACAATTTTTTACATAGGTCTAAACTATATCTGGGAAAATAAAGGAGTTACCTATATTTCCCTCCCTTTTGTATAAGGCGTCGTCGTCGCCGAGTTGGGTTCAGAAAACGCTGGCATAACTTAAATTCATTTCTGGGAAATTGGCCGGATAAACCTGCTCAAAGGAAATAGTGAAACGCTATGGGACATATCTTTGCTCAGCAGGTTGAAAATAAAGTCTAGATATACCTATCTTCAACTTATATTGTCGGCAACCCTGACGACATAGGCCATTCATCAAGGAAAGTTCGCACCAAAATCTAAGAATAGCCCGCAAATCAATCAATTAGTCATATCACGCTGCTAATGACACGTCGCCTACATTAGTGCCTAATTAATTCACTATAGTCTAGCCTGAAACAAGGACTAGTACCATCGGAATTCATGGCGCATGGCTCTTCCTCAATGCGAGGTGGAAGGTCACAGAAAGGATTGTATAACGGTCAAAGGTCAAAGACTGCTCCGTCGGGTTTGCGGGTTGTTCGAAAGAGATACCGCGGCCTCGACACAAAGGGCTAAGAAGGAACATGGGTGGTTTTTAGTCAGTAAAGTTCTGACACTCCCTACCGCTCTACCCAGAGCGGTAGGATTCATTTGGTGATTTTCCAACCTCCATAAAAAAATAAAAAGGTCGCAAGACTGCTGAGTATGAAGTCCTGAGTTCCTGGGTCTGGCAAATTGGGTTAGGGGGCAACTGGCCTCTGGTCCGCGGCCCAGATTACACGGAGTAGGAACAGTAGTGGAAAAGTCGGCAAAATGTGTGGGCCAGAATACCATGGGCAAAAAGTATCGTAGTTAACGTTTAGTCCACTCTCGGCCTCTCGAAATCGACCCATTGGAATTGTTATTAGGGTTGTCCTTTAGGAATTTCTCAGTAGCAGCTACGGAGTCTGGATTTGCCCGGTTGATGGCAATGGGGTCGGTTCCTGTGACATGGGACTTTAACATAAAAGGTGAAATGTGGGTGTCGGGGTACGTAGCGAGTTGTCGGGTGTTTGTTGAGTAGAAACGAATGTTTATGTTGAACACTATTTATTCGCGTCTCACACTCAAACTGTTCTTAATGTTAAAATGTTAGATGAGATGATAATGTTACTTAAAATGTTCTTAAACTGCTAATTGAATGTTGTTGAATACACCCGGCTAACGCGGTAGACAAAAGTGCACTGAAATATCTATACATATAAAATACTAAGTAATGAAATTAGGTGAGCGCGTCACGCCGAGAGTGCAAGCTAAGGTGTTCGGTGAAAACACCGAACATATTCCGGGCCACGAAAGGCAGGAGATGCTGTGAGGAAACAATGTTATGTTAGTAAAATAATGAACATGATGGAAATGTTTACAAGGTGAATAACAATTCAACTTAAGACTAAAATGTTAGTAAACAGAAGTACAATTTTGAATTAACTTAAGAGCTAATTGTTTCTATTCTAGGCACGTGAGGACACGCCCTATTCACCATTGTTTTGTTTATTTCACTATAAGTATGTGACGCACTAGGTTCACGTTCACTAATGTTTTGCCGCGCACTGACACTAACACTATTGACATTCACATCACTAACACTTCTGGTTGGCTGAAGCTCCATGTCAGACGTGATGTGGACGCGGCGCGCACGCCTGCGCAACCACCTGTACAGCAGCGCCGCTGCTGTACAGGTGGTTGCGCAGGCGTGCGCGCCGCGTCCACATCACGTCTGACATGGAGCTTCTCGAATGTTTGGTTTGGTAGACTCTTAATAAGTTCGTTCATGATAAGAACCTCAGATTCGAATTCAAAATTGTTGTATGTCGAAGAACAGTTTATGTTTATCATCCCCTTACAGCTGTTTTCCTTTTGTCCCACTCCGAAGATGACTCCCTTACACCTTCGTCTCTGGATACCTAACATCTGAGCCGCTTGCTCAGTTATTAAGGATATCTGGGACCCTTGGTCGATCAAGGCGCGCAAGGTTTGGTAAGTTCCATCCACACCTTTGACCTTCACCAGGGCCGTCGCTAGCAATATCTCTCCCTTTTCATTTTGGGAAGCATTGACGGTGCCCGACACGGGTTCATTGTCTTTTGTGTTTTGTTTCGCACCGTTGTTGCCGCTTGACGACGGAGTTGATGCGTTCGCTAATTTTGCAAATGCGTCATGTAAAATGGTGTTATGTTGATTTTTGCATTTTCGACATGTTAAGTTGGAGGTGCATTGATTTCCGAAATGGCTAAATAAACAATTTGTGCATAGTTCCAATTTGTTTGCTGTTTTTAGCCTTTGCTCGTCACTCATTTTTAAATATGTTTTGCAATTATAAATGCCGTGTTGGTTATTGCAAAGAGGACATTTTTTGTTTGAAACGTGCATCGATTTCGCAACTGTTCTATTTCCGTTGCTTTCGTTGTTTTTTGCTTGATTGTTTGAATTGTTGTAATTATTTTTCTTATTGTTCGATGTTTGATTAGAATAATTGTTTTGATGAGAAGACTTCGCAGGCACACTATCTTTACGACGAACTGTTTCCAGAGATGTAAATTTTGTTTCTAGAAATTCTAAGAACTCCGCCAGAACCGGCAGTTCTTTTGAATTCTTCAGGGACTCGATGTAGTCCGTGTACGTTTCTGTGTCGAGCTTTTGACCCAGAACGTGTACAATCATAGGGTCCCACGATGTTGTGTCGACTCCTAAGTTTTTGATGGCATTAAGGCATTCTAGCGTGGTGTCATGCATTCGCTTGATCTGTTGTAAAGATTGCTGTTGTATGTTCGGCAGGCCTAGCAAAATGTTCATATGGGACGAGAATATAAGTTTTTTGTTGTCATACCGATGGGTGAGAATATTCCAGCACACCAAATAGTTATCGGTACTTATCGACAGATGTTGAATTAGCTTTTCAGCTTCTCCACGAACCTTACCCTTTAAATACTGCATCTTTTGACCGTTTGACAACGAGGGGTTGTTGTGAATGACTTCTGTGAACAGGTCTCTGAACGACACCCATTGGTTGTAGTTCCCGTTGAAGTTCGGTATCTCCAGTTGCGGTGTTGATTTCTCCCTGTGTGCTACCGACCACATTTTTGTGTTAATAGCTCTTTTCAGGTTGTTAAATTTGGTTTCATACTTATCGTACATGTTGTTGTATTGTTCGTTTTCTCCCTCCATTTCGATCTCGATGTCCCAATGTAGTTTGTCGATAGCTGACCATCTAGCCTGTAGTGACCTCAATACATCCTCAAATTCCCACTTATCGGAGATAGAGTCCACATCTATGTTTACGGTTGTACGCACAAATGCTTTAAAATTCGCATACTGTTTTTTCAATAACTCATCTACCTTACTGTTTGGCTCCATGTTAGGCTTCTGAGCTGTTCGGTCGCTCAGCTGCCTAGGGAAACTCGGTCCCGCCTCATCACCTGTTCTACCTTCTGCACGCGTACTCGTTGCAGAGGGTGATATGTCTCGAGCTGTTTTTTGCTCACCTGTTGATAGACTTCCTGTTTGCACGAACCGCAGCTGATACTGCTGGTTGATCAACGCCTTGGTTGACTCATACGCCGTACTTGTTTTCTCATACTCGCGGTTGGTAAAGTAAGCATCAGTTTTACTTACCTCCGCCTCAATTCGCTCATGATTAACCTGGTAATCCTTCCAATAATCCTCCAAAGTTGTAAGCCTCCGCTTGAAGTAATCTACTGTTTTCCTATCAGCACTATCCTTCTTCAAGTTGATAGCAAGTTTAATGATGCTATCATAGATCATTGATTGCGTTTCAATGATCTCCGCCATTGTTGTGGGGTTGTAGTAGGATGCTACTGACTAAAAATAAGGAAATTTATTACTTGTATTCCCGCTGTTGTTGTACTCAGCGTCTGCTGCTACTTCACTGTTCTGCTCCAATGTTTGCTCCGACAGCTCCACGACGTACACACACTGTTACGATAGTTCAGACCTCGCACACCAAAATTCCGATTTACCGAAATTACGCGACGCGTGATCCGGTTCGAAGGACCAAAAATATGTCGGGGTACGTAGCGAGTTGTCGGGTGTTTGTTGAGTAGAAACGAATGTTTATGTTGAACACTATTTATTCGCGTCTCACACTCAAACTGTTCTTAATGTTAAAATGTTAGATGAGATGATAATGTTACTTAAAATGTTCTTAAACTGCTAATTGAATGTTGTTGAATACACCCGGCTAACGCGGTAGACAAAAGTGCACTGAAATATCTATACATATAAAATACTAAGTAATGAAATTAGGTGAGCGCGTCACGCCGAGAGTGCAAGCTAAGGTGTTCGGTGAAAACACCGAACAGTGGGTCTATTATTAGGTATGTTCTACATCTCTGCCTTACCTTTTTGGGTTTACAGGTGTGATTTTATGTTATGTTGTTGTTTAAGTTAATAGCGGCACTCCAAAAAGTTACAATAACATAGTACTTACAAAAAGTTTTACAGCGCCATCTATGACAAAAATGATGAACTAATAAAAAAATACTTTAAATAATAGAAAAACCCGTATACCGATAGGGCTGAAAGCAGTTCATACCTGAGTTATCGTTCTTGCGACCACCAGAACAAAAAGGCAGTCAAAGAATTCATCAAAGTAGGTATGTTTTTGGAAATGTATAGCTTGATGTGTAGCCGTGTGTACGAGCCTTTTTGTACCAACTAATAATGGTATTTGACCATGGAGCAAAATAACCAGTGGAGAGCGCGTGCGGGGGCTACCGCGGGCGCCAAAGACACGCTATATCAAGCGTACGCGGCGAAATTTTGCTCAGTCGCAAAAATTGTAGGCTAACGCACGAACGTCACGCGCTCCCGTTTTGAAAGCATTTATTACGAAAAATAATGCCTAGTTGTGCAATTAAATGGTGTGGAAAGTGTACTACAACTTCAAGTTACACAAAAGATGGGATAACATTGCACAGTTATGTGGTTTTCTATTCAATTTTATCAAAACAATGAAAAATGAATCATATAATTGCTGTCTCTTTCTGGTACACTGATTTGCACTAATGCAGTTGTCTCTTTCTTTCATGATAGTGATGTTCGAGTTCGCAGTATCGCGACGGTTTATGGTATCGATATAATTTAAAATATAAGTTCATAAAATACCTTACATTTTTAAGTTTCATTATTGCTATATTTTCAAATATGCTTATTCCCTTGGCTTTACTCGCAAATGTGTATAATACTGGCATAAACTTGTACATAACAGTAAAAAAATTAAGTGTATGATATCTCTGCCTGCCTTTTACACAAAATTTAGACGCGTTGCTTGGAATCTATTTGAATCATTGCAATCCTAGAAAAATATGTTTTTTTAAATGTTTTTATATAGGCCAGTGTAGGTATGGAACAGACGTTATCAATTTTAGTTTTGGAGTAAAGGTGGCCAATACGCGCATCGGCATGTGAACACATTGCTGGCAGTGGCGTGCGTGCAGAAAAACGGAGGCAAAGGCCTATGAAAAAACTGACACGATAGGGATAAAAAAAATTTGGTTGGATTGTGTAGCCTGGCTATGAAACGAGGACTTAATTTTTTTGATTACCAATTTTATTGCAGTATCGGGTTAACCTGCGCCATATACACCATTTAGGATCCGATAAGCATGGTCCTACGATGCACCGTTTCCGAGTTATGGGCGTTTTAAATTATTGTACCAAAATAAGTTAAATACAAATAATATCTTGAAAACGGATCGTCCTAGGCAAAAAATGACCGAAATTAGACAAATAGTTATAATACTAATAAGTCAAACGATTATCGATATCGATACTTTTTCAATTACTTTTTTGGAATCCCTAGAGAATGAGTTGTCATTTGGTTGTCAGTTCGTCAACCAATCACAGAGTCCGAAACGTACCTCTCCCCCCGCAGTATATTAGTGACTTTGATTTAGAACTAAAACGTGCCCATACTTTCTCCACTGGTTATGTGCTTCATGTATTTGACCGATTCCAGTTGGAACTTTGATGAAATTATGACACAGTAGCAGGGCCAGCAAAGTAGTCTAGACTTGTCTCCGGTTGATGGTCAATAGGCTCGCCTCCTATTGCATAGGTAGGACTTAAATATAACTGGGGAAATGTAGGTGTAGTTAGTAATGGGTACACCTCTGTTTAAACCATGGGGGATTACAGGCGTGATGTTATGTTATTAGGAAGGGTTCCGGGCCCTCAATTCCTTAAATATGAGCCTGACCTCGAGTGCCCAGACATTCAATTTATCCAATCAAATCTCAAATACTGATGGCACTTCATTTATTGAATTTATCAACTTTAATAAATAATACAACACGATTATAATTTAATAGCTTATGGCTGCGACTTCGCCCGCGTATTGTTCGATAATTGTCCCACGGAATCATACTACCGGGATAAAAAGTATCCTATGGGTTAACCCAGGTTATTTTATTTATTTTTTATTTTATTTATTAGGGAAAACAAACAATTACACATTAAGACTTACATAGAAACATAGGATACAGAAATAATACAAATGTGAAATCAACCACGTTTTCCACAGATACATAGTGAGACAATTTGGTAAATTTAACATTAGCGTTGTAAACAATAAAAAGAGGAACATAACATAAAAATTAATAAACCACATATCATATTATCAACAAAGCATAAAGCTGCAACAGTGCCGCAGAAGTGTTAATACTGTGTCACGTTAATTCTTCAAAATGTTAAGTAAACTTAGTCGAAACTTTCTATGTGGTAAAGCAAACAGATCCAAACTAGAGAAGTTCTTATTAAAATTGACAGCAATGCGACGAAGAGGCGCACGCAAGCCGGCATTTGTACGACTGGAAGTAGTGGCAAATACAGGTCGTGCGCGCACCTCACGTCCCTGGCATGTTCTGGGAACTATATAACACAACTTGTTACTAATACTCAAACAATCATATGAGTTATTACATAAGTCGTATAAAAATGTAGCTTCAAGAAAAGTACGCCTTGAATTCAAGGAAAGCAGGTTAGGTTATGAACCATATTTGCGCTAAACATCCGTTCAGTAGGTAGTTTTTTCCTCTTTCTTCCTTTCGAACTCTTCCTCTTTCTTCCTTTCGAACTCTTCCTGTCTTTCCCCTTCTCTGGCCAATCAGTCAGGAGTAGTCAGGAACGAGTTCAAAACGTCACCCCAGTGTTTTTGTGTCTGCCTCGGTGACGACACTGACGACGACCGTTTTCATGCACCCACTGTGTTATGATTCTGGCCCATCTGTCCTGAGAGCCATCCTGGAGATGGTGTGATGTTTTGCTGTGTTATTTTATACTTAAAACTTATAAAACTTAGACCTAGATTGACCCATAATAACTTACCGAATTAGTATGATGATAGAGTTGTAGTCGTATGTAGTACCTACGTCCCTTTTTGGCAGGGTTTTTTTTTACTTTTCCCCACGTGGTTGCGCTTACAAACATTCCAACAAAATCCCAAGACCCAAGACAACTATTTGTAGGCCATACAAATATTTGTTCCGTGCGGTGCGGGGCGGGGATCGAACCCGCGACACGCAGCGCAAGTCAGCCGCTGCACCAACTGTGCCGTCCTTCAAAATCGCCTTTGCTTTTGATACAAAGATTTGCGCGGACGCATCGCACGGCTGGCGTCTCGCAAAGGAAGAATCATAATGGGTAATTTGTACGCTCGTAAGGGGAAGACGGTGCGCGTTTCCATTCAACGGTACGGCACGAGATTTTTATTAAATTGCTATACTGTAATATATTATTAGCGTGTTCACCTACTTCTGGGTCCTGTCAACCTGTGTATGTCTCAGGAATTTTTAGATTAATTTTATTTTACAAGTTTTTTTGTTAAATTGCCAATTTTTTTTTTCTCATTTGGAAGAGACAGTAATGAACTAAAACTTACTTACAATTTAAAATACTCTTACTTGAGACAAAATGGAGATTCAACTTTATTTCGATGAAATAAATTGGAACATGCGATTCAATGGTTTCGTGTTACGCTCAAGTTATACATAAATGACACATGTAACGGGCTTTAACATAAACTTTTAGCATGGATTCATGATTCATCCCCCAGGGTTGACGAACTTCATGGTTATAGAAAAAAAAAAGCAAGCAAGAAAGCATCTAATTAAATTAAGTACCTAATTATTCACACAATTAAAATTTATGAACTACTGTATATTTTTTTTAAACTTACGACCAATAACTGTACCGGCCGGAGGTTCTAGAACCATGTTCTGTTGAAAAACATGTTTATCCCTTATATTCCAACTGCAAATGTAAGTTCGTAGTTCGTACGCACAATATTGAGAGATTTTACATGTTATTTTAGCACCGACTCTATAATATGAAGTCTAACTAATTGTGTGAACTAATTTCTGTGTGATGAACAATTTTCATCTATTTTCTTAAATATCTTTAAAAGTGTTTATCTTAAAATTATTTAAAAAATATATTTGAGATCATCACAATAAGCCTTTTCATTTGATATATCACACGGTAGAGTTTACAAAACTTAAAAATAAAAATGTTAAGCTCCGTTTTTTACCTTTTGAGGTACGAAACCCCAAAAAGCGTGATAATACGTTACGTCTTCTGTGTAATACACACAAACATCATCTTACCTTAAACTTGACTCCCGTCACGTCATTACCGTAATATCGTATCGTGTCTTACAATGGTCCCGCACACAACGGTATCACTCACGGTCGACTATACTTCCTCGACACGTTGTAACATTTGTATCAGCTCCTCGCGACCTGACAGAAATGCTCTCAATGATTCATGTAAGAGATAGTACCGTGATACACTTGTAGGCTGAGTAGAGATCTAAATTATACTCATCTAAATATAAATGATTTTTGGTGGTTCGCCTTCTTTACTTACAATATCTCCAGTGTTCATGAGTTTTGTCAATGAGTAATTTCTGAGTAGCAGCCACAGAGTCTGGATATGTTTGTGGATGATGATAATAGATTAGCCCACAATTACGTAGAACTAAAACATTACTGGCGAAAAGTGGGTACACTGTAGCTACACCTCTGCTTAATCACTTAGGGGAAAAAGTGTGACATTATGTTTATGCTCTCTCACGTTATGTCTTCTCTTTAATACACACACACAAACTTCATCTTACCTTAAACTTAACTTCCGTCACGTCATTACCGTAACATCGCATCGTGTGTTACAATGGTCCCGCACACAACGGTATCACGCACGGTGGACTATACTTCCTCGACTCGTTGTAACATTTGTATCAACTCCTCGCGGCCTGACAGAAATGCTCTCAATGACTCTTAAACCTGACTCCCGTCACGTCATTACCGTAATATCGTATCGTGTGTTACAATGGTCCCGCACACAACGGTATCACTCACGGTCGACTATACTTCCTCGACTCGTTGTAACATTTGTATCAACTCCTCGCGACCTGACAGAAATGCTCTCAATGACTCACGCAAGAGATAGTACCGTGATACATTTATTTATTTATTTATTTAAACTTTATGCACAAGTAATAAAACCGTACAAAGGCGGACTTAATGCCTTGGGCATTTTCTACCAGTCTACCTTTGAATGGTCTATCATTGATCTCATAATTGTTGATTGATGACAAGCCAAAATCAACAATTAAGAGATCAATGATAGACCATTCTGACACTATTGAATAGCAGACTCGGGGCCCAGGTCGCGTGCTCTAATACCATCAGTTTCTAGTAATTGAGTCATTATCACCAACAAATCGATTATTATCGATCGATTTCCGTCTGTCGCAAGTTTTTAGTAGTGTGTGTAGTGTAGTAGTGTTTTAAGTATTTAAACTCTTAAGAATTCCTGAAATCTAGGTCAACTGACCTAGGAAGCCACTGAATCCACACTGAGGTCACTACACCATGCCTTGCGTGCTCCGTAATGATGACAGTTTCCCCCAGTTGAATCATAACATGGACGAAACAATTACTTCCGCAGATTATTTCTGCTGACACATAGTTGCGTAGAGACGTAACCGTGACCCGTAATATGGCTGAAGGTAAAAGTACACCCCATTGGGCCTGCGGGTTGTTCGAAAGAGATACCGCGGCCTAGACACAAAGGGCTAAGAAGGAACATGGGTGGTTTTTAGACAGTAGAAGTCTGATACTCTCTACCGCTCTGCTCAGAGCGGTAGAGAGTCATTTCATCATCATCATCATCATCAGCCTATAATGTTCCCACTGCAGGGACTCAGGCCTCCTCTCTAGGAGAGGGATGGGCTATAATCCACCACGCGGGCCCAGTGCGGATTGGTAGATGTCGCATATCTTCGAATTTTTGGTTCTAAGATATGCCGGTTTCCTCACGATGTTTTCCTTCACCGTTTTGAGAGCAGTGGTGATGAAATAAATTACACAAAGTAATGCGCCTGCCTGAGTTCGAACCCACGACCAATTACTGTTCGTAAGTCGGGGCCGCCACCACTGGGCCACCACTGCTCTCGAGGAGTCATTTGATGATTTGCAAACCTCTAAAAAAGAACAAAAAGGCAAAAGTACAATATCAGATACCGCACTACCTCCTGTAAAGCCATCAAATGCATTCGCTGTGCCCGAAATCGTCTTGATGGCATCATCATCATCATCACCCTAAACACACTGGACACTACCAATAGACTTTTACTCTGCTGATGCCTAGTAGCACACCTCCGCTGCGAAACTCAAAGGGCGAAACCGCACGCTGTGAGTTGTAAGTTCTTTGGCGGCGAAACAAGATCGAAATTACCTGCTCTAACGTACAAAACTGACTATGATGTTGTCTCTTTATAACACGATTTCGCTCATTTGCTCAGGAGCCGTCTACATCTCCACCCGTTGACCGTAGTACTATATTTAAAATGTCACTTACGGGAAAGCTTAAAACAGACCGTAGTACTGTAAGTTGTACAGCGAAACTCGCGCATCGGTTTCGCAATTGTTGTTTTGCAGCGGAGGTGTGCTACAGGCATGAAGACTTCAGTCGTCACTTACTTGGTATTCCGTCATACATAACATAACACCACGCCTGGCACGCATGATACAATTGGTGTACCTAATAGACAGACACACAATTTCGCCGGTTTAATGGGCGAGCATATTGCCATCGGCTGGGCACGAATGCAGGCTCCGTGGTTGCTACTAAGAAATTTCTGTTGAAAACCCCCATTACAAATTGTCCGATTTGGGAATCGAACTCAGTATCACAAGCTCAGCAGGCGCGATTGCGACCACTAAACCCACTAGTCGACGAATCCAACATTTACCATGTTTCTAAAGATACAAAGATCTATATATATATATATATCTATATAAATAAAGAGAGAAGTCCTGACTGACTGACTGACTCATCAACGCCCAGCCCTTGGACCTAGAAAGCTGAAATTTTGCACAGAGGTTCCCTTTATAATGTAGACAAGGAATAAGAAAGGATTTTTCGAAATTCAACCCCTAAGGGAGTTAAATAGGGGATGAAAGTTTGTATGGAAAATCGTCATTTTCACGCGGGCGAAGCCGCTGGCAAAAGCAATATAAATTAAGAAACCACAATATAAAAAAGCCGCAAAAAAACTACATAGGAAACCTATTAATTTGTACCAGCAATTAATAACTGTGGTAACTATCGATCTTGTATTGATTTCCTTCATTATTTCAAATTAGTCCATACAAGGAAATGTAGTGGTTTCCCGATATTGCAGTGCCTATTACTGGTAATCTACATGCACTATTTATTGATATTTTTCTTTCTATTGTGCTACCTACTAATACTTTTATTGCGTTACATAACATACCTCTATTCGGTACACCACTGCCTTACCCTTCGGGAATTACTGGCGTAATGTTATGTTTCTTAAAGTACCTTCGATGCTTAGTACTGGGTAATACTGGTTGTCAGAATTTCAGGCCACTGACTACCTGTAACGACTGCTAAAGATCTACAAATGTAAGCCATGACCTGTTGCTTCTGTCATCTGTGGCCAGGACCAACAGTTTAATGTGCTTTCCGAGACACGAAGGAAACTCGGTATATAATGGGCGGTCACCTATCCACGGATCAACCTAGCAAAGTGCGGCTAAACCTGGATATTATCTATATAAATAAAGAGAGAAGTCCTGACTGACTGACTGACTGATTGACTGACTGACTCATCAAAGCCCGGCCCAAACTCTTGGACCTAGAAAGCTAAAATTTTCAAATTCAACCCCTAAGGTAGTTAAATAGGGGATGAAAGTTTGTATGGAAACGTCATTTTCACGCGGGCGAAGCCGCTGGCAAAAGCTAGTATAATATGTATGAATTGTCTTAAAGCACGTAGGGGAAAAGTACCTATACAAAAACATAAAGGACCTAAAGGTCCTTATGTATACAAAAACATATGAATTAAAAAAAAATGTAATAAACAATGATCTTCAAAGCAATCATGTTTATCATGGTCCTCAATTTACAAAGGTGCTGAGGATACCCGCCACAGCATTATGAATATAAATGAGTTTAATACCCTTAGGATGACGATGGCAATTTGCTTATATATGTGTATTTTTTTTTTTAATTTTTTTTTTTTATTTTGGCAACAAACAGTCATGTACTTACAAACAATATTATCTAAGAAAGAATTGGTTCCTTACAAAAGACCTTTAATGCCGACAATGTGGTATAGTTCTAAAAATATGTACAATAAACTCTTAATAAGGAAAGACGTGCAAGAAATACATATATTAATTTTTGTGTCAGAACTAATGTTCAATGCAACTTAATTTACAAAGTAAACTGAAGGTAGACAAAGTAAAAAAATAGAATGAGTTAAAATTTTGTGACATATCTACTTTTAAGTTTCTGTTTAAGGCTATTAAGAGAAATGTTAAAAAGATCTATGTCTGTAAATTCTCGGTCATGTAGACGGTATATGCGACGTTAACTTTAACTAAAGAGCTTTTGGTCCAAAGAATCCTAACTATTTGTGTGTCATTTTAAGAGTTCTGTACCTCGAAAGGGAAAAAGACGAAAACCTTGACTAAATAATCTCTCTCAGATCCAGCCTGTCCCTTTGCTGCCCTCCCCCCCCCAGTGACGCTTTAAGCCGATGTTCGTGCCCCACAAGGGGTGTTCTTAGGGAGCTGTCGCTTAGTATAAGTTTTCATGACCCGGCTGGTGGCCTTACACTCAAGGCATCCACAGGACTTGACCGGTTAAGAAGAAGCCAGCCTGATAGGTTGACCAGCGAGATGACAATTACAAAAAATAAGTTTTTTCAACATCTTTTTTAATCATCATCATCATCAGCCTATATTGTTCCCACTGCAGGGTCTCAGGCCTCCTCTCTAGGAGAGGGATGGGTTATAACCCACCACGCGGGCCCAGTGCGGATTAGTAGATGTCACATTTCTTCGAATTTACATTTCTTCGCTTTTAATGGCTTAACCTAATAAATTCCTTAAAATTTTGCACTCTACATCCTCTCTCAAAACGGTAATATCTAGGCTCAGAATACAGAAACGAGGTACCAACCCGCACTGGGCCCGCGTGGTGGATTGAAGACTATTATGCTTATGCTTTATTATTGAGCGACTCCGCTGAATTAATCATTAATTAGCATCCCCATAAAGAAAAGCTTACTCACAAATATTCACCCTGGCAACGTCATACATCCGCGAGAAAATCACGTGAATTCATTACCCCCGTCATTAGGCGGCAATTATCGCGCTATTAGAGGTGGGCCAACGATAACCGGCGTTGTTATCGATAACGGAGGACGCTCTAACTGTTACGACAAACTGTGGTAATGTGTGAGGTAATCATTGTAAGGCTGTGATCTAAGAGGCGTTAAGAGCGATTTTCAGATGAAAATTGAGGTTCGATTTTTGGAAAGAAGTTTTTAAGGATTTTGTAGAGACCCTACTTTTTACCCGACTACGGCGAAGCCAAAAGGAAGGGTAATGATTTTGGCAGTCTATGTATGTATGTATATATGTATGTATGTATGTATGTTCCACCGTAGCGCCTAAACTACTGAACGGATTTTAATAAAGTAGGTGTGAATAGATTCGTAAGAATAGCCCGGGTGACATAGGCTATATAAATTTTATATATTCTTTTTATGACGGAATTTAAATGTCAAAAACTTACCTCAAAAAATATTAATTTGTGATAATGATAGCAAGTTTGGTATCAAATGAAAGGTCGTGGCGAGCACATTACAAATATGTATTATATTATAGTTTAAGTACACACAAAAATAAAATTCAAATAAAAAAAATAAGTTCAAAAATCTAAAACCCGACTACTAACAAAATCGCGGTCTTAAAAGTAGAAAACAAGAAAATAATTCTTGTCTGATATTCTTCGTAGTCGCATGCCACCTTGCTAATGACAATTAGCAGCAGACTTCTGTATCAATGAGAACGCCATGAAGGAGCATCAGGTATCAGTGGCATGCGACTACGAAGAATATCAGACAAGAATTATTTTCTTGTTTTCTACTTTTAAGACCGCGATTTTGTTAGTAGTCGGGTTTTAGATTTTTGAACTTATTTTTTTTTTGTTTATTAGCCTGTTTGTGTTTCCCACTGCTGGGCCAAGGCCTCCCCTGTCTCCTACACAACCTCTCTTTCCTGTGCTATACTTATATGTCCATGTTCGCTCCGCGGACAAGATCGTCACACCACCTTCATCGAGTTTACCTCCGAGACCCTGCTATGATGGATAATTTGGATAGATAGGGATAAAAAAAATTAAACAACACGCCTCCCCCGAATGATAAGACAGAGATGTGTCCTTAACCATTGCATGAGGTCTTTGATTCCATTCCTGGGTCGGGCAAAGTCATCATCTTTCTGCCCTTACCCCATTCTATGTAGGATCAGCTTCGGGGCAACACCATATGTACGTAAGAAATGGGTAATAAATTAAGTGGCTACGTCATTAAAAATGTTATTGCACTTTGTTTTAGTACAAATATTGCTTTTTACCCGACTACGGCGAAGCCAAAAGGAAGGGTAATGATTTTGGCAGTCTATGTATGTATGTATGTTCCACCGTAGCGCCTAAACTACTGAACGGATTTTAATAAATTAGGTGTCAATAGATTCGTAAGAATAGCCCGGGTGACATAGGCTATATAAATTTTATAAATTCTTTTTATGACGGAATTTAAATGTCAAAAACTTACCTCAAAAATATTAAATTGAGATAATCATAGCAAGTTTGGTATCAAATGAAAGGTATTGGCAAGCACATTACAAATATGTATTATATTATAGTTTAAGTACACACAAAAATAAAATTCAAATAAAAAAATTAAGTTCAAAAATCTAAAACCCGACTACTAACAAAATCGCGGTCTTAAAAGTAGAAAATAACAAGAAAATAATTCTTGTCTGATATTCTTCGTAGTCGCATGCCACCTTGCTAATGGCAATTAGCAGCTGACTTCTGTATCAATGAGAACGCCATGAAGGAGCATCAGGTATCAGTGGCATGCGACTACGAAGAATATCAGACAAGAATTATTTTCTTGTTATTTTCTACTTTTAAGACCGCGATTTTGTTAGTAGTCGGGTTTTAGATTTTTGAACTTATTTTTTTTATTTATGTCTGTCTTTACTTACAAGTTTTTCTAATCGTACTGTTTTGTACCATTTACTTTATGAGTCTTATGAGATATGTTTACAATTAAATATTTGATTTGATTTGTCCTACGGAGTTCACTGATGGTCGATCACTTTTCGACTCTGTTACCTAAAACATAACGCTGAAAACTCTCAGACTGTGGAAGAACTCGGTAGTACACACGGAGACACAGCAAGCTATAGATATCCTGTATAACGTGACCTCACTTTTTCTCAGTGCCGGTACATTGAGAGATCAGAGAATTTGGTTAAGTATCACTTGGTCGTCGTACCTACCTGCCTACCAAATCGACGTAAGTTAACAAAAATATTATAATCAAAATTATTTACGGTTTTCGGGCCATTTCAAATTGCAATAGGATGTAAACATACAAATTAATGATTTCTTATTTGAATACTATAGTAATTATTGGGCTTCATAAAAAGCCGACCCCAACATAGTTAGGAAAAGGCCAGGCAGGTGATGATGGTCTTCGTAAATAGCGATGCACATTCACAAACAAAAATCAAATTATTTATTTTGTTTAAATATGGGTACACACATAAAGATGAAACACCACAATAAAACTAATACCACAATAAACCAAGCTACCCTAACAGGTGAGCAAAAACTAATACAGTCCAAAAACTAGTAGACCCCTCTTTGCACACATCTTGCCCTCTTCTTCTATATACGATGGGTCAGATAACGCTGGGCACGGAATGTACATAATACAAAAAAAATATTGAAGGTTTAACTCTTGATGATGTTGATGATATCATGATTGCAATAAAAAGTGACCCTTATACATTTTTTTCAAAGTTTATAAAGACTAATGATCATTTAAAAATATAAAAAAATTGTAGCCCACCGGGAACAGGGTCCGAGCTACCGATGGTCAGGGCTCTTCAGAGAGGAACCTCTTGGCAGAAGTTCTGCCTTCTGAATCAAGCCCTTGATCTAGCTACCAAGCGAGAGTCTCCTCAGATGTTGGTCGAGGCTATATAAAAATTAAATTCCTGTCTTTGCACAAGGGCAAAGAAGGAACATGGGTTCGGTTTTTAGTCAGTAGAAGTCTGACACTCCCCTTCACTCTGCCCAAGAGCAAGGGGGGTCATTTCATGATATTCCAAACACCAAAAAAAAGGCTATTTATTTATTTATTTATTTATTAGGCTTCTCAACAATGAGTACACTGTTACAATTATAATTTGTACATTGCAAACTTAAGACTAAGCGCCTCATTACTTACAGAGAAGCACAGCATGCACTACCTTACGCGCATAGAATTACACAATTGTACGTATCTTGTGAATGAAAATAAATTATTTGTATTTGTAATTAAATATTAATATTATATTAAAAACAAAAATCGAAAAAAAAATAATACATTGAAATTAATTGAATTAAATAGTTTAATTATATTAAATTAAATTAGAACAGATTAAATTAAAATGGATGGAATTATTTTATTATAAGTAGATTATTTTTAAATAAGATTACGTAAATAAAAATATATTATTATATAAGCCTATATTGTCCCACTGCATGCAAAGGCCTCCCTTCTCCCCTTCCACTTATCGTGATCAAGTGCGATTGTAAGCCAATCCTTTCAGTTCACCTCATCCCGCTGTCTCCTTCTGGGCCTACCGCGATAGATTCGATATTTTTATTTATTTTTGCTTAGGTAAGACTTCATATTGATCCTGAAAAGCTGTCTGTAATACCCTATTAGATAATTATTTGTTTATTGTTAATTTGTTAGCTCATTTTCTAAAAAGCTTGATTCTTATCATCTTCATAAGAGATATACACAGGCTAAATGTTAGCCTATCTAGGAGGATCAGTACTTCACCCGTCTTCATTGTATAATTGAATCCATGAATGTATAAAATAAAAAATAAATAAAAAAATATAAGTTATCTTATTACATAAACAAAAAAATCAGACGAATTGAGAACCTCCTTCTTTTTTTGAAGTCGTTAAAAAATAAATTAATGAGTAAAACCTAATGAATACAAACTAATTTCCTTACACACACTACATCTAATTAAAGAAGAAAAAAATCCTATGTTTGTTTGTTTTTTTTTTCTTTTGAACGAATGAGAGATCCTTACAAAATCGCAATAAATCTCTAAGTCGCGAGGACTCGTGCGCAAACGCAGGTGTGCGCGCGCAGCCTTAGTTTCAGCTTCAGATGCGCGCGGGAGCATCACATCTCATTAGTTTAGTTTACCTGGACGCGACGGACGGCCGCTAAGTAAACACCACAACACGAAAACACGGCTTTTTCGAACATAATCCAAAAAAAATAATCAAAATTTAATGCAATTTCAATTCTGTGAGCAAAAAAATAAGGTGTAAATTCGAAGGACTTGGCCCTTTTTTTTCGAAATTTTGATTTTAAATTCTGAACTTTGTGTGCTTTAGTTTACGGTGCTTTTTTGGTTTTTTGGAATTTTAGTGATGTGAAAATTTTCTAAGCTGGTGGAAATCATTTTTGAGTGATAGTCACATGGTTTTTTTTATCTTAATTGATTACGTTAAAACTCATATATCATTCTCGGTCTCATTAATGTAATTTTAGCCTCATGTTAGGAAAACTCTCTGAAACTAGGAAAAAACTACACACAAACATAATAAGATAATCATACTAATTTTAAAAAACTCGCATGCAAGTATCATTACAGTTAAATTTTGCAAAATTATGCCGTAATAATGCATTTATTTTTCGCATTTTCCTTCATATTTTTTACCCGAGTAAAAACTACTTGATATCTTTTTATACACAACATCATGCCTATAATCCCCGAAGGTTTAGGCAGAAGTGTAACCATTAGAAAGCACGAACTACACCCACATTTCGCCAGTTATGTTAAGTCCCTAGGGACTTGTTAAAGAGACAAAGAAAACATTTATTTTGCACATGCCACAGCCACAAGTGCACACAAAACTAAAATCTAAAAATATTATTATTTTGTTGTTTAGGTATTTCCTAAATTCAGAATAGTTCGCAAAATAACTTAACTTAGAAACCTTACCCAACATATTCCGTATTGAAATTCCAATTTTATCTCAACTTGAAGTAAACAAGAAGCTTCACACACAACTTTATCACTCACAGTCCACTCACTTAATAAAAACAAAACATACAAGTTATTTACCATCCATATATGAAACGTGTAAACGCGTAAAAACCTAATCTGTATTCCAAATATCAGGTATAACTTAATCCAGTTTCGCATAACTTAGACGTAACTTAAACCAGTCATTTATTTGTCTGCCAAACTTAAGTCTGCATAATTTGTCATTCACAAAGAATTTTCGCGAAACTTTTTAAGTTACTGTCTCGTTGCTCTCATAAGCATGAGGTCCTGGTTTCGATTCCCTGGTCGGGCAAGTGTTATTTTGTTTCTCTATCAGGAACTTAGTACCAGCCACGAAGAATTTGTGCCCGGTTGACGGCAATGGCAAAAGGCTCGCCCTCTTACTAATAGGTACACATCTGGCGAAACCTTTATGATTACAGGTGTGATGTTATGTTATGTATGTTTTAAAGACACGTAATTATTTCTCACAAAAAATCGCTGATCTTAACCCACTTGATTTTCAACCAAAAATTACTTAGAAGTAACTTAAGTCCGCGTAACTTTCACTCCCAAAAATAATTTCCCAGCGGAATTTTCACATATAAAACTTCCCACCAGCTTTATCGACGTAGCGCGCAAAGCTCCGACAAAAAGTTCCTTTATATAAATGTGGTGATACCAAAGTGGTACTATGAAGTGGAAACGACAGACCCTGGTCTCAGGGGAGACTTCTGAGGATGAGATCGGTCACAGCTACTTGAGCACTTTGGTAAGTTATAGATGATAGAAGAAACCTTCCTGGACCTAAGTGTCTTTAAGTAAAAGTTGATGTCTAAATCTTGGACCACCTTAAGATAAATCCCGTCATGAAAGCTACTCGAAGTAAAACAAGTAAGAGTAGAGGCTGATCAATTCAGATGCTCAGTTTTTGGCAACAAGATCGTCAGAATTATGTAAAATTTCAATAAATAAATATTGAAATTTTATGTCAAAGTTGAGTAGGTTGGTCATAATAAAGAAAAAAAGAAAGAAAAATATTTATTTGGGGCAAGCACAGGAACTACAAAAAATAATAATAACAAAAAAGAATATAAAGAAGAAGAGTGCCAGTTGTGCGAGGCCAAAAAGGCTCCTATCTCAGCATGATGCTGCGATAAATGAAAACAAATACCGCAGCGCTGGTATTCTGATAGGGCCCACTGTGACTGTGTGTAAAACCCTGTCTTGCCATTTCATGGCATCCTTTACATAGTCCATCTATCGTTTCTTTGGTCATCCTCTACTCTTATACCCCAAGCAAGTTTAAAGTGGACTTGCTAGCTCTCAAATAAGTTTTGTAAATCATCATTTTATGAATAAACCTTCTTCTAGCTCGCATTTTGACAGAAAGTTTCATTTGCAATGATAAAATTATCTTAATTTCGGATCGTGTTACACTAATCATCCGATCAATTCTAAAGTAATGCACCTTAATGCATTCGAGATGATGATACGTTTTTAATTTGTAAACCTATCAGACGTACCGTCTGATCACGTGAAACTTATTATATCATCATTGGAGAAGCCTCTAAATCTAAAGTAATTCATCATCTGCAAGAAATTAGAATACTAAGTAACTTATTTCGTTGAATATCCGTACACCAAAATCTTTAAGAATAGGTACCTACTGTCAGCTAAGAATATCCATAGCAGAGGCACCTATTTTAATCTAATGGATGTATCAACAACAGCAGCTCTGTTTGAGTCCCTTATTGAGTTATTGTGCCATGCTACACTGTTCTATCCTTGTTTTATTCTGGTCTTGCAGGAAAAGAGCCTCCACAAGTGACGTTTAAAATTTCGTACAGCTATTCGAAACGCTCGGCTCACCCAAGCTAGTACTCGTTAACGCTGAATCCAGCTGAATAATCCTTTCCTCACAATGACTCATACCAGTGCCAACCCCAACGGTATCATTATCTGCCAATTCATCCTGGTCTTCTAGCAGTCTTTCATCACTCCATATTCCAATCTTAATAAGGGCCTAGACAAAGTGTAATTCTACCCGTGACAACAATAAAAGTCAAAGATGTCTTTAGCGGATGCGTTATTAGAAGATGTAAGCTACCGAAAGCCTATATCGATCCTTTCGAAATTGTGGCTAGAGCCTCATTACCACCAATCGTTACATACAAAGAGACTTATAGATTCTCTTACTTTCCTCCGTATCTAAAGATCGGCAATTTTGACCCCCTCAAGAAGTCAAGAGGTCATCGCATTTGAAATAATTCTCCTTACGCAATAGTAACAATTTCTGCGAATATATGCCGCTGTGGCATCAACAATTGCGTTTAAGTAGTATACGCCTGCGGGTCGCCTACGAGCTGTTCATTAACTATAGTCCATCATCAGCTGATCCTACTACTTACGCGTAAGGAATGTGGCGCATAGTTTACCTACAGTATTTCTCATTCGAAATGCAGGCAGATTGCAAAATACTTTTTCGAGAAATCTAACTCCAAAATATGCTCTAAGTTTCATTTTAGTTATGGCCAATATAGATACTGTAATGTTCTGAACTGATGGTCTGTTATTTAATGCATTTGAGTTCCAAGAGTTCTAAGGATATCATATTTTTCTCTGTTCTTCTTAAGCCTCTCTAAATGAGGACCTTATAGACATCAAAAAGCTAGTTTAAGAAACAAGCTTTTTGTAGTCTATAAAGTCCTCTACTCTTAGTTTTCCGCGAGAAATCAACAACCAACCATCTAATAAAGAAGAAAAAAACCATTGACACGAACAGAATAACAATTACGATAAAGCTTTTGGTCCTAGGACTAAATTTAAACTACTCATGCGTACGCGGCGTGAAAATCTCCAGAAAGAACTTTCGAAATTATGGAAACACGAAGTGAAAAAAGACAGGTACGGTACAGGAGTGGCCCAAAAGTCTGACAACCAGTCTTATTTAAGGTATATAGGCCTAAGACTATAGGCAGATGATAAAAGGGAAAAACACGAAGCCATTTTAAAAAGACTACGATTTATTGCTGAACATCATGTGGCCATGAAACAGAACAGTAGGTATCGAAATTAACATGAACTAATTTGGAAAGATGTCAAAACAACAAGAAGTTTGAATATTTCATTATCGACTTAAATTCTGTTGCATATTAGGTATCACCGAAACCGCAAATAACCGGCAGTGTTAAAAAATAACAATCAAAATGCTCGACATAAAAATCTTGTGATAATGATGTTGATAGCCTTTTAAAAACAAGTTAGACCATAAATCCATTTTAAATGCGCAGTAACAGCTATGTTTTTATCTTTCACGGTTTTAGATGCGATTTCACTCACAAATAAACCCTGACTGGAGCTATGACAAAAAATAATTTTAATCGACTATTTAAAAAGGAGGAGGTTATGTATATTCTAACAGTTTTTTTTTGTATTTTCTTTCACCGATATCTCTGTGATTACTAGTCCTATTTAAGTATTTTTTTATTTCATTTGATAGAAAAATCTCGTGCATAAATTTTATTATCTTTGCTTCGGTACTTTAAGGAGGATTTATAATTTGCATTGATTCCTCTAAGCCTATGTTCTAATAACACTAGCAATTGATAGTACTCAGAGTGCGGATCTCTCTCGGTCTTTGCTCAGATTTTTATGAATTTTTAAACAAATCAGAGACTAATGTTAAAAGTTAAAAACTGGACTTTCTTGATATTTTGGAAACTTAATCCGGTCGAAAAAGTGTTTTTAACTTTATTGATCCTTTACGCATTTTACGAATTTTAATTAAGTACTTCACGTAGCTAACGAAGTATTTTAATGGTTTTGTGAAATCCAAAAGCATTCGGTTTTATCTGGTCTTAAATTCTGGTTATATTCAAATTCGGTTGATGGTTTAATAACAATTAAATTACCTAAAATATGGCTAAGAATGATAGGTTGAAGATGTTTCTGTTAAGTCTTTATAACCTAAGATTAAAGACTAGTTCTCCCAAAAACTTGTAAGTTGAAGGTTATTTAGTTGAACTTTTAAACATTGGGAGATAATCGACATGTCTTGGACCAAAAATTCACAGAACGTGTGAAGCCCGCGTTGTGGGTTAAGGCCTCTCTCATCTCATAGACTAATCTGTCATTTTGCGTTTCTGACGTTCTGCGCCTAAACCAAACGAAGCCAGTCTCAACATAGGGAACATCATTCGTTTTTAACCGACTTCAAAAAAAAGGAGGAGGTTATCAATTCGACTGTTTTTTTTTTTGAAGTGAAAACTTCTTTAGCGGCGTTGAGCACTTTGGGAAATTGTTCTGTGATGGGTATAAAATCTTAAACTCGCGTCAGGAAACGTGACCACGTGACCCTGATCGAAAATTCGTCAGGACACGTGACCACGTGACCCTGATCGAAAAAGCGTAAGACGGATGGAGAGTATAGACAGCTATCCCCTCTCTACGGCGCGGCGAAAATGTATGCCTGGGCCTACTGTTTCGTTTAGGCAGCGCAGGGCGCTTAATAATAATAATAATAATTATTAATAATAATATAATTAATAATAATAATAATATAATTAATAATAATAATAATAATTAATAATAATTAATAATAATAATAATAATTAATAATAATAATGATGACAGCTGTCAAAATTGAAACAGCTATATCTCGGAAACTATCGACCTTAGACTAGTTGTGTGTAGGGACAATTGATAGGTCTCAATGAGATCTACATTTCGGATGACAGCTGTCAAAATTGAAACGGCTATATCTCGGAAACTATCGACCTTAGACTAGTTGTGTGTAGGGACAAGTGATAGGTCTCAATGAGATCTACATTTCAGATGACAGCTGTCAAAATTGAAACGGCTATATCTCGGAAACTATCGACCTTAGACTAGTTGTGTGTAGGGACAAGTGATAGGTCTCAATGAGATCTACATTTCGGATGACAGCTGTCAAAATTGAAACAGCTATATCTCGGAAACTATCGACCTTAGACTAGTTGTGTGTAGGGACAAGTGATAGGTCTCAATGAGATCTACATTTCGGATGACAGCTGTCAAAATTGAAACGGCTATATCTCGGAAACTATCGACCTTAGACTAGTTGTGTGTAGGGACAAGTGATAGGTCTCAATGAGATCTACATTTCAGATGACAGCTGTCAAAATTGAAACGGCTATATCTCGGAAACTATCGACCTTAGACTAGTTGTGTGTAGGGACAAGTGATAGGTCTCAATGAGATCTACATTTCGGATGACAGCTGTCAAAATTGAAACAGCTATATCTCGGAAACTATCGACCTTAGACTAGTTGTGTGTAGGGACAAGTGATAGGTCTCAATGAGATCTACATTTCGGATGACAGCTGTCAAAATTGAAACGGCTATATCTCGGAAACTATCGACCTAAGACTAGTTGTGTGTAGGGACAAGTGATAGGTCTCAATGAGATCTACATTTCGGATGACAGCTGTCAAAATTGAAACGGCTATATCTCGGAAACTATCGACCTTAGACTAGTTGTGTGTAGGGACAAGTGATAGGTCTCAATGAGATCTACATTTCAGATGACAGCTGTCAAAATTGAAACGGCTATATCTCGGAAACTATCGACCTTAGACTAGTTGTGTGTAGGGACAAGTGATAGGTCTCAATGAGATCTACATTTCGGATGACAGCTGTCAAAATTGAAACAGCTATATCTCGGAAACTATCGACCTTAGACTAGTTGTGTGTAGGGACAAGTGATAGATCTCAATGAGATCTACATTTCGGATGACAGCTGTCAAAATTGAAACGGCTATATCTCGGAAACTATCGATCTTAGACTAGTCGTGTGGGAGTTGGACATTTTGACCCTGAACGTTAACGATGTCGACTGTACAGTCAATAAAATACAAAAATAATTTATTTTGAACTAGACTGTACAATGTTTTTATGATGCTTAATCGGAGGCATGGGAAAAAATATTCCCGCTCCTCCTACCAATCGGAGTTCCGATCGGAGGACAGGGAAAGACAAAATAAATGGGTTAGCATAGTTATGGCGGAATAATTGAATTTTTAAATAATGAATTTGGTTTAACTATGTCGAATGATCGCAATCTTAGCACAACGAAATACAAAACTACTATTGATGCGGTCTTTATTAGACATTTAAACAGGTTCGAATCAAAACTGTTCGTTTCTTACTTCAGCTACCATAAACCTATCGTATCAGTTTTAGAGATTGGCGATGATAGTTCTGGTAATGATGATGGTGAAAAAGTCGTTGAAATTATGGATGAAAGTTGATTTTTCGGAGAGATAAACTTTTTAATGTAAAATAATTGTAATAGTTTTAAAGTGTTAAATTTTTAATGTAATATAAATTGTCATGTTTGTGTACGATAGCGCAATAAATCAATATTGTATTCTACCACATAAATTATAGTACTTTTATACTGTTAAAGCAATTGGTGCAAAATTATTCCCTAACCATTCCAAAATATCAAACATGCTCAACGTTAATAATCAAGTTTTCACTTCTGCCGGCACTCCCGGAGTGCAACCCGTCTTTTTTTTAATTCAACTGCTTTCCTTCAAATGTTGATGGATGGAGAGTGTGATGAAGGCCAAAGGATTGTGTGAGGAATGATATGAAAGAGAAAGAAGTATATGACGCCGTGATGTCTGACAGGGAAGAATTGAAGAAGAAAACGTGTTGCGCCGACCACAAATAGAATGGGACAAACACAGGAAGATGATGAACTGATTCCTACATATTTGTACGACAGAAACGGCGGAATATTATGATCTTAACATATAAAACACCTTCCAGCTTTGTTTGTTTTTTTTCCTACTCCTCCGCTATTATTTTCTGATTAATTTCGTTGCGGGATCCAAGACAGTTAAAATCATTTCTATGGGACTTCGTCGAGCTTCATTGTCTCGGCGCTTTTCTTGTGGTCGCCACTGTTGATTCTGGCTAACAGGAGTTACAGTGGTTTGGTAATAGTGTGGCGGGCTTGTCCCAAAAAACTTCCAGCTTTGTACAATATTCTGACAAATAAGTGCATTCTATTCTATACGGAAGGATAATAGCTACACGGTCAGATTCAGATTGTTACGTACAAAATCAAAATATACATGCGGAATACCTGATCCCCCCCCCTCCCACCTTTTTTTTTTTTTTAAACGTTGCCACACACTTATAGGAATTTCTCCTGTATCGTGGGTGCGTTCACAGACATTTAAACTCACATACACAAATACCCAGACCCGGAACAACTATCTGTAGCCTGTAGGTCTTACAAATATTTGTTCCGTGCGGGGATCGAACCCGCGACACGCAGCGCGGCAGTCCATTGCTTGAGCCACTGCGCCAACCGTGCCGTCAGATTTTATTAGTATAGTACTGTTAACAATACGGAATCGCAGATTTGATGGATTTTTAAGGTGATAAGACGTCATGATCGTGATCAGCGCATTAGATTCTTAGCACTGAAGAATTAGCGCTTTTAAAGCGATTCGTCTGCGTACGCGTATCCTTGCACGTCAAAGGCTGATATGATTAAGGCTTAAAATAGAGTTATATAGGTTGCCTGTTTGTTATTCTAGAAGCAATAAGTGAACCTTTTTACAACAAAACATTAAAAGAATTCTTTTCCGATTCTCACACACTATAGTCTACATTTCTTTTTTTATTTCTCCTTTTGCAGGTCTGCTGGCAGTTTCTTGAGAAATAAGCAGTACCTTTGTACTCAAATGTTATATTATGTTATTTTCCTGTGTTGTCTACTGTGTGTAAATAAATAGTACCTAAAATAAAAAAATATAAACTAATTTGTAAGGAGAAAATAATAAAATATACCATATACATGCTAGGGTGTTCTTGACTGGTACACACGGCTACACATCAAGCTATACAAAACCAGTATAATCTGATCGTTCATTGTGCGAAAAGATCTAGTAAAGTGAGACCAAGATTAACTGGTTTTGTATAGCTTGATGTGTAGCCGTGTGTACAGGGTAGGAACAAGAATGTCGAGTATGAATGTAGATGGCTATAAGAGTAGAGGAAGACGAAAGAAATGATGGATGGACTGTGCAACGGACGAAGGTAAGGCTAGCTGAGATGAATAGTAATAAAGAAGTATGGAAGAAGAAGACATACTGTGCCGATCCCAAATGAACTAGGGTAAAGGCAAGGGTTACATTCTCCTAAAAGAATACAGATTCTGTGACATGCGAAAGTAAAAGGCACCAAGACGTTTTGGTCATTGGCTTTTAAGGTTGATGTTCCAGGGTAGCCCGCGAAATTCAAATTTTCTTACGTTTTTAGCGATTTGCAGGCCAGTGCTAGGTTGTATGTTAGTGAAAATATGATTCGCGGTTGTAAGACGTATGCAGTTACTCTCCAAGTTCATGTAACTGTCAAGAATGACCTTTTCGGTCATTCTTGAATTTCGCGGGCTACCCTGGAACATCCACCTTAACTCTCCATGTTCTTCTAATTTAACTAAATATTTAAATAATTCTGACATAATAGTTAAAAATCACATGACTTACGTTTGTGTCTGTAAGATTTTCATTTAAATAGGTTTTTCCTCATCTAATGGATAAAAGACATAATTTTCTAATTAGCATTCTTTTGTAATTAGCGTAATTGAGGAAACTTTACTCTAATTGTTATTTAAACAGAATATGTTAATACAAATGAATCCAAAATAATTATTTTGATGTTTGTTACGGACCCATGAATTATTCTAATGGGTGCACAATGTGGTTTACTAAATATTTTGGCAGAGTAGATTACTATGTCAAATTGGATATGTTCTTTATTTAAGAGAAACTTGAAAAATTAGTTTTAGGTGATGTTATTCCACCATCTCCCTTCTTCCATCGAGAGACTAGGCGTACTGCAGGTTATCACCCATACCTTGTCGATGTTCCACACATTCGTACGAAGCGTTTTGCTAAGTCTTTCATTATTCGTACAGCCAAGGAGTGGAACACCCTGCCTGCGTCGGTTTTCCCGAGTTCATATAACCCTATAATCTATTTAAGTCGCGAGTAAATAGGCTTCTTCTGGGTAAGCTCGTTCCATCGTCGACCTCATCTCTGTCCTTAGGGCAAGATTGAGGTCAAGAGTAAGTCCATATTAATTTTTTTTTAAAAACCATCATCTGCCTAAATATTGATGGATAGAGAGGGAGAGGAAGGCCAAGGAAAAGATGGATGGATTGTGTGAAGAATATGAAAGAGACAGGAGTAATTAATGCCACTGTGACGTCTAACAGGGAAGAATGGATGAAGAAAGCGTGTTGCGCCGACACCAAATATAAGGGCAGGAAGGTGATGATGATATCATCATCTGCCTAATCTTTTCCCAACTATATTGGTGTCGGTAAAGGGTATTGTATTACCTAGTATTAACTGGGTTGTGGAGGTCAGATAGGCGTCGCTCCATGTAAAATACTGGTATTCAGCTGCATCCGGTTAGACTGGAAGCCGACCCCAATATAGTTGGGAAAAGGCTAGGCAGATGATGATTGGTGTCGGTAACCAATCTACCGAATCCAGCTGAGTATCTGATCTGCACAACCCATTTAGTCCAGCCGGCTTAGCATGAACACCGAAGAAACGGGTTTTATCTACGGAAGAATCGACAAAATGACAGATTGTAGACAGATTTCTATCGTCCTTAGCATGGCGATGTAGAAAGAAATGTTTCTATTCTTCAATCGACTGGACAATATGATATCTCTTGGAATGACTGGTTGTCAGACTTTCGGACTACTCCCTGACTACCTGTAACGACTGTCAAAGGTAATGACAGCCGGATATTGAGGTGCATATGCAAGAATTTAAAAGTAAGACATCCATTACTTTTATTTATTAACCGACTTCAAAAAAAGGAGGAGGTTATCAATTCGACTGTATTTTTTTTTTTTTTTTTTTATGTTTGTTCACTCATAACTTGCGACTGGGTGAACTGATTTTCATGATTCTTTTTTCATTTGGAAGCTGGTGCTTCCCGTGTGGTCCCATTGTCACCATTTCAATATCTGATGATGGGATCTTGTAGAAATCGGGGGAACTCTTCAATAAATAACAGCAGATTAACCGCGATTGTTGCTATAGCATATCTAAGCATTGTTTACGCCATCACACAACATAATATCACGCCACGTGAAGATCTGATGAAGAACTTCGGAGATAGGCAACGGAACTCCTCAATTAAGGATAGCAAATGGACTGGGATTGCTGAAATCTCATGACTGTCTATTGTTTACACCAGTTCATAACATAACATAACATCACGCCGGTACGTTGTGAAGGGGTAAGCACATGTGAACCACTAAAAAGTGAAAAATAAAAACTTTTTTACAAAAAATAAAACCGACTTCGACAAAAATAAAACACAAAAAAGTGAAAAATAAAAAATCAGCTTCAGAAGTCGGTGGCAAAAACATGAAATCAAACAAACAAAAGTCACCGACTTCAGAAGCTGATTTTTTATTTTTCACTTTTTTGTGTTTTATTTTTTTTTAACTATGTTTTTTCCTACTACTCCGCTATTCTTTTCTGATTAATTTCGTTGCGGGATCCAAGACAGTTAAATCGCTTCTCTGGGACTTCGTCGAGCTTTATTGTCTCGGCGCTTTTCTTGTGGTCGCCACTGTTGATTCTGGCTAACAGGAGTTACAGTGGTTTGGGAATAGTGTGGCGGGCTTGTCCCAAAAAAAAAAAATACTATTAAGTACTTTTTTCATAATCAGTTACTTACCGGTTTTTTATCAATAAAGATTGCCTCAATCATCCAAGATTTACATGCACTTATCAATAAAAGCTGTTTTTACAGTAATCCCGCCGAAAACCGGTTAAGGGACCAAAAGTGGAGGTCGCAAAGGCATCCTTATTATTTTGTTTGCAAAAAAAGGGTTCTACATTATTTGTGTTTACTTTATAAGTTAAAGTTTTGTTTTCTCGAACTCAATTGAACTTAACTCAAGGTGATCCCAACAAAGTTTTTATAGAAGGGTAAGATGAAAAAATATAAAACTTGTACCTACTGTTAATCATGATGAATGAGTATTTAATTATTATGTAAATAAGTACATATTTTTTACATAATATCAACATACAACCTGATAAAGACCAGCAAATTGCAAAAAAAGGCTTTCAGTTCGGCCATGGCAATTCATGAACAAATGCGTTAGGTAAGGATTCACCACCTCGCCACCACTCTTTCTGTAGACCGCTCAGGCTGAAATGATGATGAATGTATAGATGATCATGACTCAAGTATGTAGGTGTATGATCTGCCTACAATACGCTAATATGGCCGTTTTAAGTGGAAACACTAATTATTCATTGTCAATGATTAGCACAAGATCATGTGCTGATTGCTATTTCGTGTCGCTCGCCAATTTGAGTGTGAAGTGTGAATTCTAGGGATGGTATTATCGAGTATTTAACCGACTTCAAAAAAGGAGGAGGTTCTTAATTCGGATGTGTATATTTTTTTCTATATGTTAAAAATTCTTCGTTTCGGTTTTTGGGTCCTTTTTTTTTCGGGGTTAGGAAATCATCAAATAACTCCTCCCGCTTTTGGGCAGAGCGGAAGGGAGAGTCAGACTTCTACTGACTAAAAACTACCCATGTTCCTTCTTCGCCCTTTTGCCGAGGCCGCGGTATCTCTTTCGTCATCCCGCAGCCAGGTTTTTGGGTCCTTAATTGTAGGTCCTGTATTTTTGCTCAAAAAGTTATTCAAAACAAAGTAGAGTCTGCCCGGATACTGTTTACGTTTTCCGATTTCTCAAAAAATAATGATTTGAAACCTTTTCTCTTCGTACACGCGTCCAGTTTTTGGAAAGTAAGGTTTTCTACCTAAACCACCGGTTTTTATCATATAAAATTTGGCGATAATCAATTAAACCTTGCAATAAGTGACAAAACTCATTTTTTATTAACATCTGTAAAACGTAATTTATTGAACGAAATTTGGTTTTTATGATGACTATATTTTTACAGCAAGGGCAGCGATATAATACCTTAACTGTACTTTTTTGGCCAACAATAAACATTTAATAAGTTAGTGTTTATGATGTTATAAAATATTTCTGAGAATAAAGAACAGTGGAAAACTGGCAACCCTAAAAAAATTGGTTCAGGTCAAGTTAATGCTGAGTATGCTGACGGGTGATTTTTCTGCATCATTAGTACTGCCTGCTTTTACGATCACTAAGAAAAATCTGAATGATTGCGTAAACCAGGTGTAAAGAGACCCTACACGAAACCAGAACCAGGCATTCTGTATATTCAACCACGCAAAAAATATTGCTGGGAAACAACTTTTTTGTAACCGTGAAAACACATGTTTAATGCGGGCGCCACACTATGCTCCTCGCGCTGCTCATCGCCATGCTCCTCGCGCTGCCGCTATTTGCTGCGATGTTCTACTCGCGCAATTAATCGCGACGCTCCTCACTTGTTATTTGCCTTTGGTGGACGATGAAACTGTGGCAGCGTGCGCGCTATGCATTTTTAGTATAGTTAATTATATCAATGTCACGAAAAGAAATATACATCGTCGTCGTCGTCCTCGCCAACGGAGATGGTGGATCACAAATGTATTCATCGCGCGATCATCGCGGAGCGGTGGGCAGAACGAGGAGCATGACGTGCGGCATGACGAGTAACGTTGCCACACTATGTCTCTGCCTTCTTTCCTCGCTACTTCCCATGCCACTCGTCGAGTGTGTGGCGCCCGCATAACGGTAGGAATCAATACACTGCTGCTACACCTCTCATCATCATCATCATCAGCCTATAATGTTCCCACAGCAGGGACTCAGGCCTCCTCTCTAGGAGAGGGATGGGGATCCACCACGCGGGTCCAGTGCGGATAGGCAGATGTCACATTTCTTTGAATTTTTTGGTTCTAAGACATGCCGGTTTCCTCACGATGTTTTCCTTCACCGTTTTGAGAGCAGCGGAGATGAAATAAATTACACAAAGTAATGCGCCTGCCTGGGTTCGAATTCGAATCCACGACCTACTATTCGTAAGTCGGGGCCGACACCACTGGGCCACCGCTGCTGTCACCTCTAACTGTATACATTGCCTCATCAGCAGCAGTATAACAATTTTTTTTTTGTGGGTTGGGAAATCATCAAATGACTCTCCCGCTCTGGGCAGAGCGGTAGGGAGTGTCAGACTTCTAAGACTAAAAACCACCCATGTTCCTTCTTAGCCTTTTGTGTCGAGGCCGCGGTATCTCTTTCGACCAACCCGCAGCAGCATAACAATACCCTCTGCTCTCACTTCGAGGAATATGTACTACCGCAATATTACATTAAAAACAAAGTTTCTGAACTTTTATCTCCCAACATAAATAAAAAAATATATTTACCAAGGCAATCCCTACTTATCAAAAGTTTATTCACTTTATACTACTAGTGCTATAATTATAATATAATATAAACTTATACGGGGGTGACAGAAGTCATATTATTAATAACAATAACACATAAATAACATCATATGACTATTATCTTTAGGGAAAGTGATAATTACTCGTACGAATCAAAGTGCGAGACATTGTTTTGTTTTGTTTATAATTAATTAGATATTGAACGTGTTATCAATGTTAAGACGTGTGATGATTGCTGTAACTAGGGTAAACTGGTACCCCGTCGGGGCTGCGGGTTGTTCGAAAGAGATACCGCGGCCTCGGCACAAAGGGCTAAGAAGGAACATTGGTGGTTTTTAGTCAGTAGAAGTCTGACACTTCCTACTGCTCTGCCCAGCGGGTGGAGTAATTTAATGATTTCCCACACCCCAAAAAAAGGGGTAAAGTTTTTGTTGTCATCATCAGTCATCAGTATATAAGCCGTAAACCGGACACACTGCTGGACATACCCTCCTTCAAGCGTCACCACATCTTTGGCTAACCCTCTGGGGATTTCTAGTGTGATGTTATGATCTTTCTGAAACACCAGCTATCTGCTAGTAAAAGTCCCGTCAAAATCGGTCAAGCCGTTTCGGAGATTAGCCGTAACAATCAAGCAGACAAATATTTAATAGAAGTTTTTTGTTAGAAGTTTAAAAAAATCTGCTAATTTGATAATGTAAACGGACAGTTATATTTTTATTTGTTTGTATAGATTTGTGAATTCGGCAGCATTTATAACTTCAGACTATAATTATCTAACCCCCAAAGCGATATCAATAAAGTAATTATCACTAATTAAGCTAATTACTAAAAACATAAAACACGATAACGACCACTAATCATTATAAACAAAATCTATTTATCATATTATACTAATTTTTACATTCACATCACAAGCGCTACTGCTGAGCATGAGGTCCTGGGTTCAATTCCCAGGTCCCAAAATGTTATTGGGTTTTCCCATCAAGAATTTGTTAGCAGCAGCTTCGGAGTCTGAATCTTTTCCCGGTTTTTTTTTATTTAATTTTATATGGGCTTACTCTTAACCTCAATCTTGCTCTAAGGGCAGAGATGAGGTCGACGATGGAACGAGCTTACCCAGAAGAAGCCTATTTACTCGCGACTTAAATAGATTGGGGTTATATGAACTCGGGAAAACCGACGCAGGCAGGGTGTTCCACTCCTTGGCTGTACGAATAATGAAAGACTTAGCAAAACGCTTCGTACGAATGTGTGGAACATCGACAAGGTATGGGTCTGCAGTACGTCTAGTTTCTCGATGGAAGAAGGGAGATGGTGGAATCCGAAGTACAGTCTGTAGAAGACCGACAGACATGCAACTTTGCGGCGGTGGGCCAGGCTATGTAGCTTGGCATTTAGGCTCGCCCCCGGTTGTTGGTATTTAGGCTCGCCCCCTATTACATGAGCCTTGAGGGAACCACAACTGGCGGTATGTCGAAGTACTCGTACTATTAGGTACTCCTCTGCCTAAAGGTACCAGTTGGTAGCCGACTGCACGCAGAAGCAGCAGACGACATCTCGTCGCTTCATGTCGTCACGACACGTCGTTGATGAATGTCGTTTCACTAAAGAGCATAATTATAATCTCCTGTTGTTTCTGTTTTCTATGGCCACTACTGATCTGCGGTCGGACGACACTACCGTCTGCCACTCGACGACGCGTCGCTAGCTTCATGTCGCTAACTACGGAGGGAATTTCATAGAAATACGTAGAAACCAGTAGTGTCGCTGCGACATGTCGCCTGCTGCTGCTGCGTGCAGTCGGCTACCAACTTGTACCTTAACCCTTCTGGGATTACAAGCGTGCTGTTATGTTTCATATAACATTATACAATCGTGCGTGTGCCTTGAAACGGACTTGATCTAAATAACGGACAAATGACTGCCGATGAGTTTATTATGGTTCGCTTATGTAAAACTTGACGGAAGTCGTGACTAGTCTTATATGGAGTAACCATGTGCAATTGTGCGTTGTCTTAGCAAGGAGGGTCGGTCCTTTGTGTAGAGATATATCAGTCAGATTTTCTGTATCATCATTCATCATTATTTCAGCCTGGAATCACCCACTGTTAGGTATAGTCCTCCCCATTTTTCTGCCACTCCTTTCTAATCTGTGCGTCCCTCATCCATCCGCTTCCTGACAATATCGTCGACCCAACGCGTTTTTTGGGCGGCCCTGGGTCTCTGGCCCAACCTTGGCCACCATTCTGCATCAGTCTTAAGTAAAATATACATAACCCGTGGTAAAACTACTTAGTTGTCAAACTTTCGGGCCACTGGATATCTGTAACGACTGTCAAAGGTCTTCAAATGAAAACCGGGACCAACGGCTTAACTTCAAGGCACCGTGGAAACTAAGCATTATAATGGGTTGTCACCCATCCACTGACTAACCTCAGCAAGCGCGACTAAACCTGTCAATTTTTTTGAGCAGCTATTATTATTTAGCCAGGACTTCCTCATTTAGAAACATAATGAAGAGGAAGATATTGTGGCGGTATTACACTGCAGTTATTCGCCAGCTGAGACCGCCAGATTTTGTCTCGCAACAGAGACATAACATGTCATTTTTGAAGCAACAAGAAGCAGCTCGACATTATCCAGCTTCTGTATTTGTGCACAAGGACCTCAAGACTTGCAAACACTTCTTTATTAGAAAAGGTGTACCTCGAGGATCTTTAGAACCACCATATTCAGGTCCGTATCCTGTGTTAGAGAGCACAGATAAGACCGTCACTGTAGAACTACAAAGAGGACCAGTTACAGTCACAATAGATCGTGTCAAACCTGCCTTTATAATAATAATAATAATAATGTTTATTTGGAACAACTTAAGTGTACAGGTTACATAATGAAAAACGAAGATAGCTACAAAAGTAGAATACTGTGGCGCAGCTATCAACGCCCAAATTCAAAAACAAAGTAATGAACAGACATTGTTCCAGATTAACTTAAAAGAAGTTAATATATAAATTTGCAAAAACAAAGTGAATAACATAAAAAGAAGAACATTAAAAATTATGATACTTTATATACTATGTGGTTATGTATTTAATTGTGTAAATGTAGAGTGGAGGTGGGGATGGGGTGAGTTATGGTGTGTGTGTATGTGTGTGTCTACCGCGTTTACGATACCATAAGTTGCTCGGTCTCTTCATAGGACAGGGACATAAGCCAGTTGGTTACTTTTCTCTTCAGCACGTTCCTGGTCATGGGGTATATATTAATTTTTTGATTTACGGTATTATAGATCTTGGAGCTGGTGTGTGTGAAGTGGCGACTGACCAACGCTAACCTACAGCGTTCAGTCTGACAGACTCTATCGGCACGACGACGGTTCTTTTTAAGGGATTCAGGGTTGTAAGGGAGAAGTAGGTGCTTCCTAAGCACTGTTTGTAACACGAACAACTGTCTCACCGACAGGACCTCACAAATTGAATAGAGCTCTGAAGTGGGAAATCTCATCGGTTTTTTAGCGAGTACCTTTAGAACTGCTCTCTGCGCCCTCTCAACCCGCAGCATGGTTGTCTTGTGCGTTCCCCCCCACGTGGTAATACAGTAACTGAGCACTGATTGAGCAAGGGCAAAGTAGACCATCCTAAGGCACTGGAAGTCAGCAGCCGCTCGAAGTTTTTTAAACAAATAGATCAATCTTCTGACTCGACTTACGACTGAGTTAATCTGGGTTTTCCAAGTCAAAAGATTGTCCAATATAACACCAAGGTACTTTATGCTGTCGGCCCGTTCAACTTGAGCACAGTCACAGGCGTTGGTCACTGAGTTAGCACACACATGGCTCCTGATAGTAAACGACGAAGGTGGTTGGCTAAGAACACTCGGGGTGAAGGGAATGAACTTACTCTTAGAGATGTTGAGCGTGAGTAAATTTGAGGTTAACCAGGTCATTACCATCCCCAGTGCCAGTTCTGCCCTATCACGCGTCTCAGACCAGTCCCTACCATGGATTATGAGAGCTGTGTCATCCGCATATGTAATAATTTTTGTGTTCGGAAGAGGTAACTGACACAGCTCGTTGACATATATGAGGAAGAGGGTTGGTCCTAGGACACTACCCTGAGGGACACCATAAAACAAGTTTACTTCATCACTTACAAATGAACCAACCCTCACTACCTGTTTACGTCCCGTTAGGTAGCTACGGAAGATTGCGAGGGGAGTGCCACGTACGCCAACGCCTTTATTTTGTCCGACTCATCTGAATATGCATCAAAGTCGGTAATAGAAAACCCAGATCCGGAAAGTCCGGACGCGTAGTTAGATTTCCTAATTATCTTTCTGCAGGTTTTCCAAACTCCAAGGGGGGTGGGGTGGCGGCTGGCGGCACATCACTAATTGCTACGCCCATCCTTATTTGCCAGAGCGAGGTGTCAAAAAGTGACACAGGTCTGATGCATGGATTTTTCTCTGCGGTTCTCGCTTTTTAGGGTTCCGTAGTCAACTAGGAACCCTTATAGTTTCGCCATGTCTGTCTGTCTGTCTGTCTGTCTGTCTGTCCGTCTGTCCGTCCTCGCTTAATCTCTGTGACCGTTAGCACTAGAAAGCTGAAATTTGGTACCAATATGTGTATCAATCACGCCGACAAAGTGCTAAAATAAAAATTGGAAAAAAATGTTTTATTAGGGTAGCCCCCCTATATGTAAAGTGGGAAGAGATTTTTTTTTTAATTTTAACCCTAACGTGTGATATATTGTTGGAAAGGTATTTAAAAATGAATAGGGGTTTACTAAAATCATTTTTTGATAATGTCAATAATTTCGGAAATAATCGCTCCAAAAGTAAAAAACAAAGCGTCCCCCCCCCTCTAACTTTTGAACCATAAGTTTAGAAAATACGAAAAAAATCTGAAAAGTAGAACTTTATAAGGACTTTCTAGGAAAATTATTTTGAACTTGGATGGAAACAACAGATGGAAACTGCAGTTAACCAATATAATTTGGTCCCTGAATCGTATGAGCGCCTATACAATCCAGAGGTCAAGTTTCATTGGCCCGTATTTCAAACAAAAAAAGAATTATTACTACGGAACCCTACACTGAGCGTGGCCCGACACGCTCTTGGCCGGTTTTGGTCTTAGCTATTAAATGTGTTTCTAGTGGAAGAGTCGTTTACTTTATTACACACGATTCTTGTGGACATCATTCCCACAATATTATATTTCAATTCCTTATATTTTGCTTCCTGGGAATTATTACGAGCAATTACTATCAATTAAAACTTCTCAGATTTAGAATTAATGTCTTCATTCGTTCACAGGGGAAATCTCGGAGACGGCATTTGACCGTTTGCGATGATTCATTTAAATATTGGTCATCATAAGAATCCCACATACAACAAAAGGCGAAGGGAAACGATGCCTACAAATACACTTGACTAGGACTTCGCCCGCGACTTCGTCCGCGAAAATTGTGATAACACCCATGAATAATGTATCTTTCTACCAGTCAATTTTTTTTTGCCAGCGACTTCACCCGCGTGAAAATATCGATTTTCCATACAAACTTTCATCCCCCGTTTCACCCCTTTAGGGGTTGAATTTCGAAAAATCCTTCCTTATTCCTTGTCTACATTATGAAGGGAACCTCTGTACAAAATTTCAGCTTTCTAGGTCCAAGGGTTTGGGCTGGGCGTTGAAGAGTCAGTCAGTCAGGACTTCTCTCTTTATTTATTAGATAGATTGAAAAAAAGAAAGAAAAAATACAAAAATAAAATTTAAAATGTCCATAATCTAAAACTAAAAGATTTTTACTCTTTTCCAACCCTGCATAAAACAGCCCGCATACTCAAACCTCAAATAAATTTCCAAAAAAAAAACAACCTTTTTATGACATTTTTGGCACCTAACCTGAATTATGCTCCAACTGGTCTTGAAATGTTAATGATACTATCAGCTTGCCTTCACACGGGTCGGTGCGACCCACACAGGACAATATAATGCACATTATGTGATATTTATTGATAAGGATACTCTTTTTTGTTATACTTACTTATTTTGACCTAAGTAAGTAATCGTGAAAAACATTACCCTTTCCTTACAATCTCTTATCCTTATCCCAATTCATTTGGGGTCAGCGGAGTAGGTCTTGTTCTTCCATACTTCTCATGTCACCACCGTACGGACCGTACCTCCTTTCTTACCATGTCACCTTTTACACAGTCTACCCTTTTTTTTTCCTTTCCTTCTTCACCCTTGTGTCGGAGCCACGTTATCCTTTCGATAATCCACAGCCCCGACGGGATAATCCAGAGCCCCGACGGGACACAGTCTACCCTTCGTTCCTTTGGTCTTCCTCTTTACCCCAGCTGTGGGAACTGGACTAGAAATATAAAGAGGTTGTACATATGGTATCATGTGCGGCTCCTCTAAAAGAGCGGTAATATGCAGACAGACACCCATACAGCGGTGCTTTTCCTTTCACGTAATTTTTCTGGCTTCGAAAAGTATCAGCCATTTTCTTCAGCATTAAAAATCTAGATAAAAATAAAATAGACATCTAAACCGCTTTAAGCAGGTAAACATACTAACGAAGATTAATTAACTTGTAATTGTCAAGTATTCAAATGACATTTAGACGATTGCAGCAATTAGCTCTGTTAACATTTAAATCAATATTTCATTATAATTGTTTAACCGGAAAGGAAAACAGCCGTTTTCCTTTATTTATGAACAAAAACAATTTTTCTGGAAAAAAACCAGCAAAAAAATAAACATCAGAGGGCACTTCATCATCAGTGTAGCTTATTTCTCACCCATGTTGGAGTCGGCTTAAATTTTAGAATTTGTTGTCTTATCTGCAGATGCAGCAGCTTTTTACATGAATCAGCTGCCTATTAGACCACCATAACCTAGTTACTTGAACACAGTACACATAAGGAGAGCCAAAAGTTAATAACAATCTGATCCATACTGGCAATAGGCTCGCCCCTTGCATGAGCCTTAAAAATAATTGTAGTTACAAGTTCATCATCATCATCAGCATATAATGTTCCCACTGCAGGGACTCAGGCCTCCTCTCTAGGAGAGGAATGGGATCCACCACGCGGGCCCAGTGCGGATTGGCAGATGGCACATGGTCTTCGAATTTTTTGGTTCTAAGACATGCCGGTTTCCTCACGATGTTTCCCTTCACCGTTTTGAGAGCAGCGGTGATGAAATAAATTACACAAAGTAATGCGCCTGCCTGGTTTCGAACCCAGGACCTACTGTTCGTAAGTCGAGGCCGACACCACTGGGCCACCGCTGTTACTAGTTACTAAAAGTTATATCTGCCTTATGTTATGTAGGTATATTGCTCTTCGCATATAACTACAAACTATCTCGTAAACACAATCCATCTTAAAAATGTCTCAAAGAAACACAATACGGACTTCCTTAAGGAATAAGGAACCCATTTACTCAGTTAAGATTGTCTAAACAGGATAGCATAGCGGCAAAGCGTAATGGCGGCAAGTCGAGCCAAACACGCGATATCTTAAGGTTAATGTCAATGTAACACCTAGGTACTGTAAGTAGTTAACTAGGACAGGCTCAGTTCTATAGAAACATCAGTTATCAATAGTTATTTATTTGGTCTTCGATGAACTAAACATTAATTTTAGTTGGAAATAAGAGTTCAGTAAAAGTTGTGAACATTTTTCTTTAAGTGAGAAAAGTTTTGGTGTCTTTGAAATAATTCTGATGTTTTACGAGAGATAAACTGAAGGATAAGCAAAGAAATTAAGCAACTCAGACATAAATAGTAGAGGTAAGGTTTAAGTCTTAAATTAATTTAAAAGCAGCAAATCCATTATCAGTTTCGTCAGATCTATGAAAGAAACTGAAAAGAATTAGGTACATTCTGGCTCTTAAAAATGATTATGATAAAGGTCATCCATAATAAGATAATAGAGATGATGATGATGAGAGAGCATAGTAACCAGATCCTAAGACCTAACCTATCAGACAAAACACCTAAATAGAGCAAGCCAAAGCCTCCTTGGAAATCAGACTCTAAAAATGGTTCCAGACACTGAAGAATGCATTTATGTACTGGCAGTAGGCCAGAAAGGCAACACCTATATCCCTTGCAACCTGACACCAACAAATGATAAGCCATTGGCTACTGTCGCCACTTCACGCGAGCCAATTGTGGTAATTGTGAAATTTACTTCATCAGACGGTATTTCCTTCCTCCCACTTGCAGGACAATTGTGTAATAGCTGCGAATTAGTCCAGGTGTTGTGTTTAACGCTTTGCAACTTGATGCCCAGGATGTGGTTTGTCCGGTGGAAACTTAGCTTAAGACTGTTCGAAGGCTTCACACAAGGTATACTACTATAACTCCTCTGCGATTTGTATAGTTACATTCTTTATACGATCCCTCTGACACCTTATAGGTTTACCTTTCATCTTATCACTGTAACAAGATGATGATTCGTTTATTCAAACGTGGTATGCGCCGCTTTTTATGCTACACCAAGTGGTTTCCAAAACCTGACTAACTCCAATAGGATTGTTGCAAAATATCGCATAAAACAGAAATACTTAATGGCCAACTCTAGTGCCAAGAAAATCATCTGGATTTTCTTGTCATAAGACGAACCATTACCATCATCAGTCTATCGTAGTCCACCGCTGGACATTGACCTATCATTGCTCAACACTATGCTCAATTTTCAGCAACTCTCATGAAGGTGCTACCAGCAACCTTTCAGATACCACCTCCACCTAGTCTGAGGTCGAATGAGGGTCTGCTGTTAAAAGAGAAAAAATATTTTCTTTGGCACATCATCATCGGCCTAGCATGATCCCATTCTATTTAGGGTTGGTACAACACGTTTTCTTCTTCCATTCTTCCCTGTTAGACGTCACGGTGACATTTACTCCTTTCTCATTCATATCATTCCACACATGCTAGGCAGTAAATGCAGAGGAAACTTTATGAACCAGTAAAACTGTTTACTCAACATTAGTCTTCATACTGTCTAGTTTGTTCAGTAACTTGATTCCTGCTATCTAGGCGGTAATCATGCCTGCCTAGGTGGTATCACCGCGTCCGGTAATGTCAACAAACGTGGCTAATGTAATCGTGTCAGCTAAATTAAGCTAGATCAACCTGACTGTGGGAACTAGGTAATGAACTAGAATATGTGAGAAACTTAGTTGCCAAAGGGAAGATAATGTGACATTTTACCAGCGACCAAGACTTCACCTGCGACTTTGCTTGCAAAATTGTGATAACTTGGCCAAAATATAGGACCGACGAATAATGTTACTTTCTATCAGGGTTTCTTTTTATATACAAACTTTTACATCTTAACAATACCAGTATATAACGATGAAAATGGAAATATCAAAAATGTCTCGGATTGTTAAAAGCTAAAGCTATTAAGCTCTACAGCTCAATTATATCAATCCTGTAGCAAGTCAGTATAGAAATACAAAACAATTTGAATGCTATTGCTAGTTGAACCCTTTCGAGCTTTTCCTATAATAACTGCTCAATGGTTTAAAAGTTACGCAACTTCGGGCAAAGCATCTTACTGTCGCATTCAGAGATGTTTAATGATTTACTTAAGCCATCACTTAGTAAAGGTTGTATGTCAAATCTTTACTAAGTAACTTATATCATTATTAAACCTCTCTGAGTGCGGCTGTTAGTTTTTCTATGTAAGTTTATGACCGACTTTTCGCGATGTAGTTGAAAATAGCACTTAATTTTTTTTTGTAATAATTACACTAGTAACTGAAAGTCAAGGCTATGAACAAATAGGTCTATTATTGATTAATACACCAATAAAATATAAATAATATCCACCATCACTTTGTGGTCAACTAATAACACTAGAAACCGCAGACATCGATACCTTTGAAATGAAGGAACTGCGTAGTATCTTTAGATATTTCTTGACTGCTTCATGCTTACCACATGCGTAATACAGTGGCAAACTGAACAACTAGAAGCATAATTTTAAGAAGATGTCTAAAGAATTTTTGGTTAGGAATTTAGGGCCAATCTGACCGAATGCCAGTATTTTACATGGAGCGACTGCCGATCTAACCTCGACAGCCCAGTTAGTACTGGTGGGTGTTCTCTTTGCACACTGGATCCATCGCTTCTAATTACGCGATCGAGGCTGTAAAAGATCGTCAAAGAATAGTGGCAAACGCTCGAACAAATTTTTGTTGACATTTTTTTTTTGCGTCAGCCTATGGAAAAAATATATTTGTATAGAGTTTGAATTCCTGAACAGTTTTGTCTTCAGTTATACTTTTATAGGTACGCCAGAATTAAAGATATTCCTGTTTAAAGTTTTAGAGGTTATGTTGTATTAACAATGGACTAATCGAAAAAGAACTATAGAAATACAAAATAAACTACGGACGTTTTCAGAATGTTAAAACCCGGTGTCGGTCGCAAGCTGAGCGGACCCATTAATGACTTCTTTTACCTACCTCGCAATAGAAAACTGCTTACGTGTGTGTTTCCACAAACACCAACAAAGAGTCGAGCGGAAACGAGTAAAAATGAGCTTGCACTGAGAAAAAATTCCTCTGCCGCACTACGTAAAATAAGGACAAAAATCGACCACCATGACGTGTGTAACCCGGTCCATTACGCGTAAGTAGTCAGTCATACGTAGTCGGCATACTGACGCTCATCATGGAGCGGGTTACGTAATTTACTCGTGGTCGATTTTTGCACGTACGTACGTAGCCCGACATCCGGCTACGTAATACGTAGTGCGCAAGTCGCACTGAATACTCCTGAAACTACGACTGCAACACCCGTATACTATTGTTGCGGGCACAGTAGAACGCGGTGAACCTTACGTGTGTACCACGGCGGCATACGTACGATACTGTGGCGGACACAGTAAAACACGGTGAGCCGAACGTGTGTACTACGGCGGCATACGTACGACACTGTAGTGGGCACAGTAAATAATGGTGAGCCATATATGTGTGCACCGCGGTGGCATATGTACAATACTGTGGCGGACACAGTAAATCACGATGAGCCGTATGTGTGCACCGCGGTGGAATACGTACAATACTGTGGCGGACACAGTAAATCACGATGAGCCGTACGTGTGTACCACGGCGCGGGCGGCATACGTACGATACTGTAGCGGGCATAGTAAGCAATGATGAGACATTATTATAAGGGTATGATGTGGGCCGATCCCGGCGGCACTGCAATGCCGGGCCCACCCGCGACGGGAGTGGAGCGAGCCCCGAACATCCCGTCAGCTTACAAAAATCAGATTAATATACTGGTCCCTCAGTGAGGGAACTTTCAGATATTAAGCTGAAAAGAACAGATACTACACTTTGATCTTAGCCAAAAGGCCGAGAAGCGAGTAACCAAAACCGAGGGAAGTCGTTCGGCCGCGGAGAATCTTAACATCGCGATTCAGGAATGCGCGTCATCAGTACAGCGCCATCTATCGAGCCGACGTGAAACAAAAACGGCCGTCACTGTTATAAAGAGCCTGGATACTGAAATAAGGCGGCTGTATAACGTCGTACGTATAGCGCATACATATTTTATATTACGGGTTAAGTAAATTACGTATGCTGCTCTGTGCGGAATCAATGAACCGCATACGTAAATGTTAAGAGTGCGCCACAGTAATTTCATGATGCGGCTGACGTCATAAAGATTATACGCACCGAACACAGTCAGTAAGTAAACGGAGTTCGTAAAATGAACCAGGATACGTAATAACTGATGATGTAGGCGGAGACATTACTAATTATCCAGTGTGCGTAAAATGTATTGGCATATCCCTTACTCTGCTCGTACATTATGTACGTAACCGGAACCATTACTTAATGAGTCGGATTCAGTACAATGATTTGGCAAGCAGTTACTGTTATAAAGAGCCTGGATACTGAAATAAGGCGGCTGTATAACGTCGTACGTATAGCGCAATACATATTTTATGTTACGGGTTAAATAAATTACGTATGCTGCTCTGTGCCGAATTATTAAACCGCATACGTAAATGGTAAGAGTGCGCCACAGTAATTTCATGATGCGGCTGACGTCATAAAGATTATACGCACCGAACACAGTCAGTAAGTAAACGGAGTTCGTAAAATAAGCCAGGATACGTAAACGATTATGTAGGCGGAGACATTATTAATTATCCAGTGTGCGTAAAATGTATCGGCATATCCCCGACGCATGCTCGTACATTATGTACGTAACCGGAACCATTACTTAATGAGTCGGAGTCAGTACAATGATTTGGCAACCAGTTACTGTTGTCAAGAGCCTAGATACTGAAATAATGCGGTTGTATAACTTCGTTCGTATAGCGCATACATTTTTCCTGGTTCCGGGTAAGTAAATTACGTATGCTGCTCTGTTAATACATATGCGGCATCATTAAACCGCATACGTAAACGTTAATAATGCGGGCACAGTAATTTCATGATGCGGCCTCATTACAAGTAACTTGTTTACATGGTCTTTACAGAGCATTATGCCGCATACTTACTTAACATAGTGTCGTCTCAATATAAGTATGGCTCTTATAATTTTCATGTGAAAAGCACATTATACGTATCTGGCTGCCGGTACATTACAAATTTGCCAATTTTAAGTAGCCCGTTTTTCTCAGTGTGCTCTGCTACACCAGAATTATTAAAGATATTCCTGTTTAAAGTTTTAGAGGTTATGTCGTACAAACAACGGACTAATCACCCTACTCAAAATGAGTTTAAATATCATTGATAGAAATGCATTTACACATTATAAACTACGGACTACCGTATTCAGAATACTAAGTTCAACCGATGCAAGATACCGCGGCCTCGACATAAAGTGCTAAGAAGGAACATGGGTGGTTTTTAGTCAGTAGCAGTCTGACACTCCTTTTCGCTGTCCAAGAGCGGGAGGGGTTATTTGTTGATTTCCCAACCACCCCAAAAAAAGGTTTACCTACCCTTACCATTTTGGTAGATAGGTACAGAAAAACACGTTTAACACAATTTATTTATTTAAAATAGGTACACCAATTATGCACAAATCACAATCATTCATGACAATATGCAGGCTAGGGATGATAAAGTATCAATTGCATAACTCTCCTAAGTATAATGAAGCTATATCATCGTAAAGCTATAGAAATAAAATGTGTAATAGAAAACTAAACATCTTTGCTATTCGTCTATAATTGGCTAACTCCACAACTTGTGTTGGCTCAGGTTGGGTTGATGCATCAGCATCAGGCTGGATTACATTTTCTTGTGGTTGCACATCGCCAGTTGTGTCTAGCTGAGGACTACTTTCATCTTGACTATTCATAGGTAGAACTTCTCTTCTTGTGCGTAACCAGCACGCATGGCAAACACGTTGTATAATGCTTGTAGGCCTTACACGGCTACCCATCGTGATATTCAATTCGATGTACACACAATAAAGTCCATAGTAAGGCAGAATCGGAATCCAGAGTCACAAGAAAATGCCGTCGTATAGGCAAAGAATCAAAATCCTTAGGCAAGTCACACAGGGAACAGTAAATATATCAGAGTTCATAAGCAGAACTAGTCGATGAATTAGAAAATCACGGTGAATCGATGGAATATAATATAATGAGATAGTCGTGCATACTATGACAAGCTGTCAGTTCAGTACAGTTGACAATTGAAATGTCTTTTAACTTACAAAGGTTTATTACATGCCAATATTTAAAGCATAGCTAAGTCAAAAGTTGTAAAGTCAAGTCAGATAGAAAAAATAAATTAAGCTATGATTATTCATTATCACCTGTAATCTAGTCAATTGAGCTCATAATTATGATGATTTTTTTTCCAGCCTTTGATAGGCCTTAAGCTTGATTTGATAAAACGAAGTAAATTATTTCGTCAGTATCTATCATGGTGACTTAAGTAGACGCTTATTAATTCCATCAGCTATAATATAGCCACTGTTCTTTATTTTAGATTTACTATTTCTCACGTATTTTATTTTATTGTGGTCTTTGTTAAGACAATTTAGAAGTGCCTGTAACTCTGAAACTGACCTAAACTTGAAATCAATGCTTAGATTTGACCCATTACCTGTTTCTGTCTTTCTTTCTTTCTTGTGTGGCTAGGGCCTTACCTAGTGTCTGGAACCATAAGCCACGATCCCCTGACTTCGCTTACCTGTTTCTGTCAGCGCATTACTATCATTATTCATGTTTTTCTTGTCTCTTACAAGACCAGCCACAAACCAGATAGTTGCTTTAGTTATTTACCAGATGTCTACACCTTTGACATCACATTGGTGAGGTGTATATTTTTTTAATAACGTAAGATGGTAAAGTGATGCTTCCTTATCAGATTGCAAGTCACGGAAACCATATATTTCCTTGTGCTATTAACTGATTTTCACAACGAGATTCAAAATTCAAAAAAATTCAAAAATTTTATTGGAACAAAAAACAGATTTACAAAAGTTTGAGTTCGTTAACAACCGCATTAGTATGGAATACTGTGTCGCGGCCATTAGCGCCCACCTCCAGGAGTGGAAACGACAGTGTTCCAGGTGAAAAAGATAATTTATGTATGTTTTACATTTTGTAGAATACAATACAAAAAAGCAAAAGGAACTAATAAAATATTAAGCACTAATTTTATTATTTATGCATGCGAATAATAATAATAATTATGTAAGTGTAGTGTATGTATGTGTATGCGTGTGAGTGAATGTGAGTATGTGTAGGTGTATGTATGTTTGGAATTGGAAGGCATTGGGAATGAAAAGGACATTAAATTATACTTATATTTAGGTTTTTACAAAATTTTCAAGCTCTTTATAGGATAGGGAACCGAGCCACTTATGAGTCACTGATTTACACTCGCGTGAAGTAAGGGGGTAGATGTTTAAGATCCCGTTTATTTTGTTATAAAGAATTGGGCTTATAAAGTAGTATTGTCTTCTTACTATTATGGTGCTAGCCGGAATTACAGGGCAAACTGTAAGAGGTCTACGTTTCTGCTTACTCTGGTTGCAAAAACACTGGTCGAAACTAAGTTCTGAATGTTACCAGATAGTTGCTTTAGTTATTTACCAGATGTCTACACCTTTGACATCACATTGGTGAGGTGTATATTTTTTTAATAACGTAAGATGGTAAAGTGATGCTTCCTTATCAGATTGCAAGTCACGGAAACCATATATTTCCTTGTGCTATTAACTGATTTTCACAACGAGATTGTTCTGTAGCTATAAATAATGTAGAGGATGATATTGCAGACAGATGTGTTGCGCGGGAGTTTGTTGCGCGACTTCTTGTCGTCTGAGATGAGCTGATCGTTTTGACTTTGAGAACTGTAAAAGTCAAAATAAAAAGGAGATTGCCCGCGGACAGTACTCTTGATAAATGACTTGTGTCTCAAAACCTAGACCGGCATAAAATATCTAAAATAAAAATACATTTTTAAATAAGTTTTAACGATTATTTACAATGGGATAGTTTTTCGAACAATAAATAAGTACTTTTATATTTCCGACGTCATAGTACGCCATTTTTTTGCTGTCACTTGCCAATACTATGGATTATAATCGTAGTGTGGGTACATTGACATTTATTGTGCGTTTGTCACATTTTTACAATACAGTCATTATGACGGTATGTTATTTTTATTGCTGGTTTTGTTACATTGTGCTTCGAGTCCGAACCTTTTAGTTTCTCCGTTACTGCTGCCAACCCATTGACAATAAACATACTTCTAACGCCGCTGCACCGTGTGTGTTGATTATCTAAATACAGGACTTTTTGTGTTGTGATCATGGCGAACGCAACTTATGCACAGACGTTGGTTGTCGGAGATTCCGCATAACGTCATGAACATTTCGACGTAAACAAACAAGTCTGGATCTCACCAACACCGGTAAGAATAAACATTGTCTTTTAACGTAGAATGGTGTTTTTATTTAGGAACTGTACTTTTATGTTTATGTACCAAATAACAAATCTTAGAGGCCAACGTACAATCCATGTGTGTGTGTTAGTTCCTCACCTTACCACTTGATTTACCGGATTTTAATATAACTTACGAGTATATAGATAGGAACCTCACACTGATGTGTTGTTAATAACCAACCTATTAACTAAGATGGTTTATTTCAATCAGTGTATTCGAGGATATTAATTGTTTGTAGTACTTATCATCATTTAAGATTAGAGATGCACAGAAATATAATTATTTAAATATGTTTTTTTTCAGCTGTCAACCGAAGGCACATTGTGTCAGGAATGTTTTACACTGTTGCGAAATGCACTCACATCCCAGGGACAGTTGACACCTGTAGTCGGACAAACGGCCGTCTGCTACGGCTGTGGGGTTTCCGTACTGCGATCAAGAACTCATCGAGTGCCATTAGACTGCCCACAAAGAATCATATTACTGCGAGGGGCTATCTCATCAGGTAATATATAATTATTTTGTATACACATACGACAGAGAACGTTAGCTTGTTTTTTTAGCCTATCAGCTACGAATTCCCTAAGGTGCTAAACTAGTCCACACTGTTTACTGTTATCTTATTAGTGATTTTACATGTTTAGGCTGGTCAAATTATAAACAAGTCATTGTATTGATCTACAGGTGTCACGTCTGGAAAGAGTTTGCCGAACATGCTGGATAACTGCAACCAGACAAACTCACGATGCTGACTGAGTGGAAGATTCTGCTACTTAGAACCGATCTCAGAAACATATTGAACAAGATTTTAACATTCCAAAGCCGGGTGGCATTGGAATGTGCTGCCCCTGCTAGAACAGAATGTTAACCCTGGTCGTGGATTGTTAATAAGGTTAATTCAGGAACATATTAACGTGTTGCTGCCACACCAAACCATTACTAATGAGCGTCTTTTGGTATCATCAATAGTGAAAGGATTACTGATACAGCGCGGCGCCACAAAATATAATTATGTTCCTTAGAGTTCCCGAATCTGCAATTTCCATTTGAATAAAAACTTGTGGGACGAAGAAGAACTGAAGGTTGCTGTGTGCATAAATGTGCATAGTATGGTACCTATTTGAGCTGGTGATGTTATAACAATATTAATGTTCCAGCTCCATTATTTTTAGAATTATTTTTAGAAGAATAAAATATAAGTCCAGAAATAATCATCTTTCATTTATTGTATTTAGTATTGTGTGTGTTCCCTTCCTACCCTACTTACAAAGACAATTTCATGATTTCCACTACCTTAACATTTGAATAGAATCTAGAAATAACACTGAGCGATTGATTATCTTAGTAATGATTTCTTAGAGAGAAATCATTGTAATATTCTTGCATTTCAGGGCAATGAAACGCGAGAATATGATTTTAAAATGCACAAAATCTAAATCAGTAAGACTTGGTGAAGTCGTCACAGGTGGTCACCAGGAACGGGCCACCTGAAACATCTAAATCGTTACAGATTTTACAAAAATATGCTTTAAATATACAAATCTCACTATATAAACTCATTCAGACCCTTTCAAATAGCTTTTTTCAACTTATTTTTGGTTGAGCATAACCTAAAAATAGTCATTTATTTTTTGCAAATATCTCGAAAATGCCATTGTCGATTGTGTTCAATCTTTTGAGGTAGTATTTAGACATGCCATCGAGTATTTTAAAGATGATTTGATGAAGACACAACAATGTTGAATTGAGTACATTTGCCCATAGTGCCGCTGGCATTCTCCTTTCACATAGGCCTACTTAGGCGCTTATAAAACGTCTACAAAAAAGATGCTGTCTATTATAACCTCGAAGTCAGTCTAATTTGAATACATACGCATTTCTCCTGTTATATTTAAGTCGCATACTTAGGGATCCTACTGAGAAATACCTGCTGAAAAAACTTAAAAACACTTTGGCCGACTTGGGATTTAGAATCCAGGACCTCATATCAGCAGGAACGCTTGTGGTCACAAGCGCTAGAGTCGCTTAACCAATGTATACAGTGTCGAAGGCAAACCGACGAAAAAAAAAAGCCGTTGCCTATAAAAGTGCAATACCTTCACGGTCAAAATGTATAGAACAGCAGATTTTGTTTTAATTGCTGAATAAAAAAATACATGTGGGCAGGTAAGGAACGATGTACTGAATACATGGTAGGTATTCGTTTCTACATCGATTTCTCTTCCATCCTTTTATGTAATAATAGTATTTGAGTTTGCCCTTATTTTACTTACACTTATTTAAAATTTCATTTACCGTAACAGTTCTACATCCACGTACAATTTATGAATGGGACTATTTTTTTTTTATTTGAAACAAGTGAGTCGTAAACGGGTCAATGTGGCGACACTTGGATGAGGTCTATGTCCTGCAGATGTCTTTCGGATGGTGATGATGATGAGTCGCGAACTCATAATCACATACCAAGAAGGATTTTAAAATGAGACTATTTACCAAATAATATGTAATGATTACGGTAACATTATTTTAATCACCACTATTTCTACTGTCACAAAAAACGAACTGCATTTTTGCAAAGAATCTAACTCGATTATTAACAAAACGTGCCTGAACATCAAAGTCATGTGATACATTTTCATAATATTCACATAAAACGTCATTATATACAACGTATTTACTAAGATTGTAAGCTATCGAGGATAAGTCGTGTCCCAAACGAGGACAGTCGTTCTGAAGACAGTGGCTTGGTAGATCTTCTCTTTTTGATATGAGGTACAAAAGAATACTTGATGGTACCGTTGTCCTTTGCAAGGATTTCACTACTACAGATTCATCATCATCATTTCAGCCAAAAGACGTCCACTGCTGGACATAGGCCTCCCCCAGGCGTCGCCACATTGACCGGTCCCGTGCGTCTCTCATCCAGCGAGTTCCCGCAACCTTGACCAGGTCATCGGTCCACCTAGTGGGAGGCCTTCCAACGCAACGTCTTCCGGTTCGCGGTCGCCATTCCAGAACTTTTCGGCCCCATCGGCCATCCGTTCTGCGAGCAATGTGCCCTGCCCATTGCCACTTAAGTCTGGCGATTCTTCGGGCTACGTCGGTAACCTTGGTTCTCATGCGGATGTAATGATTATTTATTAGTAAATGCAATACTTACATGAATAGGCTGTGGTTTTACATCCTCGTCAAGTTAAAGGAGAAAACTAAACCAATGATTCTCGACCCGAATCAATAATAAAATGTGTAAGTAATATTGGTCCGGTGTACCATCTCCCTACTCAATTCCAATTTATTTGGTTTATGGGTAGGCAATGCATGCCTTTCTTTGCCAGGACTTCGTAGTACTACTGTAACGTATGCACGTTCATAGACGAGGTCTATCCTTCCATGAATCTCTTGCCAGTTGTCATTTGAGTGTTAGCCTTCTTCCTATCTGTATCCTTTGCTTTCAACTGAGACTCTGACGTCACTTTCTTGCCGCTGCTTGCTTATTATACCTTTTTTTTTGGAGGTAATCATCAAATGATCCTCCACACTCTTGGTGGATCAGAAGGGAGTGTCCGTCTCTTACTGACTAAAACCCACCCGTGTTCCTCCTACTGCATTTTGCGTTTCATGATCGCGTTTTTTCTTTCGAAAAGTCCCGCCGCCCCGATAGGCGTCGTCGGTCCTTGCTCACCCCTTCTAATGCCCTTTGTGTTCGAGTGCTGCAGTATCCCTTTCGAGGAGTGCCGCAGTCCCGGCAGGCGTCGGTCCTTGCGGACCCGTGCCATTTTTACCCACGACGGAACGGAGACGGTATATGCGTTTGGGGTGAGAGGTTGTTTGTTTGTTTGTTTGTGTGTTTGTGCAAATACATGTTGCCATTTTTCTCTAAAACTACTAGTTCGATTTTGATGCAGTTTTCAGTTATGGGTTCGGGTTTGATTGGTGCATGTTCTTAGATAGGTGTTACGGTGACAACTCACCAGGGGGCGCTGCAGCGAACATTTTTTGTGCAAATCAAAGTTGCCATTTTTCTCCAAAACCACAAGTCCGATTTTGATTCAGTTTTCAGTTATGGGTTTAGGTTTGATTGGCGCATGTTCTTAGATAAAAAAATAAAAATAAAAGAATGTCCGTCGGGAGCTGAACATTGCAAAACTAGTTCATCTAATGGCAGCCCCCGACGGACATTCTTGGGTTTTTTTAAGGTGGGTGTTTTATGTTATTTTATCCTTTTTTCAATTGTTTTTTAGCAGTCGTGGGTTTTTTCAAATTTTTTAATTTTTGTTGTCTTCTCTTTGGCTTAGTATTCCTACTGTCTTGTTTACTATCCCCGTGTGCAACAAGCTTTAGTCTAAGCTCGTGACTACATGATTTATCCGTGTCAATTCAGTCGTAAGACCGCTTACGTAATATTCTGTTATTGTGCGGAGATGTGTGAGATTCAATTACTTACATTTTGATCTTAATCAGTTAATCACATCCGTTTGTTACTGCTGATGAGGATTTATACCTACTAATCTAACCTTAGGAACTTGTTAGATTTTATTACTGTTTTTTTTTAATTCCGTAATTTTTCGTAGGGCTACTTATCTATTGATAATAGAAACCTAATCTTTTTTTCTTACCAAATTTTTCGCCAGTTGTTACCTCATGTCACACTTCTCGAGCTTTCCGCCGCGGTCAGTGACACTGCGTGACGTCACAAGCGCGTGCTCACCGCTGTTGCAGTTTTCTTATAACCTTGCTGCGACTAGTTGAGCGGCTTGTTATGCAATACGGAGCTTATTCATGAATTTAAAACAAAACGACTTTTTTGTTGTTATTTATTGTGTTTTGGGCTGGATTGAGTCATTGAGTCATTGGCGCGGTTGGGTCTAGATTTTTTTGAGGCTAAAAGATATATACTTAAGTGAATTTTTGAATGAGAAAGTGAAATAATGTTTTGGATATGTCCATTTGTAGTTCTGTAGCTGATTTTGTAGTTCAGGTTTATAGTTCTTAGTTATAGAATATTGGTTTACAAAGATCATTAAATTAAAGAGGTCTTAAAAAAACCCAGACGCCCCAGGTCACATCAAACTACTAATTTCTTTACTTGAGAAGCTCCTATCTCTTAGCATGTATTGTACAATACATGGTAAGAGATAGGGAGACATGGGAGATTCTATACACATAAATCTCAACAGCTCAACTCCAATTTTATTATCTCAAAGATCAATTTCCCTACACATCCTGCCAAGAAAACCCTACCATAAAATAAAACCCAACCCTATCACAAAATAAAACCAATTTTCCCTTTACCCTGACACAAATAGATACTTACTTAAACAAGCACTACCGAGCAATAAAAAAGGTACGAACCACTGTTTACAGTAGAATTTCAAACAGTATATAATATGTGTATAAGGATGAGAGGATTTAAGATAAGGCATCTTACGTAGAAATCACGTGAAAGAATTAACTTTACCTTCAGCCTAAGGTAAAGTTTGCTAGATTAAGATTATCGAGCGCACTGATTTTCACATATTTGTTGAAGATAAGGATGTAGGTAGACCTGAATACGTGTGTGTTCGTGGATATAAGAGCCAATATGGAGATCTTCAAGGTATTTGGAAAAGGTACTAGATGACCCACTCAACTTCGTCTGCATCACATAATATAGCCTATAACCTTCCTCGATAGATGGACTATCCAGCACAAAAGATTTTTTCAATTTCAACCAGTAGTTCCTGAGATTAGCGCGTTCAAACAAACAAACAATCTCTTCAGCTTTATAATATTAGTATAGATTCAGCTAATATTGTTCATACTACTAGGACACTGGCCTTCTCTTCTGTGGGAGGGAGTGGGCCATAATCCACCACAAGAAGGTCCAAAGCTGGTTGATGGATGTCACTTAATCACGTCCTTAAACCTTCTTCCTCTCGTCCCTCCTAACTTGAACATGTATAGCATTATTTATCTCCCGATTTGAATAATATTCGATCTTGGATGCAGTGGCAAATAACTTCATCAGATCCTGAACTACTGTTAACCTTTGGATTACTCAGAATGGTATGGATCCTGAACTACTTTTAAACTTTGGATTACTCAGAATGGTAGCTCTAAAAGTATTGTGAATAAAGCTCAGCAATAGGTCAGAAATGCCCATGACAAAATTGTCTAAGAACAAGCCTGGAACTAGACACGCATATCATACGCCAGTCCATACTCGTACAAATCCATTCATACCCAACATCATCCTCAGAAAATAGCCCGCAATTCCTGGAATTCCCTGCAGTCAGGTCATAAAAACAAACATGCACACAGACTGGTCTATAAATACTCCGGCCTACGCATCTACGAGACTAATTACAGTATTAATTTGTAGTACTACGACGTAACGGGTATTATTAGGATTTGTTCCGTTCAGTTGTGTCCTCTTTGGACCTGATTTTTCTTGGATAGTTGAGATTTTTTTACCGTGCCGTGTAGTGTTTGTGAAATGTGTCTGGTATGATTTGTATTGGTCTACTTCTTTGTTTTGATTTGAAAAGTGTGTTAAATGTTGGTAAAAAGGTGTGATGAATCGTCAGTCTCTTGCCCTTATCCCAATTCATTTGGGGTTGGCGCAGCATGTCTTCTTCTTCCATACCTCTCTGTTTCTCGTCATCTCTTAAAGACACCTCCTTTCTTACCATATCATTCTTAACACAGTCCATCCATCGTTTCTTTGGTCTTCCTCTACTCTTATACCCATCCACATTCATATCCAAAACCTTTCTCACGATATTTTTCTCATTCCTCCGCATCACATGCCCTACCACGACAACCGATTTCCAAACAACAAAAGATGGTGTGATGAATGATTAAGATAAATTAATTAAAGACATCATTGTATTCCGAATTGATTAAACGACTTTAAATAACAAGAATTTCAAACTTCGCCTCATTGGTCTAGTGGACGCAATTGCATCTGCTGAGCTTGAGGTCCTAGCAATAGGCTCGCTCCCTATTACATAGAACTTAACAAAAACTGGCGAAATCTGCGTGTACTAATAGGTCCTGCACACTTCCGCCTAACCCTTTGTGGGAGCGAGCCTATTGCCATCAATTTGACCATAAATAATCAGGTTTTCACTTCAAAGGATGCTCAACATGTGACTTTGTTATCGCCACCAAAATAACGATGAAGAATCAAAAATTTCTGATTGCGAAATAAGTAAACAAACAAGAAATATGTATGGTTGCATGGGCGTCACCGTCCCCTTTTGGAGAAACAGGTTCAGCCAGCTGCCTCCGGTTTACGACGACCCTTGAAGAACTGGGCTCGCGACAAACCTGCAATAATATAACTTGTTTTGGTACGAAAAGTTGTCTTGAATGTCCTTTGCCTTTAGGTTAAAAAACGACATCTCATCAATATTTTGGGTCTTTGATAACATCACGCCTGTAATCCCTTAAAGGTTAGGCAGAGGTGTCCTATTAGTAGATCCACCTTTCGCCAGTTATGTTTCATCATCCTATAATTGTTCCCACTGCAGGGACTCAGGCCTCCTCTCTAGGAGAGGGATGGGCTGTAATCCACCACGCGGGCCCAGTGCGGATTGGTAGATGTCGCATATCTTCGAATTTTTGGTTCTAAGACACGCCGGTTTCCTCACGATGTTTTCCTTCACCGTTTTGAGAGCAGTGGTGATGAAATAAATTAAGTACACAAATTAATGCGCCTGCCTGTAACCAACTGTTCGTAAGTCGGGGCCGCCACCACTGTGCCACCTGCTCTCAGTTATGTTTACGTCCTATATATAGGTAAAAGGGGCGAGCCCACATAACTGGCGAAATGTGGGTGCAGTAATGGGTACGCCTCTGCTTAACTCTTTGGGGATTACAGTGGTTATGGTATGGTGTATCTATATAAATGTCGCAGGGATATGATAAAAACAGAGATTTTTCCAAATCCCTAAGGGATTTGATCAAACCACGGAGGAAGATAAAATAACAACACGGTTTTATCATTTCCCTAAACAAATCTAGTGAATTGAACAAATCCCAGTAGTACTCCGTGACGCGCGCTCGCTTCGCTCGCATATTATATAACACTAATATCTTCTGTCCCCAAAGTGCCGGGCCTCCGCCGGCCTCCTTCGTCGGCCTACGGCCCGGTGCCCATGCCGCCCATAAAGGATACTGGGATTTGTTCAATTCACTAGATTTGTTTAGGGAAATGATAAAACCGTGTTGTTATTTTATCTTCCTCCGTGGTTTGATCAAATCCCTTAGGGAATTGACCAATTCGCTGTTTTCATCATATCACTGAGACATATATAATCTATATAAATAAAAAGAGAAGTCCTAACTGACTGACTGACTCATCAACGCCCAGCCCAAACCCTTGGACCTAGAAAGCTGAAATTTTGCACAGAGGTTCCCTGTATAATGTAGACTCAAACTCAAACTCAAATTCTTTATTTCAATTAAGCCATTACAGGCACTTTTGAATGTCAGAAGAACATTTCACAAAAAAAAACGAAACTACGAGTGCAATACGTCATTCCGAAAGCCACCACGCCGAACCACACGCCACCGAATGCCCGCAACAACGAACACTGCGAGCACGAAAGCACGCAGCGACGCAAACCGCAACAACGAATGCTCGAGACCCCGAATCACGGAACAACGAATGCACGCCGCAACGTGCAACCGCCGCCCCGCGACCCGGAGCCCCGCACACCCGCCGCCACGGCCCACGCCACCGCGCGCCCCCGCTCCCACACCCCTCGCCGCCGGTAACATCCGGCGCCGCGCAGCCCGACGCAGCAACTCCCGAAACGACGCATTGCACTCCTACGCTACAGTCACAATCACAAGGCATAATAACTTGTGAAAGTACTGTAGTTGCCAGTTCCCTAACGTAGATCTCATGAAGAAGAACGGGCAAGAAACTCCATGGACACTCTTTTAAATTAGAATTTGTTACAAAATCTTGGTACATTTTATCATTCATGTTGAGATGGTATATTATGTGAGAACTATGTAGCAAGACGTGCAAGTTAAGAGCGTCCAGAGTAAAAAGATATAATAAACAAATCAAAAAGAAAAATATATTTACACCATGGCAACTAAGGAATGACCAGTCTCCACCGACAGCGCCCGTTCACGAACATGACGCATGGATCAGCACCATCTAACTCAACCATTTTGAAGGGAACTAAATGATCCGACACACCCGCCACCATCAGCGAGACATTTGAGTGAGCATGACATTCTCTCAGCCACCAGGGCAACGTCACTAAAATATAACTAAATGTAAAATGTAAAAAGGGGCTTTATAGTACATAGTACTCACACATGTGCCATGCAATTATACAAGTATACAAGTAGACAAGGAATAAGGAAGGATTTTTCGAAATTCAACCCCTAAGGGTGTTAAATAGGGGATGAAAGTTTGTACGGAAAATCGTCATTTTCACGCGGGCGAAGCCGCTGGCAAAAGCTAGTTTAGAATAATCATTATCTGCCTAGCCATTTTCCCAATGTTGGGGTCGGCTTCCAGTTTAACCGGATACAGCTAAATACCAGTATTTGACATGATGTATTTAGAATACACATAATCAAAATAAATAAATATAATACACGTACAAAATTTTTTGTAATTGCTGATACCAAATTTGCTGTACCTTGCAGATATTCACAGATCCATGTCTCCAAAAAATATCTATACTAATATTATAAAGAAGTAAAGTTTGTGTGTTTGTTAAATTGTAAGGGGTAATCTCGGGATCTACCGAACCGATTTTAAAAATTCTTTCACCAATAGAAAGCCACATTATTGCTACTCATAGGCTACTTTTTATCCCTGTATTCCCACAGGAACGGGATCTACGCGGGTGAAACCGCGGGACGTCCGCTATAGTCTTTTCATAAAAGTGGGTCTATTATATTGACTGCCAAAAATACCATAATCCTGAACATCTTACCTCAAATATATTATTGCCTTTACCTTACCCTTGATGACTACCGTTACGTGTATTTGTATAAATTATTTTCAACAGTACATAATCCATGGCCCGATTTCAGAGTGCCAATGACCAATGCCACTGCTATGCTAATACCACCACTTAGCGTCTTGGCGCGACCGATCGTCCAAGCGTAGTTTTGGATGAACCTTGTGAAAGTAATCAGAACCAAGAATCTACTTCTGCTTCTTCTTCTTGCTACTGATATGCAAGCAAGAGCAGATGCCTAATGGGGTATACAACCCCTTTTTTTAGGGGGGTGGGAAATCATCAGATGACACCTCCCGCTCTCGGCAGGGGGAGTGTGAGACTTCTACTGACTAAAAACCACCCATGTTTCTTCATAGCCCTTTGTGTCGAGGCCGCGATATCTCTTTCGAACAACATTATCGCACAGGTATTATAACCCCTCGACCCATTTTGGACGCAATGTGACTTTGGAGCCCCAAGATAGGATATGCCATACCTCTCTTGTCTGGCGTGCCCAACTAACTGTACCCTCCAGGACTTGAATGAAGCGAACTACAGAGTTGTCCAGGACTCAAGGCAGTAGTCGGACAAAATCTAAGAACTCCCGTGTGGTGGTGGACCATGAAACTGAACAAATGTTCTATGACTTTTGCAAATTCAGGACTTTATTTAGTTTTAGGTTAAATGTCGATCGGTTGAAAGTGGCGCCTTTTACAGAAAAATTAAAAGGAAGTCGTCTATCTTGGTATGGACATGTCCCATTTTATTTGGGGTCAGCGTCACATGTTCTCGACTTCCACTCTCCCCTGCCTACCCTTTTTTTTTTTGGTGTGTGGAAAATCATCGAATGACCCCCCCCCCCCCCGCTCTTGGGCAGAGCGAAGGGGAGTGTCAGACTTCTACTGACTAAAAACCGAACCCATGTTCCTTCTTTGCCCTTGCGCCGAGGCCACGTAATCTAGTACAAAAATCCGCGGCCCCTGCCTACCCTCACGCTATCATTCACTCCCTTTTCTTTCAAACCCTTCCTCTCATTATCCATCCACGATCCATTTGGCCTTGCTCTTCCTCTCCATTTATACATATAGGAGAATCCACAACTCATATCTAAAAATAGCACTTATATATCTGGTTCGCGTTGAATACGTCTTAATTATAATTGATTGTTCTTCAAAATTGGCCTAATAATAACGTATTTGAATTCAGTAGCAATAAAGCTCTCCTCGAATGAGCTCGTTTGTGAGAATTCTGCCAGTATTGTTAGCTGTTCTGTCCGCTATACAGCGATGCCGTATCGTTCCGTGTCGAGGATGGAAAGAAGCAGGAGGGACGCTGCCTCTGGTATTACAGAAGTTGTGGTCGTGGAAACTGTTTACTATCAGGTGGGCTGCATGCTTGATCGCCAGTTAATAATCTCAAAACATTGTATACCTCATCATATTATCATCTCGGAATCACACTGTCCTGGGTATGGGCCTCCCCTTTTTCCCGATCCGGTACGTACCTTATCCAGGTGTGGCCCGCGAGTTGAACAATATTGTCAACCCAACGATCTTAAGAACGACCTTGGTTTCTATGGCCTCACCTGGCCTTGCTTTAACTCAGTTACACACAGCCCTACCGCATCGGCCATTTCCACTTCAAGCCAGATGTCCTGTCCAGGTCCATTACATACATCATACCGACAGAAGTCATACAGGCCTCTTCTCTTTAAGTGACAGTGGTCCACACGGCCCAGTGCGGATTGGTGGAATCCAGATTTTCTGAGCAGCTTAGCCCTTTCCGCGATGAACACAGAACAGTCGCTTATACCACCTATGGTTCATTGCGATTATTTGTGCCTACATCGCGAACAGTAATTGTGTTCATTTGCCAGAGTTTCAAATTGATCTACTTGATCTTAATGAATTTAAAACACATTGTGTTTGTGACAATCGTTCGACGACTACATAGAAGTTTTAAATGTTTAGCTTTATATGTGTTTAGTGAGTTGTGATGCAACAATATAAAATCTTATTTTTAATTCCCGAAGGGTTAGGTAGCGGTGTATCTAATAGTACATCAACATATCGCTAGTTATATTTAAGTCCCATGTGGATTTAAATATAACCATCCTATTTCCGGACACATATAGTGAAATAAGTTTTTATACCATAAGGCAAAATCAACAACAGATAAGTTTGATTTTTGTCCGTTGATGATGTTCATCACATATTGACTGGTAAAACCAACCAGGGCGGCATAATCGCATGTGCGACAAAGCCCTTTTTATTGAAAAAAAAAAAAGTGCCATGTGTGGACCGTTTGCCTTCAACTGAAATTTGTAGCTGCTACTGAGGCATTCCTGATAGAAATATACAGTAGCACTTGGTGCAAATAAGCCATAATGTCCGTCTGATATCTACTGACCAATAACAAGCCACTTAATACCTTGAGATGTCCAACCACCCAAAGATAAAAATTTTGCCCAAAATTATCATGAAACATGTGTTCTTGTCATATCGCCTTGTAATACAACACAATATTAGTAGGACATGGAAAGTACGTGATTGTACAGTCAACAAAACAGCTAAGTATCCAGGTACCTTTTTTTTTGGAGGGTGGGAAATCATCAAATGACTACTCCCGCTCTGTGCGAAGCGGAAGGGAGTGTAACTGACTAAAAAACACCCATGTTCCTTATTAGCCCTTTGTGCCCGGGGCCGCGGTATCTATAGTATCCAAGCACCCAACTTCCAATCACTTTTATAACTGTGCTGTGAACCGGGCAAAATGACCTAAGAAAATTAGGACACACATAGATAACTCATGTCAAAAGCAAAGCTTCTCCCAGCACACTTTTAACATTCATCATCATCATCTTCTATTTCCCGGGGCTGCGGGTGTTTGAAAGAGATACCGCGGCCCAGGACACAAAGGGCTAAAAAAGAACATGGCTGGTTTTTATTAAGTAGAAACGTCGCTTTGGGCGGAGTCATTTGATGATTTCCCAGCCACCAAAAAAGTACCTAGATACTTATCTGTTTTGTTGACTGTACACCTAGATAATAAGGTCGTTTGCTGGCTACCTGACTTAGTGATAAGATCAGTGTTTGTTTTTGATTTTTATTGGCTTATCTCCGGATTAGTGTTGTGAGTGGACACTAGTTTTTGCATGAGTCGTGATTTCATTGAAGTCACATGAGTTTTGCTTAGGTATTTTGTTGATGCCCTACTTCTGGTTTTCTATTGTGTCTGGCTGTCTGGTTTTGCGGTGGTTTGTCTTATTATAATCACCGTGTCTAGCTATCCGCGATCTTATCCTAGAATTCATTTGGGACCCCAAATGAATTCGGATTGCGGTTTGGCGACGGCGGGTCATCTTCTTCCATACTTTTCTGTTTGTCGCCATCATGAGACAATCTAATAAATAAATACATAATTTTGACAACCTAAGAAGAGAGGAGAGGTGGGGAGGAATTATGTTAGGATCATAGCAAATGCCGTTCTGTGGTTTCTGCCTACCCCCATGGGAAAAATGCATAAGTTTATTGAGTCAACATAATCCAGTAAAAGGAACCTTTGTTTACTAGTTTTCTCACATATCTAAACTGTCTTTCGTGATAATATCTACTAAGATTTCTTTAGAAATGATTTGCCAGAATGAAAAGTCCTTTCACCCTGTATACTTTAAGGGAGCCTAGTAGGTACTTCTGAAGATGAACAACTTTTGCCATGGGTCCAAGAACATAACTGAAAATTCCATTACAATAAAAAGCAGGATTAGTTGCGGCCTTGGATGACTTTCTCGTTAACTGGCGGGAAGAGGCACAACAACGAGGAAAGTCGAAGGAATGGGGGAGGTCTTTGCTCAGGAGTGGGAAAGACTAGGCTAACAAAAAAAAAAAAAAGTAACGCTGGCGTGACCATTTGGACTCGTTCCTTACTAATTGGCTAGAGAAGGCAAGACATCGGGACAGTTGGAAAGGAATGGGGGCTTTGCTCAGCAGTGGGATAAAACAGTACTTCGTGGTAAAAGTACTTATCAAGATTCTTTGACCTCAAATAACTCATCCTTTAATCTTACAATGTTGGCCGAGATTAACCCACCATATAATATTTGCCAAAAGTACTAGCGTATATATAAAACTCAAATATTGGTATTTTCCGATTTATTATCTTGGCTAAACACAAGATAATCTGATAGCTACTGTAAACAGAAGCTGGATTCAAGGCTGTACCATAGTAATTAGCCTTTCAGTTTTTTTACTTTCTTTGTCGACAGCAGTTGGTTTAAAAATGTAATTCCGAGTTCATAAAACCCTAATCTGTTTATGTCGCCAGTAAACAGGCTTCTTCTGCGTAAGCTCGTTCCATCGTCGACATCATCTCTGCCCTTAGGACAAGATTGAAGTCAAGAGCAAGCCCATTTAAAAAAAAAAATGTTTGATTAATGTATCTGGAATTGGGTGGCGATAAACAATATGGAATTGCAGGAGATGGTTGAAAGGGGTAACAGGGTTGTGGTCTGTAAACATTATCTTATACTGTAATAAGTTGTAAATTTTCTTGTCAGCAACTTGTGGTTGTATTCAGTCAACTATTATGAGATTTTAAAGACTAGTCGACACTCAATCAGGCTTTCAAAAACATTATTGCTGCTTGTGCATTTCTAGAACGTTTCAACGAGTAAAACAACTCAGAGCTTAGGGAATCATGTGGAATAGATGGTAAAAAAAATGTTCTTTATGTGCCTGTTCGTATTAGTTGTACTGCAATTAGACATTTAATTGCTGTACATTTATCATTAGGCGTTATTTTACAGTTGCAAATTATAATATCTGTCTACGTTCTGAAAGGAAACATCACCGTTTTAGTTTTTTTAGGAGAAACAAGTATCAAAATATAATGTAAACAAAACTAGGACAAAATAGTTACTTTTAAGAAAAAGAAAATGCATTATTGTACAAATAAATAACCAATGCCTTTCTTTTTTTCAGATGTATGGTCGCTATCAGCGCGACTTAAGCGAAGCCGCAAGAGAAGAAGCGAGAAGACTCAGGAGGTTACGGAAGAAGAGGAGAAAAGACGACAAGCTCCGACAGAAGGAACTTGAAGCTAGCGGCAAACACAGACCAAGAGGGAAGTTCTTTAAAGTATTAGGTGAGTGGCTACTTGATTGGAGTGCTAATGGCTGCATGATAACAGCCGTAGGGAGGGTCTATTATGTCTGCCCTTGAACGCAATGTTCCATCACTTCCATCCGCAAAAAAGGGGCTATTGTCAAAGGTAAACAACGCCTGCCGAGATGGGTTCATGGGAGGGTGACCTTTAATTCCATATCGGAACCCCTTCTTGCCTCAGGAAGAAATTCCTGGCGGGTTTCGGGTTAGAAACACAAAAGTCTGACAGTAAGCTTTGCTAATGGGTTACTCAGTAACTGGATTATGGAGATTATCTAATCTCCATAATCCAGTTACTGAGTACCCGAAACCCGCCAGGAATTTCTTCCTGAGGCAAGAAGGGGTTCCGATATGGAATTAAAGGTCACCCTCCCATGAACCCATCTCGTCTATAATTAAGTAGGTAAGTCTATAATTTGTAAATCTTTAACCGCCTATCTAGGCGGTTAAAGATTTACAAATTATAGACTTTACTCAATGGGCTTCCCGACGCACTGAAAGGCTCGGTACGTAATGGATGACCACCGTCCACCTATCGACAAGCCGACCTAAATGAGCGTAGTCTAACTTTCGATCTTTCCATGTAATTGTTTTTTTTAAGCACAGGCGCCTTTATAACCGACTACAGCAAAGCCAAAGGAGGGTTATGATTTTGACTGGCTATGTATGTATGTATGTGAGTATCTTCATCTGTTCCCTGCCCTCATAGGTATCGTTAGAACCGTCTTAATTTTTCGCTAAACATAGGCTACGTGACGTGTCACAAAAAGCGATTTGGCGCCCTCTAGCGGACAAAAAGTAAGGCTTAAAAAAAAAATGGAGATAAATACGCCGTGTTTGGTATCATTTGAGAGGGCCTCACTTGTACATTTGCAAAATATTGCTCAAATTTAAAATCACGCCCTCTAGCGGACACAAAGTCAAGAGTAAAAAAAAATTAAAACCAAAATTGTTTAAATAAAAAACATAGTCGGGTTTTAGTGTTTTACTTTTTTTTATCGAATGTGGTGAAGAAATGCATCTCATCCTAGAAATTCGTAACATTACCACCATCGTCATTCACCACTGAATTATCATCCAAACTCTTTCAAGCATTCCCCATGCTGTTGATAATAAATATTCACGTGCAAGAAGTTTGTCGCAGGCTATGTTTGGAGACACACGTTCGCTCGTCTGGGCGAGGACTGGGTCTTCCTGGCGTTGCTGGGCATCATTATGGCGATCGTCAACTTCGCCATGGATAGGGGGATCGCTGTTTGTCAGAATGGTAAGAAATATTTTAATACTACTTTGAGAATAAATGTACTAAAGAAAATGTTTAAATCATCTCTTTGCGGTATGCAACAGACGTCATGTTCAGATTGACGTGATCCATTCCAGCAAAATATATTCAGCCTAAATGTTTACCCACTGCTGGGTTACAGGCTATGAGAGGAAATGGGCTATATTCCACCACACGGGCCCAGTGCGGATTGGAAGCTGTCACATGTCTTCGAATTTTTGATTTTAAGACATGCTGGTTTCCTCACGATGTTTTCCTCCACCGTTAGCAGTGGTGATCCAAATTGTGCCGAACGAAAAATGATTCAGCAATATATATATACATCATCTCTGCCCTTAGGGCAAGATTGAAGTCAAGAGCAAGCCCATTTATGATAAAAAAAAAATAAAAAAAAATTGCCGAATTTTTAGTAATTATTGGTGACAAATGATTCATCTATCACTGTATCTTTTCATGCTTACTTTACAAGATGGGAAGACTAGGTAAGTAGCATCGACAGTCTCCTAATTTATTTGTGACTGAGGCTTTTTTCACACAGCTTTCTTCGTTACTTATTAAGGTTCTTTACCCTGAGGGTAAAAACGGAACCCTTTTACTAAGACTTCATTGTCCGTCTGTCTGTCACCAGGCTGTATCTCATGAACCGTGATTAGACAGTTGAAACTTTCACAGATGATGACAGAATAAAATAAATATTTAAGTGGGGATCCCACATGACCTTATTAATGCACATAACAAACGTGATTTTTTGCCGTTTGTTACGGAACCATTCCAGTGCAAGTCCGACTCGAACTTGGCCAGTATTTTTATTTTGATTTTACGAGTAAATTTGCCGTATTTTTCTAGCACGCATGTGGATGTACAACGACCTGGCAACGTCCACGTTCAGTCAGTACGTGGCGTGGGTGTCCCTCCCTGTCTGCCTCATACTCTTCGCCGCTGGATTCGTGCACATAGTCGCTGCACAGAGTATAGGTGAGTTATTATAAGTTTTGTTGTAGATTAGAAACTACTGAAGTCTTCTACAGCTATGAAGCTGTAGTTAATACTATGAAGCTAATCTTTAAAGTCTTGAAATATAAATGTTTCAAAAGATTACTCAGAAGGGATTACTCAAATTTCTTCAGGCCAGAGATTAAAGATATAAGTCCCATTAGTAAGATTAGAGATTTAAGTCCCATGTAATAGGGGCTGGCCAATCAACCGGGTACAAATCCAGTCTCCGTGGCTGCTACTGAAATTCCTGATGAATGCACCCAATAACAATTTTCCAACCCAGGATTTAATCCCAAAATGTCGCAATTACAACCACTAAACCAACAAGGACAATAATCAAATATTCTGTTTTCTCAATAATATAATTGACTCTTTAACTTTTATACTACAGGTTCAGGAATACCAGAAATGAAGACGATACTCCGTGGAGTACATCTGAAGGAATACCTGACGTACCGGGCGATGATATCCAAGATCGTCGGGTTAACTGCCACGCTGGGCTCTGGTCTACCACTCGGTAAAGAGGTCAGTATTATTAGCAAAAGCTTAACAAAACCATGAAAAATTAGACTTGCTGCGGTTACCTGCGACCTTTGGCCGCATGAAATTATCTCTACTCCAAATCGGTCCAGGCTATTTTGTTTGATGTTATTATAAGTACCTTATACAGGGTTTGTGAGACACCGGCACCCAAAACGGTTTCCATGTATTCCGTACATCATTCTGAGTATCTCGTATTCTTCTCAGCAAACCCTTTGGCTGGTTACCAATATCATGGTAATACTTAAAAAATAATTAGTTCTTTGGAAAAATTGGATTTAGAATGACGTCGCATAGCTAACCATGCCATTGTCATCCAAACTAAACATGTAGGTATGCAACATTTCAGCTCAATCGCAAATCAGGAAGTGGATCAATATTAATTTAACAAAAAAGAGCACTGTATTAATTGATAGCATATTTTTCTTAAAACTTTATTAACATAATAAATTGTAAAGCTACTCATTTCGTCACCAGGGCCCATCAGTTCACATAGCATCAATGGTAGCGACTCTCCTCTCCAAACTGGTGACGACCTTCCAAGGGATCTACTCCAACGAGTCCAGGACCAGTGAAATGTTGGCTGCGGCCTGTGCCGTGGGTGTGGCTTCATGCTTCGCTGCCCCTGTGGGAGGTAAGTCAAAATAATATGATTCTGTTTAGTCCGTAAGTTAGATTATCGAAAAATATTGAATACGTGTTTTTTGTTTTAACAAATCAATAAAAAATGACGAAGATAAAACGCGTCAAAGATCTTGGAGTGGGGCTTGAAACGTCACTTGTGTCGTCACAATGTACTATCATATGACGTCACACGAGTTTTCGAAGCACTGTATCGTCTTCATTTTAAGTTTACGTGAAAAAAGAAAAAATACGTGTTCAATAATTTTTGGAAATCTATCTGACGGACTAATTCGTTTTTTTATGTCCGATCCCCTATTGCCGAAACAAATACAAAACAATATAATGAACAATTAGCTACAGTGGGACTGTAGCACTGTAGTCACAATGCATTCATTACCCATCCAAAAATAAAGTGGATTTTGAAAAAACACTAAATAGTAAAATAATTTAACTTTTGGAAGTTGGTGGCATACCACCAACTTCCGAAAGTTCCAAGTACAAAGTTCCAAAAGTCGGTGATTTGAAGTCATTGAAACAAAAATAAATGACCGACTTCGGAAAGTACAGTACATATTTGACTTTTTTTGTGACGTTTTGGAAGTACGGTCAGCATCAGAAGTATATTAACATTACTTACTCAAAGTTTCGAAGCTGTTTTTTTAATAAAAACTTGTTAGATATTACTCGTTACTTCATGTTATTGGAGTGTAAGGACTATTTTAACGAATAATCTTCTGAAACATTAAAAATAATAGCTAGAGTCCTGAACATAAAAGAATTAGAATTCCGAAATGTTCAGCTACTTCTGATACTGACCGTACAGACTTCTTTTATCTTTTTTTCATACGTTTTTTAAACATTCTCATAAGCTAATCCAGAATTCGCCACTGCCAATGACCTAGTTTTAAATAGCAAGGCCCCCGATGTGAGCCACACAATTGGTTATTGAATTTTCATTAATTTATGACTTTTCAATTGAAGCTGTCATAACGTATTCTGACGATTCGGAATACATGTTTTGAATCGAAACGTGGTCACTCACAATGGGCCTCATTAGAAATCTCAAAGTTTCCAGTCAAAAGGCGTCCCCTCCTGGAGATAGGTCTCCCCAATGTCGCCACATTAACTGGTCCCGTGCATCTCGCATCCCCGCAACCTTAGGCATCGGTCCACCTAGTGTAGAAGGCCTTTCAATTAAAGCAACGTCTTCCCAGTTTGCTGTCACCACTCCAGAACTTTTCGGTCCAATCGGCTATCCGCCTTTGAGCCTCATCAGACAGCTCAAAGTCACCCAAAGGGCAATGGAGAGGGCTATGCTCGGAGTTTCCTTGCGTGATCGAATCAGAAACGAGGACATCCGCTTGAGAACCAAGGTTACCGACGTAGCCCGAAGAATCGCCAGACTTAAGTGGCAATGGGCAGGGCACATTGCTCGCAGAACGGATGGCTGATGGGGCCGAAAAGTTCTGGAATGGCGACCGCGAACCGGAAGACGTTGCGTTGGAAGGCCTCCCACTAGGTGGACCGTGCACCTGGTCAAGGTTGCGGGGATCCGCTGGATGAGAGACGCACGGGATCGGTCAATGTGGCGAAACCTGGGGGAGGCCTATGTCCGGCAGTGGACGTCTTTTGGCTGAAATGATGAATGATGATGATGGCCATCCGTTCTGCGAGCAATGTGCCCACTGCCACTTATGTTGGTCAATCCTTCTTCTTCTTATTTCTTGTTTGTACTAATCATAAGTTTTTACTATTTGTTTGCAGGTGTGCTGTTCTCAATAGAAGTAACGACAACGTACTTTGCAGTGCGTAACTATTGGCGTGGTTTCTTCGCGGCTTGTTGCAGTGCTATTGTAAGTTACCCTTACCACAGATATTATAATACTTCGTCCGCCCTTACAAATACCATATAACTAGCTTTTGCCAGCGGCTTCGCCCGCGTGAAAATTACGATTTTCCATACAAACTTTCATCCCCTATTTAACTCCCTTACGCCCAAATACTCAAACGTCACTCAATTATAAGTAACCCTCAAAACTCCTGCTATCCTGTCACTCTGCGTTAAAGTAACAAAGACAGCACGAGATTTAAGTGCAACTTAAAATTGAGTGACGTTTGAGTATTTGGGCGTTAGGGGTTGAATTACGAAAAATTCTTCCTTATTCCTTGTCTATATTATAATGGGTGCCTATGTAAAATTTCAGCTTTCTAGGTCCAAGGGTTTGGGCTGGGCGTTGACGAGTCAGTCAGTCAGGACTTCTCTTTTTATTTATATAGATTATAGTCCTCTTAATCGTTTGAGGTCAGGGCGGCCAATCTTAGCAGAGATTAGTCATCGCCGCGAGAAATATTGTAGTGCACCAGGCTTAGGTGCACTTACTTTTTCTTTTCTCACACATTCCGATCTGACACAACCGGAGAGAAATCAGGCGCAGGATTAACGTGCTTTCCGAAACACGGCGGTATCATACCGCCAACTTCCAAACTCCGGAGCACTACTGACAAACTCTATTTTCACGAAGCGAACGGGGCAATGAATAAAATTAAATATCGTACAAAGTAGGAGTTCCCAAAAATGCTTTTTGGGTTCTTTTTTTTCTAGGCCTGCCTTAGCCTTCGAAGCCAGACGCGACCCCGCCTCACTGTGTTACCTATTGTGGCCCAAAGTTTGCCCCGGCTAAAACTAAAACTACTTTAGAGGCTGCCCAAATCAAATAGGACTGGGCATGCGACTGACATGTCCTGCCCAGTCCTATTTAATTTGGGCAGCCTTTAAAGTAGTTTAGAGCCATGTCAGCAATATTTGTTTATCCATCGTTATTGTTGCAAAAGTTACATTGAAAAATTGTAACGAAAATTTATTTATGTATTTATTTTAAATAGAACGGCCGAAGCCAAAACTCAACTTAATACGTGTAAGAATTAAAGTCTTCCTTTTAAAACTGGAAACTAAATTGCGAACGCAAGTTCAGTCTTCTTCATTCAATTTTAATAAACGAAAAGGTCATTGCAATACTGAGTTCGTTCCGTCTTCACGATATGCGCAGAATTTCTTTGTCAATTAATTTTAATGAGCGCGAGCAGTTTTGGTACATAATGATCTAGTTAATTCTAGTTTAAATAAATGAATATGGTGATCACTTGAGGATACGCACACGTGAATTTTAATGAATATGGGCCTTATGGACACTTGTCAGTTGCAATCAAAAGTTTTATTACTTGGCTCGCGATTCGATCCTGCTTTGTTTGGTCGCCATCTACTGATGTGGTTACATGTTTCAATACCACACATAACAAATAACACCACACCTGTAATCCCCGAGAGACAGAGGTGTACTTAACCTTTTGAGCGCCACAGTCACGTATAGACGACAAGCCGAACAAGCAAAAAAGTACCTTTAAGTCATGTTGACTTAAGGTACTTTTTGCTCCCGTCGTCGGGGCTGTGGACCCCGTTGGGGCTGTGGAAAGGATAACGCGGCTCCGACACAAGGGCGAAGAAGGAACATGGGTTTGGTTTTTAGTCAGTAGAAGTCTGACACTCACCTTTGCGCCCAAGAGCGGGAGGGGGTTATTCGATGATTATATGACCCACCAAAAAAAGTGTCGTCTTTACTTGACTGTGGTGGTCAAAAGGTTAATAGTACACCGTGTAATATTAGGTACACCCTGAGCCTAATTCTTTGGGATTACAGGCGCGCTGGTAAGTTATGTTTATTTACGTCTATATCAATGTAATGTATGTCGGGATGAAATACTTCTGGCACTGGTATGAAAATTTATTATGCTAATGATCTATGCATTAATTTGTAAAACTATGTATAAACGGATGGATAAGGAACGCACAAAATCAAAGAGTGGTAGAAGAAAGGAGAGGTCTATATTCAACAGTGGGTGATTCTGGGCTGAAATGATAATAATGATGATAAAACACATGGCATCATTGACTTTAATATTACTGCGTAAGGACTGGGCGGACCGCATGATAAAATGACGCCTCGAACTTGGTCCCAAGTAGGTCTTGACTAAACCGAAGTTAAAAAGAAACTTAAAATTTAACATTTTTTATTTTAATGAAAGCTTTATTTAATTTCTTTAAACCTCTATACTTCTTTATTCCTCGACAATACCACGCCACGCCGCTCATACAAGGTTACGTTTACGAGCAGCCTGATTAGTTCTTAAAGATGGCGTTAGTGTTTCTCTGTATGGGGAACGCATCGAGCAAAATGTTCGGACGACCGTATCTTTAGTTTTTATATCAATGCATTTTAGCAATACATTTTAATTGTGGTTTGTAATACTCTCTCCCATTTCAGATGTTCCGCCTACTATCAGTATGGTCAGGCGCAATGCCAACAGTGAAGCCACTCTTCCCAACCAACCTGCCTCAAGACTTCCCCTTCGACCCTCAGGAGTTTGCTGTCTTCGTCTTATTAGGGTAAGTCAAACTCAAAAATCAAGCCATTTTTAACCCCCCACGAAATATGTATCTGTGGCATCATAGTTCCTGAACGGAGGAACCAATTTTGATAAAGTTTCTTTTTAATCCCCAACGCAAAAACGACGGAGTGTTATAAGTTTGACATGTGTGTGTGTTTGTCTGTCTGTGGCATCGTAGCTCCCGAACGTCTGAACCGATTTTGATTTTGTTTGTTTGAAAGATGAATTAGGAGTTAGAACACTCCCGACTTATTCATCTATAGCTATATTAAAAGGATTGAGCCGTTTTCGAAAAGTGTGTTAATTATTATAAGCTTGATATTTTACTTAAGGTTCTCCAAAAATTACATACATTTAATGTGACAGAAAAATAGTTTAATTTTACTTTTATTCTCATTTTCAGCATAGTATCAGGTCTCCTGGGTGCGTTGTGGGTGTTCCTACATCGACAATATGTGCTATTTATAAGAAATACTAAGTCACTCAGCAACTTTTTACAAAAGAAGTAAGTATTCTTGATATCATGATATTATTATTTACCTTTTTTTTTTTTTTGGTGGGTGGAAAATCATCGAATGACCCCCCCCCCCCCCCCGCTCTTGGGCAGAGCGAAGGGGAGTGTCAGACTTCTACTGACTAAAAACCGAACCCATGTTCCTTCTTTGCCTTGTGCCGAGGCCACGTCATCTAGTACAAAAATCCGCGGCCCCGACGGGATTATTATTTACGACGGGACGATTACTTTTGGTCTACCGGTGCAGCGTGTAGCTTAAATGTCTGACTAAATTCTCGTTTTCCCTACTACTACGTATTTTTAAAGTTTGTGAAGATGTTCCTTACGCATTCTGCATAGACTGCCATTTGCTTAAAATTTGACCTGAAGATTGATCCGAGCGGCTGCTATTATCTAGCCAAGAGGTCTTCATACTGACGATGACTTGATTATGTCTTCATGGCACCTGAAAGTCCGACTCCGAGTGCCGCAGTTAGTTTAATTCGACTATTCAAAAGTACCTGAAATTGGCCTACTTGAAATAAATGCTTTGATTTGGCATTAAAGATTTAAATTTGACGCAATTTAAACAAAAACTAAATAAATTTTTAATCGACAAATGCTACTACCAACCATCTACCAACCCGCTCTGGGCCCGCGTGGTGGATTGCCCATCCCTCTCCTAGAGAGGAGGCCTGAGTCCCGCACGTGGGAACATTATAGGCTGATGATGTGATGATGTGACATAATGGTTTTACAATTTGATGTTATTATTTTCCAGCCGCTTCATATACCCAGGTTTCATAACGTTAGCAGTGATGTCCATACTGTTCCCGCCCGGCATCGGCAAGTACATGGCTGCGGATCTTGGAAACCAAGAACAGGTGATTTAATGTTCATCATCATCATTTCAGCCGAAAGACACCACTGCTGGACATAGGCTCCCCCCAAGTGTAACTAGAATTAATTAAAATTTACTTCCGAACCATTCGTATAGTACAAATAATTGATGTATGGAAAACTTACTTGTAAAACATCCCCTTTAAATTTTTACAAAGTTTTTACACTTTTTCGTTATTTTCCAGCATGATGTTTGTATTGGATAATTTATTTTTAACTGTCTGACGTATAGCCCTCACCAAAGTGGCCGCCCTGAGTATAGTCGCGAGTCCGAACTTGCGCATGGTACACACGGCTACACATCAAGCTATACAAAACCAGTATAATCTGATCGATCATTGTGCGAAAAGATCTAGTAAAGTGAGGCCAAGATTAACTGGTTTTGTATAGCTTGATGTGTAGCCGTGTGTATAGTCGACCAAGAAATTGGTTTACCACTCTAAGGTTGAATATCATTTGCACGTACAAAACATCAAGTGCTATTTTCACGTCAGAATCTGTCAATCTGTCATCCTTAGCGAATAATTATGTTACTGGGAGATGTCATCAAAAGTGGTAAACCAATTTCTTGGTCGACTATACATTCGAGTGGGAATACTTAATCAACCAAACAATTTTCGTTTTCTAACATTTTTAATACTTATTATATTAAGGCCCTGCCCCTGTATCTCCCTTTAAAGAAAAAAAAACCCGCTCTGCTTTTATACCCATTAAATTTTGCTAAAATAGTAGATTAGTAGCCAAGGGCTGTAACGCATCAATTGCAGCCCGAGATATTTAGGCGCACGAGCGCAGCGAGGGCGCCAATAGTTCGAGGGTGCAATTGATGCTTACACCCGAGCTAACTACTCTGCTTTACATCTCGATTATGAGGTAAGAAGAAAAAAACCGGCATTACAAGAATAAAGTTTTCAAATAGAACTTTCAGGCAAAATATTGTTAATTGCTGTTTCAAGCTTCCATTTTCATTGAATCGGGAGTGCAGCTTATATCTTCATCACTTGCAGAACTCATGTTTTTTTCCTAATTAGCACGTAATTATAAAAAATCCCAAAAACAAACAATATTTAAAGTAAAAGTTTTCTATTACCGCCTTTTTCATCTCTTTTTTTAATTTTTTTTTTCAAGAACGAAATTGAGCTTCGCCGTTCGATATTTAAAATTGATGACTATTAAGCCTGCCCCACACAGGCGCGTTTTCCGTGAAAATCGCGTCTGTGTGGGGGAGGCGTTATACTCATACGAAGACAAGGCTGAATAGCGAAGCGACCTCTTTTGTCATTGGGCTGAATGCATGATGTCTATTGCCAGTATGATGGTTAGATGTACGTGAACTTTTTGAAAGAGTGAAGTGTTTTTTTTTTAAATTACTTACCGCCCTAGGGCTTTTCTTGCTACATTACTACCCTAGAGCGCTAATTGGTCACCTACAAGCCCCATTTGGGGGTAATAAGGACCTACTTACCGAATATGAGAGATGTAAAATAATAAGTATTCTCTTTCCAGGTCCTCTCTCTGTTCTCAAACTTTACTTGGACAGACGAGCTGACTGCCGAGCAAGCGTCCGTGGTGTCACACTGGCAGACCTTGGAAGTGGACCACTTTGGATGTCTCATCATATACTTCTTCTCTATCGTAAGCATAATAATAACTAGCTTTTGCCAGCGGCTTCGCCCGCGTGAAAATGACGATTTTCCATACAATTAACTCCCTTAGGGGTTGAATTTCGAAAAATCCTTTCTTATTCCTTGTCTACATTATAAAGGGAGCTTCTGAGCAAAATTTCAGCTTTCTAGGTCCAAGGGTTTGGGCTGGGCGTTGATGAGTCAGTCAGTCAGTCAGGACTTCTCTTTTTATTTATATAGATAGATCACATGTCTTCGCGAATATTTTGGTTTTAAGACATGCCGTTTCCTCACATTTTGAGAGCAGTGGTGATAAAATAAATTACACAAAGTAATGCGCCTACCTGGGTTGGTCTCAATATAGCAGTATAGCGCATACAAACATACTAAAAACTCGCGCCCTTTTCCCATATAGGTAGGTAGAAACTTCAGAACGCGTCCTGCTACGGTCCTTACATACTTCTTTTGGGGTTATATTTAAATGCACATCTGTTTAATTTTTCAGCACACTAGGTAACTCCACTAATTAACTGAATGCTTATCAAAAAAACCTAAACATGTCCTACAAAAAAGTCTAAAAAATCACACAAAACGAGATGACCTTTTTTATCGAATTCACACCAAAAATGTAGTTTTGTAAAACAAAAATACTAATTGCTTATCAAAAATACTAACTTGCACTCTAAATTTATTGTACAATCTTACTACGGAATTTCTAAAACTGATATCTAATACGACCGTCTCGCGACAGTGTCCTTTATGGGCGGCATGGGCACCGGGCCGTAGGCCGACGAAGGAGGCCGGCGGAGGCCCGGCACTTCGGGGACAGAAGACATTAGTGTTATGTAGTATGCGAGCGAAGCGAGCGCACGTCATGGAGTAAATCAGGTGTAGGTTTTCCTTAAAAAAGTTTTAAAATGTTTGTTAGACTAAAGAATTATTAGATATATACTAATTTGATAATAGTTATTCGTTCAGTAAAAGAGTTCTGCAAATGCTATTAAAAAAGATCCTAAATTTGGTTTCTTTAGTGTGCATTTGGTTTCTTTAGTGTGCATAATTTGATATAATTTGTGTGCAAGTCAGTATTTTTGGTGTAACTTTAAAATATTTTGTTCGAAAAAAGGGAATATACAGATAACGGTTTAAATACATGCCCTTCTTTTGCCTCGTCCACATTCATACATCTGGTCATACACGCATGCTATGTTGGGGTCAACTTCCAGTCTACCCGGATGCAGCTGAATATACTCCTATGCAAATAACTTGACACAAAATGGCGTCGTTCTGCGCAGGTTCTCTGCTTGATTTGTATGGGATTTCGAAAAAACGACTACTGCGCATGTTCAACTTATATGCCGCGTTACCAGTATTTTACATGGAGCGGGTACCTAATTGACCTCTATTCAAATATGTATGTGCTGTCATAGTACTGAACAAAAATACATTTTAGTCATCATCTGCCTAGCCCGATTAATAAAGTTATGCCAAAAAACCCTATCAAAACAATAAAGATCAACTAGACTACCACTTATTCTGAATTACTTTTAACATACCAATCTTTTTCTAATTTAATTGTATTTTCAACTAACGTAAATTAAACAAAAACCGATGTCGACGAGGATGGGATTCGAACCCACGCGTGCAGAGCACATTGGATTAGCAGTCCAACGCCTTAACCACTCGGCCACCTCGTCACGTGAAAAAAGAACTAAATAGCCGTCTGCAAAATAATTAAGTAATATAAATTGTTTATACAAGTAACTTTGAAAATAAATCAGAATGTAGTTGTGCATACCTATGATTTTTTTTATTATAAAGGGTGCAATGTTGTACACTCTGACGCAGAAATGGTTACCAAGTTTTCAGTACAACATCATTCTGAACCCACATTTCAAATTTTCATCAGTAATTTAAAAGAAAACTGCTGTTGCATACTTTACGTAACATAACGCCTATAATTCTTGAAGGGTTCTGCAGAAGTATAACTAATAGTAAAACCACATTTCGCTAGTTATGTTATCCGTGCGCTAAAGTTCCATGTACAGTGAAACCTGGTTAAGTGAGACCTCAAGGGACCTAAAAAATTGTCTCACTTATAGAGGTATTCCACTTACCCAGTGTCTCAGATATCCAAATCTGTCTCATGGGACCCCAGTGCGAGTTCCAGTTATAGAGGTTTCTCACTTATCCAGGTCCCAGTTAAGGTTGATGTTCCACGGTAGCCCGCGAAATTCAAATTTTCTTAAGTTTTTTGCAATTTGCAGGCCAGTGATAGGTTGTATGTTGATGAACATTTGATTCGCGGCTGTAAGACGTATGTAGTTACAGAATTATAATCATCAAAATCATTAATACAACCCTCCGAGCTCATAAAGGTTCCGGAATGGCTTTGACCTTGTAAAAAGTCATTCCGGAACCTTTATGAGCTCGGCGGCGGGCTGGTTGGAGGATTCACCTTAACCAAGTTTCACTGTAATAGGGGGCCACAAACCTCAATAACACTTTGCCTGTCCTGGGAATCAAACACATTACCTCACGCAAAGCAGTCGCGCTTGCGACCACTAGACCAACGAAGCAGGCATTAGTTATCAATGATAACTAATCAATATTATCCTACTAATATTATAAATGCGAAAGTTTGTGAGTATGTTTGTTACTTCTTCACGCAAAAACTACTGAACGGATTTAGATAAAATTTAGTACACTGATAGTTTATAACCTGGATTAACACAGGATAGTTTTTATCCCGAATTTATCTTCCCGTAAGATAATTTTTGAGTTGTAGCGGGTGAAACCGATGGCAACAGCTAGTCTGTTATAAATTTTTCACTTCTCATGCTCTGAAAGTGCTTATTTGTGCAGGATATAGGCTGCACAAAATCGAATTTTGTGCAAATTTTTATCTCGGATAAAAATGGTTCGTTTTGTGCACTGGTTGTAAAATCTACTATTAATTTGCTAGGTGCACCCGTTTCTGAGAAAATCAGTGGTTTTACCAATTGGCAGGTGGACAGTTGAGTTTTACCGGACAAGAGAGTGATCTTATAAAAAAAAAACGTTCCTTTTTTACCTTTTGACGTAGGAAAAATGTGTTTTTGACTAATTAAAGCTATTTCTGTGTCGTCTCCAGTTCTTCCTCAGCCTGGTATCCTGCACATTACCAGTTCCCGCTGGTATCTTCGTGCCAGCCTTCAAGATGGGAGCCTCGCTCGGCAGGTTCACGGGAGAAGTCATGCACTACTTCTGTCCGTTCGGCGTCGCTTATGGAGGACATATACAGAAGATATTGCCTGGTTAGTATCTTCTTACTTCAAGATGGGAGCCTCGCTCGGCAGGTTCACGGGAGAAGTCATGCACTACTTCTGTCCGTTCGGCGTCGCTTATGGAGGACATATACAGAAGATATTGCCTGGTTAGTATCTTCTTACTTCAAGAAGAGGCATATACTCGTACATGTCGGAAAGGGATGATCGTTGGTTAACTATGGGCGTCGGTGAGTAGTGTTGGATGAAGAAAACAGATTCGTACACTCAATCAATTAGGCTATAGGTAGTTCCAAAACCAGTCCATAGGTAAGCACTTATACCTTGTAGGTACGTATCTCAGAACGCGCGATGGTTCACACAGAAGTGACGTCCCGACACGTTGGCGCGCGCACCAATGACTCCATCGAGTGCCACCAGATGGTGCTGGCGTACCGAATACGACTCGATTTTGACATACACATTTTTTAAATTCACTACTTATGCCCCCAATTTGGGTAATCCCAGCAATCTCCTTTAATAATTACTGTACCTCTTACCATTATGATACCAACTAATGCAACTCCTTTGTTGTACATTCCAGGAGGGTACGCAGTAGTAGGCGCGGCTGCGTTCACAGGCGCCGTCACACACACTGTGTCTACTATCGTCATCGTTAGCGAGATGACGGGACAGGTATAACTTCTAAACTACTTATTTAGTTACTAAGTTTCAAGAGATAATGAGAGGATGCTGCCATAATTATAAAAAGATGATTATTAAAATGATGCACATGTACAGGATTCGCTGGATGCGAGACGCACGGGACCGGTCCATGTGGCCAGACTTGGTGTAGGCCTATGTCCAATAGTAGGCGTCTTTCGACTGAAATTATGAATATGTTGATGATGAACTGAGATATAGACGTGTGAAAAAAATACTTTTTAACATAAAATAAATCTGTTTTCAAAAAAGTGAAAAAGTTTGTTGTCTAATCTCTAATGTTTTTTGTTAAGTAAAATTATAACGATGTTTTCCTCCACTGGTAGATAGAGGTACAAGCAAGTGATAATTTATTCAACACTCACATAAATATGAGAGGCTTGATGTGATTTTCGATCATAAGGTAAACTAACTTTTCTAATAAAAACGACTAAATACTTACAAAATCTTTTTCCCTCAAGGTAACACATCTGCTACCAATAATGGCAGCAGTGCTAGCAGCGAACGCCACAGCTTCCCTACTGCAACCATCCTGCTTCGACAGTATCATCCTGATCAAGAAGCTGCCCTATCTGCCTGACCTACTGTCTTCAGCTAGTCGTGAGTATACACCTACTAACTGTTGCCAGCGGCTTCGCCCACCACCGCTCGAAAATTATTCCACGGGAAGATAAAATCGGGTTAAAAACTATTCTATGTGTTAATCCAGGTTATAAACTATCTGTGTACCAAATTTTATCCATACCCTTTCAGTAGTTTTTGCGTGAAAGAGTTACAAACTTTCGCGTTTATAATATTAGTAGGATAGTATGAAACAAAGTTGCTCCCGCTGTTTTTACGCTTAGATCTTTCAAAATACGCAACGGATTTTAATGCAGTTTTCAGCAATAGATAGAGTGATTCAAGAGGAAGGTTTTTATGTAACACATTGCACTCGTGTGAAGTCAGGGCGGGTCGCTAGTTTCATTATAAAGTTCACGTGACGAGGTGGCCGAGTGGTTAAGGCGTTGGACTGCTAATCCAATGTGCTCTGCACGCGTGGGTTCGAATCCCATCCTCGTCGACAACGGTTTTTTAAAGTTATAGAGGATTAGACATAATTATTTAATATTAGTAAGTTAACTTAACGGGGTAAATCCATCTGTCGTGTTATAAAAAAGTTCTAACTTCTTTTCTAGAACTTTTTTCGCACGGGTGGACATTTATTTTTTATACTTGTAATAAACATAGCCTGTGTTACTTAGAGACTTTTAAATATAAAAACACCTTTTGAGTTCATTTGTTACAAACATACAAGTCTCTATTTTAATATAGTGTAGATAGACCATTAAAAGGCACTTTTGAACGTCAAATATCGAAACAGAATTAAATATAATTCTAACTGCAACAGCGGTTCCGAGTGACACAGATAACCTTAGTAATATTCCCTCATATAAAAAACCAGTATCGACGAGGATGGGATTCGAACCCACGCGTGCAGAGCACATTGGATTAGCAGTCCAACGCCTTAACCACTCGGCCACCACATTCATATTATTTTTTTTAACTTTATCCAACACATTTATAATGTGGAATGTTACTTATACAGCCACGGCGTGCAAGCATTTTTTGTTTCGTCCATCCGTAATCATTTTTATGTGTTTTATGTTTAATTTTTTAAATAAAATTTTGTATACACGTCATAATCTATTTTTTAAGAATGCGAAATCATCAAATGATCCCAGGGCCCAGTGTGACCAGTGTCAGACTTGTACTGACTCAAAACCCAACCATGTTCCTTCCTTTTGTGTTCTGGGGCCGCGGTATCATCGGCATCGTGTCTCCACGTCAATTAAATATTTTTATTTATTTTCTTTCCTAATAAATATGATTGTTCTTAGGTATGTACGACATTTGCGTCGAGGACTTCATGGTTCGCGACGTCAAGTACATCTGGAACCGGATGACCTTCCAACAACTCAAGGATCTGCTTAAAGAGAACAAGGTAACGAACCATGAAGTTACAAAATCTAGGATTAGTATTATCATTTATAATTTTTTTCACAAATTGTTTAGATTTTTAAATATTTGTTTCTTATGAATCCGACAACGCGGCAGGCCCAGAAGGAGATGGCGGGATGAGCTGGATTCCTTCTCAAAGGATTGGCCTATCATCGCATTAGATCGCGAAAAGTGGAAGGAGGGAAGGGAGGCCTTTGCCCTGCAGTGGGACAGTACAGGCTTATAATATTATTGTACATTTTATATTATAAAATTTATTTTATTTTATAGTTTGGACAGTGTTACTGAGTTTTTCCATCAGGAATTTTTCACGGAGTCTGAATTTTTGCTCGGTTGACGACAATAGTCAAGCCCTCTATTAACCTTACCTCTATAACTGGTGAAATGTGGGTGTACGAAAGGGGTACCTCAGCCGAACCCTTCGAGAATTACAGACGTAATGTATATGTATCATTAATTTTAAAATACTTATCTTATTTTAACTTACCCCCCCCCCCCCCCCCCCCCCAGACAATCAAAAGCTTCCCCCTATCAGACAGCCCCTCCTCCATGGTGCTGCTGGGTTCCATCCACCGCTGGGAGCTGGTGAAGGTGATAGAGAAGCAGGTGGGACGGGACCGACGGCTGCAGATAGCCGCGCTGTGGCACCGGGAGGCAGAGATGAGGAGGAAGGATGAGGAGGCACGGAAGAAGGTTCGGAGGCCGTCGAGGTTTGAGGTGAGTTGACATTTATAAGTATTTAAAGCTAGATTTTACCCGCGACTTTGTCTAAGTGGATTATAGCCTAAAACCTTCCTAGATAAATGGACTATTGAACATAACAATAATTTTGCAATTCCAACCAGTAGTTCCTGAGATTAGCGCGTTCAACCAAACAAACAAACTCTTCAGCTTTGTAATATTAGTATATATTAAAAATCTCCCACCTGGACATGAGTTGCCATGGTCGACCTGGAAGTCTTTAAATAGACTCCGCATCTAGGTTAGTCGCAGCAAGGAAAACCTGCTGAGATGGAAAGTGCCAAACTAGTAGCCAAGTTCTGGGCCAACAATTTAGATTGCCATCGACAGTTCGACACGCTAAGAAGAAGTTTTTAAAACGAATAGTACACTTTTTTGAAACGCCTGCGCATCTTTATTATGTACTAGCGGACGTCCCGCGGTTTCACCCGCGTAGATCCCGTTCCCGTGGGAATACAGGGATAAAAAATAGCCTATGACACTCGGCAATAATGTGGCTTTCTATTGGTGAAAGAATTTTTAAAATCGGTTCAGTAGATCCCGATTACCCCTTACAATTTAACAAAATATATACAAACACACAAACTTTACCTCTTTATAATATTATTATTAAGTATAGATTGAGAATCGTTACATAAAAATAATATTCTCAATTCTAAGAATTGAAATTCAAGATTGTGTGAAAAATATCTTCACGTTTAAAAAGTGGCCCCGTATTGTTTACCATGATGGAGGTCATAAAACCAATTTTTCGATTATATTAAGGTTATTAAATTAAATGGAAGACTACGAAGGAGGCTTTTGCCCAAATGTGGGACGAGTTTACACAGACGAACAATATTTAATACATCACAACAACATTTTAATTACATTCAGACTAACTATAAATATTGATTATGTTGTAGGTGACTCCAGCACCAGATATGCTACAAGTGCCCGGCACCGGCATGACGAGAGGTTCCTCACTCACCACCAAAGACCAGGGAGGACTTATACCTGGTTCGTATCCTTACTAATAACTATGACTACTGGTATTTATTGCCTGTTTTGTTGGTCTAGTGGATGCATGCGCGATTGCTTAGTATGAGGTCTTGAACTCGATTCCCGGGTCGGGCAAACTGTTATTGGATTTCTCAGTAGCTGCCACGGACTCTGTTCTGGATATGTTCTGGTATGGTTGATGGCAGTACGCTCGTCCCATATGACGTGGTACTTAAGGTTGATGTTCCAGGGTAGCCCGCGAAATTCAAATTTTCTTACGTTTTTAGCGATTTTCAGGGGGTCTAAAACGGCCACTTTAGCAGATCATAATAGGAATTGCGTCAAAAAGCGTAAAATGACCTTTCTTATTAGTAACAGCGTCTGGGACCATTAAGGAAAATAGATCATAGGTAAGTAATAATAGGAAAACAATATGAATTGCGTTAAATTCGTAAAATGGTCACAGACGCAGTTACTATTTTGAAAGGTCAATTCATATTATGATCTGCTAAAGTGGCCATTTTAGACCCCCAGGTCAGTGCTGGGTTGTATGTTAGTGAAAATATGATTTGCGGCTGTAAGACGTATGCAGTTACAGAATTATAATCATCAAAATCATCATTACAACCCTCCAAGTTCATGTAACTCTCAAGAATGACCTTTTGATGAAATACTCATTCTTGAGAGTTAGGTACATGAACTTGGAGGGTTGTAATGATGATTTTAATGAAAAATAAATTGAGTATTCTGGTGGGTACACAGCTTCTCAAATTCGCCCTCCTGACAATGCTAAGTAACCGCTAAAACAACCATATAATGAAATATATTTTTTTATCTCCAGCACCAGGTCAGCTGTTCCGTCCGAAGTCGATCCTGAAGAAGACCAACTCGTTCACCCTGACACGCGGTCTGTCCGGTTGTACATCTCCACAAACACCCACCACTCCACAACCTTCCGTATATACCACTGTCACTGGAGCTGAGACCAGGTAATACTACCACCGACTGCATATTATTTTTGTGTTACCCTTACTGTCCCACGGGTGGGCAAAGGCCCAAGAGCTCGGGTCCCGCACCACCTCAAACCAACCCTCGCAGTATGTGTCAGGATGGATTAGTGAATTCAGTGATGGGCATTTTGTAGAATGCCACTGAATTGTATCTTTGTCACACATTTACACTTTCAATTTATCGACAATCGACCTCGATTTTAGAAAAGAGGTATCATATAAGTACTTTGATGTGAGAAATAAAACATTAACTTGCATAATCAGCCTATAAAATTCCCACTGCTGGGACACAGACCTTCTTTCTTTGGGAGGGCATGGTAGATGTCACATGTCTTCGTATTCTTTATCCTTCTTCATCATTCTTCTGGCGGTGCCCCGATTTACCCAAGCAAGCGCATTACTTTGAGTAATTTAAAGGGAAACATCGTGATGAGACCGGCATGTCTTAGAACCAAAAATTCGATTCAACTAATCAATACGCAATTAACTTGAAACCTCTACAACACCTTCCAATCCTCAGGATCCGAGCAGCCTTCGAAGCCATCTTCAAGCGTTCATCTCTCCTGCAAGACGTGGAGGGAGGTCTACCTGACCAGCTCAGCAGCCCCACATCACTACCCAGGAGTCCGTCCATCAACAAGAAAGTGCAACTGGTTAGTACTATTTAAAGGCGATTTTCCCAAAGGTTCCATTAGGTTCAAAATGCATTGTATTTTGTATACATGGATTAAAGGATAAAAAGGGCGGAAATAAATACGAGGACAGATAAATTGTTTCAAATGCTATAGTTGGCAGTGATTGTCTTGTTTTAATCTCTGCAAAAAAAGAAAAATATTTATTTCATTAAAGAGATTTATTCGTCTTTATGGCGTACATATTTTTTTTAAATTTAAATTGGGTTTATAAATAGAATATCATAAATAAACGTGATTATTTAAAACAAAAATTTACTATTATAAACAATTACAAAAAATATTAGATTTTCCATATTTCATATTAGACTTTTTAGTCGTATATAATAAAACCCTAGATGCACAGTCTCGAACAAAACAAACAGTCGAAACTGTCGCCAAACACTCACCAATACACGCACTACTACATGTAGTTATCGTCACTATAAACATTTTTTTTTTGGCAAATTCAACCTTACGCGGATTCCTTTTACAATGCAGTTATAAAAAGCAATGTAAAAAGTATTTTGTACGACCGTGCAGAGACGCGAGCGACGCGAGACTATTTGAAATGAGTTCTTTGTGAACTCATTTTAAGCGGACGGTTTTGAGACGCGGAGTGTGTATCTTGGGTTTTATTATATCAATGTTTTTAGTGGCTCCTTCAACCCATGGAAAGCTAAACCTCACTTTAGGCTCAGTTGTAAATTCCGCCTTGACTGCATTAATAAAGTTTCTCCACTTATATCTAAATGCACAATATCCGTCCCACAGCCACGCGAGCGTGTGTGCGACATGTCTCCCGAAGACCAGAAGGCGTGGGAACAGATGGAGATGGCCAAGGAGATCGACTTCGACCGGATGCTGCAGATCGCTAGGAAACGAGATATGGTGAGATCATATATACACAAGTAGATCATACATTAATAGTATTAGTATTGACCAGGAGTCCCGAGCGTACCGAAAACGGGACAGTGGGTGCAGGCTGACTTGAGCCTTATTACTACAACATAAGGTTTAAGCTAGCTTGTACCCGCGTGCTAAATAAAATTGTTATTGAATTTAATTTTGTGTGTGAATGTAATATTATTTCTATTATGAGTCAGTGATACTTGAATTAAATGTTTTTTTTATTAGTATATGATATAGTATGTCGTAAATATAATACGAATTGGGTGTGAAGGCCAGATAGTCAGTCGCTCCATGTAAAATACTGGTATTCAGCTGCATCCGGTTAGTCTGGAAGCCGACCCCAACATATTTGGGAAAAGGCTCGGCATAAAATATGATGAAAGTTTATAAGTTTTTAAACTGACATGGTCACTGACACTACTATTAATATCATAAACGGGATATTTACCATGTTTGATTGTTGTTTCGAGTTCCCGATATTTCGGCGCTGTTACAAGCACCATGATCACGGATAAACTGAAGTCATTGCGGGTGGATGTTTATAGCAGACAAAACGGTCTAAGTCAAGAAAAATCACAAAATAACATTTTTTCCTTTCTAACAGCATCCGGACGACCCTGAATATGAAGATGAGAACCTATACATCTGCCACATCGACCCCGCACCATTCCAGCTTGTTGAAAGGACCTCGTTACTCAAGGTATGCTTGAATCATCATCATTTGAGCCGCAACACGTCCACTGCTGGACATAGACCTCCCCAAATATCGCCAAGCGTGTCGCATACAGCGGGCTATGCTTGAATCGGCATTTTTTACTTCTGAATGGAATCTCACAGGTCAACCTATGAGGCTGGCTTCTGCTGAGCTGGATTTTCCTATGCCTTGAGAGTATCATCCAGCCAGGATATGAATACTTATAGACAAGGTGACAGCTCGCAGCCACCCCCTGTGGGTTACGAGCCTACGTGCGTCACTTGCGATGGCCAAAAGCAAAGGTTGGATCTAACTGAAATAATTATTTAGGGGCTGATTTAAAACTGCTGGCTCGCAAGGGTTGGGGGTTTAGAGGGCATATTCAGCTTCGGACTGCTGATAAACTAATAATGGCGATGAAACAAATAAGTACAAATAAAGTCACACCTTTTTCCCTAAGGGAAGCATCTTCAAGACCCCGGCTTCTACGACCCTTACATACTTCCTTTCATCTCGACTAAGGTTATACTTGTGTGGCGACTAGCGACATCTATCGCAACACCTGCGTACTAACAAACGATCGACAGAAGTTCCTACATCGCGCTATGAACATTATCCGCGACATAAGCCTATACAGGAGTTCCCGACTTACATAATATGTCGGGCAGTTAGCCCGCTGGAGTCTGGACACAACACCCGTCCGGTCGGAGGATCCTCCCTTTTCTATGGGGGATGAGGAACTTTACACCCTGTTCCTCATACCCCCAAACTTGCATAGTGTCCTTATTTGTAACGCTGTTTATTGTTGTAGGTTCACTCGCTGTTCTCGACGCTGGGAGTAAGTAGAGCGTACGTCACAGCTATAGGAAGGCTCATAGGAGTTGTCTCACTCAAAGAGGTAAGGGTTCCTCCAAGTATGAGTTGTTAATTTTCTCACCCGGAGGGTAAACAATTAAGCCTCCTCGTGATAGGCAGACATAGGTAGACAGTTGACATTTTCACAGAATGTATTTCTGTAGCCGATATAACAAATAAATTAAAAATTACAGGGGGCTCTTCTACTACGATGGTACGGAACCCTTCATATGCGAGTCCGACTCACACTTGATTGGGTTTTGCTTTGTGATTCACTTCTCAAGAATATATAAATATTTTATGAATTTAACTCTCATAATTCAATATCACCTGCATCCGGTTACGCTGGTAGCCGACTCAAACATATGTCAAAACTACTACAATAGGCATGTTTCCTGACTAAAAAAAATATGATCCTATTTGGTCCGTTTGTTAGATTATCGAAAAATATTGGATACGTGTTTTTTGTTTTATCAAATTGATAAAAATGACGAAAGCAAAACGTGTCAAGCTTTGACGTCATACGACTTTTCGAAGCACTGTATCGTCTTCATTTTTTGTTTACGTGAAAACAGAAAAAATACCTGTCGAATATTTTTAGAAATCTATCTGACGGACTTATTAGTTTTTATTTTTCAACTACCCTATTATCTTGTTGTCCCAAACTAATAATAAATAATAATAATTTCTCTCCACAGCTCCGCAAAGCCATAGAAGACGTGAACTCCGGCGCCCTGACCCTGGCCACCCGGCCCGACCCCCCCACCTCCCCGCTGCCCTCCCTCCTGAAGCTCCCCAGCACTCAGCCAGCGCCGCCCTCTGACAGCGAGACTGCCAAACTTACTACTGCTGTCGGGGACCATTGAACATAGCGTGATGATACCAGCTTACTGAAAAAGGTTGAATTAAAAGTCGAGTATTAGACCATCATTGATTTAGAAAAGAAAACAAATTCGTTTCGGTCATTTTCTAATCTATGACGTATCGTATTAATGCAATAAATGTCGAGAATTTGACCATCTATATGCACATTTAGATTTAGAAAGGAATTTTCTAATCTATGATGTTTCGTATTTATGATTGTCTGTTAAAACTTCGTACATGTTATGACATAGGTCATACGAAACTGTTCAATTAAACTTGGTTTGTAGTATTGTAAAAGTCAAGCACATTTTTTTAAATTTTATAGGTTGTATGTTTGTTGGAAAGTTCCGAGCTTTGTGGACAATTTGACCCACTGAAGCTTTTCATAGACAATTTGACTTTCCTCCATATTTATAAAATCTTTTTTACCATTGCCACTCGAAAAAGGGCATTTTATTCATCGATAACAGTGAATAAAACGCTCTTTTAGTCACCGAGTGAATAAAGACATTTTGAATTAGGAACAAACACGAATTACGTATAGTGCGCGCGGATCTAGTTGGCCGCGCCTAAGGTGGCGACAGGAGTGAGGGGGCGGGTTGCCTACAGCTCGATCGTGAACAATAATTGTTCAATTTATTGAAAAGAATACTTAAATAAAAAAACAAAAACATGCCTAAGGCGCGGCCAACTAGTTCCGCGCGTACTATACAAAAAAATCGCTGCTGCTGAAAGTACGTACTGGGTGGCTGAATGGAGCTATTCCATTCCAAATTTTAAAGCAATATCCCGCCAATTTAGTTACGTTCTTTTCTGTCTTTTATTGTGGTTGTTTCGTGTTATTGGAAAATCTATTAACATATTATAAGTAATTATAATAATATGAGTTCTTCCGATGACGAAAATGAGAGACTGACTCCGGAATCATTTCGTTCTAAAGCAGCAGTTATAGTAGATGATTTGTTGCCGCCAAAATCTCGGGAGTTGTACCTGAAAACATACAATTTGTTCTGCGACTGGAAAACCATGAATGGCGCCAATTCCTTCTCTGAGTGCATATTTCTTAACTATTTCAATGAATTAACCAAGACTAAGAAGCCGTCGACACTTTGGAGCATATATTCTATGATAAAAGCCACAGTGAGAATCAAACACAACATTGATATTTCAAAATACTCAAAGTTAGTGACATACTTAAAACGTCTATCCGTGGGTAATAAGCCAAAGAAATCTTGAGTGCTTAGCTCCGAAAATAAATACCATGCTCCTATTTATTTTCTCACAGTCAATGGTAAAAAGTAGAGTACACAACACGTGAATAAAAAATTTATCTCGGTAGGTACTTGTATCCCTCGCTCCGTTCAGGATTCTAGAGTATAGAATCCCTCGCTGCGCTCGTGATTCTACTCTAGAATCCTTCGCTGCTCTCGGGATCCAACTTCGTACCTCGAATTAAATTCCCTTTTTATTCACTTGTTGTATAATCTACTATTAATTGAAGACAGTAGTAAAAAAACTGTATAGGTACCATTTAAAACGAATAAAACAAGGAGTTAGTTTTAAATTATAATCATTTTTCAACTATTTATTAAGAACTTTATTAACTAGTACAGAAACATCTAAGTTTCAAGTAACTCTGTCTAAAACTTTAAATTTTTAAGTTTTAAGTACTACGTATCTAAAAAGACATTAAAATACGACTTAAAAGCCTAAATAAGGCTAAACGGTAAAAAAGCCGACCCCGTGATCTATCATTGGTAAATATTCCTAAGCTGTAAGAACTTGAAATGGGAAAATTCCCATTCAAAAGTTCCTTTTTTGGTTAGTATTGTAGTTTTTAGTACCTAGCTAATGTTTGAGATTCGGAGCCATGGAATATTGTAGGAAGCGGCCTTAAATATGGCAAACTGATATTTGAAAAAGTTCAGTATTATACTTTTGTTATCTCTGTATCGTCCAAAGATATTATAATAAATTCTTAAAATTATAATAATATTATGCGTGAAACTCGGATTTGTCATTTATAATCGACTGATCCGCGCGCTCTTGCTAGAGCCCTTTCTAAAGCTCTATTTGTCATATTTACGGCCGTATAATGTAAAAGTCTTAGGTTAATGCGTGTATCCAGTTCCTTATTATCATGATATTTACACAATTAATATTCCGTGGCTTAGATCTGTGATAAAGTCGAAATAAGTGTGATCAAAAATTGCTCGTCCAAAGATTAGAAAATTTCAATGAGAAATTTCCCAATTCAAGTTTTTCCCATCAATGGGAATATTTCCCATTGGAAACGAATACATAGAGAAATATTCTCACTATGCATAATTTAAGACTTGTCAACCGAAGACATATCGAAACGATCATATTACATTTTTACGTAAAATAACAGAAAAAATCTATAAAGGTTCCGTTTTTTGCCATTTGGCTACGGAACCTTAAAAAACGTCACAATTACGTAACTTTATGTTGTAAGTTGGTGTATTTTTGATAGATATTTTTGATGTATATGGTGCTTCCGAAAAGAGATTAGTAGTGTACGATTATGAGAGCTATTTGATATTTATTTTTCTTGCGTGTGCGGGCAATATTTGCATCCCAGCAATTTTTTTTAATCGAGCAATATTTATATATACCTAGTGTGTTATTTATTGGAATGATATTTTGAACTGCCAATTAACGTTATATTTTCGTGTTGATCGGAAAAATTGCTCGCATGGACGCATATTGCTCGACACGCGATCAAACTGAGCAATAATACTCTAAGTACATTGCTTGAAGTAAGTGCCTTAGACTTTCGATATTTTTATGTACAGGCTGTTGCACTTTTTCTTACTCTATTTTTCTTGGAAATACTGTATATGAATAGAAAACCTATCTTTTACACATTTTCAACTTTTTACAAAAAATAAACTTTTTTAAAAGTTAAAAAATAAAAAATAAAACTTGAAATTATTCTATACTCATAGATATTTATAACGTAGCAACAAAAAGTGTTGCCAGTGAAATTATTTTCGGTATTATTTTGACCACTGTTCACACTATGAACAGAAATATTTGATTTTCAACGCCTGTACATTTTACCAAATTACATAAAACCCAAGGCTTGTGATCGTCCTTTCATTCCAAAAGTGTTGTTTCTTAGATATTAAGTTATAATTATTAATTATTATTGTAATGTTATTATTATAATATCTTTATCTGCTAGGAGTCTTACACATTTGTGTCCAGCAAAACATTTTGTTTAGGTACTGAGTTTGTGTTTGATGAAAATAATATAAAATATTCTGTATAATTATGTCCATAGTCAAGGATAAGTCATTGTCTTAAAGTAAAAGACACTTACCTCCTTAAATGTGGTATTACACGACTGCACTTTGCTCCTTACCCTTCGGGGATTAGGTGCCCTGTAAAATGGGACAACTTGTACTAGAATACCTTTTCTTGGCTCTGGACAATCTGCATTCCTGGTGGGGATTTTATTTTCAAATAAGGTAAGATTCATATAACTAGAGGCTATTTTAGATAAGAAAGAATATAATTTAAATAGTCATCAAAAACAAACTCAGTACCTATAATTAGTGCCATTTATAAATTGAAATAGCAAAATGTGCCATAAAACGATTGGCGAATTGGTACAGTATAAAAGATTGTAAGGGCATTCACTGTTTTTATATAAAAACCAGAAGAAAACTATAAAATATTCTTTTAAAATGCTAGCTTTTAGCATGCGGTCACTTATTTCTACCTGAAATAGTCATGAAAAGAAAATATAATCGAATCTATTACTAAAATATCGATTTTTGAACCGATTAAGTATTTGTAGGCATCGATATATAAGGTCCCATTAAAATAGGTGGACAAAATTTTTGAGATCATTCAGACCACCAAAATAAGGACAATGGTAAAAAAAGAAAATAAAAAAACGCATTAGATACTTACAAAAAAATAAAACAGCTAGAGAAAATACACTAAAAGTGTTAGTTACTCAACATTTTATGTCAAAAAAAAATCACTTTAATCAGTGTTTTTTTCACTTGGATATCTTTGGTTTGACGTACTGAGCCCTGTGTTAAAATTTGTCCACCTATTTAAATGGGACCTTATATACAATGTTACATATTTTTTTCAATTTTGTGAATGCCTATTCTTAGTGCCCCAATAAAAAATGTATCTCGTACTTTTTATATAAAAAAAATGGTTGTAACAAACATATCTTGTACATCCGTCCTATGGAATTTATAAAGAAAAAGAAACTTGTTTGAAAGAGAGACATTATGTAGAATTTGTTACTGCTACCGATTGCTTTGCGATTGCTACACGGTTAGGTTAGCCACACGAAAAAGAAAAGTAAGATTTTACGATTAACGATTAATGAAAAGTCTTCCCTACAAACAATTACGTACTGAAGTATTAATTCTTGGACATGATAGAAGTCAACATCTTATTGACATATTGTAATACTATTTAATTTGGCTTGTTTTCAAACTTATGGCATGTAGTTTTGAATCCAGCGAGGAGTCTGAAAGGTTCCTAAGCTACATAGACCTTAAAAATATCTCATGCTAAATAGGTCCTAACATAAATGTCACTAAAAGAAAATGCATAAGTCGTGCTCCACGCTAGTTAAGGTAACTTCATTTTACCGCCCGGCTGTGCCGAGCCGAGTTTGTAGCATGTCTAAGCTTTTCAATCGCCTTTCCTAACTTTTCGAACACAAAACACAACACTATTCTTAGTGTACTCTCATATTCTTCTCGAATCAATGACTCAGATTTTCTCCAACCAGTACGTAGCAACCTGGATAGCTCTGTCGTTTGCCTCATTCATATTCTATGTTGGGGCTCCACACTCGCATTGTATCTGAGATGATATCGACAATCATATTTAAAGCAATCGTAAGCAGTTGCGAACTAGTTGTAGACTCCATAACTTTTGGACATGCTTGTATCCTCAAATTCTGTGATTTTTATAATTATTTAATTAATGATATACAAGAAATCGAGAGTGTTGTCTGGTCACCCTCTTTATTTATGTTTTATTGTTTGGGTGAAGTTGTTTGATTACTACTAATATTCTATTTACACATAAAATTATGGCTTTAGCGCCATCTAGCGGTAAAATGGCATAAAAACACATATCCGTTTTGGGCTTTGCCGCAGTCGGGTAATAAAATTAAAAAGATTCTAGTCTTTTCTTAATTGTACTATTCGATCCACAATTCTATTATATTACGGTTATTTAATGTGATCACTAATTCAACATTAACTTGGCAGTTTCAATTCCAAAATAATCAAATAACTTCACCCAAACAGAATAATTATGTTATAAAAAAGTATTTTAATAAAAAGTGATGGCTTGCAACGTGAAAAAGAAAATGAATGTTAGAAATAAGAATTAATTTATAGACCGTGCCCTTCCGATGGGCGTTAGTTTGAAGATGCATTTTTATTGTGATCTGTTGCTATTGTAACTATTAAATGTGTTCTGTGTCGTTAAATAATTGCATTGTTTTATTTTGATTTGTACCTAAAAACTTGGTATCATAATCACTAAGCCCGCCATACTTTTCCAAAACCACTGTAATTCCTAAAGGTTAACGCGCACCTGACCGCGCCGCAGTCATCGCATTTTATAATCTTTATATGAAATAATATACGGCATCGCGCACCTATCCGCGCCGAACCATCCACATTTGCAGCGCGGTCAGGTGCGTGTTCACCTTAATAGCCAGAATCAACAGTGGAGACTACCAGTGCACCGCCGAGACAATGAAGCTCGACGAAGTCCCAGAGAAACGATTTAACTGTCTTGGATCCCGCAGCGAAATTAATCAGAAAAGAATAGCGGAGGAGTGGGAAAATAGTACATTGTTCACCGAGAGGAGAAAGTGACCGATTACCGTCGAGGGAGTCGTTTAAAGCCCGGAGCCGTAGGCGAGGGCTTTAAAACACCCGAGATCGGGAATCGCACTTTCTCTCGAGTGATACATAGTGCTCTAGACTACACCTACGAGGAAAATAAAAAACTAAATCTTTACTAATTGAAATTTATATTGAAATTGTTGCAGTTAGTAAATCTGAGCGGGAGAGAAAAGTGTATGAAAATCCATTCTCTCCCGCTCAGATGCGTTTTCTCCCCGCATATTTGTTCGATATGCAATGACGTACTTTCTACCGTAAATTTGATAAAGTATCAAGGTACTTTCCAAGCAGGTGTAGTATAATAGTACATTGTTCACCGAGAGAAGAAAGTGACCGATTACCGTCGAGGGTGTCGTTTAAAGCCCGAAACCGTAGGCAAGGGCTTTAAAACACCCGAGATCGGGAATCGCACTTTCTCTCGAGTGATACATAGTGCTTTATACTACACCTACGAGGAAAAGAAAAAACTAAATTTAAATTCTAATTCAAATTGAAAATTTGCACCAATGGCGTCTGCAATTTTCACATGTTCTTTTTTCAAATTGTAATCTGAGCGGGAGAGAAAAGTGTATGAAAATCCATTCTCTCCCGCTCAGATGCGTTTTCTCCCCGCATATTTGTTCGATATGCAATGACGTACTTTCTACCTTAAATTTGATTAAGTATCAAGGTACTTTCCAAGCAGGTGTAGTATAAATATAATTTCCACATCATCATCAGCCAGAAGACGTCCACTATTGAACAAAGGCCTCTTACACAGCTATAACGAACGGCAACCTGCCGCTTGCATCCACCGGTTGCCCGCGACCCTCACGATGTCGTCGGTCCACCTGCTGAGGGGCCTACCAGCACTTGCATGGCCGATACTAATTGGTATAGTTCTGTTCTTTCTGACGGCTCGAAAGTTAGCTGCGAGTGATGATCTGCAGAGGTCATCATCATCAGCCTATAATGTTCTAATTGCAGGGACTCAGTAGGCCTCCTCTCTAGGAGACGGATGGGCTATAATCCACCACGCGGGCCCAGTGCGGGTTCGTAAATGTTACATGTCTTCGAATTTTTGCTCCGTCAAGAGACTTCAGAAGATAGGAATCAAACGACAGATAAAAAAGGAAAACTTATTTAATTTTCATATTTATCTCAATATCTTTTCTCTGATTTGGTCTTAAACTATAATACTTAGACACCGTTGTGACGAAATCATGAATAACTGGGACACGACAATATTTAAGTACATTTTTATAAAAACTCCTTTTTACACAATGATAAAGATAGTGCTTTTAGCTCAAAAAAGTTGAGTAAAACCGGTATGGAACTACGGACGCGATTTCGGACACTAGAATCTGACAATGCCTGGTATCCGACCCGTTCTGGTTTTACCGTATTTGAAATGAACATTTCGTAAGATATGATATTATGATGAAAATTTAGACCACAAATACGAATCTCGGCCATTTGTCCGATTGCCTAATTACCGTATCCTTTTTTATTTTTCACTAATTTGACTTAGACACATTAAAATATGAAAGTTATTCTTTCATATTGTAATTTGTTTAAGTCAAATTAATTAAACGCATTAAAATATGAAATAATTATTTCATATTTTAATGTGTTTAAGTCAATTTAGTGCAAAATAAAAAGGTTACGGTAATTAGGCAGGGACCGAAAAATCGGAGAATGATCGATCTGTTATGGTTATTTAAAACATTTACAAGAATGTTCGTAGCTGCCTTAATATTTTATGCTGTTTTCTTAATAAAACTTTATAGTTCATAAAAATGATGGTGGAATTTTGTAGTTTTGGTCTCAAATTGAATTCACTAACTTAAACTATAGGAACAAAATCTTCACAGAAATATATCCTTAACTTAACTAAATCCTAACTATATTACAAAAGGTTTGATAATTTATCATACTTAACATTTACATTACAATTAACGTAAATATCTCATTTTATAATACGAACTTTAATATACTTGAGTTGTGAAAAGCAAATTACAGAACTTTTGACAAGGTAACGGAGTCTAAGGAAAGATCAATAAAAATTTTCGACATTGAAACCAAAGAGCCTGTTTTACAATTCATCGTAGAAGTAAGTATATTAAAATTCAAATACACTAGAAAACATGGCATGTCATGTTACATTAAAGTTATAAATAAAATAAATGCACTGGTTATCGTTAAATAATAATTAATCTTACAATCACGATGTTAATTACTAAAAATTTTACTGAAGGAGGCAGTGAAAGAAATGCGGAACCATTTAATTTACAGGACTGCAAATTTATAAATAAAAACACGAGAAAATTCACTAATTGAAATGGAATGATATGATAGAAATAGGGCTTCAATGAATTCGGGTAGATAACGCAATATTTAAGGCTGAGTTGCACCAAAAAAGTAGTTAAAGTTAAAGTTTGTGTCAAATGGCACGTCAAACAAACATCAAAACTTCAGTTTTGTATCGGTTATGCCAACAATGAGTTGCGCCATTTGACAAATAGTTAAATGACGTCATAACTTTAACGGTAACTGCAACCGCTCACTTTCCGCTGGTTAGTGTTATAGTTATTGTTAAATTGTCTGTCAATTTTATTGTCAAACGCGTTGAATATAACCTTTAGACATCATGTCCCTGCTCCAAGAAATACTCGCAGAAACCAGTTCTGATGACGAAAGCGATGAAAAGAAAAGTGTGATTACCTAGAGCCGATCGTTTTTCCACATGGAACGACGAATGTTTCTTGCCAAGTTTTCGAGTCTCTAAAAACGTAGCTTGGTGGCTGACTATACGATTGCATTGCTTATGGCGTAACAAGGATATTCATCGTAGGTAATTGTTCAACCAAAAAATAATACGTGCTATAGACAAAGCAATAAATATAATAGGTACTTACTTTGTTTGAATGTTGGCAAAAAAAGTTTGTATATATAATTTTTCTATACCCCGTAGAGTACTGTCAAATTTGACAAAAACTTTAACTTTAACGACTTTTTTGGTGCAACTCAGCCTAAATGTACCAAAAGGAGGTTATTTGACTATTACAAAAGTTATTTGACAAATACTTAGTAGTCGAAACAAATTCTTATTTCAAAATTAATTCTTTTGAGTTTATAAAAAGCCCATATTCATTTAATACTATTTATGTTCCTCATTTCGTCACTATCTCCTTCAATCACTAACATTTATACGATATCACATTTTGCTTATAAAAAACACATAACACAAAAATGCTCAACTTATAACATACACTCACACTCAAATAATTACTGTCATAATTTATAAAAAGACTATAAAAACACTTGATCTAATTCATGTCTTAGCATCACGACCGAACAGAAATGGACCAATAACAGGTCCCAGCGCAACCACACATTAATTTGAACAACTGTTTTTGGTTCAAAACCAATAATGTAATTTAGTATAAAGATTAAATAATCAGCTGAAGTTTATTTTTGCCATGGATGCGCTACTATATAGTAATATTTGGGTTTTGATATCCAACGAAAACGACGCTTTAGAGTATCGAAAGCCAACGTTAAACAGAACCATATTGGTTTAATGTATTTACACTACACTTGCTTTCAAGAAGCTGATTTCATATACCACTATCTTTATTTAGTCCTTTCACATGCTAGTGCCTCTAGCTAGTGTCTCTGCTTCTCACATACACCCACAGGACTCTACCACCATGTTTGGTAGAGTCTTCTGCGTCACAGTATTCGTAGAGTCCATGTAAAGTAGCTGTAGAGAGCTGAACGTGGTTGGAGCACAGCATGGCTTGAACTCTGCCTTCCTTTCTGATACCGTGTAGAAGTATTTCTGTAAAAAAGATGGAATTGTTAGACATCAATCGAAAATAAAAGACGACCCTTTGACCAGAAACCGAAACGAAAAGTAATGACAGTCTGACACATTCAAAGGTTTTCTTTGAACTTTTTTCGGCACTTGTTCGATTTTAAAACATTTGAACCACGATTCCAGGCTCTCGAGGGTTAAGGATAGATTTCAACTGTCGAAAGCCTGATAAATATCCCGTTTTCAGTGTTAATGACAGTGTAAGTGACCATGTCAGTTTAAAAACCTATAACCAAACAAAATTCTACCAAAATAAAACAAAAGCAAAACTCACTCTAATAAAATTATGATGATAGCTATCCGTATTCGTCAAAGCAGATATGGGCGCACAAGAGCCCTTGCAGAAGTAGGCATGATAGCCATCAGGCTTGATGATCCAGTCATCCCAGCCCAGTTCTTTGAAGCTGACGTACAGGGGTTCCCTGCAGCACTCGCTGGTGTTGTCTCCGCACTCTAGGGCTCGGCCCCTGCGGCGCTTGCCTGCGTACTTCGTGTATAAGACCAAGAATGGTCGGTGTTTTTCATGGAAGGAGAGAGGCGCTCGGCGTAGCTAGAGAAAAGAAAATTTTCAGGTAAGATTTTGTTTGTATTTCGAATTTATAGCTATATATAGTTATCTGGAGTTATTGTTAGATAAAGATTTAGAAAAAAACGTTCAAATATACCTACATAACTTTCACTAAACTGCGATGCGCCAATTTCGTTATACAGGGTGGTGCTGATGATAGGATTTCGGTGTTAGGATTTATTTGATAGTTTAAAAATGTTCCTATAAACTACCAGTGGTTTCATTTATTGTCTTATCATCGACACCACCCTGTATTATAAACTCAGATACCAGTATAAGCAATAACCACACCAAAAAAAGAGGCGACTAAACGATAATAATGGGTTCTATCTACTAAGATTCATTTTCAAGCAGCAAAATACATGATAGGTACAAGTTTATAACCACTTTCTAGAGATATAAGATAGCAATTTCATCAAGTCGAATATGATTTAAGTAAGATGGAAAAAAATAAGATCTTTACCTGGCACGTTCTACACGCCACATGCAACGTATGCAGCCTCTCCCGTCCCTCTAGCCACACCCTCACAGCCCACGCGAGCTCGACCCGCACCCAACCCTCCCCGATATCCGTCTCCTTGATGGCAATAGGCTTGGTCTTCTTGAACTGCTGCTGGCTGTCCCAGTGAGCTGCTTCTGATATCACGAAAGTTTGGTTGTATTCGTCTAATGGGTCTCGTTCCTGTGAAAAGAAGTGAATAAACGTTAGGTACAAAGTTATTTTTATATTGGTCGAGGAGTGTTTCTAACCTTATTAGTTACGCAGAAACAAAGCAATACCTAGCTGCTACATCACGCAGTGAAACATGATACAAAGGAGATCGGACATTTTAGTATGGACTTTGGTCCAAGTGGCGTCGGATGATGAGAACTGCTTTATTTATTAGATAATTTAATATTATAACATTTACTATACCCGCAAATAAATCGACACATGGAGAAAAAAGTAATTGACACCTAAAGGTATATCACCCATATCATTTAAAGGAGTTTTTTTGTATGTTTGTTAGCTCATAACTTGCGACTGGGTGAACTGATTTTCATGATTCTTTTTTCATTTGAAAGCTGGTGCTTCCCGTGTGGTCCCATTGTCACCATTTCAATATCTGATGATGGGATCTTGTAGAAATCGGGGGAACTCTTCAATAAATAACAGCAGATTAACCGCGATTGTTGCTATAGCATATCTAAGCATTGTTTACGCCATCACACAACATAATATCACGCCTGTACTCACTACAAAGGTTATAAAAACTATTTGGTGAAGATCTGATGAAGAACTTCGGAGATAGGCAACGGAACTCCTCAATTAATGATAGCAAATGAACTGGGATTGCTGAAATCTCATGACTGTCTATTGTTTACACCAGTTCATAACATAACATCACGCCGGTACGTTGTGAAGGGGTAAGCACATGTGAACCACTAAAAAGTGAAAACTTTTTCACAAAAAATAAAACCGACTTCGACAAAAATAAAACACAAAAAAGTGAAAAATAAAAAATCAGCTTCAGAAGTCGGTGGCAAAAACATGAAATCAAACAAACAAAAGTCACTTTTGTTTGACAAAAGTCACTAACAAAAGCCAAACGAAGTCGGTTTTATTTTTTGTAAAAAAGTTTTTTGAAGGATACACAGCGGCGAAGACCGCGCTCTCCGAGGCTCGTCGGCGGGCCAAGGAACAGGCCCGCGAGGAGATGCTGGAGACTCTCAACAGAGATCCATGGGGGCGCCCTTGTAAGATGGTGTGGAATCAACTCCGCACCCGGGCCCCGCCGCTGACGCAGAGTCTCCGCCCTGAGCTCGTGGAGGACGTGGTGAGCGCTCTGTTCCCTTCGCGAGGGGAGCATCGTCCCCCGCCAATGGCTCCGCCACCTGCGGTGCCGGAAGCGGACCACTCAGGATCAGGATCTGATGACGACATTCCGGAGGTGACTGGCTAAGGCCAAGAATAACTCCCCGGGGCCCGATGGCTTGCCTGGCAAAGCCTGAGCCCTGGCCTCAGATTCAGAGGCTCTTGGACCCCAACTGGAGAGGAAAGAGGCCAGTTCCCGCTTCGTTGGAAGACGGGGAAGCTGGTCCTCATCCAGAAGCCGGGGCGCCCTGCGGACTCGCCGTCCGCATACTGGCCCATTGTGTTGCTCGACGAGGTGAGCAAGCTCTTTGAAAGAGTAATTGCAAACCGCCTCGCCGAGCACCTTGAGGGAATGGGTGCGGATCAGCAGTTCGGCTTCCGCAAGAGGCGCTCGACGGTGGACGCCATCATGCGCGTGAGAGCCCTCACGACGGGGGATGCGGTCTCTCGGGGCGGTGTGGTCTTGGCGGTGTCTTTCGACATCGCCAACGCCTTCAACACCATGCCCTGGAGCTGCATCAGGGAGGCACTGGTATCACCGGGTGCCGGCCTACCTTCGTCGTGTAGTCGGGGAGAGATGTCGTGCGGTGTTCCACAGGGTTCGGTTCTGGGGCGGCCCATGTGGAACATCGGTTACGACTGGGTGCTGCGTGCCGACCTCCCTGACGGCTTCAGCGTCGTCTGCTACGCGGACGATACGCTGGTGCTGGCACGCCTTTGTCTAGATTTCATTACTTTTTAGAAATAAACAAGCAGCTCCATCGAGACTAGGCTACTGCTTTTACAGAATGTTTTTGATGGGATAACTTTTTTCTCCGTAGGCCGATTTTATGGTGTCCATAGTAAAAAAATATCCTACATTCTCAAACTATTATATGAACTAGGTTTCATCAGCCGACGCCATTTGGACCACTTCCGCCCGTTCTCCTTTATCGAAATCGTACCGTATATTTTTTTTACAAACTCTGTTTCTGTTTAACAATGGTAGTTACATAGTATTTAGTGGTATATTTTTAAACCCAGCCACTGAGTTGTGGTGGTCAGCTAGGCTGTAGCTCCATGAAATATAACGATAACGTCATCTGGTCAGACTGGAAGTTGACTTCAAAATAGACTAGTTTGGCAGAGGTATACTTAATAAGGTAAAGGGAGAGGGCTCTTAATAAGGTAGGGGGCAAGGGTATTTTTAAAGATAGTACGTACCTTATAGAACCATAACTCCACCACATTGACTTCTTCGGGCTCCACATCAGGAGGTAGCTCGAACTGGAGGCACTTGAACGGATATCTGCCAGACGTGAGGCATTCACCTGGAAAGAAGAGAGGACTTGGTTAGACACGTAGTAAGAGTAACATACAGGAACACAAACAGAATAGAGAAAGACGTAACATTACATAACATTTTCACGCCTATAATAGGGTTAGGCAGAGGTTAACCATTGTATTTAATTAAATTAATAGAAATTTGAATATGATGAATAAATAGCGTAAAATCAATTTGCTAATCTCATCTAATGTTATTTAACAATTTCAATTACACGCATAGATATTACAGAATAATTATTATGACCGTATCTGAATGGAATTAATGGAATGTCAACTGAAAATATTAGCAACCAATTATATGTCCATAATTAGGTTTTCAATTTTAAAATTACATATTTCATTATTTTCACTTTGTTAAAACGTTAAGTATACTTAGTATCTTTATGTTGCTATGTCGTTTTCATGCCGGAAGAGTCTCCTATTAATTTGGCATGTGGACATTGAACCCGCAGGAAAATAGGTACCTACACATTATATCCCAAACATTCTGTCAAGAATTTAACTTAACATTGATAAGTTTTATCTGTTTATAAACAGATGGGGTCAAACACAGCATTTTTATCATCAATAACATCCGTGTTACTGCATACCTTTGGGGTCAAATATACCAAGTACTCCACAGCAAACTAAAAATTCATTGCAAACCAACACTTAAATTACCTGTAGAACAAATTAATCTCAAGTAAATAATTATCTCAAACACACGATAGGTACTTAAAATACACGGTCTGCATGACCTATGTTAATTGGACCAAGGAGCGACCCTTGGGGCACTCCAAGCGATAACAAGACAACATGTGTAGGTATTTAATCGTTTTACCCACGACACTTCTTAAAATAATTCACAAGAGAAATTGCGTTTAATCGTTTCTATATAAAGTTATTGTATGTAAGATAATTGGTCACATTTTCGTGAGTGAATCAATCATTGGCTTCGCCCGGAATTTTGTTTATGTTGATAAGAATTACGTGATTGAGACAACTGAAATAATAATCTGAAGATTTGTAGGAATGTTTCAAGCTTGGGGATAAAAGTGAATAATATTATGATCATTCATCCTACAAATTAATACTTTATCTGCAGAATAATGCTTAACTTAGCACAATTCATTGTTGGGTCTAGAGCAGCTCTAATAAACAGGTAGACAGGTGGAAGGAGGGAGGCCTTTGCCCAAGAGTGACATCTTAGGCTAGTCAAAAAGTGAGATAACTATACCACAACATAATAAGTAAATCACAATAAGAGTCACAACATTATGTATATGACTGTAAAACTACACTTCTAAAATTCAGACCAAAATTAACAGTATGTATACATCCTCTTCATAATTAAAATCAAAACAGTGATGATTGAGACAACAATAATAAATCATCACTTTCATCAGGATTTCCAAAGTTCACACGCAGTAAGACATAACGATGTATCTTAAGATATTGTCCGCATCCGGTAAGAAGGTATAGATAAGGATAACTCTACTGAAGCAGCTACAATTATTGTAATCTATACGGAGGAGAGTCACAGAGATGTGGAGCGGAGAGGTCAAAGACAAGTACCTGTTTGTGTAATTGTGTGGCTTATTAATACAGTTGAAAACAATTAGTTTGATGCCTTGAGTGTTTGTGTAGTGAACGTTAAGAATTGCTGTGATTTATAAATAGTAAAGCTCGGATTTCAATACAAACTTTTCTCCTATTACAATACACACTATTTTAAGCTACATTAACTTACAACTTACTATTTTAATAATAATAATAATAATACGTTTATTTCAGATAATGCAATCCATAAAGCAAAGAGTAACAAAAGAGAATAGTCAGTCCGCAGAAACAAAAATTAAAACAAAATACAATAATTCAATTAAAACATACAACATTTACAAAATTATACACCACACAATAGAAATAAAGAATAGATAACAATTAAAAAAATGAAAATTGAATAGTGAATAATCAATAACAACAACACAACACAACAACAGTCAATATTAATAATTCCAATGTCAAAATATATTCAGTCAATCAAAATTAGAAAATTATACACATAAAATACATTACAAATCAAGCACTAGCATGTCAGAATTGTCCGGTACACAAACACATCCATTTATGTTGGATTGGACAGTCAGTGCGGGAAGCAATCATCCTGAGGATGCCATTGCTGCTGTCTCTCACTCGTCGTAATAAGGAAGCAACCCTTTTTCGAACTATAGCTGGATAGCCATCCGTTCGAGCTTCGGCAAACATAAGCGACGCACTGCAATAAGGAGGCAGCCGCAACAGCATCCTAAAGATGTTGTTGTATTGAACGCGCAGAACACTGGCAGCCCGACGGGTATGATTTACCCATAGACTGCTTGCGTAAAAAGATTGACAGTATGCTTTAAACAAGGTGATCTTAACGGGAATAGAGCAGCGAGCGAATCTACGGGCAACCATGTTCCCTCGGACCGCCAATGCCCTGCGCTCCCGCTCCAAATCCTCATCATCGGACAAATCCTCCGTCACAATGTGCCCCAGGTACTTAAAACTGGTCACCCTCTGCAGTTCCTCACCATACAATTTAATTGGAGGAACACAAACCGGCACGGATACACTAGCTTTCCCCTTGAAAAGCAGGACTTTGCTTTTAGATATATTATAGGCCAGTCCATATTCCACCGCATAAGTCTCACAAATCGCTAACAACTCTCGAATAGCACGAACCGAGGATTAATTTTTTAAAAGCCCTTCCTTATTGGTCGCTCCTTGAACCAGTATTTAAACATGTGTGTTGTCTGTCAGTAGATTAATTAATTTATGATAATATTTTTCTAAGATTTATGACTGATGCATTTTCGAACTTTCTTAGCGAGGCTAAAATGAGTATCCTACCTAGACCTACTCTTCATCCAAAGATAGCTATACCTCCAGTCATAACTGTAAAAGAAGCATCTATAATTTACAAAGCTATAGAACCTGCCTTTACTGGACAGCATACGTTCGTCTCTTGTTGCTAGTTCAGGTTAAGTCAAATGAGTAATAGAATGCCATACTTAAGTTAAGTATACCGTCTCTGGTTGCTCCGTAATGCACTCCAATTATTTTAATAATACCAAGTGCATGCCTTGCTCGTAGCACTAGCATCCATGATTCATATACGGTCATAATAATATTATGAACGATGTAATTACGTTCCTACCCATAACACTTTGGATAGGAATTTCTCTTTCGTATATTCTTGTACAATGTATTAAATCGTTGGGTAGTTAAAGTTTACTGAGATTATATTGGAAAGACTAGACAATAAAGGAAAGATGGATGACCCTGTAAAATATGGCCGGCCCACTGCCGCTTCAGCTTCCTCATTCTGTGAGCTATGTCGACAACTCTGGTTCTCTGTCGGATCATCACCTCGTTCCGGATGCGATCCCTCTGTACCGGTACAGTACAATTTGTTCAATTTTTTTGTCCTTTTTAGGGTTCCGTACCTCAAAAGGAAAAAACGGAACCCTTATAGGATCACTTTGTTGTCCGTCTGTCTGTCTGTCTGTCTGTCTGTCTGTCAAGACCTTTTTTCTCAGGAACGCGTGGAGGTATCAAGCTGAAATTCATATCAAATACTCAAGTCTATGGTCTCTTGGAGCTGTGAAAAAATCAAACTTCTAAGTCAACGCGATCAAAAGATACTCCCGTTTATGCCGCAAATTTTCGACACTCGCAAGGGAATCAAAACCTACAGGGTACTTCCCGTGAACTCAGAATCTTGAAATTTGGTACGAAGCAACGTCTTATAGCATAGATAAAGGAATAATTACGAAAACCATAAATTTTTAGTTACATCAAGATACTCCCGTTTATGCCGCAAATTTTCGACACTCGCAAGGGAATCAAAACCTACAGGGTACTTCCCGTGAACTCAGAATCTTGAAATTTGGTACGAAGCAACGTCTTATAGCATAGATAAAGGAATAATTACGAAAACCATAAATTTTTAGTTACATCACATAATATATTTTTTTTACGGAACCCTCGGTGCGCGAGTCCGACTCGCACTTGGCCGGTTTTTTTGTTGCGGGAGTCCGCTGGATGCAAGACAAACGAGGCCGGTCTGTGGCGACACTTGAGGCCTATGTCCAGTAGTGGACGACTTTCGGTTGAAATGATGATGAGACAGTTTTAATAAGGTAGCTTTTGTAAGTACCTACAAATATCACGAGTAACAGAAACCCAATAAAAGATGATCTTTAAACTTCCTTGTTGACAAAATATAGAATTTTCGGTACAAGATAAAATTTCTTAGTAAATATTGTTCTAGATTCATGAAACGCAGTAGTCAGATGATATATACTTAATTAAAATACCTATATTTAATAAGGATAATTAATGTGTTTATTTAGAAGTAATTTTTTTATCAATCAGTTTTTTTTTCTATACGGGGTAAACAATATTAATTGGTATCTAGAGTAAATACACTACTTATTAATTAGTTATTATTTTCAAGAAGCTCGTTATTATGATTAGTTTTAATAAGAATTGATTGTTTTTACCTTAGTTTTAAATGGGTTTTATAAATCTTTTTCTTAATACTTAGTACTTTTTGTAGTGCTGCTACAGTTATTTATAGCGATCACAAAAACAGTTGCATTGCAAGTTGGGTATAATCGTTTTAATTACTATAATAAATACAGTTGTCTCTTTAATTAACTTAATTGGCTTGAAAACGTTCTCAAATAAACAAACAAAAATGCGCAGTTATTACATTAATACAAAGTTTATACTTACTATCATTTATTACCCGACTGCGGCGAAGCCCAAAAGGAGGGTTATGTGTTTGACGTGTATGTATGTAAGTATGTATGTAATATGTATGTATGTCTGTTTCTTTGTTCCCTCATAACTCCTAAACAGATGAAGGGATTTGAATGAAACATACGTCGTTAGATTCGTCTTGATGGCGCAAGTGTTATAGGCTACATTAAAATAAAAAATAAAAAAAATTGCGAATTTTGGGAGCAAAATCACTGGGTTCAAAAAAAAAAATTTCCTATACCATCGAGTAGGGTATCAAAATTAAGGATTTTAAAAGGTGATTACAAAAATATATCACACTTATATGTTTAAAAGAAATTTAAAGTGACAAATACTATAAACAAGCACAAAAGTTAAATCATCTGCGAAGATTTTTACGCAACCAACGAAAGAACAAACACAAACAAAGAACTAAAAAGCGGGAAATAAAAAAAGTAGGTAGTTAAAAAACTAAAAAACCCGACTGAAAAAACTGAAAAGCACAAAATAAGCACATTTTAAATCAAACAAAACTTGGAAGCAGGCGGGGTCATTTGAATATTAAATTATGAAAAGAAAAAATGAAAATAGAATGGACCCCGCCTGCTTCCAAGTTTTGTTTGATTTAAAATGTGCTTATTTTGTGCTTTTCAGTTTTTTCAGTCGGGTTTTTTTTTATTATCTTTTGACCAATCATTCTTGCTATTTTTAGAAGCCATTATGTTGAACGGGTTGTCCCATAGTTTCTTTTAGTTTTTTAAATGGACAGTAAACCAAAAATAATAGTTAACAGTTTATAAGCATTATTCCAAAAGCGAATTTTGTAACAATCTCTATTAATTCATCTAACAAACTGATAATTAAATTACTGTCGTTCTTGTAACTAACACCTATGTATTTAATACTGTCATATTATATATAACCGACCGGTTACACCCAAGAGGTCAATGTTTATCGCGAGTCACACCCGCGGGGCGCGTGATCATCGACATCGTAAAGATTAGCGCCCTGCACACGTACGGTTCGGACCGCGGGAAACACCACGCGCCGTTCCATCCCTCGCTCCGAACTGTACGTGTAGATGTGCGGATCTAACAGTCCGATCTGGCACCTCGACGCGAGTCCTTTCTCACAGTTTTACGCGCGCATCTCGTATAAACGTAAATTACAAAAATGGCGGTTTGGAGCGTCGAACCTATCACAGAGTTCATTCTTACTACTGTGTAAAAAACTTTTAAAAGCTATAACGTTCCACGCGCCTGTCCAAACCGCAGTCCAAACTCTTGAAAATCAATTTACACGCACAGCTCGGAACGTTTGTCTAGTTATGTAAGTTTCGTCGGCAATCCAAACCGTGAATGCATTTTTAACCGTAATTAGCACAACAGTTTGATCCGCAGTCCAAACCGTACAGATCTAACTGCTGTTTGGAACGCAGTCCAAGATGCGCGGTCCGAACTGTACGTGTGCGGGGCGCTAATAGGTGCTCAATAGATAAAACGGGATGTTTTTAGTTTACTATTAGTTTGTGGTGTAGTAATACTGTTTCAATTAATAGGGTTTCCTTGTAAGTTACACAGTAGATGTAACAACGTACCTTTCAAGGTGGATAAGTGACGGATATGAATTTTGATGGACAGAGAGGGAGAGGAACACCAAAGAACAGATGGATGGATTGTGTGAGGAATGATATAAAAGAGAATAAGAATAATTTTATTGTTATTGAATATTGTTTTTATTGTTTTGTTATTGAAATAAGTGAATGTTAGAAGAAAACGTGTTGCACCAACCCCAATGAGAATGGGACAAGGGCAGGAAGATGGTGATGAGTTTTGATGACACAATAGTAGATTATTAACCAAGGGGATAAAGCAGTGTCTTCTGTCGCGGGTGACGATTTAAATCGCGAGCGTAACGAAGGACTCGAGGTTTACTCCCGAGCGTAGCGAAGGTGTTAAAAACTTAAATCACGAGCGAAGCGGGGGATTTAAGACGAGTCCTGAGTGTAGCGAGGGATTTAAGTTCACCCAAGACTAAGACAGCTTTACCACCGAGGAAAATACTCTACTTTTCGTACCATTTGCGAAAAAATTAACACAACAATAATATGAGATAAGCATTTATTATATAATGACAATTAAAAGTAAAAGTTAACATTCGAAACATTGGTCCAATTATTGATAGAAATCACATTCTCCCCCTAGAGGATGAATGAAATTCAGTACAATTTTATTTCCCTGTTTTTAACAGATTAAAAATGACTATTTGTTATGTTCGCTTTTTGGGGCATAGAATGTCACTCTTTTGAGCAAGTGGTACGAAAAATTATCTAGTAAAAAGTCATGTTACTACATTTAATCACTGTAGCGCTTGCTACGACCGCTACGAGACCGCCGCGCCGCCTACGGTCTATGGTCTACGATTGCTACGCACACTGTTTCGAAAATTGTTTGTGATTGTTTTCTTTCTTTTTCGTGGAGGAAGGTCTAGATTTAATGTTTATTAATGTCTTTTATGTAGATATTTTACTTTGAAAGTGGCACCTGTTACATTAAAACTGAAAGAAAGTCGTCTAGATCTTGGTATTGACATGTACTTAATGAGGAGGAATAAAACGCCTCTGACTGAAAAAGTAATGAATATTAATTTTGAAGGAAGACGAGGGAAAAGAAGGCCATAAAAAATATGGATAGATTGTGTGAGGGAAAGAGAAATAGTAAATAATGCCATGACGTCTGTCAGGGGAGGGTGGAAGAAGAAAACCTGTGGCGCCGGCCCTAAATGGAATGGGACAAAGGCAAGAAAACGTCGGAAACGTATCGAAGCATTCGAAATGTGGGCCTATAGACGTATGTTGGCCATTAGCTGGACACATCGAGTGACCAACGTTGAAGTACTACGTCGTGTTGGGAGGACACGCCAATTAATGCAGACCATCAAAAAGAGGAAAGTTGCCTATCTGGGTCACGTATTAAGACACGACAGATACGAACTCTTGCAACTAATAATGATGGGCAAAGTGGCAGGCAAAAGAGCAGTGGGACGTAGGAAGAAATCCTGGCTGCGCAATATCCGGGAATGGACGGGAGTTAAGAGCGCCGCGGAACTTTTTAGACTGGCAAAGGACCGAATAGGATATGCGGAGCTGACTGCCAACCTTCACTAGTTGGAGAGGCACCTGAAGAGAGAGAGAAAGGCAAGAAGAAGATGATGTAGGTATTTTACCAGACACAATAATTAATCGGTTTCTGCGCCTCAAAACTAAAGATCTTCTAATTATAATACCGACCCGATGAATGGCCTCTCCATTGTAGGGTTTATCACTCGTACCACGACTTGTGATATCTCTCAAATTAAATTAGTTTAATTACCACGGTCCAGGGGTCAAACTAACAGTTTTTTATTACCTCCCCCGTTCTACTAAGATATAATTAATTAAAATTTAGTTCCGTGTCACATTTTGTTTTAATTAATGGAAAAATACTGAGCTTCCAGAGATCATAGAGTTACAACCCTTCTTCTTAGCGTGTCTATGGCAATCTAAATTGTTGTGCCAGAACTGAGGTTCTAGTTTGGCGCTTTCGGTAGCGTCCATCAGTTCCTGTAGTGAACAAACTTCAGGACACGCAGGACGATATTAAGTGCCCTATTGTTTGTGGAACAGCACTACATTTACACTGTAGGGCACAGTCATTTATGAATCTCCACCGCAGCAGATTTTCCAATCTACCAGTGTGTTCCTTTCCTTCCTATTCACAAGTAATCTATACTATCTCTATACTTCTATACTAATATTATAAAGAAGTAAAGTTTGTGTATTTGTTAAATTGTAAGGGGTAATCTCGGGATCTACTGAACTGATTTTAAAAATTATTTCACTAATAGAAAGCCACATTATTGCTGAGTATCATAGGCTACTTTTTATCCCTGTAGGCTGTATTTCTACGGGAACGGGATCTACGCGGGTGAAACCGCGGGACGTCCGCTAGTAATAAATAAAGGCCGGAAATGTACCCTTAACGTAGCCGAAAGAAACTTGTACTCCCCGTTATACCGAGGAACCTTCTAGTTTTGGTGATATTGGGGGTCTCAGTGAAAATAATGGTTACCCATCTACGAAGCAACCTCGGGCAGTACGGCTTGTGCCGGTCATGTAATTATGTAACCAGCAGCCACAATTAATTTATCAAGTTTCTTTGTAAGCGCGTCTCTTATCATGAAAGTAGGAAGGCACACATGCGACTAATTACTGAGGTCATAGTACACGGGCAATTATGAAACTGTGACTAATACGTTCACATATTAGTACCTATTCCATAATTATTATATTGCGTTATGAGTAATGTGATTTGACATTACTGCTGTATTACAAACTTTTTCATATAGAATATTACGAGTATAAGGAGAAAAATAAACAGAAGGAATTTATAGGTAGACCCATACGGCATACATTATTATTGGGCTACTGAGGCATGACAGAGTGTGATTGTATTTATTGGAGCAGTGATTTGCCTGAAACTCTGGCACTACAGCACAGTATAAATATCATAACGGTGTGTGAGGTCGTTTGACCTTACTGCCCACACGATATGAAGAAACCAGAAGAAAGATCAAACTAAATTATTATTTGTCAATTCATTGTAATTACACTAACTACGTCTTAATTCTCACTGAATCATCACAAAACGCCAGCAATCTACCTCTGTTGTAACACAGTAGTAAATAATTGTATATATCGCCGATAAATGGGTCAGGATCGCGCCTTATCTCACAAGATAATTGTTATATTCCATTATATTCACATGTTTTTGTTTCCCGTGTAGGCATAACACCCCCCTACTGTTGGCTTTTTGTTTATTCATGCTGATTACATTACGGATACTTATTTCAACGTGACTTCCATTTTTGTGTAGATTTAAAAACTATAACAACTTAATTTTGAGACGAAGCTGCCAACTTCTTGTGAATGTGCTTAGCTCACGGGCTTTCATTTTGAAGGTGAACCGACTTTTTACCGTCCTGGGAAGGTCATGCCAAAGGATTTCCGCCTGGACAAAGAAGGAAGATTGTATGAAGCCAGAGCGATGAGAAGGTCAACGTAGAAGACGATTATTGGCGGAACGAAGAGTCTTGCTGTGTGCAGTGCATAAATATTGACAAAGAGAAGTCAGGTAAGAAGGGTAAGTGGGCTTGTGAAGAAGAGAAGCTCTCAACGCTCGCTGCCGGATAGGACTTCAGAAGCGATCGATGCTCTGACACATGATCGTAATGCGAAGATTGAAAACGAATCGAATGCAGATAATAAGAAGTCGGTCAAGTTTATTGAGGAGATCTGCATTCAGGTCATAGTAGTTATTAAAAAGCCACAAGAGCTCCCAAAACATATGACTGTAATTATTTAGAAATGGTTTAGCATGAATGGAGGCGTGAAATATGTCTGCATGTGACGTGTTGCAGACGTCAGACATAGCAGCGGTTAGTGACGTCTGACGTGGCGTCAGATACCATCTGCGTACGTCATCACAGATTAACTAATAATTGTTATAATTAGCATATCAATACAATTGTTCTAATAATAACTCGTGCGTGAAATAATATTATTAGAACAGTGTATTATTTATAATATTAGTGATTCATTCGTAATAGATGTGCATGGCGTTGCCTGAACCTACGAAGATTAAATAAAACCTCATTATATAGGTATTAAGAATGCCTGGTTGGTCTAGTGTATACTGCCTCGTTGTTGCAGTGGTTGCAATGGACACTGCTGAGCAAAAGGTCATGGGTTCGATTGCCGGGTCAGTCAAAGTGTGTTATTAGTAGAGTAAAGTGTGTTCTAAGTAGCAGCCACGGAGCCTGCATTTGTGCCCTGTTGACAGCAATAGGCTCGCCCCCCATTTACATGTGACTTAAAAACAAGCGGGGAAATGTAGGATGAGGTCCTTCAACTCCAAAATTACCGTTTAATAATAAACCGTTGTTGATTATTTCCATTTTTGAATCGCTATACAAAGTTTGTTAATCATTAACATATATTTTAATCGTCTGTCTAGCCTTTCCTCAACTTTTTCGGCTTCGTCTAGCTATCATAGTTTAGACATACTTAAACAAAATGTATCTCTCTTAATAAATCACAAACAATCTTCCTTACATAGTATAAAACAAAGTCGCGTCTGTTTGTTTGTTTGTTTGTTTGTCTGTATGCTTAAATCTTTAAAACTACGCAACGGATTTTGATGCGGTTTTTTTTAATAGATAGAGTGATTCAAGAGGAAGGTTTTAGTATATAATTTGACGCGGGTGAAGCCGCGGGCATCAGCTAGTCCTTAATATAATCACAAATGTATTTCATTTAATATTTCATTTTAATCTTTGCAAATCAATTTAATAAATACAACTATTAAATTAAATGGAACGGTAAGGTACATATAGACTTTGGCTTATTGTGAAAATAAACCTGTTAATTCATCGCACCTGCATTACTTACTATACATTTAACCAAAGTCCATAATTCTATTTTTAGCAAAATCAACAGAAACTAGAATAGACGACCTTAACATACAAACTTACTGCATGCTGCCATGCCGTGCTGCGCCGAGTAGGTACAAAGTTCGATTCCTGCCCCAGAACAGTTAACCTGCTAGCCTAGGTAAATGTTTGCAATTGTCATCTTTTAAGAGCTACGATTATTATAATAACTTAATTAGGTATAGAGTTAATTAGTTCAGCAGTGTAAAGATTACAGAAAGTAACGACATTTTTAAAGGAGAAAGGTATCATTTAGTCTCATTGATGACTTTTTTGTATGTATGGAGCCACAGATGACAGAAACAACAGGAGATATGCCCTTTAGCCGAAAATGTATGGGGACCTGTGTCGTCAGTTCACACAAGCAGAGCAGTAAAAACAATAGATATACGCATTCGCAAAAACATCCGCATTTCTTAAAACATTACGTACTACACAATCAATTATAAACCTTATCCCTTCAGTCACAGCGTGTATTTACCATGCACCGCACAATTTACTTACTACATTTTGTTTTACTTCGACGCTAGTGATTGGCTAAATCGAAAAGTTATCGATTCTTCTATTTATTATATTGTAATAAAGTTCTTTTGGGGTCCTGAAAATAATATATTATAAATAAAAAACAATATGTCCAGAAATCATTTAAAATAAAAAAAAGTCATTTATTCAAAACAGGTTGATTAAAAAAATATAAATTGATTTGTGTCTGTAGTAAATCGTAATATTAACTTAAACCACAGATGTGTTGCAACAGATTTTGACGTTCGAAAAGTGCTGATTATAAGCAGCACTTTTGTCTGTCTGTTAGTTTAGATGAACCAGACTCAATACAAAGTAAGTTAATATTACGTTTTTTTTTTATTTATTATAAATGGATCAATCTTGCCCTAAGGGCAGAGATGATGTCGACGATGGAACGAGCTTACCCAGTAGAAGCCTGTTTACTCGCGACTTAAACAGATTAGGGTTATACGAACTCGGAAAAACCGACGCAGGCAGGGAATTCCACTCCTTGGCTGTGCGCATAATAAAGGACCCAGCAAAGCGCTTCGTTCGTATGTGTGGAATGTCGACTAGGTATCGGTGGTACCCTGCAGTACGTCTAGTCTCCCGATGGAAGAAGGGAGATGGTGGGATCAGCTCGTGGAGCTCTTGCGCACACTCTCCGAAGTACAGTCTGTAGAAGACCGACAGACATGCGACTTTGCGACGGTGGGCCAGGCTATGTAGCTTGATTTACTACAGACACAGTTCGTCGGCTCTTCGAATGGTCGGTCCCAACATTGAATGTTGGGACAGACCATTCGAAGAGCCGACGAACTTTCTATAATGGTTAAAAACACTTTGGCTCAAAGTGAGACGAGCATATTGTGTTATTTTTTGTTGGAAACCAGTTTGGATCCTTGCCTGTCGCATTTATCCATTTTTCTTTTATTTTTGGATCCTTCGGATAGCTAAAAATTAATAGTAAAAGCAAGATGCAATGAAAGAAGAATCATGCACGAGTACACACGGCTACGCATCAAGCTATGGGAACATTTTCAGTTTACAGTGACCACGCATTGTACGACGAAAATCCTATACAACGCGAGATCAGCATATACTTTTATATTTTATATTATACTAGTAAATACATAGTACAGAATATTGGTTTTTCTTATCTCCATTTACGGCAACGCTCAGTAACGCCATAAAATACGCCTTATACTGCAGTAACAATTGTGTAGAGTAATTAATTGTATATTGCATAATATATAATCATTCGTACGTATACGCAGAATCATCGTATAAAATATCGACAACTCAAACATCACAATTTAGACATCTCTAGCTCACAAAGACTGACAGCAGCAGCTTTTCGAAAATATTGTGTGAGTGAGAGCATCAGTAAAACACCTATTCATTGCGCTATTAGATCAGCCGATTCACTGGTCGATTTGTACTAAACAAGCAATGGTTTTTGTTCCTAATGAAAACAATTGATTTGGTTTTTCATCATGTTTCTCGTACCACGAAGTAATGTTTTAATAAATTTAATATGAAAAACATTATTTTTGTAGTACTTACGTGTGAAATGAGATACCATCTTTCGTGTAATTCACAATACAGCTATTATTTTTACAAACATTCACTGAACAACGCGGCATTTTGTAAAAAATCACGAGCAGTGAAGACGTCGCAAGTTGACATTCGACTTATTATTGAAAGTGGCATAAGGCCCCGTCGTGGCCACATGAGTTCGCATGTACCACGCCTCCTTGCCATATCTCCTGTTGTTTCTGTCATCTGTGGGTGGCCCAGAGGTTGCGGCCCGACTTACGAACACTAAGTCGTGAGTTAGAACCCAGGCAGGTGCATTACTTTGTGTAATTTATTTCATCACCACTACTCTCAAAACGGTGAAGGAAACCGGCACGTCTTTTTTTTTTTTTGTTAGCCTAGTCTTTCCCACTCCTGAGCAAAGGCCTCGCGCCATTCCTTCGGCATGTCTTAGAGCAAAAAAAAATGTGGATTATTAAGTATAGCCTTTTCACTCTCTTAAAGAGGAGGCCTGAGTCCCTGCAGTGGGAACATTATAGGCTGATGATGATGACTTCTTTATTTTTAACGATGTTATCCTTTACCGAAGTAACTGAAAATTATACAATCTGTAGGTACATGAATCGGAAAAGCAGAAGTGCGTGTATTGGGTTCGAACTTGAGACCACGGTATCACTGCTTAACATATTCAACGGTGAATTAGGATCTATTTTTAAATTGCTCAGTTTGCGGGATGTTGGAACCGTTGAAAATGTGAGTAAAAGCCTATTTTTTGATTTTGCTAAAACCACCTTGAATTTCCACATTTCGAAAAAAATACCAGCTCAGACTTAAAGGATCTTAATTAACGTATCAAATCATATAATTGCAAGAATTGCCACCTGGGAAGGGAAAGGTTCTCCTATCATAGTTTTTTCTTAGAAGTAAAAGGATCTAGTTTTTACTCTCGGTTTTGCTGCCATTATGTATGATAATTAGCGCACGTATGCGTTTAAAATGTCTATAGAACCGGACATAATGTAGCTTAATTATGTAGCTTCCTGTTAGTGAAAGATTTTTTGGAATCGGATCTCTATCTCGGAAGATAACCACCTACATTTATTTTTTATTTTTTTTGGGACAAGCCCGCCACACTATTCCCAAACCACTGTAACTCCTGTTAGCCAGAATCAACAGTGGCGACCACAAGAAAAGCGCCAAGACAATGAAGCTCGACGAAGTCCCAGAGAAATGATTAACTGTCTTGGATCCCGCAACGAAATTAATCAGAAAAGAACCACCTACATACATATTATTATACTTACAAACAAATAACGTCTTTACATGAGTATATTCAAAGATAAAGATTTTACCATAAGTTTTAACAGGATTTAGGCTTCCCAAATATAATAAAAAAAAGAGTTCGACAGGACGTGAAATAAAAAAATTAATAAAGTAAACAATCTGACTGGGAACATAATTATGTGGGACTAGATATACTATTAATAAGTAAATGATAGTGTAGATAGAGCTATCAAAGTTTGCCTTTAACGCCTCTTTCTTATTCCCTTCTCATACTGAACAATAAACAAAAGCTTACCTTCAACAGGAAAAATAATCTTCTGCTCAGTTCTGCCGTAATAGTCGTCGAACTCCGGTGGCTTGCTGGTGCCCTCACTCAGGGTCTGGCCCTGCGCCACCGGCATGGGCAGGCTGTTCACCGGCAGCGCCACAGCCGGCTTCTTACTCAGCCGTAGCTTCTTCAGGATCTGCTGCTTCACGAACTCGATCCTCGCCTGAGTTAACTCCGTCACACTCAGGTCCCCATTCGCGCAATTCGCACAGCTACCCAACAACTCCCCCTCTAAACTTAAAAAATTACTGACTAGAACAAACACGATCACACTCATTAATTTACCCATGGCGGTAAATTTCTGCGTCGGAGACAATTGAAATAGTGGAGCAGATCGAGCCGCATGCGGGCGGTTACTGCGGCGGGCGGAGCGCGACTGATACGCGTGAAAAAACTCTGGGATTAATATATGTGCGTGCGCGCAGGTTTGATCGCTCTGGGGGTGTTCCGTCGACAGTTTTTCTACGTTTATCGGAGTATTGTTCGTGGTATCGCCAGCCCGGAGGTCGTGGCGTGGACAATGGACTCGCGTGATACTCCTACGAGTAATAAATCAACGCTTTCACTGTTTCTTATTGTGTTTTCCTTTAGTTTACGATTGTTGAAGCTCTAGTGTCGATGTTTTGTTGTTTGTGTCGCTGTCTCCCTCTAGTAATGTCCTGGGGGACAAAGTCTCGGCTCGTTGAAGATGCATTTGTGTGGTTTCTGTTACGGGCGGTAGCGATTAATTAAATTTTAATTTTTTTAAGCGTAATGTCCTCAAGATTTTACCCACAGCAGTGTGAGTAGATCCAATCAGTCGTTTTGGTTCAGAGTTCAAATTCGAAGCATTTTTTAAAATCAAATATGATAAAGTACTGTAACTATAATACAGTACTTACTAAAAGGATTTTTTTTAACAAAGTCGGAAAACAATATGTAAAATTACGAGAGCGTTTACCCAGTTCTTTAAGTAGTTGAAACCTAGTATAGTTTCGTAGACTCTACTATTTGCACTCACGGTAACATTTAATGATGTCATACAGAATTCTAAATCATAATTTACTATCAATCTATAACTTACAGCATAAGCTGTTGCCTGTTGGCATCTTATGCACATGACAAGAGATAACTCTTACACATCAACGATAGTGGCAAATAGTCATACCTGTTAGTTGTATGCCTATAAAATCCTCAAGAAAGTTAAAAGAATGATTCAACTGCAACGAGACAATGCTGCCAGTCTTCTAGGCACGTTCCCGCATGACTGCGATGCGGAGGATTACTTTTACGCCTAAGTAAACTCCTAGGCAACTAGGAAATAACTTGACCCAAAATTGCGTCGTTCTGCGCAGGTTCCCTGTTTGATTTGTATGGGACGTCTAAGAAACGACTGCTGCGCAGGTTCAACATAAATGCCGCGTGGTATATCTTATTATCACTGTTGTGTACATGGACTAGCCTTTAAGTCTTATTTTATGCGTAGTTTGGATATAATTTACATAGTCATCAAATCATCATCTTCGTGCCCTTTCTATTAGGGGTTTGCGTAACATGTTTTCTTCTTCCATTCTCCCCTGTTAGATGTCATGGCATCATTTACTCTTTTCTCCTCCAAACTTTCTTTTGAGACACCTTGTTTAATGTACATACTTAGATATGAATAAAAATTGAAAGCATTTCTTTACCTTGGCTACAAAAATGCTTCATTGCAGGGCGTTGCATTGAACCCAACCATCTTCCTACGTGTTAGGACTGTATAAACGGTTGTCAACCGCCTCGCTTCCTCTTATATCCCGGTCCCCACCCGGGTAAGGAGCTGGTCAAGCATGTATTTCACAATATGGTACGCGACCTAAACCGGACTGCACCGGCTCGAGAGACCACTCTATCTGTCCGCTCTGTTCGTAGACACTGATGCTTATCGGCCGACAGTTCCGGAGTTACGGTGTCCGGGGTTGAAGTCTGCTTACACCCCCATGGAAGGGATGACGAGATAAATAAATAGATACAACACAACGCTTCAAATATCTTTGAGGTGCTTACTGAGGTCAATTCTTTGATGGGTGACTAGGTCAAGTTGATCACAGCTGTTATTTGTAAAAGTTTGACAGTCGTTAGTCGTTACAGATATCCAGACGCGGAATGTCTGACAACTAGTTTATTTCGAGGGGTATCGTGCTATTGCTTACAGTTACTGGGTTGTGGAGGTTAAATCATCAAATATTGGTATTCAGCTGAATCCAGTTAGATTGGGACCCCAACATGGAAAAAGGTTACGCAGATGACTCTCATCCTTCAAGTAACGCAACCTATTAACATAACATAAGCTACTCTTCTAAACTATAGCTGAGTATAAGGATAAAGAAGAAAGTATTTAATAATCAGTAGGATGTTGGAGATCAATCAATCAATAGATGTGCTCCGCCCCGAGGAGGGCCGAGGGGTACATCAGACTATTGCTGACTAAAACCACACCGGTTTTCCATCGCACACTTACCTCGAAGGGTAGGCGAGGCGGGATTTTGAAAACGCCTATTTCGAGCAGAGCATTGTGATAGGCTGTTCGTGTTAGCAGAAAAGTTATCAGTTTTAAATCTTCTTGATTTTGATACTTCCTCATGCATGACTTTATACTACCACATAAAGCCATGCATGAATAAAATTAATTAAAAAAAAATGTAAAAAAAATAAATTTAAAAATGTAATAATTCTTATTTCATGATCACGTCACGGTTTACGGTTGCGCTCAAAACATGGACTACTTAGTAATAATTTAATTCAAACTCCGGCGGCTAATGGTTAGATTGTTGGTCGGCCCTAACATACTAAGGATCCGGACTCGGCTGATGAAATCGAAAGGTATTTTACGTGATTTGTTTGCCGTAGATAGTAACCCGGTAACTCGAATATTTGGGTCAACATGGCCTTAACATAGCGTTTTTATATTATACACTTTTCGTAAGTATTTCCTACTAAACTAAACTTACTTCTGCCTCGTTGGTCTAGTGGTCGCAATCGCGACTGCTGTGCTTGAGGACCTGGGTACGATTCGGGGTCGGGCTATGTTTTATTCAGTTTCCTCCATCAGGAATTTCCCAGCAGCAGCCACGCTACAGAGTATTTATTTTGTGCCCAGTAATTGATGGCATTAGATTCGCCCCTTATTACATGGGACTTAAAAATAACTGGCGTAATTTTGCCTAAAAATTCGGGAAACACAGGTGTGATTTTATGTTATGTAAAACTAACTAGGTACATTAAATTTAGCAACCATTTTCCATAATGTCGAGTAGATAAACAAAGTAACCCTTGTTTTTGAGAAAATACGTCCTCAAAATGCCTTGGCACAAATTCCTATTCAAAATCGAATAATTTAACAAATCACAATTACACAGGTAAGTAATTGCCATTTGAAGGTAGTTGTGCAAACATTTACAGATGGCCTAAATAAATAATACCTAGGTAAAATGGCTAAAGCCAGATTTATTTAAGCAATTTCAATGCTTTTGGTATAAAAATGCATTGTATCTTGGTTTACAAAGTAAATACAACAGTCAATACATATTTTTTCAGTTCGTTCAACCGTTCAACAAGTGACACCAGGCTCCCAAATTCGTGCAGTTGTTAAGAAGAAATCAAACATCGTAAAAAGTTTAATTCAAAATGAATACTTACTCATATGCACTCTTGACTAAGTTAACTAGTATACATCTTTTTCTGATTAATTTTGTTGCGGGATCCATGACAATTTAAATTGTTTCTCTCGGACTTCTTCGAGCTTTATTGTCTCGGCGCTTTTCTGGTGGTCGCCTCTGTTGATTCTGGCTTACAGGAGTAACAGTTATATCGTTGTTGAGTTAGGTTTGCAAAGGGGTTTGAATTGAACTTTTTTGTATGGGAGCTGGCATATCGACCCTCCGCCATTTTGATTTTTTTTCGAAATCGCGGCCCACGAACCTTCAAATATCTCGTTAACGTGACACTTTAGGTATCGTGTTACTGAACATTTTTTGTTGGTTTGTATGTCCTCTATCCATACATACTACTTTCATCGTGGGCCGCGATTTCGAAAAAAAAACAAAATGGCGGACAGGTTGATGCCACATCGGTTCTATCCCCTTTGTAAGTTGGGGATACAGAATGATGTTCTAAATAGGTACGTGGCAACCGGTCTAGTGTCAGTGTCCCTTCATCCCTTTTCATTAGTTAATTTATAATAATAATAATAATTTATTTATTCAATTTAGACAACAGTGATCCATATTTTTGTTAGTAGGTATACTTAAAGAATAGTGTTAGTAAAAATAATCATAATACTTGAGAGCCAATAAACAACACATACTACCAAATACCAAAAATGCATAATCATAAAATAATATCTAAATTCATAAAACAAAATTCATTTTAAAGCTACAATTGAATTAAAAAATAGACTACACGAGTCAAAAAAATAAAAAATAATGTAATGTGTTAAACAGCAACATGTCAACATTTAAAATATCAAAATTTAAACTCTGTTCATTTTAAACCTTAGCCTAAGACACTACTGTAGTTATGACTTAGTACGATAACCAAGTAAAAGATAAATAAGAACTATAAGAAGATTAACTTTCCACGTGGCTGTAGAGTCGCCCCTTGCACAGTTACATAATAAGTTTCATCATCACGTGCCTAGCCTTTTCCCAACTATTGAAGTTGGCCGGATGCAGCTAAATCATCATCATCATAATTTCAGCCAAAAGACGTCCACTGCTGGACATAGGCCTCCCCCAGGCGTCGCCACATTGACCGGTCCCGTGCGTCTCTCATCCAGCGGGTTCCTGCAACCTTGACCAGGTCATCGGTCCACCTAGTGGGAGGCCTTCCAACGCAACGTCTTCCGGTTCGCGGGCTCCATCGGCCATCCGTTATGCGAGCAATGTGCCCTGCCCATTGCCACTTAAGTCTGGCGATTCTTCAGGCTACGTCGGTAACCTTGGTTCTCATGCGGATGTCCTCATTTCTGATTCGATCACGCAAGGAAACTCCGAGCATAGCCCTCTCCTTTGCCCTTTGGGTGACTTTGAGCTTTCTGATGAGGCCCATTGTGAGCGACCACGTTTAGGTTTGTAATCACTGGCAACACACACTATTCATAGACTTTCGTCTTGAGACACTGGGGTAAGTTGGACGAGAAGATACCGCGCAACTTCCCGAACGCGACGATTGACCTCTTTCTCGAAGTTAGTCTACCCAACTGGACCGTTTGTCCCAGGTAGACATAATCGTCCACAACTTCGAGCGTAGAGTCTCCGATCTTGATAGGAGTGGGTGTTACATGAACATTCGACATAACCTTGGTTTTGTCCATGTTCATTTTAAGACCCACTCTTTCGGAAGCTCTACTGAGGTCATCGAGCATTGCACTGAGGTCTTCCATGGTGTCAGCCATGACCACTATATCGTCGGCAAACCGAAGGTGAGTGATGTACTCGCCGTTGACGTTGATGCCAAGTCCTCTCCAATCCAGAACCTTGAAGATATCCTCCAATGCAGCGGTAAACAGTTTCGGAGATATGACGTCTCCCTGTCTCACACCGCGCTGCAGAAGGATAGGTTCCGAGGTCTGGTCCTGAAGTCGGACTGACATGGTGGCGTTTTTGTACGAACACTTCAACACCTCGATGTACCGGTAGTCGATTTGGCACCGTTGGAGAGACTGCAGCACAGCCCAAGTCTCGATCGAATCGAAGGCTTTCTCGTAGTCCACAAACGCTAAACAGAGAGGCAGGTTATACTCTTCGGTCTTCTGTATAACCTGCCGCAGCGTATGTATGTGGTCTACGGTACTGAAGCCTTTTCGGAATCCGGCTTGTTCGGATGCAGATATATAAATACCAGTACCTATTTGAAATATATTACTATTACTAGGTATACAACTCAGTACACCCCATTAGGGCTAACGATGTTTTGTTGTGTAATTGTGTATAAGAATGGGTCGTTAAAATGCACTACACTAAGTATTAGGTATTGGGTCAGTCTACATTTTCAAAGATCAATTTATCTAAAAAAAAAATAAACATTTGCACGAGCAGTAAGCAAACTTTAGTCAATCAAATTAGCGATGACTGATGTGAACTCTATTGACAATAACAAACAAATATTAAAAATAAACTGCCACCAAGTTCAAAAAACCGGTTTCTACAAATCCGTTGAGGGCATTATCCCCTAGCACACATATTAAAACAATCAGCATAATAAATAATAAAACATAAATAACTTAAATACCAGTTTAATTCACTGGAGTAAGATAACGGCTTTTATCTTAATTATTTGTTAGGTATCTACAATGTAAGTAAATCACGAGGTTTTACATAAATTGTGTGTCATCCCAACTAACAAATTGGTTATATAAAACATTTCTTATGCGACTTTCGGTTATATAACTGTTGAATAGACGTTATAAGACAACTACGAGGTTGTGTAACCGTTATTCATACAACGATTCAGTCCCTGTGACTAAAAGGTCCTATTAAATGGTTGAGTAAACGTTTTAACGACCACTTTATACAACGTCGTATAATGGTACGAAAAAATAGGTTAGGTAAACGTTTTTACAACTATATAATGCAACGTCGTATAGTGGTACAAGTGTATAGGTTAGGTAAACGTTTTTACAACAATATAATGCAACGTCGTATAGTGGTACAAGTGTATAGGTTAGGTAAACGTTTTTACAACTATATAATGCAACGTTGTATAGTGGTACAAGTGTATAAGTTAGGTAAACGTTTTTACAACTATATAATGCAACGTCGTATAGTGGTACAACTGTATAGGTTAGATAAACGTTTTTACAACTATGTAATGCAACGTTGTATAGTGGTACAAGTGTGTAGGTTAGGTAAACGTTTTTACAACTATTTAATGCAACGTCGTATAGTGTTACAAGTGTATAGGTTAAGTAAACGTTTTTACGACTGCTTTATACAACGTCGTATATTGTAGGTTGTGTAAACCTCGTTTACCCAACTAAATAGTACGATGTTATATAACAGTTAGATAAAAGGGTTCGTTTAACCAGCGTTGGTGGTCGAAGTAACCTTAACACGACTTTTATGTAATCAAAACGTCGCAAAAAGTTTATTTTTAGACCTGTATGTAACGAAGTATTTTAGTGGTGAACTACGAACCATTATACGACTTAAGCGTTATTTTGTAACCATTACAGAACTTTAAGCAGACCTAAAAATGATATAAAGGTCCAAAAGGGCCTTTTTTAAAACTAACTTCCATTTTGTCAGTTAACAAACATTGTTACGATATTTACAAAAATATGGATCATTTATAATGGCGGCTATCTTGGTCGTAAGAAACCGCATTATGGACCTTTTCGTTCTATAAATTGTTGTATAGAAGTCACTTCATAACTTTGACAAGATGGCTGGTATTTAGTATAAAAACAAATTTTAAATAATAATCAACAATAGTTAAATTTCAACGAATTCGAGGGGGGTGCAAAAAATTTCACAACAACACACCTATATTTAATCATAAAAGTAGAGGTCCCATAAAAACAAGGTGTTACACACTCTGTTCGCGTATATTACAAACCTTATCTATTAAATGTCAATTTAGTTATGATAATTTATAAAGTTTCTATTTTTATAAAACACGATGCAGCAAATATCAGGAACGAATGAGAAAATGAATGGAATGGACTGAATGTATACTATAAACGTCGATGTTAAAACACTTGTGCGACATTTCAGTCATCTTCTAATGTCTATTTAACTTTTATGGGACACCAGTGGTTCCATAACAGTCGAGATATAACAATTATCTAACCAAAAAGTCGGTCGGAAACTTTTATTTAACATTTAAGCAACGTTAAAATAGTTCTCCACTAACTTTTATGTAACTTTTAAATAACAATAATGTTGTATAATTTGGGCCTATTTCGCGTTATATAAACGTCTACAACTACGTTTATACAACCCACCATAAAGAACCAACAGTAAATGAAAAACGTTTACTCATCTATTATACAACGTAAATTTGTTACTTGGGATGCCATGCGGTTCGCGCATGCTAGTATTTAGATGAATCGGTACTGTACTGATGACTTCGCGTTAGGTACCTGAAAATTGCTCTGCTTTGTTAAACAAAACATTATTTAACTGCAAATATAACAAATACATATAAAAAACTAAACTAGGTACGTCACCTATGTTCTGCATGAAGGTTTTTTCCGGACTTTTACCTTAGCCAAAGTCTAAGGGTGAGGCCAAACGATCGTAATTTGAGTTTCTTGCCCGTTCTTCTTCATGAGATCTACGTTAGGGAACTGGCAACTACAGTACTTTCACAAGTTATTATGCCTTGTGATTGTGACGTGGTCGGGCTGCGCGGCGCCGGATGTTACCGGCGGCGAGTGCTGTGGGAGCGAGGGCGCGCGGCGGCGTGTGCCGTGGCGGTGGGTGTGCGGGGCTCCGGGTCGCGGGCCGGCGGTTGCACGTTGCGGCGTGCATTCGTTGTTCCGTGTTTCGGGGTCTCGAGCATTCGTTGTTGCGGTTTGCGTCGCTGTGTGCTCGTTTCGTGCTCGCAGTGTTCGTTGTTGCGGACATTCGGTGGCGTGTGGTTCGTCGTGGTGACTTTCGGAATGACGTATTGCACTCGTAGTTTCGTTCTTCTTCCGTCCTTCTGACATTCAAAAGTGCCTGTAATGGCTTAATTGAAATTAAATATTTGAGTTTGAGTTTTGAGTTTAATGTTGTGAGTCGTGAGTCGCAGAATTTCGTGTTCTGGTACAGTGCAGACTCATTTTTTACGTCGCGAAAGACTTTTTCTATGAAAGCGACCGAAATTACGCGACTCAAATTTTAAAAAATTACGCTTGTCTGGCTTCAACCTAAGTGTTGCCAAACGACGTGACAATCCGCCAGTCTCTTGGGCACTTTACCAGCTGACAGCGTTGTGGAGCAGAGTTGCCTCTTTTTATAGTTTCTTGTTAGTTTATTTGATGAAGTTTTGGAAGACCTTCTTTGAAGTCGGAGATCCCTGAGTCCTTATCTAAGTGACTTTTTTTCTAGGGTGGGTTCTACTTTGGGTGGGGTCAGCACTTCTTATTTTGTGAGGTCGGGATGTGATGCTAGTCCACCTCGTATCCTGCTGGAGCATGCAAGCATGAAAATAATCCTAGATTTCTTTCATCATTATTCTCTTGATCTTATCGCAATTTATTGGTCATCTCAGCAGCCACCTCCTTTTTAGCGATTCTATATCATTCTGCACCCATCGTTTATTTTGGCCTTCCTACCTTCCTTCATTCTCAAAAAAAACCCTCTTTTTTGCCTAAGATTTCCTTATTTAACGATAATAACCACTTTAAAGGTATCTATGAAGAGGAAGATGTTTTAATAAACAATTTAATGTTTCACAATAATCCCCATAGCTTACAAGTATTACAAAGTTCATCAAATTCAGCGTATCGGTGCCTCGGTCCCGTTCCAGAGTTTGTTAACTATTCTACCTAATATTAGCGTTAATTAGATATGCTTGCAATAATCAGCAAAGGTTACGCTTGGCGATAGAGGTAGGTATATACCTAGTCTTTACTCATGAATGTAAATTTATACTGAACTAGTGACCCGCCCCGGCTTCGCACAGGTGCAAAAAAGGTATTAAAACCTTCCTCTTGAATCACTTTATCTATTTAAAAAAACCGCATCAAAATCCGTTGAGTAGTTTTAAAGATTTAAGCATACAAAGGGACATAGGGACAGAGAAAGCGACTTTGTTTTATAAAGTAGTTAAGTAATCGAGGGCGAATTATGCATTATATAACATCTCGCCTGTAATCCCCAAGGGTTAGGCGAAGGTTAGGAATCCAAGCTCCGTGACTGCCGCTGGGAAATTCCTGACAGCAAACCCCATTAACACTTTGCCTGACCAAGGAATCGAACCCATAGTCCAGTGAAATTAGAGTTTCACCTCGGAATTTGAGATACCCAGCTACAAACTTGTATAAAGTTGTATTTTGACATCCTAAACGTTGCCTCAAAACTTACATATGGTAGGATGTCCGCATCTATTGAAAATCTAAGGTCAAAGGTCACAAAAATCGTTTTTTTGCAAATATCTCGTTTCCTATGGGTTTTTCGCTATTTGTATTTATGATCAATATTGTAGAGAATTAAATTCCCTACAACTTTTGTTTCATTTTTTTTTATACGTTGTATCGTTTTCGAGATACGGGGTGGAGAGCGCGGCGCTTAGAGCATCATTTAAGGTCAACCGGTAGGAAGATGGGATGGCGCAAGGGTGACGACGCAAGTTGCATCTTACACCAAAGGCCTATTCAACTGCCATGGCAAAATAAAATTTAAAAAAAAAAACAGAATTTCCTAGCTTACTGACTGACTAACTGACTGACTGACTCATCAACGCCTAGTCCAAACCCTTGGACCTAGAAAGCTGAAATTTTCTACAGAGGTTTTCTTTGTAATGTACACGAGGAGTAAGGAAGGATTTTTCGAAACTCAGCCCCTAAGGGAGTTAAAAGGGGATGAATTTTGTATTATGAAATCGTCATTTTTGTAGTTTAAACCATAAAATTTGGTATATTTATCATTCTGGTACGTCTCGTGGGCTATTTTCACACATATAGGTACGCGGGCGAAGCCGCGGACAAAAGCCAGTAATTTGAATTATCGTCTTTTTCTTCATCGTCCTCTTCCGACTGCTATAGTATTTCAAAGTCCTCTTCTTTATCGCCGTAAAGAAAATTATTGAATCACAAATTGCAGGGAATTTAATTCTCTACAATATTGATCATAAACACAAATAGCGAAAATCCCATAGGAAACGAGATATTTGCAAAAAAACGATTTTTGTGACCTTTGACCTTAGATTTTTAATAGATGCGGACATCCTACCATATGTAAGTTTTGAGGCAACGTTTAGGATGTCAAAATACAACTTTATACAAGTTTGTAGCTGGGTATCTCAAATTCCGAGATTCCTACCTAATTTTGGCTAATTTGACTGGACTACCAGGACTGTACAGTCCACAGCAGTCGCGCTTGCGACCACTAGACCAACGAGCCGATGCCTATGTATATTACTACTACTATACCTATACATAGGCATTTTCACCTACTAAGAAGAAAACTGGATTTATTTTCGAAATAGAAACTGTTATCGACTTACGGTAATAACCCGTTAAATTATTTTAATGACGAAATCCTGCACCTATCGAATCTGAATAATCAGCTCACACCGTTACCGTTACCGGTGCAATATTTATGTTTATGAGTCATAAATTCATAATTAAAATCATTCTTTATGAAGCTCACAGTATCGATAACATCAACAAAAAGTATTCCAAAACAAACATTAATGCAGTATTTGCTGATATTTCCGCCACACGGGATATCGGACCAAATAAAATGATGCAATGTTATCAATCTGTGCACGATCTACCCGTTACTAGTTTTGGCACACTTTATTTTCCGCTTCATGACAGATGACCCTTGTATATTACAGCATTTTACTGGTTATTTTGCGATAAAAATTACATCAGATGCCACCTGCAAACAGTCACTTGATAGACTGAACGGATATAGTGAACATTCTTTGTGGTGATAACTGTGACCTCAGATTGTGAGTCTAAATGTAGGTTTTTTTTTTGTATCGTCCTGGATAACTGTTGCAATATTGCCTATTGTTGCACTGATTTTGTAGACGGTTTAGTTCTGGAGAGATAATTTCTAACGGGGATAATCTGATCGTCACATAACATTCATCATCATCATTCGCTTTGTCCTTATCCCAATTCATTTGGGGTTGTTGCAGCATATCTTCTTCTTCCATACTTTTCTGTTATTACTCGTCATCTCATCAGACACCTTTCTTGCTATATTATATCATAGGTACATAATTTCTTTGGTCTTCCTATACTCTTTTAGCCCTCCACATTCATACTCAAAACTTTTCTTTTTCCTTTTTCCGCCGCAGTACATTATGCCTGTAGCCTCAGCCTGTAGCTAACACACATCCGCTGCGAAACTCTAAGGGCGAAACCGCAATAGTTTCGCTGTGAGTTGCGAGTTCTTTAGCGGCGAAACAGGAGCGAAATTCCCTGCTCTAACGTACAAAACTGACTATGATGTTGTCTCTTTCTAACAGGATTTCGCTCATTTGCTCAGGCGCCGTCTACATCTCCGCCCGTTGACTCCGTACTGTTGTACAGCGAAACTCGCGCAGCGGTTTCGCAGTTGTTGTTTCGCAGCGGAGGTGTGCTACATGCATCAATCGCGACACCAAGCACGACAATCGATTACCACAAAACTTTTTCAGTCACTGGATTCACTTTTAGACTTTCTCTATTAAATAAATCTGTTAACGTATGTAGGTATACAGCATTGGTAGACCATCCAGTAGATATGCATCACCAACCAATTCAGATCTGAGCAGGCATAACACACTGGTCATCATTATTTTCTGATTCCTTATTGCGGATTCCAAGACAGTTCAATTATTTCCCTGGGACTTCGTCGAGCTTCTTTTATTCGATGCTTTTCTGGCGGTTGCCACTGTTGATTCTGGCTTTCAGGAGTTGACTTAAGAATAGTGTGGCAGGTTCAATACTGGTTATCGATTCGTACAGAAGATAAGATTTGCCATTTTTTTCCCTACCATCACCTTGTCTTACGAAACTAATCATCGTCTGCTTGCCTTTTCCCAATGCTGGGGTCGGCTTCCAGTCTAACCGGATGCAGCTGAAGAATACGAATACCAGTATTCTAAATGCAGCGACTGCCTATCTGACCTCTACATTTAGTTTTGGATAATACGATACCATTTGGTATGACTGGTTGTCAGACTTTTAGGCCACTGACTACCTGTAACGACTGCCAAAGACATACAAATGACCGCCGGGAACAACGGTTTAACGTGCTTTCTGAAGCACGAAGGGAACTCAGTGTCTAACGGGTGGTCAGCCTTCTATGGAACAACCCAGGCAAGGCTTAGTTTGAAGATTGACCCGAGCCCACAAGCTCCTCATGTTACGAAACTAAGGAGTGTCCTATATTCAGCCGGAATCTCGCTATCAGCCGCAGTGACTTCAGTAATTAGTTCGCTATCGCTGCGTACGGCACCGGGTCGTATGAAGGGTCATGGTACGTGGCTTGTCTGACAACGCCCTCGGCACGGCCGTGTGACGTGGCGTGTATGCATGGCTTTTTGTTCTCGCTTTCATTTAATATGCTGAAGTAACCGTGGAAATTAGAGTTTTGATTCCCGGAACGCCCATACCGATCTGCTCCAAGTTCCAGTATCTTTTTGTTTTTGGATTGTGGGAAATCATCAATTGACTCCTCCTGCTCTGGGCGGAGCGGTAGGGAGTGTCAGACTTCTACTGACTAAAAACCACCCATGTTCCTTCTTAACCCGCGGTACCTTGGGTCGCTTGTCCAAAGGTATGGCGTGGTAGAACGAGGTGTAACGCACTGAATCAACTCAGGATGGATGAAATGACGACAGGTCACTGGAATAACCTGTGACCCACGGATGCCCCTCAAGTTAAGGAGCAAAATATATAAATCCGTGATTAGACCTATCGTACTGTGTAGATCAGATCAGAATGCTGGACTGTGAAAAAATTGATAAAAAAACATTAATTGCATGAAGTGGAGATGAGAATGTTGAGTTGGATGTGTGGTCAGACAAGAATGAATAAACTAAGATAGAGTACATTACATGAAGTTTAAAAGTTGCGCCAGATACAGAAAAGTTGAAAGGGAATCGACTATCGTGGTATGGGCATTGGGCATGTGATGAGGAGCGGTTAATCACAAGTGACTATAAAAGAGTGATAAATATAAATGTTGATGGATGGAGAGGGAGAGTGAACGAAAAGATGATTGTAGCTGTGGTTGTAGTAGTGTGTAAAGAAAGAATGATAATTATGAAGGAAAAAGCAGTAATATACCAACACAAATCAAACTCCCAGGAAATTAATTTACTGCACAAATACGTAAACAATACGTTTGCAGAACTTGCAGATACGGAAATAAGCTAACTAATTAGTAATTTAATAAGTTTGATACATTGTAGAGCAAACCTACTATCTAAGTACAATACGTAGTAAGAGAGCATTATTGCTCATTATATTAACTTACATAAGACTGGGTATTACGTTAAAGAACAATGTGATTGCATAATGCTTTGCTATTATTTGCTTCTCGCTGACACACATACTTATTCCACGCGGGGAAGAAAAACGGCGATACATAAACGCAATTTGTTTAGTTAGTCTATGGCACTTTATAGAAAAGTGCATACTTATTCAAAATGAGTTAGTTTTAAAAATAGCTTAATTTAATGAAGTCCAAACAAACTTTTGGAAACTTAAACAGTTCGAATATGTTCGTATTTATTTAGGTGTATTTTATTTAAAGTTGATTTTTCATACTCTTCATCATCATCATCATTTCAGCCAAAAGACGTCCACTGCTGGACATAGGCCTCCCCCAGGCGTCGCCACATTGACCGGTCCCGTGCGTCTCTCATCCAGCGGGTTCCTGCAACCCTGAGCAGGTCATCGGTCCACCTAGCTAGTGGGAGGCCTTCCAACGCAACGTCTTCCGGTTCGCGGTCGCCATTCCAGAACTTTTCGGCCCCATCGGCCATCCGTTCTGCGAGCAATGTGCCCTGCCCATTGCCACTTAAGTCTGGCGATTCTTCGGGCTACGTCGGTAACCTTGGTTCTCATGCGAATGTCCTCATTTCTGATTCGATCACGCAAGGAAACTCCGAGCATAGCCCTCTCCATTGCCCTTTGGGTGACTTTGAGCTTTCTGATGAGGCCCATTGTGAGCGACCACGTTTCGGTCCCGTATGTAATCACTGGCAACACACACTGGTCATAGACTTTCGTCTTGAGACACTGGGGTAAGTTGGACGAGAAGATACCGCGCAACTTCCCGAACGCTGCCCATCCGAGTCGGATTCGACGATTGACCTCTTTCTCGAAGTTAGATCTACCCAACTGGACCGTTTGTCCCAGGTAGACATCATCATCATCATCAGCCTATAATGTTCCCACTGCAAGAACTCAGGCCTCCTCTCTAGGAGAGGGATGGGCTATGATCCACCACGCGGGCCCAGTGCGGATTGGCAGATAATATAATAATAATATTCCACAACTATCACACAACGCCATCTAGTCCCAAGCTAAGCAGAGCTTGTGTTATGGGTACTAGACAACTGATAAACATACTTATATATTTCTAAATACATACATATTATAGATAAATTACACCCAGACACAGAACAAATGATCGTGCTCATCACACAAACATTTGTCCTGGGTGGGAATCGAACCCACGACCTCCGGCATAGCAGTTAGGGTAGTGACCCTAACTGCTATGCCGGCACTAGCCGGTCTAGTGGCTATCTAACCACTAGACCAACAGGCAAGTCAAAAGATGTCACATGTCTTCGAATTTTTTGGTTCTTAGACATGCCGGTTTCCTCACGATGTTTTCCTTCACCGTTTTGAGAGCAGCGGTGATGAAATAAATTACACAAAGTAATGCGCCTGCCTGGGTTCGAACCCACGACCTACTGTTCGTAAGTCGGGGCCGACACCACTGGGCCACCGCTGCTGCTCTCAATGTAAGGTAGACATAATCGTCCACAATTCCGAGCTTAGAGTCTCCGATCTTGATAGGAGTGGGTGTTACATTAACATTCAACATAACCTTGGTTTTGTCCATGTTCACTTTAAGACCCACTCTTTCGGAAGCCAGACATACTCTTCATATATTATTAATAAAGTTGATTATTACTAAATATAATAGTATTTTATTGTTTTTATTTACATCTCTTGAATGCCTTTTACACATTTTAGCTAATATTTAAAATAAAACTTGAGGGCTTTACTGTACCCGTCGGGGCCGCGGTATTCCCGTCGGGGCCGCGGTATTATGTACTAGATTACGTGGCCTCGGCGCAAGGGCAAAGAAGGAACATGGGTTCGGTTTTTAGTCAGTAGAAGTCTGACACTCCCCTTCGCTCTGCCCAAGAGCGGGGGGGGTCATTCGATGATTTTCCACCCACCAAAAAAAAAAAAAAAAAAAAAAGGGCTTTACTGTAGGTCTCTCCCCTACTCCACAAATCAAAACCTAGTATTACCTGGGTTGTGGAGTAGGCAGTCACTCTAGGTACAGCACTGGTATTCAGCTGCATCCAGTTTACTGCAAACCGACCCAAACATAGTTGGAAAAAGGCTAGGCAGATGATGAACGAAGTTTGCTGTCATTGAAAAAGTTGTTCAGTTTGATATTCTACACTGAAAGGATGTTCCCTGACTAAAAAAATATGATTATCTTTAGTCCGATAGTTAGATTATCGAAAATATTGGATACACGGTATTTTTAGGGTTCCGTACCTCAAAAGGAAAAAACGGAACCCTTATAGGATCACTTTGTTGTCCGTCTGTCCGTCCGTCCGTCCGTCTGTCAAGACCCTTTTTCTCAGGAACGCGTGGAGGTATGAAGCTGAAATTTATATCAATTACTCAGGTCTACTGTCCCTTGAAGCTGTGAAAAAATCAAACTTCTAAGCCAACGCAATCAAAAGATACAGCCGTTTATGCCGCAAATTTTCGACACTTGCAAGGGAATCAAAACCTACAGGGTGCTTCCCGTGAACTCAGAATCTTGAAATTTGGTACGAAGCAACGTCTTATAGCATAGATAAAGGAAAAATTACGAAAACCATAAATTTTTAGTTACATCACAAAATATATTTTTTTTACGGAACCCTCGGTGCGCGAGTCCGACTCGCACTTGGCCGGTTTTTTTTTTATCACATCAATAAAAATTGACGAAGATAAAACGCGTCAAAGATTTGAGTGGGGGCTTGTGAAAAATGTCATACTAATGTCTTACAATATGACGTCACACGAGTTTTCGAAGCATTGTATCACCTTCATTGTTTGTTTACGTCAAAAAAGAAAAAATATGCGTCCCATATTTTTTGAAAATCTATCTGACGGACTAATTAGATATTTTTTGTCAAGTACCTACCCTATTATTATCACACCTTTCTGATAGCATGATGTATGGTCTCGGGATGTTCCAGAATCTTCAACAATCTTAACATTGAGCAGAAATCGTAATTAGACAAAAGACCTCGCTATTATCAGATCCCCCTCTTCGGGATGAACACGGTTTCTGATAACCCCTTGCTTTATATTTATAATTAAGTCCATAATATAAATAAAACAGTAAATACCTAACATTTCAGGCGTGGCACACACGTGGTACCTAAAGATAATAAATAATGATTGCTCCAAAAATGTTAAATCATTTGTTTGGGATTGCCGGAATGGCGCCTCTAACAGGAAAAATGTTTCAATTAATTAGTTATACGCATTAAACTTACTCTTTAGGATTCCGTACCTCAAAAGGAAAAAAACGGAACCCATACAGGTACACTCGTGTGTCTGTCTGTCTATCCGTCCGATCATCCCCCCCCCCCCCCCCCTTATCTCCGAAAGTACGGGGCCTAAAATTCTGAAAAAATACAGAAATTAGTTCAACACGTATAGATTATAGAAAAACCTATAGTCCGACTTGCACTTGTCTAGTTTTTTTTTGAATAGGGGTTCTTCTCATAACAATACGCATGTAATCCCCCCAGGGTAAGGCAGAGGCGTACCAATTAGTACACTCACATTTTGCCAGTTCTTTATGTTTGAGTCCCATGCTCCCACATCCCATGTAATAGGGCCTGTAGTTATTTTATCCAATTTGGTTTTTAGGGTTCCGTAGTCAACTAGGAACCCTTATAGTTTCGCCATGTCTTTCTGTCTGTCCGTCTGTCCGTCCTCGCTTAATCTCTGTGACAAAAAAACCGGCCAAGAGCGTGTCGGGCCACGCTCAGTGTAGGGTTCCGTAGTAATAATTCTTTTTTTGTTTGAAATACTGGCCAATGAAGCTTGACCTCTGGATTGTATAGGCGCTCATACGATTCAGGGACCAAATTATATTGGTTAACTGCAGTTTCCATCTGTTGTTTCCATCCAAGTTCAAAATAATTTTCCTAGAAAGTCCTTATAAAGTTCTACTTTTCAGATTTTTTTCGTATTTTCTAAACTTATGGTTCAAAAGTTAGAGGGGGGGGGACGCTTTGTTTTTTACTTTTGGAGCGATTATTTCCGAAATTATTGACATTATCAAAAAATGATTTTAGTAAACCCCTATTCATTTTTAAATACCTTTCCAACAATATATCACACGTTAGGGTTAAAATTAAAAAAAAAATCACTTCCCACTTTACATATAGGGGGGCTACCCTAATAAAACATTTTTTTCCAATTTTTATTTTAGCACTTTGTCGGCGTGATTGATACACATATTGGTACCAAATTTCAGCTTTCTAGTGCTAACGGTCACAGAGATTAAGCGAGGACGGACAGACAGACAGACATGGCGAAACTATAAGGGTTCCTAGTTGACTACGGAACCCTAATATTACTACGGAACCCTACACTGAGCGTGGCCCGACACGCTCTTGGCCGGTTTTTTTACTGTCTTATTATAACTGTCGTGTCTTATATATGTATAACAACCAACTGAATTAGTCAATAATTATTTTGATGACAGACAAGAACAAACCTGAGCCTTGGTTTACAACTTTTTGACTTTTGAGATCATTTTTATCAACAATTTAATATTTCCCTGACTCTCGTCACGTTGGGGTCAACTGCCTATCTAACTCGAAGCGGATATCAGAACAAAAGCTGCTATTTGACCTCCACTCCACAATCCACTTGCTGGGAAACTGACGGAAACACGGATCTGGTTTGGTTTGACTTACTTATCTATTAGTAATTTAGTATACCTACTGTTCTTAAGAAAAGCCGGTGTATCTACTTGTAAAATCGTCCTGAGTAACTATTAGTCTATTAACACACGTACTGTTTTACAACTAGACGTATCGTACTTACTTTTTGGCATACTGATAGCCATAATGACGGAGTCAGACGGAGTTATATGCTACTAAAGGATTTGGAAAATTGAACCAACCCGATGGACAAATGTGGTGAGGGAAGTTTGCAGAGGGATTTTTCAGGCATCTGTCCACATTTCCGAAAACCATGCATGGAGAGCGTTAGTGAAGAAGGCAACGTCCTCATGTAGTCTCGATCTCGACCCTTAGTCTTGAGGAAACGGAGAAGAAGAGGAAGAAGCATTAGTGAGAGCGGGTTTCAAAGCTTGAGTGAAAATTCGTCAACGGGCGAAGCCGATACGGCTAGAACAATAAAAGTTTTGATTTTAGTGTCTGATATCTATCAGACACTGAAATCGTGGGCGTGGGCGTTTACTATGTTACTTATCAGTAAATTAACGTAATACCTACCTATCGTTAAACTAAGTTAAATAAACCATCGGTTACGCCTCGCGACTCCACGGGATCTCGTGCAAATCACGAGTTCGGCGCGTGCGCATGCAATCGCGGAAATTTGGACAAAGTAAACATACCTAAATGTGATAGATAATTCTTTACAGAATTTAGCCTTTAGCCAAGAATAGTTTTGCATGGTCATTGGTTCAAGTATCTAGTAACATAACATAACGCCTGTAATGCCCGAAGGATTAGGCAGAGGTGTAAGTACCATATAGTAGACCCATATTTAGACAGTAATGTTTAAGTCCCATAACAGTCCCGTGCCTATTGCCATCAACCGAGCACAAATCCAGACTCCGACGCTGCTACTGAGAAATTCTTGGTGGAAAACCCAATAACACTTTGCTCGGCCTGGAAATCGAACCCAGGAACGCATGCCCAGCAGTTGCCATTAGACCACTATCCCAACGAAGCAGTCTCAAGCTGTGAGTTGTAAGTTCTTTGGCGGCGAAACCGGAGCGAAATTCCCTGCTCTGACGAACAAAACTGATATCTGACTATGATGTCTCTTTCTAACACGATTTCGCTCATTTGCTCAGGAGCCGTCTACATCTCCGCCCGTTGACCGTAGTACTGTTGTACAGCGAAACTCGCGCAGCGGTTTCGCAATTTGTTGTTTCGCAGCGGAGGTGTGCTACAGGCAATAATGTACGTCTTGTGTTTGTCATTTTCTATTTTTGTTTTTTTGCTGCATCCGGTTAGACCATGGTTAGACTGGAAGCCGACCCCAACATTTTGGGAAAAGGCTAGGCTGATGATGATGAAACTGGCCCAATCATTGCTTACTTTTGATATCCCTACATTTTTAACCAAATTATTTTAGTGTCGACAGTTTATTTCAACATCTGTAGCGCTCAATTAGTAAGCACCGATACAGTGATTTAATTAGGGACAGATAACCGCGGGCCAAGCATCGGGAGATAAGGTTGGCGTGTGCGGCCGATACTGGCATGCTGGGCACAACGGTAGTGTCCGGGTGATACCAGTACTGCATCACGAGAAGCTAAAGTTTTAACTTTCCTTTGAAGTTGAACACAAAGTTTCGTTTCCACTACAAAAGGTGACATTATTTAATCATTGATTTGGATATGAATGTGGACGGATAGAGCAGAGGAAGACCAAAGAAACGATGGATGGACTGTTTTAAGAATGATATGGGAAGAAAGGAGGTGTCTCATGAGATGACGAGAAACAGAGAAGTGAATGGAAGAGGAAGACATGCTGCGCCTACCCTAAATGAATTGGGATAAGGGCAAGAGATTGATGATATAGAACCAGCATAAACTGGTAGGTACTTAGGTCCAACTTAGCATTCGTGAAAGCGGTTACCTAGCCGCTAACTAATACCGACTCAATTTTCCATTTAAACCCGCTTTTCCATAAGTATAATAAAAGGGGTTTGGCTAACTTTGTATGGGCTAGTGGCGTCATTTTTTTTTTGAGCGGCCACTTTTAATTTTCATGTTATTTTGTTGTGCTGTGTCAAATACACATACATGTTAAATTATTTTTGTCCTAAGTCATTTCTAAACTGAGATATTTGAGTTTGAATATTATAAAAATGTCTTCTTCAATTACTGTTCTGCGTAAAGAAATCTTAGTTATGTGTTTAGAAGGTTGATATTAGAGCTGGCTTAATAATAACTGCTACTTGGGTCGATCTTTAGGTTAGGCCACGCTTGCCTAGGTGGGTCTGTGGATGGGTGGGTGTGGATTACATACCGAGTTTCCTCCGTGCCTTGGAAAGCACGTTAAGCTGTTGGTCCCGGCTGCCATATATAGATCTTTTGCAGTCGTTACTGGTTGTCAGTGACCTGACTCTGTCTGACAACCAGTCTTACCAAAGGGTGTACCAAAGGGTGGGGGGGGTGGGTTATTACCCAGTATTAACTGGGACGTGGAGGTCAGATAGGCAGTCGCTCCATGTAAAATACTGATATTCAGCTGCCTCCGGTTAGACTGGAAGCCGACCCCAACATAGTTGGGAAAAGGAATAAATAATACAAGAGCAATATTGCATCCAGCCCTTGTGTAGCAGTTTCTACGAGAATGTACACGTAAATGTCCGTCTAGATGAATGTGTAATACGAGTCCCGCCGACACGATTCAGACTTCGCTGGCTACTAATGCAAAATGCACTGTTAATTACATCCATGGTGTTATACATCCAAATCTTAAACATATAAGAGTCTAAAGAGGTATGCTGGGTCTGTCACAAACTCACAATACACAAACGATCACAATGCCAAGTCTTTATAATGCATCAGCCCATAGATAACAGACATCGAGCCATGCAATCTACGTACGTATTTAATTTATTTTGATTATTTTTTCATCGTTGGCCAGCACTAGGAACTTCAGTCTGCTGTATCGTGGGTGCATTCACAAACATTTAAACTCAAACACACAAATAGGTACCCAGATCCGAAACAACTATCTGCAAGTCATACAAATATTTGCCCTGTGTGGGAATCGAACCCGCGACACGTAGCGCAGCAGTCAACTGCTTGAGCCACTGCGCCTACCGTGTGGTCTGAATTCTGAAAAAAATACGACTGGAACCTTAAACTGTGCAATAGACTGTAATAACTTCTTCGATTTTAATGAGCAATTCAAAACCAAATATCTCCGTTCCGATTAGATTTAGAGAAATGCATCCATAATATTTTTGGATCGCTTTAATCTGTTCTTTCAAAATATCCAAGTTTCATTACTGGCCGCGCAACTTCAAAACGACGCCAACTTTAGCCAAACCCCTTTAAGATGATTCAAAAGAGCTTCTTCTATGATATTTTTTACCTGTTTTTTATAAGCACAATCGAGCCTCATAAGCTTTAAAATAACCACTACTTATTAACTTATATACTAATTATTATCCTAATTAGTATATTTTATACTAAGTAGTTTATTATCTAATTACTCATTACCCAGGGGCGTGTTATGATAAATATAATAATCGTCTTTTCTTGAAATTAACGTTAATTACATAGTATACTGTCTGGAAAACAAGTGTTTTCCTCATTTTTTGTTATAAAAGTATCATATTGTTTATAACATACCGCATACGGTAAGACTGGACGCCGACCCTAACATAGATGGGAAAAGGCTAGGCAGATGACGATGAGTCTGTTTTTAACCGACTTCAAAAAAAGGAGGAGGTTATCAATTCGACTGTTTTTTTTTTTATGTTTGTTCGCTCATAACTTGCGACTGGGTGAACTGATTTTCTTGATTCTTTTTTCATTTGAAAGCTGGTGCTTCCCGTGTGGTCCCATTGTCACCATTTCAATATCTGATGATGGGATCTTGTAGAAATCGGGGGAACTCTTCAATAAATAACAGCAGATTAACCGCGATTGTTGCTATAGCATATCTAAGCATTGTTTACGCCATCACACAATATAATATCACGCCTGTACTCACTACAAAGGTGATGAAGAACTTCGGAGATAGGAAACGGAACTCCTCAATTAATGATAGCAAATGGACTGGGATTGCTGAAATCTCATGACTGTCTATTGACCAGTTCATAACATAACATCACGCCGGTACGTTGTGAAGGGGTAAGCACATGTGAACCACTAAAAAGTGAAAAATAAAAACTTTTTTACAAAAAATAAAACCGACTTCGACAAAAATAAAACACAAAAAAGTGAAAAATAAAAAATTAGCTTCAGAAGTCGGTGGCAAAAACATGAAATCAAACAAACAAAAGTCACCGACTTCTGAAGCTAATTTTTTATTTTTCACTTTTTTGTGTTTTATTTTTGTCGAAGTCGGTTTTATTTTTATGCCTATAAGTCTCACATTTTAGGTTATCCTAGTTTGAGAGACAGGGCTCACAATATCTGTATACAGACTGCTGCAGTTAGTAAGCATCTTGTTAATCAGTGTATACTAATGTACTTAATATGTTTCTTTGTGTCAATAAACTATTTTATTATTTATTTTATTATTGGCTGCCTGCTTGGACTAGTGATCGCCAGCGCGGCTGCTGTGCGGTCTTGGGTTCGATTCTCAGGTCAAGCAAAGTATTATTGGGTTTTACCATCAGAAATTATTCAGTAGCAGCCACGGAGTCTGGATTTATGCCCGGTTGATGAATATTTGGGGGGGTATGAGGAACAGGGTTTAAAGCTCCTCATCCCCCATAGAAAAGGGAGGATCCTCCGACCGGACGGGTGTTGTGTCTGGTGGGCTAACTGCCCTAAGTCGGGTGCTCCTATAAAGGCTTATGTCGCGGATGATGATCATAGCGCGATGTAGGATTTTCTGTCGATCGTTGTTAGTACGCAGGTGTTGCGATAGATGTCGCTAGTCGCCACAGATAGATTCGCGTCCTATTTCATGGGACTTAAGAGCCTATAGGTACTACCTCAAATTAGCAACTCTATTTGTGGTGGTTCAAACTTCGTTTGAAATATTGTTAAGAATAAAGTTCTAATCAGCTTGCACTACAAAAGCGGTTGTTCGTCTATCGCTGCGGCCGAATAGTGCGAAATTAGTTGTATTTTGCGATTTACAAAAAAACTATTGATTGGACTAAATAAGTAAAATATTTTAATTTTAGTATGTTGCTTGTAGAATAAGGCAGAAAATCAGAACGATGACAAGTATTTTAGTATGGTTTTTACTCGTTAACAGAAATTTTTAGAGGTATCTACGTGATTTTTTTCCATCGAGCAAAGTTAGTTGTATTACGTTTTCACAACACTATGTTACTAGCATATATCCTGAAGAATGTCATATATTTTACTGATTTTGTCTACTGCAGTAAATCATATACTTTTACGCATTATAAAACTCGCGTTTTACTCCTGTTAGCCTCTTAAACATAAGTGCGAAATGTCGGTGTTCTAATGGGTAAACCTCTGCCCTACGTGGATAACAAGCATGATGCTATGTTATATTTAGAGTAAAATTGTACCTTACATAGTTTAGTAGAGATCTCGATCACTCACTGGTCGCGTGTCTCAGTGACCGCTGACTCCGAGATAACCGAGGTTGTTAACATTTTTAATGAGAGACCCCATTTTTTAATTTATTTACTAAAGATTACTACTATATTTCGTGTATAATTGGATGCTGGCGCCTTTGTGTAGATACAAATTGATTTACTTGATTTTTTTAGTGTATGATTGGCTTCATGCTTCGACCGTGTGAATTATATTTGTCATTGGCTTTTTGGTTTACGTGAGTCAGGAAAAGAGAGTTTTGATATATCTATATAAATAAAGAGAGAAGTCCTGACTGACTGACTGACTCATCAACGCCCAGCCCAAACCCATGGACCTAGAAAGCTGAAATTTTGCACAGAGTTTCCCTTTATAATGTAGACAAGGAATAAGGAAGGATTTTTCGAAATTCAACCCCTAAGGGAGTTAAATAGGGGATGAAAGTTTGTATGGAAAATCGTCATTTTCACGCGGGCGAAGCCGCTGGCAAAAGCTAGTTTTCTATAAACTTACAAATGGTAACTACAGACCGAAGAAACGATGGATGGACTGGGTTAAGAATGATATAGTAAGAAGGGAGGACGAGAAACAGAGAGTACCTATGGAAGAAGAAGGCTGCGCCGACCCCAAATGAAATGAATTCATGAAATCAATAATGATTGGGATCAAAACTTTTGGCACAAATATTGGCGGGCCACACCGCATTACAAAAGAAACCATATAATACGTAAACATAGATAATGCGTAGATAACCAAAAAACTGTCCTAAATATTGGACTGCACAATGCAATGTAATCTTTAGTTATAAATCTGCAAATTATATAATTAAGTACTGTACAAATTGTAGCACGCACAGGTAGTTAAGTAATATGCGATATAAAATAATGACAATACATAGTTTTTTTTTGATAAGGCGTTTGCCAATATTTTGTATAATTTTCTCACGTTAACAAGGCACTTGTCGACTTTTTTTTAAATTTAATTAGTCGAAGTAGACCGCAGCTCTATAAGTTTTAAATATGTTACACTAGTCCAACAGTGCGTTTTTATTTGGCCACTGATTTATTGCCTTTATTTAGTGGAAACTGAATTTCTTAATTACTGTATACAACACGGGCAATAGGGGGCGACTCTTTAGCCATCAACCGAGCGATTAAAATCCCCACGAAAGACGCAAACCACAGCTGATCTTACCGACCATTTTATTTACAACCTACTCTCGAACTCACGTGACTATACCTACTAACTTAGCAACACAATCTATGTTCTTATGAATTATTTATATCCATCCGAAGAGGACAACGCTCTCGGAGATTCGCGCATAATCTCTTGGCGAAAGGTTCATAACCCGAATTTGTTCACATTTTTTGTATACAAGCATACAAGCTTTAATTATTTGTAAAACGGGTGTTTACCTATTACCTAATTTACCTAATGCCGCGCGTGTGTTTATAATGAAATTCAGAATAACGAAAAAATTAACCATGGTTTTCTAAGTCGAATTTTAACATAATGTTTATAAATATGGCTCTGACACTGTTTTAAGCTTTCACGGTTCATAACTATATTTAAAATGTCACGACAAGTGACATTAGTGTCATTTATCCCGTGTGACATTTTAAATATAATATGGCTCTGGCTGTAACTTTTATTTTTATAATCATACTACCGAAACTGAAATAAGAGTGTAGCTACTGCGTAGGCATGGTGTAGCAGCGTAGGCTCACCGTAGCCGTAGCTTACACTCGGCGTAGCAGCGCTGTAGGGTCGTCGTAGCAGAAATTAAACACACTAATTTCCCATTTAAAATATCTATTCTCGCTTAAAAACGATAGTTTTGAAACATTTCACTGTGTTCGTGCGATTACTTGTAAGATCTATTAGGTCACACTAAAGAAATTGTGTGTTTTATCTCGTCGTGCGACGAGAACGCATCGTTCGATCGCAAGATCGTTGCCAATTAGGACGCCGCTTAAGACGGGGTTGCAGTAATTTTAAGATTTTTGAACCAATAAAAATCGAACTAAATACGAGTTTTTTTATAAATAAAAATCATTACATAAAAATTGAACATACTCTCTAGTAAATCGTAAAGATAGAAACGCGATTTAGAATGATCGGCTCGATACTTTTTTTTATCAAACATGACTCTAAATCACAATTTCAAACGTGTACTGCTATGACATTTCATCATGAATTTATATAAAAGTTATATCAATAGATAGAACTTTTTATCTTGTAGTAAATGTTGAAAACATATTGTATAATTTCTTTATAGTTTTTCTCCAAGAAGCAAAAAACAGTCAAAATTTAGACATCATATCGCTCGCGCGGCAGGGCGGGGGGCGAGGTCGTGCGTACATAAAAACAAAGTACTGCAACCTCGCAGAACCAGAGAATTAGGAGTTGCATAGCATCACGGATAATATTATTAGGTACGCTGAATGTGAATAGATGGAGAGGGAGAGAAAGACTAAAGAAAAGATGGATGGATTGTGTGAGGAGTGATTTAAAGGAAAAAGGAATAAAAATGGAAGCGTGACGACTGACATGGCAGAATGGAAGAAAAAAGCGTGTTGCGCCGACCCCAAATTACATGGGGTAAGCGCAGGAAGATGATGAGTGGTTTGGGAATAATGTGGCGGGCTTGTCCCAAAAAAAAAGGAATAGCGTATACAGAAGCATTATATAGACCGTACCGTAGCCACTGTTTAAACATCGCGTAGCAGCGAGGCGAGGACTCGTCGTAGCTGCAGCTTTGTCACGAAATAGTCGACGTGAAGAGGTTAATTTTCTGAACTAAAGAGACACTGAGAGGCAACGGTCAACGGTTGCCAGGTGGCCAATATTAACCTGGATGAGGCTGGCACAGGACCGTGGAGATTGGCACAAGAAAAGAGAGGCCTAACCCTAGCAATTGGTGAATTCGGGTTGTGAATGTGGATGATGATGATTCCGATCGTCGATTATGAGCTAGAATATAATATGACACAATTTTTTGCAGGACCGGTACTTATAAAAGCGTGTGTCCCACATAATAGGTAGTCAAAAATTTAAAGGAATCGCATACTGGCAAAAGAATAACGGCCTAGGTATTCACATAATAAACAAGTTTGACTGAGAGTTTGACAAACAAACAAAATATTGTCAAACCTGTCTTTATAATAAATAAAAAGTCCATAAAACAAAACGGTTTTTTGAAAATCGTTTATATTCTTTATATCCTCAGATCAAATAAATTTGATCTGAGTATTCATCCCGCTATTTACCCTATATTTTAGAATAAATATAATAGGCAGATAACAGTGGTTTCTCAAGGTAAAAACAACATAAATATATTTTTAAGATCAATGTTTATTTCACCTCTGGTTGCTCCCGTAGTGAACTTAAAGATAAATTGTTGTTTTTCTAAATGTTTATAACAAAATAACAACTATTTTCATTTAACTGAAGAGGTTACTCACTCTGTGGCGGCTGTGAATCTCCTGAAGAAAGAAATAAGTGATAACATAATTGGGTCATTGTTTGTTACTTATCATTTTGTAGTAGTTAGGTTGATGACCTTAGCATCTGCCTAAGTAGCTTTTTGTAAGTTCGTAACGTCATACCAAAGTTTCAGTATTTGACTTGCAAGTAGGTACTCTTCGCAACCAATGAACACATTGGCAATTACCCTCCTTCCTTTGGCTTTGTCGTAGTCGGGTAAAAAAAGCCTTCCCTTGATAAAAGTAAAACTCGAAAAGAAGTCGTAGATCACCTTGCTACAGTTACCTACTTATTATATACTAGCTGTTGCCTTTACCTTCGTCCGCGTTTATTCTAAAAAAAAGGGTTTATTTTATTTGTTCCAGTTTCAGCTATTTTTCAATAAAAGTCCCGTCAAAATCAGCCCTGCCATTTCTGAGATTAGCCCTCCACATGCAGATTAATAAGGTGAATTCAGTTTATCATACTAAGATGACCAAGAAATTATGTCAGGAACGCTATAGGTACGCAATGTATTCTTACTGCAGCAAACGGCAAGCGCAACGACGAGTGAATGAACTCTGCAGCTAGGTAGGAAGTGAACAGCTCAGTTCATGCGTCGTTCGTCAGTATATTTCGACATTCATTTTCGGTTTTTTAGGCGGATTTTCAGGTTTAGTATCTCGTTAATCCTAATGGACAACATGTACGTGTACATTCACATAAGTCGTATGACAACAAACAAAAGAACGTGTAAATAAATTAAAATTAACAAGATAACCAAAGTAAGCAAAAGTGGATCAACCTCACAGATCATCGATCCGAACCATTATCTAGAAAGAGGTAGTTTACCTTTTACAAACAAGGGCCAGTGGCTACCTAGTAGCTTTTCAGTCAGTGACCAGTAACGGTCATTAGGGTATATTGGTTTAAGTGTACCATCCCTACGCTGGCGATGACGTGGTAATCGCTGTTGCCTATACTTTTTTAATAAACGAAGTGTCCACAGACAATAGCCCATCTTCCATTTTGCGTTTCATGCCCTGATACCTGCGCACTTGGCGATCGTATGACTGTATCAAATCAGCGAGTAGAGTTCGCATAGCTGAATTTTGAGCCAAATATTTTCAATGAAAATTAACAATCGACACGCCAGAGATTAGAACTGTGACCGGGAAGTCACTGAGTTAGGGTGCCCAGAATATCCAGCAAGTCACCACCAGAAGTGACCAGAACATACTTCACCGTACGACGTGTATGTATGTCCTAATTATAAGTGTTACTTATATGTTTACTTTGTTTACCTTTAATTTTTTGTCAATTTGTTTTTGTCCTGTGGGAAACCAAATAATCATTTTTCTTTCTTTCTTTCTTTACGTACGATCGAAGACAGTTCCGCCTGATCATTTAAAAAAAAATTCGCCTAAATCGTGCCGAGGCGCTGCCACGGGCTAGCGAGCGATTCTATTTCTTGAGTGCAAGCAAAAATGAGCTTAGTGGTGATCAGGCGCATAAGACCGCCATAGTACGTACGTACTATTTGTACCTGCTTGTCGCAGTCACGAACTCAGGACGTGCTGTTAACTTTTTTTTGTTGTTGTTCCCGCCTGTTGTATTTTTTAATATTAGTTGTAATATGTTCATTGCTTATTTGTTATTTTATGCACAAAACAATATTTTTTTCTTTCATCATCATTATTAGTTGGGGCAACGTTTTGAGATTAGCGCGGTTCCAATGAATTCCAATCTAGACGTGACGTGAGTGTACCTAACACACATGATATGCAACTATTTGTATTATTATGCGTGAAAACCACAGCAATATCATGAAATATCAACCTACCTATTATGAACGAGAAAATTCCGGAAGTCACAATCTTTTATACGTGAGTATCACGCTATTTGTTCATGACAAGAGGCAATATTTGGCTAATAAATTAGGTACTTCTTTCTTTGTCTAGGTTCGTTATTTGATTCAGCTGATAAAAGTCCTCATGCGCAGTGAAAGTGGACATGTATTGCGGTCTATCATCTTCATTATTCATGCTTCTACTCAAATACTTACATCTATAAAACCTTTTTTAATGACGACTGCCTCGTTGTTCTAGTAATAGGCTAAGCATAAGGTCCTGACTCGATTCCCGGGTCGGGCAAGGTGCTATTGGGTTTTTCCATCAGGAAATTCTCAGTAGCAGCTGGATTTGTGCCCGGTTGATGGCAATGGCCCTCTATTAATTTATCTATAATATGTATGTATTTAGAAATATATAAGTATGTTTTCAACACATTTGCTCGAAAAATGCATTTACGGAGCCTGTATACATTGTTCGAAAGTTAAAAATTACGCACTATACAACGGAACGTGCGGTAAAATATGTACTCTCACCTAAGTACCGTGCGGTAAAATAGGTACTCTCACCTAAGTACCTATTTTACCGCACGGTCCATAGTAATACCCCGTTGTATTTCTTTACGGTTTTTTTTTTAATTTCCATAAAAAGTAATACAAGATTTCCACCAAGGAGTTTCACATTACTAGAATAAATAAGCTGACTGAACGAACCTCCTTGGAAGAGCTTTTGTTCAATACGTTTGTCTCACTTTAATACTAAAGAGTAAATGAGATGAAAGTTGTAGTTCAAATTTTCACCACGTGCATGTGGCGCCATTTGCAAATGCGCGGCATTTTAATATTATAACGTCAAGGGTTGTTGCGACTTTCCGACTGTTATTTAAAAACAAAATAATATGAGTTCAAGCGAATCCGATATTAATATGGAATCTATACTCCACCTGATATTTTAAATGAGGCGCAAATTGCAGAAAACAGTCTCTTGCCGCCAAAATCGCGAGAGCGCTAACTACAATAATTTTATAGCATGGAAGACTCGAAGAAATACTCAATCATTCTCTGAAAATGTTTTGATGGCTTACTTCAATGAATTACGTGTGAAGTATAAACCGTCCTCAATGTGGTCAATATATTCAATGTTAAAAACCACTCTAAAAACCAATAATGACATAGATTTAACAAAATACATACAACTACATGTATTTTTGAAACGACAGTCAGATGGCTATATACAATACAAGCAAGAAATCAAAAGTATTCACTGCAGCCTGCAGCTAACGTAGAAAAATTTCATAGTGACGCGCCAGGTGAAAAATATTTAGGAACTAAGGTACGTTTTTAAATTTTTTATTTGCCATTAAAAATAGTTTGAAAAAGTTTGTTACATTACATAATTGTACTGTTTTCTCGCTAATGTGTTGAAAAACGTTGTATGATACACGTGCAGAAATTGGTTTTTACAAACTCGTGACTATGGTAACCCCTCGACTTCGTCTCGGGCTTACACTCGTCTACTCGTTTGTAAAAACCAACTTACCGCACTAGTATCATAAATAACTATTATCAGTTGTCTAGTACCCATAACACAAGCTCTGCTTAGCTTGGGACTAGATGGCGTTGTGTGATAGTTGTGGAATATTATTATTATTATTTTCGGAATGTGTTTTCTCTTCTCAGCTTAGACTGGATTTTAACTACATTTACGGGTCGAAACCAAAGCAAATGTAGCGTGTGGTGTGTGTGTGTGTGTGTGATGTGTGTGAGTTTTTTTTATGTGTTGTGAGGTGGTCCCATTTCATTCTCTTCTATTTGCATAAACTTCCTAACTATTCTGCATGTATTTAAAATCGCAGCTTTTTGTAGTGTAATGTAGAGAGTTTCTTTAAGGTCTAATAATTTTAAGCTATGGAGAAGATGATTTGGGATTACCCCTGTTGTGGAAAGGACTATTGGGACTACATACACTTTTTCTTGTTGCCATAATCTTGTAACTTCTTCTTTCAATTCTGCGTATTTACTTATTTTTTCAGTGATTGTTTTCAGTATGTTGTGCGTGTTGGGGACGGCAATATCTATCAGGTAAGTAATTTTGTTTATTTTGTCCTGTAGGATTATATCCGGCCTGTTGTGGTGGGTTGTCCTATCAGAGAGAATACCGCGATCGTAGAAGAGCTTATGTGTTTCGTTTTCTAGGGTAGGTGATGGTTTATAATTATAGTAAGGAGTGTTGGTATTTTGGATGAGTGTATGTTTGAGTGCCAGTTTTTGGTGAATGATATTGGCCACTTGATTATGCCTGTGTGTGTAGTCGGTTTGCGAGAGAGTTGTGCATGCTCCTGTTATGTGCTGAATGGTTTCTGGGTGGATGTGACATTTGCGACATTTATGATGGTTCATTTTTTTTTTTTTTTTTTAGTTAATGTGGGATCTTTAATTATGTACTTTCTGTAGTTTTTTGTGTTGATTATCTGGTCTTGAATTGCTATTATAAATCCTTCGGTTTCTGGAAATAAGTTACCTATCTTTAACCACTTATTTGACGCTAGCGTGTTTATGTGGGATTGCTCTAGGTCATGAGGGTGCCGACCATGAAGTACTTTTCTCTTCCAATCTTCAATTTGTTGTGTCTGTGGGTCAACATTGGTTATGTTTTGGGTTTCTATGTGATCGCTTAGGTTAAGTGGAGTGTAGTTGAGATCGTTTGTTACTATGGCTTTATGTATAGAACTAGTGCGGGATTTTGTGTGGAAGAATGATTTTAGTCGACTAACTTGTTTTCGCCATAGGTGCTGGATATCTATAAGGCCTCTCCCTCCATGTTCTCGTTTAATAGTTAGTCTCTCTATGGCGGATTTAGGGTGAAGATTGTTATGTTTTGTAAGTGTTGTTCTTGTAGTTCGTTGTAATTGTTCAGTATCTGTTTTAGTCCATTTTATAACTCCAAATGAGTACGTTAGTATGGGAATAGCAAAGGTGTTTAGGGCTTTAATAAGATTTTTACCTGAGAGTTGGGTTTTACAGACAGCGGTGACTCTCTTCTTGTACTCTGTAGTTAGTGTATCTTTTATTTTAACGTGGTCAAGACCTTTTAGTTGTGTGTACCCTAAATATTTATACAAGTCAGTCGGTTCCAATGCGGTTATAGTATCTGACTCATTAACAGGCATAGTCACCGGGCCGGACCTTGCCTCTAACAATGTGAAGTGTTTTACATTTCTCTAATCCAAATTGCATATTAATATCCTTACTAAACTCTGTCGTAATATCTACTAATTTCTTCATGTCCTTTTCTGATTTTGCATACATTTTGATGTCGTCCATGTATATAAGATGCGATATTGTTGTTTCATCTGTAGAGTGTTTTAGGCAGTATCCGGCCCCGCAGCGGTGCAGCAAATGAGATAGGGGGTTGAGGGCAAGACAGAACCACAAAGGGCTCAGAGAGTCACCTTGATAGATGCCTTTTCTTATAGATATCTGTCGCGTGGTGATATTGTTGTTGTTGCTATTTATTTGTAATGTGGTTTTCCATTGAAGCATTACATGACGGAGAAAATCAATTATTTTTGGGTTTATTCTATAGATCTCTAGAATTTGTATCAACCAGGAATGCGGTACACTATCGAAAGCTTTTTTGTAATCAATATAGGTGCAATGGAGATTCGTGTTTTTTTGAGGTGGCGTGTTTATGTACAGTGGAATCAATAATGAGCTGTTTCTTTGCATCCCATGTGTCCCTGCCTACAACCCTTCTGTTCCTCTGCAATTATGTTGTGATGTAGAATGTGTGAGTTAATTTTCTTTGTGACTGCGGATGTTATTATTATTATTACACATAGCTGGTGAAATGTGAATGTACTTTTAGTTACACCTCTGCCTAACCCTTCGAGGATTACAGCGACGTTAATTTTTATTTAGGAGTTTATTTTTGACTAGCTTTTGCCAGCGGCTTCGCCCGCGTGAAAATGACGATTTTTCATACAAACTTTCATCCCCTATTTAACTCCCTGGACGCATTTACGATTGATAAGTCAAATCATTACTTTTTTAAACAAAAGTATGTTTATTAAATACAATGCTTTGTATTTTTTAAATGTTTTTGCTACTTATTGTAGATAGATGTGCAAGGTACAATTCTTAACTATAAATATAATTTTAGATATGTCCAGTTTCTCAATAAATGTACCGAAGTGAAATAATTTTTACTCGTGTGACGTCATATATGATAGTACATTTTGTACCTTCAGTTGACGTTTCAAGCCCCACTCCATGATCTTTGACGCGCTTTATCTTCGTCAATTTTTATTGATTTGATAAACAAACACTAAACAGAATTCTATTTTTCTGAGTCAGTCCGATCCCCTATTGTTTCTCTGGAACTTCGTCGATCTTCAATGTGTCGGCGCTTCTCTGGTGGTCGACACTGTCAATTCTGGAGCACAGGAGTTGCAGTGAATTGGGAAAAGTGTTGAATAAAAGTCATAAATCATATAAAACCCACTTTATTTCTCATCTATCTCCCTTAATAACCTCTGTAACTGTACGTAATACTATCATATTTACAATATACACACATCAACATATACCAAAATAAATACACAGAAAAATAATGTCCTTATAATTTCGATATGTTATAATTATTATACAAAATTTTCCAAAATAAAAACAATATCTAACAGCCATGATTGATAATCTCACAATATTATTATAAAATATGTATAAGTGAGAAAAACATAAGAAATTATAATTATTAATTAACTATTAGAACTAAGTTACAGTAACTGGTGTTTTATATAAGGTGAAATTTAAAAAGCTAGCAAAACTCGCATATCTATGGAGTTCTGCTAGCTAATTTATCTTAACCATATAAATTGTAGAACATTGAAGAAAATGCGTTTTAATCAGTAAGGAAACGGTTTTAGTTCGTCATTTTGCTTAATTACTAATTAGCAAATGATTATATGGTTCAAGACTAATTATAATAATTCTGATGCAATATCGGTTTCTTAGTTAACGATTTTACATAACTGTTAGCCTTATAAATAAAATTAAATAGGTCAAATATTTGATTCTGGTTTTAAATTAAATAAAAATCATTTGCTGTAAAAAATATGGAATGTAGTATTATAATCTCATTATTTTAAATCTCTTATGTAAACCGTGACTTCTTTACCGATTAAAACAATTTTCGAATGTCTACCAAAATAAAAATTGATTTAAAATACTTCAATTCGGCTTCAAAACCCCCATTACACTGCCATAATTAAAATCTTAATTTTCTACAAGGATTTTTATACGAAGAACCTTAAAAAGTTTTCACCTTCCATACCCCTGCTAGGGTAATCTTTAAAAGCTTTAAACAGCTATTTTATCACCTGTATATCTATTTTATTAATTAGTGGTAAAACAGTAATAGGCATTACATGTATTATTTTAAATCATAAAATAGTTTCTGTCTGTTATATAGTTTTAGCTTGAAATTGTGCCCGGTTAGTGGCAAAAGAAATTATTAAATAACCCCTCCTGCTCTTGGGCAGAGCAAAAGAAAGTGTCAGACTTCTACTGACTAAAAACCACCCATGTTCCTTCTTAGCCCTTGTGCCGAGATCGCGGTATCTCTTTCGAACAACCCGCAGCCCCGACGGGATCTGCCTAAGCCTTCGGGTATTACAGCCGTGTTATGTTAAATAGTTTTATTTCATTTAAAAATAACTTTATTATTAGGTCCAAAATAGGCTAAACATAGCTGCATTAATTTTACTACTTAAAAGTGCTTTCAAATTCAATACCACGAAAAATTGCAAAAGTTGTGAGGTGTAAAAATATCTATAGCTAAAACTTGTGGCAGTTGTTTTAAGAATATATTGTAGTGGCTTGTGTTAGGTCTGAAGTATTTAGTACTTAAATAGTTGCCTTCCTAGAGTTGCTTTTTTTGTTATATCACTTTGAATCATCATCAAGCTATAAAATGTTAGGTAGCCAGCCTTTCATCATCTGCCTAGCCTTATCCCAACTATATTGGGGTCTGCTTTCAGTCTAACCGGATGCAGCTGAATACCAGTATTGGTAGATAGCCTTTATAAGCTGAAAATGATTTCGAAAATCTTTTATTTTCACTTTTGCATACCTATTTATGTGTGACAGTGTACTGTTTCTGTAATAGGGTAGTTGACTAAAAAAATCTTAAATACTCCGTCAGATAGATTTCCAAAAATATAGGACACGTATTTTTTCTTTTAGCACGTAAACAAAAAATGAAGACGATAAGCTTCGAAAAGTCGTGTGACGTCACAGTTTGGTACATTTTTTACCAGAAAGTGACGTTAAAATTTTCGTAAATTCATATTAATTTGTTAAAACAAAAGACGCGTATCAATATTTTTCGATAATCTAACAGACGGACTAAACATAATCATATTTTTTGTAGTCAGGAAACATCCCTATTATGGTAGGTGTGGTAGCAGTGTGCACTAAACCAACGGCATAAGGTTCAAAATTGCATTGCAAGCGTACTTTTGGTCAGAACCGGCTACTAATAAACCTGCTGTCTTCAGTTCCCATCACCTTCGCAGCTATGTCAGTGTTCAGCAGGAACAGGTTCTGTGGTAGGAGAGCTGGTGGGTATACTGGTGATGGTGGCGAGGGTCGTGGCGACAGAGTTGATGACGGCCTCGCTGTCCAGCGGACGGTACGACCAGTTGCCGCAGCCGTCGAACTCTAGGACGTGGGTGTGGTATTTCCTGTTGGGAGACATAGGTAAGTTGATTTATGTTGATTATTTGAGAGTTGGCTATGGAAGTTTTTTTATAAAATGCGGCAGAATTATGGCCAGCAACTTTCTAGTATAACGACTTTTGTTTCAGTGATTTCAATATAAGTGGAGAAGTTTCTTATTGAATACAAGGCGGAATTCACAACAGAGCCGCAGGAGAGGTTGTTATGGAGTCGAGAACTGCAAATTTTGATAAAAATACTTTTCGTTTTTGTTTTTGATTTCTTCGATAGTGTAGTAAAACCGTCGTTTGATACAAGAAGGCATTTGTTATATTCTCGGCTCCACAAGCCTTTTTTTTGGAGAGTGCTAAATCATCAAATGACTCCTCCCGAGAGTGTCAGACTTCTACTGACTAAAAACCACCCATGTTCCTTCTTTGCCCTTGCGCCGAGGCCACGTCATCTGGTACAAAAATCCGTGGCCCCGACGGGCAGGCTTCATAACCCTCAAGCGAGATTCACTAGAAGTTCGGTTGTAAATTTTTCCCCGAATGTACTTATATCAAAACATAAGAAGATAATATTTTCTAATCTTATATTATTTGTAAAGGAAATAAAACCAAATGGTGACTCACCACACACTAGGTCGATGCGTGATGGACAGCAGTGTGATGCCTTCCTTCACCGCCTCCTCGTACATGACCACCTCCGTCTCCATGGACACCGCGCTCGTGCACTCGTCCAGCAGCGCGTACACGGGCCTGACGTACGTATACATACTGTTACACTGGGTTACAATACAACTAAATCTGAAATAATGGGTATAAAACGAAGTGGTATTTTGGAGAAAATCAGTTTTTGAACCTGTTTTTTTTTTCAGTAATCGAATGCTGCAACTAACCTACTTTTTTATATGAAATGGGATACTCTTGACCTCAATCTTGCCCTAAGGGCAGAGATGATGTCGACGATGGAACGAGCTTACCCAGAAGAAGCCTGTTTACTCGCGACTTAAATAGATTAGGGTTATATGAACTCGGGAAGACTGACGCAGGCAGGGTGTTCCACTCCTTTGGCTGTGCGCATAATAAAAGATGTAGCTTCGTTCGAATGTGTGAAACATCGACAAGGTATGGGAGATACCCTGCAGTACGCCTAGTCTTCCGATGGAAGAAGGGAGATGGTGGGATCAGCTCGTGGAGCTCTTGCGCACACTCTCCAAACTACAGTCTGTAGAAGACCGACAGACATGCAATTTTACGGCGGTGGGCCAGGCTATGTAGCTTGGCAACCAGTTTATATAGCTTAGTATTACTGTAGGTGATCGGGAAATAAACAGATAATTTCGTAGTTCTTATGTTACCTGTGATAGAACATCCTGGCCATAGCCATCCTCTGCTTCTCCCCACCAGACAGCGTGGCCCGCCAGTCCCTGACAGCCCACAGCCCCCCGTGCCTGGCTGCACAGGCGTCCAGTCTGACCAGCGCCAGGATATGTGCTGCACGTCTCTCTGCGGCCACGTCGCCTTCCTTGGCGCGGGATGGGTACGTTACTTGGTCTATCAGTGAGCCTTGGGACATGTAGGGTCTGTGGACAAGAGACAAATACATTCATGGATAAATTTCTTGACGTTTACTACACTATATTTAACAAGATATATAGAATTCAATATTAATCAATCATAAATCAATCGAAGTTCTTCAAGACACGTCGTACAAATAGGCATATTAAAGGCAAAATTGAGCAGAATAAAGGCTCCAAGGAGCTGGCTGATCCTGCTAATGATAATGAAGACCGACGATGGCTGGATCGTATCAGCCAAACCAAAGCTTCTGAGGCAGATCAAGGGGCAGTTGTGCATGTCAACCTAGCTACCTGGTTGTAAAACTATCAAACGACCTAAGGGCTAGGCTGATCCGACACTATACCGAAGATATCCCGGACGGCCAGCCTGTACGATATTAGGACGAGTCTGAAACAGGTAAAAACAACAAAGCACCGGGTGATGGTGGAATTACGGCCGAATTCTTGGAAGTGGATGGCGAACCGTAACGTTACGGTTACGCCATAAATTTATGGCGCTTCATCAGCTGTTTGATTTCGCCATACTCAAGGGGAAAATGCGTCAGGCATAGTGTAAGGGTGTGGTGATGACCGGTTGAAGAAATATAGACCCATCTCACTTCAATGCACGAATTCATCATCACGAATCGCGTGCAGATTTGACGATTATTCGCGTCCCGAACTATAGTCCGGTCAATATAGACATTTGAAATAACAATAATTCCCACAGAGCCAAATATTGGTGGAAAGCTGGGGTATACCATTACAAACAAAGCCTTAAAAATCCCCATCGATCCTATGTGTGCTACAAAAGTTATTTGGGGTCAAAGGTCAAAATTTGAGGATTTTCACATTTTTCTCGAAAACGGTAAGTTTTATCAAAAAATATCTCAACCCAAAGTTGTAGATCATAAAATTCTCTACAAAAATGTTCTTGATCATTATTTTCTAATAGTTACCATTCCTGAGATATCGCGATTCTAACCGCTAGTCAAATTATTCTTTTTAAAAAAGCGTAAGGTAACTCACTCCTCACGAAATCTCGAAAACCGCTGGACGTATAAATATGATTTTTGGCAAGGAGGTAGTTTATAGTTAGTAGACGTCCGCTAAAAACGGATTTTGCGATAGGGCCGGATTAGGTTGGTCTAAGGGCCCACGCAAGTTTGTATGAATCAGAACTTGCAAAAGCTCATAGACCACCCTAATCCGGCCCTGTCAGAAAATTAATTCATAGCAGACGTCTACTGACTATAAACTACGTCTTTGCCAAAAATCAAGATTGTAGCACAAAAAATGAAGGACTTTCATACAAACTTGCGTGGGCCCTTAGACCACCCTAATCCGGCCCTATCACAAAATCCGTTCTTAGCGGACGTTTACTAACTATAAACTACCTCCTTTCCAAAAATCATCTTTATACGTCCAGCGGTTTTCGAGATCTCGTGAGGAGTGAGTTACCTTTCGCTTTTATATAAAGAACGACCCGCCCCGGCTTCGCACGGGGTGCAAATGGATGCTATTACACATATAAACCTTCCTCTTGAATCACTCTATCTATTAAAAAAAACCGCATCAAAATCCGTTGCGTAGTTTTAAAGATTTAAGCATACAAAGGGACATAGGGACAGAGAAAGCTACTTTATTTTATACTATGTAGTGATAGTGATAATGTGACTGTTAGAATCGCGATATCTCAGGAATGGTAACTCTTAGAAAATAATAATGTAAAGCATTTTTGTAGAGAATTTTAAGATCTACAACTTTGAGTTGAGATTTTTTTTGATAACACTTACCGTTTTCGAGAAAAATTCAAAAATCCTCAAATTTTGACCTTTGACCCCGAATAACTCTTGTAGCACACATAGGATCGATGGGGATTTTTAAGACTTTGTTTGTAACGGTATACCCCAGCTCTCCACCAATATTTGGCTCTGTGGGAATTATTGTTATTTGACCACTACTTTTATGTCTAAATTGTCCGGACTACTAGCCAGATTCCGAAAGGGCTTTAGCACCGTAGACTACATACATACGCTTAGGTATGTATACAGAAGACAGAAGAGTTTATACTCTTCAACAGTGGCGTGCCAGCAATAATTTGGCAGTAAAGCACAATTTAAAAAAAAAAAAAACGCTGAAGGCATACTATTACTACCTAGATAGATTTACAGATACCTACATATCACTTTGAATTATTTGATAAGTAACTAGGCCCTGGCTTATTGTCTTCTCGTTGCTGCGTATGTTTTTCTAAGACAAGGTCGTAGGTACCTAGAAAACAAAAAAAAAACAATCTCTAAGAAATTACCTCTGTTTAATGATGATGATGAGGTTTTAGACTCATCATGTCCTCGAAAAGAAAGTTCCTGTAGTGCTAAAAGACATACAACATCAACCAACCTTTGAAAAACGACGCGATTATGATCGACACGCATATTGTATTTAGAAATAATCTCGTCACCTAACTGCCGACATAAAGATGTTTCAATAGGGGATCGGACAAAAAAAAACTAATTAGTCCGTCAGATAGATTTCCAAAAATTATTGGACACGTATTTTTTCTTTTTTCACGTAAACTTAAAATGAAGACGATACAGTGCTTCGAAAACTCGTGTGACGTCATATGATAGTACATTTTGACGACACAAGTGACGTTTCAAGCCCCACTCCAAGATCTTTAACGCGTCTTATCTTCGTCATTTTTTATTGATTTGATAAAACCAAAAACACGTGTTCAATATTTTTCGATAATCTAACTTACGGGCTAAACAGAATCATATTATTTTGACCCAGTCCGATCCCCTATTCGTGTTTTACCACTCTTCAGTCTTTAGGCTGGTTAAACGCTAAACAGAGAGCCAGCCTCTCTGTTTAGCGTTTGCGGACTACTGGCAAGCATTGGATTCGTTCGATATTAGGGCTGAACTCACCGCTGCGGTATATAGAACATGATAGGTCTGGAGGTGCAGTATCCGGTGTCGACGAGGTTGGTCTCGTCCGCGCAGTGTGCGCACGCGCATGGTCGCGGTACGTGCAGCTCGCCGCCGAACACGGGCCATAGACCGGATATTATGCGGAATAAACTGTGGGGGGAAATTATTATAATTAGATAAGTCATTGGACCGCTGAATGTGGTGACACTTGGGATATGCCTATGTCCAGCAGTGGACATCATCGTGGATAGGCATCCCCCAAATGTCGTAGGTCTTTTGTATAATTTCTTATTCTCTAAACTACGGTGCAGATTTTTTTACAGTATTTCAGAATATCCCTGTATTCTGTAAAAAAATAACTGCTGAAAAACAGCGTATAATGGACAAGGTACCGTAATATAAATTGTTTTTTTTTTCTCCTAAATTTTGTAGAGGATGCAAAATTGCACCTTGTATACTTACCTTGTATTGTTTATTTTTTTTAAATATATCGATAGCATTGATAAAAGTAACAACACAATGAATTGACAATTTTTTTTGGTGGGTGGAGAATCATCGAATAACCCCCCCCCCCCCCCCCCCCCCGCTCTTGGGCAGAGCAAAGGGGAGTATCAGACTTCTACTGACTAAACTTCGCCCTTGTGTCGGAGCCGCGTTATCCTTTCGATAATCCACAGCCCCGACGGGCAGGAGACATCCCTGAAGCAGTGAACAGCGACATACCTAGACTTGCCGCAACCATTAGGTCCCACGATGAGCAGATGTGTGCCGGGCGCGATGTCTAACGTCACGCCACCCGCTACTACGTCACACGCGGGCGTTACTATGGGCACGCCGCGCAGGCTTATCGTCAGGTCGTTGGTGTACAGTATTTTACCTAAGGAAGAAAAAAAACGTCAATATACGTCAAATTAACCAGCTTACCTGTAGAGTCCGTAAGTTAATTTATATATTTAAAACCCTCCGAAGTATCGCGAACCCAAGTATTATACGTGTGGTTTATTTTTCCCTGTGCTTGTCTATTGTTACATATTGTATCACATGTTGGGGTGGTGCTGCGAAAACTATTCTAAAACCACTCGAGATCGCACACAGAGCGGTATTGAAAGTAGCGACTTCTAGACCTTTCTTGTTCCCTACTGATCTATTGTATAGTAGTTGTAATGTTCTGAATGTTCGACAACATTTCATCCTTCAAATAGTTCTCCTTCAGCACCGTAAAACCCCTTATAAAAAAATAACAAAGCGTAGAAAAGACCTAGTTTGCACACCTCCACAGGTTCGTACAACATTTGCAAGTAGATTTGGTTACCGCTTGGGCCCGACACTGTACAATAAATTAAACAAAACCTGCATGATCTACGGATTATCATACTTCAAGTGTAAAAGGATTCTACGTTCATTTCTTCAAAATAAAAACTATAATGAAACAGAAAACTATCTCATTAAGCTACAGTGACTGTGATCAAATATTACCTCACTTGACTTCAATCAAACCATGATCAAACCAAACACACATTCTCATTTTCAATCCTTCACTCACATACATCTACACTCACACATACCACTTACACACACGCACACATACCACTTACACACACGCACACATTCCACTTACACACACACACACAACCCGAACATATTCTATTAATAACATTATTGTAGTATTAAAGAAATATTTAAAAAAAAAAAAAAAAATGTACTAGTTTATTGTAACTTTTTGTAAGGGTCAGGGACTGTTATTCCTTAATACAGGTTATTCTATAACCTAGCTAGGAATAGCAGAACTTCACTCACTAGATTGTGTCTGACTTGGTACAAACTTATGTCTAACTTTGTGTATGCCTCTGTACTACAATCTCCTTTTCATGAAATAAATTTATATTATTTATTTATAATATTAGCTCACGATTTCTCTGTAAAGTAAGCAAAATTTTAAGAAGTCGAAAAGGGTGGTCGTTTTTAAGGACTGTCTCCACTCCACTGGCTACTGATCACTCATACCCAGCGTCCGACCCCCACATGCCCTACCCAGCCCCCCGCGCGCACTACTGATCACATTATACCCTGCCCCCCGCCGCGCACTACTGATCGCTTATACCCAGCCCCCCGCCGCGCACTACTGATCGCTTATACCCAGCCCCCCGCCGCGCACTACTGATCGCTTATACCCAGCCCCCCGCCGCGCACTACTGATCGCTTATACCCAGCCCCCCGCCGCGCACTACTGATCGCTTATACCCAGCCCCCCGCCGCGCACTACTGATCGCTTATACCCAGCCCCCCGCCGCGCACTACTGATCGCTTATACCCAGCCCCCCGCCGCGCACTACTGATCGCTTATACATAGCTCCAGCCCACCACTACTGATCATTTGTATCCAGCGTCGCACGCACAACTCCAGGAGCTACTGTACTGACTGATCCAACCCCCTATATGAGCTACTACACTTAACTTCCAGCCTATGCTATGCTGCTAGGTGGGTACATACCTTCAGGCACCGGCCTGTTATCCTTGAAGGTGACAGTGAAGGCGGCGTGCTGCGCCTGCACGTGCACGTTGTGGGTACATACCTTCAGGCACCGGCCTGTTATCCTTGAAGGTGACAGTGAAGGCGGCGTGCTGCGCCTGCACGTGCACGTTGTGGGTACATACCTTCAGGCACCGGCCTGTTATCCTTGAAGGTGACAGTGAAGGCGGCGTGCTGCGCCTGCACGTGCACGTTGTGGGTACATACCTTCAGGCACCGGCCTGTTATCCTTGAAGGTGACAGTGAAGGCGGCGTGCTGCGCCTGCACGTGCACGTTGTGGGTACATACCTTCAGGCACCGGCCTGTTATCCTTGAAGGTGACAGTGAAGGCGGCGTGCTGCGCCTGCACGTGCACGTTGTGGGTACATACCTTCAGGCACCGGCCTGTTATCCTTGAAGGTGACAGTGAAGGCGGCGTGCTGCGCCTGCACGTGCACGTTGTGGGTACATACCTTCAGGCACCGGCCTGTTATCCTTGAAGGTGACAGTGAAGGCGGCGTGCTGCGCCTGCACGTGCACGTTGTGGGTACATACCTTCAGGCACCGGCCTGTTATCCTTGAAGGTGACAGTGAAGGCGGCGTGCTGCGCCTGCACGTGCACGTTGTGGGTACATACCTTCAGGCACCGGCCTGTTATCCTTGAAGGTGACAGTGAAGGCGGCGTGCTGCGCCTGCACGTGCACGTTGTGGGTACATACCTTCAGGCACCGGCCTGTTATCCTTGAAGGTGACAGTGAAGGCGGCGTGCTGCGCCTGCACGTGCACGTTGTGGGTACATACCTTCAGGCACCGGCCTGTTATCCTTGAAGGTGACAGTGAAGGCGGCGTGCTGCGCCTGCACGTGCACGTTGTGGGTACATACCTTCAGGCACCGGCCTGTTATCCTTGAAGGTGACAGTGAAGGCGGCGTGCTGCGCCTGCACGTGCACGTTGTGGGTACATACCTTCAGGCACCGGCCTGTTATCCTTGAAGGTGACAGTGAAGGCGGCGTGCTGCGCCTGCACGTGCACGTTGTGGGTACATACCTTCAGGCACCGGCCTGTTATCCTTGAAGGTGACAGTGAAGGCGGCGTGCTGCGCCTGCACGTGCACGTTGTGGGTACATACCTTCAGGCACCGGCCTGTTATCCTTGAAGGTGACAGTGAAGGCGGCGTGCTGCGCCTGCACGTGCACGTTGTGGGTACATACCTTCAGGCACCGGCCTGTTATCCTTGAAGGTGACAGTGAAGGCGGCGTGCTGCGCCTGCACGTGCACGTTGTGGGTACATACCTTCAGGCACCGGCCTGTTATCCTTGAAGGTGACAGTGAAGGCGGCGTGCTGCGCCTGCACGTGCACGTTGTGGGTACATACCTTCAGGCACCGGCCTGTTATCCTTGAAGGTGACAGTGAAGGCGGCGTGCTGCGCCTGCACGTGCACGTTGTGGGTACATACCTTCAGGCACCGGCCTGTTATCCTTGAAGGTGACAGTGAAGGCGGCGTGCTGCGCCTGCACGTGCACGTTGTGGGTACATACCTTCAGGCACCGGCCTGTTATCCTTGAAGGTGACAGTTAAGGCGGCGTGCTGCGCCTGCACGTGCACGTTGTGGGTACATACCTTCAGGCACCGGCCTGTTATCCTTGAAGGTGACAGTGAAGGCGGCGTGCTGCGCCTGCACGTGCACGTTGTGGGTACATACCTTCAGGCACCGGCCTGTTATCCTTGAAGGTGACAGTGAAGGCGGCGTGCTGCGCCTGCACGTGCACGTTGTGGGTACATACCTTCAGGCACCGGCCTGTTATCCTTGAAGGTGACAGTGAAGGCGGCGTGCTGCGCCTGCACGTGCACGTTGTGGGTACATACCTTCAGGCACCGGCCTGTTATCCTTGAAGGTGACAGTGAAGGCGGCGTGCTGCGCCTGCACGTGCACGTTGTGGGTACATACCTTCAGGCACCGGCCTGTTATCCTTGAAGGTGACAGTGAAGGCGGCGTGCTGCGCCTGCACGTGCACGTTGTGGGTACATACCTTCAGGCACCGGCCTGTTATCCTTGAAGGTGACAGTGAAGGCGGCGTGCTGCGCCTGCACGTGCACGTTGTGGGTACATACCTTCAGGCACCGGCCTGTTATCCTTGAAGGTGACAGTGAAGGCGGCGTGCTGCGCCTGCACGTGCACGTTGTGGGTACATACCTTCAGGCACCGGCCTGTTATCCTTGAAGGTGACAGTGAAGGCGGCGTGCTGCGCCTGCACGTGCACGTTGTGGGTACATACCTTCAGGCACCGGCCTGTTATCCTTGAAGGTGACAGTGAAGGCGGCGTGCTGCGCCTGCACGTGCACGTTGTGGGTACATACCTTCAGGCACCGGCCTGTTATCCTTGAAGGTGACAGTGAAGGCGGCGTGCTGCGCCTGCACGTGCACGTTGTGGGTACATACCTTCAGGCACCGGCCTGTTATCCTTGAAGGTGACAGTGAAGGCGGCGTGCTGCGCCTGCACGTGCACGTTACGCACGCACACACCACGCGCTACTTCACCGAACACGACCAGCATGTCCGACACGCGCGTCGCGTAGCCTGCGAGGGTTACTATTTCCTGGGGATTGAGAAACATATGTGTGGTTAGTAAGCATATTTTTCTGACCGAAAAAGAAAACCAACAAAACTACACACCAACATAGAAGACAACCCACCACCACCGGTTCACCCAGTCAACAAATCTCATCGATATTTTTTAAAGCCTCATCTATTGGCACTTACAACCACAATAAATTCTATTATAATTATAATAGATTATAATCAATCACACAATCGCAAATCCGTAAGAAGGTGTTATATAACCAATTAATTTATGATGTCATTTAAACAGGTATTGATTTCATTCTCCTAATTATTTGGATCAGTGCATTTTATTAAAGCTGTGCTATCCTCTACAAAAAGGATCATTTGGTTGGTTGTTGCTTTCGGGAGATCATTTATGTAAAATCAAGAAAAGTGGCGGTCCTAGTACGCTACCCTGTGGGATGCCATACTTTATGAGCCTCGGTTGTGATACGTATATGGTTTCCAATTTGCTTTTAGGACATATCCTAGAAACTCCTGAGCACTGTATTCTATTAACTTTAAGATGTTCCCTCTTATACCATAGTTATGTAATTTGTGCAACAGAATCTTATGGTCCACAAAGTCAAAAGCCTTTGTCATATCATGGTAAATTGCAGACTGGATTCCTTATCTCTACAGATGTCATGATCATGACGTTAGCTAGCAAATCAAATAGTGCCATATTAATCGCAGTGTTCTTACGGAAAGTCGGAAACCCTTTTATTCCTTGGAAAATAGTTCGTACTTTTCGAATTAGGCTTTAATGAGTTATAGATGACTTTCTAACAAAAAAAATAATGAAATAATCGGAATTTTTGCAATAGGTCTGTATTTTTTTTAAATCAGTTTTGTCATCTTTTTTATCGCTTTTTTGAGCTTGTCCGAAAATATGCCATCAGCTATGCACAGATTAATTATGTGAGCTAATGGAGTTGCTATTAATTCTTTGATAAATTTTAATACTTTTGTGGATACTCCATCGTATCCAACAGTGCTTGTGTTTTTTAGATTGCAAATTGTTTTTATTATGTCATCAATGGTAACGGATTGCATGAATAGTGAATTTAATGTTTTATTAATTAAATGTGTATTATTCGATTTGCTGTCAGTTTTAATATTATTCTCAATTGTGTCAATAAAGTAATTTTTAAATTCGTTCGCTATATCCATGGGGTCCGTAAATATCAAATTGTCTTTATCCACTTAAAATATGGGCTCCTGTAGCAGCGTGATTTTGGATTTATTTATTATTTGCTATGCACAACGTTAATATTCTAGTTTTCTCTTCTGCCGGCACTCCCGGAGTGCAACCCTTTTTTTTTTTTTGACCAAACACTCAAGATAAACATAATGATGTTTTTTTTTAATTGAAGATGATTGATTTAGTACTACTATTTATGTCAGACTAAATAGCTCTCAATCAAAGGTCGAATTACTATTGATTGACTATTGAACATAAAACTATAGTATAAATATAATAAATAAATATGATACCTATGTAATTTAGGTTTACCTTATAACTAGACATGAGTCTCTCAATAGCGTCGGCGGCTGAGTTGAGGAGATTTCGTGACGTCGTCATGTACTCCGCTCGGTCACTTATAGTGCTTCCTGAAACATATGCCAAATCAGTATAAACACGCGGAAGTGTGTGGATCAATAAAATAAAACTGTTGAGACTTTTGTTGTAACTTCTGTGTCTTCATTATTATCTGCCTGTTTTGAATTCCAAGACTTATAAATTTTAAGTTCTGGTGGTGTGACGAACTCGTGATATTACTACATAGACTATAATTGTGTTTTCTTTATTTTTTATAGTCAAGGGAATATAACCATGGAATGGATATGGAAACTATGAAACTGAAAATGGCGTTAGCACAGCAGGTTTCAAGCATCGTGATTGGTTGAAAATCTACTAATATCATTTTATATTTCAAAATAACTTATAGCCTTAGAGTCCACGACGGCCAGACCTTCGTTATTTATAAAAGCTGAAAGTTGGTCTGTGCATGACCCCTATACAGGTAAGAACGACCACCGAATATAGATTTGGGGGATAGAGGAACAGGGTGTACAGCTCCTCATCCCCCGTAGAAAAGGGAGGATCCTCCTCGCGGACGGGTGTTGTGTCCGGCGGGCTAACTGCCCGACAGTTGTAAGTCGGGAACTCCTATATAGGCTTATGTCGCGGATAAAGTTGATGTAGGATGTAGGATTTCTGTCAATCGTTGTTAGTACGCAGGTGTTGCGATAGATGTCGCTAGTCGCCACATAGAGTTTGGGCTGTGGTGCCTTTGGCAGTTAGCGGGTAGTAAAGGTGTATAAAATAGTACCTTATTTTCGTTAAAGTATAAAGCTCAATTATTTGATATTGGCTTGGCTCTAAGGCTATTAGACCTCATTGGTCAGATTGAGATTTACTGCCGCACTCAGAGAACTTTATGATTATTTTTGTGAAGGTTTTGTATGTCAAATCTTTACTAAGTCACAGCTTAAGTAATCATTAAATATCTCTCGAGTACCGCAGTTAGATATGGTCGTACCATCTAGAATTAAACGGTCTTTCTCATCAACCAAAAAACATGTATAGCACCAACCTTTCTGTCCGTGCGTATGCGTGGCCGTCAGGATAGGCAGCGCCAACATGACCATGCCGGTCCCCGACCACACGTACTTCATGCAGAACTGCTCCAGCATCACGTACCACAGCTTCTTGTTGAACACCGACGTCATCTGGGCTACCAGCTCCTTGTACGCGCCTTGGAGCTGGCCTAGTTCCACCTGGGAACGTTGGGAAAGGTTCTTAGATATAACTTCTTTATATAGGGTGACGGGAAAATTGCACTATTGCATAAAAGAAGTTGGATCCATAACAATGCATTTTTTTTTATAAAGTTGCTGGTTCCAAGGGCTTTTAGCTAACCCTGCTATTTGAAACCAGAATCTTAGATTTCAATGACAGTACCCAAATCGATACCTATACAGCTAAAAATAAGCCCCTGATTGTTGAGTTATGCTTTTAGTAACCAAAGATAAATCAATTATCAATTAATGAATATCAATTTATTTATTTTTGTACTCTACCACAATGCTGTCCTATTTGACAAAGGTTGACTGGCCTTGTGGCATTAAGTCCGCCTTTGCACCTAACTTCAAATTACTTTTTAACCGACTTCTAAAAAAGAAGGAGGTTCTCAATTCGGATGTTTGTATTTTTTTTTTATGTTTTAAACAATGTTAAAAGTAATTGTGGTGTGTAATATTATAATGGCTTAAAAAACTTAGATAACTCATGTCAAAAGTAACCCTTCACAGCACACTTATAAGATTGTTTAAAAGTAATTTGAAGTTAGTTGCCTGTATACTTATCGCTGTTAGTGACTACAAGAGTGGTACTCTTGTAAATGAAGTTTAAATTAATAAAGACTAGCGACCCGCCCCGGCTTCGCACGGGTGCAAATGGATGTTATTAAACACATAAACCTTCCTCTTGAATCACTCTATCTATTTAAAAAAATCGCATCAAAATCCGTTGCGTAGTTTTAAAGATTTAAGCATACAAAGGGACATAGTGGACAGAGAAAGTGACTTAATTTTATACCATGTAGTGATAATCCTCAAGACCAGAGCTACTTAGTTACCTTATGTCCTCCATAGAAGGCAACCTCCTCAGCATGAGCAATAAGCCGCGCATGCACGTGCCTCAAGTTTGCCTTCATGCGCGCCTCCTCACCCGCCAGCGCACCGAACCTGGGACTCAGCAGTCGCAGCAGCTGACCCGTCATGCAGATCACTACTGTTGCTATGCTGGGACCTGAAAATTTTTCATTTTTGGGTTCAATTTAAATAACAAATTTTGACCTGGTGAAGGTTGCGGGGACACGCTGGATGCGAGACGCACGGGACCGGTCAATGTGGCGATACCTGGGGGAGGCCTATGTACAGCAGTGGACGTCCTTTGGCTAAAATGATGATGATGAACTAATTTTATCCCTGAACAAATATTAAAAACTTCGAAGTTAAGCTTTTTTCTAAACCTTTTTAAACATCCCCCTCCACTTATTAGTGTGACAACAGCTTTGACTTACGACCTATCTGCCAGTACATCGTTCTGAACCTTGTGTCCAGTTGTTTGAGCTTGGTTCAGGTACACCTTCGATCTAGATGCATTCGGAGATATTTGGCATCCTCACCTTGAGGAATATCGTCATTGTAGAGTTTTATTAGTGGACAGGTCTGTTTTCTGAGAGTGAAGGTATCGTGGATTGATTTGCCACATTGTGATGCCAGGATTATTGCAGATGTCCACAAGGATTGGGCAATATAACTTATAGACTAAGTGATTGCTCGCTAAAGGCACCCCCTGTAGGTTCCAGAATTAATTGGGGCGTCATTGGGGGAGGGCAGCAAAGTGACAGGCTAGATCTGTCGTCTTGTGATGGTTTACTCACCAATAAATATGTTGCCCTTCATCTTGTTGGAGTAAGTGGCGAGGGTGAGCACGATGAGCAGCAGATCGAAGCAGGGCTTGGTGAGTGAGCTGTACAGGTGAGCCACGGACTGCGTGAACACTGATACGTCTTCTGTTAGCCTGGAAGACAAACGTAAAGCAGTTAAGTATCATCATCATAGGCTAAGAAGGAACACGGATGCGTTCAGTCAGTAGAAGTTTGACACCAGGAGTGTCAATAGATAGAGTTAGTTGGTGAGTTTTCAATAGATACAGTGGAATCACTGTATCTATTGAAAACTGCATTAAAATCCGTTGCACCTTCCTTTTGAATAAGGTTTATATCTACATTGCACCCGTGCGAAGCCGGGGTGGGTCGTTAGGTATTCATCAAAAAATATAATCAAACTCTTACCTATGATCAGCATTTTCAATCCTAGCATCTAAATTGGCGACCCTATAGTAAGTCTGGTTCTTGAAGTACAGGTCATACGCGTGGTTCACGATCCTCGTCCTGAAGGCCAGGGCCAGGCGGCTCTCTAAGTATCTGATCATGGAGTTGATGAAGGTGGCTGGGACGGCGATACCGAACCATTGAAGGAGCAGCATTGCGAAACGCTTCATGTCTTTTTGGACTATGTGTTTTACTGGAAAGGAAAGGTTTGGGTTACATTAACATAACGTTACGCCTCTAATCTAAGAGGCAGATGTACCTGTACCTATTAGTAAACTCTCATTTCGACAGTCATACTAAAATCCCATGTAAAAGGGCAAGCTTATTCATCAAAAGGGCACAAATCACGTCTCCGTGGCTCTTACTGAGAAATTCCTGATAAAAAACCCACTTTGTCCGACTTGGGCATCGAACTCAGGACCACAGAACAGCAGTCGCGATTGCCTTTCTGTCCTCCACAACCCAGTTATTAGTTGGTAGTATCATACACCTTGGTAAGACTGGTTGTGAGACCAACGCCCAAATACTCAAAGGTCACTCAATTATAAGTAACTCTCAAAATTTCTGCTATCTCTGTCACTCTGCGTTAAAGTAACAAAGACAGCACGAGATTTAAGTGCAACTTATAATTAAGTGACGTTTGAGTATTTGGGCGCTAGTTATACCTTTTCGATGAAAGAGTCGTGGTTTCTGCCTACCCCCATGGGAAAAAGGCGTGAGTAAAAAATGAAAGCGAATGTTTACAGTTCGTATTCTATAAACACAATGCGAATACTCAGATGATTCTGATTACTCGCGAACAGTAAAGCGTATTCATGGTAAACAAAAGTTGTACAACATTGTTGCAGAAAAATGTTCCCAGCAACAAAAAAAAATATATAAGAGGAAATGCTCGTATTTTTCTATACAAACGCTTTCGCTTGTTTTCTTTCTGGTTTATGAGTTATGACTTTAAAGCAGGGACCTAAAACCTTTATAAATTACGGTACAGGTATTGAAGAATTTTGGTTATTTTTCAGACATAGGTTACCGCTATCTGGGTAACCAGACCGATGAAAAATGTAACCTCTATTCAGGTTACCGTTTTAATACCGGCTACCTAAAAATGACCTTGATTACGAGAAAAAAGTTCGCGTTCGCCTAAGTTTGTGTGTCTTCCCGACTCTTTGTCCACACACACAGTCGATGCGCGCCCTTTGAATATTGCCGACGGCACGTGTAAGATAGGGGTAATTTTTATTTCGGTAACCGGTATTTATATTGGTTAAGTATTCAATTTAATAATAAAGGTAACCTTTAAAATTACCTGTAAAAGAAAAAAAAGGTTGTTACCGAAAAAATACACGTACCTATTGATCATACCGGTTTCGGTCCCTGCTTAAAGCAATGATTACAGTTAAATCCTGCTCTTCTATGTCCTTATGTATTTCTTTTTGATGATACATAACCTTTATGAGCACTAGAACCTATTCAAGAAGCTTAAAATTGCCTATTTATAAAGGCCTAATGAACAAATTTGACTTGTCAGGTTGGTCCAATATTGTAGGAGGAAGTAGTCGAGAGCCAACTCCGAATTATCTTCAAAGATTTCGTTAGTTTCTTCAAATAATAAATTTTCCAAAGATTCTCCGCCGGCATTTCCTCATAAGAACGGCTTTTTTCAACTGAACTGCTAATATCAGAAAAAATTGTACTTAAACAAACAAATTCAACTCACCAATGGATCCTTCCAAAGACGCTACATAAATTGACAAGAAGGTTCTAGTAAACAGGCACAGCGTATGCGCTGTCAACAAGGCAACCTCATGACTCCTGACTCCGGGCACCATGATCCTGGCGAGGGAGATCAGCTGACGGAGGAACTCCAGGTTGAGGCCAGGCACGTGTTCCTCCACTGACTGGGTCTCGTCTGCATCCTCCTGTGGGAAAGGTTATTATTAGGGGTAGGAAATAGAAAACATACATTTGTAAGGACGATCCACGTTAAAATATATCTCAAAGCCGAAGTAATTGTATTGATAAATTGCACTACATCCCATGTAATAGAGGGCGACTCTATTGCTATCAATCAACAGGGAATCGCTAAAGCTATAAATATTCCATCTTCACACTTCATCGCTCCTGGAAAAAACTACCTTCTGTTCACAAACTGCAGTGCTCAATTTGTCCGCTGCCGCTCCAATTTGGCTAGGTTGGGTATAGTGGACCCATCTCGGATACAATGTGAATGTTATGCCCCTACACAGGATATGCCAGACCTCCTCTCTTGCCCGTCGAGCACAACCAACTGCACCGTCCAGCAGGGCTATTGTGTATCTTTTAATAACAGTGGATAACGTGTAATGTCTATCAAATAACTGTCAAATGGTGAGTTTTTAAGAAAAAAATGTACCAAACCATAACCAATTTACAGTTAATCTATGGACATTTCTGATAGCCACTGACGTTAAAAAGATACGCAATACGGGGGCTGAGCTTGAATGAGGCAAACACATAGCTGTCCAGGTTGCCACGTACTGGTCGCCCAAAGTCATCGATTTTTGAAGAAGAAACTATCAATTCGTTATTAAATTATGTTGCAGCGGCCCCCGAATGTGTCGCCGTTTGCTGTGCCATTGTCGACGTTGTGTAGCTTTAGTTTAGTTATTAAATACTAGCGGACGTCCCGCGGTTTCACCCGCGTAGATCCCGTTCCCGTGGGAATACAGGGATAAAAAGTAACCTATGACACTTAGCAATAATGTGGCTTTCTATTGGTGAAAGAATTTTTAAAATCGGTTCAGTAGATCCCGAGATTACCCCCTTTTTTTTTTTTTTTTTTGGTGGGTGGAAAATCATCGAATAACCCCCCCCCGCTCTTGGGCAGAGCGAAGGGGAGTGTCAGACTTCTACTGACTAAAAACCAAACCCATGTTCCTTCTTCTTCGCCCTTGTGTCGGAGCCGCGGTAACCTTTCGATATCCACAGCCCCGAGATTACCCCTTACAATTTAACAAATATACAAACACACAAACTTTACCTCTATATAATATTAGTATAGAAGTATAGATATACTTAAATGTAGCACTTACAATGTTCTGTTTGTTGTTGTGTTTCTCAATAGCAGCCACGGAGTATGGATTCGTGCGTGCCCATTGACGGCTCAACAGGCTCGCCCCCTATTAGATTATTCCAAGGCACGGAGGTAAATCTACAAAAGCACGGTTTAACCTGATGATTGACCCGAACGGTTTTTTATTTACCCAAGAACTACTCAAAAGGCTTTTGATTTTGAAACTACAACTCCTAAAAGGTGATTTGGAAAACACCCTTTCCTCAGCATTGGATAGTCAAAAGTTGAAGAATAAGAAAAGGTACAACGTGAATCAAAGTAATCAAACTCAGGTTCTCAAGATTTAGGTATTCTCCACCTGTGTTAGAATTAATTGATAATCTCCATCTAAACTTTATCCTCTGCAGAGAGCACACTGTTCGGCACCACAGCGGCCCCCACATGTGTCGCCGTTTGCTGTGTCATTGTCGACGTTGTGTAGCTTTAGTTTAGTCATTAAATATGTAGCACTTACAATGTTCTGTTTGTTGTCAGTGTCGGCGTCTCCTCTGCAGAGAGCACACTGCTCGGCACCACAGCGGCCCCCACATGTGTCGCCGTTTGCTGTGCCATTGTCGACGTTGTGTAGCTTTAGTTTAGTCATTAAATATGTAGCACTTACAATGTTCTGTTTGTTGTCAGTGTCGGCGTCTCCTCTGCAGAGAGCACACTGCTCGGCACCACAGCGGCCCCCACATGTGTCGCCGTTTGCTGTGCCATTGTCGACGTTGTGTAGCTTGCCGTTTTTGGCGACCTGCGGGAAAATATATGTTGTTTTGTTACTATTGTTACATAATAATGCGGTGGCCAATCTTAGCAGAGAATAGCCAACTGCGCGGGAGATGACAAGTGTGTGCGCAGGCACAGGTGCACTCTCTGTTCCTTTCCTCTCATAGTCCGATGGGACGGCAATCCGACACGACCGGAGAGAGATCAGGCGCAGCACGTGCTTTCCGAGGCACGGGGGTATTATACCGCCAACTTCCAAACTCCGCGCTACTCTGGGAAATTTCTAATGAAAAAAAACCCAATAGCACTTTTTGTCCGACCCGGGAATCGAACCCAGGACCTCATGCACAGCAGTCGCAGTTACATAGTAAGATATTGAAAGACTTGACTGAAATGGTACGGCTTGAAAGTCATAATTTGGTAGTTTATGTTTGCCGGAGTTCATTAATTACGTGACGCGTTTAGGGTGGGGCGTCAAGCCGAATCTCACTCAATCTCACGTGGCAAATATCACGTAATTTTTTTTCCCACAAGAAACAGTGAATGATTGCGAAAAAAACTGGTTATATGTAAAAAACGAGAATAAATAAAAATATATTCTGTGTAAATAAAAATAATTAACAAATTATGTTTTTTTTTTGTATTTATCAGAATGAGAATAACCAACCTTATAATTATTATTATTGTTGCACGGAGGTGCTTGTTTCTTATCCCTTGTCCCATATACAGCGCAGGCAGCCAACGCAACCCCAACACCGACCCCCAATGCAATCGAAGGTTGCACCCTCGACGCCTGCTCCCTAATCTTTGTTAAAATCGCAGGCATTTTCACAAAATTCTTCTTTTATATAACTGTGATGATCATTGATGCTTATCGTTAAGAGATCTTTTGACTTAAAATATAAATCACAGTGAAATATGATTGTTGGTTTGATTCAGCTCATTATTGTGGATCTTCTTCGTCCATTGTCCTGTAACAAAGAAAATAAGGAGTTAAAATATGTGGTAGTCGTTACCAGCGTGCGTGTATGACCAGATGTATGAATGTGGACGAGGCAAAAGGAATATGCAGGGATCGTAGCAGGCGTTCCGTGTTCCTTCGTTGTTGACTAAGCTAAGTGCTATTGAGCTTTTTCCAATAGAAATTTCTCAATAGCAGCCACGGAGTATGGATTCGTCTGTGCCCATTGACGGCTCAACAGGCTCGCCCCCTATTAGATTATTCTAAGGCACGGAGGTAAATCTACAAAAGCACGGTTTAACCTGAAGATTGACCCGATCGGTTTTTTTATTTACCCAAGAGCTACTCAAAAGGCTTTTGATTTTGAAACTACAACTCCTAAAAGGTGATTTTGAAAACACCCTTTCCTCAGCATTGGATAGTCAAAAGTTGAAGAATAAGAAAAGGTACAACGTGAATCAAAGTAATCAAACTCAGGTTCTCAAGATTTAGGTATTCTCCACCTGTGTTAGAATTAATTGATAATCTCCATCTAAACTTTATGGGGTGTTTTTACATGTGTAACACATGTATGTTAGTTCATTAGCATTTACGGGTTGGTAAAAGATCATTTTATTGAGGCAATTAAGCTTGTTTAAGTACGTCGTTTTAATTAGCAATGGACTTGTTCTATGTTTCGTCTATTTATAGCTCACACCGACGCGAAAATCTAAAAAAAATGCGTTTAAGCAAATTAAAAATATCTTGCTCATATTTATTTTTAAGTGCATGAGAAAATAATGTACTTAATTAAGATCTAGCCGACATTTACATACAATGCAAAGACCGTATTTATTTATAATAAACAGTAACCTCTGGAAAAGCGCCACTTAGCGCAATTAAAATAGCAGTCATTAAGGTACTATAAGTCGAGCTCCACGATAACTGACAAATGCTTGCACTGACTGGACGGGTCCACTCAAATCTGTGTGGTGCTTTATTCAAAAGACCATCTCAGACACTAATCTGCATGATCTTCATGTATTTTATTATTATTTTCATATTGTGAATGTGAGGACCGTGTGGGTTTTTATTTAATTTTAACGATTGTTTGGCAGTTTGAGTATTTTAAGCGACCCACCCAAATGTCCTTTCTTTGGTATTGTTCGTCGTGACGTTGAGCTCCTTGAGTTATAAGTCGAGCTCCACGATAACTGACAAAAGCTTGCACTGACTGGACGGGTCCACTCAAATCTGTGTGGTGCTTTCTTCAAAAGACCATCTCAAACACTAATCTGCATAGTCTTCATGTGTGTATTATACCAAGATTATGTTTGTACCTTGAACATATTGTAAACCCAAACGATTTTAAAAGAGTGTCCATGAAGTTTCTTGCCATTCTTCTCATGAGACCAACGCTTTGGAATTGGCAACTACAGTACACTCACGAGTTATTATGCCTTGTGACTGGGACTGTAGCTTAGTTTATTTAGCTTCAGTAGTTCAGTAGTTTACTGCCGCACTCGGAGAGCTTCAGTGGTTGCTTGGGCCGTCGCTTGGTAAGGGTTTTTGGCAGTTTTGTCATACAAAACTATGTCAGGCCTTTGCTGGGTGGCGGCTTGAGCAATCGTTGGATATCTCTGAGTGCCGCAGTTAGTTTAATTCGACTATTCAAAAGTGCCTGTTACTGGCCTACTTGAAATAAATATTTTTGACTTTGACTTTGACTTTGACTTTACTAAGAAGACGATGGATTTGGAGACAAATGACTGCTGAAATGAATGGATTTTTTTCGGAATGGCTTTTCGCAGTTCAGCTAAGGTTGTCGACTGCTTAACCGGAATATTCTGTGCCTCGAGTGTAAGGCCTCACGCCAGGGCAGAAAATAAGTTACAAACTAAGCGACTAAACGCTGAGGGCACCGCAGGGCCTCGGCTTAGGGCGTCGCTACCGCGCTGGGGGAGGACAGCATGGGGATTTGCTGGATCTGAATGGAATCATTATTTAAGGCTAAAACTACAGGCTCAGCCACGCGAGCTGGCTCGAGAGAAGGTCGTGGAAAACGGTGCCTTGATTGACGCGTTGTTTATATGGTTCTGTAGCCAAAGGGCCAGCCACTATTACTAAGGCTGGACACTATTACTAAGGTAAAGCCTTAGTAATAGGCTTTAATGTCCCTCCCTCTGTCACAGGGTAGTATATTTTATTGTAGGTAGACACTTTCACAGAGTTACAATGTGTAGCGGTAGTTTTACCTAATTGATACAAAATATAACTGACATTTGACCCGGCGAGCGAAACATTCCATAACACAGTTTTAATTGTTTCTAATTATGGTGATCATTAGATTTAATTTATGTACCTACACGTGTTACAGTTGTTACAAACACGTGTAAATAACATAGAGGAAGAGAAATCGTTTGTGTCACCTGATTAGTAAGGTTAAGGTTTAATTTGCTAAGCTAAAGTAACTTTATTGTAAAACTAAGACAAATAAGATTTTTTTTGTTTTCTTTTCAAAGTTATTATCTACAATTATCTTCAATAATAAATATTTATTACCTAATTAAGTAATAATATAATTATCATCATTCCAATTAGGATAAAAGCAACCCTTATCATAATTTTTGGGGGAAAAATATTTTTTAAAACCGTAGGTACAGTTTTCTTACCAAACACAATACCTAGGTACTTTTTTCATTGAGCTTTCTTGTCAAAAATATTAAACTATTTAACCTAAAATGTTAATGTATTTTGATTATAATTCCGTTACTTAATACATGCGTATTACGGCCGCAAAACATATTTTAATGAACATTCAACAAGACACTGACCAGCTAATTGCAAAAAAACCCTTATTTGGTTTTATACCCTGGCCTACCTTACACATTGATTTGCTAAGCTAAGGCCCAGATTCAGAGACCACACTTTAACTTTACTACACTTTTCTTTTGTAGGAAATTAGTTTAACACGAAGGACTACATTATTTAAACGCATAATAATGCAAAGTTTACTTTGAGGCCAAAGTCATGATTATCGACTACTTCGCCTTTACTAAGTAAAGAACAGCTTGAAGTAGATCTTTCCATCAAAGTAAAGTCAAAGTGTGGTCTCTGAATCTGGGCCTAAGAGTCAAAGTAAAGTCAGTCATCATTACATCACAGGACGCTTTACTGAGTCAAACTACAGATAAACTAGTTAAATCATATTACAATACCACAATAAATACAACAGAAAGTGAACGGCCATTCTATGAATGCACACAAAGGGCCATGCTCACGCTCAGGTCTATGCAATTGAAGCTAAACGAGTGCAATTCAGCGCATACAAAAAGAATCCTGGGTGTTGGGAAATATTGCAGACGTTACGTTGCATGCTGAGATAAATTCGGATTTGAAAGAGTTTCCATGGAGTTTCTTGCTTATTCTTCTCGCTTTGGAATGGGCAATTACAGTACCTTCACAAGTTATTATGCCTTGTGACTACGACTGTAGCACGTAGCTTCGCTGTCTTTGTTTTTCTGACATTGCAAAATGGTCTAATTGGAATTCATTATTTAATACACATTCTGTGAAAAATTTCAACTGTGTACCTATTACGGATCTTGAGATACAGTCCGCTGGCAGAGACAGAGCGTCTCGTTAGATATTAAAAAGATTGCGATGACTGGACAGAACACTGTTTCTTCAAGTGATATCTCAAAATACATTTAGATAATCTAGCTACATTTTCGCAGAACAAATAAAAATGATAATTATCTTAAAAGCGTCGTTTCGAAGATTCTAGCAGTATTCTTTATTTATTTTGTGTTATGTAAAGGACATTTTTGTTTCACCTTAAATTATATTTTACTTTGAACTTGAAACAAAGTCAAAGCAAATTATGTTACAAAGAAAAACGAAAAACAAGCACATTTTAAATTAAATAAAAGTTGGAAGCAGGCAAAATTCAAATGGGAATTTTAATTTAAAATAAAAGAATGGTCTTACTCTTCAGTTATTTTATCGCGGCCGTCGTTTTCGTTTTCTGTTTTGCTTATTTTTGTTACAAGTACAATAATGTGAAAGATACATAACAAACAAGTAACATGGGGCAAGGGCAAACAGGTGTTAATAATGTGAAAGATAATATATCGCACTTTTCATTTATAACATTTAAGTTTATTATGTTTTTGTAATCAGAATGAAAGAGACGCTATGAGTCCAAGACGTCTATCAGGGGAGAATGGATGAAAAAAGGTGTTTAGTAGAGTGGAACGAGGGCAGGAAGATGAATCGCGAATACGAAACCCTTTATTTTTACCCACGACGGAACGGAGACGGTATATGCGTTTGGGGTGAGAGGTTGTTTGTTTGTTTGTTTTTACCCACGACGGAACGGAGACGGTATATGCGTTTGGGGTGAGAGGTTGTTTGTTTGTGTGTTTGTTTGTTTGTTTGTGTGTTTGTGCAAATACATGTTGCCATTTTTCTCCAAAACTACAAGTCCGATTTTGATGCAGTTTTCAGTTATGGGTTTGGGTTTGATTGGTGCATGTTCTTAGATAGATGTTACGGTGACAACTCACCAGGGGGCGCTGCAGCAAACATTTTTTGTGCAAATCAAAGTTGCCAGTTTTCTCCAAAACTACAAGTTCGATTTTGATTCAGTTTTCAGTTATGGGTTAAGGTTTGATTGGTGCATGTTCTTAGATAAAAAAAAATAAAAATAAAAGTAAAATGTTTAAAAAAAATTTAAAATAAAAAGTAAAATTAAAAATTTTGAAAAAACCCACGACTGTTAAAAATTAATTGAAAAAAGGATAAAATAACATAAAACACCCACCTTAAAAAAACCCAAGAATGTCCGTCGGGAGCTGAACATTGCAAAACTAGTTCATTTAATGTCAGCCCAAACGGTTCATCGAAGGAACAAAGAAACGGGACATAGATACATGCAGGTCAAACACATAACCCTCGTTTTGCGGTTCGCTGCAGTCGGCCACCTCAAACAATTCAAAAAGAATATTCTAGAACCTAAAACGAGTGGATTTGGTAAGGACATGGTCACATTAGATCACTCTTTACAAAATGAAGAACAGACCAACAAAACAAAAAAAAACAAGGTGAACTAAAATCTTGATAGATACTTGACCTTACAAAAGGTAACGAACGACATCAATGACGTAGGTACGATCGAAGACAGTTCCGCCTGATCATTTAAAACATTTTTCGCCTAAATCGTGCCGAGGCGCTGCCACGGGCTAGCGAGCGATTCTATTTCTTGAGTGCAAGCAAAAATGAGCTTAGTGGTGATCAGGCGCATAAGACCGCCATAGTACATAGGTACAATATTACACAATTTGGAGTCAACAAACTTATAAAATAATTATATCATTAGCGATCAAGAAGGAGAACTAGTAAATTGTTTATGGTATTAAGGTGCAAAATATTTAACAAAAAAAAAAAAAACTATTATCAGACTGGAACAGTCGCACAGTAGGTCAAAAGACTTTTTTCACGCAGAGAAGGCCAAAGGAAGGGAAACAAATAATAATGGTGCAATAGACATTTCGCCAGGTATATTTAAGTCCCATGTAATATAGGACGAGCATACTGCCATCATCATCATCAGCCTATAATGTTCCCACTGCAGGGACTCAGGCCTCCTCTCTAGGAGAGGGATGGGCTATAATCCACCACGCGGGCCCAGTGCGGATTGGCGGATGTCACATGTCTTTGAATTTTTTGGTTCTAAGACATGCCGGTTTCCTCACGATGTTTTCCTTCGCCGTTTTGAGAGCAGCCGTACTGCCATCAACGGGGCAAAAATTCAGGCAGTGACTGCTACTGATAAATTCCCGTTGAAAAACCCCAATAACATTACCCGATCCTAGAATCCAACCAAGCAGTTATTGACAAGTCTAAACCCATCTTTATAGATCAGAATGTCCAGTTAACACCGCTCTATCGCCTAAACGCTACGTAATAGATTACCCAGATGAACGTTACCTAACCGACCATCAACGACCTCTTATGTCATCTGGTTGCAATGTTGTGGCATTGCTGGGTTAAGTAACTCCTTGTAGACTTGTAGTGGCTGCTTTGTACTAGGTACTGTAGGCCGATACCAACATATAGTTTTGGAAAGACAGGCAGATGATACACATTTTTGCAGGGTACATCATCATCATCATCATTTCAGCCGAAAGACGTCCACTGCTGGACATAGGCCTCCCCTAAGTGTCGCTAAGTGATGCAGGGTACGTTTTCGTTGAATTATGACCAGGCAAAATTCAAAATTAAGGTCTAGATGTCAACCCGTCGGGGCTGTGGATTATCGAAAGGATAACGCGGCTCCGACACAAGGGCGAAGAAGGAACATGGGTTTGGTTTTTAGTCAGTAGAAGTCTGACACTCCTCTTCGCTCTGATCAAGAGCCGGGGGGGGGGGAGGTATTTCGATGATTTTTCATCTCATGAGTCATGAAACACTTTCTTTTTTTGCCATATCATTCTTAACACAGTCTATCCATCGTTTCTTTGTTTTTCCTCTCGAGGGCAAAAGCTAGTATTCAATAAAAATTTAGTGCTAGTCTAAACTCATCCTAACAGTACAAATTCCGTAGACTGTTGCCCGTTTTTGCCCAACGCAGGTAAAGCTGTAAGTGACAATAGTATTGATCCGTCTGGCTCGCGATACAGGATGTTGCAATCAAATGTTTCAACACTAATATATAAAATAATGAAGGTTTGTCACTGATCACTGATATTACTAACAATAAATATCATAGGTACTTCAATAACAAACTTTTGTGAAAAATACATTTGATTGTTACTAACCCAATGGATCTTAGTTGTCTTAATAAATAAATGATTATATTATTTGATTACTTATGTTCTTATTGAAGTTTTACGGAAACGTTTTGCAATTGTAAATTGTATTATGTGTCTGGGCAATAAATCATAATATTATTTGTAAAATAAAATGTACAATTTCAATGTCATTTCAAACGCCACCATTTAACAAATTATAAGAAATAATATCAGTAAACAAATAAATCAAGTATACAAATAAATAATTATTGAAGTGTCTGTTTTACATAAATATAATGCTAGGTACCATGCATTATATTTAAGACTAGCTTTTGCCAGAGGCTTCGCCCGCGTGAAAATGTCGATTTTCCATACAAACTTTCATCCCCTATATTTGACTCCTTTGAAATCAAATCAAATCAATTTATTTCTTTGCAAACATGGGTAATGTACATAGATGTTATTTTTTTATAATAAAGTTCTCCATATTTTACCTTCACATAGGCATGCAAATATTAGGTTTACAAGTATATAGTATTGGAAATAAGTGGCATGGCAATGGAATTACATACAATAAAAATATAAAAATGTCAATTTGGCCAAAGTAAAACAGAATTAAAATATTATCAATAATGTCACGGAAACGGATATAAATATGCCAATGAAACAATAGGTAAGTAATTCAATGAGTCAGTAGTCAGTTAAATACAAAAAAATAATAATTAAGTAAGTAGACAATGTCAATCTGGTCACAGTAATAAAAATTTAAAATATTTCATGTCAAATGGAATAAAATGTGCCAACTAGAATACAATAATTATGTCAATTAGAGTAAGTACTAAAGATTTATAAATCAGTCAACAACAGTGGCGTAACCGTAAGTTTATCAAACAGTCAGTCAACATCAAACCACATCAGTAAAATCTTTTTCAGCTAGAAATTCTGAGACACTATAATAAGTTTTTTCCAAAAGAAAATTATTAAGATGCCGCTTGAATGCCTTACTGTCCAGCTCCTTCCAAGATTTAGGTATTTTATTTATTAAATATAGTCGGCGCCATACAGACGATACTTTTGCGCATGAGTGCCGTTTTTGCAGGATAAACTCTCAGAATTGTCATATCCCGTCTGTTACGCGGTACCACGTCCTGTAGACGCGGAAACAAATTGGGGTTTGTTTTAACAAACATTGCGACTTCGAGTATATACAAACAAGGGAGAGTCAATAGATTGTACCTTTTAAAATATGGCTTACATGTATCGATCGGTTTTAGCCCAAACATAGATCTAATGCATCTCTTATTCCTTGTCTACATTATAAAAGGAACCTCTGTGCAAAATTTCAGCTTTCCAGGTCCAAGGGTTTGGGCTGGGCGTTGATGAGTCAGTCAGTCAATCAGTCAATCAGCCAGTCAGGACTTCTCTTTTTATTTATATAGATAGAAGATAGATGATTCATTAATTTTAAACCACCTATTTAAATGACATTTTTGATCTCCTTAATTTTTTTGTTCCTACAAAATGTTAGATTCTTGATTTTGGTGTATTTCGACAATGACATTCAATCGAAAATTAAGTTTGGGAAATGCGTAATCGATGTCTTAATTGATGTACACATTTGTATTCACTTCCGTGTCCTCTAGGCGATAAAATGAATTTATTTACATTAGGCACAAAAGCATAATTAAAAATATTTCATTATTTTTGTTCATCAGTGGCTCATTGTCTCTACCTACATAATATCTTTATTATAATTAATTAAAAACATTCCTGAGTTATTTTTGTCATTAACTTTAAGTTTTGTAAGTTAAAAAGATAACATAATATAATATAATCTTTATTATAATTAATTAAAAACATTCGTGAGCGTTTTTTTGTCATTTACTTTAAGTTTTGTAAGTTACAAAGATTATTCCCATAATATTTAGTCAAATACAAGTTTACGTTGAAAAGTTAACTAATTATATTATACAATCCGCACGTTTTTGATTAATTAAATTTAATGTCAAAATGGCACGTTTCGCGTTCTGTGACCTTCCTAAAAACCGCAAGTTAATTTATGAACTGATCTAGAGTCAAGATTTTTATTTACGATCATTATCTAACGAGCGTAAATCAGGATCAAATAAATGATATTTTAAATAGATACACATACTTGAACGTTACCATTACCTTTCGGTAGTAAATTAACCTGTTATAAGAACCAACTTGCACATTATTAACATGCATTCAAACAGATCTAAGTTTCCAACACGTTTCGCGAAACAATGCCTTAAGACATCATTGTTTATAAAATACCACAAGTCCTAAGCACGCTCCTTGCGGTACTCCTCACGTGTGTACTCTACTCGGCAATGCAACCTTGACCCTGACGTGACTCAGATACGCTACAGACAATACTTGGCACCGACCTCTGCCACCAATAAGGATTTAAATAGGAAAAACAATGATATAATCAAGAGGACACAATGTTAACTTGTGATAAACACTGTCAAAGGCCTTTGTTAGATCTAAGTAATTATTCATATCGAGATTATTCTTAATTATTTCTTTGGAATCTTCCTTATGGAGCATTTAAAAAATGTGACTGTTTTGCATTGGTCTGCAATCTCCTGACCTCATTGATATAATAAAACCTATTGAGTATTTTGAATAATGAGAAACAATTTAAACAAGTAGGTTATTTGCATTTCAAATGGTAAAATTAACTCCGTTTTTATGACCAATTGTGTAGTATTTATTATTCGGTAAATCAGAATTCTTATTATGCTACTAAATCAATTATCAACACAACTGGGGACGACTATTTTTTTTAAATACTATCTTTTCCCCGCGGTTCGCTCGCGTTTTGGTCGGAAATTATCTTACGGGAACGTTTTAAATAGCCTATGACACTCGGGCCTAATAAAGCTTAGTATTGTTGAAAGAATTTTTTAAATCAGTTCCGTGATCCAGAGATCCCTACAACCTCAAAAACTATATCTTTATCATTATTATCTTAAATATAAAATTTTAAATACTTTCCTTTTTAATAATATTAAAAATATATACTAGAACTAAGAACCTAAAACTAAAAACCATAGTAACTAAAATATATTATTAAAAGGAGTCCCTTTAGGCAAGGTTCCGAAGATACTGGCAGCGTTCCCCCTTTGAATAGCTAAACTAATTCTTTGTCCGAGGTAGCTGCCAGCTCTTCGGTCTCCTGTGACGTCGACCAACCTTTTCGAAATTTCCTTAAAAAGGCTTTTAGCGGTAGGACCCCACGGAAAAAGTGTCTCGACACCGAAAGGGACAAAATAATATTCGGAGCCTAGACCCCTGTATTTTGATAATTTGCCTTTTTCAGCCGCTTCACAAGCCGCACCAGCTCTGATGCTGGTTCCAAGTAGATGGGAAGGGGCCAGCGTGTCTGAACAGGTTGCGTCCCATACCAGCACCCGGCCCATCCTCCATGGAATCAAACTCATAATAATAATTAACCTAGCCGGGTCAACAACATTCTTAACGTGTGACAGTTATGTATGTCTTATTATTTTAGTTACTTTTACACAATATTTATTTGTGACACTGTTGCAAATTAAGCCATTTTAATAATGAGTTAGTAAACATTACAAAGTCAATGAGCAATTATACCGTATGCAAATTATATGAACTTAACACTAACAAAATACCTATTATTATAATTGATACAATAATTTATTCATAGCTAATTTAGCTGCCTATTTAACTAATCACGATTGACGTATAGGTTATTATTGTTGATGTCTTTGTTCTTATTACTATTTACAATGGTAGCAAGCCAATTTCGTGTAAACTGTAGCATATTTACTATATTTAAGATTTGTATCCATATAAGCCACTACTACGCTTTGTACGGTTAATTAACCAAATAAATAAATACTCGCAACCGGCGTGCGAGTATGCCCAGGGGCCGTATTTTTGAATCAATAGAATTCCAAATCGTGTACGAAATCGCAGAATTCATCACGTCATTTCCGTCAATTTCTACTGGTAGAATATCGGAAACGAGTGGGTCGGACCACTCGTTGCAAAATTCACGGGTATGAATATTCAAACATAGCGATTTCGTACGGATTCGCATACGAATTCTGCGATTTCGTACACGACTTGGAATTCTATTGATTTAAAAATAAGGCCCCTGATGTATGAACGTAGACGAGGCAAAAGTACGTAAGGATTTGGTCACACATATCTGCAGCTTCCTTATCACAAAGTCAAAGTATCTCTAATGAATTATATCGACCTATTCGCGTTCACAAGAAACAATATATCAAGCTGTACCAGCATAAATTGTCTTGTCATTGTACGGAAATATTATCCGATGCTAGGTCAGAGAATTCTGGTAATGTATAACTTGTTATTTCGTCTTGTATACTGCTTAGCATCTAAAAGGAAACTACATAGACATTCGTCCTTCTTCGCAAGCAATGTGTTACGGGTAAATTCCGATGATTTTTTTGTTTCGTTTTCCTTTGAACTATGTTTATTGGAGTTTATTATGGTTTCTTGTTGTTGGGTATCATTAAATCAAATCACCATTAATATAAAAGACTAGCTTTTGCCAGCGGCTTCGCCCGCGTGAAAATGACGATTATTCAAACAAACTTTCATCCCTTATTTAGCCCTTAGGGGTTGAATTTCGAAAAATCCTTCCTTATTCCTTGTCTACATTATAAAGGGAACCTCTGTGCAAAATTTCAGCTTTCTAGGTCCAAGGGTTTGAGTTGGGCGTTGATGAGTCAGTCAGTCAGTCAATCAGGACTTCTCTTTTTATTTATATAAATGATAAAGCAAAAGGATACACGTTCTAAACGCATGTTTTGAAGATCAAAGTCTCTAGACTTATCATAAATCACGCCTGTAATTCCCGAAGGGTTAGACAGTGGCATACATAATAGGGTACACACCGCCATTTATGATTTAGTCCTACGTCATGAAAAACCCAAAAACACTGCATTAATCGAAACCAGCACCTCATGCTCACGAGGCAGTCCCAACAAAATAAAATCCTAACAAATTAATCACATAAACGTGATTTTTAACGTAAAGAATATTTAAAAACTTAGATAAGATTATAAACGACGTCATAATATGATTAATTCCATTGATCACGAATTATACGGTAACCGAGGAAAAACCGGTTACTTAATGACAAATCAGTGATTAGACAAAACCACCTGGTATTTACTTCTTGCAATCTTTGATAAATTCTACCATTATCAACTTTTCGTGACTAAAGTATGTAAGATTTGGAATTCCTTTTGTAACTAATAGATAAGGAAATTTTCCGGAAAAATATGAATTAACGATATTTAAATGGCGACGTTGAGGCGTTTGTAAGAGCATAGCATGTCCACTGCTGGGACTCAGGTCTCCCCTCTATGAGAGGGAATGGGTTGGTAGATGTCACATGTCTTCGTCATGCCAGTTTCATCACGATGTTTCCCTTCACCGTTTTGAGAGCAGTGGTGATGACTTGCTTACCTGTTCGAAACCACTGCTCTCTTGTTTTTAAGATATTGGCCTGAAACCCCGCACATAGAGACTGTTGCTTCAAACAATTAACTTATGTACGCGTTGGTACGAGATTTATAAGGGACATAAAAACTCACTCACGTAATCCTGCATCGATTACGTCAATACCGAAATATATGGGATTGACATAGGTCAGAAAGACATCATAGGTTTTTCTAACGTTTATTTAAAGCTGTATGATTTTTTTGTTCAGCAATCTTCTTTACTAGGCTGAGTTGATTGATTATAATTACGTAGTAACGTATTTTTTTAAAACCCAATATAAAGGTTTATTATTTATGACCTCAAAATTGCTTTCAAACAAGTTCTCCTAACACTTATTGGTTTTTTTTTGTGTACCGACAAAAAAATAACAGGAAATTATTTACGCAAGTGAGAATGTTTGATAGATCATTTAACTTAAAACCCAAATTAATTATAGGTATCAATTTGAAGGTAAAATGTTAATAGTAGAAAAGTACTGGTTATTGAAACAACGTAAGCATAGCAACACAACAAAACAACAACATTAAATTTTTCTCATTATCTTTCGTTCATTTTATTCAATGTAATGATTCATCGTATCAATTCGTGACGTAACGTGTCGTTTCGTGTGACGTGTATCGTTAACTTCCTAACCATTTCAATATTTTTTACAACCTTCTCGAAATATGAATTTCTAATAATTAGTAAATTAGTAACAACCACCTCCTTGGTCTATTGGTCGCAAGTACGACTGTTGTGCATGAGGTCTGGCTTCGATACCCAGGCTGGGTAAAGTGTTATTGGGTTTTCCTATCAAGAATTTGTCAGTAGCAGCCACGGAGTCTGAATTTGTATCCGGTTGATGGCTATAGGCTCGCCCCTAATAACATTGGACTTAAACATACCGCTGCTAATACCCAAAAAGCAAAGTAATTACAAAATGTCATTTGTCACTTGATTTCAATGATTAATGTAGTCATGAAGGTTCATTTACTTAACCTAAAACAAAGGTTCTAAAACAAATAAGTAAAAACAAACGTTTTGCCACCAAACATGCATAATTAATAATATCGTTATGAAATTACTGACGAAATATCAATCAATAATGAACTATGTGCGAGCAAATATTAGTATTGCATCTTGACAAATATCATGGAGTCGTATTGATCGCCTCCACTAGTGGAAAAGTTCATGACCATAATAGTGATAAAACGTTGATGAATAAGCCACTGGCAGTTAGACCAAAAAAAAAACATTTAAAAAGAAAATTAGCTGTCAAGCAATTCAGGAAGTGAGATGGATGAGTTCGTTCTGACAGTAATCGCCTCTTTTATTTTTATAGGAGTCATTTCAGTATGAAAGAATCATTCGTATACTTTTTACACGACCGCAAGGAAAGAGTTCTGTTTTTCGCGCCTATCTTTGTTTTTATATTTTGTCTAATGGGACGAACCCGCCACACTATTCTCAAACCACTGTAACTCCTGTGTGCCAGAATCAACAGTGGTGACCCCGCGACCATCACCAAAAAAGCAGAGACAATGAAGCTCAACGAACTTCTAGGACGTACTTCCCTCGTAGCAACAGTAACGAATATAAGTTTTGTATGTATACGAATCAATGCGTATAATGTTTCGCACTATATTGAATACATAATTAATCATGTCATTGTCTGGCATATTAACTATGTTCTTTTTTATCTTTGTGTCATGCAAACGTGCTGGATTGGTTCATTAATTGTCTTCAGAAGAAGAAGTATGTTTTTCAAATAAGGGTTTATTTGCTTTGCATAATTTTAGCCTCTGCCTCTATAATACGGACTCTTCACGATGCTCTAAACTAGAATAACGACCACAGGAATCTCATTCAAAACAAAACATCATCAGCATCTACGTCACTAAATTATAAAACTTCTAAAACGCAATCAACAAAACGGCATAATTTCCAAGGTGAGATCGAATAAGCTCAGTGATCATTCTGATCCTACAGCAAAGCAAGCCGCAGCCACCTTGACCGCGCCACAGTTTGCTACTTACAGCAAAGCAATTATGGACTACAGTTAACTTGAAACAGTTCGTACTGTGTACCGCTTTCTAATGCATGCAAGATAAGAAAGTTGGCAAATTACTTGATTGAGATAAGTGAAAGAATGATATATGAACAGACAGCCTTGTCTTGTGGTCGCAATCGCGGATGTTGAGCGTGAGATCCTGGGTTTGATTTACTCGATTATGGGCACAAATCCAGACTCCGTGGCTGCTACTGAGGAATCCCCGATGGAGAAACTTAATAACACTTTTCCCAACCATGGGAATCAAATACAGGACAAAGCAGTCGCGCTTGCGACCACCAGGCCAACGAAGAATTCGATAATAAAGGGAATCCATATAAACCATCTTTGACGCCATGAAGCTACCAAAACAGGAAACTAATAATAAATCAATGACCTTTATCTCTTTGATCTAGCAGTAATCTGTCACACCTCAGCTAGGAAACAAAAACCTACAAACATATTTTAATAAATTCGCATATTATATATCTGTTTTTACATAATATTAAGTTGGCCATGCTTTGATCACGTGATCTTGTGAGGTGTGCGTCAGATGAGATCGGAGTGACGCGGTTGCCGGAGGAGGTCGAGAAACTTCTTTGATTTTTTTAACAATCTTTTGGCCTAAGTTTTACTGTTAATCTATTGAACTCTAAATCTCTGTTCACACTGTCTCTTTGATTCATCTTCCTCTCTTCTTTACCTATTACAGCTGAATGTAAGAACCGCACTTCTTTAGTGCAAATTTTGGCCATCCCTGCTAATCTGTCCAAAAATATTCCAAGTCGACACAGCTTTCAAGAATTGCTTTAAAGAGCCTGTCTTTAAACATACCCGATCTACTAAATGCAAACGAAGCAAAACAAGTATTCTAAGGCTAACTGGAGCCTTAGATACTGTTCTTGTGCTGCCAATTCGATCCCTTCCTTCAATTTAAATATCACCTCCCTTTGGCAACTTCTAACACACAGCTAACACACAGATAGACTTATTAAGAATCTATTGTCGTGGTTAGTAACAATGTATAATTAATGTATCGGATAACTAAATCTAAGCACGTAAAATGAATGGTATCGGAATAGCCGCCATTTGACATTTGCCAGACGTCACACTCAATTCTGATCAGAGGAGTTAGATGACGGGTGTTACATGACAAGAATCATCATCATCTGACTAGCCTTTTCTCCAGTCTAACCGGATGAAGCTGAATACCAGTATTTGTCATTGAACAACTGTCTATCTGACCTACATAATCCAGTTAGTACTGGGTAAAAAGCATTTAAGGATTGTTATTAACCTTTTTACGAAGAGCCTACGGCCTACGCTAAAGATCAAAATTTGAGAATATTAAGTAGTTCGGAAGAAATGTTTTCCCGCTCGAATATAAGGCAAATACCAGTTCAAGTTGTTCACATTTATTGCTAGTAAATAATAACATGTTTAACTACTTATTTGCAGATTAATTATGAGGATATCATAGGCGTTTTAATGAGAAGCTAGTTTAACCTGAGCGGAACAAAAAAAATGCCTTAAAACCAGAATTATCATAATTATATTTATTATATGTTTTATTATACGTCTATTGCCTCACGTCTACCACTAAATATTCTAGTAAAAATAATGATCGTCCTCAAAAACTTGTTATTTTCAAGTAGGCCTATTGAAAAAAAAAACAAAATTGTTAATATTAATGGCAAGTAGGCGAAACTCGTGTTTGGCGTTAAAACGACCGGTTTTAATAACCTGCATTACTGGTATACTTACATAATATTACGTCATATTAATATGTCATTGTGATTTTTTATACGTTTTTTTTTTGCACGCTGAAAACACGCGTGACCTTCTGTAGGCATAGCATGAACGCACAGAGTAAATGTAGCATAAATTCCGGTAAATTCGGACGAAATTTTACAATAGGTACAAGTTGGTAGCCGAATGCTCGCAGCAGCAGCAGACGACATGTCGTCGCTTCATGTCGTCACGACACGTCGTTGCGTCATGTCGTTTCACTAAAGGGCATAATTATCTCCTGTTTTTTCTGTTATCTATATATGGGCACTACTGATCTGCGGTCGAACGACACTACCGTCTGCCGCTCGACGACGCGTCGCTAGCTTCATGTCGCTAACTACGGAGAGAATTTCATAGAAATACGTAGAAACCAGTAGTGTCGCTACGACACGTCGTCTGCTGCTGCTGCGAGTCGGCTACCAACTTGTACCTTTATTACTTTATATTTGCAGGGAAGCTTACAAATGGGGTCCCGTCAGTTACCCTCCGGGTAAGGAAACCCTAATATACGTTCGAATTCTTGTTGGGTCAACGTCGTCCGTTCTGTAAGGGCCTCTGAAAGAATTTAGCCTCTGGCAGTAAATAGACAAATCATGATAAATTGCTTTACCTTAGAGTGTAACCTATTTCTTTTGAAACGTATTTATGTAAATGATGGAAAATAAGCCTTTGTCATGCCATAATAGGTAGTATTATAGTATAATGTAGAGTTTAGTGCAATTTGTTCTTGTCATCCGGTAATCATTTGCATAAGTCGTCGCAAATTGTACGTTTACGGTTGTTAGTCATAACTTTAATATTGGCTATATTTCATACATATTTGCATCTTTTTATGGAATTGGCAAAAACAAGGTCAATATAAGGCCAAGTCAGAGGTCCATCCACCCCGTCGGGGCTGTGGATTATCGAAAGGATAACGCGGCTCCGACACAAGGGCGAAGAAGGAACATGGGTTTGGTTTTTAGTCAGTAGAAGTCTGACACTCCCCTTCGCTCTGCCCAAAAGCGGAGGGGGGGGGGGGGTTATTCGATGATTTTCCACCCACCAAAAAGAGGTCCATCCATGGGCGGCATTAAGACTCTGAAACCAGGTTACTCCATAACCACAAGAGAAAGAAGAAGACTAGCCATTTATTTCCCACTGTTGGGCCATCCTCTTTCCGCTCATCAATTAACAGTGCTGGGGGTATGGCCACTTTAGTAGATCATAATAAGATCATAATTATTAATTGCGCTAAAATTCATGAAATGGTCACAGACGCAGTTACTATTATTCGTCATTTTACGAATTTTTGGACCCTCTGTTTTTGGCCAATCTAGGTAAGAGTCAAATATGTCCAGTAATATCCGCCAAGACCAAGATGAAGTTCAAAGAAAAGATGTCTGGATGATGGATTAATTATCTGAGAAAAAATTAAAGAGAAAGGAGCAAATGATGCCATGACGTCTGACAGCGCAGAATGAAAGAAGAAAACGTGATGCGCCAACACCAAATAGAATGGGACAAGGTTAGGAAATAGGAATATGACGATGATCAATCTCTACCTGGACCGAATATTAAGGAAAAAAAACTTTTTAACAAAAAATGAAACCGACTTAAAAAAAAAAGCCAAAAAAAAATCAGTTTCTGAAGTCGGTGACTTTTGTTTGTTTGATTTCATTTTTTTGCCACCGACTTCAGAAACTGATTAATTTTTGGCTTTTTTTTTAAATCGGTTTAATTTTTTGTTAAAAAGTTTTTATTTTTCACTTTTTAGTGGTTCACAATATGTTCATGTGGACAATGTAGATGTAGTTTTTTTTTAGTTTTGTTGATTTTTCAAAAACCGCTTGTCCGGAACAAACATCCGAATTGAGAACCTCTTTCTTTTTTTTAGAAGTCGGTTAAAAACAAAGCAATGACGAATGAGACGCTTACCAAACCTTTGGGCAGTAAAAACAAGAATGAGTCACAGATATGCTTCAACTTTTACTTTATTTTTTATTAAACTGGGTTACTTACTGCTCTAAATGTCCTACATTAATAACTGGTTCTTGAAACCTATTTTTATATTATGTAGGTTTGCAGTTGTCTGAGGGCTATATAAGTATATAGTTCCTTTTCAGAGGGCATTTAAGAGCTCTATACAGGGTTACCAAAAATATATTCGGCAATACTTCACAATCGTTTTGACAATCACTATTCATAAAAAATTATAATAAAAACAACTGAGGAGGCTCTCGTTAGGCTACTGGATCAAAGGCTTGTTAAAGAGAGCGGTACTCCTGGATGGACACGGTACGTATTGTTAGGAGGTTCCTTTCTCTGGAGCCCTGACCGCCGCGCGCCGATAGCTTGGACCCTGTTCCCGATATCGGTGGGCTACTACATTTTTTTTGTATTTTTTATATTTTAAAAAATATAAATAATATATAAATATAAAAAAAAATTAATAAACGAAAAATAACTTCCATACATTTTGACCGTCTACCGTCGGTATACGTGGTCACTATGTTATGTGGTAACCATTTGTGCGTAAGCGTCCCTTCCACACTGTATAACAAAATGTAGAGAGTACGTGATCACGGCTCCTATCAAACAAAATTTAATGTCATAAATTAATCATTTGTCAATCTCACGCTAACGTCTGACATCTCATTAATATTAATGAGTTAATGATCCTGTGATTTTGTTGGCAATATATGGTAATGGACAATTGGACACGTCAATGTCGCCGATTTTGTTTTTACACTAGGTTTTAATTCGTAACTTTTGTGTACTTGAAATGTGCTTAGAATAGGGTAGTCGACAAAAAAAAACTAATTAGTCCGTCAGATAGATTTCCAAAAAATATTGAACACGTATTTTTTCTTTTTTCACGTAAACAAAAAATGAAGACGATACAGTGCTTCGAAAAGTCGTGAAACGTCACAGCTTGGTCCAATTTTACCTAACTATGACGTCAAACGCCCCCTCTCCATGGTCTTTGACAAGCTTTATTTTCGTCAATTTTTATTAATTTGATAAAACAAAAAACACGTATCCAATATTTTTCAATAATCTGACTGACGGACTAAACAGAATCATATTTTTTTTAGTCGGTCGACTACCCTATTGTTGAATAAGATTAAGTATCGACAAAATAAAATTGACGGAAGGTAGATGAAGTAAATGGCTACTAGATTGACAGATATATTGGCGGTGCTCAAAGTTTACTAAACAGCTCAGTCAGTTTATTTCCATTCACAAGCCTTAAACATTTATTTTAATGTTTTAGTAATATAATAACTGAGTTAATGTCAATTGTTTACTATATTATAGCTATAAAATGTAAGTAAGAAAACGTACATATTATACATTGTATAACTATCGCTTGCTTTGGTGAAGGAAAACATTGTGAGGCAACTAGCATGCCTGAAAGATTTTTCTTAGCGGTATGTAAAGTAAAGTCAAAGGCCCATACTGTAGGTAAGTTAAGACCTTTCCTGAAGAGAATATTTTTTTACAAACCAATCCGAAACTAACAGTGCGGACCAAGAATAGTAACAATAGATAGCCATAATTTATCATTTACGATACAAGTCTACTGTCGGAGTGAAAGTGTACAAAATGAACAAAAAAAATGGTGCCACGGTACCGGCACGGATTTTTTTTTATCATTTCACCGTTAAGAACATTTCGAATAAAGTTTTTTTCTTGTTCTCGTGTAACCTGAAGATTGATTCGAACAGCCGCTCGAATCAATCTTCTAGGTTTGTCTGTGGATAGGTGACCACTGAAAACGCGTAAGTATAAGGATCTTTGACAGTCGTTACAGGTGGACAGTTGCCTGAAAGTCTGACAACCAGTTTTACCAAAGTATATCGTATTAGCAGCCCAGCAGTAGGTACTACCTGGGTTGTGACTTGTGTAGGTCAGATAGGCAGTCGGTCCATGTAAAATACTGGTGTTCAGCTGCATCCAGTTAGACAAGAAGTCCATCCCACGGATTTAGAAAAAGGCAGGCCTTATAACGCGAAAAAAATAAGCAAGCCCCAAGCCCGAATTTGTTAAAACTGCGTGCAAGCGTCATTGACAAAGAAAACAATGCTATATTAAATACTTAGCAGTTTGTTGACATTTCATCAATGATGCATTCCCAACATTGTTGAGTCAGACAGAGTCAGACATAAACCAGTCACTATTATTAACTGTTAGGTACCTGAGTGTTACTTTGTTGCAAAAATGCAGGTTCAATGATACTTTAACTTTGTTCAAATTTAACTGTTTGTACTACAGCCATATATTTTGCTATCAATATTTATTTAGGGTTTGAAGGATTAGGAAACTGATTAAGTAGGTACAGTCAGCATCAGAAGTATATTAACATTACTCAAAGTTTCGAAGCTGTTTTTTTAATAAAAACTTGTTAGATATTACTCGTTACTACATGTTATTGGAGTGTAAGGACTATTTTAACGAATAATCTTCTGAAAAATTAAAAATAATAGCTAGAATCCTGTACATAAAAGAATTAAAATTCCTAAATGTTCAGCTACTTCTGATGCTGACTGTACACAAATAAGATTCGTCTCAAAGCAAAAATAGGTTCCATAAACACACTAAGTAAGTACCCAACCCAATTACACACAGTCAATCTCAGACAAAGTTCACAGTCACAGCTGGTACACAGTTACACACAATCAGTGTCAGTCACTCAATCAGTCAATCTATCGCAGACATAAACATAAGCAGCATAATCAATTTGTCAGGCTAAAAACATTGATTCGGGCTTTTCATTCATCATCATTCTCTTGCCCTTATCCCAATACATTTGGGGACGGCTTTCTTTAATAGGGGATCGGCCAAAAAAAAACTAATTAGTCCGTCAGATAGATTTCCAAAAATTATTGGACACGTATTTTTTCTTGTTTCACGTAAACTTAAAATGAAGACGATACAGTGCTTCGAAAACTCGTGTGACGTCATATGATAGTACATTTTGACGACACAAGTGACGTTTCAAGCCCCACTCCAAGATCTTTGACGCGTTTTATCTTCGTCATTTTTTATTGATTTGATAAAACAAAAAACACGTACTTGTTCAATATTTTTCGATAATCTAACTTACGGACTAAACAGAATCATATTATTTTGACCCAGTCCGATCCCCTATTGTAAGCTTTACGCAGTCCATCCTTCGCAACGTTTGTTAGGTCTTCCTCTACTCTTATGACTCGTCCGTCCACATTCATGCTCAAAACTTTTCAATACTTAATTTTCATTGTTATTGTACCTACTTCAAATACCTACCTTGTGCAACGATCATCTAATTCTAAAGTGTTGATTGAACCACAAACCAATCAATCATTCAATTCACAAGTGACCATGATATCTATAAAAAGAAACACTGCAGAATATTAAACCTATTGTTTTCTTTTAACTGTGGTTCAAAGACCGAGTTCAGTAAACTTTATACTGTTACTAACTCAAATATTATGAAATATTATGGTTATTTTTATTTTCTTATAAGCATATGTCCATATATATTAATGATTGTTGATATAGGTAGGCATATACACACAAAAGAAATATAAATGAAGTGATAAATTAGAAACTCATACTTCGGATGGCTCAATAATTAACAATGGTGGATAATGTTGACTATTTATGAGCTTTTATAACATTTAGGGCCGGTTTCACCGGTTACGGATAAAGTGTCAGATAGTTATCTGACAGATAATGCTATCAAAAATTGTAGTTTATCTGGCAGATAAGTTCCTGATAGGCTATCCGGGACTTTATCAGCAAGTGGTGAAACCGGCCCTAATAAGTTATTACTTATTAGGTACAGAGATGACAAGTCAAGAATTCAAATTATTCATCATTATAATATCTTTACAATGCTGTGATTATAAATATTAATGTTTGTACCAGGAATTTTCCAAGTTGGCACTTTCGATACATTGAGGAGACAGGTAAACTTATTGCAAACAAATATTTCAATGTCATCATCATTGTGGTTTAAGTGCAGAAAATATCTATTATTTTACTATACAGCTGTCAGGATGTCCTAACAAATAAACAAACATTGCAAGGGCCGCAAGGGCCAACGTCTTCTGGGGCTCTGGGTTGTTCGAAAGAGATACCGCGGCCTCGGACAGAAAGGGATAAGAAGGATCATGGGTGGTTTTTAGTCCGTACAAGTCTGACACTCCGTTCCACTCGGCCCAGAGCGGGAGGAGCCATTTGATGATTTCCTAACCTACCTAAGCCGCGGTATCTCTTTCGAACAACCTTCGGGGTACCTACTACATGTGTGGTGTTATTGTTTGTGTTAAAAAAATCCCCTACATCAATATTCCGGAAAGCAAAAATCACGCATTAAAATCATTAGAGATATGCAAATCAAATAAAACCAAATAAATGACCGCTGTGGCAGCCTTGCAGTTGCCTTGAAGGTTATTTCGTAACAGCTATATTAGCTTGGCTTGAGGTTTCGTAAGAGCTATTCCGAACGGAGGCTGTGCCTTATTACAACTTGATTAGACTTATAACAATAATACTTTATTATTAATTGTAGGATAGACCGGTTCGAACCCAGACAGGCGCATTACCTACTCTATGTAATTAGTACAATCACCGCTGCTCTCACAATCGTGAGGAAACTGCCATGTTTTAGAACCAAAAAAAAATCGAAGACATGTGACATCTACCAGCCCGCACTGGGCACGCCTGGTAGACCTAGCCCCTCGCTCTCCTACAGAGGAGGCCTGAGTCCACAGATTGAGTCCCTGCAAGAGGAACATTATAGGCTGATGATACTCGCAATAATACATCTAATAATAATAATTATCTTATTATGTGCTTAATCTAGAATTTTAGTATTACAATCTTTTTCTGTTTTTATTGATAATTTCACTATAATATTGAGACTGACATTAATTGTTAAATTTTTGCATGCCAAAACTCAGGCAGAATGTTATATGGCTCCACTATATTTTATAACAACTTTATTGTAATTACCTGCATTCCAAGCAAATAAATGATTTGATTTTAATTTAGATTTTTGAATACATGTATAAAATACCTAACCACTAATAAGTACCTATACGAGTAAATGAAGATATTTATAACGGAAACACCTTGTATAAAAGAATTAATTTACCTCAGAGAAACAACCAACAAAAAATTTAATTACCTACCTGTTTGTCTTTATAGTTACTGTTGATCTTAAAATTCAAAGAAAATACATTTTAAATTGAAACCACAAAGAATAATTTAGTTATGTTTGTGAACTGAATATCCTTCGCACTTCAAAATCAATAACCAAAATGCCCAATTGACTTAGTAAACAGGAAAGTAAGTACCTTCATTAAAAACAATCCAAAATAAGTACACGCGGCTACACATAAACTTATACAGGTCCAGTATAACCTGACGTCGCTTTGCATGAGCTTCCCATATAATAAGAGATCAGCTTAATTTGGTTTAGCCTAGCTTGATTGGTCGTTGAGCGTACCGTCTTAAAAAGATACTTACTAATCATTATACAAATAAATAAATCAATAATAATGTGTTGAAAAAGGTCGTTTGCGTTTAAAGAAGTCCAAGATAATATACTAAACGCCAAAAAAGTATATAAGTTTTGGACATGTCACCTCCAAAAGTTCATTGCACCTTTGTAATAATTGGTTATTATTATGGTCTCCTGGTCAGTTAAGTATATAATTATGTTTGTATGCTGCATTGCCTATATTTTGGCCAATTTAATGTTGTGTCTTAATTTTAATAGTTAACATATTTAAGTACGTTATGCTACAGTTTCTGAGTGGTCTGTCTGCAAGCCCTAACATAAAATGGATTAACTTTTTCAAAATATAATGCTCAATAGACTTTAGACTACTAGAGAGAGTCAAAGCTAGAAAAAAAAATTCCTACTAAAAATACTAATACGGAAACTAAACTAACCTTCACCTTTGTTTAAAATAATAATCTATTGAATACAAGGGCGTTGTTAAACTTTATCTCAGTGGCCCATCGCTCAGATGACCGCGATTAAGGCCTGTCCAAACTCTTAAGTTGAATTAATTTAGGAAATTATTGAACGAATAATCCAAGTGCATCAAAATCAAGAAAATTCACGAGCCTAAAGAAATCGACGTAGATTGAAAATTAAATGATTCCAAAGCTCGCACACGTTCCAACAAAATTGTTGAGTCATTCGTTTTCTAAGGTCAATTTGTTGTTTTCTTTTTTCCAAAATTAAGAATACCTATAAGTACATCAAAGTTCTATAAAACACTTAAATAAATAAAAAAGCCTTGTGTCAAATCACGTAATGGTTTGGCATAAAAATAATATTTATATAGAGATGTTAATACCGCGCGGAATCGCATAAATTATCATTTTTTTACAATGGTGTGGCGGTTTTTATTATTGTATGTTCGCTATTTATATTTACTTCTAAAATTATTCTGTTGTTATTTCACCCAGTGTTCCGCAGTGGATGTTTAACTGTGATATGACAATATTTAACTATGATAATTATAACCTAACAAAACATTTACTTATGTTTACAAGCCCTATTTATAGTTCGCACCTTACAGTGTTAATTCTATATTTTTTGTAATACCGAATAAACCATGCAAACAACACTGCCCAATGTATTTGTTTAGGACAACATTTAACATATTTAGACGTTTGACAACGATTTTTTATTGTATTTTCAACGAGCATAAACGCTAACTGTTAATGTAAAGTTCAATATTACCCTGGGAAATCGTAATCAGCCACACTACTAAAAAAAAAAAAAACCCCGACTGAAAAAACTAAAAAAGCAGAAAACAAGCACATTTTAAATTAAACAAAACTTGGAAGCAGGCGGGGTTCTATTTTATTTAGTTAATTTTTTTCATTTTATAATTTAATATTCAAATGAATTGCTGCTTCCAAGTTTTCTTTAATTTAAAATGTGCTTGTTTTCTGCTTTTTTAGTTTTTTCGGTCGGGTTTTTTGGTTTTTAACTACTTTTTTTATTTCCAACATTTTAGGTCTTTTGTGTTTGTTCTTTCGTTGGTCGCGTAAAATTATTCGCAGATGATTTAACTTTTGTGCTTGTCTATAGGATTAGGGCATTAGGCCAAATAGCCACTTTGATTTTTTTTTAAACATATTTAAGTTTTATATATTTTTGTAATCTCCTTTTAAAACTCTTTATTTTGATACCCTGCTCGATGGTATTGGAAAAAAAAAAATTTTAACTCCGCGAATCGACCCCCAAAATCCGCAACTTAACTTTGTTTTTTTTTTAATTTTAATGTAGCCTATAGCACTCGCGCCATCAAGACAAATCTAACGACGTATATTTCATTCAAATCCCTTCATCCGTTTAGGAGTTATGAGGGAACAAAGAAACGGACATACATACACGTCAAACACACCCTCCTTTTGGGCTTCGCCGCAGTCGGGTAAAAAGATAGCCACCTACTCTTATCATAACAGCAGTCTGAAGCTATTCTTGCATCCCAAATATAGATTCAATCACGATTCTCCTCAAAAATCTGGTCAAGATATTTTACTCCAATATTTTCCCCAGTTATTATTTCATTGCCATTTCTAAGATTCTCCAAGGAGGTCAAAGCAAGATGTCTAACAGTAAAGAAATGCGTGTCTGTAATAACATAACGAGTTTGTGCATAAACATAATTGGATAAACGACTGAGGGTATTGCCTACGTGACTGCCACCTGCCACACATAAGGAGTGGAAACTTCTGGAAACAATAAACTTCAAATACTTATGTAATGAAGGTTTGTTTGTGGAAGTTTCGGGGCACGTTTCATAATGTATTTCTATGAGCTTATAAGGAGACTCGGAACGGTTCAACAAACATTTAAGTTTTATTTAAGCCCTAAGAATTACCAAACAAAAAGTAAGTCATGTTGATCGCAGGACGAATAGTCGTTGGAGCCGAAAAGTTCTGGATTGGCGACCATGTCACGGACGGCGCAGTGCTGAAAGGTAGACCCATGATCTTGTGAAGGATTGCGAGAGGAGCAAGACCAGTCGGCCTGGAGACGCTTGGAAGAGGTTTTTGTCCAGCAACGGACGTCATTCAGCTGATATGACGGTGATTATATCACTTTTGCATAACTCATGGTTAATTCTTAGAAAGATGATGGCTGAGATGATGTCATTATTAGAAATCTCAGAAAAACTTTAAATCTTTTAAAACATAAACAATAGATACACACTCTGTAGCTCTGGGAAAAAACAGAACATGTTTATTGTTTAAATTAATTAAAAAACCGGGTGAATTTAACACGATGTCTACAACAAAAATAATATTATGGCATCTAGATTTTTACTATCGTATCTAACAGGTATTACTTACTTATAGTATTCGTTACAATTATGTAACAGTCTGAACCCATTAGTCGACGATACAATATATAAGACATAATACAAAAATAAAATGTTTTTCAACTTAAATATCAGGGGATTTCCGTTGATATTCCACTTATGTAATCAAAACAATCCTAGTATAATTTCAAACAAAAATAATAATAGGTAAAACCATTTTTTAGAAAATTATACAGGGTTATTATTTATATAACTCTCTAAAAATGATTGTAGCTTTAATAATGTATAATAGTATACTGTCTTTAATTTAATCCTAAACCATCAGTTTCCACAATTTCTATTCGATATTGTGTCACTACTCACTAGTGACTAACAAAATTATATATCATCCAATAACTGTGTCATTTAAAAACATCGATGAGTTCTTAATACTAGCTGTAGGTAACCATCTAAAAATATACGAAGGTTCTATGCATAAACATTTAAGTAAGAAATAATATAAAAATCAGCCAGGCTTCTATTCATTTATAAAATTATAATTGGTACTTTATTCTCTAACGATGCTATTAGGCCTTTTTGCATTTTCTGAGACGTGTAGCATAATGCCAAATTATCTTTTTCTCAAAAACTAGCTATTACCCGCGGTTATGACAGCGTTAAGGAGTAGTACCGAAATAAAAAGTACCCCAATTAATCCTAGTTATAAACATCTATCCATTTGTCCTCACAATATTTCGTATTTATAATAGTAGTATTGTTTATTTTTGGAACAAAGATATTGCCCAAAAGATTCGGTAAAGGCGGATCTACAGTGCACCCATATTTTGCCAGTTATGTCTATGTCCATACGGGGCCTTTTACTATCAATCAGGTACAAAAAGTAACCAAAAATGGCAACACAGCTCAGTAAAACTGACAATATTCTCATTTATATTCATAAATATTGGTGTGGTTTAAAAATGTAGGTTAACCAACGTGTATAACCCAGAATTAAAAGTTACATAAAATTAGAAAGTCTAGGTTATTTGTTGTCTAACCTGAGACAGAGGTAATCGTTTCAATAACAGGATTTTTAACTTTGATTAATTTTTTAGCATCATTACATAATTTAAGATTTACAATCAAGCAGATGATATGTCATAGAATTATATGAATTAATATTTTAACTGGAGCAAATTTTTCGTCATCACAGTAAGAGATAAAATGACAAATATCATAAAAAGACCTTTGTATAACAAGTCACAATAAAGAAGAATGACGTAATTGTTTATATATACCTAAATAATAACAACAAAATGAAGAAAAGGAGACAAATTTTCCCAGAAGGAACATAACAAAGCCTTACACATCATAAATATAATTGAATAATCCATGAAATACATAAGAAGTAAAAAATGTCGACCAAATCAACTTTCACTGGTGTGTGATCGAAACTTCGAGATCAATAAGTGATGCTATAGAAAGTTTTGTGTGTTGCCACATGGCAGGTTCGATGTATGCATGTTATTATATGCATGATATTGTGTGCATGCTTCCTCATATGCTTGGAGCTGTAAAGTGAGGTGTGTCAAGCATCATTTAGGTGTGACAAAATTTTGTAAAGTTCAAAAATGAAGAGTTATTTATTATTTAGTCAAGTCATTGAAAACAAGAAAATAATTGGTGGGCTTTCTAAAATAATGAATACGAAGAAATAGACCTGGCTATGCCAATATACAAAAGGTCAATAATCTATTAAGAAATCTGACAATCTTACAAATTACGAACATGAAACTTCACAAATAGGGGATCAAAATCATAATTAAACATAATTTTTCTTTATTAAAAGTAAAAAAATAAGCACTTGAGTCAATAATCCATCAAGCTCTTCAAAGACATCATAATTTAAAAGTCACTCAAAAAATAATTAGGTAACAAAACTAAATATCATCAAAAGCCAATTCAAAAACCCATCCATCCCATCCCCATTCCCATCCATTCCCATCTTAAATAAAAAAATAAAAAAAAAACTCTAGGAAACAAAAGTTTAAAAAATTAAGCATTCCGCCAATTTCTCAAGAAACTTGTACCAATACAAGTAATTAAATTGAAAATTTAAAAAACCCCCAAATAAAGATAATACATTGGTTCTCCACGTGTTTTACTCCCTTTAAATCAGGGATGCACAGACCGCGGCCCGCGGGGCGCTTGCGGCCCGCTAACTAAATTATTCCCTCGTGCATTTGAAGGAAAATACAGCTGAGGTTTACAAATAATATTAGGTAGGTAATTTGAATCACGCGCGTTACTAAGCGGGCTCGCTGTGAAGGTGTATGATGCGTACTCAGAAATGTTCGTGGAACTCAAAAATCCTGATTGGTTGTGTGATTTGGCGTTTTAAGTAGGCCTTACAGATCAAGTCATGTTGCAAAAATAAGGACAACTAAGCAGTGGTGTATTTTCCTTACTTTAAGCCGCTGCCCTGGGGCGGCTTTTTGAACTAGCATTTCGGTCTGCCGCATGCCACTGAAATTTTCAAGCTTGCTACGCTCACTCTTACCGCCGCGTTTTCTGAATGTCCAATCCTTGAATACGTTACTAGTAAAAGTAAGTTAAATATGCATTTTTTAAATATTAAAATGAAAATCAAATAATATTAATCACCTTTCCTAGGGGAAGGCCAAAAATTTTCGTGCTCGCTTCGCTCGCTCTTGCATTTTAGTGGCCTCTTGTGTGAACAAACTTTTTCGGTACCTATTGAATATTAAAAAAGCATAAAAGCGAAACCACCTTGCCAATGAACGTATGGTTTTTTTTTACGAATGTTAAAAAAATAATAAGCGCAAAACAATGCCACACTTGACACACTTCAGACTTAGTATATGATTTTTGTAATTAAATTTTTGGCAATTTTTATATTTTTAGTTCGTGCTGGTGGCCCGCCATTAGTTCATCATGTGCCTAAGTGGCCCTTGACCTCAATAAGTCTGTGCATCCCTGCTTTAAATCAAACTTTGACCAAGCTTGATTTAAAGGGAGTAAAAGTAAAAAAAAACAATTTTCAAGCTTTTTTGTTTTTATTTCGTTAGTTTATATTCCTCATTCCCTTTCAATATAGTGTACATTATTCTAAAAATCAATCCAATTTTTTTGCTACTCATATTGAGGGAGTTGTAAAACAAACGTAATTCGTCATTTTGTGGTGGCGGCCATCTTAAATTTGAAATTTGTTACTAGTGTATAGTATTCTACTAGTCAAGCCCTTTCATTTTATAGGTACCCATATTGATGGAGTTGTGAAAAAATATGTAATCCGCCATTTCGTGGCGGCGGTCATCTTGGATTTGAAATTTGTTTTAGTGTAGAGTATTCTACTAGTCAAGCCCTTTTTTTTTTTTTGGTGGGTGGAAAATCATCGAATGACCCCCCCCGCTCTTGGGCAGAGCGGAGGGGAGTCAGACTTCTACTGACTAAAAACCGAACCCATGTTCCTTCTTTGCCCTTGCGCCGAGGCCACGTAATCTAGTACAAAATACCGCGGCCCCGACGGGCGTCGGCCCTTGCGGGCCCCTCCTTGCTGACATCTCTTTGAGGCGCGCGTGGAACATGAACGCGCCGCCGACACGGTCTGTTGCCGTCATGACGACGGCCGGACGGCGAGCTAGCCCATTACTCACCGTCCACAGGCCCGCGTCTACGGTGGCCGGAAGCCATCACGTGGCCCCCGACGCCCGGAGCGCCTTCCTCGCCTTCCGCGGCGGCTGGGACGTTGAGAGGATCGCTCCCTCTCTCGTTCCGCCACCTCCTTCGCTAGCATCACTGCTTCGCAGAAGGAGGCGACGGCGTCCCATTCCTCCTCGCCCCGGACCATGGCTTGCACCAGGGCCGGACGCGAGACGTCACCGCCGCCGATCGCCGCTACGAGAACACGGCGGGGCTCCGCGCAAGCAGGGCACACCTCCACAGTGTGCTCCACCGTGTCCTCCGGTCGATCCTCGACTAGTCAAGCCCTTTCATTTGATACTCATATTGATGGAGTTGTGAAAAAAATATGTAATCCCCCATTTTGTAGTGACGGCCATCTTGGATTTGAAATTTGTCATAGTGTATAGTATTTTACTAATCAAGGCCTTTCATTTGATACCCATATTGATAGTTGTGAACAAATATGTAATCCGCCATTTTGTGACGGCGGCCATCTTGGACCGATTTTCTTTAAACATAGCTAAGATTTTCTTTAAACATAGCTAAGAACACTCTCGACTAATTTTCCTTCCAAACAAAAAAAAAAACTAAATCAAAATCGGTTCATGCGTTCGGGAGCTACGGTGCCACTATTAGATATGAGCGCCGATAGCCAATTCCACGGCGGCGGCGTGGCCTGAAAATTTCCACGGCGGCGGCGGCGTCGCGGCGGCGCGGCCTGGCCGGCCGTGGGCCTTACATATTTTTTATCAGGGAGAGATTTCATAAAAAAAAAAAACTTTAAAAAACCATATTAAAAAACTTTATATTTTTTTAATAATTATTACAGTCTTTTAAATAATTGGAGATCACGTTTACTGAAAAATAATCATTTTAATAATTTCAGTTAAAGAGAAACTGAGCGTTTTTAATCACAGCGTTATCTATCTTTATAATAAAAACTAAAAAATCTAAATATTTATCAACATAACATTGTCAAAATATGTATTTAAGTAAGTTATATAACCCCCGAGCCCCGATGGTGCGACTAAAAATGAGATTGACTTCATCATGTCTACCAACAAGCAAATGTTCAATGATGTCTCTGTGATCAATTCGGTGAAAACCGGAAGCGATCACCGCATGATAAGAGGCACATTGAACGAGTTCACGACTGATGAAGTCTACGCTCCGTCCAGCACAGATCCAAATCCAAAACCCCGAGAGCTTTCAACTTGAACTCCAGAATCGCTTCGCATGCCTAGAAAGCTCAGTGGACGATTACAACGACGGGTTCGTGGAAACTGTCCATACGACTGGGTCTAATTTTTTTAAGATACGTCGTACAAATAAGATCAAAAAACTCTCAGATCACACTCTCAGGCTCATGAAGGAGCGGCGTGAGATGATCCTGCAGTCTTCTGACGAAGCTCGGCAATACCGGCAGCTCAATAGACAGATCTCCAAATCCTTGAAGAGCGACCTCCGCCGCTTTAACACCGAGCGTATTAAAGACGCGATTGAACGGAACAAAGGCTCCAAGGTATTTGCAAGAGATCTGGCTATTGGGCAGATCCAGCTCACGAAACTGAAGACCGACGATGGCAGAATCGTGTCCGCCAAACCGGAGCTTCTGAGAGAGATCGAGAGTTTTTATGGGCAGCTGTACACGTCAACTAGTCAACCCGTCGAAAATCTAGCGAAAGACCCCAGAGCAAGATTGACCCGACACTATACCGAAGACATCCCGGACGTCAGCCTGTACGAGATTAGGATGGCTCTGGAACAGCTTAAAAACAACAAGGCGCCGGGTGATGACGGAATTACGGCCGAACTTCTGAAGGCGGGTGGCAAACCGGTCCTTAAGGCCCTACAGAAGCTGTTTGATTCCGTCATACTCGAGGGGAAAACGCCACAGGCTTGGTGCAGGGGTGTGGTGGTGCTCTTCTTCAAAAAGGGTGAAAATGTCCGGTTGAAGAACTATAGGCCCATCTCACTTCTAAGCCATGTCTACAAGTTGTTTTCAAGAGTCGTCACGAATCGTCTCGCACGCAGGTTTGACGATTTCCAGCCTCCCGAGCAAGCTGGATTCCAAAAAGGCTTCATGCAGTACCGTAGACCACATACATACGCTGCGGCAGGTTATACAGAAGACCGAAGAGTATAACCTGCCTCTCTGTTTAGCGTTTGTGGACTACGAGAAAGCCTTCGATTCGATCGAGACTTGGGCTGTGCTGCAGTCTCTCCAACGGTGCTAAATCGACTACCGGTACATCGAGGTGTTGAAGTGTTTGTACAAAAACGCCACCATGTCAGTCCGACTTCAGGACCAGACCTCGGAACCTATCCTTCTGCAGCGCGGTGTGAGACAGGGAGACGTCATATCTCCGAAACTGTTTACCGCTGCATTGGAGGATATCTTCAAGGTTCTGGATTGGAGAGGACTTGGCATCAACGTCAACGGCGAGTACATCACTCACCTTCGGTTTGCCGACGATATAGTGGTCATGGCTGAGACCATGGAAGACCTCAGTGCAATGCTCGATGACCTCAGTAGAGCTTCCGAAAGAGTGGGTCTTAAAATGAATATGGACAAAACCAATGTTATGTTGAATGTTCATGTAACACCCACTCCTATCAAGATCGGAGACTCTATGCTCGAAGTTGTGGACGATTATGTCTACCTGGGACAAACGGTCCAGTTGGGTAGATCTAACTTCGAGAAAGAGGTCAATCGTCGAATTCGACTCGGCTGGGCAGCGTTCGGGAAGTTGCGCGGTATCTTCTCGTCCAACTTACCCCAGTGTCTCAAGACGAAAGTCTATGACCAGTGCGTGTTGCCAGTGATTACATACGGGACCGAAACGTGGTCGCTCACAATGGGCCTCATCAGAAAGCTCAAAGTCACCCAAAGGGCAATGGAGAGGGCTATGCTCGGAGTTTCCTTGCGTGATCGAATCAGAAATGAGGACATCCGCTTGAGAACCAAGGTTAACGACGTAGCCCGAAGAATCGCCAGACTTAAGTGGCAATGGGCAGGGCACATTGCTCGCAGAACGGATGGCCGATGGGGCCGAAAAGTTCTGGAATGGCGACCGCGAACCGGAAGACGTTGCGTTGGAAGGCCTCCCACTAGGTGGACCGACGACCTGGTCAAGGTTGCAGGAACCCGTTGGATGAGAGACGCACGGGACCGGTCAATGTGGCGACGCCTGGGGTAGGCCTATGTCCAGCAGTGGACGTCTTTTGGCTGAAATTGCCTGAAATGATGATGATGATGAAGTTATATAATAAAATAAAAAAATAATAATTAATAAATATAAAATAAATGTAAAAATCTAAAAACATAAAGAGCAGAGCAAGTTGCGACTTGTCGCTCGCGACGCGCGACGGCGCGCCGCTTGCTCCACTCGGCGACGACGCGCCGACATGAGCTCACGGCGACGGCGGCACGCCGGCGCGGCGCTCATATCTAGCCACTATATAGTCTAGTAGTATAGTCTTTGGGTGCCACAGACAGACACACACATAGACAGACACACAGTAGACACGTTAAACTTATAACACCCCGTCGTTTTTGCGTCGGGGGCTAATAAAAGAAAATAGACCACAGAAAAAAACATTCTTCCTTCTGACCTTATAAAGAGATATAAAGATGCGTCAGATCCTGGTCATTATTACAACCGGGTTCACGGTCCTGTACAAGGCCACAGGGTAAAGACACTTCAATACTTGTTTCTTGTTTTATAAAGAAAACTGGCCAAGTGCAAGTCGGACTCGTGCATTAAAGGTTCCGTAGCATCGCAGTAGGGGAGGGTGTTGGTATAGCGGCAACTGAAATGCGTCATTTGTGAAAATTTTAACGGTCTAACTATCACGGCTCATGAGATATAGCCTGGTAACAGACAGACAGACGGAATGTGGATCTTAGTAATAGAAACAAAGACGAAGAAAATGCATTTATTTGGCACATGCCAAAAGTACACGCAACGTAAAACAAAAAAATAATTTAAAGTAATTTAAAATAATTTAAAACTAAACAGGTCGCGATGCCACTGTGTGCCTGCACGGCTGTGCCACAAAGGCCCAATTTAGTTAAACTGCAACTGAACGTATGTTAGTATGGTTACGGATGTAAAACAATTTGGAATAAGGTCTTGTTTTTACCTTTTGGGTACGGAACCCTAAACATGTCCTATAGACAATGTAGTAGACAACAACAGAGACTAATATAAAGATGGTTCTCACGATCAAGGGAAACTGGCATGTGACTGTTTAAAGTATAATAATTAGATAATTACAATAGGTAGGCTATTTACAGGGGTTTATTTATATCAAAGATAGTTTTTTTTTTTAAAACGTTGCCCCACACTAGGAATTTCTCCTGTATCGTGGGTGCGTTCACAAACATTAAACTGACATACACAAATACCCAGACCCGAGTCACAATACGACGAGTTTCAATATGTTGATAACAATGGGATTGTACTGGTATTTCTGACTTTTACAAAAAAAAAAAAAGTCTTAAGTACTCGTGCCATGTTAAGATGCAAAACCATAAGACCGTGACCCAACGACCATGAATACGGTTTAAAAATAAAGGAAAAAAATATATAATAAAATGTCCATTACTTCCTAACTTCAACAATTTGCATAATACCAGACACAAATTACACAGAATTTTAAAAGAAAAATGAGAATAATTCAAAAAGCTGCATTGTTCAAAATTAATTAGGTAGAATCACATTTGCAGGAAAACCTTAAAAAAACTGAAAAATTATACAAAATGAGGTAAAAATTAACCACAGAATCAGATAACAAAGATTTCAGTTTTTATTACTCATAATATGATAAAAATCAAATAAATATGGTTTGCTAAATCAATGTCAAATATTCCATAGTAAGTAATCGTAGACTTATCTAAAGCGTTTGATAAAGTTAAGCATATCTGTACTATCGATTTGTTCTACATAGGATAAATAATGAGTGGTACTGGTAACATATAATCAGCTTATAATGTTCCTCCTGCTAGGCCATAAGTCTCCTGAGCTGAATGGTGCTGATCCATGAGTCATGTTCGTAAACGGGGGCCGTCAGTAGGAACTGGTCATCTCTTAGCTGCTACGGTTTATTTTGTTTTTAAATTGTTAATTTTAGTTTTTGGCCCTGGAAGCTCTTAACTTGCACGTCGCTGCATCGTTCTCTTATTTTGTTTAATTTCAAGTATTCTATTCTATCACTTTAGACTATCGTACATTATTCAAGATTTTGTACCAATATTTTGATTTAAACATTCTTCTTTCTAGAGATTTATGCTTTGGATTGCGCAACTACCGCACTTTCACGAGCTATTATCCCTTGCGACTGGGCCTATAGTTTCTTCTTTTTGTTTTTTGACATTCAAAAGTGCTCTTATACATTTTACATTTGAAATAAAAGCGTTTAATTTGAGTTTCTTCTCTTAGTTTTCTCTTTCGAGACAGTTTGCGCATTAAGCCACCACATAGGCACACTGCGGGAGAATATCACCAGTATCCGTTATTTTTCCTATGATCTGTCGTTTTGCCTCAAACTGTTTTCCTAAATCATCCCATGACTGGGTAAAAACTCTGACCTTTTGACTTCCTAATTTTTGGAGGTGAGTTTCTCATAATTAGTATTGCAGTTTTTGGGTTTGCCAACCAAACATTTCATACCTGCATTTTTGAATATTTATAGCAATTTAATTTCAAAATTCAAAAGCCTTGAGTTATAAACAGATTCTAGATAGTAAAGTAAAACATTCCCCAAGTATTCTGTCTGCATTTCGTAAAGTTTCTCAAGAGTTAAAAGTAAACATTAAATAGTAGTTTTATTTTATCTTTCATCTAGACTTTTAACTGGAGGCTGCTCGTAGTGAAGCAATATTAGGAAACAGTTAAACTAAGAATACATCGATAAGTATATCTTGGTCCAGATATCTTAACATAAATTATTTAAGACGAGCGAGTTGTCCCGCTTCCTAAGGAGCCTCTTATGGGTCTAAATCCTCCTGTCTTTATAGCCGGAACCAACCATACATAGATTCGCAAAATTTTATTGAAATCGGTTGGATGGTTTCGGAGCATGTCGGAGATTCAGTACCAGCTACTACCTAACAAAGTGTTAACGAACCTATATGTCCGTGGGATATTTTCCAAGGGTAATCTTACAACAATAGATCATAAAGAAATCCAGTTTTTATTCTACCACCCATCCGTCTCACATCCTTGTCAATTTAACTATGTTTTTATTTGAGTTTTTGTTATTATTTGCCTTGTACCTAAATAGCACAGCATAGATACAAGAAATCTGAAGTTATTATGGCTCACGTAAATCTCTTTTTGGGTCAAAAGACCAAAATCTTTGTTGAATATTGAAATTGTCTTCTCCCTCTCTTTCGGGCCCTCAAATAACGCCAAGACGTCTATTTCTATCATCTCATCGAACAAAAACAAGCGGGTTAAAAAATGTATAATCGCTGAGGAATTGTAGGTAAGTAGCTAATCTTGTTATAAAATATCTAACAAGTCGTCAAAGTCTAGAAAACCGGTTAGCTAATAGCTAATATATCATCGCATGACGATGCATTCATCAAATCGTCATCTATTGCAATATTATTAACAATAACGTAATTAGTACTGATAAAATGATTACATATACCTACTCCTTGGTGATTAGCTGCTACTGTTGAAAGGGTTAACGTAATATCATTCAAAACTTTAGTATAGGACTAGGTACTTACTTAAACGATATGTTAAATTTGATAGTGCCAAGGGTGCAAAGGGAGCAGCGGGCACTAAGTCGTGAGTTCGAGCACATCGAACCCGGCCGGGCAGGCTCATTACTCTGTGTAATTAATTTCATTACAGTGTAGAAAAACATCGTGAGGAGACCGGAATGTCTTAGAACCACAAACGAAGACTTGTGAGTTGTGACATCTATTAACCCGCTCTGGGCCTGCTTGGTGGATCATAGCCCATTCCCTCTCAAAGAGAAAAGGCTTGTGTTCCAGAAGAGGGAACATTATAGGTAGAATTCGAAAGAAATTCTTAGGAGTGTTTCCAGTGACTTGGTCGTGGCGGTCAGAGGGCCAACCGCTCCATGTAAAACACTCGATACACATTTGCATTCAGCAAGCCCGAAAGCCGATTCCAATATAATAAGAAAAGAAAACATTTTAGCCGACCCGTAGTAAGCGGCAAGAACTCGCATAATCTAGAAACAAACTCACGTGAAATTAAACTCGTAAGATTTCGATGCGGATATTATACGCGAATATATACAAGTAAAACAGCTGGTTCTCATCATTCTAGTCGTAAATGTCTGTATGCGAAGGATAATGAATACTAAAATCGAAGGTCTGCGAATTTGAATACCGTTTGTCGTGCGTATTATAGTAAAAATTAGGTATATTGCTCTTGTAAAAATATTTGCTATTCAGCAAGATGGAGCAAGATAATCAGGGAGTATTTATCTACATTCAAGTTTAGATAGATGTTATTTTAAAATAACTATGGAACAGAAACAATGATTACATGACTCTGTGTCTACATGTCAGTCTGTCTGTCATTTTTTCACAGCTGAACAGTAACACGGTTTTAGATGAAACACAGTATACTGTCAGAACATAGGTTAAGACATAAGACACCGATACTATTTCCGGTATGTTCCCGTGAGGTAAATAATGATCTAGGGGCGCAAGCGTATCGTTTATCTTATACCGTAGTAAAAATATTTTCCAGTTAGTAAGATAGAAACGAAACGATTGCTGAGGGAGTAGGAGTAGGTACCTACCTACCTACTTACATTTAAATTATATATTACTAGCGGACGTCCCGCGGTTTCACCCGCGTAGATCCCGTTCCCGTGGGAATACAGGGACAAAAAGTAGCCTATGACACTCAGCAATAATGTGGCTTTCTATTGGTCAAAGAATTTTTAAAATCGGTTCAGTAGATCCCGAGATTACCCCTTACAATTTAACAAATATACAAACACACAAACTTTACTTCTTCATAATATTAGTATAGATTCGCTATACGTGAAGGTTATTTTAAGGCACCACGGATTATAAATAAATACATGATGGTGTTTAAAAGATAATAATGATGGTGGAATGATTTGTGTTATTGGGTATTTCCACCAGGGATTTATCAGTAGCAGCCACGGAGTCTTGATCTGTGCCCAGTCAATGGCAAATGGCTCTTCCCTTATTACAACATGGGACTTAAACATAACTGACGAAATGTGGTTGTACTAATGGGTTCATCATCATCATCATCATCATTTCAGCCGAAAGACGTCCACTGCTGGACATAGGCCTCCCCTAAGTGTCGCCACATTGACCGGTCCCGTGCGTCTCGCATCCAGCGGATCCCCGCAACCTTGACCAGGTCATCGGTCCACCTAGTGGGAGGCCTTCCAACGCAACGTCTTCCGGTTCGCGGTCGCCACTCCAGAACCTTCCGGCCCCATCGGCCTAATGGGTTCACCTCTGCCTAACCCTTCAGGGATTAAGTTTTCGTTGATGTATGAAAGAAAATAGCTATTTTCTGACCACCAGGACATTCCATAGCTAAGTACGCTAGTGCTTAGTATTACAATCAACAAATTCTATGGTTCAATCAACCATTAAAAATACGAGTAATTAATTTTCGAATAAAATATTTCCGCTCGTAAAAACTTTATGATTAAGACTTGCCAATGGTGCACAGAATTTAAATTCTTTAATTACAACTTATTGAAGAATTCTCTAATTATGGAGCTGGATAAATCAAGGACCAGCAGTCCAGATTAGTTTTGGATTGGAAGAACTAGAAAGCATGGTTAGAGGGTTTACCGAGCACCAGTATGATGATACTAGCAGAGTAACAGAAATCACAAGTATTGATAATAGAGTTTATTTTTAATTCATCGAATACTAGAATGTTGTTGAAGCTCCTAAACTGATTACTAATGCAAAACATCAAGTTAATAGTTTTAACGAGAGACCATCGTTTCACTCCAAAAGTGATTATTTGTTGAACCATTGTTGGTTAATTTAAAATTATAATAATAATAATATAATAATATTCCACAACTATCACACAACGCCATCTAGTCCCAAGCTAAGCAGAGCTTGTGTTTTTGGGTACTAGACAACTGATAAACATACTTATATATTTCTAAATACATACATATTATAGATAAATAAATTACACCCACTTTTAATGTCAATTAAAAACACTTTTAATGTACAGCTACAGCTACACCATCATTTCATCTTTCAAGGCTCTCTTTAATTCCATATCCGTAACATGGAAACTAAAAAATCATTTCAAAGAACTCGTCAAGCATAATAAAAAATATAATCACACTCTTAGTAAACCATCAAGTAGGTAATAACAAAAACAATAGCGAAGCAAGGAAAGAAGGTCAGTAACTCATCAATTATAAAAAAAAACCTCATATTCTGTTCCACTTCGTTAATCACTTAATTTTAAATAACAAGCCAGAAGGCAATCAGCTGATACACAAAGTTTTTTGTTCATTCTTGACCGATATAATACGAACGAACATTTTCATCAAGTGTACTTGTGTTTTCGATAATGTAATTAAAACATTCTGAACTATGAACTTCTAAATATAGATTCGTTTGGATGAGCCTAGAAACAATCGTCTCTATCAAAGTTATCAATCACAGATGTGTTTTCCTCATCAACTTAAACAGAGACAATTATTTAAAATTCTCTTCTAGTAAATATAAATAAACTGAATAAGTACGTACCAAAAACCTTGTCCAATTAGAAAAAAAAACACAGAATAGTACCAACACTAGCACAACACTACCGATGGGTTCGATTTTCAAAACTGCTTGAATCGTGGGGCACTACAGACGCGTGTGTCGCTGTTCGCGGCCGCGAAACTACTGAGACTGACGTTGGAATCGACTTGAGACTTGAAAATCTCCGAATACTTGATTAAAGTACAGTGAGCAACGTTGGTTTGTTTTATTTGTAAGACTCCGCTATTACAACAAAGGAGCTTTGGAGTTTTAGCCACAGCATATTTTGCAGTACTGAGGCTAACTAAACCTTCAATGTGATTCCAACATCAATAATTAGGATGACAATCACTTTAGGGAAGCAAGCAAGCATTTTAGTGGTATAAAAGCAAGACATGGATGCTTTTGTCCATACCTTAGAACATTTGATAGAAATGAATATCCTACCAGATGTTATTTAGGGTAGTGATGATTTTGAAGATGATATAGCTTGAAAGAGGGTAACTACTGAAATAACAGCTAATAAAGATGGATGATTAGAAGACATGCTGCAACTTTCCCAAATTAAGAGCTAATAAAGAGGATGACGATAGTGAAGATGATGATGATGATGGTACTCAAAGTCATACAGATTTTGATGACGACTGTGGCCGTCATTGAGCCAAGTTAACCACGTGTAGCCAGCAAGGTCAACATACTAATGAGTTAGTAGCCACTCTATGTTGTCCGCAAGTCCTCAAGAAATTGGTATCCCCAGAAACGGAGCCATTTAAATTAATTGCTATTGTGAAATGTAATATACAACAAATAATTTTATCCTAGCATTCCGTAATAAAATTACTGATATCAAGGAATTTCAGCAACAATTTCGTCGTTGTGATGTAAGAGATTAAAAATATGTACATATTTCTGTTTCCACGTAGCTCGATAAGCTGATAAAACTAGAATATGAATTATAATATCTGTTTTAACAGTGTCTGATCTAAAGTCGAAGAACTAATAACAGCAGAGTTGATAATTGCAAATCCAGCTGGCAATTTTGAAGGTAATAACAATGTAAACGAGTTTTTTGACAATGAACTTTGTAAATCAACTTGATTAGATCAATGTTGAAGGTTCTGGGTATATTCCTGCGAATTCTGGTTTTATGGCCTCACGCTATATTGATGCAAAAAAGTTTCTTGGAAATCTACTTGTTTATGTTTACGAAATCAAAGTCACAGACTGTTTTTGATTCGCGGTAATCATAACTGTCTCGTCTGTCTCCTTCATAATATGTTGCATAACTTTACTCAGAACATATTTATTATGCAACGTTCTTTATACGAACTTCTATTTGAACTTAAAAAATGCAGGGCATTAAAAATCTTGCGTTTTCTCGGAGAAAGCTTTTGCTTTGATGCATTAACTTCTCTTTGGTATGCACGAAACCGTTAACGAGCCAGCATATATAAAGGTTTATAGACCGTGAGATAATTACCTTATCACAGCAACCTTGTTAGATACTCCCAGAGGTACTCGGTAGTGACGTCAATAGTCAAACAGCTACCGGACAATAAATTCATAGTACAAAAAGTCTAACGGTTGACTAGACGTTGATTGATGAAGCGTAGTTTCTTTGGAAAACTACAAGAAATGTAAACAAAAACTTTAAGATTGAAATACTATAAGAAATAACGGTGGTTGAGTAGATGGACTGTGTAAAATGTGATACGGCCCAAAAGGAAGTGACGTAATAGAGGAGTATGGAAGAAGAAGAAATGCTGCGATGACCCCAATTAAATTGGCATAAGGGTAGGAGAATGCTGATGAAGGACAGAAAAATGAAATGATGATGCAGATCAGTAAAATGAAAACACAATCACGAATAAGTGTGTTAACAACTCTATGGGTAGATATGTCAATGAAGACATAGATGACGCATTCAATAAACAAGGAAAAGACAAAACACCAAAAAAACATTTACAAACGACAAACTTAAAAGTAATTCAATTAATTCAATACCATTACTATTCTAGAGAATCCCAAAAAACAAAACCACATAAGCAGCTCATCTGTGTTCAATGCAGTTGATTCTAAGCCATTTATGTTCGACCTCATTGACGTCATAACGTGATGATATATCGGTGGGTGTCGAATTGACGATAACGTCTTACGCGTTGTGAATATAGATAACTATGTTTAGAAGTTTCAACTGATTGATTCAAACGCAATTTGTGAACCAGCTAAAATACGATAGAAGGCTAACGGTAACAATTTCAATTCTCATAGTTGAGACTTCAAAAGCTTTGGTTATTGACGCAAATTATTGATTGACGTAAATATTGAAAAATTTAGACAGGTTTATCTATACGTAGGTATGGGATGTTAGTCAGATTAAACTATTAAAAAACGAATCGCAGTGACTTGTCATGAACCTCCAGAAGAAATTCACATAATTTCTAAGGAAATTGCTATAACCCACTTGGAACATCCCAATGCAGACAGACTTGGATATTTGAAGAACAATCAATGTTATGCCTTATAAAGTTATAACTAAAAAAATTATCTTGTGTGAAAGAAAAACAGTAACAGAACTCGATTACTTGGTTCTCAATCGTCTTTCTGCACGAGTGGTACATTAGTAAAATTAGTATTGAAGTATCGATTTTCTTAATAACATGACAACCACGTGAATCGTGATGCATCGGTAATGTCGCACTGACCGACTTCACTTGTGAGTATTCACCAGTGTTGAATCTGGTTTGAACTCGAAACCTCGTTAGATAATTATAAAATTGTATGGTAACACGTAGATGTGGAAGTCCAAAGATTTGTGGATATTTTTGTAGTAACGAGAAAAACTACTGAAATGTATAATCTACATAGACATAAAGGTCTAGCTATGGGCACGTATATCACACAACTGGAGTCCTGAGATGGCCAAACGAGATCTCAGCGGGCTTAGGAGATGGTGAAATACCTTGGATCCTGAGCATGGAGAGAAGTGGAAGGAAAGAGTGTCTTCTCAGGAGTAGAACAGTTCAGGCTAACAACACATAAGAACGGTTTAAAACAACATTATTGTAACCAATACTTATTCCCTGCTGGGGAGAATTTAGCAGCTGTTTGAGAGCTATTTAGAAAAGGTAAGTACAGCAAATTAATAATTCATCCAAACTGAACCTCAAGTAAAAAACCTTGAGAACGAACAAAGTAAAATATTTACAAGCAGCCCAATTTATCGTTGTAACTGTACCCAATTACATATTATAAAAATATGATTATTACTCCATAAGGAATTCTAAAGAATTCAGTAGCACCCACTGAATTCCAAAACGAAAGACCGCAGGAGTATTAAAGAAAATGGTGCAGCTATAAAATTATTCAAGACTAAAGCTCAACGCACACGTGGAGGAAACTTAATACTTTAATGCACATTTATGAGCACTATAATGTCTCCCTAGCATTTCCCCAAAAACGTTGGGGTCAGCTTCCAGTCTAACCAGAGCCACTGCGTATCTGACTTTCACAACCCAGTTAGTACTGACTACTATGATACCGCTGTGTAAGACTGGTTGTCAGACATTTGGGTCACTGACTACCAGTTGCTACTGTTAAAGATATTCAAATGGCAGCCGGGGACAACAGCTTAACGTCCTTTTCGAGGTACGGAGGAAACTCGGTATACAATGGGTCACCATCCAAAGACCGACCTAAACAAGCTCAGATTAGCTTGAAGAGGGTCCCGTCGGGGCTGCGTGCTGTTCGAAAGAGATACGTTGACATCGACACAAAGGGCTAAGTCGAAGTCTGACACCCCCTACCGCTCTGCCCAGAGCGAGAGGAGTCACTTGATGATTTCCCAAACAAAAAAAAACAAAGCTTGAGAGGGTTGCAGAACTTGCAAGTAACATAAAAGGGTTTGCTAGGATCTCCCGTCAGTCGTCACGGTATCATTGACTCCTTTTCCTTTATACAGTTCCTCACACAATCCACCCAGTTTACTGTGTAAAAGCTTTACCGGTCACGGCCACGAATGCTCGCGTTTGCGTCGAATGGATTAAACCGAGCTACTCGCAGTCACGTTCAACCTATTTTTGGCAGAACCGCAAACAACGCATTATGGTTAGGAGATTTGCCTTAAAGTTAATATTGTTATGATTACATCTGGCAGATTGTAAAGATTTTCAGATTGAGTTAAATTGACGTCATGCAGTGTGGTCTCAGATAGAGTAAGCTGAGATCGATACTGTAGTTCTAGAACCACTGTTGAATGTTTGCTTTGTTGGTCAAGTAATCGCTTGTCCTACTGCTGAGATGAGGGCCTGAGTTTGATGCTCTGGTCGGCCTTACTGTTATTGGGTGTTTCCATTTGAAATTTCTCAGAGACTGTCATGGAATCTGTATGCGTGCCCGTTTCATGGCAATAGGCCCCTACTGCCATCAACTAGAAACAAATCCAACAAAAGATTCCGTACCGTGTCGTCAAGTTCTTAGTATTTTCTTAATGAAGCATCTGATACATGTTATTTTAAAATGACCGTGTCAAGGTTTTTGACTCTTTGCCCATAAATATTTACTTAAAACTTTAGAGGTAAGTAATTCACAAGTTTAACAATAAAATAGTAAATGCAATTAGCACCTGTAAAGTATTTTTATGCTATTGAAGAGTTCGTTGCTGCTACTGAGAAATCCCTGATGGCAAAACCCAATAAAATCGAACCCATGACCAACGAAGCCGATCATCATAACATCGTAATGATACCCACTACAAACCCAGTATAAACTGGGTTGTGGAGGTCAGATAGGCAGTCGCTCCATGTAAAATACTGGTATTCAGCTGCATCCGGTTATACTGGAAGCCGCTTACAATAGAGCTAAGTAAACCGATAAGCCGTTAATCATAAAGAAGAAAGCTTCAGAAACTTCACACTGTCATGTTAAATAACGGACAAGAAGTCGCTAATAACAATGTTAGTCTAGTCAATATACTTTTTTATGTGGCATATTATTCATCTATTTGCAGTTGCGGCATTATTCATCATCATAATTAGGTAATCTGGAACTTGGGGCCAAAGCGTAACGATATCGTCTGATCCTGAGCTTTTTGCAATCTAGTACCGAGGTTTCCGTGGTATTCCGCAGGTCTTCGATCCACAAAGGAAAGGAAAGGCTACAAAATCTTTCGAGCACATCAGCCGTCCGTTCTGGGTCACCACTTTGACCGGTCCCGTGCGTCTCGCATCCAGCGGATCCCAGCCACCTTTACAAGGTAATTGGTGCTCCCTGCCACCTAGTGAGAGGCCTTCCAGTTCCAACGCAACGTCTTTCGGTTAGCGGTCGCCACTCCAGAACTTTTCGGCACTCATCAGTTCTGCGAGCAAAGTGCCTTCCTCACAATTCTTCATCATCATCATTAGCCTATAATGTTCCCACTGCAGGGACTCAGGCCTCCTCTCTAGGAGAGGGATGGGCTATATATAATCCACCACGCGGGCCCAGTGCGGATTGGCAATTCACAATTCTTCAAAGAGCACATTTAGGCAAAAGGCAAAACTCGTAGGTACAAGCATCCTTATAATTATGACACGTTTTATTGCTATTCAAATTAATGTATTTGAATATTATGGTTTCACACCAATAAAAACATGTCATTACCTGACTTAATTCTCGTTACCGCAAATTCTTTTTGTCATTACCATGTGTTTGTAAAGTTGTAATCTTCCTACCATTAAATAGTCAGTAAGTATAAACAATATTAAGAATGACACACACTTCATCATCATCAACCCATTCTGGGCTTCCGGATCTAAATTTTCACTCAAAATAGGCCATCCTATGTAATTAAATGACTCATGACGTCACATAGATAGGACTACCTCGTTGGTCTTATGTACCCTGATGAAACTATCTACTTCTCAATATAAACCTTGATTCTCCACAGAGTAACAGCAGCGGGAACAACATAGCCCAATTGGAAACAAGTTCTTAGTTTATTTATTTTCTGATTTCCGTCCTTACTAATTGGAAAAAACTAGCCAAGCCAACTAACCGGTAAAAAAATGTAAAAAAAACCGGCCAAGTGCGAGTCGGACTCGCGCACCGAGGGTTCCGTAAAAAAAATATATTATGTGATGTAACTAAAAATTTATGGTTTTCGTAATTTTTCCTTTATCTATGCTATAAGACGTTGCTTCGTACCAAATTTCAAGATTCTGAGTTCACGGGAAGCACCCTGTAGGTTTTGATTCCCTTGCAAGTGTCGAAAATTTGCGGCATAAACGGCTGTATCTTTTGATTGCGTTGGCTTAGAAGTTTGATTTTTTCACAGCTTCAAGGGACAGTAGACCTGAGTAATTGATATAAATTTCAGCTTCATACCTCCACGCGTTCCTGAGAAAAAGGGTCTTGACAGACGGACGGACGGACGGACAGACGGACAACAAAGTGATCCTATAAGGGTTCCGTTTTTTCCTTTTGAGGTACGGAACCCTAAAAAATACATTTAGTCGCGGCCAGTACCAAAAAAGCCAGCTACAAAATGTGACCTCTAAGCGTAGTGTACCATCGTTCATTATTACCCCACGTCATTACCGTAGCCACGAACCGCACCTGATGTCCATTGTCTGATCCCATTAGGTTACGGAACTTGGTTCACTCAGGTTCTGAGGTCGATGGCTTTACTAACCTTTTTGGCAGAGTTCTTTTCGTCGTTTTTGAGTTGTCAGAATTGGAGTATGAGTTTATAATTTGTAGTGGTTATAGAGGTCTATATTTTGGTTTTGACGGTCGTTGATTAAGTCCTAAACTCAAAGCCTGTTCTAATATTATAAAGAGGTATAGTTTTTCTGTTTGTAATTTCGGATGTAGAGAGTAATCTTCGGAACTTCTGGTCTGATTCGAAATTTCTTTTGAATCTTCGAAACTACTGGTCTGATTCGGAAATTCTTTCGAATCTTCGGAACTACTGGTCAGATTCGAAAATTCTTTCGAATCTTCGGAACTACTGGTCAGATTCGAAATTTCTTTCGAATTTTCGAAACTACTGGTCTGATTCGGAAATTCTTTCGAATCTTCGAAACTACTGGTCTGATTCGGAAATTCTTTCGAATCTTCGGAACTACTGGTCAGATTCGAAAATTCTTTCACTAATGGGAAATAACATTATCCCTGAGGGTCTGAGGGGCATAAGCTTATATTTAAAATTTTCCGTGTGATGCTTTCCCTCTCTTCCTTGAGGCTGCCCCCTCCCCCGTCACGTCCTAAGCCGATGCCGTTACCCCACAGGGCCCAGCAGTGACTGATAGCTCTTCGCTATCAATCACTTAATACATTTATAAGTTTACTGCCCCTTGCTGGAGGCTTTAAACTCAAGGCATCCACAGGATTTGCCCGATTAAGCAGAAGCCAACCTCCCAGGCTGACCCGCAAGACACTATAAAAAAAATTGTGATGCTTTCCGATCCCAATAAGAGCAAAGACGCGGGAAAAAGATACATAAAACAATAACAGACATTTTAACTGGAGTCGATCTGTCAAAAATAAAAGATGTAGCGACATTATAGTCTTTGGAATCGTGAGAACTATCTTATCTTTGACTTGTTTGAGCCCAGATTTACTTTTTGCGGTCTGGTCTCAGTTTTTATGGCAACTTTAATCAGTCTTTTTTAACCCAGGTCATTGCCTCTTTGTATGATTAACTCTGTCTGACTCTCGTGTTTTTTTTTTTAAGATTGTGGTTTTAAATTGGTTCTTGGGCGATATCATAACATAAATATATTATAATCCTCAATTAAGTAATTAAGAAACAGGAATTTAATAATTACAACTTCTAGGATGGGACAGCTGGACAAGAATAGTCACACAGTGGGTGTCTGAAGACGGGCGTTCATAACAATCGTAACCGACATAGAAGATCCGTCAGGATGCTGTTGGGACTGCCCCGTTTTTGTAGTGCATCAGAGATGTTTTCGCAAAGTCAAACTGATGGTTTTCACGCAGTGATACGAAAAAAGGTTGCTTCACTGGTGCATCGAACGCGGGTCAGTAACAATAGTATCCTAAGAGTACTGGCGGAGTGTCCGTACTCCCCTGTTCTGAGGCATTTTGTGGAGACGGTGGTCAACTAGATAGCTTAGATAGCTCGTCTTCCGCTTGATTACTCTCTGGGCAACTTGCCTCAGACAGATAAATCCTAATGTGTTGCTGGTGTTGATTGTGTTTTGTTGTGAGTTACTAACATTAGTTATAAGGCATTGTTTACTAACAAAATGGATTGTGTCCGAAACTGAATAAATAATAATAATAATAGCCCAAAGAACAGTATGTGAATTGGATTCGTTCGTCGGCGAAGGCAAAACATAAGGAGGATTGGAAAAGTGTGAAGGAGGCAAAGGATCCTTCATGCCTTTCCCAAGCTAAGTTACCAATCTTTCTTTCAAAGTTCTAACAGTGATAAAGAACTGGGGAACATAAAAAAGACCAGTAACTAATGGCTACCAGCACAAGAAGCAAGTATATTCTGATTGTGAAAGAAAAAGTATTTATTGGTTTCACACCAGGACAAAACAAATTGACAAAAAATTAAAAGCTAACAAGCTAAACATAATTACGAGAAACACTTAAAATTAGGACATAATAATTTGAAAAAGTCCCGTGCGAAGCCAAAGGGCCACTATCTCAGCATGCATTGTGGAGGTTAGATAGACCGGTCGCTCCATGTTACTAGTAGGTGGTAAGTATTCAGCTAAAGCCGGTAAGACAGAGCAGATGATGACTATTTTGCAAGCCATACTATTACAAAAAAAAACTGGCTAAGTGCAAGTTGGACTTGCACATGAAGGGTTCCGTACCATGACTTCTTATTGGTTTTCCTGTAATCTATACGTGTTGAACAAATTTCTGTATTTTTTTCAGAATTTTAGGCCCCGTACTTTCGGAGATAAGGGGGGGGGGGGGGGGACACATGAGTGATCCTATAAGGGTTCCGTTTTTTTAGGTACGGAACCCTAAAAAGGTCTATAATGTAACACCTCAAAGTAGAAACATTATTGCACTAGAAAATCGCTATAGATGTGTTACTGTTAACATTACATTTGCTCGTGTGCAATATGTATTAGTAATTGTTACACGATAGTACCCTTTAGGTAGGTCGTCCTATTTATTATCGCAGTCGATTGCTTTGGTCAATATCTGAGTACAATGTCCAGCTGTTATCTCTGTGAAATACGCAATAGGATCAACTTTAGAATGTGCGCGTGGAAATAGTTGAAATTATTTGTGTGGAAATATTTTACAGCTTGATTTGTTACAGGGCATCATTTGCCAAGCTTTGCAACTATATTGTGGGGTCGGCTAATCGGATGCTGCTGGCTAAATACCAGTATTTTACTCGTAGTGACCTAACTGACCTCTACAATCCAGTAAGTACTGGGTAACACAATAAGACTGGTTGTCAGACCTTCGGGCGACTGACTACCTGTTACAACTATCAAAGATCTGCGAGTGACAGCCGGTTTAACGTGCCTTCGAAGCATGGAGGAAACTGGTATATAAGCTCGGCTTAACCTAAAGATTGATCCAAGCGGATGTTATATAGGTAGGACTTCATGTACAGCAGTCGCGCTCGGAGCTACTAGCTAGAACAACGAGTTCTGAGCACTATATTAACAATTATAATATAATCAACTAACAACTTCATATATTTCAGGAAACGTCAATTCCCTTTCAACCAGTACAGCGAATTCGCACATTATTTACTAGCACGCGTGGTGTGTGTGAAGTTCAAACACGTGTTACATATTGAATAACAATATTATCCCACAGTCAGCAGAAGAAAGCAAAAGCCATTCAAACGACATTTCATAACTCCGAGATTTGCTAGTGATGGGAATGAGCAGTATCGATAAGTTTTATTTAGTCGAGCGAAATGTGCCTACAATTAATTTTAGTGGTAATTAAATATGATTGCCTTGGCAAGCTAAATTGCTAAATTTTCTAGAAGTTTAAATTAAATAAGTTAGCAAAACTATTGTGTAAACATTTAGGCCAGAATACCAGAATACTCCTCTTGTTGTGTGTGTCACAGCTGATTAGATAAGTAAGCTACAACTTATATTTGTTTGCGAAAATATTTTTTTTATTGTCGTAACGGTAGAAGCTGGTGTCAAATTTTAACAAAAGCTTAGTACCTCTAGCATAAATCTGCTTTATGACACTGATAATATTTACATAATGATTAAAACCACCAATACAACCGTCTCAGTTCATAATGGTCTCAAGAATGCCGGTTTCATTAAATAGTCACTCAAGAGACCTTTATGAATTGAGGTGGTTGTATTGGTGGTATTAATCATTATTACTCAGTAAATGACATTTGTTACTGCCGGGAATCCTATTTTATTTAAGGCGCGGCTAAAGGGGCACCGTAAAAACGACCTGTTTTTCGTCGCAGAGTTAGCCGTATTGCTACTTATTACAATTCCAAAAAAAAATACAGTGTATAGTCAAATGTATAGGTAAAAGACTTATGCAAAAATATTTTCTAAAAGTAATCAAGAACCTCGAAAAAAAAAATCACAAAATCACAAAAAAATCACACGAAAAAACTTTTTCGTCTCGAAATGCTCAATATTTTGAGTGACAACTGTTATTTTTTTTTTACTATCAGAAAGGAAATTTAACCAACTAAAGACATATGTAAAAATATTTTAACATTACAGCGTATTTTTTTTTTAAATAAATTAAATCTGCGAACTATCGTTGATTTTGGCAGTCACGAGCATGAAACGCATCGCCATTTTCAACCTTATTTGTTTAGGCGATGAGTTAAACGCGCGCTCAAGGTCGCGGGCAGCTAATGTCGCCTTAATAAACAACTTGACACTGACCGGTAAATATTTTATTTAACAAACAACTTGACACTGACCGGTAAATTGCAAAGAACGTCAGAAAATTCGAATTTCGCGAGCTACTTTGTCGCCTTCACCTTAAGATCTAATGGATATTGTGCAGGTGCTTCCGCGAACATTAAAACAATCTTAAACCATTCACCGCTTATATCATTGCAAGTATTACCATTCACCACTAATAAGCATATTAGTAATTTAGTATGCCATTAGCGTGCGATGTTATTAGATACTAATTAAGTCATCATTTCAGCCAAAAGACGTCCACTGCTGAACATAGGCCTCCCCCAGGCGTCGCCACATTGACCGGTCCCGTGCGTCTCTCATCCAGCGGTTTCCTGCAACCTTGACCAGGTCATCGGTCCACCTAGTGGGAGGCCTTCCAGCGCAACGTCTTCCGGTTCGCGGTCGCCATTCCAGAACTTTTCGGCCCCATCGGCCATCCGTTCTGCGAGCAATGTGCCCTGCCCATTGCCACTTAAGTCCGGCGATTCTTCGGGCTACGTCGGTAACCTTGGTTCTCAAGCGGATGTCCTCATTTCTGATTCGATCACGCAAGGAAACTCCGAGCATAGCCCTCTCCATTGCCCTTTGGGTGACTTTGAGCTTTCTGATGAGGGACATTGTGAGCGACCACGTTTCGGTCCCGTATGTAATCACTGGCAACTAGGGCTTTCAATACCGGTATTACGGGATCCCGTAATACCGTGATCCCGGACAAATATAGGCCATTTTCAATACCGGTATTGAAGCCCTCAATACCGTGATCACGGTACTGCAAACATTACATGTATTATAGTAAATTAAATTCCATTTTTAAAATACAATAATAACACACGAAACATACAAAGAGACAGTGAGACAATGATTGATAATGAACAAGATAATATGAACAAAAAGAACCTTCTACTTCATTGAATACGAGCAGTGGAAATGATATCGCGCGCAGGTTTGACGATTTCCAGCCTCCCGAACGAACCAGATTCCGAAAAGGCTTTAGTACCGTAGACTAGACAGCATACCTACAGACGCTGCGTGGTTATGTGGCTGGATGTCATACAAGAGTCCGAAAAGTATAACCTGCCTCTCTGTTTAGCGGTTGTGGACTACGAGAAACCCTTTAATTCGATCGAGACTTGGGCCGTACTGCAGTGTCTCCAACGGTGGCAAAAACGCCACCATGTCAGTTCGACTTCAGGACCAGACCTCGGAACCTTTTTTTGTGTAACAGGGAGACGTCATATCTCCGAAACTGTTCACCCTGCACTGGAGGATGCCTTTAAGGTTCTGGATCGAAGAGACCTCAGTGAAATGCTCGATGACCGCAGTAGAGCTTCCGAAAGAGTGGGTCTTAAAATAAACACGGACAAAACCAAGGTCATGTTGACTGTCCACGTAACACCCTCACCTATCAAAATCGGAGACTCTACACTCGAAGTTGTGGACGAAGTCTACCTGGATCTAATGATGCAAAATAGGTCCAGTTCGACCAGTCAGTCAGTTCGAACTTCGAGAAAGAGTAGAAATCGTCGTGGTGGGCAGGGCACATTGCTCGCAGAACAGATGGCCAATGGGGCCTAAAAGTTTTAGAGTGGCAACCGCGAACAGAAAGACGTTGTGTTGGAAGGCGTCCAACAAGGTGGAACGATGACCTGGTGAAGGTTGTGGGGTCACGCTGAATGCGCCCATAGGACAGGCCACTGCGGCAACACCTGGGGGAGGCCTATACGCAGTGGCGTGCGCTCTATTAAGGCTCTTAGGCTTAGCCTACCTTACCAACTGAGCATTTCTTATAACTAATTAACCATGTAATAAAATAACACCATGTACAAAATAATAATAAAAAAGTTCAAACTCCTGTTAAAATACTTAGAGCAATTTTTCGCGTACGAATCTTTTAGTTACAGGCTTGCTTAGGCTAGCATTCGACTAGCCTAAAACCCATTCATAATTTTACGCACACAGCGTCACATCGGAGAATGATCGGTGCATATTTTCGTGTATATGAACCGCACACATGCATGTCAGCTCCACCGAGAGGAGGCGGCCTGTGATTGGCTGCAACAATACAAGGCCACGATTGGGCGGCCATCTTGAACCCACAAACTCGGCGCGAAGTTCAAATTTGTTTTTTTTTTTTTACGTTTTTTGCAATTTGCAGGCCAGTGCTAGCTTGAATACTGACTACATACGTCTTACAGCCGCGAATCATATTTTAATAATCAACATACAACCTAGCACGGGCCTGCAAATTGCAAAAATGTAAGGAAATTAAGAAATTTGAATTTCGCGCTTAGCGGTCTTCGCTCTTCCGTCCACAGATAGAGTGCAGCACTGCCAACACATTTCATTGATCGTTTTCGTATAATCCTGCAAAATTTTGTTGACCGCTGTTGTGAACAAACTCGATATGAAAATTATGCAATTTCATTTGGTAGTATTTTTCTATCGGCAAATTAGAAATTATATTTTACGCGAGGAAGCCATTATTATTTATTGTTTCATTGTTGTTTTATAGCGCGATTTGTTTTGAAACCGAAAACGTACAGATATTGTCAGTATTAGATAACATTATTAACAGTAGTGTAGGTAAATATTAGCTTTGTTGTGTATTATTTGTTTATTCCCACAAATAATAACCAAGTGAAGTTTGTGCTGTTAATGTGTGTTTGCTAGATGATAAAGGTAATAAGTTTTCTCAATTATGATATTATCGTATAAGTAATGTAATGATAAGGTGCAAATTGTATCTAAAGGTAGATGTGTGAAAGCCACTTCGGATATTATCTTGCAAGTGACGTGTTTTGTACTTTTGTAACTACCTATCACCCACTCACTTGGATGAGATATTTAAGGTGGCCGAATCTTTCTTCTGTTTGCATCGTTAGAAAATCATGAGTTGCACCCTTGAATAATGTGGTGAGTTTTTGAATTGTATTTAGGTACCTATAACTTTTACAGGCTTATTTATTTTTATAAATGTGACAATTTTTTTTTGCTGTCAATATTTCGTGGCCTACCCACCGTGGGAGACCACTGCACGCCACTGCCTATACGTCCAGCAGTGGACGTCTTGGTTGAAATTATCATTAATGATGATGTGTGAAAATGAAGACACGTCCATTCCTACCGGCAGCTTAGAGATATTTACTGTCTGTGATACCCACAAATATTGATGCAGAGCGTGCTTTTTTTTTCAGTAGGCTATTGTGAATGATGGCTGTTAATAGCTAATTAAGCTATACTTACGTTTCTACAAATATTGATAGGCAGCTATGTTGATTATAATATATTCAATAATAATAAAAATCGACTTTTTTATATTTATTCTTTTCAAACGCTATGTGGAATGCCTTCCTACAAAAAGACTTGAGTTAAGTTTTGATTATGTTCCTAATTAGTCCTATCTAATTAAATAATCAACCAATACCAAATTGTTATATAGAGCGCTATTTATAAAAGTTATTTAAAATAAAATAGAACACACACACACACACACAACTACACTAGACTGTTTGTGTGTTGTGTTTGTGTGTTGTTTGTGTGTTGTTTGTTGTGTAGACTGTTTTTACAAATAAAAACACATTCTTTAAATGTTGGTATGTAATACCGGTATTAATACCGTGATCACGGTATTGACGTCCAATACCGGAATCGATACCGGTATTGAATCATCCGGTATTTTGAAAGCCCTACTGGCAACACACATTGGTCATAGACTTTCGTCTTGAGACACTGGGGTAAGTTGGACGAGAAGATACCGCACAACTTCCCGAACGCTGCCCAGCCGAGTCGGATTCGACGATTGACCTCTTTCTCGAAGTTAGATCTACCCAACTGGACCGTTTGTCCCAGGTAGACATAATCGTCCACAACTTCGAGCGTAGAGTCTCCGATCTTGATAGGAGTGGGTGTTACATGAACATTCAACATAACCTTGGTTTTGTCCATGTTAACCCACTCTTTCGGAAGCTCTAAGCACTAATTAAGTACTTGAATTAAACTTGCATCCCTCAACGTTGGAGGAATATAAATTACCACCTATAAAAATACATGTTTAAAAAAAATATATACCGGCAAACACGAAGGACGATAATTTTTCGTAAATTTTTCATTTAAATTAATTTATCAATTTATGGTCATCATCATCAGCATTTCAGCCACTGCTGGACATAGGCTTCCCTCAAAGTGTCGCCAGCGGCCTGATTGACGGGCCTCGTGCGTCTCGCATCCAGCAATGAGTAACAACTAACATTGTGTTGAATTAATCAAGGTGCCCTTTCGCAAATAATATCGTAATCTTACAAAAAGCTTAAATAATAAATGGATCAAAGGTATTGAAATAGATTAAAATTTGTAGACTTTAGTCTTGATATTATTGTATTTAACCTAATGAGGTTAAAGAGTACGCAATACAGTTATCAAATAATACCTTACTGATAACGTTATCTTAATCTTTGCAGATCTCATCAATCTCAGATATCTATATCCTTTTCGCGATCTTGTTGTATTAATAACTAGCATGACCTACGACTAAGTCTTTAGCCTTCCATTTGTTCTGTTGATCTGTTCCCACGCACAAACCGTGAAAACGGTTTTTTAGGGTATAGTACTACGAAAAGAGAAAGAAAAAACGTAAATAAATAAGAATAAAAAGTCTCCGAGTATTATTTAAAGTTCTAGCATAGCTAGACAAGCCTATAAAGTTCCTAATTCAGGCGCCCTCTCTATAAGAAGTATGATTCACCTCAAGGAGATGGCACGTCTCTATAAGAAGAGTAGTAATTATAAAATAAGAGAAATTTAACGAGATTTTATGGACTGGAATCCACAACCTAAAAACAGTATATCGGAGCTATTAAATTATAATTAAGTGGAAAATCCAAGACCTTTACACTTTGCTAATTTGTTTATCATTTCACGTGACTATACCTAATATCTAATTACAGACGTTTATCTAATCTATCCGGATATGGATAAATCAAAATAATTTAAATATTATTTTGATAACCACCTGTTACGCACTTTACTGTTAAAGATACGATTATTTTGCTGTACCTTCGATTATTTGCGACTAAATGCACTCGGCATATTGCGCAGCATTGGTGGCCTACCTTGACGTCTTAAAGCAGGATTATTTTAATATTATTCCAGTGTGGAAAAGAGATGGCGCTTGACACCCCGAATAGCTCTGTCAATCTCCTACACTGGAATAAGATTAAAACAATGCCTTAAGACGTAATGGTAAACCCACATATCCAAATATTTTCAAAATATTTCCTGCAAAATATGAAATACCCCAACCCTATCTGTTACGGAAGAAAAGCTGCGAGCTTTTGTGTGGTGCACACACTTCGGTCAAACGTCTTGTACAAAATGCTAAAGCGCGGTATTACATAACCTTACGTGAGCCATGGGTGATTCTATTTTGTGTTATTGTATAACTTTCCTACAACACATTGAACATTTATATTTTCGGTTTTACCTAAATGTTTGTTTCAAGAATAATGCTTGAACAACTCGCGAACTTGTCAAGTGATGATATTGACAATAAATGAGTAAACATAAGTACGTTACACTTATTTATGGTTTTGCATTATTACTGTAATGATGAAACAAAAAGCATTGCTCTCAACAGAACAACACACTACATTTTTTCGGCATGATTTTAACATTTTATCGATATTATTTATAGGACGTCCCAACCCTACAGTAGCGGAACGAAACCGTCAGTCAATAGCGGTGTGCAAACGCTATTTACAGGTCACTTTCTTGACACAGTCCACTATTACATAACTTTATGTGGCACATGGAAGATTCTGCATAGATATGGACATTTCGCAGATTTTTTAAGGTACAATAAAGATAAAAATCGCCATTCTTAGGACGCAAATGTCATATTATTTCGACAGTTTCTGTGAGATATTGCCCAAATATTTCGCGAAATATGTAGTTTCAAATATCCGTGCACAAAATTAATGGTGGAGATAAGTGGATTAAAACAATTTACGGGATGCTGTTATAGTATGGAACCCCCACTATGCAGTACACTCGCAAAGAGTCGAAAGCATCCAGAGAGCCTTTACTAAACACCTAGCGTATACATTCAATGAAATATCTCCCCGGTGCCCATATGGACAACGTCTTGAAGCGTTTAAAATGAACAGTCTGCGCGACCGTCGACTGACGCAGGATCTAATGTTCTTATACAAATTAGTTAATAATAAATTAGACTGCAATGAACTAGTTGAGCGTATCGGACTAAAAGTACCATACAATATGCCTAGGTATCCTATGACGAACTTATTCAACACTGAAGGATCTAACACAAATATTGGGGTAAACTCGCCACTTAACAGACTCTGTAGAGAAATGAATTCTTTTGTCAAATCCTCACCTGATGTTGACATTTACCATGACTCTACAAAAATCTTTAGAACCCGATTAATGGATTCCCGAAAATTGCAACACAATATTTTACTAGTTTAGTAAGAGTAACAATAATTCTTTTAGATTTAGTTTTATAACTTTATTTTGTTATAGTTTGTCTTCACGAAAGATCTCAGTTTCGATCTCATTATTATAGATTTTTATTGATTTAGCAGTAATTACTTAATTATGTTGTTTTTTGTTTTTTCGTGATTTAGTCATAATTAGTCTGTAAATGAATAGCGCTTTTCTTTCTACGTTTTTACGTTATGTCTTGTAAACTCTTAAATGTAAGAAGTTACTATTGTAGTTAATTTTCTAGAGCCACTCTTTAATTTTATTCTTTTTGTTTTTTGTGTTTGTTATCACTTACTTTTGTCAACGATGGTTAACCAGTAATTGGCGACTGTGTAAGTCCAAGACTGTAAACCTATATAATATAAGATATGTTGTACACAGAAGCTGTTGGTAAACCTAATAAATAAATAAATAAAATAAATAAATAGTATGAGAAATATCTTGGTTGAGTTTCACAACTTTTAACTTAGTTAATTAAGTTATTTTGCCTTCTGTCGTAAATGTTTACTACGGGCTACGGCCAATGGAATTTAGGTTTTTGCAATTTTTTTTTTATTTCTAACTATTAAATTAGTTTTGAAACTGTAATTTGATATTTTATAGTTACTAATGTTGTTAAAATCGACTCGACGAGGGGTAATCTAATCGACTAACCCCATATCCGCCATATAGATAACAGTTCAAAAATACGTGTACTCAAAGGAAATATACGGACGATGGAGTGGCCTGGTTTAGACATGAATCCTTATAGGAAGAGCTGAAACGAAGGGGTCTTGTCCAGCCCGTCGGGGCCGCGGATTTTTGTACTAGATTACGTGGCCTCGGCGCAAGGGCAAAGAAGGAACATGGGTTCGGTTTTTAGTCAGTAGAAGTCTGACACTCCCCTTCGCTCTGCCCAAGAGCGGGGGGGGGTCATTCGATGATTTTCCACCAAGCAAAAAAAAAAAAAAAAGGGGTCTTGTCCAGCATTGAGGATTTTTAAGACTGCGATGTGAGAAAAGTGGAATAGTATTCCTCAAGAGACCAGGCCCCAAATGCATCCTTTGCGAACGACGCGTTCAGGTTCGCCGAATAAAATATATTATGTGGTGGTCGCTACGATCAAATATTCGCGACGATCGCTGTAGTTAGGACATAGTCTCATTCATGCATTGAATCACATATTATCGGTATTCTTTGAAAGAAATACATGCACTGTATAATAAATATTCAACAGTTCCGAACTGTCAGTCAAGTATGCAAACGGTTTATGCGCTTATTATGTTATGAATGTACCGGATATTGCGTCGGTCGGTGTCTGTATCCCGTGACTGAACGGTTTGGAATAACATCGTTTTGTACTTACATTGATTCTGATTTACTGGTGATCGTTTGCCTGAAACAATGAAAAAGTTATTAGGACATTTTTTTACCACCAACCTTAAATAACATTACTTACCTGATTTCAAAATCAAAAGCAGCAGAACAATAGAATGCATTTCGCAGCTAGATATAATTATAACCATTTTCATGATTTAATTTCGGGGAAAGAAAAGCTCTGTCCAGATTCTCAGAGACTTGAAATTGCATTCATCATCATCATTTCAGCCGAAAGACGTCCACTGTTGGACATAGGCCTCGCTCAAGTGTCGCCACATTGACTAGTCCCATGCGTCTCGCAACCAGCAGATCCTCGCAACCTTCACCAGATCATCGGGTCCACCCAGTGGGAGGCCTTCCGATTCAACGCAACACGACAATCGCGGTCGGCACTCCAGAACACAATCCACCCGTCTTGTCCATAGGTCGATGACCATTATTATTAACGAACAGCTGACAAGTCCACCTGCCATATACACGTGTATTCTTTAAAGATACAAAAGCACGAGTAACACCTGGACACGGTGAACTTTGTAGTTATTGTTTAACTACACAAAGAAATAGGAAGTCAATATGTCAGGCGAGACACGACCTTTTTGTTCGAAGAAAGTCAGGGTAAAAGGTTGTTGGGCTTTATTCCGAAATAGTTTAGGTCAACACGTAATAATTGACGACACGGTTGGCGCAGTGGCTAAGCGATTGGACTGCTGCACTGCGTGTCGCGGGTTCGATCCCCGCACGGAACAAATATTTGTATGACCTGCAGATAGTTGTTTCGGGTCTGGGTATTTGTGTATGTGAGTTTATGTTTGTGAACGCACCCACGATACAGGAGAAATTCCTAGTGTGGGGCAAAGTTTAAAAAAAAAAAACTGTCTACTACTTACTGTCTTTATTTCGACTGCTGTGTATATCCTGGGCTCGATGCCTGGGTCAGGCAAAGTGTTATTGGGTTTTTCATCAGGAATTTCTCAGTAGCAGCCACAGAGTCTGGATTTGTGATGCGGGTGTACCTACCTCTGCCTAATTCTTTGAGGATTACAGGTGTGATGTTGTTTTTTCTAATAAAGACTTGCTAATGCCAATGGTGAATCTATACTTACTAATCTATACTAATATTATAAAGAGGTAAAGTTTGTGTGTTTGTATATTTGTTAAATTGTAAGGGGTAATCTCGGGATCTACTGAACCGATTTTAAAAATTCTTTCACCAATAGAAAGCCACATTATTGCTGAGTGTCATAGGCTACTTTTTATCCCTGTATTCCCACGGGAACGGGATCTACGCGGGTGAAACCGCGGGACGTCTGTTAGTATAAAAATAAACCAACGTTGAGTAAAGTGACCGCAAACCGCAGAAACGTTCGATTCGAAAACAAACTATAGCACCGACAAGAACTTAAAAACGGGGATGTACAAAAGTCAAACACTTCATGATAAAAACAAATAAACGCACGCAAAGTCAATGAATCATCAAATAATAATCATGTCCATTTTTTTAGAACAAATCGTATTGCAGATCTCTGTTGAGTTTGGCAATAGATCATCAGATTCTCATAACCTTCGGGCTGAAGCTAGGAATCCCCGTAATGTAGGCCAATCAAATAAAATGCATTTTGAAGGCTCTGCACATTTTTTAGGATAGATGTAGCTACACATTGCCTGCTGAATTATTTGCTAATGCTAAGTAAATAGCTCACTGACCCGGTGCAGAAAACGCTATTGCGCGGTTGAAGAAAGTACTCTCGGTGCGGCTGGACGCATTAGTGCGGCGCTCAAAACTTTTCCCAAGTGCGACACGACGCTGATCCGCGTTTGCAAATTTTTGAGTTTTATGGCATTCATAAAACAATTATATTATTTATTAAAAGAAAAGAAAGAAAACATATTTATTTGGCACATGCCACAACCACAAGTGCACATAACAAAGTAAAAAATAATAAAAAAAAAACTAAGAACTAAACACGAAAAAGAGTGTATTACGCTACTACGATACACGACTTCTAGTTCATCAGGATGCAGTTGAATGATACATTAGCTATATGCTGCTGGTGCTGCTGCTGGATAATATGCAGAATTGGATTGGATTCAAGAATATTCGTACTGTTACGAGAATAGAAGAAGAAAAGGAAGATAACCCGGGTTCCCCATCAAGTCTCACGATATTGATGGGGAACCCGGGTTCCTCACAAATATAAGCCTTAATGACAACATTAAGTAAGAAGAAGAAACATGCAAAACGTTTAACGTGCACGTGCGAAAGTTGAACCAACTTGAACAGTAAGTAAGTAGGTTAAGTAAATTGCAATAATATACCATGTATTGACAGTTCACGTCGTCGTCTCCGAGACGCGATTAGAAACTGGTTTCTATCAATATAGACAGACTGAAAAAGCCTAGGGAAGTGTATTTAATTTATTAGTCGTCTAGCGGCTAGACGAAATATAAAAACACACTAAATAAGGATAAATCCAACAAAAAACCGGCCAAGTGCGAGTCGGACTCGCGCACCGAGGGTTCCGTAAAAAAAATATATTATGTGATGTAACTAAAAATGTATGGTTTTCGTAATTATTCCTTTATCTATGCTATAAGACGTTGCTTCGTACCAAATTTCAAGATTCTGAGTTCACGGGAAGTACCCTGTAGGTTTTGATTCCCTTGCGAGTGTCGAAAATTTGCGGCATAAACGGGAGTATCTTGATGTAACTAAAAATTTATGGTTTTCGTAATTATTCCTTTATCTATGCTATAAGACGTTGCTTCGTACCAAATTTCAAGATTCTGAGTTCACGGGAAGTACCCTGTAGGTTTTGATTCCCTTGCGAGTGTCGAAAATTTGCGGCATAAACGGGAGTATCTTTTGATCGCGTTGACTTAGAAGTTTGATTTTTTCACAGCTCCAAGAGACCATAGACTTGAGTATTTGATATGAATTTCAGCTTGATACCTCCACGCGTTCCTGAGAAAAAAGGTCTTGACAGACAGACAGACAGACAGACAGACGGACAACAAAGTGATCCTATAAGGGTTCCGTTTTTTCCTTTTGAGGTACGGAACCCTAAAAAAGGGCTAGGATTCTAGCCTTTGTGTCTTGAACTGTAATCCACGAAGCGTTAGTCAGAGCAGAGCTGTACCGATTTGTCTTTTGGCACAACAAAATGGAACGATGTAAAAGGTGGCGAGCCTATAGCCAACGACTGGCCACAAATCCACTCCGTGGCTTCTACTGAGAAATTCCTGATGGAAAAACCCAATAACACTTTGTCTGGCCTGGGAATCAAACCCAGGACCTCATGCATGGCAGTCGCGCTTGCAACCACTAGACCAACGAGGCAGTCATTCAAAGTCTACTACGCAAAACGCATTAATCTGGAGAACAAGAAAAAGAAGAATGAAAACATATTTAAATACAGAACAGTTTATTCTTAGAATAGTCTCCTGGATAATAACTTCCTTTTTGTAACACCACAATAATAGTAAATAGTATATTAATACACATACATTTATGTGCGGTGAATGCAATCGCTTATCCGGCCAGCTTTTGCAACCTGCGCTTACGCATGCTTGACCCCGTTGTGCATCAGCGGCTTCTGTCCACTACGGTTATTTGTAGAGAGGTTTGTTTGTCTGTGCTGGGCCTTATGCACGAAATAAGGGCACCCAAAAGCTTATCTTTACTTTAAAAATATAACTTTAGGAAAATTATGAATATTCGCCTAAAAACGTTGGTGTCTGTGCCGACTACAAATAAATTAGGGTATGAGGAGAATTTTGTGTGAGTTGAACGGAAAGGGAGTGTGAATGATAAAGTGACGGCTGGCAAGGAAGAACTGCAAAAATGTGTTACTCTGATCCTAAGTAACATAAGACAGCAAGATTGTAACGGAGAGAAGAACACTGATGATGAAGATTAAGCACGGTTTGCTCCTGGAATCAATGGGGGAACTAAGCGATGCAAAGGAATCTACAGATTGGGGTGCAATTGAACCTAATCGACCTTCTGATGCAACAAGCGTTATTAAGACTCTTTCAACCTTGATATTTGCATGCATCCTGCATACTAAAGTGGTTTATAATTAGCCAAAATAAAACCAAGTCCAAAAATAGACTATTACCCAAAACTTTCAATAAAATCTATTAATAAATTAATTTAGCGTTATTAATAAAGTTATTTAGTTTCCTCTTAACCAGAAGGCTAGACTAGAATGCTAAAGTTACGCCATATTTGCCACACCGGCCGGCCACGTTTATAGTATACTAGCTGACCCGCGCAACTTCGTCTGCGTCACATAAATATAGCTATAACCTTTCTCGATACACCGATTATCCGACATTAATTAAGCTAAATCGTAACAAACAAAAAATCTTATCTTTCCTCTTTATTACAATAGTTTAGATGGTTTAGATTAGCTTAGATTATATTAAAGTGTGAATTACTATAAAATCTATATCTTACTGTTAAATATACTATAACACTCTGTACTGTACATTATGATGCAGTAAATATTTTGAATTTGAATTTCCCGGAGGCCAGCCAGAATCCTCCGTACCTACATTGCGACGCAACCCGCGTAATTATTTTTCCGCGCGGGTATTTTTACATTGCGATATCTTCTAAGATATTTGTTTAAACTGTATAGAGTAAAGAGCACAAATATTCTATATTAAATTTCCGTTCTAACGAACACATTTATTTAGATATAGATTAACACCATATGGGTTAAATAAGCTTCGCAAAAAATAATTCTTTTTAACCTAACATTTTAATAGTAAAAAATGGTTACAGTGAGTCAATCTTAAAAGATAGACAGATGCTGTCGCGGACTTTTTTTTAGAACTTTTAAAGACGAATAATTACTTCATACATGATATTCTCGTAACTTAAACCGTTTTCGCAGCGCACGCAACGGAAGCTCTCAGAAGGGAATTTCCTTTTCCCGTTTTTGCAACATTTCTCATTTATGCTCCGCTCCTATTGGTAGTAGCGTGATGTTATATAGCCTATAACCTTCCTCGATAAATGAACTATCCAACACAAAAAGAATTTTTCAAATCCAACCAGTAGTTCCAGAGTTTATCGCGTTCAAACAAACAAACAAACAAACAAACAAACAAACAAACAAACAAACTCTTCAGCTTTATAATATTAGTATAGATTGGCACATTGGCCACATATTTCGAGATGTATCTAGGAAGCCGAATGAGGGTATGGGAACGAAGGTTCGTGAGGTTGGTCTATGTGCCCATCCTCAAATAATTGCTGATTGCCACATTGAGTGAGCTAAGGAAGCAGGTTTAGGTGCAGTATTGATTTCAAAACTTGATAGATACATCTTGATGTATTGGATGCTCATAGAATTCTACTAGCATTTATGTTAAGGTAGGTCCGGGTAAACAACAACAGTGTAAGAGAACTTTACGATGATGACAAAAAATATAAAATCAAAGAATTTTACGAACAAACTGTTGCGAATCATCTTCAAGTAAGTCAGGCAACTCTTTGTTATTACACTAGGGAACAGTTTTCCAACAAACAAATAACTTTATTATCAAGCAACAACTTAAAAATAACATACATAAAATAAAAACAAACTAATAATAGGTGAAGTGACAGGTTAATGGAAAGGTTTATGACAAGACGTGGGGAAGAGCAGCACCATCTTCATAGATGTTTATCCGTTGCCATTTATGACGGGTGCCACGAATGCACATACTACTTGCTCTGATGATGGCTGTTTGTATTCTCGCACGTAACCAGCCTGTAATTGTAGAAAGGGGCCTGCTCCAGCGGTCCGCTAGTGCTTCGGCAAGGTGTGCTATGAATGAAGTCATTTGTGGAGCAAAAACTCCGTCAACAGAAGTCACCAGGGGGGTGAAAGTGGCATGACGCGTCTCGCATGGGCCGCAGTACTTCCTTTTCTTTTCTTCTTCGGCAGAGCGGAGGACAGCTGCTACTGGGCGTGATGCGTAGGAGGGAGCGTCGGTGTCAACGACACGGACATCAAATAACGCCTCCCTCTGGGCAATCCACACTCCGCGGCAGGCGAAGTCTCCACGCAGTCCTGAGTCGCCTTCAGTGATGACTGGCTCCTTCGTGACGTTGCCCCAGGTTTGCTGGCACAGTTCACAGAAAAGGTCTCTTATCTCATTGTGTCTGCGTGTGATGAGGCCGCCCGTCTTGCAGCATAAGGCATGGTCCACGCTAAATTCGTCGCTGCCGCAACCGTCGCACGACGCAGGCATGGAGACTGGTGTGCGGTGATATCTTATAGCTAGCGCGTCCCTGAATTCGTGGGGTGAAAGATCGAAGTTGTCTTTTCTTGTTTTGTTTTCCAACAAACTGCTTATTAATTAAGAATCACACACAACAACCTCACCCTTCCCTATTTCTCCGTCCCTGTTCCACAAATTATGTCTTGACCCAGTTTCGGCTTCACTAAAACCATAAAACATTATGACCTCAGAAACTAAACAGCTCTACGGAAGGAACATTTTTTATTTTCCTAACTTTTTGCCACCGGTCACCGCATCCGTAGCGATTTCACCAAGCAAATATCCAATTTATTTCCATGTAATAAATGAATAAATCTAAACTAGGTTTACAAGCTTTGCGGTTATAATGGATAATTAACCGTATATTAATATAATTACTGAGTAAGGCGTTTCATAATAAATAAATAAACACAGTCTAATAAAGTAACTCTTTCAAGTCATCAGATAATGGCAATAAAATAATGGATAATTGTAGACAACGTAAGAGTTTGCCTAAGACTGAAGTCAGTAAAATACTTGTTTTAGTAGCTAATAAGACAGATGTAACAAGCAATGCAGGTAAGGGTTTGAGCAATCGGACAGTCGAGTTAAGGCGAGGTTGCAGTACTTTGTTTTTATGTACGCACGACCTCGCCCCCCGCCCTGCCGCGCGAGCGATATAATGCCTAAATTTTGACTGTTTTTTGCTTCTTGGAGAAAAACTATAAAGAAATTATACAATCTGTTTTCACCATTTACTTCAGAATAAAAAGTTCTATCTACTGATATAACTTTCATATAAATTCATGATGAAATGTCTTAACAGTACACGTTTGAAATTGTGATTTAGAGTCATGTTTGATAAAAAAAAAGTATCGAGCCGATCATTCTAAATCGCGTTTCTATCTTTACGATTTACTAGAGAGTATGTTCAATTTTTATGTAATGATTTTTATTTATTAAAAAAACTCGTATTTAGTTCGATTTTTATAGGTTCAAAAATCTTAAAATTACTGCAACCCCGCCTTAAGGCGAGGTTGCAGTACTTTGTTTTTATGTACGCACGACCTCGCCCCCCGCCCTGCCGCGCGAGCGATATAATGCCTAAATTTTGACTGTTTTTTGCTTCTTGGAGAAAAACTATAAGGAAATTATACAATATGTTTTCAACATTTACTTCAAAATAAAAAGTTCTATCTATTGATATAACTTTTATATAAATTCATGATGAAATGTCTTAGCAGTACACGTTTGAAATTGTGATTTAGAGTCATGTTTGATAAAAAAAAGTATCGAGCCGATCATTCTAAATCGCGTTTCTATCTTTACGATTTACTAGAGAGTATGTTCAATTTTTATGTAATGATTTTTATTTATAAAAAAACCCGTATTTAGTTCGATTTTTATAGGTTCAAAAATCTTAAAATTACTGCAACCCCGCCTTAAGGCGAGGTTGCAGTACTTTGTTTTTATGTACGCATGACCTCGCCCCCCGCCCTGCCGCGCGAGCGATATAATGCCTAAATTTTGACTGTTTTTTGCTTCTTGGAGAAAAACTATAAGGAAATTATACAATATGTTTTCAACATTTACTTCGAAATAAAAAGTTCTATCTATTGATATAACTTTTATATAAATTCATGATGAAATGTCTTAGCAGTACACGTTTGAAATTGTGATTTAGAGTCATGTTTGATAAAAAAAAGTATCGAGCCGATCATTCTAAATCGCGTTTCTATCTTTACGATTTACTAGAGAGTATGTTCAATTTTTATGTAATGATTTTTAATTATTAAAAAACTCGTATTTAGTTCGATTTTTATAGGTTCAAAAATCTTAAAATTACTGCAACCCCGCCTTAAGTCTAATTGCCAATCAGACAACAAAAGCGGGTTAGTTTGAAAAAGGGGTCAATATGTATAACTACACGATGATTGTTAGTCTGATAATAACTGAGAAAATTGCAGTACTACTTAATGGAGATACCATCAAAAGAATTACTAGCATTACTGAAATAAAAGGTAAAGCAGAAGAAGGCACAAAAGAAATGGGAGATACATTATATTATCAAATTAATAATAAAAACCCATATGTGATCATTTCAAGTTCGATTGAAATGTAACTAGTCATATCTAAGAATAAAGCCTATATAATACAATTTGCTATGCACGTCAGTGCGGTTACAGAATTTCTTCGAGTAAAAACAAACCATTTGTACAGTGTCAACTGTGACTAAATATAATATTCAATAACACAATCCCACAAACGCAACTTGTTTGCCTAGTCATCGCGACATATGAGCAAATAATCGTGACTACGAAATAGCCCTTCACTGTATTATGTCTATACTCTATAACTATAGTATTGTGCTTTTGTGCTACTATTTATTCTGATAAGTATGCTCATCAAAGAACTGCCTTATTTATCGGTAGCTCTTTTAGTACTACGGTTTTTTATTTCCAAAGTTATCTAGGTCATTTCCTTTCTTGCTTCCTTTCATTTCATTCGCTGTCTACCTCTTTTGCTAAATGAATGTTTCCCGGCTCTGTTTAGTGACTTTTTTGTTGCCTATTAGTTAAATTCCTTTCAATTTCTCCTATGTATTTGACTAATTTCCGCTATTTGCTGCCGTCTCCGGAATCGGGCCCGAGGATATTATTATTTTATTTTCTGATATTAATATAGTTGATAGAAACTCAAAGATATCAACAAACTTAGGTAGTATAAATAAGTAATTTACTTTTATAGCCTTTGGCATTAATCGTACACTTGCTTCCTGTACAATATCAACAATCTTAATCATCTATAGGTAGTTAGGTACCCCGAGGGACTTACCGCGTACCATTCACCATTGCCCAACCATGTAATCTACATGATATATAAATGTTTATACCTTAAACTTTAGACGCCTACGTTTATTTCACAAGCTGATCAATAATTCAGGAGTTGCGTCCAGTTTCCGAGGAGTGAGCGGTCTAAGTACCTACATACTTCCTTTCGTATGGACGCAGATGGTGCAATGCAGCGGTTTTACGATAATGTAAGAAACAAGCGATGTATGTGAAGCTAGCTAAGTGAGAATATTGACGCTATTTTGAACAAGTTTAAAGGTTGTTTGCGGCATAGCGGCAATATTATACTTACTGACTTATTAGAAAGCAAAAAGGTGGAGGGGTAGGAAGGACTACAAATATGAAATGAAAGGGAAAGAAGCAAATAATAGCGTGACAGTTGACAAGGGAGAATGGAAGAAAAAACGGATTGCATCGACTCCAAGTAACATAGAATTACGACTGAAGGGTTTGATGGTTGACACTCCCCTTCGCTCTGCCCAAGCGCGGGGGTGGGGGGGGTTATTCGATGATTTTCCACCCACCAAAAAAAAAACAAGGGTTTAATGGTTGGAATCAGAAAGGCATAATTATTATTTTGAAGACGTAAGTTTTTTTTTCTCTTGTCTATAAAAACAAGAAGAGCCTCCTTAACTACACTTGAACCGATCATGCTTAACTTAAATTGTACCTCAAAACTTCTAAATCAAGAAAAATCGATCAACTTAAATAGGTATAAAAAGTTTGTTCATCAAACAGTTTGTTGATTCTAGACCAAATTTACAAGTTCAATGCTAATTGTACTGCAAATATAGTATTCCTTTTAATTTGAATAGTCGGCTGCTGTGACATGATTTTTAGTGTCAACATTAGCAATAGTAAAAATAAACTTCTTTTTGGGTTTCGCCGCTGTCGAGTAACTGACCGGATAAAAAATACCACAATGCGCTTCAGAACGCAGATTACCGATGTACCTTATAAAGCTGCAAGACTGAAATGGGACTGGACAGGCAATGTCTGCCGAATCGGCGCAGCTATGGGCCCCAATATCGTAAGACTGGCCTTGACACAGCTAGACAGGGTAGTGGCAGACAGAGAAGATGGTGGGACATTTTGGATGGCTTCTTCGCCAATTGGCGAAAAGAAGCACACCATCGTAAGAAGTGGAAGGAATGGAGGGAGGTCTTTGTCCAGAAGTGGGACAATACAGACTAACTAAAAATAATGATCAATTATAGTTATCGCAGAATGTAGTGCAAAGGTTACGTTGAATGTGTCATAATGTTTAGTGATAACTAAGTGCATGAGCACTCATAATATTATTGTTTGGGATGACATGATTATATTTCAGCGTTTGCCGGAATTTATTACGAAATTAAACATGCCAATATGGCGGGATTGCGATTAGCTGGTTTATAGAACTTTTAAATACATAAAAAAATATTCGTGAATGAACCGAAGTCAAGAGTGCTTCTGTTACTTCTCGATAAAGACAAGAATAAATAGTTAACTATTGAAGAAGCATCAATGGAAGCAAGACGATTCAAAGCAACACTTTACAAAGTTGAATACAATTCTCGATAAAAGATTATGAAATCAATGTTGATATTTAAAATGGATATAAATAAAACATGATTCTAAAATCAGACATCCGTTTTGTAATATGCCTTTCTTTGGTATTCGGAAACCAAGTTATATTTAGAATGGAGGCTTGCGCAGCTTGTGAAATAAAATAGCTTTTATGAGTGGCGACACGAGATACTAGAATTTCGTTAGGCAGTTAGTTAGCCTGGCTGGACACTTGGACAGGTGATATTTTGACCACAGCGAGTTCTGTTCATCTACAGTTTGTGTTGATACGACAGAAGAAGTTTCTCGTAGAATCAGGTGGATCAATTGAGGAAATAGGGTAATTACCTTTATTAATAATTATAAAGTCTTCAGATGTAAACGATCTATTTTCATTAATTTCTTCTTATTTTTTGTCGAAACAACCCATACAACAGTTTTGGAACGGAATTCCAAAACTGTTGAAAGGCCAAAAAATGTGTATTAATGAAAAACCGTCATTTTATTGCAGTGATTTTTGAGGCACTACCCGATCACCTTGGAAACTAAATATTTTTCGAATCGATTCGGGTCATCGTCAATATATGGATAACATGCAAAAATATTTTATTATTAAAAAAAAAAAAAAATTGTTTTTGCGTGATAATTTGTGCGGGCAATAGCGTGCAGCTTTGTTTTAGCCGGGTGTTCGGACAAGGATAAGACACCTCTCTATTTCTTTTTATTCTTTCTAGTCTGCATGCAAACCCAGACATAGTGAAAGCAATTACAAAATTACATTTAAAAATAGTTAATTCAAGGTCTTCAACCTGAACGTTTGCAAAATTTCGCAACTTGGATTTGAATTTTTAAAGTTGAAACTGTTGGTTAAAAATTAGCAGCATACAATTAAAATCTTGCAGTCACGTTATAACTAATCTAATAATAGAATCAAACATGCAATCAAATAAATTATAGCCTAAATCAAACTAATATTAGAATTTCGAGACATGATGTTTCGTAATTAATTTTTTAACACAAAACTCTTCATAGGTTAGACCTATTAACGTGTCGTGGGAATTTTGACGCGATTACCACTCTAGATAAACTAATTATATTGATCCACAGACAATACTTTTAAGCTGTTAACCACTATCATCTATATCATCACTTTTCCAACTATGTTGGGGTCGGCTTCCAGTAAAAGCGGATGGACATGAAAACGAAGTAATTAACATGAAGCGACTGCCTATATTCTGACCTCCAAAACTCAGTTAGTACTGGGTAAATAATACTTGGTAACACTAGTTGTCAGCATTCGGCTTTTGACTACTCGTAACGACTGTCAAAAGATCTTTAAATGACAGCCAGACATTTATTTATTTATTTATTTTAAATAGAACGGCCGAAGCCAATTACACTATTTAAACACCAACCGCCTTATTACAAAACGTAGTTAAACCTGGTTTAACTTAGACTTGGTTTATCTCGCATGACGTCTCACTTCAATAATATTCAAAAGAAAGTGACAACATGCGAGATAAACCAAGTCTAAGTTAAACCAGGTTTAACTACCTTTTGTAAATAAGGCGGATATAATTTATTAAACACAGTCATGCAATCTTCTCACAAAACTTCAAACATTCTGACAGTATCACCTTCCATTCATCCGCAAATACCTATGTGATGTACTGTAAAATTATTAAATAAATATGTGCCTCTGCGACCCGCCCGCTCGGCATTACGTTGACAGAAGTCGCGGCGAGCGGACGTGTCGCACACACTCTAATAGAAATATAACAGTGTTTCATTAAACCACCCTAGTGTTAAAGTGAGACATAACATTGGCGACGAGGATAAAGAACGTGAGGATAATAAAAAAAAAAAAAAAAAAAAATGCAAATGACCGAGGTTATCTTTCGTCACAATTAAATATTGTTTTTGATTTTCACTTAATCTATTTTAAAAAGGAATATGGACATAAATAAACATATTGTTTAGTAAAATCAGAAATATTTAAAGTGTAAGCAACTTACTTATTGACGATTGATATCTTCGGTCAAAATAGCCTTAAAACCAGTGCCTGCTAATACTTACCAATAAAATGTTGTTGTGTAGCTTGTGTGCACATTCCACTATAACTATATACCCACATTGTACAAATACCGCAGAACTATCACTACCAAATCGAATTGAGATATTCTCCGTGCGATTCTCGACTTACCCACATCAAATTTAACTATCACTGTTTACATTGTGAGTAATACCGCACGACTAAGTGCTTATGTAAAAAGTAATTATTATCGTTCATAGAATCTTAATTTTATTTGTATGCAAGTAACAGGTAATAAATTAATATAGTTAAGAAAGATAATATGATTAGTGCACAGATTTCTTTAAAAACAATCTATTGCGAGTAGACTTGACTTTTGCTCTTTTTCAATAAGCTACCGACTACACAACAACAACCGATCGTGCCTGTAAGTATTGGCCAAGTCGAAAGACAATGACAAAATACATACTGTACACTATTCCAATGGGTAAGCACCCATCAAGTTCTATACCTGCTTCCGGAATTGGTCAACAACAATAAATTATAGTTTATTATAAAGAAAAAAAAAATGCGTTTGGTCGAATAATATTTGATACACCTCTGCCTATTCCTTCATGGATAACTGGTGTGATGGTGTAGCAAAAAATACTATTAACGAATATACTTCCTTGTATGGTTAATTATAACAACTTATAATTACAATTTGTTATTAAAATATTATTTGTTTGTTTTAAATGCAAAATCTACGTCGACTGTCAGCTGGTGTGCTGCATAAACCGACGTAGATACTGCGTAACATTTTGACGTGTAAAGGTGTTTGTGAAACAAAATACAAACTAAACATCATTTACTCATTTAACAACTCACTAATTTATAACTTGAAACAGGATCGTGTGTGTGACGAGTACAATGCTTTCATAATCCATTTATTTTGTCATTAAATATACTGCCCTGACCTACGTATTGTTGACCAAATCCGTTCGCACTCTTGAAATAAATTTCAATAAAAATAATGTTCCCACGAGAAAATTACTCGTAAATTCCAGTTTTAACCAATTACCCCTTCGACAATGTCGAAGTAATGTAGATCAATTAATTGATCTGCTATTAAAACTGAACAAGTGTTTGATATGTACCACGAGCACACTACTCGCAAAGTTCCCCAGTTTTAAACAAGTGCCACTTCGACAACCCGAAGCAAAGTAGATACATAATATGTTATCTGCTATTAAAACTGAAATCCGTTAAGGCTAATGATTTTAACAAAATCTAGAATGCATTTTTGCACTGGCTATCGTCACCTAAAAATAAATCACCTCTGTGTCAGGTACCCGTTTAGCTTAGTAACAAGTATAACGGTACTTACACTTGAAGAGTATAGTAAGGGTCTGTTACTTTTATGATTTGTCGAATAAAGTAGAGTTTCTTTATCGTAAGTGCTAAATGAAGTCACAAAGCTCTTTAGCCGGATACGATAAATTTAAAACTTAATAAACAAAGTTGTTACGTGATTCCTTTAATAAAGACTGGACTTGTTCATTTTAACACCAAACAACAAATTTGTGTTAAAGTTATAGTGAACTTGTCGAATCGATCTTGATCTTGAATCGATTTATTACTATTATGGTGAGGTTTCCTCTCCATTATTTACAGATCGATCAACATGTCCCAATTACAAATCCCTGCAATAGATCTCTCCATTCAATTGTGAAGAGCCAAATTCAATCTCCAAGGCTCCCGTTGAGTAAAATGGAAACGTGTTTTAGAAATATTTTATAGCAATAAATACCAGGGATCAAAATAATAAACGTGCAATTTTACTGCATGCCGGAGGCATAGCATTTCAAGTCACATATTTTAATTTACCTGGAGCTCATTCGACTGATCCAAGCGTGACTGACATTTACGATATCGCGGTTAAAAAGACACAAAGTTATTTATTTGAAAGACACTTTTTCCGATTAATGAGCCAAGAATCGGAAAGAAAATTTGAAACATTCCTGATTCGATTGAAGCGTCAAAGCTCAAAATGCAACTTTGCTAATGAAGATGAAAATATAATCGATCAAATTTATAACAAAAGTGTATTTCGAAAAAAAAAAAAAAAACATTTTAGCAACAGTTAAAAATATCACACTACAAGCAAATTGTTAGAAGCCGTAGAACGGCAAATGAACAATTTCCACGATAGCCAGAGCACAAATGCCACAAGTTCCCGCCTTAACAAAAAAGAGGTTGAAATCACAAAGGTGATAAAAAAGTACAAAATGTACAATAAAAAAAAGAAGTGGAAATCACAAAGGTGATACAGCTTCCCTGCAGCCAATGTGGCAGCAAAAATCACAAAGGTGATAAAAAAGTACAAAATGTACCTACAAAAAAAAAAAAAAAAAAAGAAGTGGAAATCACAAAGGTGATACAGCTTCCCTGCAGCCAATGTGGCAGCAAAAATCACAAAGGTGATAACAGTTCCCTTGCAGCCAATGTGGCAGCAGAAATCACAAAGGTGATATAAGTTCCTGCCCTGCAATTAATACAATTTGCAGGAAATGTGGATTCAAAGGACATTACCTGAAACACTGCAGAACAAGGGCCAACAAAAAAAAAAAAAAAAAAAAAAAAAAAAAAAAACACTGCTAATATTTGGCAAAACAACAAATACAACCAAATAACAACAGGCAAATTAAGAAAACCTAACTGGAAAACACCAATGAAGAGCCCACCTCTGTAGAGGAACAAACATTAAACTGCTCATTGATTCCGGTAGTACCTCCAATGAGTGAATCCAATCCAATGTTCCTCAATAAGTGATACAACTTAGAAACTAATAGAAACACATAAAAAATTCCAAAGTCATAGTCTCCAACCAGTAAACGTTCCCAAACCAAACATTCATGGGTTACGGTGCTAAACACCTTCGATCAATAATTTACACACCCACTTAAAGTGTTGTGTTGTTTTGATGCACAGATATAAGCTGGTTCAAAATCAGTAACAAAATATCATGTCATAGGAAATGGGTCAAGGAATCTTTTGGGTTAAGAAACAAAAAAAAAAAAAAAAAAAAATTGGTTATATCCTAAATTCCATTGATGACAAACCATTTCCAAAACTCAAAGATATTCTCTTAGAAATTACAATAGATACAACAAATTACACATGTGTGTCAGTTTTATCGACGAGTTCCAATTCCTCTGGAAACAAAGATAATTAAAAAATTAGAACTGGTTACTTACAATGGACATTATTGAATCAGTAAATAAACCATCCACTTGGGTTTCACCAATGGTACCGATTCTAAAGCCTGATAATGATATTCGTATTTGTTTAGATAAATGCGTAGAGCCAACAAAGCCATCATGGTCAATAGAGCAACTGATTCCTAAATTTGGTATTCTATTCTATTTATTTATTTCATATAACAATTCTCATTGTGTTTGAAATTATACATCTATACATAACAAAATCATAAAAAAACATGGTCATGAAAATTATAATAAAAAAAAAAAAGGAGACAACAATGTATAACCATTTGCCACTGGTGTATTATGGCGGTAGTCGTTGATTTACTTTTTAAGATTGGACGGTTATAAAAGTAGAAGGACCGGCAATTCGGGGTTAGTTACGTTGCAACTGTTAGAGGGTAAAGATAGACCCAAAGTAGTATATTGTGTCTTCCATTTGTGTACCTAATTGTATAAAGAAAGAATTAAGTTTACATATTGTAACTTAGTTATGAAGATACCAAATGTGTAAAAGCTGAAACCTATTTGTGTTACTCTAAAGGATCCACAATGTTTATGTAAGTTATTTGATATTAAGCTATGAATATTCCTGATACCTTACTGTTAGAAATGTGTACAATAATGGGGTTTATATTGCTTATTGTTTATGTACACTTATAAATTGCTATAACTTGAGACAGTTGGGGAAAACGTCGGCTTGTCCTTGTATAATACTTTAAAAGATGTTCCCGTGGAGTTTCTTGTCCATTCTTCTCCACGAAGACCTAGGGACCTAGTGAATGGAATAGAGTTTGAGTTTGATAAGACCAAAATAAATTCAATTAATGGTCTTGTAAAAAAAAAAAAAAAAAAAAAAGCAATACTTTACTCCAAATTCGACACGTTGTGAAAAAACGTAGTGAAATCACAACGTTTATTACAAGCAAAGGGATTTACCGATACAAACGGCAAAACCAAAACAAAACAATGTTTTACCCAATAAAAATAAATGTGTTTTCAATAAAAAAAAAAAAAAAAAAAACAATACAAAATTTTGGGGCAATAAATCCAATGCCAGAAGTCTGATTGGAAGGATGATCTCCTTCGCTATCTCATGATGTACAATATCACTCTCCATAGTACGGAAAGGAAAGACGCCTTCAGAATTATTTTTAATAGACAATTTAGAGACAAAATCCCGTCCAAAATCCTGCTGTAGATGTCGAAAACCGAAGTATGGACCTAGAAGTATATGATAGAGATAAAATCATAAAAGAAAATAATAATAATAATAATTTATTTATTCAAATTAGATAACAGTGATCCATATTTTGTTAGTAGGTATACTTAAAGAATAGTGTTAGCAAAAATAATCATAATATTTGGAGGCCAATACACAACACATACTACCAAAAATGCATAATCATTAAATAAATTATTCATATTGTATATAATTATCTAAATTCATAAAACAAAATTCATTTTAAAATTACAATTGAAATAAAAATACTTGTGTCAAAAAATCAAAATAATGTAATGTTCATGTCAAAATGTAAAATGGCAGAATTTAAAATGTCAAAACGTAAAATGTAAAATTTCAACATGTGAAATACGACATGTCCACAATCAAATATAAAAAATGATGAAACAGGTCAAAAATAAGAAGAAACATAGTTCACCTCAAGAAAATAGAGGGACAATGGAGAATTCACGAAAAAGACGACGGTGATGTAGAAATAGACACGGATGATTAAATTGGTATTGTGATAAATTATTAAGATCATGATTAAAACTAAGAGATTAAAACTAGAGGATTTAAATGATTAAAAAAAAATTATTGAAAGGGAGAGATGTGATGTACTGTAAAATTATTAAATAAATATGTGCCTCTGCGACCCGCCCGCTCGGCATTACGTTGACAGAAGTCGCGGCGAGCGGACGTGTCGCACACACTCTAATAGAAATATAACAGTGTTTCATTAAACCACCCTAGTGTTAAAGTGAGACATAACAACCTATATCAAGATCTTTGTTTGAGTCCAGGGAGAGCGTTAATAGCGGATAATGTCCGAGGAATGGGTGACTTGGAGCGTGCAACAGTACGGAAAGTTGGAACAGCCAGTAAGCGGTGTTTTCTGCCACGACAGTAATTGTCAGGGACAAATAGTTTGCTGATTTCATTGTGTAGATCTGTCTATAATCCCCCTAAGAACTTTAAAGATTACAGTCATCTGGTCGCGCGACCAGAAAGAAAGTGAAGAAATGTAAGAAACTCTGTATGGCAATGGTATGGCAGTGGCACGGCTTAACTTTGCAGGTGGCTGTAAAATGAAAATAATTCTTTTTCAACCTCTTCTAACTAAAATGGAATAATTTGAAGCCCAAAAAAACTTGCAAACAATCTTCATACTTTTACTTTCAAAACCGCAAAACTAAGTGGCCAATTGACACAAAGAGCGCACTCAACATTCATATCGATCCTAAGTACGGCACTGAAGTGAAACTTAAGAGAGAGGCGCTAATAAGTGCTTAACCACCATTTCTACTAGAAAGTGGTTTCTACTGAGCTGGTTCAACTGGTGTCTGGTTCACGGCCTTGGGATTATAACATGACGTCATCAAGGGTTAGGCAGAGGCGTACCCGCATTTCGCCAGTTATGTTTAAGTCCCATGTAATAGGGGGCGGGCCTATTGCCATCAACCGGGCACAAATCCAGACTACGTGGCTGCTTCTAAGAAATTTCTGATGGAATAACCCAATAACACTGTCCCCGACCTGAGAATCGAACGACCTCATGCACAGCAGTCGAGGATGTTAACAAAAAAACCTAATTAGTCCGTCAGATAGATTTCCAAAAAATATTGGACACATATTTTTTCTTTTTCCTCGTAAACAAACAATGAAGATGATACAGTGCTTTGAAAACTCGTGTGACGTCATATTCTAAGACATTAGTATGACATTTCATAGCGAGCAGTGACGTCACAACCTCCCACTCGAATCTTTGACGCGTTTTATCTTCGTCATTTTTTATTGATTTGATAAAACAAAAAATACGTATCCAATATTTTTCGATAATCTAACAGACGGACTAATTAGAATCATATTATTTTTAGATAGTAAACATCCCTATTTCAACCACTAGAGTACAAGACCAAAGAGGCAGTCGTTGCATTATAAATTACTTACTCAAAAGCGTACTTAGTAATTCTATGTGACATTTGACATCTATGCGTGGTTTAACTATAGGTAATCTATGGACCCAGACGGTGTGTTGCAAATCGTTTATGGAGCGCAAAAGCGCAATTAGTATTCGCAAATTAGTTAAATGTCAGGACACAACTTGTCTGCTAGAACTTTCGAGATTCTAGTGTCATTATCATTAATCAATCAAATTAGTTGCTTGCATGTTGATTGATAGTTTTAGGCGGAGCATTCGTCGTGCCTACCCGGATCTTCGGTTTGCCTCTCAAAGGTAATTTTAACTTTTAACATTGTTTCCAACCTTTTTCTCTTTTCTGCATTTAACTTTTGTATTAGGTTTCCAATTTAACCTTTAAAATATTTAGCTTTATCATTATCGTGCTCAGTCTTTTTCTTCCATTTACATGCATCAGGTTCAAAACATCCCGCCGGGGCTGCGGATCCCGTCGGGACTGCGGATCACGTCGGGGCTGCGGATCCCGTCGGGGCTGCGGATTATCGAAAGAGATGACGGCCTCGGCACAAGGGCGAAGAAGGAACATGGGTTGGTTTTTAGTCAGTAGAAGTCCAACACTCCCCTGAGCGGGGGGGGGGGGGGGGGTTGGGTTATTTGATGATTTTCCACACACCAAAAAAAAAAGGTTCAAAACAAAACATCGTTCGTTTCTTCATTATCATCATTTTATTTTAGCCTTGTTTTCATCTTTATTGTGGAGGGCATTAGCCTCATCATTATTGGTCAGGATTTTATTTGGAAGCAGTTTTTTGTATCCGTTCAACTAAGTAATGTGTTACATGTTAAAATATACATTATGAGTGTAAACATTTTAAGTATTGAATAAGTTGATTGTACTGTTATTTGTTTACACTTAGATGATAATGTATAGTTTACTTATGTACTTTGTTCGCCTACTGCAAGTACCAATATTTTTGTAACCGTATTATGACTCATTGTGAATGGATACTCTTTTATAAGATACAGACAGATTTTCTGCTTAGTTTAGGAAAGAGAGTCCAATGACCCATTTTATATACTTATGTTGTACTGGTTCTATTTGTTTAAAGTTCTTCAATCTGTTTAAGTCGCGAGTAAACAGGCTTGTACTGGGTAAGCTCGTTCCATCGTCGACATCATCTCTGCCCTCAGGGCAAGATTGAAGTGAAGTCAAGAGCTGGCCCATATATAATAATAAAAAAATAAAAAAACGTGACATCGCGCCTGTTATACTACTGGCGAAATCATGTGTAAGTGTAAGTCCCATGTAATAGGGGGCGATCTCATTGCCATCAATCGGTTACAATTCCAGACTCCATGGCTGCTACGGATGCTTAGTTTAAATTAACATAAATTGCTAATAGCGATTATTATTTTATTTGTTTTGGATTTGGTTTAGTGCTTTTTGATTGGATGCTTACGTCTGTGTATCGTACTACCTAACTAAACTGGAAGCCGACCCCAACATAGTTGTAAAAATCCAAGGCAGACTGCCTCGTTGGCCGATGCATGAGGTCCTGGGTACGATTCCAAGGTCGGGCAGTGTCCATGGCTTTTGGCATCAGGACTTTCCCAGTAGCTGCCATGGAGTCTGGATTTGAGCCCGGTTGGTGGCAATAGGGTTGCCTCCTATAACATGGAACGTAAACATAACTAGCAAAATGGGTGTTCTATTAGCTACACCTTTGCCTAACCCTTCAGGGATTACATGCGTGATGTTATGTTATGTTTTACAAAGCGGTCTAACGAGACACCCATACTTTGAGAACTAAAGCAGTTCTAAATCCTTTTCTACCTGTCAAGGACAAATGAGTAAGTTCCTTAAATTTGTTACACCATTAGTGAATTAACAAACAATCTCATCACCTAACGGTAATAGGCTAATAGCCAAGCAGATTATGACCACGTGTCTATTGAGTAGCTTGCGAGAATCTGGGTTAAGTAGGACCCCCCTATAAATATTCATTATCTGTGCAGTCTATTTTTCAAAGAGATCGTATCAAAAAATGTTTTCCAGCAATAATTTTTGCGTAGCGTTAGGTACTTAGTTTGGCACCCTGTATATTGATAGGATGGTTAAAACTTCTTAAAATCAATTATGTTATATAGTAGAGATTATTGCAGTTCACAAAAGTGTGGTTAACTAACCAATCATTTGTGAAAAAAATGTTCAAAGCGAAGAAGAAAACAAGAAGCAGTAGACAAGGGTGGATTATATAGGATTAAAACAATATAATAATAACTAATCAGCAGCTTCAATAGGTAGGTACTTGTTCTTGTGACCTAAGCAATCCTAGTGTTGTCAAATCTTCCGACTCATGCAAAAAGCAGTACAAAAATCTATCTCTATAAAAAAGCTAAGTACACAAAAACTAGATCAAGGAACAGTTTACAAACCCAGGTCTTAAGTCTCAAGGCGAAGACTATCCGCCTTATTCATAAAAATAGTTAAGAGTTGTTTAACTTAAGCTTGGTTTATCTCGCATGCCGTCACTTTCATTTGAATATTATTGAAGTGAGACGGCATGCGAGATAAACCAAGCTTAAGTTAAACAACTCTTAACTATTTTTATGAATAAGGCGGTAAGTTTGTAGCTAAGCTAGATAAACAGAAATCAGCCAATTATATTTGCCAAGTAAGAAAAGTACGAACAAGTGGTAAATGCAGGTTTTAACTCCAAATCCATTGCCCTTGCACTCATCAGTATATTACTCTCTAGTCAATAGTTTACTAGAAAATACTTTCCTAATATAACTGTGTGTTTTGTCAAGTGTCACTGTCAAGTGAGGCTTTCAACAAGCATCATCACCAATAATCACCATCATTCTCTTGCATTTATCCCAATTCATTCTGAGTCGGCGCAGCATGTTTTGTTCTCCCATACTTACTTCTCTATTAATACTCGTCATGTTCTTTCAACTTCCTTTCTTGCCATATCCATATCATCCATCGTTACTTTGGTCTTCCTCTTCTCTCATACCCCTCCGCATTCACACTCAAGACTTTCTCAACGACATTTTTCTATTTTCTCCGCATTACAACGACAACCGATTACGAAGCTTACAACAAACGTACACCTAAAATATTGTTTTGAGATTTGAGAACTGCTGAGCTGTTCCAAGTCGCTGAGGACAAGGAGATTCGGAGATGATGGCCAACCGTTTGTAATTGGAGAGCCATGAAAGAGACCTTAGTTTAGTCATCTAAGTAATACTAAAAGTAACCTTAATCTTCCGACAACATCTTTCCTTATGAAAATGCAATTAGGCTTTTTTTTAGGGTAGGAAATCATCAAATGACGCCTCCCTCCCTGGGCGGAGCGTAATAGAGTGTCAGACTTGTACTGACTAAAAACCACCCATGTTCCTTCTAAATCCTTTGTGTCCAGGGCCGCGGTATCTCTTTCGAACAACCCGCAGCCCCCGCAGCCCCCGCAGCAATTCAATAAGGCTTATAACCGTTTCAACTTTTTGAAATGCACATACAGCAAATACACTGGAAACTGTCACAGCGTTCTGGTCGACAAACAACCAAGGCAACTACTGTGACCAACCGGTTAATGAGTTTTACTGTTTTTTTGGGTCATTACGCGCACTGTCTCTCGTACTTTGACTAACTACTTCAACGGGGAGACTGTTTGTCTGAAGTTTCTTGTGCGGTACTGTATTTGTTTTGGCGCTACTACAATATTTACAAACTACAATTTCAGATAATAAAGTATGTATAAGTATCATAAAGGGAAAGTTCCAGGGCGTTGAAAAATTCGTCCACATCACTGTCAGTGTCAACTGTCACAGGAAAAGTACTCAGAAGGCTGGCAGCATTGCCACATTGGTTAGCAATTCCGATTCCTTGGGTGCGAACTCGAGACCTAATTATGACATGGCAGTCCGATCCTCACCGGCCGCGGCACCACTACCGGCTATCAGTGCGTTTTTTAAGATAACTGCTAACTACGACTGTTGCATTAAGTCCTGACTCCTGAATATCATTTGGATACCTACAGATCCTAGAGAGCAAGGAAGGTTCAATGTGTCCCTTTGGCAGATATGGTTAATCAATCTTTGATCTTGCATTCACTACCAGTCTTTATCCTACTCAAGTTTCAGAAGTGTATCCATTTTTTTTAAGGATGGGAAATCATCAAAATTTACTCTTCCCGCTCTAGGCAGAGTGGGAAGAGTAAATTCGTCGAGTAAAGTCTGATACAGGGGGTATCAGACTCTTGCTGACTAAAACCTATTTGTGTTCCTCTTAACGTCTTTTGCGTTCCAGCTGGGTCGCGGTGACTGTTTCGAACAAATTCCGCAACCCTGGCAGGCACTGACCCTAGCGGACACCCTCTACTATGCTGACATCTCTTCAGCAGTGTATCCTACAAACCCGAAGGATGTGCTGTTCCAACACAGATGCCTACATCCGTATTTGCATAAGCAGCTGGAATGTCTTCCGTCTATATTTATAACCTGAATACTCTATGAGTCAAGTGTACAAGACTACGTACCTACACAATTGACTAAGAGCAAACCTGCATCTATTTGAACATAATTACTTGCACTTAACTTTATGATCCTTTAGTTGAAACACTTGCGGTGTTTCGAGCTGGAGTGCAAGCCAATTAAGTTCATTTAAATAGGACGCTATTTAATTTATTGCTTGAGATCAGATATACAAGGTGGTGTTGCCTAAGATATCATAAAATGCCTTCCTGAGGCATTAAGTCCGTCTATACTCATTCAGTTTTAATTCTTCTCTATCTCTCAATAGGGTAGACGACTAAAAAAATCTAATTAGTCCGTCAGATAGATTTCCAAAAAATATTAAACACGTATTTTTTCTTTTTTCACGTAAACAAAAAATGAAGACGATACAGCGCTTTGAAAAGTCGTGCAACGTCACAGCTTGGTCCAATTTTACGAGACTATGACGTCAAAAGCCCCCTCTCCATGATCTTTGACAAGCTTTATTTTCGTCAATTTTTATTATTTTGATAAAACAAAAAACACGTATCCAATATTTTCCGATAATCTAACTGACGGACTAAACAGAATCATATTTTTTTTAGTCAGTCGTCTACCCTATTCAGATGCCTATCCCTTTCCAAACAATGGCTTCCAGACTAACTTGATATAGTTAAATACCAATATTTTACTTACTTCCTGACCTCTATAACCCAGTTACTGGGTAACATGATGCCCTTGGAAAGGCTGGAGGTCAGACTTTTGTGCATTTACTGCGCTTGTCCCAATAAATATTAATTAAGAGCTTAAAAATCATATAAGGTGCCATTGGACGCATCTAACGAACTTGCAGACCAGACAATTTTGTCACCACGATGCGAGATATTCTCTTAAAGGTGGAGGTACCCTCTTGCTGAGAGACTCCCGAGGCAGGCTATTTAGTGCGAGAGCAAATAGTTCATATAGTAGCCCACTTCTAGCCTCGGTATTCTTTGCTTGCTCTCCATGTCGTATTGTTTTTTGCAAAACACCTTGTAAAAGACTTAGGTTAATAGTCGACAGTGTACAGCCACCATAAAACTGGTGCCAACACTAGACGAGACCGTAATAAATCGATGGCATGTGATGGCGTGCAGCTCATCACGTGCCATGGTGGGACTATACCATGATGTACATTGTCAGTCAATTTATATGATACATGACAATTTGCATGCCATCGGTATGATGTGGTGGTGGCCCAGTGGTGGCGGCCCCGACTAACGAACAGTGAGTCGTGGGTTCGATCGAACCCCGTCAGGCACATTACTTTTTGTAATTTATTTCATCACCACTGTACTCAAAACGGCTAAGGAAAACATCGTGAGGAAACCGGCATGTCTTAGAACCAAAAAATTCGAAGATATGTGACATCTAACAATCCGCACTGGGCCCGCGTGGTAGATTATAGCCCATCCCTCTCCTAGAGAGGAGGCCTGAGTCTCTGCAGTGGGAACATTATAGGCTGATGATGATGATGATGATGGTATGATGTATAATGATGTATGATGTTTGGTAATTTAGTACATAACATGACAACACGCGTGTAGTCCAAACCAGCATGCCTGAGAGATATTTTTCCACGGTATGTAAAGTCTAGTCAGTGGCCCATGGAGTCTTTGGTCAACTGGATCCACGAGAGTCGAACAAATCACATTTTAAAATGTTTTTTTTTTACACAGATTTATTGTGGGTCCAGTTGACCAAAGACTCCATGGACGGCATAAAGGTCAGGCACTACCCACACGTTAAAATGGCGTCTAATGAAGTAAATAATTAAAGGAACATTCATGAGTATATGCGTATGCAATAAGACCTGTCTACCCGCTAATGCGTCCGCTCCGGAACTCAAAGAATTGCATGCCATCGATACAGGCACCACGCAACATGGAGTATTTAGGACACGCACGTTAACAGGCAATACTTGGTAATGTCTTTCTCAAGGATCTGGTTAATTGCTGGTTTAATATTAGTTTTGTAATGTAGTGTTTGTTTAATACGAACTATAGTTTAATACTAGTATTTGTGGTGTATTTTTGTCATACTTTGATTGTCGTCAGCATCATTCTCCCTGCCTTATCCTAATTTATTTGGAGTCTGTACCTGTGTGGTATTCTCCCATAGTTGTAGCCGTAATCTATATATATAAAAGAAAGTCGTGTTAGTTACACCATTTATAACTCAAGAACGGCTGGCCGGATTTAGATGAAAATTGGTAGGGAGGTAGCTAAGAACCAGGAGAAGGACATAGGATACTTAAAAAAAAAAAAAAAAAAAAAGTTAAAAAAGGAAAGGAAAGGAAAAAAGGAAAAAAGGAAAAGGAAAGGAAAGGAAAGGAAGGGTAGTAGGTAGGGTAGTAGGTAGGGTAGGTAGGGTAGGTAGGGTAGGTAGGGTAGGTAGGGTAGGTAGGGTAGGTAGGGTAGGTAGGGTAGGTAGGGTAGGTAGGGTAGGTAGGGTAGGTAGGGTAGGTAGGGTAGGTAGGGTAGGTAGGGTAGGTAGGGTAGGTAGGGTAGGTAGGGTAGGTAGGGTAGGTAGGGTAGGTAGGGTAGGTAGGGTAGGTAGGGTAGGTAGGGTAGGTAGGGTAGTAGGTAGGGTAGTAGATAGGTAGGTAGGATAAAACGCATTGCAACGCATGCGCGGGTTCAGCTAGTTATTTAATATAAGTACCTACTTTATTTGTTATTGTTTACAAACTCCTGTCATTTCTCTTGGTATCAAATGTCATTCTTTATCTATGATTTTTTTTCTGGATTCCTCTAGCTGTGCAGATGTGCATGCATATGCCATATGACCACAAACCATCACATGGTATACTAGCTTGAGAAACTAACGCCCGAATACTCGAACGTTGCTCGAATGTCACTCAATTAAAAGTAGCCCTCAAGACTCGTGATATCTCTGTCACTCTGCGTTAAAGTAACAAAGACAGCACGATATTCAAGTGCAACTTAAAATTGAGTGACGTTCGAGTATTCTTGACTTACCCTAGATTAGCCCTCAAGGTTATTCAGCAGTTACTTAAATTCTCTCGATTATTTTTTAGAAAAAAACTGACATTGCATAAGTATTATCTCCTCATTATATGCCAAACGGAAACCACGGATTTAATAAAGGAAAACAAACGCTATCAGCTAGTGAGTAGCGAACTTTACATATTTTATGCAAAAACTGTGGAGGCCTTGAATACTGACATATTATTACTGTTCCCTTTTTATGTCAACACAATGTGTATTATTACGAATATGAGAACAGAACATAATAGGGTCCATTGTTTTATATAATAATTGTCAAAACATAATGGGTAGTTTTTTTTTTTAAGTTTGTTACGTATATATTATGTGATCAGTGAAACCAGTCAAAATTAAAAGGTAAATAAGTTGAGTGTTTTGATTTTTTTTCTTTTAAAAGCTAGATCATCAACAGCCACAGCCAGACTTCACCCACTTCTGAAAGAAAGAAAGAAAAATATTTATTTGGGACAAGCACAGGAACTGCAAAAAATAATAATAACAAAAAAGAACTTCTGGGTATCTTTGTGCCCGTCTCCAAACTGTACCTGCTTCATCCAGGTTCTTCTCAGGATAGCAACAATGCCGTCTGCCCAACAAATATACCTACTCGGCCCAAATAAATCAATATTTGTATGACGATGTGTATGATGTATGAATGTGGACGAGGCAAAAGGAGTAAGTATGTAAGGATCGTAGTTGGTAGCGTTCTGTGGTTACTGTCTACCACCATGGGGAAAAGGGCGTGAGTGTAAGTATACAGTATGAACGTCCATGATATTATTCATCTACCATGATTAAATCACACATACCTACCTCGATACAATATTTTATACGAAACACCATAACCTTGAAACATTAAATTAATATCAACATCCAAATCCGTTGATTTTACAAATCATGGTCACTCGACATTCACAAATATGTTAGTAGTAAAACAGTGGGTAACACATTATTTGTTCGAACTAATGTACTTTACATTATTTATATATTCTACTCTACCGGCACGCGATCAGTATTTGTATGGTAATTGTGGCAATCAATGTTCTGCTAAATTGTTTCTACCATTTGTATAACAAATATTGTACCCTGAATAGTTCTGATTATGATCAGCGATGTCTTACTAACACTACTACGTAGGTACGTATTACTAACACGCGTTTTTCTTGCCTATAAGGGTAGGAGAGACGTCGAGTCTGTTTCTTGGGGCTGATACCTACTATTTTTTTACACTTCAGGGCAGGTTTTCCTTGCTGCAGCCAAACTATGTCCGGAGTCTATTTAAAGACTTCCAGGTCGACCATGAGAAGTGGAAGGTGGAAGATTATCAAGAGGTGGACCGTGGAACGAATGGGCCTAACCTTATTCATTTCAAGGATAAGGATGGAGAAGGGGTTGTGGTAAAAAAAAAACACAGTTTAGAAGTACATATAGAGGAAAAGCTTCACATAAATAATACCATCATAATGAAAAATTAAATCACTTTTGCCAGAAGGGAAATACAAAATCTAAGGAAGGATAACCACGACTTGATTTATTGGGTACCTACATCTTTTGTCGTGCAAAACAAAGAGGAAAGTAAAAATATAATCATAGCTGACAATGACAACAAGGATAGTTTTGCTCGTATTTCATCGTCAGGATAGTCCTACTGGGCACTCAGACCTCTCTAGAAGGATGGGCTATAAACGACCACGCGGGCCCAGTGCGGGTTGGTACTGGTAGATGTCACATGTCTTCGAATTTATTGATCTAAGACTTACCGGTTGGCGGTTTCCTTCACCTTTTTGAGAGCAGTGGTGATGAAATAAATTACACAAAGTATTGCGCCAGACAGGATTCGAACCCACGACTTACTGTTCGTAAGTCGGGGTTGTCACTATTGGTATTGGGCCACCGGCCCACCGCTCTCTCCCCTTATTTACTATAGACTAGAAAAGAATGTAATATCACGGTAATATTTATACTGTGGTAATATGATCTTTTTCTTTTCTATCGACACAGTGTCGAAACTTCAAAGGTGTTATACCGTATTGCTGAACCAATGCAAATTTTGTTTATTCTGCAATGCGGTTTAACTTTAATCGAAAATCATCGAAAATGGATATTTAAAACCGCAGTATGATGAAGTGATATGAAAGGTTTTTTTGTTGAGGGTCACGAAATAGATGGAATAGTACTTTGACAAAACAAACAAGCATTGTCAATTGAGTTACCATTAGGTTGTATACTTATAGACTCACTCAATTTAGATTGCACCGATTCTTGTTTCAATAACAATAAAAAAAAACCGGCCAAGAGCATGTCGGGCCACGCTCAGTGTAGGGTTCCGTAGTTTCCCGTCCGTCACAATAAGTGTTCCCACTTAAGAGTTTCAAGGTGGGTCTCTATCTATTATGTTTTTTATTATATAGGTATATTTTAATTTTTTTTTATCACTTTCAAAATGATTTTCCTAAAAAGTCCTTAAAAAGTTCTACTTTTCAGATTTTTTTCATATTTTCTAAACTTGTGGTTCAAAAGTTAGAGGGGGGGACACACACACATTGTTTTTTACTTTTGGAGCGATTATTTCCGAAATTATTGACATTATCAAAAAATGATTTTAGTAAACCCCTATTCAATTTTTAATACCTTTCCAACAATATTATCACACGTTAGGGTTGAAATAAAAAAAAATCACTTCCCACTTTACATAATTATATTATAGGGGGGCTACCCTAATAAAACATTTTTTTCCAATTTTTATTTTACCACTTTGTCGGCGTGATTGATACACAATATGTGTACCAAACAGCTTTCGGACGGACGGACAGACAGACATGGCGAAACTATAAGGGTTCCTAGACTGTTGTCTGTTGACTACGGAACCCTAAAAACAAGTAATGCTGGGAATGAGAGGAGAGGTAGGTAAACTAAACCTCATGTCAGGAACCTCAGGATAAGGGCAGGAGAATGACAATGATATTACAATGATCAGAAATCGAGTCGCTCTTGAGTGATGGTCTAGCGCCCATCAAATTAGTACCTACCTATTAGAAGTTGAATTGATTTATTTTGTCCTTTAGTTACTTATACATTTTATGACGTTCTGTAGAGAGTTACATAAGCTGATGAATAACAAAGCGTCATCAATGATTATCCTGTTGTAAGACTCAGTAATGCGGCTTTCACTTTACCCACAGGGAAAAGCCTTCCAAAAAACACATGAACCAAATAGATAATAGACCGCCTGAACGATATGATTACAAGCCTGAGGAAACCTTTAATCTTCGGACACTCCACTCGAACTTCAGACCTAGATTAAGTACCTACCTTTAGAATCAATTATAATCATAATAAGTAGATACTAGTGTGCTAAATTTAAATATGATAACGATGCAGATGTCTGCATATAGGATTAATTTATTAAAACGTAAATACAGGTGTTCTTGAGGGGTGACCGCCTGACCGTAGATCGAACGTACAACGGAACGAACCGGAAGACGCAGCGTTGGTAGGCCTCCCACCAGGGCCCTGTATAATAAAACTTACAAATTGTAAATTGTAAATGTAGGCTACAAGTTACAATTCTACAAGTTTCTGTTTAATAAAAACTACAAGTTACAATTTTACCATGGTGGAAAACTGACAAATTTGTAGACTTGTAGCTACAAATCTACATATTTCTGTTCAATAAACATTTTCTCTCTACAGGTGACAATTTACAAATTTGTAGGGAAAACTGTTTTATTGAACGCATAATTGTAGCTACAAGTTTACATAATTTGTAAATTGTAGAAAAATTTCGACAGGTGGACGCACCGCGTGTCAGAAACTTACAATTTTGGACCTTAGTTTAGTTTAGTTTAGTTTAACGGGGCTTTTATCCGCACTTAGCCTCTTGATTGGGCCATTGTGCGTGATGTTTTAAAAATACCTACTCCAACCAACATAGGTCGTCCCAGAATTTCAGCAGCCTTGCCAGACTGCTGCAGGCTTCCGGGAGAGTTAATGGGGATCGTAGAGTTTGTGCCCGGTGATCTGCTACGCTCCTGCACTCTAGGAGTACGTGACGTGGCGTTTCTTCCGCTTCCATGCATCCTCTGCACAGTGGGCTGTCTGTTACACCTATGTTATGTAGATGTTTGTTTAGGGAACAGTGACCCGTTAAAATTCCTATGATTTTACGGAGTTTATCCCTTTTAAGTTTGATGAGATTGCGACTAAACTTCATTGATGCCTCCGGAACTGCATCTTTTGTTTGCCTGCATCCTTCACTGTTTCTCCATTCGGTGAGGTGTTTTTCTGTGGTTCTTGAACGCAGCCATGTTTTTATTTGGGCCTGAGGTATGGGCAGTAGTGGTTCCGGTCCAAATACTATATTGCTTGAGCCTCTCTTGGCCAGCTCATCTGCTGCGTCATTACCCAGCGAGTTGCTATGTCCTTTTATCCATTGCAGGGTTACACTATTTGTGGTTGCAATGGATTGGAGTGCATTGTGGCATTCCAGTATTAGGACAGAGGTAATTGTGTTGTTTTTTAGGGCTTGAAGCACCGATGCACTGTCTGAGATGATCTTTATTTTAAGATCACTGACGTCTCTGGCTGCAACTGCTTGTGCCGCTCTGGTGATACCGATACATTCGGCTTGGAAGATTGTGTTTAATTTATCTAGGGTATTTGATATTGAAATGTTTAGATCATTCGAGAAGACGCCGGCTCCAGTACCGTGTGAGGTCTTGGAGCCGTCCGTATATATCCTAACTTCATTGATGCCAGAGCTATCTACTGCTTCTGCAGTGAGTTGGATGTCGTAACTTCTATCGAACACATGGTGGCATGAAGCTTTATCCATGGGCGCCTCAAGGAGTGGTATTTCCTTCAGGATCCCATGCAAAACTTTTGAGTGTGTTGTTTCTGTATTTACTTTCCACAGTCCGTTTGATCTTAGTCTTAAAGCGGTTGCCTGAGCTTCCTCCTGTATGACCAAATCCAGAGGTCTTAAATTTAAAAGATACTCTAACGCTGCTGATGGAGTTGTTCTCATGCATCCAGTAGCTGCTACACTAGCTAAGCGTTGCAGACTCTGGAGTTTCGTTTTCACCGTGGTCAGCTGAGTTCTGGGCCACCATACAACTGATCCGTAAGTAATAGAAGGTCTGATAACTGATGTGTATAGCCAGAGTGTGATCTTTGGGTTAAGACCCCATCTCTTACCAACTAGTCTTCTACACTGATTAAAAGCTATACAGGCCTTCTTTGTTTTAGCCTCTAGGTGACTCGCCCAGTTCAATTTGTTATCAAGAATTATGCCCAGATATTTCACTTGCGTTGATAGGGAGAGTCTTGTGTTGAAAAGCTTTGGTAGTTGTAATTCTGGTAACTTCCTTCTGTTGGTAAAAAGGATAAGTTCTGTTTTCTTGGGGTTTACTGAAAGTTCGTGTTCTTCACACCATTCCTCTACTATCTGCAGAGCAGAGCGCATCACTTTGCATAGCATATCTTCAGCATTCCCGTTTATCATTATAGCCAGGTCGTCTGCATAACCAATAGTAGTGTATCCTCTGTCATTCAGTTTCTTTATGAGGCTGTCCACTACTATGTTCCAGAGAAGTGGAGATAGAACGCCTCCTTGGGGGCATCCTCTTACTACCTTGGCTCTTGTGGTAGTATTTCCCACTATCTGAACCGCCCTTTTGCTGACCAGTTCAGTGATCCAGTTTCTTATTACTGGTTTTACACTAAATTTTTGCAGGGCGTGGTTAATGCTGTTGTGTATTGTTTTATCAAAAGCTCCTTCGATGTCTATGAAGGCAGCAAGTGTTGAGTTTTTATTGGTTATAGCCGTTTCTATTTTGTGCACTACCATGTGTAATGCCGACTCTGTTGATCTGCCTTTCCTGTACGCATGTTGTTGGGGATGCAGTGGTTTGCTTTTTAAAGCTCCATCCCGTAAGTGTCGATCTACCAGTCTTTCCAGTGTTTTCAGAAGAAAAGATGTTAGACTGATGGGCCTGAAAGATTTGGCTTGTGTGTAGTCCTCTTTTCCTGGTTTAGGTAGGAAGACTACTTAATTTTGGACCTTAATTAACTAAGTGAAGAAATTTTGTTGTTATTCTTTAAAAAAAAATGGTCCGCACAAATAGTGATGATGAATATTATGAGTGAACGGTAACGGTGAATTTTTTTTTTTTATAAAGGGTTAAATTTTACTTTTAAATCGTCAAGTAAAAGAAGTTAAACCAAATTCTAAATGTGTAAGATTTATGAAATTACTGAGCGATTTAAGAATCTTCAACAAAACTTACATTTTATGTAAAATTGTACTTACAATTACAAATTTGTAGCTACAAAATTGTCATCAAAATCTACAGGCGTTTTTTACAATTGTAAACTTTTATTAAACAGCATTTACAATTCTACAAATTTGTAAAATTTTTACTTGTAGAATTTTTACAAATTGTAAGGTTTATTAAACAGCACTTGTAAGAAATTTTTACAAATATGTCAGTTATCTACAAAATTGTAGACTTGTAATGTTTATTAAACAGGGCCCAGGTGGACCGACAACACCGTGAGAGTCGTGGGCAACCGGTGGATGTTCAGCAGTGGACGGTGTATACACCTTTAGGCTGGAGCGACGATTTCCACAGAGTGTCTGGTTTTGGAAAGGAGATGACGAGTTAAAAAGAAGTATAGATGACGCAGCCTTGAGGTTGGACTGACGATGAATTGGTCAAAGACTAAAGTCATGAGCAATGCCGCTAAATATAGGGTCGAGGTTGATGGGCAGGAAATACACTATGTCGACGAATATATCTATCTGGGCCGGTTAGTTTCCTTCAACAGCAGGCAGGACAAAGAGATCGACCGTCGAGTCGAAAATGCCTGGAGGAGCTACTGGTCCATGAAGGCATTTATGAAGGGCGACCTTCCTATTTCATTGAAACGCAAGCTGGTCGACATGTGTATCCTGCCTATCCTAACCTATGGCGCTCAGACTTGGTCTTTGACTGAAACTCAGAAGTCCAAACTCAACGTTTGCCAGAGAGCGATGGAACGTAGCATTCTGAAGGTTAGACTCTCCGATCGAATGCGCAACACCTTAGTACGGTCTAAGACAGGCATCGCCGATGTTGGTGTTAAATCTGCCAAGTTAAAGTGGGACTGGGCAGGTCACGTTTCCAGGATGAAGCCGGACAGATGGGCAAAGAAAGTCACTCAGTGGCCTTTTTGTTTGCCTGAAGACGGCCGTCGTAACCGAGGCAGGCCCAAGAAACGCTGGCGTGACGATCTGGACTCATTCTTAACAGATTGGACGGAGAAAGCAAATATCAAACAAACGTGGAAAGCCATGGGGGAGGCCTTTGCCCAGTAGTGGGACAGCGTGCGCTGATCAAAAAAAAAAAAAAAAAACGCAGACATACTCTGCCGATTCCAAATGAATTGGGATAAGGGCAAGAGAATGATGATGAGAGGATCTATAGGGTCAAGATGAGTAGCTTACTCTTGGAGACGTTGTTTTTGGGATAAGCCCGCAATGCAATAAGTACAAACCACTGCAAGTCAACAGAATTAGCAGTGGCGGCCACCAGGAAAGCACCGAGGAAAGAAAGTTTGATGAGTCCCAGACAAATAATTCTACTGTACCTATTATCCGTTGGATTTCGCAACGTTATCAATAAGACAATAGACAATAAACGATGTAGCCGGAGTTTTATGTTAAGTACCTAGTTGTAACCGTATAACCATAGATAATTTTTACAATTTCAAGTAGAAGTCAGAACGGTATTGTCTGTCCTACTGTCAAAACAGAATTTGCAGATTTTCAGAACGTCAAGTTTTTTCAATGGGTACACACCACGACCAATCAAACTATACGAAACCAGTTTATGCGGACCTCGAATCGTACAGAAGCTTTTATACATAGTTATATCAGGTTATACTGGTGATGTTTAGGTTGATGTGTCGCTGTATTTACTAGGTAGTATTTTTGTTTGACTGTGTGGCTTGTGACCAGCAGTAGGTACACTGACATGAAACATTTTATTATTTGTGTTGCAAAGTAGTTACTTATCATCACACAGTCACCCATGTACCTACTGAAGGCGACCAGTCAGTAGTTCATAGTACTCTTAACTTAAAATAGTACACCCGCACTCATAACCCATACCTAAAACGTACATAATTGAATGACTAACACCAAACCAACTCAGCCAAGTGAACGTGATACGCACCACCATCTAAACAAGGTCCATATTAGCGTGCAAACGTTATCCGAAACGAACTGTGCTCAAGTACAAAGACACAAAGGAAATACCTACATTATTATCTTATCATTTCAACACAAAAGAAATTAATACGTTAATAAACAGAGTTATTTGCGTAATTAACTTATTTAATGAGGTTTCGCGGCAATTTTTGGCAACCCTTTGAAATATTTAGGTTTCGTGATGTTGTCACGCTTTTTCGTTAGACTTCCCACGATTGAAAAATATTAAAATTAAGACGATGACAATAGCTATTGACTTCTGATGTTTCAGTATTTTTGGACACGCCCACAATTTTTCCGATACCCTAGCGCCATACTACCAAGTAAGAAACAAATAGTCCAGGATCCGCGGTCCATTTTTGCACTTGATTACTATCAAGCTAATTTTGATGAGACGGCAAGACGCCCAACAATATCCTGCACGAAACTCTCGAATTCTCGATTGTGGTAAGTAATAGGGGTAGCAGGGATAAAATATGTTGGTTTGATGATTCTCAAAAGTGTTAAGTACAAACACTTTTGAGAATCATCAGCTGGGTTTTTTTTGTTAAATCTGATGATAATTATCTAAATTATTTGAAAAAATATTTGTCCTACAAAATGTATGGTTTGATCAAAGAGTGCCCTTCGGAAGGAAGGGGACTCTTTGATCAAATCCAATATGTATCGATAACGAAGTCATTAAAAATGATTACTTACTAACTGGGTTTTGGGGATTGGATATTTTCTATTAAACCCACTCTTTACAAGTTGCCTACAAGATTCTAAAAATTATATTAAGTGTTTGGCACTTACTCCACGCACCATCAATACTCCTGTACATCATAAACAACAGGCTAATACACTTTCTGGAGCCACAAATTCCAGAAGAGCAAGCAGGTTTTGTTAAAGGCAAAGACACGCGGGAACAAATCCTGAACGTTCGCCAAATTATAGAGAAAAGTCGGGAATTTAACAGCCCTGTATTGATATGTTTCATAGATTATACCAAAGCATTTGATTGCGTGGAGTGGGGCAAGCTGTGGGGGGTTCTTAAAGACATGGGAACGCCTCAACATCTTATTGACATAGTCCGATGCCTCTACCTACACATCAACAACCGCTCTTTCGTCAAAATAGACACCGACTGTTCAAATGCGTTAGGCAGGGATGCATCCTCTCACCTCTGCTCTTCAATATGTACGAAGAGTAATATCATTCAAGACTCTTTAGGGCTGGGACAAGGGGTTTACTGTTGGTGGAAAGTGGATTTCCAATCTGAGGTACACTGATGACACCGTTCTCCTTGCTACAACATTTGGCAACATGAAAGAGATACGGCACAGATTGGAAGTCGAAAGTGGCAAAGTAGGGTTTGCAATAAATAGGCAGAAAACCAAGCTTATGGTGGTAGATCGTGCGGGAAACCTATCGGGCGCCTATAACATCTAAGGCATCTATACTGTGGACAGCTTCGATTAACTGGGCTCCCAGCCTCCAATATAAGTAATGAAGGTAGCTGCGTCACAGAAATAAAACGGCGGATAGCCATGGCTAAAGATGCTATATTACGCCCCCGGAACATCTGGGAAAAACGTGGTATAAGTTTTAAAACGAAGGCCCGTTTGGTCAGAGCACTAGTTTTCCTGATTTTCCTCCATAGAGTTAATAATAATAATATTTATTTATTTTCAGGCTACTTTGGCCCATAGATAAATACCTTACAGACTAACATACATACGATATAATTGACAGCTTGTGTTAGTAAACAAAACCTTAAAACTATATTAGTATCACTACAGTTGCACTACGTCACTGTGCGATCATGTGGCACTTGCCCGCGGAAGCGTCGAAACACCACCCCCTGCGGCCAAAAGTCCTCTTCCAAGACGAGGTGCAGGTAGCATGTCGGTACTCGCACCACAAACGCCTTAAAGTTGACGTTGCGGCGCGACTCGAGCAGCTGCACTCTCGCCACGTACTTGATCTTCTGGCGCACGTACTCCACGATGTCCTCCGTCGTAGTGGTGTAATGTAGACGGGAGAGGTACAAAAGAGTGTTCGGCTTTGCGGCACGAATATGCACATTGGGCTCCGATGGAGCCGTGCCGCAGCGGTTCTTGATGGTTCGCTGACGGCGCTTCCTCCTCAACACCGTCACGAAACCATCATCAGCCTGGATCGGTTCCTTTTCAGGCACAGGCTTCTCGGAAGGAGCATTTTTCCCCACAAGTTAAGACATGGACAATCCAAACAAGAGTAAGACAGAGGATAGACGCATTCGAAATGTGGTGTTTTAGGCGGATTCTCCGAATTCCATGGACGGCCAAAAGCACAAATGTGTCTATCCTTTACCAACTCGATATCAAGACTCGATTGTCAACAGTTTGCCTACAGCGTATTTTGTCTTATTTCGGCCACATAATGCAAAGAGGAGATAGCAGCCTTGAAAAGCTGGTCATTGTTGGCAATACCGAAGGCAAGCGACCGCTAGGGCGGTCGCCATTTTACAAATTTGGAAGTGTCTGTCTTCCAAACGATTGGCTTTGAGAAAAAATTGTTTGTGGAACCTCAATGTCATTTTTAAAGACCTGTCTAATGTCTATAGACACCCCACACGTAGGTATAGGTTTGATGAAAAAAAAATATAGTTTCAGTTCCATGTATGGGGCGACCCCCTAAATCCTTTTTTTTATTTTTGTATAAAAATCGTAAAGCGGTTCACAGAATACTTGTAGAGTTTCAACTGTGTAGTCTCAATAGTTTCCGAATGAAGTGGCTGTGACATACGGGTGGACAGACGGACAAACAGACTTTTTGATGAGCTCGTTATCAATACATGTTGGATTTAGATAATGATCATCAGATAAAAATAAAATAGTTAGTAATAGATTTTTGAAAATCATCAAATAAATAATTATAATAATATATAATCAATATATATTTTATCCCTGCTGCCCCTATTACCTACCACAATCGAGAGTTTTCGTATAGGGTAATGTTGGCTCACGGAAAATTAGCTTGATAGTAATCAAGTGAAAAAATGTACCGTGGATCCTGGACTAACATTGTGACGCGGTCAATAATAATTTATAGATGAACGGATAGCTGTCAGTGGGGCGCAAAGTGACATACGTCCGTCTAGCACCGCGCCTAAGCGCTCACTGTCGGGTTGCATACGTAAGAAAGAGAGCGCGATGACGCAACGCTCGAACTTCTTACAAACCATATAATGATTAATTATAAAATAATAATTTATTAAATAATCAAAAATTAAAAACAACCAAATTTTGTATTTAAATATGATACGTTATTGTTATAAATTTTACCAACGTACGTTCATCAGTAATACAGATATTTTTGTTGGAAGATCATTTTAAGAGGTTAGTTTACCATTTTTTTTGTATCGAGAAAACTTTTCAAAAACGTGTTTTGAAAACAACGAAATTATCAGAAATATGTTCAAGATTAACATATATTTTTTCCGCCGTGTCAAACTGTATAGATTTGGCTAAAAAATTGTTCAATACAAGCCTATTTGGCTCTTGTCAGCGCCTTAAGGGAATTATTGCCGCATGCCGTGCGATTTTTATATTAATTAGTGGTATAGATTACATGGATTCTTTCTCAAAAGATTGGACTACAATCGCACTTGATCGCGAAAACTAGAAGGAGGGAAGGGAGGCCTTTGCCCTGTACCAGTACCTACTGAGACAATATAGGCTTATGATGATTATAGTTAGAACTAGCTGTGCCCGCGACTTCGTTCGCGTGGTTGTCGAAAACTAAAATGCGTCGCTTATACAAAAGTACATTAAATCATTGCCCTGCGTAAGATAACGCATTAGAAAATAAGAATAGGGTAATGCAAAGCACTGACTATGTCTAAAATTAAAGTTAGATGTATGGATGTTTGTTAATCAACCCCGTCAGAACGGCCGAACGGATCTTGATGAAATTTGAAACAGAGTAGAAGACTGAAACCACGAATGTTCCTTCAAAGCCCTTTTTTTTTGTGGGTGGAAAATCATCGAATAACACCCCCCCCCCCCCCCCCCCCCCCGCTCTTGGGCAGAGCGAAGGGCAGTGTCAGACTTCTATTGACTAAAAACCAAACCCATGTTCCTTCATCGCCGCCCCGACGGGTTCCTTCAAAGCCCTTGTGCCGAGGGCGCGGTATCTCTTTCGAACAACCCGCAGCCGCGTGGTTTAGGTAGCCTGACTTGAGTCTTACAAAATTTGCACTTTATATTTCACAATCGAATCCCTTGATCCGAAGTGTTTGAGCAAACTCACAATCTTTTTCAAAGACCTATCTTATATGTCGTCGGTCGGATTCATTACCGGAACATTTCCAAAATCACGTGTTTTGAGATGAGTATGTAGAATGGTAGGGAATTGAATATTTTATCCAAATCACTAACGGTACTACTCAAATGACATTTCTCTTTGACAGAAAACTATTTATTCCGTTAGAGAAATAATAGATTTTAGTGATCTCTTCGTTTTCAGTATGAGTTTATTTAGAAATGTCCCGCTGGCAGCCTAAATTTTAAAGTGCAGCCATGATTCATTAATCGAATATTTTGAAATGTTCCAGTATGGCTCTGAAATTCTTCACTTAAGTTTTCTAAATTGATTGGTTGTTTGATTTCATTACTGGCTTATTTAGAAATATTCCAATTAGTTCTTAGATTTTCAGTATTTTTTTAATTCATTATTGGAACATTTCACAAAAATACTGATGACTCATTAATTACTTGTTAATTACAAATGATATCCTGAATCTTAGTAATACACAATAAACTTGGCTATAATCTGCATATTATTCAATAAAAAAAAATTACAAAATGGTCTCTAGATAAAATAAAATAGCATTTGAATATTTTCAAAAACTTTAAACCTTAATTACTCAGAACAGGCTATTTTGAAATGTTCCATTACTGTTTCCGACCGACGATGTATTATTATATGTATAGACAATTAGGTTCGATTCTTCAGAAAGGTCAGGTGGGTAGTACCTACTCGCAATCGACGTGCGTGTATGACCAGATTCAATGTTTTCAGTATTCAATGAACGTGGACGAGATAAAAATAGTATTGTAAGGTTCGTGGCAAGTGGCGTTCCGATTCAAGTGGCGTTCCGATTCTTCTTGCCTCTCACTAGGACATTGAAGATAAAGGACCGATGAACTGGTGAAGGTTGCGGGGATCCACTGGAGACGCACGGGACCGGTCAATGTGACGACACTTGGAGTTGGCCTATGTCCAGCAGTGGACGTCTTTAAAAAAAAACTGAAAGACGTGAAAACTAAGTAAATGTAAAATTCTTCTATCACCTCTACGGTATAGGTACTTTCGCCAATACTTCTTTAGTCTTTCTAAAGAAGTCTATACTTTTTTAGTCTTTTTAAAGAAGCGTGTATACTTTTTTAGTCTTTCTAAAGAAGCGTGTGTAGCGTGTTTGTATTTCTATGACTTTTCGACTTTATTAATGGTCTTTGACCGCAGTGTGGGGAGATAAGAGGGCAGACGTTATGCGGGATTACTTTGCGTGGGGTTCCGCAAACAAACTGTCCGTCGGATACGTCGATCTTCTGTTCTTGTACCAGCACAACCATAAACTCACGCCTTGTTCAAATGAGGGTAGGCATAAACCACCACACCACCTGCTTCTATCCTAAATCCTTAAAATTCTTTTTTCACTAGGTACCCAAAACACGCATCGGTTGACGGAATTATAATAAATAAAATAAAAAAAATGTAGTTAAAAACTAAAAAACCCGACTGAAAAAACGGAAAAGCAAAAAACAAGCACATTTTAAATTAAACAAAACTTGTAAGCAGGCGGGGTCCATTCTATTTTCATTTCATAATTTAATATTCAAATGAACCCCGCCTGCTTCCAAGTTTTGTTTAATTTAAAATGTGCTTGTTTTTTGCTTTTCCGTTTTTTCAGTCGGGTTTTTTAGTTTTTTAACTACATTTTTTTATTTAACACTTTTTAGTCAGTTTTCATTAACTTCGTTATTACTATTATAAGACGGTAGATTTCGATTCGATTTTATATTCATTCCGTACACGTAAAAGAATCCGGTTATAAGTAAGAAATGCGATATTGTTTGTTCTAATAACTTTAAATCGTTATATATCCTAAACGGTTTTATAAAATGAAAAATGATAAAGGAAACCTAATATTCATTTTCAAATACCTATTCAACGATACCCCACTTGACATGGTGAGTCAATTTTTTTTTTTTTCATTTTGACAATATGGCGACTAGTTGTTACTATAGTGAGTATTGTTTATTGTAATGTTTTTAGTGACACTCGCGAGGTCAAGACGAATCGATTGACGTACGGATCATCAAAATCGGCCAAGGCGTTTGGCCTCTACAATGCCACATAGGAACAAACATACATACATACATACATACATACATACATACATACATACATACATACATAGACTGATAAACACATAACCCTTCTTTGCTTTGCGCAGTCGGGTAATTAGCCTTTATTACTGTTTTAAACTTACATATCATTGACTTCAATTAAGTAACTACCTTTTTCTTACTTTACTACAATTAACTTCTATCGGCGTTCGGTAGAAAAACAGCTTGTCTTTTGACATAGGCCTCCTCCAAAGATTTCCATTTCTCCCTATCTTTTGCTATTCGGAATTATGAAACGACGCAATTAGGGAAAGTTATCCTGATGGTCTGAATCACCACTGAAGACGTAGAGGCACTTATGGCACTCTCACTACTTATCTGTGCTTTTCAGTAACCATAAATCAATGTCAAGTGATCTAAGGCAATTATCAGTCCAGTGCGAAGTACTCGCAACCGGCGGGTGTGTATGACCAGATGTATGAATGAAGAGGAGGCAAAAGGAGTATTAAGGTTTGTAGCAGAGCAGGTGAGAGGTGACGTTCTGTTGTTTCCCCCTGCCCCCATGGGAAAACAGGGTAAGTTTATGTATGTATTTCAGTTATGGCAGTTTCAGTCTGAAAGCTAGTATTACTTCAATTAACTATTGAGCTCAAACAAGAGTAGCATAATAATACGCCCATCCCTACATTCATAGGTAACCTTGAACCTATCTTTTGTTTTTATTACTATTACACACAAACAGAGTGGTTGTGAATCACTATCGCAATAATTAATGTGCTTAGTGAGATAAAGCATATAATCTCGTGTTAATTACTGACTATTTATCTGTTATGTTCTTCCTATTATTGTTTCAACATTTTTCTCATGAAGAATTAAATTATGATATAATTAAATTTTATTCAGTGGAATATTTTAAAGTATTACTTTCAGTGGTGAAAGTTAAAGGTATAATGCTCAATCCACACAGAAGCAGAAAAAATATATGATGTAGAGATTGTATTAAGACGTAACATGGCAGAAATAGGTATTTGAAGAAACTATTGTCTAAAATATTATTTATTTCAACTATAAACCTGCCCGTAGAGGGTTAAAATTTCCATTAAGAACGGTCGCTTTTGAAGGCGGGGATTGGGGGGGTGGGAGGGGGGAAGAGGGCTACCCCCTAGTACCACCCCCAAATCCCGGAGCCCCATGGTTATGGAGATATCCATGGTTAAAGTTTTGAGGTTAGAACAGCGCTAAAACACGAAACAGGGGTGGGGGGGGGGTGCCCACTGTGCTCTGGCACCACTCCCATGTAAAGGCGACGCACCATTCTTGAGAAAAATTCATTTTTTGGAACCTAACACCTTCAAGCCCAGTCGACGGAGCCCCGCAAACCACGAAGGGGATGGCGGGGTCTATTCGCTCGCTTCGCTCGCTCAATCGACCCCGCCATCCCCTTCTAACCTAACCTGTCCGTGTCGGGGTGCCCCAAGTCCCGAGCTCGCTTCGCTCGCTCTTGCATCCAAGTTTTCCTAGTTACGTGTTCGGTACCCTACAAACCTAACCGCCCCGCTGTTTTTGGTATTATAATACAGCAACAATTATTATGCACACTCTTATTACATCCAAAAATACAACAAAAAAAAATTAAAAAAAAAAAAAAAAACTGTTACTTGACAATTTGCAAAAAGCTTTCTATTAATGAGTATTATCTACAAAAAAAAATGAACTTCCTAATCAGCCGTTCTTAATGGAAATTCTATCCGGGCCAAAAAATGTGTACTTTTGTGTTTTTTCAAAGGGAAATAACAGGGACATGTCTACAGTACCTACCTTGATTTCATGAGAAAAATGTTTGTTCTAAAGGCATTAGTCAAGAAGAAAACAGAGGAATATATTTGTATGGAGAATTCGAAACCCCTGTCCCCTATGCATTGTGTTCAAATAGTTATAGCTAGAAAGGGAATACATACTGAGAGAATAAGCTGACTTCCCCCAAGGTGACCTGATCAAATTATGGCTAAAAGGCATCTAGGTGACAAGAAACTTGAAATTTTTGTGTGGGTATGGGCTGGGACTTTGGTACCTACTCAAGGATTCCTGTGACTAAATTATGGCTCAAAGATATTTCTTGCTCTCTATTCTCTTAGCTAAAAAAATGGACATTATTGTTTGTTTATTCTTGATTTGTATCTTTTTTCTATGGTTGCATTGCATATTACTGCAACTATATATCTATGGCATTATTATGTTCTGTAGGGGGATACTTTTTATGGCTAGTCTTGTTGTTGTTTTTAAATAGAGTAAATGTAATAATTAAGTATAAAATGGTACATAAAAGTAAAGTATCAACAATATTTTTCTTAAATCCACAGCAATTCACAAATCGTCTTTATAATAAAAGTAAGCATCATTGGTCTCACGTTATGCAAGACAAATTACTATAAACTTTTTACAGCGTTACATAAAATAGCACTAAACTTGATCAGATGTTTAAAACTTTTTAGAAAGGGAAAGGTAATGCGTAATACTTTTACCCAATCAGATTCTTACAAGAACACAATCTGAATCGAAAATCACTGCAGGCTTTGTTTATTCATTAAAGTATCAGAGCATGTCCATAAGAATACAGTAAATTTATTACTTACCAATGGAACGATCGGGACTAACTGCAATACGCACCAAATTTAAATGCTTACACTTCAACAAAATCCTATTTCTAGGATTCAGCGAATATTTTAACACAAATATTACTGCGCTAACACATAACACGACACCCGCGCACAATTTAAATGCTCTTTTATTTATTATTTTACAATAACAAACAATGCAGCTGATCTTAGAGTAGTGTTCACTGATTTAAAATGAAATCACAAATTGACAAGCAGAAAACACAAAGGCTGCGATCAGCGATTGGCAAACAGCGCAATCGCGAATGCTGACGAATCAGGAAATAGAATTAAAACTTTCCGCCAATCACAGATTTAATTGCCATTGACGTTGAGTTGGCAGCGGCAAAAAATATTAAGCAGCTTTCAGACAGTAATGAAAAATTGAGTGTTTAACCTTTACGTCTTTTAGTTTTCTGATAAATTACATTACTTGATTAGTAATTAATAATGTAACTAAATATTATGTTCATGGTTTGTTAATAAATCAATTTTATTTAAAAACATTGGTATTTTTCATCTGTACCATACACACTATTACATAATATTTAGAATACTACAGTTATTACTACAACAGACTCATCATGAAACTCTCATAAAATGTAACCAACTTTTCTGACTTTCTCTTTCACCCCGAGAAGTTTTGATTAATAATTTTATAATGTATCAACGAAATTAATATGCAAGTACATGACATGTATTCTGCTTATCTCGGAACGTAAATAGGCGATCGAAGAAATCTCGATTCATTTTCGTCATGAACTAAATGGACATTTTGTGAGTTTTGTTTCAACGTGAGTGTACATTTGCTATAATAATGTACAAGTAATTAAAATGCTTTTCTGATTTTGTTTTAACTTTACTGTATTTTACTCTTTGAAAATAATAATATTACTGAATTCGTTTTATAATTTTCAAAACTCCCGCTCTCTTGTTCTCACGCCCAGTTTGACGTCACGCTACGGGGTTCTCGTATGAACCGTACCGCACCCTATTTCGTGCCAATCCAAAGGTCGCATGTCTAATCGTATAGAATGTTCGTCGATCTTTAGTGGTCTACAGACGGTTCGTTTTTGAATGACAGCTTTTTTAGTGAATATTTTGTACCAAGAGATGGCGTTGTTGTATCAAACTACACTAGCGCAGTGAACACCAATCACGTTCCAGGAACTTTGACGCAATTTGCAAATGGCCGTGAAAAGGACTGAACTCGAGAATCGAGGGTGTATGAAAGGCTAATGGTGGATTGTACCGTGATAAAAACTTGTGTATAATTCTATATTCAGTGTGGTGCTGTGCAAGATACAAAATGTGCCAAAAAGTGAGAATCCAGTCTTAATGCTGGTATAGGACGCGCCCGAAAACCGCTGGAGCGACGATCGAAGGGACATTGCTGACAGAAGGGTAAAATCCTGCTATCATTTTTGCCTGATCGTACATAGTTTCTTTGCATATGTTCTGTGTTCTCGATGCACAATAGTAATATCGTTAATTCGTGTATTTAATAGTTATAAATCGTAGACCAAATTCGTTATTCGTTTTGGGTGTATGCGCGTAGCTTCGCCGGTGTAAAACGTCTCGTGAATCGCGCATTAGCGGTGATATGTGAGTGTTATTGGGTTGATAGTGTCACGTACGCCGCCTGCGGAGCGCTAGGACTTCGATTAGGGCTACCGGATTAAAGGATATTGAACATTTATTGGGGAAAAGTAGGGGTGTGTACATAGTTATAGGTATGTATGAGAGGCCATGTAGCCACAGCCCTGTTGCTAGACGAAACGACATCGATTCGCAACTTTATTCCGCCTTTTGCTTTACATTACCGCCAATATGGCATTATTTGAGTGTTTCGTCCGTAATCTATGTGTATTTTTGTTGTAAATTGGGTTTTTACAATAGTTAGAGTCGATAGATATGACTGTCTTCTGACGGATACTAATTGGAATTACAATTATTTTTAACCAATATGTTCCGTTTGAGTCGAATTTGGCACATCGTTTTTATTATTTCGATTATTTTAGTCATAAATTTATGGCCCATGACAATCAGTCATCAGTTTATGGTCATGCTCCACCTAGGACATGTGAAATATGGGTAGCCTCCCTTCATTACGACGCGAATATAGTGAATTAATAAACTAAGTGAGCACTAGTGTGAATAATCAATGGTACCACACCCTATGAGTGTAGTGACCTGTGTTCTACTGTCATTTAGTTAGGGATAATATAATATTTTAGTCTATGCCTATGGGAGAGGCCAGGTGTGGTCATCTTCATGCTGATAAAATGGTGAAAATGTCAAAACTGTGAATATGTTGCTGATGAAACAACATGCATGAGTAATGAAGAGTAAAAGTCAATAAATTATCATGAAATCCTGTCAATAGGTAGTAAAACAAGGAAAATTATGAACAAATAGGTGTTGCACCTCAGTCAGTCAAACTGCCAAGTATAGTCCACTGCTGTAGAGACTTCCACAACCTTACCACCTGTTAAACCTAACCTCCTTGGTGATGATAAGTGCCTTATGGCACATTACTTCCTTACCACATCTATGATAAGCTGATTATTTGTACTGGTGCAGAAACGGAACTGTTGTTTTCTCAAGCAAACTATGCATCCAGTCCGGGCCTTGTAGACTTAAGCTTTGTCATGTGTGCATGCTTCTTGCTTTCCATTTCATGTTTTTGTTTGCTGATGACTCAGAAAGTAAAGTTAGTTGTAGTAAACATTTTAGTTTTAGTAACCTCATACTTTGATATCCATGCATTTAGGGATAGAAATGAGTGACTGCAAGAGACAAGGAAGTAGGTAATAGCTAGTTTTCTTTCATTAAGTAACATGTCTTTTATTTCTGTATTTCTCTATCACATGGGTGTCATATATGTACAATCTTATGAGTATCCCTTCATCCCGAGGTAAGCTAGGAAGATATTTGACTTCCTGAGCCACTTAACTTAACCCATGTTCCTACTATCAGTGATAGCAGAATAGCATGTCAAATTGGAGTCATTGATTTTTGAGGACTTGATTACTTAAGACAACCCCTCCAGAATTCCTACAGCACTTCCCACTGTGTTATCTAGGGAGATGTGTTGTAAGAAGTTTATGCCAGCATTGGGGAGCTCCCCAGCATTTCCAGATGTCATCTCAGTAGTCAATAACTTTCCCATATCATCTTTCGCACTTGAAACTTGCTAAAATGATTTCTATATAGGTATATGAATATTTATTGTGTCAATACCTGAACTGAATCATTAATTCAATTGTCTTAACACTTTTTCCTCTAAAGACTTCACTATTGTATTCCCAATGACTTGTTTATCTACAGTTATTTTTTACATGACAAGGCGGGGTCTCCTTTTGAATAAGGAGAAGAAACACCTATGTAATCATTATCTAGACGTTTATTTTCTTCTTCAGAAGACAATTAGAGATTTTCAGTCAATTATGTATGTATGTGTTCTCGGTAAACATAATTGTCAATTTCCTTGAAATCTTTCTCCCACACTGGAATGCTTACAAACAGACAGCATGATTATACAGCAATGTGAGTGTATTTGCAGGTAAAATAGCATGCATTCAATCATATGTGACAATCTTAAGATTTTAAATACCTTATCAGGTTATCAGTGAAGCATAGTCATGAATTTTCAAGAAAACTTTATGTAACATTCTTGTTACTTGAAAAAACAGTTAGGTGAAAAGTGTGGGTTACTTTAAGCTAGGGTTATGATGGGGTCTAATGGAATGTTACTAATCATACAAGTACAATTTTATTAATTTTATTGTAGGGCCTTTAAACTAGCTGTTTGTTGTATATGAGATCAAATCTACAACCTCAGCATTTATTTTTCAAAAACAAGGATGTATTTACTTAACAACTGTTGGAAAATCTTATCTTTTTGAAACATATAGCACTTCATGAGTCACCAAGTTAAATAGAAAGTATTTACAGTGATATCAACAACCACATAGTGAAAGCTTATAATGTAAAGACCCTGCCAAAATAAAGAGCCCATATTAGTCAACAAATATGGTACCTAGTACAATTTGACAACTATTGTTTCACAATGCACTCCAATTTTGCATTTGTGTGTAAAACAAGCCAGAATTTCTGAAAACAAAAAAAATATAACGCTAAATTGTATGAGGCCCATAATATAAAAAGACCTCAGTCATCACACGGAAGAAAGCTTGTATTCCAATAATACGAACATTGTAGGTTGTCTATCTATACATCCAATGAGGTTTAGTGCATGGATGTGCGGTGGATTATAACTCTTTCGCAGTTAGGCTTCCTAGCAGATCTAGCAATGGGTTTTTTGTTGTATTATGTTTGAATGTATTTTACCTTTTGATTGGAAGTCACTACTCTTTTCCAGGTAAGTTCCAGTGATTCAGTATTTGTGATGTATGTTGTACCTATAATTTTTTATGTAGTTTTTAAATGTTCATTGTTGCTTTTAGTGACATGTTGTCATGTCTAATGTGTTGAAGATTTTATTAGGACATTTCCTCTTTATTTAGGTGATATGTAATGGCTCCAAGTGTTTTTGATTTTATTTATTCATAATTGAAAATATCATGAGAAAACAGCATGTCTTCTGAGAGATATTTCTCAATGGCATGTAAAGGGAAGTCAGGGGCCCATACCCATACATGGCTTAAAAACTGCGTTAAAGGGTGTCATGTTTTCAGGGTTCTTGTTATACCGTAACACAATAGCTTTTCGCTTGGATATTTGTACTCTTTAGTAATCTGAATAATCACATTTGCTGAAACATTCAGTGTCTGTGAAAGGGTCAAATAAAAGTCAAAATGATAACATAGCATTATCACATTTTCTAGTTCAAAAGTCCCCACTGATAGTCTGATGTGTACCTGAACTAAGTTTTCCCAGCATCAAAATATTGTGAGTAATTTAATCATTATAATAAAATTCAGCAAGTGGCCAACCTTGGTAATTAAGATCAGTTAATTAATCTATAAATTAAAAACATGCCTTGATTGGAAGTAACTATAACTGTTTTGCTTGAGTTATAATCTTGTCAAGTGTCAATATAAAGGCACCTCTTTATTGAGGTCTCATTTTGACTACCATGATTGCTTGGGTCATGATTGTGGTGGTGAGAAAATCAGGCAACTTATCACAAATTGACCTAGAACTTAAAATTCCAAGAATGTGTCTTCCTCTTCCTCCATTCATGCACTGGGTTCCCAAGATAAACACCACTCCTCAACTCCTCACAAGGATCAGGCCCATCAGAAGGGTAGGTTGACTATCATCAACATACAAACAAAGTCACGCCTTTTACCATTGGGGTAAAATTATGCAACTTTTACCAGGTAATAAAGGCTTTCAAAATGTCAGGAAACTCATATAAATAAATCTATGTCCTTATTACTAAAATAATTAATTAAGTTCATTGAATAAAACCTTTCAAACATCGGACTAATGACTAATTGCCGAAGTAACCTTGCTATCATTTGCCAGAATATAAGGTGCTACTATACATAATCATTTTATGTAGTGCTATATGTATTTAGCTTGTTGTGTGACCTTTATTAAACAAGACTGACAAGATAAAATCATTACATGTGAGATTTATGATTCTGGCATTATTATTTGCCTTATTTCTACAGTTCTCGGTTTTGAGGAGACAGCTACTCTATTCCAGGGCTTTGAATACCGTTAAAAATTAGGTATCGTTACCTCCTTCATTCGAAGGTAACGTTAATTTCATAGGTAACGTTAAGTCTGGTATCGATAGTTGGGTGGACTTTTACCGGTAATTTGACTTAACGTTATCAATGATTTACCGTTAAATGATAGTGTTATCAGGTAACGATACTTGATACCGATACCAAATTAACCCTATAAGTAACGGTATTTTTCTTTCATCTCTTTCTTACGACGCATTTATGTCGTCATAATAGCTTTTTTTTTCTGTTTCCACTTGCTGTGAGTTTAGTCGCCACCCAAAACCGAACGCAAACGGTTTATCTGTTCATTATACTATATAAAGCTTAATTTTTAGTATATAAAATTACCTACGTGGGTTAACCGAAATGGAAGGTAAGTGACTGTAACGGTAAAAGTATCGATACTTTTACCGTTACCAGGGAACATTAATAAACTGATCCGATACCAAATTACCGATACCAGTGATAACGTTAATAAATTAACATTATGAAAATATCGTTACTTACCGATACTTTTATCGTGAATTTGGTAACGTTAACAAGCCCTGCTCTATTCAACACAATATTGAATGTGCAATCGGTAAAAGTCAGTCCCATACTTTTACCTTCACCTTGTTGAAAAATTAACAAGGTCTGTCATCCATCTAAAAACAAAAAAAATAAAACAAATAAATAAAAAAAACAAATAAAAACAAAAAAAATAAAAATCATCAAAATCATAAAAAAAAAAACAAAAAAAAATATCAAAAAAAAAAACATAAAATCAAAAAAACCACCACCAAACCACCAACCATTAAATCATTTTAAATATCTAAAAACTGTTCAGGAGGGCTGTCCCTAAATACATTCGCGCGTTCTTGAGAAGTTGAGACGTATAACTCTTCACCATCTACTTATCCCAAGTTGTCCAAAGAAAACGTGTTGTGCCGACCCCAATCCAAAGGAATAAAAAGCCTCGGGACCTGGGACTTCGTGGAAAGCAGAAGGAAACTTCTGCTTTCTTCTATTCTCCTGGCACACTTCTATCATAATTATCGTCCTTGAACATGATATTGCAGACATTATCAAAATGATCGAACACAAGCTTCTAATGTAAGTTAAGTACATAAATAATTCAAGTTTTAACCGACATCCACCTTATTTTTATAAAGATCCGCCATGCCCATAAAATTGCATCTTCTATTAATACCATAATTCATTTAGCCTCTACTAGATGAGCTACTAAAGGACAAACTACATACAACATCGTATGTGCGTGATTCGAAGTGCAACGTCATCGTATCATGGGAAAAATCATACAATGATAATAATGAGTTAAGTGCTAGGTATTATTTCGGTTACTATGCCTGTTACGTAATCAAAGACCCGTGTGTTCAGTTTTCCTCTTTACTTACGTATTATGAGTAACGGACCTGTTTTTCCCGGAAGGGAAGCATTCCAAACACTCATTTTGCATTCTATGTGGGATATCATCTCAGGGGATAAGGAATCCACTTACTTCAACAAGTATTTCACTGTTGCAAGTTTACTCCCATCTCTTTACATTATATACGAAGCACCTTTCCCACTTGAAGGCATTAGGCAGGAAGTTCCCGGAAAGTAAGTCCTTGCCACGTTGCACTCGCAATTTCCCGGGACTATTTCCAGCCACGTCTACCGGTAACAAGTTACAATTTCCTCGCAGAAAACTCCCACTTTTCAATCCGAGTATCGATCGTCACTCGGCAGTCGCTTGTCCAACAAGGTTGCAATAAATTTTACAAGCAGTACGTTATTAAGCCTAGTTTTCAAGCAAGTACCAAGAAACGACCTTGTTTTCGCGTCAATGTGTGAAAAGGTATAGAAAATCGCCGACTGACGGGCATTCTTTACGGATTCTGTTGAAATTCAAATTCCAGTATGGCGTACCTACTAAGTGTATAAATAAAATGGAAGTAGACGTCAGTTATTTGAGAATACTGGAACCCCATTTGCTTATTTAAATGCCATATGAGTGTAAACAGGTGTTTTTCAAGAAGTTTGTGTTCCGGATCTCGGATATGGATAGACAGTTTACAAGATTGCTTAGATTGATCCAGTCTCTGGGAATTTAGCTGCGATTTAAATTCTTATTAAGCCAGACAATGAAAAAACAAGAATGGATTTCCAATTTCTTACCAACTAAATTCCTCTCACGACTCCTTTATTCATTATTATATTTTAAGCACACAATACACCGGGGATTTAGATATGCGCGACGAATCTTTGCAGATAAATACATCGTTATATTTCCTCCTGAAAGAAATAAGAATTGCTAAACAAATCTGTAATTCTGAAAGTATATCGTAACCATAGATAACAGAAACAACAGGAGATATGGCAAGGAGGCGTGGTACATGCGAACTCATTTGGCTGCGACGCGGCCTGATGCCACTTTCAATAATGAGTCGAATGTCAACTTGCGACGTCTTCACTGCTCGTGATTTTTTACAAAATGCCGCGTTGTTCAGTGAATGTTTGTGAAAATAATAGCTGTATTGTGAATTACACGAAAGATGGTATCTCATTTCACACATAAGTACTATAACATTAATGTTTTTCATATTAAATTCATTAATACATTACTTCGTGATACGAGAAACATGATGAAAAACCAAATCAATTGTTTTCAATAAGAACAAAAACCATTGCTTGCTTAGTATAAATCGACCAGTGAGTTGGCTGATCTAATAACGCAATGGATAGGTGTTTTACTGATGCTCTCACTCACACAATATTTTCGAAAAGCGGGTGCTGTCAGTTTTTGAGAGCTAGAGATGTGATGTTTGTGGTTGTCGATATTTTATACGATGATCCTGCTTAGTACGACTATGCATGATACAATAAATTATTTTAGACACAATTTGTTACTATACTGTAAGGAACTGCGTATTTTATAGCATTACTGAGAGTTGTCGTAAATGTAGATAAGAAAAACCAATATTCTTTACTACTACTAAAAATAATTATGTATTGACTAATCCTTACTATTATCCTTACTAATATTATATATTATGTGAAAGTAACTCTGTCTGTCTGTCTGACTGTCGAGCTTTCACGCCAAAACTACTGAACCGATTTAAATGAAATTTGGTACACATATAATAATATATAGCCTGAGAAAGGATATAGCCTACTTTTTATTGCGAAACAAGGGTTGTAAGGGGTTGAAAGAGATACCGCGGCTTCAACACAAAGGGCTAACAAGGAACATGGGTGGTTTTTAGTCAGTAGAAGTCTTACACTCCCTAACGTTCTTCCCAGAGCGGGAGGAGTCATTTGTTGATTTCCCAACCTCCAAAATAAAAAAGGGCTTGAAAGTGGGAGATTAATATATTACTTTTAGTCGCAATAATCGACATCCACGCGGAAAAAAACCGCGGGTATCTGCTAGTAAAATATAAATTTACAAACAACAAAAGTTAATATAGATACAAATAACAACGCTTGTATTATTACGCTTTCTTATTATTGTAAACAATACGGAAAATATAATGTAGATCATACTTTTTATTGCTTACTATTGACTGAATAAATAGGTAATATTTATTGATTACTCGAGTTATCTTTTATTAAATCAGTAGCTAATGGGAATATAGGTAACTAGGAACTTCAGCATTCGGGCATTAAATAACCGATAAAATGTAAAAAAAGTATTGTATGAAAAATATAAGTTTAGTGTAGGTATTTTATCGTTTTTTATTTATTTTATTTTCAGTACCCCATAAAAGCTTTAGTAGAAGAATAAATAGAATAATCGATAACTTTTTGATTTAGTCAATCACTAGTGTCTACGTAAAACAAAATGTACTATGTAAATTGTACGGTGCATGGTAAATACACGCTGTGTCTGAAGGGATAAGGTTTATAATTGATTGTGTAGTACGTGATGTTTCAAGAAATGCGGGTGTGTGCGCGACAGCGTATATCTATTGTTTTTACTGCTCTGCGTGTGTGAACTGACGACACAGGTTCCTATACATTTTCGGCTAAAGGGCATATCTCCTGTTGTTTCTGTTATCTATGATCGTAACATACTATGTGTAGAGCGAGATATTGTTTATTTGTTGATCGAACTTTAAATAATACGTAACATTACAATGCTATTCATAATAACACACTACGCTGCAGAGAAAACACATGAAATGTATTGCACTTTTGTACTAATAACGGTGACTAATATATTTTGCAAACAATGAAGTTGTCTTGCTGAGATCCTCGGTTGTGCAGTTGTCCTAATTTTTGGCAAGGACAAGATAAGTTTGGGCTGTGAATCTTTTACCCATTTTTCCGCTTCTCCTTAAATTATGTCATCTTCTTTTCGTTGAAAGCAAGAGGTATGTGCCTTAGCGCAGCATGTGGTCCCCAAGACCACTCATATACCTCGTCAGTGAAAGATAATGAGCTGATCTTGCCATGATCTTCATCATCTAACGGGTTTTTTATCTCCACCATCCTCCATCCAAGTCCATCAAATGTTGGTAGTTTAATTCTCTGTGGCTTGGACATCGACAACAGTTAAAAACGCCAAATTTCTCACAAGAAGACTACTAAAATGACCCTAAATCTAAAGGCCCCAACAAATATTTTCGTCCAGCACCCGACTTCAACTTAGATCGCGTAACAATAATTCAAAACAGGTGCATTAACGCATTGTATGGGTTTGTATGGCACTGGTGAATGGTCCCATTGTTCCTTCTATGGAGCAGGTGTATTAGATGTTAATAATTCTTTAGTTTGCACGGTAGGAAGACAGGTTCTTCCTGCAGTGTCGCCAACTCTAGTGGTAACTTTGCTGGTGTTTTGAACCTTTCTGCTTTCGCCTTTGATTAAGGAGCGATATTTTTGTCATATTAATGTCAAAAAGTCGAATTCTAATAGTTGGTTAGTATGGTACAGTTCTTCTGGACTTTTAAGTCAGTGCGTCCACCTTCATGAGCATAATTAACCTTATCAGTGAACTCTATCAGGCTTATTAGTTGTTAACGTCAATCTTTTTTTTACACTAAAAAAAATGTAATGCGTTTCATCGATCTGCGTGAATAGATAAAAACACCTATCAACAAATTGATTACTGACCTTTACAACAACTGGTTGACAATGGAAATACCCAATCATTAAAAAAAAAAAAACAAGATAATGACGTCACGAATGTCGAACATCTCATCTTTGTCTCGTTCCGAGACGTTTAATCGAAAAATCTACTCACATTTTGACTTTCTCGACATACAAAGCGAGCATTGTGAAGTCTTCAAATAATAAATCATTATTCCAAAAAAGAATTTTTCGCACGAACCGTCTGCTCACTCGCAAATCCTTCGTTAACCTAATTGTTCAGACACAGTCGATCGACGCTGCCCTATAAACTACAGACAGCTGTATCTTTAAGCCCGAGAGCCGTAACTCGCAGATACGGTATTACTGGATCAACTAGTGGCTCGTTAACTTGCACCTGCCGAGTTACTGTGGAACGTTCAACAGGCCACTGCCACCGGATCTAACCAATAAGGTTAGCCATTATAACTGCTTTTCTTCCTGCGTATAGGTTTGTGTTTAGTAAAACTAATGCTTGTGCACCAAGACGGTTTATTTTTGAAAGCCGTTTAATTGAAAACGATTTATTTAAATTTGACGTTCGCTGTGTTGTTTGGCTTACCCCTTCCCACTACTGGGAAATGTTGTCATACTTATTAATATAGCGTAAGCTTTACGAGATAAACAAGAACAACAATAATTAATTATGACAGATATCACCCTTCATTTTTTCATCCTAAAACTATTGAAAATTGCACCACATTGCGTATGAAAATATTGTAAACGTTTTTCCTCAATAAATAAATAAATCTCACGCAGTAAAGCATTCCGATAATGTTTTGATTCAAACAAAAACCGAAGTGAACCGGTGTAGTATGTAGGCAAATCCCCTGCTAACCTAATTGGCGAAATCCGGTCGATACGCGGGTGCCCTATTGAACGCTTGTCAGGCCCAACAGGCTAATAGCCGCAGTTTTATAAACATGTCAATAACAATACAAGTTTCGGTGGTAACGGACTACACGGTGTAAATGAAATGTATTAGAGGCAGATACGTTCTTTAGTAACGCATGTGATACGGAGGAAAGAGGAAAATGCCGTGAGGAAAGTTTTGAGTATGAATGTGGAGGTATAAGATTAGAGGAAGACCAAAGAAACGTTCAATGGACTGTGTCAAGGATGATATAGCAAGACAAGAAGTGTCTGATGAGATGCCGAGTAATAGAGAAGCATGGAAGAAGAATACATGCTTCTTCTTAGCGTGTCGATGACAATTCAAATTGAGTCGGCCCAAAATTTGGCGACGAGTTCGGCACTTTCAGTAGCCTCCATCAGTTCCTGTGATGTGCAAGTAACAGGACAGGCTGGACACGATATCAAGTGCCCCATAGTTTGTGGGGCAAGACCACATTTACACTCCAGGGCAGAGTCATCTATGAGTCTCCACCTGAACAGGTTTTCCTTGCTTCGGCCTACCTGTGTCCGGAGTCTGTTTAGAGACTTCCAGGAATACATGCTGCGCTGACCCCAAATGAATTGGGACAAACGGTATGAGAATGATGATGACGTTCCTCAGTAACGTTGGGTGGTACGTGTGTGGTAGGGCAAACCGCGTGTGTTACGTGTGTAACCAGAAATATAAACCTGGATTTAGCCAAAAGATCGTTCCAGGTGGCACTAAGTAGTTTCTGCCTACCCCAATTAAAAGGCATGAGTTTATACATGTATGCGGTTTGCTGACCTGAAGTCTACGACTTCTTTATCACAGATGTTGTGACTTTACCGAGCACATTCGAACGTCTTCCTTCACCCAAAACCCAATTATCATTATTAACACATTTAAGTGCTCTCAAATTCCTTGTTCTTCAAGTAGTCTGAAAATAAACACTTAAATCGTGTTACCCAGTGGTTACTATGTTTAATAGTATTTATTTGAACCAAGAACTTATTGACGATTGTTTCAAAAGCCTATTGAATTTGATCTTATCGGTCGTTATCAGTGATTTTAGCATATTTATGTTTAATGAGAAACCTTTCTTTTTTACCATAGCGTAACACTTTATCTTGACTAAAATGATTTCTGGATCTAAAGTTTGCTATTTTATAACTGAAAAACTATGCTTGGATAAGTTTTCGGACCTCTTACTTGAGTCGACTGTGCAGTTTCAGCCAAACGTACATCTGAGAGCCACACTTCTCCTTTTATAAACACTTCTGATATTACATAAAACAACTGCTGTAACCGAGAATGAAAACTTATTTTGCTATGCACACATCAGACTGACACTCGTCCTCGATCGATAGTAATTTTACGCTGCATAACTACACTAGCAATCAAAAAGATTGCAATCGTCATTCATTGTAGACAGGAAATCTGGAAATCCCAAATTATATCGATTCCGATAACTATTAAAATTGCATGAGTGTGTAACTTGAATCTGGTGCAAACAGCTGTATGTTACTCACACAAAAACTCCCCTACATCGCCATTTATTTAATTTTTGCTGACTTTTGAAACGTGTTATATTACTACTTACGACAACTTATCAAAACCTGTCTTAGAGGTTAGAAGAAACTTAAAGAGTTTCAGACCACTATGCCTGGATTGAGGTCCTTCTTTTCATTTATAGTATTGGCAAAAAGAATCTGTCTGGATACAAGGCAAAATAACTTCACCAAAAAATACTAGAAGAACAATAATGCCTTGACAAACGTTTAATAATTGCTTGAACTTTATCATCATGCAATCATTTTCAAAGCCACCAACTTCAAAAAGTGTTTTCTTGTTAGTCACATCCAATTTCAGGAGTGGAAGTAGTCGAAAATAGTTAGTGCCAACTTACACGCGAGGAACACTGACAGCTCACGAACTTTTAAGTGTCCGTTAAAGGTAATAGAACTGTTTTTGGCGAACGAAGCCTTGGTTAAACTGTCAGGAATGTTAGCTAAGTACCCTTATTACTACCGACAGTCATCTAGGTTCAGACCAGTCTTACCAAGGGGTATCGTATTATCTTTTACTAAGTGGGTTGTGAAGATCAGAAAAGCTCCATGTAAAATACTGATGTTCAGCTGCAGCCGGTAAGACTGGAAGGCGACCCCAAAATGTTGGCAAAAGCCTAGGTAGATAAGTCATCATATTCAGAGGTCATAATTTGGCAGAAAGTAATGGGACATAGTTTCCGCATTGATTTCCGTGACAAAAACAAAACTGACAAGGACAATATTACAATTAGTCGGTTTTAACAGTCACCATCGTTAATTTAATTAAGGCTCAATTTAGTTAGTAACTGCTTTATAAACTACCCCAATCGATCTCTCCAGTTATAGGAGTAATTACTTATAACCCCCGTGAGACTGATAAACTGATGTCACATTAATTCAATACTTGGAAAACAAATACCTTTGATCTTTTTTTTACTACAGTCATTAAAAGGATTGGGCCCAAATAGTCAAAGAACGTCAGGCTCATAATAATAATAACTCGCATGTTTTCAAGGTTCAGTTTGGAGATCTTTTCTAAGCACTTATTAATTGTTAGTGAATTCTAGATGATTTATTAGCAAAATCAAATACAAAAAACGGCTCCAAAGTCTTTATCAATCGTGAGATCAACAGAGACATGGAAACGCCCAATACAAGTCTGCTATCAATCTCCATGTCCTACGCACTTACCGATCTATCTATAACGTTCGGAAGCTGCAGGACCATCCTGTCCCCTATCTGGGTCAGAGGGCTAATCCTGTTATCTGATGTCCTTCTAATTGAACGAGATTTTGACTGTTCCGGATTTGGCACGGTTGTAAGAGATTGTTTAGATGGAGGGTAGTTGAAATTTTATTTGGTGTTTGATGTTTTGTCCGACTCTTTTTGTTAATGTGACAGAAACACGATGATGTGCTTTAGTACGTGTGCGTCTTTTAATGACGACGTATCTCCCTTTATTGTATGTCGATTCGTTGATTGACATTACAATGTATTGTTTCGAAACTAGACTAGTAGCTGTCCACGAATATTTGTCACAAATGATTTTGATACGATAATGGTATGTCCTAAACTTCATGAATACAATCCCCTCGTCACGGTGATAATGAATGAAATACAAACAAACAGCAATGTTGAAGAAGGTCTTACACAGTTTGCAATTTGTCTAAATAATTAGCATGCTATCGACAATAATATTCTAGTACGCAGAACAAGAAGCTTGTTCTTTTCCTTCGATCGCCATATTACTATGGAAATGTTTAGAAAGTTTCATCACGCACTGACAAATACAGTCATTGTCAAGCTTCGACTGATGTGTATCAATTTAACATCAAAGAGGCGTAAACCATTTAGATTGTGACATAGATTATAAGTGTGAAGGCAGCTAAAGCACACTATAATAACACAAAGCGATCACCGATCTTGCCAAATATGGTGTTTATATTACCAAAATTGTTTCCTTCATCAACACGCATTCGAGGACAGCACTAAAACGCTACCACGTTTTAAGCGATTTGCAGGCCAGGCTAGGTTGTATACTTGTATGTTAGTGAAAATATGATTCGCGGCTGTAAGACGTATTATGCAGTTACAGAATTATAATCATCAAAATCATCATTACAACCTTCCAAGTTCATGTAACTGTCAAGAATGAGTATTTCATCAAAAGGTCATTCTTGACAGTTAGGTACATGAACTTGGAAAAACATAAGAAAATTTGAATTTCGCGGGCTACCCTGGAACATCCACCTTAACCTCCTCAACAAAACTACAGCTCAGTCAATAACCTCACGTTCACATCGAATGCTCGCAGACTTGCAGTTGCATGCTCGTATACGCCTTCCATTTCAGTTGAGTTTCCGGCTTACACGAGTGTTGATTGCTTAAATAACTCGTCGATTCGCTTAAAACTGTTGTTTTCGTGCAACGTTACTATTTGCACGGTCTGCTGGGCTAGTTAATCTTTGAGATGTGCGCAATATAGGATGTTGTGTGGTTGTTAATTAGGTGGCGTTGATGCTGATTGATGCATTGGCTAATTCTCACGGAAAGGCTGGCCTTCTCGTCGGGGTTGCGGGTTGTTTGAAAGAGATACCGCGGCCTCGGTTACAAAGGGCTAGGACGGAACATCGGTGGTTTTTAGTCAGTAGAAGTCTGACACTCCCTTCCGCTCTGCCCAGAGCGGGAGGAGTCATTTAATGATTTACCACCACCCAAAAACAGGGTGGCCTTTTATCATTACAAGAAATAAGGCTGGTGTTCGCATTTATAGTTTTGGGTTAAGGCGAGGTTACCCCGATAAACGTCGTCAACAATAGCGTTTTACTCGTACATGGAACGGATTTAAATTTTGAATAAAATGTATTACATAGTTGACTCTTCGATCATGATATGTCGGGCATGCGATACACGATTACTTACACTTTGCATCCAATTAAATCGCAAAGACATGTCCAAATGATGGGTAAGTAATCGTTTTACCTGAGTTATATTAGGCTTTGAAAAATAAAACTTATATCATAATAAAGGTCGTAAAAAATGTGTATTATCTCGGGTCACATAATGTATAATTTCTTTATCATTTTTGTCCAAGAGAGAAAAAACAGTCAAAATTTTGGCATTATATCGCTAGCGCGGCAGGGCGGGGGGTGAGGTCGTGCGTACATAAAAACAAAGTAGTGCAACCTCGCCATAAAGAATGTAATACAACGGAAGAGGACTTCTAGAGATGCTGTTATTTTTCCTTTTTTGTGCACTCATTTGTCATCAAGTTCATCCACAGCTTGACTTCACCCACTGTAGGGTGTAGGTTTCCCTTTGCTTGTTCCAATCTAGCCGTCAGTGCCAGCATCACACAGATTTTATCACCTAGGTTCGACTCCCGATGCCATGAGATAAATATGATATTATCAGCCACTAGATGATGATAGCGGGCCTAAGTATCGTCACTCGTGGAGGCAATTTTAATGACCTTACATAGAATAGAAACGGGTCGATTGTAGAGTATTTATAAAAAAACCGGCCAAGTGCAAGTCGGACTCGCGCACCGAGGGTTCCGTAAAAAAAATATATTATGTGATGTAACTAAAAATTTATGGTTTTCGTAATTATTCCTTTATCTATGCTATAAGACGTTGCTTCGTACCAAATTTCAAGATTCTGAGTTCACGGGAAGTACCCTGTAGGTTTTGATTCCCTTGCGAGTGTCGAAAATTTGCGGCATAAACGGGAGTATCTTGATGTAACTAAAAATTTATGGTTTTCGTAATTATTCCTTTATCTATGCTATAAGACGTTGCTTCGTACCAAATTTCAAGATTCTGAGTTCACGGGAAGTACCCTGTAGGTTTTGATTCCCTTGCGAGTGTCGAAAATTTGCGGCATAAACGGGAGTATCTTTTGATCGCGTTGACTTAGAAGTTTGATTTTTTCACAGCTCCAAGAGACCATAGACTTGAGTATTTGATATGAATTTCAGCTTGATACCTCCACGCGTTCCTGAGAAAAAAGGTCTTGACAGACAGACAGACAGACGGACAACAAAGTGATCCTATAAGGGTTCCGTTTTTTCCTTTTGAGGTACGGAACCCTAAAAATTACTTAATTACTCCTGCTGATTATGATTGTGTACAGTTTAATAGATATGATTAACCTGTCGTTATCTTAGTCAATTTGACAGGAGTAATCGGAACATGCTTTGTTAAATTGTTTTTTATCAATTTGTTTTGTATAAACTTTTTAATCGGTTAGAGATTATGAGATAACCGATAGTATGTTTAAATAGTGAGATAAGGAAGAATTTTGGAAGCACGTTTTTGTAGTAAGAATTTATAATGACAAAATTCTGCACATAAAAATGCTATACAGAAAAACGAGACTAATAAAAAAACAAACATGATACTAACCATCATTAGTAGCGATAAAGAATCCAGTCTCTATCTTGAAATATTTCAAATGTCTCTGATCTCAAAAACTAGAAAATCTAGTAAGTATTTTGAATAATAAAATATACATACAAAAATACTCGTTTGGGACATTGGGACTAACGGACGCAATACCAACAATGTTTTTTTACGCTGCTTTAAAAACTAGTTTTAGTTGATTTCCAATCATGTTTTCCATATCAATTGATTAACCAATATTTAAATTGACATTTTTGGAATGTGGCTGAGAATTCATCCATTTCTTAATAAACTTGAGCCATACCCAATATGCAACATTCGTTTTCTATATTTACGACTACCCTCACTTTAGTGTTATTGAGTTTTTCCAACACGGTTGACGGGAATCGGCTCGCCCCCTATTACATGGGACTTCATAACTGGCGAAATGCAAGTGCACACTATTAGGTATAGTCGACCAAGAAATTGGTTTACCACTCTAAGGTTGAATATCATTTGCACGTAGGTACAAAACATCAAGTGCTATTTTCGCTTGACAGATTAATAACTGCTACGTCAGAATCTGTCATTTGTCATTCCTTAGCGAATAATTATGTTACTGGGAGATGTCATCAAAAGTGGTAAACCAATTTCTTGGTCGACTATACAGTCACCTTCAAAATTGCATGGATACTTTTAGTCTTTATTACTTGCGAATAGAGTTCAGAACTGTCCATGCATTTTTGAAGGTGACTGTACACCTCTGCCGTACCCTTCGGGATAACAGGCGTTATGTTGTGTAATTGTTGACCACCCATGTTCCTTCTTAGCCCTTTATGTCGAGGCCGCGGTTTCTCTTGTGAACAACCCGCACGGGAATTGGGTTACCCTCACTTTAAAACAATTCTAAACTCCGACTACAAAAGTTTAAATGTCGGTAGTTCTATAATTCAATTCCGACCGATGACGTCATTGTACCCAAGTACCCGTATTTCCCCCGAGTAGGTACTTCGTCATAGGACGCGCAAGATATGGAAACGACGTCATGGTTTTACTACCGGCAGCGCGAAATGGACGTAAAAACGTGTTTAGCTTTTTTCTTGCAACTTGTTTTCGTCAATGACTTCGCTAATTTCTCTTTTACGAATTCATTGTTTGAAAACCTACCTTTATTACATGTTCAAATTTTCCATAAGTCTAAAAACTTGTAAACAACAATTTTACTGTTCCTCTCGTCATCATCTCTTGCCCTTATCCCAATTCATTTGGGATCGGCGCAGCATGTCTTCTTCTTCCATACTTCTATATTACTCGTCATTTCATCAGACAGTAGACACCTCCTTTCTTGCCATATCATCCTTTAATACCATACCATCCTTCTCTCGTAGTTAGGTAAAAAATAATCTCGATTACGTCTTTAACATGGACACAGTTAACATGATCAAAATTAAACTCGAAATTATCCTCGACGTTGTTGTAAGCTTTCCAATTCCGAGACAGTTTCTACGCAACCTCATAATTTACTAAAACAATCGTCTACGCGAATTCGCCAATCAATGGAAGCATTACAATAAACTATCTTTCGGGAATCGTATTTAGTTATTTACCTTACGTTGTTTGCATGCATCGTTCCAAGTTTCCACGTACAAGAGAGCTATCAAACTATATTTTTAGTAATTCCGACTAGAGCCGGGTTTCCTCGTCTTTTTCCCTAAAAGATGGATAATTTGTTTGTTTATCTCTTGAGGAAAATGTACATCGTTCACTTATCTCGAAGATTTTTTTCCTATAATCAACGGAGCTTGGAAATGTCCATCAATGAATAGGCTTTCCTACTAAATTTTATATAGCATTTCCTGGAAAATATGTAATCAAAATTGAAAGATTATTTAAATTAAAATAGCTTGATGATGTAGATAAAAATTTTAATCGTTTACTCATTAATCAGTTTAAATATAATTATGTCAACAAGCAAAATTGTTTACAGCCAGTGTTATTGACTCAGACATCTGTAACGTAGAAGATCTACGCAATAGTTCAAGACATATCTTTACATTGGTCAGTCACTGAAAGATTTCCAGATGGAAACCAGCATACGATATGTCAAAATTCGATAGATGAGAAAAGAAGAAAACTCGTCTCGTATCAAAAATTAAACTTTTCCTCAAACAATCCTAAGACATAAAACAATCTTACACTCTCAACCCACGGTCCATTTTATTACATAAAAATGTATTTTCACAGTTGTTACCATATCTCAATACTGTTGCCGCTACGTCGGATGTACACTGTAATCTATTTGCTCTCATATAAATGGGACGAATAGCTATAAACTTCGGAGCGTAAAGGTGGATTTACATAAGCCTGCTTTTTCTTTTTACGTACAAAAGAAAATGCCCCAAATCATAAAACAGCAGATAACTGAAGCTAACAGTTACGAGGAGTATGTCATGATCTTGGATGTTAACAAAATTCTATAAAAATCATCACACATCTGTGCGTGCTATGCCTGTCAATTCTACCGCGTAATTACCTAGTTTTCTGGAAATCTAATCGATAAATCCGCTATCCATTTTAATTAAATAGTTTGATTGACACAGACACCAACATGCCATCAATCGTTTAATTTAGATTGACTTTCCGAATCCGGGGATGACACAACTTCATTTTTCATTTCACAAGTTCTGTAATCTAAATATGGCCGACATGAAACGGCACGCTAATAGCTGGCGCATAGGTCGTTCACCCAGTCTATCGATCGCCTGGCTGTCTCATAAACAAGTTGGCAGTAACCGTCTGCTTAGCACATAGGCCTCCCCCTATAACCAGACTTATCGATCCTGGGAAACCCTAACAGGCTCACGCGTAGTGTCCATGTCCAGTGTCCACGCAAGTGAATTATGCCCCTTTCCAATGTTCTAGTGTAATGAATTCATGGGAACAGCGAGTCTGGTTTCTAACAGCAGCGAGGCAGGAAGCATTTATATAATGTTTCAGTTTTCCGAATAGAATTGTTATATCTATGGGCAGAAATGTGTCGCACAAGGGTTGATTTCGCGCAGTTAAATCGTGTCTGTCATTATCCGCGTGACAGAAAATTTTCCGTCACGTTTTAGCTCTCATATTTCCTTAGCGTTCGTGGTCCTCGAGGAAAGTTTTTCCAGAAATGGTCCCCAAAAGAGGTTAAATAGTCTTGCCATTATGTGTCCCTACATGTTACTGCCTTTTATCGTATCGCACAAACAAAAACAAGCGTCTAATTCTTTCTCGTTTCTCTTAACGACATCTTACTTAAGGCGACATTAGCTGCCCGCGACCTTGAGCGCGCGTTTAACTCATCGCCTAAACAAATAAGGTTGAAAATGGCGATGCGTTTGATGCTCGTGACTGCCAAAATGAACGATAGTTCGCAGATTTAATTTATTAAAAAAAAAAATACGCTGTAATGTTAAAATATTTTTACATATGTCTTTAGTTGGTTAAATTTCCTTTCTGATAGTAAAAAAAAAAAAAACAGTTGTCACTCAAAATATTGAGCATTTCGAGACGAAAAAGTTTTTTCGTGTGATTTTTTCGTGATTTTGTGATTTTTTTTTCGAGGTTCTTGATTACTTTAAGAAAATATTTTTGCATAAGTCTTTTACCTATACATTTGACTATACACTGTATTTTTTTTGGAATTGTAATAAGTAGCAATACGGCTAACTCTGCGACGAAAAACAGGTCGTTTTTACGGTGCCCCTTTGACTGCGCCTTAAGGCGACATCACCTGCCCGCGACCTTGAGCGCGCGCTTAACTCATCGCCTAAACAAATAAGGTTGAAAATGGCGACGCGTTTGATGCTCGTGACTGCCAAAATGAACGATAGTTCGCAGATTTAATTTATTAAAAAAAAAAATACGCTGTAATGTTAAAATATTTTTACATATGTCTTTAGTTGGTTAAATTTCCTTTCTGATAGTAAAAAAATAAATAACAGTTGTCACTCAAAATATTGAGCATTTCGAGACGAAAAAGTTTTTTCGTGTGATTTTTTTGTGATTTTGTGTTTTTTTTTTTTCGAGGTTCTTGATTACTTTTAGAAAATATTTTTGCATAAGTCTTTTACCTATACATTTGACTATACACTGTATTTTTTTTGGAATTGTAATAAGTAGCAATACGGCTAACTCTGCGACGAAAAACAGGTCGTTTTTACGGTTCCCCGGTTGACTGCGTCTTAATGTCTTTTTCCTGTCTTCCGATATTCCTTAGAAGGATAAATAGAATAAATATGTACGACTCTTACTAGTGATGAATTGATGTTCAGAATACAGAACAAAGTTATTTCAGGGATGCCAAATTGACTTTCGTGTTTACTATGCTTGCGTTGGTGATGTTTTATAGCGTTTACTGAATTGCATGTGTTGTCATATCTTTTATTAGTTGCGCACTGAAATATTGCTTGTTTTGCAGCTGTTGTTACATGTAAATGTTCAATTACTAGTTTACTGCTAATAGAGAGCTTGTCCGTATTGATGGCTGGTGTGATCATCTTCCTGACCTTGTTCCATTCGACTTGGGGTTTGCCCAACACGTTTTCTTCTTCCATTCCGTTTTGATGACTGATGTATTTGAGCCTATTGCCATCATCTGCCCAGCCTTTTCCCAAATATGTTGGGAACGGCTTCTAGTCTAACCGAATGCTGCTGAACACCAGATCTCGAGATTAGATTAGTGCAAGTAGATTCGAGTCTATTATATTCTCCAGGTTTTTTGGGAAAATTATGAGTATTTTCACCTTTCTCAGTCGTCCCTTTCTCTCTCACACCAGCCTACTATCGCGTTCATATACACGCAAATTTTGATGACGTCACATCGTTATTCTCCGTATACGTTCGCACGTAACCGCAACGCATTAGTGGCTGTAAACGAAGCGGAAATATGCGCGCATTGCAACCTAGTCGGGTTGTATTTCAGCCAGTCACTTGTACGGTATCGGCGAGACGTCTGAGCTGTTATCAGACTGTTTTTGTTGTGATTAGGCGGAGACTGCGTTAAATGATTAGGGGTTATCACTTCATCGTCAGTGTTACGTCTTATAATATATTTAGATCGTCATAGCTCATAGTCATAACTATCCCATAGGTATTTATTTTCTTTATTTGTTAATGGGGACTTTTACGCATAGCCTTTTACGCATACATGTCAGTCACATCGTATCCTTAGGTCGTATCAAAAGACTTGGGCCATGAATTCTAACAAACCCTTTGCATCTGCGCCATTTGGTTGGGATAGAATTGTATGGAACACGCCTACATTAGTACGGTTCAAATTCAGGCACCTAAGTTATGTCTACTGGACTTATATTGGACACATTCCATCAATAAATATTCTTACTTCATCGACAGCTTCACATTCCTCACAATCCTATAGATGTGATGATCTATAAGAGTAGGATAATACCAAAGAAACAATAAATGGGATGTGCGAAAGATGATAGGGCTAGTAACGATGTGAATTAATGATGATGAGTTGATGACCTATCCTTCTCAGAATAGGAATAGGGATGCATTATTTACTAGTTCGAAGTTTGTAAACATCACGCATGCGCTCGTCGCTCCCTGGGTGGTCATGATCTCCAAAAGCATTAGTTATGCCTGACAATTTTTGCGGGCAAGAAGAATGAAGAACATAGACATAGTTTACAGTCCGAAGGCGTAAAATGTTGGAGTATTATTAAAAACTGGCCATGTACCAATGTATGTAGTAGGATACTTAGAGATTTTCCATGTTATTTTAGCACCATAGACTTCTTATAGGTTTTACTGTAATCTGTATGACGTCGTGTTGAACTAAATTCAGATTTAAAAAAAAAAAATTAGGTTTAGTAGTTTCGGAGATAAGGGGGCCCGGGGAGGGAATGGTCGGACAGACAGACAGACACATGAGTGATCCTATAAGAGTTCTATTTATTCCTTTTGAGGTACGGAACCCTAAAAACCAGTATGGCTTCCTTGTAGCAAGATTTCTGCAGTTTTTACCTGCTTCGGACGTGGGTGGTTTACAGTTAGTTCATTTTAATTATGCATGCAGTCTAGCTCAGAATAGATTTCCCGGAACTGGCTGGGGTGGTTTTCCACCCCGTTAGTTGCAGTTAGGGACATATCATGCGATAAAGGGGTTTAGAGCAAAGGGTGAAACCCTTTGATTTACCCCTTTTGTTTATAAACTACACACTTTTACTTCTTTTCGAGTTGTTGTTAGTTTTTAGAACTATTAGGCCCAACAGTTGGCTGTTTTAATAGCATCGTCAGTGAGGTGTTCACTAGGTTTATTCCTCTACTTAATTCGTTTTAGGAAAATTATCTGCTATTTTGACTTTTTACGCTCTGGCATAAAAAGTCACATTAAGGTAAAATCTTGCTCATTTTAGCAACACGCGCTAAATTCAGCTGATCTACATTCCTGTTTTAGTATTTTATCTGAGGTCACTCCATTGCAATTTTAAAACGATAACAATTAGGTACACCATAATACCTATTGTTACTTGCTGATAAGCCATCTCTATACAGCATCCTTTTCCCAGTTGAGTCGCAAAATTACCATATAAACGTTTGATTTTTATTGTAACCGTGTGGGTTTGGCTTTAGCTCGTTTTATTTTATCTAATGGTAATAGTGTGAACGCATCCTATTTTATAATTGCTAGGGCTGCTGTTTTGGTGTAATTATAATTGAATTTGATGGCTTTTTTATATTGGTTTCGTTCAGTGGGATTGGTATTTCGATGCGTTGACTAATACATCCTTGTTTTGGCATAGGTTTTTTTCATGTTATATTCGTCCATATTGGGGCATGAACTTTTATGTCCCCAGATCCAAGATCCTAGTTTTCAATTGGACGAAAATTGTTCCAATACGCGGTGAGGAAGGCACCTTAGAGTACGATGCGAAAAGCAACTCTCGGTGTGTCACCTAGCGCTCAAGATCAAAACTACAAAACACAGTACAATATGAAACCCACGTTATCGAATCTTGTGTAACGTAAGTAACGTACGTCGGTAACCCTAAATTCGTAACGTAAACACTGCGAACGAGCACACTTATAACAATAACACGCGCAACTAATTTTAGACACTTACTGAATCGTTACAAAACTCTCATTTGATTTATGTACTGTACAAATACAAAGAAAGTTTCAATTTTATGTTTTTTTGCAGTTTCTCTCTGAAATTCAAAAGCTCTAGTTTATATTCTTCGAAATATGAGGCAAACTGAGAAAATAACATAAAACTCTTAGAAATCATAATCATCACGGTAACATCTAATTACATAGCAAAATCACGCCTGTAGTGCCTCGAAGCTTTTGGGTGTACCATAATACAGGGTACATTTTGTCAGTAAAGTTCCATAGTACACCTACGTTTCGTCAGTTAAGTCTCATCTAATAGAGGGCCAGCCTTTGGCCATCAACAGGCCACAAAACCAAACTCGTTGTTTTCTTAACGATCCAGCCAATGGCCTTAGCGGTTTCTGTTATCCTAACAGAACTGCTAAGTCTAACTTTTTTAATGTAAACAATGTTTCTTCCCCTTTTGGTTGAAGCAGAATCTAATGCTGTATATTTGTATATTCAGTGCAAAACAATCTAATAACTGTATTTCAAACAAAATTCGTCATGCATGTCGATCCATCTGCTCACGAGGGTTATGTAACCCCATAGGGCTATCTACGTCATCGTCACCCATGTAAACGTCGACCACACTCCTTTGGCCCTCCTATTTCGCCGGAGGACGTTACCGAACTGTTTTAGTTCATACGAGTTTGTTATCAAACAAAGTGGCTGGTCGAGTTGGTCTGCTTGTGATTATGTAGTTGATTGAGGTACCTACCTACTCGCAACCAGCGTGCGTGTATGGACGAAGCGAAAGGAGTATGTAAGGATTTTTATTAGTTAGCGTTTTGAGGTTTCTGTCTATCCCTATGGGAAAATGATGTATGAGGTGCTGGCAAGAGAAAACAAACTGCTTATTATGTTCTTTACTATCCTTTTGGCTAAGCGTTATACTCCACAAACAGCAACAGGGCCTATAGTCACAATAGTCAAGCCCCCACTCTTTAATGTCGTTTATTCTCAGTTCTAGTATTCTGTCTGGGTTTACGTAAATCTAGGAAAATATATTGGAGTGCCTATTTAGCTAACAAGGTGATATGAAAATATTTCTAGTATTGTGCCATGTGACTCGCTATCAAGCCACAGGGACTCACTAGTTGGTGGTTGTCCTAAATCTGCCTGAATTTTCTGCAAGACAGTAATTACCAAAACCAGATTAAGGGACACTTCTCTCCTCTCTGAAGGATGATAGCCAATCTCGCCAGCACGCAACGCCTATTCGTGGCTGAAACGGTAACTTTACAAGGCACAAATATGATGCCCCTAACGTACCTATAATTTTCCATGAAAACTCCTCAAGTACTCACATAATGACACCACTGTCGTCTCGTTTGCGTTGTGCAACTCTGACGCAACGTAGGACAATCGCCGACGAACAATGGGTGTAGATTATAACTGCACTGAGATACAAATGCTTGGTCCTTCACATTTTAATGGAGCAGTTTTTCTATTAGTATAGGAATCTGGTTGGAATGTTGTAACAGTGAAGTTGTGTGGAACATATTGTTAAATACCATTTAAATACCAAATAGCAGGCTCTATTTACCGACTATAGTTCTTATTTAACAGACAGATATGTCACCGGAGATGTGTAAATGATTATATGGCAATCAGTTCGATTCAATCTCTATTACTCGTCATGTCATCAGACACCACCTGTCTGATGACATGACGAGTAATAGAGAAGTATGGAAGAAGAAGATAATATCTTCTTCAATTAGAATGATGATGAATGATATATTATCACCGGGGATTTGTTCCTCCAGTACTTTTTCGCAATCAAAATAAGGAAGTGGCGGAAAGGCGAGCGTTTAGGCCTGAGCGGCTAGTCTCAGCGCAATTTAAATAAAATTACTTGTGCGATTAAAGTTCGACGGAGTTCAAGGACTAAGGTTCTATTGTGTCAAAAATATTCCCAGGCAGGCTCGCTTCGGTCTCCTCTTTTACAGGAAGCCGGATACATTCCAAAGAATTCCTCCTTCCAGGAAAAATGTTTAAGTTGAACGAACTTCGAATTCTGAAACCCAGAACCCTCATCATATAGTAATAAATGGCCTAACAAATCATGACAGACTTAAAAGTCATACCCATGAAATACTCCAAGTCCATAAAAACTACATAGTTTGAGTGCAATGTAACTGAAATTACGTTTGTTCAGAGCACCGCCCGCCGGCTTGCCAAGAAACTAAAATTCAGAGTAGTAAACTATATTGACCAAGGGAAACCAACTGAAAACATATTGGCGAGGAAATTTTACGCTTTTTTCATACAAATTATTTAAAGAAAAAAGTGTTCTGTAACAAGAATTGTTCTGACAAGGTGTTGGCGCCCAACAAATTAAAACGTATTTTTTGCAAATTTTGTATTTATTTACTTCTTGAATTTTAAGGTTTCTATCTTGCTCATTCATTATCTTTGTCTTAATCGTCCTACGCGGTTACTAAGAACAAAAATATATCCATAGCACAATAATAGCAGGTAAAGCAATCAAAATCGATGCGTTATTAATTACACACGCCCTACTGTTACCTAGCTTATTATGCCTTAATTAAATCGCGAATAATCAACTGACCAAGCGATTTGATTGATACCTAAACTACCAGGAAACACATAAGTTGCTAGCATACAGATCGATGGGTAGGAAAACGTAGCCCGATAATTAGGACTCGCGGACTCGCCCAAGCTAGCCTCCCTTCGCCCGTGCATCCCCACGCATGCGTTCTAGCCACCGGCTTCTGTCAAACCCGCGCTTGCGTACAAGACAGGTAGGGCTCCCGCGTCCAGCGTGGTTGCTGTGTGCATTGTTTGAGACTAAAGTACGGAACTGCATATATTAGTGGTGAGATCCTTGACCCCTGGATTCTTGAGCCTGGTTTTAGATCACTCTCGTATATTATCACCTAAGAATATAGAAAAGTTAATATTGGCTCTATGTTGTGCTATTTTGTATGTATGTAGTTTGGTTGTTGTTTTATTTTTACTTTTTGTAACAGACATGACAGGGCTTGATCTGTATCGATAACTCGCGTTGTTTTTTACTGTATATTTGTAGGTTTTTGTTGGTATTAGTTAACGTACTGAAGTTTGTCTTAGATTGTTTTTTTTTGTTGTTTTCTTTTGAAGGCGTACTTAATGCTTCTGCAATGTTTGCTGAGGCGCGCACAGACGGCTTTCATGCGATTATCCGCAAGAAAGTTGCATCTATTTTTAGGCGCGTGAGAGACAGCAGCAACGTCATCTTGAAGATGGTTGCTTCACGTGCTGATTGCCCAATCCAAAATAAATGGATGAATATCGTGTTGGGACGTTAGACATCAGCAAACTAGCGCAAGAGTTTGATGGTGTTTGGCGAAGAGTGACAAGGTATGATGGTAACGTGTCTGGCTCCCCGGTGGATAGATTATACTTTATTTTTATTTTTTTTTCGTCTGTGAATGTCTTATTTCTATTTATTTTTGAAAATTAATTTAATTCCTTAAATTAAATTAATTTAATTTAAGGATTTTAATTTATTTTATTTTTATTATTGTGATTTTATCGTATGAAATTTGTAAATGTATGGTGCTATGGATTTTTATCTGAATTAAACGTTTAATAATAATAATAATGCAAGGGTTATGGAAGTAGACCGTATTGGTAGATATTGTATATTTTAGGTGTCGGTCAGTACTCTTATATTTAGATTATTCTCTTTTGGAAGTAATTCATACGGTTCTTGTCTGCTCACTGGAGTATCACTGGATAAGCAGCACTGATGCTGTCTAGGTTGATACATGCATTACTAGACGTACCCTATTTACTTACGTCAGAGACAGATGTGTTACTTACTGGACTCTGGGGATTTGTCCCGCCACTTCTCGCAAAAACACAATTAATACGTCCTAAAGATGTTGATTCTCAGCCTAATTTATTAACTGGTTTTTGAGATTCGCTGGTTTATTAGCTATAGGGAAACTGCTTCCTTATTATCGTATCGAGATTTTATTCTCGACATCGTTTCGTGCGACCTCGCGTACGGCTCGCAGCAGGTGGCACATAGTCTATTGAGATTATTTGAGATGAAATCATTATTATATTCAGTTGACTTGACTGCTGAGCCAAAATGTTATTGGTTCCTGATAAAACACGTCAGTATTTTCAGTAGCAGCCACGGAGTTTGGATTTGTACCTGGTCGTTGGCAAAAGGCTCACTCCCTATTACATGGGTCTTGATAACTGGCGAAATGTAGGTGTACTATTAAGTACACCTCTGCCTAACTCTTCGGTGCTGGCGTGATGTTATGTGTTGTTGAGTATTCCTGTATTAATGTAAAATGTATTGTTTGTTCCAGAGGTCGTTGCGTTGCGTGAAATCGTACGCGGCGCGCGGTTGTCGAGCGGTACACTTGTGAGGCAAGAGACAAAGTTCCCAACATGAATGAATTAGACAGCCTGCGCCAGGAGGCGGAGACGCTCAAAAATGCTATTAGAGTGAGTATTTACAATTTTCAACATACATTTAGACATTATATCGCTCGAAGAACCGTCAAACGATGGCAAGCAAGGTTCTCAAGTGGCGACCACGAACCAGAAGTCGCAGCGTTGGTATGCCTCCCACCACTCACCAGGTGGACCGATGACATCGCGTTAAAGTTGCGGGTAACCCATGGATGCAAGCTGCAGGAACTAGTCACTAGTACACCTTCCACCATCCCCGAGTAAACATGATACAAGACCCTAGATCAAGATCGGTATACGCTGTTATCAGCGGCATCGCCGAGATCACTTTGAAAGCCTGGGGACTGCTTTCGGGCACAGAGGATAAGGTATACAGGGGCATGGTTTAATGTTGATCTGCCACATCCACCTGCTGCCGCCTATTAGCATATGAAACGTAATTTTATAAGAATGTTGTCTTTCCGTCCAGGATGCGAGGAAGGCAGCCTGCGACACGTCGCTGGCGCAAGCGACGGCCAACCTGGAGCCCATCGGACGTATACAAATGCGCACGCGACGCACACTGCGCGGACATCTCGCCAAGATCTACGCGATGCACTGGGGAAGCGACTCCAGGTACAACCTTATATGAATCTTCACAAGTTCACATGTCTGCTGGCTTCGATGATAACGTTATAAGCACGGTCTTACTTATAAAACTTAACTATATCGTTGGTTCGATTAGTCGGGCAAAGTGACTATTTTGCCATCTGGTTTTTCTAGTAGCAGCTGGAGTCTGGATTCTTCTGGATTTGTGTTCGGTTGATAACAAAAGCCTTGCTCTCTATTACATGAGACTTAAACATAAATGACTAAATGTGGGTGTAAGTACTATTGTTATACGTATTCTGAAAAACGGGGCATAAAATTATTCTGTACGTTTCGTAATCAATAGTACCAAACTCTCACTCACACAAATCGTAATCAATTGTCGAATACTCGTTTAAGAAAGTATCTATTGTTCAGTTACAAGTCTACTTAATAAGCCTTGATAAAGAAATTTCAAATAAACGCCTCACAATCCACACTCTCACTCACACAAAGGAAACCAACACCTGGTTCCAACATTCGTAACGAAACAGTAAACGTTCTCATTCTATGACTCAACGCCGTGACGTGCCTTCGTGAACGAAACACTTCAATATTTGAGAGATGACATTGACTTTTATGATCTGATCGTATCGTTTACTGACCTATTTATTGAGGAAAAACCCCTCATCATTATGACATGAGACGTCATGAGATACGGTTCCTTGTAACGACGCCATCTTTTGTATAGGTAATTTTTCTCCATTCGAATTTTAGATAGACAGTCCTTTGATAAAAGATAGCCTCGTATTGACGAAGGCACGGTTCGATTTCGAGACAAGTGAGACAGGCTGTCGCTCCATGTGAAATACTGGTATTTACCTGCATCCGGTTCCACTGGAAGCAGACTACATATGCGAAAAGGTCAAGCAGAGATGATAGTGTCAATTTGCTGGTATGAACGTTGATGAGGCAAAAGAAGTTTGTAAGGAACGTAGCAGGGGGCGTTCTATGGTTTCTGCCAAGCCCCAAAAAGGCGTGGGTTTATGTGTGTTGGTCAGTTCATCCTTCAATAGGAAAAGGCTAAATGAAATAATTAATTGACAGTATGATTCCAATGTCTTAAGTTCAAAATCTTAGTTCCAAAGTCGACGGGAATAGGTTAAAGTTACTTTGTCATACTATAACACGTGCTAAAGTGCGTTTCTAGAACCGGACAGAAGGGAAACTTGACATAAACAAACAGTAGTGACTGATATTCAGTACATAACTGAGTATTATACGAGTATGTACAAACTCGGGGAGTGGCCGTTGCTAGCATTGTGGAAATTTTGGCTAAGTCTATATTTAGACCTTATTTTCCACTCGCTTTTCTCCAGTTCATCATCATGGAGTTCAAAAATTATTCCACATTCTCATTCTATGAGGATACAAAGTATGCGCCCATCGGGACTGCGGGTTGTTCGAAAGAGATACCGCGGCCTCGACACAAAGGCCTAAGAAGAAACTAAAAACTACCCGGTTTTTAGTCAGTAGAAGTCTGACACTTCGTACCGCTCTGCCTAGAGCGGAAGGAGTCAAATGATGATCCCTCAAAAAAAAGTATCCCATGTCGTAATCCAGTTCATGGTCATACTTGTATCACAAATTATAATAGGGATGTTTACTGACTAAAAAAAATATGATTCTAATTAGTCCGTCTGTTAGATTATAGAAAAATATTGGATACGTATTTTTTGTTTTATCAAATCTTCAGAAATTGATGAAGATAAAACGCGTCAAAGATATGAGTGGGAGGTCGTGACGTCACTGCTCGCTTAGAAATGTCATACTAATGTCTTAGAATATGACGTCACACGAGTTTTCAAAGCACTGTATCGTCTTCATTATTTGTTTACGTGAAAAAAGAAAAAATACGTGTCCAATATTTTTATGAAATCTATCTGACGGACTAATTAGATTTTTTTTTGTTAACATCCCTGAAGTCCGTTCTGTTGTTACGACATAAATAGGTAACAGGCGCGTAAATAATATATGTTAGACAATTTTGTTTCCGTTATAACAAGCTTAAAGAATAGAACAATCTTCTTAGCATGTCCTCGACCAACTAACACACAATTACTCTTACCTTAACATTCCTAACATTTTTTATGAACTCAATACAAACACAGAATCATACTAAGAAACGTACCCAGTATCTATAATAAATCTCTTATTTGGACATCTGTGAGTTTAGTGACGTTCGCCCGGCACAGCCAACAATAATAAATGCTAAAATAATCATTCTGTTTGTTTTGTTTCGAAACTTTCATCTATTTCTTATAAATAAGTCACCGAGAATTTTCTACACTGTGATGTATTGATTTTGTGATTGAGCAAAATTACATCTTAAATGTGTTTGCTTAGCCTACACTAAGTAATTTTATGGAGTTTCGACCAATGGAGTTTCTGGCCCATTTTTCTCCACAGAGATCTAGGGAATCGGCAACTACAGTACTTTCACAAGTTATTATGCCTTGTGATTGTAGCTTCGTTTTATTTTTCTGACATTCAAAATTGCCTGTAATGGTCTAATTGGAATAAAGTTGTCCTTCCATAATTAAATAGACACACATACAAATTTTCATATAGTGTTCTGCCTGTCCTGTTATTTGCACATCACAGGAGATAATGTACGTTAAAAATGCCAAACTCGTCGCCATGTGCTGAGTCAATTTGAATTCATAGACACAATAAGAAGAAGAAAATAGACACATCAGCCCTTACGAAGGGTTTGTACCCACCCAATGTCAATAGGATAGCCCATAGCCCCTATTATAAGGGACATAAACATACAAAACTGGGGAAATGTAGACGTACCTAAATAAACATCTACCCTCACCCTTTGAGAATTACTGGTGTGATGTTTTGAAGCAGTTTTAACGTGTTCTCAATGCTTAAGAATATATTATACGTCTAAAGCCTGATTCTCGTAATTAACAAATGCCATTAGCAACCATAATAATTAGTTTTTAAACGTAGCTGTGATGTAGTTAATTCATTAAATAACAACAGAATTGTGACGTCAAATAAGTGACGTAATAGGCCTTAGGGAATTTGTTTATGGGATTGGCAACATTTTCCGTGTTACAACTAAATAGCAAAAACGAATCTGTTTTCTATGTGTTATGTGTTGTGTTGTGTTGTTGTGTGTGTGTGTGTGTTGTGTGTGTGTTGTTTTTCATGGAGAAATTGCCATATCTTCAAAGTTAAGCTTTATTGTGGTTATATTTTGCGATCTGATATAAGTATGACTACTTCCTATATCAAAATATTGATACAATGATTATATTCAGATAACTTCACACTGGTAATCCCCGAAGGGATAGGCAAAGGTGTACCTAATAGTACACCCACACTTTGATTCCCATGTAACGGGGTGGGCCTATTGGCGTCAACCGGGCACAGATCCAGACTCCATGGCTGCTACTTAGAATTTCCTGATGAAAAAACTCAATAACAAATTGCCCGACCCGGGAATCGATCCCAGAACCTTGCGACCACAAGACCAACGAGGCGGTAACTACACAAAAGAGTTATTCCAGGAATTGGCTCTTCAAAAATTCGTACCTATACTGTGGTTTGAGAAATACAGGATTGACACATTGCATGTGGTAGGTAAATGATTTAGTCATCTAGACTTTACATTACCGTTCGAGTTGTCCAGACAATTTGAAATAGTATCGTTCAAGCGAACAACTATTGGGGGAAATATTTAGCCAACCAAATGCTTTGTTTAGTTTAAATGTATACTTGTTCCCATAATGAATATGCGTCAGTTACACATAAAATTGACGACACAAAGACTGACACCGCGAAACAATGCATCAGAAACAATATAATATCATAACAAAACGTATACTTATTACTCACTTTTCCTCCTGATAGCAAACTAATAACCAACGTCATGATTTTTCCTACAAATAGCGCCAAACACACTAAACTACACTTTATAACTAAAGCTGTACAGTCTAAATCTCAACCGACCGTGTTTAGCTAAGTCATAATAAATTCGGTTTTTAGTATTTAACTGTCTGTGACGTCAATCAGCATTAATTAGAGAAATCATAAATGGATTTTTATTAATTTGAAACTTAATTGGATGCCTGAGTTCTAAAAGTCACTAAATCCATTTTCTTTGTTTTGAGATATAATCATTTGAAGTGCAAAAAAAATTGTTTAAAGAAAATGGTCGTATAAATAAATTTGAAAAAAAATGGGATAATAGTTTATTGAGTAAGCTTTAATATGACGGTCTGAAATACAATATGTTCTTATTGTAATGATCAGTATTAAATACTTTACATATAGGACTTAGCGCAAAAGTAGTGGAGTTAGAGACTTCTAATGAAAATTCTTTGGAATTAGTGACATATTACCATAACTTATGACCTTATTAAAGAACAAACAATAGCAAAACTATAACTTCTTTTCATCATTAGCCCTAGCTGTTAATTTTACCACAAAATTAAACCTTCCTTCTACAAATACAAATACAAATAGTTTATTTTCTTTACAAAGTTTGTACTACATACTAGTGATAGAAGTGTCCTTTTAAGCAAGTAAATGCCTGTACTAGGACACTTCCCTCTTCCGTAACTTAAATTTACGTAATGTACACAAGAAATGCCAGCGTTTACTATTTATAATTATAATTTATACAATTTTAGGAAAGTAGATTAAAAATAAAAATAACTTAGTACTTCTAATCCTTTAGTTACTTTAAAATCATGTTTAATCAAATTTAACACAGTTTCATTATTATATTATCTCTTTAATCATAAATTTCTTCTGTGTGTCGTTATTTACAAAATCCAGCTCTCTTGCTGAAGAAGTGGCTTCTAACAGCATGTCATCATAAAATAGTCGTTTTTGAACAGGAACATACTCAAGCAGTGTCTTGATATCCTGAAATTTTGCTGGTTTTAATGATATCATCATTTGGTAACACTTGCTGAGATCTGCGAGGATCTGGTGATCTGGCCACCGATGCCAACACGATACAATGTCATCTTCTTAATATTTTGACCTGTCATTTAGGTAGCAAATTCAGGGTCTCAAAATCTTTGAAAGCGTACATTTCAGCATTCAGCTATTCCAGTTATTGATGGCTTAACATGAGCACACAGATATTGCAGTTATTGATGAAAAAAAAAATGAAAAACGAGTCAAATTAAATGAAAAAACGGGAGAAGTTCTCTTAGATGGTGAAGTTGATCTTAGTGAAATTGAAGTTAAAGATGTTTAATATTATGATGTACAGTATCATATAATTAATACAACGTTTCGAATAGGTATTGAATTTCAAGCTCTGGACAAGAAAAACCTAGTTTTTTTTTTAAATTCAATATTTTAACTGTTGTTTTTATTAAAGGATACATCATAAACTTTAATTTCACTATGATGAACTCCAATATCTGATACAAAACTCGCGTTTTTCATTTAATTTGATTCGTTTTTCATCATTCATTTTCATCATGATTCATTTCATTTGTCAAAATCGTGGCACTCTGTGAACTAATAAAATCTTGAATAATCCATGTGCTGAGTCGTAAATTTATCATATGCGGGTAGTTCTAGTTCGGTACACTTAAATCTGTTGCCTATATATCAACACTGGTAGAATTTTAAAATGCATGGACTTAGTGACTTATCACCAAAATTTCACTGGACTTGGGTATTTTTTGCTTAAATTTGTGACTTAGTGACATTTAGAACTCAGTTCAAAGGATTTAGTGATTTTAGGAATTGGAAAAAAGCCACTTCGCGACATTTAATTTAGAAAAGGGTGAGACCATCTGATAGAGAAAAAAAAAAGATTTTTTTTGAACTGGTTAACTCAATATCGGTAAAAATGGACTTAGTGACTTTTAGAACTCAAGCATCCAATTAGTGAATTACAATCAGACGTATTTTATCTTTAACGATTCGTCACTTTTTTTTGATAATAAACTAAGTTAATCATAATAATAGTAAACAAGGGTAATGACATCTGAATTCTTATTAAAACTATTTGCTCTAGCTTGTTACCACAACAACTTCACGCCTTTTATCCCCGAAGGATTATGTAGAAGGTTCACCTCACCTTATAGTATAGTCCCCGACACGTAACTTGGCAAGAGTCGTTAGTTGCGCAGAAGTCATTTTTTAGGTCTCTTTGGCGGTGGCTTGGGGCGCGGGGTATGAGGTAGCGTCATCCGCGCGTGCGATTGGTGCATTAAGACGCAGTCAACGGGGGAACCGTAAAAACGACCTGTTTTTCGTCGCAGAGTTAGCCGTATTGCTACTTATTACAATTCCAAAAAAAATACAGTGTATAGTCAAATGTATAGGTAAAAGACTTATGCAAAAATATTTTCTAAAAGTAATCAAGAACCTCGAAAAAAAAAATCACAAAATCACAAAAAAATCACACGAAAAAACTTTTTCGTCTCGAAATGCTCAATATTTTGAGTGACAACTGTTATTTATTTTTTTACTATCAGAAAGGAAATTTAACCAACTAAAGACATATGTAAAAATATTTTAACATTACAGCGTACTTTTTTTTTTAATAAATTAAATCTGCGAACTATCGTTCATTTTGGCAGTCACGACTAGTCACGAGCATCAAACGCGTCGCCATTTTCAACCTTATTTGTTTAGGCGATGAGTTAAGCGCGCGCTCAAGATCGCGGGCAGGTGATGTCGCCTTAAAATGCATACGTTCCGTTCGCTCCCGATTACACTTGCGGTGCACGAAAGTTGTGTTGTTTTTGTTATTTCTTTTTGTTACGAATTTGAGTTGTCGTTGTGTTTTAAATTTAGTTTTTTGTTACGAGTGTTGTTGTTTTAAATTTTGTTTTACTTTTAAATGCATATTTTTATTTATAACACCTAATAAATGTCACAAAGTCTTCACCTTTAACTTCATTATTAACAAGTGCGAGTCGGACTCGCGCACCGAGGGTTCCGTAAAAAAAATATATTATGTGATGTAACTAAAAATTTATGGTTTTCGTAATTATTCCTTTATCTATGCTATAAGACGTTGCTTCGTACCAAATTTCAGGATTCTGAGTTCACGGGAAGTACCCTGTAGGTTTTGATTCCCTTGCGAGTGTCGAAAAGGACATGTCCAAAAATGTATGGACCAAAAACCCAGAATCGACAGGAATGAAATGTATACCAGTGGATTGACATTGAAATATAATATAATGTTACCAAGGGGGCAACCCTGAAATCGTTATAGTATAGGAGCTAGGAGCAAAATAAAATAAGAAAAAAAAAATCGTTTAAAACAATAATAAAATAAGTTTACGTCATGTTGTGGCTTAATATGACGTTGTTTTAATGTTGTATCACTTGTGTAATTATCATCAACACATTTCACAAGCAACAGCAACATAATAACAACATCATATTAAATCACAACATAACAAACACTGTTTTTTGTATATATTTTTTTCTTTTGGCCCATAGATACTACAATCGTTACAGTACTGTGTGTATTATTGGTAATTCTGTGGCTAAAGATAGCAAATATAAAAATAATTGGTATAGTATAGGAGCTAAGAGCCATGTTGTGGGTGAGAATATCGTTGTTAATCATTTATTTTCATAATGTAAGTCTTATTGTGATAAGTTCTAATGATATTTCCTATAACAACAACGACATTCTAATCCACAATAACTTGTGTTACACATGAATGTACAAGCAAAAGAAATACTCTAACTTTTATACTTATTTTTGTTCGCTCATAGATACTACAATCAACGTATTGTGTGTTATTGGTAATTATGTTGCTTTGGATAAAAAAAAAACAACAATTATTATCATAAAAACTTTATTGCCCAAATAATCAAAGCTGCTGCAAAGCGGCTGCGCGTGCGAAGCCAGGTGTAGATATCGATGCAGTTGGAGGTCTGGGTGGTGGTGGAGGAGGTCGTCTTAAGCTATAGTCTATGCGCTGCCAGCACGGATGACAAATAGCTCTGGAGCCATCAAATGCAATCTGAAATAAGCAATAACATTCCCTCGTTAGTCTCACATTCATTTTAAAGTACCTATTGTTTATGGTATACTATCTGATATGTAGGTATACAACGTGAGTTTTACATCTATAGCGAACACATGAAAATACGCGAAACTAGACTCATTATTATACCATACCTAATAGGTTGTTGATGAATCGACGACGAATATTACTCGTAGTTATTGTGCGTTGTCAGTTGTGTTAGTTTAATTACTATTCTATACTAATCCAAATAAAACATGACGCAATATGATAACACGCCGTGTCGAGCGACGCCGCTGACATGGGGGTGTCGCCTTGATTATAAGTTAAGATGAAACTACATACTATATTATATGTAATTGAGAACCATAGTACTTACTTCTTGTGGCGCTTGTAAAGTGCTGAACATATGCTCCACGAAGTCCCGGTGTGACTCCAGAAACTCGAGAGACAAAACATGATTGAACATTAGAACTTATCACAATAAGACTTACATTATGAAAATAAATGATTAACAACGATATTCTCACCCACAACATGGCTCTTAGCTCCTATACTATACCAATTATTTTTATATTTGCAATCTTTAGCCACAGAATTACCAATAATACACACAGTAAGTACCTACTGTAACGATTGTAGTATCTATGGGCCAAAAGAAAAAAAAAATACAAAAAACAGTGTTTGTTATGTTGTGATTTAATATGATGTTGTTATTATGTTGCTGTTGCTTGTGAAATGTGTTGATGATAATTACACAAGTGATACAACATTAAAACAACGTCATATTAAGCCACAACATGACGTAAACTTATTTTATTATTGTTTTAAACGAATTTTTTTTCTTATTTTATTTTGCTCCTAGCTCCTATACTATAACGATTTCAGGGTTGCCCCCTTGGTAACATTATATTATATTTAAATGCCAATCCATTGGTACACAGTTCATTTCTGTCGATTCTGGGTAATTTTTTGGACATCACCTTTGCGGCATAAACGGGAGTATCTTGATGTAACTAAAAATTTATGGTTTTCGTAATTATTCCTTTATCTATGCTATAAGACGTTGCTTCGTACCAAATTTCAAGATTCTGAGTTCACGGGAAGTACCCTGTAGGTTTTGATTCCCTTGCGAGTGTCGAAAATTTGCGGCATAAACGGGAGTATCTTTTGATCGCGTTGACTTAGAAGTTTGATTTTTTCACAGCTCCAAGAGACCATAGACTTGAGTATTTGATATGAATTTCAGCTTGATACCTCCACGCGTTCCTGAGAAAAAAGGTCTTGACAGACAGACAGACGGACAACAAAGTGATCCTATAAGGGTTCCGTTTTTTCCTTTTGAGGTACGGAACCCTAAAAATAAATTATGTCAATAACCATAGAATAATGACAAGCAATAAAAGTGACCACTTTTTGTGGCACAAAGTGTACGATGCGCGAACTTTGAATTCGAATTTCGAAACCTTGCCAAGTTACGTGCCGGGAGCTAGGGCTGCTTCTGAGTCATTCATGATGACAAAATCAACTTCAACTTGGCCCGACCTAGGAATCAAACTCAAGACGTCATGCCCAGCAGTTGCTCTTGCGACCACTAGGCCAACGAAGCAGTCTTTCATCATCGGAACCAGTAGACATTAAGAATACTAAGCGGCCCCCTGTCAAACGTCACGCTATCTCCTTTTTATTGTACTCTAATTACTCGACTAACTTAAGAGGTCCTAGCTTAAGAGGTAGAGTATTATTCTTGTACAGAATTTGCAACATGAACTAGAAATGTATTTCTAAACCAAATATCAAACTGTTATTCGAACTCTGTATGTTTTTGGGATAAATAAAGATATATTTTATTAAGTGAACTATTCTCCTTCGAGCAGGAACCTGGTATCGGCGAGTCAGGACGGCAAACTGATCGTGTGGGACAGCCACACCACCAACAAGGTGCACGCGATACCGCTGCGCTCCAGCTGGGTGATGACCTGCGCGTACGCTCCCTCCGGCTCCTACGTCGCTTGCGGCGGATTAGACAACATATGCTCCATCTACAGGTGAGGAAGTTAATAGTATAGTAGTTCAGTATAACGGGCTTGTGTCCGCAAATCCACTTCTAAAGCGAGTACGGTTGGTGTTATTCGATCCACCCCAGCTCCCCGAGAAAGGCCAGCAACTCCTTGGTGTTACTGGCAATCTCTCGAGGAAGAAAATAGAATAAGTGATACAGGTTAAGGTGTGTTTAAATCTGGACTGGATGCCGTCTTTGACATAATAATTATTTCTCTGGAGTGTCTGCAGCAGTACCCAATGTGTGCTGGTTGACTGCACCTTTATGATCCATAATGCCCCCAAAATGACGATCTCATGAGCTGAAATTAGGAGCTCTTGAAGTGAAACATCTCAACACAAAATGAATAAAGATGCAATGAAACAAAAATAAAGATTTAATCTAGTGAAGCGTCTGTCATAAATATGCGACTATGTTCTTTTGGTCTCTTACCTGTCTTAACAAAAACAACGGTGTTTCTACTTCTACAGACAATATGGTCTTTCCGAACACACCTATTCACCCTGTTACCATAACATTTCAGTTTGAAGACACGCGAGGGCAACGTGCGCGTGTCCCGCGAGCTGCCCGGCCACTCGGGCTACCTCTCGTGCTGCCGGTTCCTCGACGACAACCAGATCCTCACCAGCTCCGGCGATATGACATGGTAAGCACACACCAACGGTTAGGAATTACATTATTAGCCTATACTATAATGTCCACACTGTTCGGACACATAACTACTCTGTGAAAGGGAGTGGGACATCAAACATCATGCATGCCCAGTGCACGTTGGTGAATGTCACATGTTTTCGAAATTTTGGTTTTGAGAGCTGGTGGTGATTATATAAATTGCACACTTGCAGAGTATAGTATATTTCATTATAAGTGCGGAAAGCCTGTCATTGCAACGAGTTCCGACAAATGTCTAGCCGAGCCGAGGCACAGCCGACGGCGAGGGTAGACAGTCGGAACAAGTTGCAATGACGGTTCCGCACGTGTACTGAACAACTATTTTTAATACAGTTGCGAAAAAATGAAGCAATTTAATAAAATAATAAAACCGTAATTAAACTCGCAAAGAACATTTTTGAAAATGGCGCATAACGTAAAAGAATCGCAGAGATTTTTTTTTCTTTACCTATTCTGGGTAGGCAAAGGGAACTATGCCCATACAGCCAAGTCTTCAGTAGATTTTTTTTATTGATATGAAATAAAAATGAAAACCTATAACTCATTGAATCAAATAATTAAATCTGATATTGAAACAAATTAGTAGCTTCTTTAGAAATATTTGCATGAATCATAAAAACTTCTATGATTTTATTTAGTAAATACTTCGTGGTTGTTTTTTTTTTAATGGACATTATTTTGACAGTTGGGAAAGAGAACGCACGAGTTCGGGAAAGGTAAAGAAAAAGCACGAGTACGTAATAGCCCACATCCCGAACGCTATACGTCCCTGCAATACGCCACTTTTTGAGCAACTGTATTAAAAAGTTCATTACCAATGCTCTATTGAGTAATATAGATAGTGTAACTGGTCAAGTAAGCTCTTTGATTTTTTGTCAAAGGAATATAAAGAACACATAATAATATTACTAGTGTATTCCTCGAAATAAGGATATACTTATAGTTCGCCCACTTATTCCCAGTTAGTTTGAAGTCTCTTAGAATTTTGGGTGAGCCTATTGCAATTAACTAAGGAGAGACATAAATCGAAAATTATTGAGAAACTATTTACTGTAACATGTGCTACTCTGTAACTAGTTTTTGATGGAGTTTCTTGTCCATTCTTCTCCATAGAGATCCAGGTTTTGGAATGGTCAACTACAGTACTTTCACAAGTTATTATATCTCGTGACTGTGACTGTAGCTTCGTTTTATTTGTATTTTTGACTTTGTTTGTATTGTTTAGCGCCCTGTGGGACATCGAGACGGGCCAGCAGTGCGGACAGTTCACGGGCCACACGGGCGACGTCATGTCGCTGTCGCTCGCGCCCGACCAGCGCACCTTCGTGTCCGGGGCTTGTGACGCGTCCGCCAAGCTGTGGGACATCCGCGAGTGCCAGTGCAAGCAGACCTTCCCGGGACACGAGAGCGATATCAACGCCGTCACGGTAACCTATACATTACTAACTGATATCTTACATCTAAATCATCATCATCACCACCATTATTTTGGCCTTATACCAATTTATTTGAGATCGGCGCTGCATGTTTGCTTCTTCCATATTCCTCTATTACTCGTCATCTCATGTCTGTCGGTCTTCTACAGACTGTACTTTGGAGAGTGTGCTCAGGAGCTCCACGAGCTGATCCCACCATCTCCCTTCTTCCATCGGGAGACTAGACGTACTGCAGGGTATCACCGATACCTAGTCGACGTTCCACACATTCGAACGAAGCGCTCAAGTCCTTTATTATGCGCACAGCCAAGGACTGGAATTCCCTGCCTGCTTCGGTTTTTCCGAGTTCATATAACCCTAATCTGTTTAAGTCGCGAGTAAACAGGCTTCTTCTGGGTAAGCTCGTTCCATCGTCGACATCATCTCTGCCCTTAGGGCAAGATTGAGGTCAAGAGCAAGCCCATTTATAATAAAAAAAATTAAAATAAAACTTAGCACTTCAGCAGTCACCTCCTTTCTAGCCACATCATCCTTCACACAATCCATCCATCTTTTCTTTACTCTTCCTCTACTCCTATAACCATCTACATTCATACTCAACATTTTCCTCACTACTCTGTAGAATAGACCCTTAAAAACCTTCAGCATGTTGACACTCTCGTTGTAATTCGAGTTGATTGAGAAAGAGTGTGTCTGGGCTAGGAAGTTTTATCTATGCATGAAGTATCAATAAATGGCAATTACCATTGTAGGAAATTTTCAAATACTTACTCTAACAATTAACGTGCAAAAAATATAAAATAATTTTAAAACTTTAACACCTTGGTGCCAAGCACCCATCATAAGAGTCTAACAATAGTTCGTTTGTATGCCAACAACCCGCCTCCGTGTCGTCGCTTTACGTAGCTATAGATAATTTGGCAATTTCGGCAATATTTTGAACTTGACATGGAAAATTTTCAAGCATTTTGTATTAACACAATTAATTTCCCATTTCCAGTTCTTCCCATCGGGCTTCGCGTTCGCGACCGGCTCTGACGACGCGACGTGCCGCATGTTCGACATCCGCGCCGACCAGGAGCTGGCGATGTACTCGCACGACAACATCATCTGCGGCATCACGTCCGTCGCCTTCAGCAAGTCTGGTCGTCTGCTGCTCGCTGGATACGATGATTTTAACTGCAATGTTTGGGACTCGATGAAGAGCGAACGCGCTGGTTAGTAGAAAAAACGATTTATTTAAACTTCTTGTACAAGAGTGGTACACATGCCTACAAAATTTATTTATTTATCACTTATTATAGCAAAATTACGGAATCATCCAATACATACAATGCTATAGTAAACCAGAAAAAAAGAGCACGTCTATAGGACATGACATTGCATTTAGCCGAATTAAATAGTAGAAGCAGTGTTTTCAATGTTCCATTGGAACACTAAGTTAATATCCTCCTGAAGAGAAACTGTATCGGCCATCTCAACACCAGCAATGCTACAAGTCATTCTCTACCAGTTAACCTTTGGGTCAAAAATCGTCCGTTTAACGAATCCAAGTTGTGGCCATGTAGTTTGCTAAGAGTTTGGCGTGTTCACTAGCACTCATCAGTTTCTGTAATAAGCAAACAAGGTGGCAAGGTGATAGCTGTCATCCTTCCCATCGGTTTCGGTAACACTATGGTGTTTCTTGCTGGTTAATTGTAGTATGATGATGAACCGATTAATGTTACGACAGTTGGGGGAGGCCTATGTCCAGCAGCGGACGTCTTTCGGCTGAAATGATGATGACCATAATATAAAAAAAAAGCAAACGGCTAACCCAACCTTGTTTTCTGTCTACAGGTATCCTAGCCGGGCACGACAACCGCGTGTCATGCCTCGGCGTCACCGAGAACGGCATGGCCGTCGCCACCGGCTCCTGGGACTCCTTCCTGCGCATCTGGAACTAAACACACCTCCCCTCCTCCCCCTCCCTCCCGCACACCACCCCTTCACCTCCCCTCCCCCCCCGGATGTACCGTCAGCTGTCATGTCATCGTAGTCTGTGGTTACGGATAGGACTAGGGCAAGGAAAATAAGGAAATAACTGTAATATTCGATTGTGAGTATGACGCATCGAAGGCTAGGACTAGTCCGCCTTTGTAGAGCGATGCACTTGTGTCATATTCACACCCGGATAGTGTACGTTTTGCGTTGATCGTCTAGTCCTCACCCAACAGTAGAGAAAGGCTCAGTTAAATTGTGCGGATGGTATATGAATGGATTGCTAAGTTGATGGTAATGCCCAGTTGAACCGGTGACGACAGTTTCTAGTTTTATATTCGAATTCAAAAGCGGTGTGTGAATGTGTTAGCTTCTAATTTTTGATATCTTACTCACTGATGATGGTCCTGTATTTCTTTGTTCGGTTCGACCATCGCAGGCATTGAGGACCTCAATGAGTAAACATTTATATTGTTGACCTCTAAACCAAAGGTCATTATATTCTAAAGGGGCGGCTGTTACAGTTGTATAACTAAAACCTAGACCTGTATAAAGTCCAGTCATCTCATAGTTGTCATTACGTAAATAATTTCTGATCTGATTCACAAATGACTTCGTGTATATAGTGTCGTATTGTGTTGTAAACTTTGAATATCGAAATCGGATAGAAATTGTACTGTATATCAGATTTTTGCGCACTATTAGCACAAAATTTATAAGTGCGCAGCGTATGAACGCACTAATATTTGTATCACAATTAAAAAGCGCAAGTTTACGCACAAAAAAACGCGTCAAACTACGCACATGTTGAGAAGGCGCATCAAATGATACAATACGACTCGGCCGCGTCTATCGGGAAAAAACCCGTACAGAACTCGCTTTATTTATTTATAATTATAATTTCTAACAATATTAAAAGCATTTAAACAACTTTTTAGGGAGGTATGTAGTTTACATTAGTGTGTTTGTGCCGAATGAACGCGCGTTTGTGAGCGTCATCACTGATCCATTGGTCACTTCATAACGTATATAATTATGTATAATTATAATGATGTAATGATATATTAACGATAGAAGCTGCTGACCTTTCCATGGAGGGGTTATGGCTGCCGGATTCATTTTCTGTTTATTGGTAAGTAGATACGATACACTTTAATATTTTTGCAACAATTTAAAAACTTTTCTACTAAACTAAGGGTAGTCGATTCTATTTGTTATATGCTAAACAAGTTGTGTGTATTTTAGACACAAGAAACCGATATAGAAAAAATACTGATCACGGTTTTGTAATTACAATATCTATCTATACATCGCAATATTTAGCCAGAATTTCGTTAATAGCGCCACTAGAAGTATCAATGGCGGTAAAGCGTCTGCCTAAATAACTAGCGACATTTGCCCTTGAATACGTCTAGCTAAGTTCCATTTATTTTGTTGCAAAAATATTACAGTTTAAATTGGGATAGTAGGTAGTCGATGTGAAGTAGCTTCTTCTATTCTTTTATACCTAGGACTGTTCACTTAGCGATACAAGTCTGTGATGAAAATTCAACCAACTTGACGATTTTCAATAAAAAAATATTAGCTAATTACTAAGAGAGGTTACATACAGTACTTTTTGTCGCTACACAAACGCGTGACTGCGTCGGGTCACTATAGCGGCTGTATTATTTCTGAGACGCCACTATACCGCTGTAATACCACTGCAAAAAGTATAAGTATCTAATCGCACTAAATGAACAACATGCTATAACATAGTAAAGTATCGCTGAGTCAGAGTTATTAGGGGTCGAAAGAGCCATAGGTTATTTTTTAATTATTATTATAATTGTATATTAGTAAGTGTTAGTATGGCACATTAATTTATGACACGTAACTCTTTACGTTTCAGGTGACAACATCGCACAACAGAATATTAAACTATCTATAAAAAAACTATAATTAAAGAACCAAATATTAATTATAAATGTATCTATGCATAACTTATTGAATGAGAACATTATTTTCGTTTCTCGTCACTTGAATGTAATCCTAACGTGGTTGAGCTACTATATATTTAATATATGTTTTAGATTAGTCAACACACCGGTTTGTTATAAGTAAAACGAGATTCTACTGATCTCCATTGACGAATAAAAAATCATTTTTTGTACCTACATAAAGACGTTTTCACACGAACCGTATGCGTAAAACCGTCACATTATGTAGCCAAAACACGCCACAAAATTACGCTAGCAACTGCCGCACTGGTCGTGTGCAAACGTCTTTACATTGACGATCACGAATTGTAAAATGATATCTTAATCTAGGCTTTAAGCGTACAATTACAATGATTTATACTTTGACATGCAATATAATTTATCTATATCCAATAATAATTCGTATCATTATCCCTTGTTCGCACACGAATTGGTTACAAGTTGGAATTTTACAAAAAATGCGTAGTAAGTGTTTATTTGCGTAAACTTGTGACGAGGTTTAATTGTGGTAAATACAAGTTTACGCAATGACTTGTATAATTCCAATTTGTATCGTTTTCATCGAATGATGTTTAAACTGAGACTTAACAGCGACTGGACAAAGTCAAACATTGCTGGTATTCCAAAAAAAAGTACAGCGGTGTGCAGTATCGTGAAATAACATGCATTTCTTATCTCTCCATTCCTTATTTGGCGTAGTAACTATTTATTTCTTGTGTAAAAATTGTTTAAATGAAACTTACGTCTTAAATAATTCTGCCGTTCTTGTGGCCATGAACTAAAAGCCACACTTACGGGCTGTATGATAACCATAATAACTATTTGGATATTCGCGAACCTATGATATAATCATCAGTTTATTTACGCGAGGCTAACATCCTAGCACAGAAATTGGGAAAAATAATAAAAGTAATCGTGCTTATTACTAAAGGACTATTAAAGCTTCAAGACGTGTATTCTAGTCTTAAAAATATACTATGGATGGCAAAAGTATAACTTTGAAGAACGGCGTGTAGAATATGAGATTTTTGATCTTTTAAAATATAAGGGTATGGTATAATTGTATTGTTAGTTCTCGCGTGAACAAGCAGAAACGTCACCATTATCATTACGCACTATTTTATATGTTTATACCGCTTTCACTATGATTATTACGTTAAATCATATTTACTTTATATTGTAGTGCAGAACTACCAACAGACTATATGAAATAAAACACATTGAGCATACGTTTCATGATAACGTGGCGAAATAGCTTTACGAATATAGTTTGTAATGGTAACACGTGACTATAATGTAACGTATATATATTTTTAACAATTCATAATAGTACTTAGTCCGTCTTTACATTTTGAAACGTTTAAACTTGAAACATTTTCAATCATAGATGGTTAATTTTAAAATAAGCATAAACGGTAGCGTTTTTAATGTCATGTAAGGGTTACCATGTTAAATGTTTCGTACAAGATTCGCTCTTATTCACATGCAGGCATGATATGTTATCCCTTAACAAGCATTACATGTGGACGAGACAAGATCACCCGTCGTCCTGCAAGTTCATTTTTACTAGACTAAGCTAGCTTTAGGTACGTAAGAATTAATATACATGAATAAAAAATAGGCATTTGTAACTCGAACGTTCTGTGTTGCTAACTGCAAAAAATTCGATGCCAATATTTTCTTTGTGTCACTTAGTTTATATTCGTTGCAGTATTTGTTGGGATTTTAAGCACAAAATATTTTATAATTATTGTTTGTCGGCTTTTTTAATTATACAATCGATGGATGGTTGTCGCGCTATTGTTTTATTTTATTTTTTGTTTAAATTAAGCCTTTTTGTCTTAGATAGGTTATTATATAGATGTTTGTATTAGGCAGACGAAGTCAGACGTGGCGACTGTGAGAGCTAATTGTATGATTTGCTTTCGACCACAAAATATAATCAATTTCATTTCTATAGTTTGTCGTGCTCAATTATCATAATATTTATATTGCACAAAGGCGGCGAAAAACTATAATCAGATTGAATATTTTACAATAAAGAGCTCTAAAGACAAACAGGTGAATGTATTTAATAAAAAAAATGGCATATCAAACGATTGCTCCGCCATTTTGTATCGCAAAATAATCATCGAGGTATAATCATATTGTGTGTGAATTATTATGTTGATTAAACACGTTTTGAGGATAATCTATGTTCACGCAAGCATCTATTTGTCTATACGTAAGGTAATTTTGCAATACGGGAATTATTTGTCCAACGGACAAAAAGATGACCGCCCATGTTTAGGCGGGAACGCGAACGAGGCGCAGGCACCGAGCGTATACAGCCCACGTTGGACAAATAAATAGGATGTAATCTGAAGTTAGCTCCGGTCTGCTAGTTTTACGCCTAGGATAAGACTCTTTTTTAAATAATAATAAAAAATTGTTTTCTACTGTAATGGCTTCTTTTCAGATCAATGTACGATAACTATAATAATATTATAGCATTATATGATATGTATTATATTTAATGGATAGTTTTGATGGCTCATGTTCGGTTCTTGTCTATTCAGACCAATTTTTCTCACTTTTACATCATATTATTGAATGGACTGCCATATTTTAACCTGTAAACTACTATATTATACTTAAAAAAAACGAGGGATAACAGATGGTATAGTTATCAGGGATGTAAATGCCTAATCTTGAAAGGGAACCTACTATTGAAACAAGATCCTAGATTTTCTTTAAGACCTAAATTATCCCTGGAAATGTTTAGCATATTCCTTTGAAACTTAAAGGATTCGTATACCTTAGTTAACTTTTATTTGCTAGTCCGCGGTCTTTAATATATTTTTTAAAATAATATAGTGGTATAATACTAATTATAATGTATTGTGTAAAATATTTTTTTTAGTTATTATATCAATAAATTAAAATTTGTTTATTTTAATTGCCTCTTTTATTCCTCTTTTTGAAAGAATTATACTAACACCATGAAGCACAAAACCAGTGGAGAGCGCGTGCGGGGGCTACCGCGGGCGCCAAACACTCGCTATATCAAGCGTACGCGGCGAAATTTTGCTCAGTCGCAAAAATTGTAGGCTAACGCACGAACGTCACGCGCTCCCGTTTTGAAAGCATTTATAACGAAAAATAATGCCTAGTTGTGCAATTAAATGGTGTGGAAAGTGTACTACAACTTCAAGTTACACAAAAGATGGGATAACATTTCACAATTATGTGGTTTTCTATTCAATTTGATCAAAACAATGAAAAAATAATCATATAATTGCTGTCTCTTTCTGGTACACTGATTTGCACTAATGCAGTTGTCTCTTTCTTGCATGATAGTGATGTTCGAGTTCGCAGTATCGCGACGGTTTATGGTATCGATATAATTTAAAATATAAGTTCTTAAAATACCTTATATTTTTTTGTTTCATTATTGCTATATTTTCAAACATGCTTATTCCCTTGACTTTACTCGCAAATGTGTATAATACTGACATAAACTTGTACATATCAGTAAAAAATGTAAGTGTATGATATCTCTGCCTGCCTTTTACACAAAATTTAGACGCCTTGCTTGGAATCTATTTGAATCATTGCAATCCTAGACAATTATGTTTTTTTTAATGTTTTTATTTAGGCCAGTGTAGGTATGGAACAGACGTTATCAATTTTAGTTTTGAGGTAAAGGTGGCCAACACGCACATCGGCATGTGAACACATTGCTGGCAGTGGCGTGCCTGCAGAAAAATGCAGGCAAATGCCTATGAAAAAACTGAGACGATAGGGAAAAAAAAAATTGGTTGGATAGTGTAGTGTAGTCTAGCTATGGAACGAGGATAAATTTTTTTTATTACCAATTTTATTGCAGTATCGGGTTAACCTGCGCCATATACACCATTTAGGGTCCGAGAAGCATGGTCCTACGATGCACCGTTTCCGAGTTATGGGCGTTTAAAATTATTGTACCAAAATAAGTTAAATACAAATATCTTGAAAACGGAGCGTCCTAGGCAAAAAATGACCGAAATTTTAACCCCCCTTTGCTACCCCCGTGATATCATGATCTTCATCATCATCATATCAGCCCGGAATCACCCACTGCTTAGTATAGGCCTCCCCTTTTTTACACGACTGCCCCAAAAAAAAGAGTGTTATGTTTTTAGCGTTCATGTATGTATGTCTGTGAGTTTCTTTATTCCACCCTAACTTCTAAACGCCTGAACCGATTTTGATGTGTGTGGTATCATTAGATTCTTTGCATTATCCCGGGTGACATAGGCTATAGGAAAGTTCAAAAAACATAATAGGGTGACCATGGTTTAGAAATAAAACGAAATTTTAATTTGTTTTTATTGAAATTGTAATGAAAATATAATCATCGTCTAGAACTTGTTAAGTAGATTACAAAAATATACCACAGTAGTATTCAATATCTATTGTGTACTAGTAATACTACTCAACAAATGATTATGTTAACATTTTAAACCCGGGATTCGATATGACTAAGATATATATCAATAGATTCCTTGTAATGACAGAAATAAAACTGGCTAGGTTATAAATCCCATATCCGTCCACGACGGCTGTTGAATGGTTTTAAAGTTTGTATGAAAATTCACTAAGCGTGAATCAATTTACTTGAAACATGGTAAGAATATTCAGTTATGGAAATAATAATGTATGCATTCATAGGTTTTTCAAAAACACTCATTTAAAGAGTGGAAAAAGATATTCAGGGTTGAATTTCGTATGAAAAAGTCTTAGTGCGAGATTGAAAAAAACTTTAAACTCATTACTAACGCAAATTAATAAAGCTTTGCGTGTGTAATAAAACAAAAGATGTGTGCAAGTGTGAGTTGCAACCGTCAGCGATGGTTCCGGACCAGCATCTTGGTAGGCACTATACTTGAATTTCTGTTGATTCCTAAGAAATGAAGAAACACGTCTCCTGATTTTTGAAAATAGCCCCTTATACTTAGGGTAAGTTTCGAGTTTTACAGAATAGTCCACTTTTATTATGTACAACAAAATCAGTACCTAAACTCTGTGAACAAACTAGGTACATAGCAAATATAATCTTTGTAATGCAAGGAATAATTCAGGCTAGGTTTAACCCCCCCCCCCACCTATTATAATCGCGCGAAATTTTTTGTATTGTTTCATATTGTGAAACAATACAAAAAATTTCGCGCTCGCTACGCTCGCGCATCCACCCATTTCGTGCTTTCGCCATTCATACTCATTTCACATACTTAACTACATGCTTCTATTCTCAATTCTGAGGGCCTGAACAAAAAATCTAAGTCCCTCTTGACTCTAATAACTTTTCTGCATTACATAGCAAAAATAATCTTTGTAGTGCAAGGAATAATTCAGGCTAGGTCTCACCCCCCCTCCCCCCCTATTATAAAACAATACAAAAAAATTTGCGCTCGCTTCGCTCGCGCAACCACCCATTTCGTGCTTTCGTCATTCGTACTCATTTCACATACTTATCTACATGCTTCTATTCTCAATTCTGAGGGCCTGAACAAAAAATCTCAAGTCCCTCTTGACTCTAATAGCTTTTCTACATTACATTCATAAACTGAGTTCGTCGACAAACATAATATTGAGCTTCGTGGAGCTCACATGTTGAAATTTTACTACTTTTGAGCTCCATCCAGGCATGGTACCCCAACTATGTTGGAGTCGGCTTCCAGTCTAACTAGATGCAGCTGAAAACTGATATTTCACAAGGAACCGCTGCCTTTTTGACCTGCACATTGGACAACCCGGTTAGCACCGGGTAAAATGATACCCCTTGGTAAGACTTGTTGTCAGACTTTCGGACCACTGACTACTTGTGACGACTGTCAAAGATCACAGCCGCCCTGGTTGTGATGTGTAAATGTTACGGTTTGACGTGCTTTCCGTGAAAATTAAACCCAGTAGTCGACACTAACAAAGATAACACCAATCATTCAACGATCAACGGAACTCCCCATCTTCTTCTTTATGGGTTTTAGGTTTCCGCACTTAATCCTTAAAGTGGACCATTGTGCGTGAGCCGTGGCGGCCGATTATTCCAACCAGCCCACCTCCCTCCAGAAGCAGATCAGGCTTCCCGGTCTCCTCAGGGCATCCGCAAGAGATCGTGGTGTTCCCAGGGTCTCCTCACGAATCTTGGTAACGCCTGTGCACTCGAGGAGCACATGCGCCACAGTTTCCTCCGCCTCCATGCATGCCCTGCACAGGGGACTGTCAGTGATTCCTAGGGTGTGAAAGTGTTTATTCAGTGAACAATGTCCGGTGATGGTCCCCGCCACCAGGCGCAGGCTATCTCTGTCCAGGCGCAGAAGGCGCCTGGTCAGTTTTATATCCAGGGATGGCATAGCCTCCTTGGATTGCCTGCAGCCTGGTGTCGAGCTCCACCATTTCTCTGCTTGTATTCGAGTATGTTCTTTTAACCAGCTTCTTAGCTGCTTGAAAGGGATGGGCACAATGGGTTCGGGTCCGTAAGGCCTTGTGCTGGATCCTCTTCTGGCAAGTTCGTCGGCCGCATCGTTTCCAAGCGATCCGCTGTGACCTCTAATCCATTGCAGCGTTACCTTGTTGTGATTTATTTCCGTTATTCGTTCCAGGGCTTTGTGGCATTCCAGTATCAGTCTCGACGTGAACTGATTACTCTTCAGGGATTGAAGGACTGAGGCACTGTCGGAGAGTATTCGAATATTGGTATCCGTAACCTCCCTGGCCTCTATAGCGTGTGCCGCTTGGATGATACCTACACACTCTGCTTGGTAAACAGAGTTAAGTTGTCCAAGTGGTTTGGATATCTTGATGTTTAGGTCGTCGGAGAACACCCCGACGCCTGTCCCATAGTCGGTTTTTGATCCATCGGTGTAAATCCTTAGCTCATTTGTACCTGAGTAGTTACACCACTCCTCTATGAGCTCTATGTTGTAATGTTTTTGGAAGCAATGGGTCTTCAGGGTTCTGTCGATGGGTGATGTCATCATTGGCTGTTCCTTGATTGCATCTTCTCTGATGCGTGTGTGTTTGATTCTCGAGTCATTTCTTAGGATACCGGATACTTCGAGTCTGAAAGTCGCTAAGGCCGCCTCCTCTCTTATGACGAGATGCAGGGGAGGTAGCCCCAGCATCACCTGTAAGGCAGCAGTGGGGGAAGTTCTCATGCTGCCGGTGATTGCTACGCAGGCCAGCCTTTGTAGTTTCTCGAGATCCTTTTGGGTTGTACTTAGGTTGGTCCTAGGCCACCAAACTACCAATCATTTTTAGGCGCTTGGTTCCGAAGGTGGGGGATTGATGTCAACCATGACAAGAGTAAGCGATTCTATTCTCAAAACCAAATAAAACAGTCCTTTATCCTCTTCCCTCCTGATGGCAATATCTTTGCCCCTCCCCCGCCCCCCAACCTCAAGACCAATAAAAAGCATACAATTTTTTTTGCGCTCGCTACGCTCGCGCATCCATCTTGTTCTTTCTCCGATCTGTCTTGCTTAAAACGTTCATCTACTTCTATTCTCATTTCTGTTTCTAAATGGTTCATCCAGAGAAAATTGACTAACGCTTTATCCCTAAAGAGATAAGTCTCATTGGGTAGCACTTCATAAAACATTTTCAAGCTACCAATCAATGATTATGTTGGCCCGTGATAGTGCACAAGCTGCAAACGATAACATTGAACAGAAGCATAGTAAATCTAGACGCGTGACACAGTTAGAAGGTTACGTTTCAGATGTAGTTAGCCAATCCCTTGATAAACAGTCTCTTCAAGAACTAAACCACCTAAGATCGCAAAGTTAGTATCCACGAAAAAAAACGATTTACATAGGTACATACATAAACACTTTTCCCATGGAGGTAGGCAGAAACTACAGAACGCCACCCGCTACGAACCTTACATATTATTATTCCTTTTGCCTCGTCCACATTCATACATCTGTCCATACACGCACGCCGGTTACGAGTACTACGCACCTGTCCTTTCTGAAGAACGACACCAATAAGATCAGTGTATGTATTTCTAGGGCGTCCCGGCGTTGCCATTTACATCTGCCTTGTAAATACCTTTTGTTAATCGACTTTCACTCATCCTCTCCACATGACCGAACCACGATCCGATTGAAACGATTTAGTTTTGCATTATCTTTACCGCGACATTGCTTTCCTGAAAAATAAAGCAATATAATGATGGCATATTGTCTATGCGTCAAAATACCGCTATATCACTAAAAGGAATTAAATAAAAAACAAATAATTTAAAAAATTAAAAACACGCCTGCCATGTTAAAAAGTGAACTAAAAAGTCAAAAATAAATCGAACGATTTCAGTGATAAAATAAGAACAAGGTCCCGTAATTGCATTCGAAAATGGAAAACTGAAAACTAAAATTTTAATTGCAGTCGGGGGACAGTTCGGTGGAACATTTCTTTACAGGTCCCCCGACTGCAATTAAAATTTTAGTTTTCAGTTTTCCATTTTCGAATGCAATTACGGGACCTTGTTCTTATTTTATCACTGAAATCGTTCGATTTATTTTTGACTTTTTAGTTCACTTTTTAACATGGCAGGCGTGTTTTTTCTGCCACACTTCCCGGTTCTGTGCGTACCTCATCCACGTGTTTCCGGCGACTTTGACGATATCGTCAACCCAACAAGCTTTAGGACGACCCTGGTTTCTTTGGCCTAACCTTGGCCACCACTCGGTCAAAGCCTTGCTCCATCGGCCATCTCCTCGTCTAGCCAGATGTCCTGCCCACGCTACTTGAGGCGCACCGCCCGGTCCCCGACATCGTAGACTTTCGTCCGATGGCGGATTTCGGTGTTACGCACTCGATCTAAGAGGGTTATGCCGAGCATGGCTCGCTCCATGGCCCTTTGTGCCACTCGTACTCGATGGACAATGATCTTAACACACAAAATTAATTTAAGCTAATTTGAGGTCCTTTTACTTTTATTTTCACCAATTTGACATAGAATCGACTAACCATTTAATTGATTTAGCTTCATGTGTAGCAAAAAAATATATTGATACTCGACTGACATTTATTACGAAAAATAATACAAATCCAAATAATAATAATAATAAATAACTTTATTTCCAAAAAATTGCAAAGGATTATTTATAAGAAAAACATATTCAAAACTAATCCATTTTAAAAACCAGTAAATATATTATATTTTTTTAAATACAGTCTTCTAAGTTTAATAATTACCTGTTTTATTTCAAATTCGAACCCGTAATCATTGTATTGCAAACAAATCGTTATAATTACTAATAAGTCAAACAATTATCGATATCGATACTTTTTCAATTACTTTTATGGAATCCCTAGAGAATGAGTTGTCATTTGGTTGTCAGTTCGTCAACCAATCACAGAGCCCGAAACGTACCTCTCCCCCCGCAGTATATTAGTGACTTTGATTTAGAACAAAAACGTGCCCATACTTTCTCCACTGGTTATTTTGCTCCATGACTAACACTTATAACACCCCTTTCTAATGGGCAGTCCTTAATTAAATAATTAATATACAGTCACCAGTACATCAAACTACAACAATCTGTCACAAGGATGATGGGTGTTTTGGTAACCCTAACAGCAAAAATAATGATATCGTGCTAGGACGACTTTTACCAATTCATTGTCCGTTCATGTAAATTTTCGTCACATACAAATTATTGCTGTTGGAGTGGGTACCAGGTTCCACACATTTGTCCATTATCCTTTATTTAGTAGATTTTCACAGCTTTATTGCTAAAGCTTTAGGTGCGAGGTTAATTTGAAAAACACATTTTGGTTAGCTTGGTACCTATACTATTAATAGCTAACATACACGATTAACAATCACACGCATTAACACATTCCGACAAAATTGTTGCTAGAATAAACCGGTACGGTCAGATTACGGACTGGCACGGCACCGGAGACTGACTGATAAAAGTAGATAACTCACGAACATAGCGAGGTAGGTAAGACTAGAATCCTGAAAACAGTGCGGAAGTTAAGGCCAAGACGATGACACTTATCCCCGAGGAGCATACTCTACTTTTCATACTATACCTACTGTGAGGAAATAATGAGGCGGTCTAAGCCATTCTCTCTCTAGATCGATTGAGTAGCTTGCATACCTAAATATCTATGTTTTTTCCTTTTGCTTGTCTTCATCGTACTATTGTTATGAGTTAATTGTTTCTTCGCTATGCCAATACTTAGTACCTGTACAAATTTTGTTTCTCATAGAGTTGATGTAGGGCGTTAACTCATCTATTAACCTCTCGTAGGTCTTTGTGTCTCGCGTAGATCTACGCTACGGCATACGAAGGGTTAAACAGGATCACCAAACCCTTTCTATCTCTCAGAAGATGTTGAAAGGTTTGTCCGTTTTGAGTTATAGCTCAAAAACAAAGGTAAAACCGGCCAAGAGCGTGTCGGGCCACGCTCAGTGTAGGGTTCCGTAGTGATAATTATTTTTTTGTTTGAAAAAGATATGTTCAGGATAATAAAATATGTGAACGAAGTTAAAAAAAATGCTTGCATATACGATTATACTACAAACTTAGTCCAGAAATTATTTTGTACAACTTTTTGTCTTTTTTGAACAAAAACTGTTTCCATCCAAGTTCAAAATGATTTTCCTCGAAAGTCCTTATAAAGTTCTACTTTTCAGATTTTTTTCATATTTTCTAAACTTATGGTTCAAAAGTTAGAGGGGGGGGACACATTGTTTTTTACTTTTGGAGCGATTATTTCCGAAATTATTGACATTATCAAAAAATGATTTTAGTAAACCCCTATTCATTTTTAAATACCTTTCCGACAATATATCACACGTTAGAGTTGAAATTTAAAAAAAAATCACTTCCCACTTTACCTATAGGGGGGCTACCCTAATAAAACATGTTTTTCCAATTTTTATTTTACCACTTTGTCGGCGTGATTGATACACATATTGGTACCAAATTTCAGCTTTCTAGTGCTAACGGTCACAGAGATTAAGCGAGGACGGACGGACGGACAGACAGACATGGCGAAACTATAAGGGTTCCTAGTTGACTACGGAACCCTAAAAATGGATACCTATATTATGGCTTAGCCCATTGCACTAACCTTCAACCGCGAGGGTGCGCCAGTGTAGACCAGGTGAATTTATTTTTTTCCCTAAAGAAGATAAAATATAGGGAATATTTTATCTTCTCTAAAGAAACAAATTTAATTTTTAATTTCTTTAGGACTTTTTGGGAAAATAAATATTTGGAGACGACAACACAAAAAATAAAATACATAATTAGAAAATCAAGAGACTACTGTGAATAACAAATGTGCAATAAGTTATCAAACAACATCACGCCTGGAAACCCCGAAGGGTTAGGCAGACCGCAGAGGTGCACCCAATAGTAGTAGGTACTCACATTTGACCAGTCATGTATAAGGGTATTTGTGTATGTGAGTATAAATGTTTGTAAACGCACCCACGATACAGGAGAAATTCCTAGTGTCGGGCAATGTTTTTAAAAAAAAAAAACTTGGCAAGCCTATTTGCCATCGATCGAGCAGGAATCCAGACTACCTTTCTGCTACTGAGAAATTCTTGATGAAAAAACCCAATATAACTGCCCGTCCCGGGAATCGAACCCTGAACCTCATGCTCACTCAGCAGACATATAATAACTTGCGTTTATAAATCCGATGACATGGTGTCGCACATGGACGGTGTCCCGTGTCAGGCAATACAAACACAGGATACACAAGGCTCAAGGTTATGATCTGATGATGTAAAACCCTGGACATCATATTGCAATGAACTTAAGTATAGAATAAGTGACTATAACCGCTAAGGGCTAAGGGCACCCTCTGTGGGGTAAGTACCACGGCTTAGGATGTCACTAGGGGGGGGGGGGGTCAGCAGAGGGACAGGCTTTTTTTTGGGGGTGGGAAATTATCAGATAACCCCTCCTGCTCTTGGGCAAAGCGAAAGGGGGAGTGTCAGACTTCTACTGACTAAAAACCACCCATGTTCCTTCTTTGCCCTTTATGTCGAGGCCGCGATATCTCTTGCGACAACCCGCAGCCCCTACGGGAGAGGGACAGGCTGGATCTGAGAAAGATATTATTTTCATAGTCTGTTGTTGACTACGAACACTATTAGATACAACGGTTGGTAAACTTGGCACAATGTATAAAGGATATAAAATACATAGTTGTGCGCTCAACCTTGCGCTTAGTTTGTTATGATAAACTATTAAAATAACACTACATCATAGTGTACCACTTTGGAGAAACTTTCTGAAAAGTAGGACTGATCTCTGACTGATCTGACCTACTCGTAATGGCGTGCATGTATGACCAGATATATCTGAATGTGGACGAGGCAAAAGCAATATGTACCTAAGCATCGTAGTAGGTGGCGTTCTGTGTATCTGCTTTCCACCGTGGGAAAAGGGCGTGAGTTTATGTACCTATGTACGGAGAGAGGAAGAATGTTGATGACAATTCAAATTGACTCAGCCCAAAATCTGGTGACGAGTTTGCAACATCAACAACATTAATTATTCATAAGTCTATAGCTGTTCCATGACTGGTCACATCCGTCACAAGCAGCTTCGCAACACCTTCAGGAAAAAGTAACCATTTTTTATAAGGGTGGGAAATCATCAAATGACTTCCCGAATTGGGCGGGCTAGGGAGGGAGTGTCAGACTGACTAAAGCCCAAACTTGTTCCTACTAACGCCTTTTGCTTTCCAGGGCTGTGGTGAGAGGACTTTGTCTAATATGGTGGCATCTCTTTGAGGCGCCAGAGGAGTACAACGCGCTGTCGACCCGCTCTGATCGAACGGCGAGCCACATAAGGGCGTATTCACTTCGAAAGCTGGCTACCGGCCGTCGATCTACGAGCGCTTATCTAGCACATCTATTCGGAGTGAACCTTCTACATGTTCCAGATAATAGTGACCGTGCGTACACACGCTAGTTGGCATCAAGTGCGCATTTTGTGCGTGTTTACGTGCGCAACTGGACAACTGCTAACTGGGTTATTTCAGTTATTTTAAACGCAGTTTAGTCGCGGTGATTACCTTTAATGCTTAAGTGTTTTATTGCATTCATGTTGTGCAACCGATATGTTTGTGCGGATACAAATATATTAATAAGGATTAATTTACCAAATTATCATTTTTCAGCCTCCTTTACAGTCTCATTTTCATTTCAGCCGAAACACGTCCACTGCTTACATTGGCCACCCCCAAGTGTCACCCCATTGACCGGTCCCGTGCGTCTCGCATCCAGCGGATCTCCGCAACCTTCACCAGGTCATCGGTCCACCTTTACAGTGACTGATATGAAATGCTAATATAGTAAGAACAGCGGAATTTCAGGTTGCAATTGAAAAAAAAAACATGAAATATCCAACAACCTCACCGGGGGAAAGAATGATTTTACGCAAAGCTATTCTCCTAGGCTCAGCAGCCCTACGTCTTGCACAAACATCTTTTCGCGTTGATAGATTGAAGAGCACACTTTAAATATTAGGTGCTTACAGCAAAAAACATCTACTATCTAAACTGCGTAAGAAACACAGGGAGTTGGTAAAAGTGTACTCTGTTTTGCAGGTAATCTAGGCAAAAGTAGGGTAAGCCCCAAGATCCCAGCCCCTTTGCAGTAATTGGCTACACTCGAGTGAGAAATTACCTAATCGTTTACTTTAGTCGTTTTATGTCGGCGTTGCCTAATGCATAGTCATAAATTATACCCAACTATTTCCTACAAAATCGTTGAAGTAAACAACAGCAAGGTGACAAAATGTCACGTCCCTTAGAAGAGACAGTATGACGACTGTTACATTTACTTCGTGGATATGTTTGGCAATTCTGCGCTATGCTGAGCTAAGAATAGAGTCCCTTTTCACGTGGGAGGTGAGAGTCTGGTACCTGTGTGTTACAGCAGGTATTTGGACGGTGTTCACCTGTAAATACCAACATGATAACGTGTTCGATTGCCGATAGCGAGTATCCCAGTGTACTACAACGTTGTAAGTTCGTACAGTCCCGAACCTGACTGTTTTGACACAGTTGCTCTATCCCCCGTCATAGATAGATGGTACGGGCATATAAAAAAACATGATGGGGGAGATACCAGGCGCAGCCGTAGGACTACCTACTCGCCTAACAAGCTGTCGTCTTGTAAGAATTGCAGCATAAAACTTTCAGTGGGTCGTATAAGGAGTAACCCCTCTCTCTCTCTTCTTAGACATATCTGCAACACGGAGGTCTCTGCTGATAAGACTAACTACTGACGGGGATTGAAATGGAGCATTGTTTCGGAAAAGCTTTGTTTATTTCAATGCAGCTTTTATTTTCTACTGAAACAAACTAAAGTGTTTGTATAACCTAATTCAGATTAGATCGTTTAGTAAAACGATTACAAATGTTTTCAGTTTAACAGATGCCATATGTTTCTATTTATAAACATGTATTTGGTGGAAAGATGTTTACACCGGGGAGCAGCCAACATTGCATTACCGTGCTTTGGTGACAGATTTCGGCAGAATACGACCCGAACATGAGTTGTCAAGTTGTCATGGCTGTCCTGGAAGATTTTGAATAGGCTCCGGACACAGGTTGGCCGAAACAAGGAAACCCTGTTCAGGTGGAGATTTACCTATAGATGACTGAGCCCTGGAGTGCGAATGTGGTGTTGCACAGTTTCTTTAACTTAGGTAACTAGGTCGGTGCTAATCCAGATGCTTACTTAACTCTCTACGTAGTCGCAGCTCGGTAGCTATGCGCGGCTACGTGGTTAAACGAATAAGTACCTACGTGCGCAAATGCACGTTTATTTTATCACTGGCTTTACCGTTAAGGAATAGGGACTTGTGAGCAGTGTAAAAAAAACCAAGGACACCTCAATTTACAGCTGAAAGTAATAATTTGGAAGAAAAGCGAATTGAGTTGTGTCATGCAAATAAGAATGTCGATCTTGAATCGTGCGTGACCGGGAACAGACAATACCTTATAAACAATACAGAGAGAGAAAATTCGATACCAAGTGGGTCTCTCCGTTTGTTTTATACTGATACCAAATAGGTAGCACATGGCTGCGAGTGCGATCGCAGCTAATAAGGAGTTGTGATGATACCTATTGCCAGCCTTACGGTTAGGTGTTTGTTTCGCTAGATTAGTCATGATTGGTCATGATGATATCAAGTGTGTCTAGACAAAAGAAATAACATTGCAGGTGACAGATGGCTGGGCTAAAATCTAAATCTGGTCAGTTAGGTCTAAATCATCGCTTTTCCGACTTTAGGACCTTATTATTTGTCAGCGGCGAAGCTTGGAGGCTAATAATAATTAAGGTCTAGTCAGCAGTCACATGTACAGTCAGCATCAGAAGTAGATTAACACTACCTACTCAAAGTTTCAAAGCAGGTATTTTTTAAATAAAAACTTGTTAGATATTATTCGTTTTTAAATATTTCAGAAGCTTATCTGAAATATTTAAAATAATAGCTGGAGTGATGTACCTACATCAAATAACAATTATTACAATTCAGAAATGTTAAGCTATTTCTGTTGCTGACCGTACCGTGTAAATTGTAATGTGTAAAAAATCTCATGGTTTATCCACAAAAGCGGCAGTGAAATGGGTGGCTGTGTCCATTGCATGATTTTACTAGTTCCATTTCAGATAAAACCAGGGTGAGACTTCATTCCAGATAAAATCAGGCTGAGACAGAGATTGGCTAAAGCATGAACCTTCAGCCAATTTTTGTTCCATGTCCAGCAGTGGATGGAGTCTCTCTATTGGCGGGTGTCAATTTAGGTGTACAAGTAAATAGGTACCTTAACCTTGCAGGAACACCACATATTCTACGTCTGACGATGGCGGTCTACAATGTAAACATTTTAGGGAGTAGGACGGAAATGCATCGAGTGTTCATGTGCGTAAATAATCTAAAGGTCGCGTTTAGTAGTCCTGGAACTAAACAAACACTGACGGAATACTAAACTGCAGTCTAGTGGACGTGAAAACATTCGTCGTCAAATTGTATTTCAAGCTCTTCAAACCCGCTGGGCTTACAAAATAAAAAAACATTATGCAAAAAAAAATATAAGCGACTGTCAAAAAACGAGGTGAATATAACTTTACCTACTTTCGGAAGTTGGTGGCAATCCAATTGAGCTCATGGCTTTGTATCTGACGAAAATACTTTGTAAATAACTTTCTAGACACACGATATTATGAGGGAACAAAGAAACGGACATACATACATACACGTCAAACACATAACCCTCCTTTTGGGCTTCGCCGCAGTCGGGTAAAAAACATAGACTAGGGCGCATGCATTTCCCTACGGCACTTACAATAGATATATAGATGAATGAAGCAATAAGTAGAGGTCCTAGAGGGTCGTGGATAAATACATAATAACCGCCGCTTAGGTCGATCCGCGCTTGCATAGGTCCGTGAATGGTGACCTGACCACCCATTTCATACCAAGTTTCTACCGTGCCTCGTTCGGAAAGCATGCTAAGCTGTTTCAGCTGTCATTTGTAGATTTTTGACAGTCGGTACAGGTAATCAGTGGCCCGAAAATTTGACAACCTGTGTTACACAAGGTTATCGTATTACTTGTACAGTCAGCATCAGAAGTATATTAACATTACCTACTCAAAGTTTCGAAGCTGTTTTTTTAATAAAAACTTGTTAGATGTTACTCGTTAGTACATGTTATTGGAGTATAAGGACTATTTCAACGAATAACCTTCTGAAACATTAAAAATAATAGCTAGAGTCCTGTACATAAAAGAATTAAAATTCCGAAATGTTCAGCTACTTCTGATGCTGACTGTATTAACTATTAGGTCGTCGTGGAGGTCAGATAGACAGTCGCTCCATGTAAAATACTCGTATTCAGCTGCATCCGGTTAGAGTGGAAGGAAGTCAACCCCAACATAGTTGGAGATAGGCTATAAGGCCAGGTAGACGATGATAGAAACAAATAGTAGATTGTCATAACATTCCTTGATATTCCATCCATTTTATGTGATGTGGAAGGCCAAAGAAAAAGAGGATGGATTGTGTGAAGAATGTTATGAAAGATAAGAAAGAAGAGTAAAATTAAATGATGCCGTGATGTCTGATAGGGAAAAATAATAAACGAAGAGATCGTGTTGCGCCGAACCCAAGTGGTATGTATGGGAAAAGGGTGGAAAGATGATGAGGAATCTTTCATTTAGGCGTCGCAGTAGGCACTTATTTAGTAACATAATATCACGCCTGTAATAATCGAAGGATAAGGCAGAGTTGTACCTAATAGCACACCCACATTTCGCCAGATATGTACTATAAGATATAACAGGGGGCTAGTTTTGTTTAACGGGGCTTTTATCCGCACTTAGCCTCTTGTTTGGGCCATTGTGCGTGACGTTTTAAGAATACCTACTCCAACCAACATAGGTCGTCCCAGAATTGCAGCAGCCTTCCCAGACTGCTGCAGGCTTTCGGGAGAGTTAATGGGGATCGTAGAGTTTGTGCCCGGTGATCTGCCACGCTCCTGCACTCTAGGAGTACGTGCCGTGGCGTTTCTTCCGCCTCCATGTATCCTCTGCACAGTGGGCTGTCTGTTACACCTATGTTATGTAGACGTTTGTCTATGGAACAGTGACCCGTTTAAATTCCTATGATTTATAGACCAGAGCCGATGCCTTCAAAAATGGTAAAAAATGAAAAAAAATTACAGTAGGATGAAACCCATTAGAAAAGGAGGGAAATATGATCAAAATGAAAGGAAAAATAAATTACGGTCGATCCGAGTTCGGGAAGTGGGGGTTTTAAGGGGGGACAGCGGTTTATCTCGATTTCCGGCAAAACTACAAGTCCTATGGAAAAAAGTTAAATGGCAAAGTTGTAGGTAATAAAAAGATCTACAACTTTTGCATTTGCAACTTTTTCAAAATTTAGGTGAAAAATTCGAAAAACCAAGTTTTTGGTTTTTAATTTTTATCTTTTACAAAAAAACATTTTTTTTTCACGAAATTTAGTGAAAATTTACATTTTTATGCCCTTATTACACTGTAATTTTTTTGATTAAAATTTTTTATTTTTCACCTTATTATTGACTTAATATCGAAAAATCAGCCATATTTTCAATCGAAAATTCTGACGTCAAAATATCTGTTTTTTTTTAAAGTCCGTGGGCGTTGCGTTCCTTATAATCTCTACTTTCTGATGATGTATAAAAAATATACATTGCAATGGTGAATTTTCTCAGAAAATGCAAAATCAGCTGCTGCGAAATAATACCCACTACCAAATAATAAGGCCTAGACAAGAAATTATAAGATTTATTGCTGTTTTATGCCTATTTATTGTTATTTTAAGATAATTTATATATCGTGGAGACCTACGGAAAATTTTGGCCTATCAAAAGGTATTTCACAGAGAAGTGGGGAAGGGGCTAGGAGGGTTTAGGGGAGGGGAGGGGTAGTTTGGCCCTTACTACCTGTTATTTTGTAGCAGCTGATTTTGCATTTTCTGAGAAAATTTACCATTGCAATGTATATTTTTTATACATCATCAGAAAGTAGAGATTATAAGGAACACAACGCCCACCGACTTTAAAAAAAAAACAGATATTTTGACGTCAGAATTTTCGATTGAAAATATGGCTGATTTTTCGATATTAAGTCAATAATAAGGTGAAAAATAAATATTTTTTATCAAAAAAATTACAGTGTATTAAGGGCATAAAAATGTAATTTTTCACTAAATTTCGTGAAAAAAAAATGTTTTTTTGTAAAAGATAAAAATTAAAAACCAAAAACTAGTTTTTTTGAATTTTTCACCTAAATTTTGAGGTTATGTGAAAAAGTTACAAATGCAAAAGTTGTAGATCTTTTTATTACCTACAACTTTGCCATTTAACTTTTTTCCATAGGACTTGTAGTTTTGCCGGAAATCGAGATAAACCGCTTTCCCCCCTTAAAACCCCCCCCCACCCCCACTTCCCGAACTCGGATCGACCGTAATTTATTTTTCCTTTCATTTTGATCATATTCCTCTCCTTTTCTAATGGGTTTCATCCTACTGTAATTTTTTTTGGTTTCAAAAATTATCGACCCTGGTCTATTAACGGAGTTTGTCCCTTTTAAGTTTGATGAGATTGCGAGTAAACTTCATTGATGCCGCCGGAACATAATCTATCCGTCGCTATTTCTCTGATAACAGGGGGCGATCGTTTTTTCTGATGAAAAATCTCTATGACACTGCCCGACCCGGAAATCAAACTCAAGACCTCAGGCTCAGCAGTTGCACTTGCGCCCACTCTAGTGTTAATTGTGATTCCTATATAATGACAAAATATTAGATTTTATTAAGTACAGAATATTAATTATTATTGTGGCAACACTGTGTTGAGATTTCTATAAGATTGTCGATTGATAACAAAATATTTGATTTGAATAAAGAATGTTAATAATTATTGTGAGAATACGAATTGTCATTGGAACTATTTTTAAACTAATTCTTGGATATAATTTCAATTGAGATACTGAATATATTTTTTTACTGCGACAACATTGGAACAACGAGGAGGAATGACATGATGGCGTATCGTTATTTTTCAATGTGGATTTGGAAAACTGAAAATGTTACTTAAAAATTGTAAGCGGCATCGAGAACGATTCATTGTTGATTATCCAGAGTGCACTTGTGCAAATTAAAGTGTTCAAGCAAACAAAAGGCGTTTTTCTTAATACTAGAGACCCACGAGGCAGGCTAATAGGGGTCCCCTATGTTGTATCGAACGCCGCTGTTGCGACGCACGCTGTTGCGAATATTTTTTCCACTGCCTCACAGGTTCGAAAGCTCATGGACTCGAATGAAGTAGTCGCGAAAGACGCTGTTTCGAAAAACATTTTCACTGCCTCATACGGTCGAATGCTTGTGATTTCGATATCAGAAAGGGGTGAAAGGCATAGTATAGATTTGATTTAAATATTATAATACCTCCTGCCTACTTCTGATCTCCTGGTAATTTGTGAGACTTAACTAAATAGGTTATTTTAAAAAAACATTCCAGTTTTCAATACCTCCTTCCTACTTCTGTTCTCCTGGCAGTTTGTGGGACTTTACTACATATACCACTTATGTACCTAGACACTTTTTTTAAAAAGATCAGACAAATTTTGTGGTACCTACCTACTCATAGAAAAAAATGTACAGTTGAGGTAGGTACTAATATTTTTTGTTACTTTGTTAATAATAATATTAAATTATTTAATTACTGCTTAAATATTTTTCTGTAAACTTTATGACTAAATAAATCGAAATCACAAGCATGTTTTTTTTAAATCACTTATTTAGTTAAGTCCCACAAATTACCAGGAGATCAGAAGTAGGCAGGAGGTATTAGAATATTTAAATCAAATCTATACTATGCCTTTCACCCCTTTCTGATATCGAAATCACAAGCATTCGAGCGTATGAGGCAGTGAAAATGTTTTTCGAAACAGCGTCTTTCGCGACTACTTCATTCGAGTCCATGAGCTTTCGAACCTGTGAGGCAGTGGAAAAAATATTCGCAACAGCGTGCGTCGCAACAGCGGCGTTCGAAACAACATAGGGGACCCGGCTAATAGCTAGTAGAATATTATGGGTTTTACCCATGTTTTACCCGACCTTTGAGGATAAGATGACTGTGCGTCCAAAATGACTGGGCAAAACCCGCGTTAATCACCCACCTTTCTAGTTCTTCGCAAAAACTCCACATCTTGGTGCTAGAGAAATGGTCTTATTTATTTTACTATTTATGAACACACAGCAGACAACGGAGGAAAATAACATAGTAGAACATTTGAGTACAAAGGTACTTACTGCTTATTTCTCAAGAAATTTCTGCGAGCAGACCTGCAAAAGGAGAAATGAAAAAAGAATTAATGTGCTTTGACTGTAAGTCTTATCCCAGTTGTATACGTCACTTAGTGCCTATTGGCCTTGTCCTGTTCTGTCTCCTGCTAATACTCGTATGGAGGAAAGTGAAAATTATGTTTTTTCCTACTCCTCCGCTTTCTTTTCTGATTATTTTCGTTGCGGGATCCAAGACAGTTAAATAATTTCTCTGGGACATTCTCGAGCTTCATTTGTGTCCACGCATTTCTGATGGTCGCCACTGTTCATTCTGGCTTTCAGAAGTTACAGTGGTTTGTTGGGAATAGTGTGGCGGACTTGTCCCAATCATAGAAATATCCATCATCATCATCATCATCAGCCTATAATGTTCCCACTGCAGGGACTCAGGCCTCCTCTCTAAGAGAAGGATGGGCTTATAATCTACCACGCGGGCCCAGTGCGGATTGGTAGATGTCACACGTCTTCGAATATTTTGGTTCTAAGACATGCCGGTTTCCTCACGATGTTCCACCACTGCTCTCCATATGCTCATAAAACCCTAGAGAGTCACAGTAAACCTGTTGATGCACGAATTGAATTCATGTTTGAATTGTAAATAATGTTAAGCGCTTGTGTTTGGATGTTGAAACTGCGGCGCGCCGGCCGACGGACCAAATTAGATGCTGGCAGACGAATGCTCCAACTGGGGTGGCCGCCATTTTGTACGTTTGAGGGACTGGCTTGAGAAAGTGGACAATGGAAATAGGATAATGGATTTTGTAGGTTAAATAAGTATATTCTGTTTTTATGTAGAAAGAGATAGTAGAATTCTAACTACTTACTCATAAATTAATAACTGGTAATTGTGTGGACTTCTGGTCAAGACTGGATTAATCGCTGTTGAGTCATGAACGCAAGATGATTACTGACGTATCTATCTACTCAATAATAATCTATCTATCTATCTATTTATATAAAAATGAATTGCTGTTCGTTAGTCTCGCTAAAACTCGAGAACGGCTGAACCGATTTGGCTAATTTTGGTCTTGAAATATTCGTGGAAGTCCAGGGAAGGTTTCAACGGTGAGAAAGTAGTAGGTAGGATAGTAGGTAGGGTAGTATTTAGGAAAAAGGGCATTGCATGCCGGGAACAATTCTCTTACACAAAGGTTCTTGGAGCGAGCCATGCTCGGCCTTCTTAGATTGAGTGCGTAACACCGAAATCCGCCGTCGGACGAAAGCCTACGAAGTCGGAGACCGGTTGGTGCGCCTCAAGTGGACCTGGGTAGGACATCAGGCTAGACGCAGAGATGACCGATGGAGCAAAATTTGACTGAGTTGTGGCCAAGGTTAGGCCATAAAAAACAGGGCCGTTCTAAAGCTCGTTGGGTTGACGATATCGTCAAAGTAATAACGAGTATGCAGATGGTTATCTGGATAAAGGGACGCTCAGGACCGGGAAATGTGGCGGAAAAAAGACAAGCCAAAATACCCAGCTGTGGGTGATTCCGGGTTGATATGATGATGATTTTCTTTCATTTTTTATTTTCATACAATTGATATAATGTGTACCTATGAGTAGAACATACTGCAGCTGCACATGCACGATAAGTTTTATGACTGATATGTGCATAACTTACATTCATGTTTTAGTTATAGATGATCTATTATAATCACTAGTTTAGTCTCACGACTGCTATTCATACGATCTTGCAAAGTAATGAGTGTTCCTTACAAGTCTGAAATCACGTCTGCACAATCTTATAGGTAACCTATCTACTACTCATGGGTTTAAAGTGCGACATTATTGCGCCTTTTATGTTTCATAAAAACAAACCTTACCGTATTAAGCTTTCACAGTTTATACCTAACTAAACATAAACTATTTAACGTACTACGTATACTGTCAGTTACGGGATTGTATTCCGTAATTAGGTAAGTTATTTATGAGCTCCTAAAGATAAATTATCCCGCAAGTGACAGTAAAACCTTTTTAACACTATTCAGCAAATACTTTCACAATCACATTCAGTCAATAGGTAATAGGGGATCGGACAAAAAAAAACTAATTAGTCCGTCAGATAGATTTCCAAAAATTATTGGACACGTATTTTTTCTTTTTTCACGTAAACTTAAAATGAAGACGATACAGTGCTTCGAAAACTCGTGTGACGTCATAAGATAGTACATTAATTTTGACGACACAAGTGACGTTTCAAGCCCCACTCCAAGATCTTTGATGCGTTTTATCTTCGTCATTTTTTATTGATTTGATAAAACAAAAAACACGTATTCAATATTTTTCGATAATCTAACTTACGGACTAAACAGAATCATATTATTTTGACCCAGTCCGATCCCCTATTGATGATTGAGCAAACTGATTTCAAGAACTGGTACCATGACGTCTTGATAGACGCTACTGAAGGAGCCAAACTATAATAGCCTGTTCTGGGCCGACACAATTAGATTAAGTACTATCAACAATTCAACACTCTAAAGTGAATTCAAATATCGATAGGTACCAGAAACTCATACGAAATTGATACACAATGTACAGAAATAGATTTTTCAATACACTTCCTCGAAAACTAGCTCTTATTGCACTACGATTAGGTTCGACATGCATCATATTTCGCACGCGTGCGGTAATAAGAATACAGCGTGCTGTAATATTGTTACCGCACGCTGTAATCATAGAGCAGCGGTAATTCGATTAAAACTTATGAAATTAAAAAAAAAAACACCACTGACTATTATAGAGCAGGCGTGTTTTTTTTTTAATCTCGCCATTTTGATCTGCGTCTTTACAGCGTAAATATTTTTTGAATATTTAAATTGTGTTTGTAAAAAGAATACTACTAATAAACGTAAATATTTTAAACAATTATTTACTTTTATGAACAAGTAAGCATTTTTTTGTGTTCTTAATTAAAAAATATTTAAATTTTATATTTTTCCTGTGAGGCTGTTTGGCGGCTTTATACCTTTGCTTCTTTTTCAACCTGGCGAAATCAAACCGCGGAAAAAAAGTAAATTAAATCATAGTCGCATCAAATTTGTTGACAAAAACACATAACGTTTTTAGTTAATTTCTTCGAAAGTGTATAAATTGGAAAACGTCGTTTGATACACGTGGGAATTTGTTATTGCATTTCTCGACCCCATGAACACCCTCGCCATACGGCTCGGGTGTTCAATCTGCCTCGAATGCAATAACAAACTTTCCGCACTTGTATCAAAATGTACTATTAACTTTGATTTTGAATTAGATGTAGAAAAGACGTGAAAAAAAAAACACTAACAGGTCGTCGGTAAACTTTCTATATAGAATATCCGTGAAAATTCGCACATAGTGGTCACTGCACCCTGGAGCTTTTCTGCGTATTATGCAATGATGTTTCAGTACTTATTTTAGTTTGTGAGAAATCTTCGCGCGAGGCACACACCGCGCCCCAAATACATACAAATACGGTCTTTATTCACCTAAATATAAAATTAAAACTGCGTGCGTTGAATAAATAGTGAAAATCAAGAACATTTTGGTATTAGAAGTGCATTTTCTCTAAATTTTCCCGCGTAGGTGTTTGACAGGCAGCCGCCATGTTGTTTTTTTTATTGTTTTCTTGAGTGGCCAGTATTGTTCCGGGCTGACACATTTTAGTGACAGTCATTTATTACGGGCGTATCACTCAAGTATTTAAAAAGAAACACGGAAGATAGTCCTAAATATTTTGTCGACGTTGCGCGTTGTTGGGAAGTAGGGAAGCGTTTTCCAATCATTGTTTTTTGATAAATGAAATTCTTATTAAAAGTAACGTCTTTGTCAAACCAAATTCCAGGAATTTGTTGATAGTAAAATCTTTATTCCTAAATAATATTATATTGTCATGTAACTATTAGTCTTACTACTGCGTATTATGTGAATGGAATTCGACCTGGCTTTTCCAGTATAAAACCACAATAAAAACAAATGTGACGCAAACTTATAAACGCTCCAGCTATCCACATCACATATCATTTCTTTTTAATTGACCACAAATACATGCCTATTTTAGAGGACAAACTTACCTTTACTCGAAAAATTACTAACTAAAGAGTTAGACGCCTATGTTCTGTTATATTTTTGCGGTTTTGTTCCATCTTCGGAATCCCTATTTACCCACTTTTGTAGTGTTTTAAGATTTCAATAAATAATTGCCAGTGGACTAATGGAATCATAGATTGACGTTCTTGGCATATTATTAAAAAGATTATTTAGAATTGTAGATGATACCTGCTGCATTATTTTGTATTTTTTCCTGGATGGAAGTTTTACCTACTTGTTTGGCTTGTAGGGTAGGGTAGCCCGCGAAATTCAAATATTGTAGATGTTTCCCATTTGCAGGTCAGTGTGATATTGTTTAAAATATGATTCTCAACCGTAACGAATAAGTATGGCCTTTTTATGAAATTATATACTGAAATAAACTAAGAGAGTTGTCTAGATGGTTTTAATTTTGAAAATACAAACATATTATGGTCGCGAATCCTATTTTGTTCAACATAGATACAGCCTGATACTGACCTGCAAATTGGGAATCACGTGCAAATGCAAAACAATGTAAGAAAAATTAAATGACGCGTAATAATATATTTCAACTAGCTTTTGCCAGCGGCTTCGCCCGCGTGAAAATGACGATTTTCCATACAAACTTTCATCCCCTATTTAACTACCTTAGGGGTTAAATTTCGAAATATCCTTCCTTATTCCTTGTCTACATTATAAAGGGAACCTCTGTGCAAAATTTCAGCTTTCTAGGTCCAAGGGTTTGGGCTGGGCGTTGATGAGTCAGTCAGGACTTCTCTTTTTATTTATATAGATAGAAGATTGGAAGGCAAGAATGATCTGGTAAGTCATCAGCAGGCAGCCTAGGTGATAATTGGTGAAATGCAGACTATCATCATGACTTTCTTAAATATTACTCATACCTACTAGAAGAAATCTTGACTCATAACTTCGTACTGTATTGCCATATTGCGCATCTAAATGAAACAATTATCAAAAGCAAAAGTCTAATATTGTATAAAAACCCTTGCAGTGGAGGATAGTGTAATATACAGTGAAACTTGGTTAACTGGGACCTGGAGAAGTGAGAAACCTCTATAACTGGAACTCATGCTGAGGTCCCATGAGACAGATTTGGATATCTGAGACACTTGATAAGTGGAATACCTCTATAAGTGAGACAAATTTTCAGGTGCCTTGGAGGTCTCACATCCAGGTTTCACTGTACTTTCATACAAACCAAGAAGCTCGGCTTGCATAATTTACAGGCTCTACATAATTTAAAGGTTTCAGATTAGGCTATACTAAACTTGTGTTATATCTGGCCCTCATCATCTTCATCCATAGCCCGACTTCCCCCACTGCTGGGATTAGACCTCTTTTTGCTTGTACCAAGCTCCACGCTCTTGTTCCAACCTCATCTATCTATTATTATTATCTAATAAATAAAAAGAGAAGTCCTGACTGACTGACTGACTTACTCATCAACGCCCAGCCCAAACCCTTGGACCTAGAAAGCTGAAATTTTGCACAGAGGTTCCCTTTATAACGTAGACAAGGAATAAGGAAGGATTTTTCGAAATTCAACCCCTAAGGGTTTTAAATAGGGGATGAAAGTTTGTATGGAAAATCGTCATTTTCACGCGTGCGAAGCCGCTGGCAAAAGCTAGTTACAGGATATTTCCGCAAAGGCAACAATATTTTCGGCCCATGGATGACTAACACTTCTCTTTCCCATCCATGGATGCCACTACGTCACAGCTTTCAAAATCAAAACATTTATTTCAAGTAGGCCAGTTACAGGCAGTTTTGAATAGTCGAACAAATACAAAATAAAAGAAGCTACAGTCCCAGTCACGAGAAATGTGAGTGGACTGTAGTTCCTCATTCCCTAGAGTAGATCTATCTCTATGAAGACGAACGGGCAAGAAACTCTCTTTTTAATCAGAATAATTTAAAACAAAAAATTTAAATACAAAAAAAAAAAACAAAACACTATACAAAACCTTGGTTTTATCATTCATGTTGAGATGGTACCTACATTATGTGAGAACAATGTAGCAATATGTGCATGATAAAACTCCATCCACCACCACCACGCCTTGCCCAAATCCATTTGAGCTCCAAGAAGTAAATTCTAAGCTTACCTCAATATTGGCCCTTAGGCACTCCAGAGAGGATGGCATGCCCGCTAGTTGCCATTTTCATAAACAACATAATGTCTTTGCCGCTGCGGTTAACGCTTACGACATCTTTCAATGCCACAAACAAAATACCTGACAGAGTAGTGACTTACAAGAAACACGAACAACTTCTAGAAGCTTTCCGATGAAGTTTCACTCTCAATTAATTAATGTTGCTACGATTTATTGTGTCTCATATCACTTGCATTCTAGTTAGTGATAGAAGCAACTTGCTATGATATGTACATTTTTGCACATCTGGGTATTTAAGCGTTGTTTGTCTTATGTAAAGCACTTATCTAGGCTGTGGCTGGTGGATCTTTAGGTCACATACTCGTCACTACATAGTATAAAACAAAGTCGCTTTCTCTGTCCCTATATCTTTAAAACTACGCAACGGATTTTGATGCGGTTTTTTTTAATTGATAGATTGATTCAAGAGGAAGGTTTTGATAGCTATTTTCCACCCGTGCGAAGCCGGGGCGGGTCACTAGTACTAGATAAATTAAAGCTCCTACCCGAAAAGTATGACATGATTGACATGTAAACATCACTTATCATCATCATCATTCTCCTGCCCTTATCCCAATTCATTTGGGGTCGGCGCAGCATGTCTTAGTCCAAGATCCTAGAGCAATCAGACATAACTTATTTTCACACGGATGAAACCTGAAGTTTTCAGTAGCGTCTCGTGTGCCTTGAATTTTTTATGTATATTTTCTACTCCCAGACACTTTCCGTCGGCCGTATTGCTTAACAGACGCTTTAAATAATACTAAACTCCTAATGATTTAATACTTAAAGCTAATTGATCGGGATATTGCCATGCTATATTGGTCAGGCGCTCCAAAAACCAAGCTTAAAAGTGTCTGACAAAAGCTCTGGTCCATCAAAAGTGTCTGACACTTATGATATTACTTTAAAATAATATTCTACATGACATTTATATAAAAATCAGCCATGTGAATTTAAGTTAAATAATTCTTATTTTTAGTCACCTTTCTCACCTGGTACCTGCCCAGGTGTCACTCGGCAAGTTCTACAAAGCGCGTAGGTATTCAAGGCACACGAGACGCTACTGAAAACTTCAGGTTTCATCCGTGTGAAAATAAGTTATGTCTGATTGCTCTGGGATCTTACTCTATCTGTTCTTTCTCTGCCTTCTTCCTCGATACTTCTCTATTTCTCGTCATCTCAGCAGTCACCTCCTTTCTAGCCATGTCATCCTTTACACTGTACATCTATCCATACTTGTTGACATCACTATAGTAGATAAATATCACTAGTCTGAATCTTGCACCCAAAAAATATTCAGAGCCTTGTAAATTTGTAATCTGTGGCCTTGTGTTTAAAATATTGTTTCTGTCAAAAGTTTGGAAGTTAACGGAGACAAAATGTTGTTTTAAATGCGAAAGTTTCCAAAGACTTTACGGATACAGTCGGTAAATAATAATTATTCAAACAAATTGAACAAAACATTGTTAATTGCCCAAGAGACCTCTGAACACGTTAACATTTACCTTGTCTTTTCATCTTTTCACATTTTCATCTGTTGCTCATTTAGTCAGTTTTTCAGCCTTGCACTTCGACGGGCGCAAAATTACGTTACGATTTTAGTTTTTTGTTTTACATTTCTTTAAATCTAAAAAAAAGAAAGATTTAATTAGTTACCTCATGGTTATAGCTTGAGTAATGATATTGCTTTGGGAACGATAAACTCAAACTCAAAGCATTTAATGTCAATTAGACCATTACAGGCACTTTGAATGTTTGAAAACAGATAACGCAAACCTACAGTCACAAGGCAACTTGTGAAAGTCTTGTACTGTAGTTACCCATTCGAAAGCGTAGATCTCTTTGGAAAAGAATGGGCAAGAAACTCCATGGACACTCATGCATGATACATTGGCAATTTAAAAATGAAACTGCTAATTACGTGGTAACCGCTTTCGCGTCTATGTCCCTTCCGCCCTGTCTAAGAAGTAGTTCTTTGTGTAAGAAAAATAAACACACAAAAAATTGAAAAATACTTTCTTAGAAAGATAACCAAATAAAGATCACAGTTGCACTAATCTTCTGAAAAAGTGCCTATTAAAGCCGATTCTTCGAAATGACCTAAATACATGTTTAGACTATTTCATCAGTATAAACAACTGTTGCACTGTTTATTCGTCCAAGTTTTAAAAACCCAACCCGCGATGATTCAAACTGACTTATTTGTTTAGGTACAAAATTGTTCTAATAAATATTATTATAATGTATTTCGTTAGTTAAGAGATCTTGGTACGTTTTATGAATTATTGAATTAATATTTTAAGTTGAATTTCGTTGCACATTTTGTGTACAGTTTATTGCACATGTCTCTGGCATACGCGCTAATTGGTGTCTATTGTGTAATGTAGCGATTTGTTACAGATGTTAATTTGTTATCTGCCTCCTTGTTCTAATTTGACTGGCCTGTTGGTCTAGTGGTTAGTGACCCTAACTGCTATGCCGGAGGTCGTGGGTTCGATTCCCACCCAGGACAAAGGTTTGTGTGATGAGCACGATCATTTGTTCTGTGTCTGGGTGTAATTTATCTATAATATGTATGTATTTAGAAATATATAAGTATGTTTATCAGTTGTCTAGTACCCATAACACAAGCTCTGCTTAGCTTGGGACTAGATGGCGTTGTGTGATAGTTGTGGAATATTATTATTATTATTATTATTGTTATTCTTAGATTAGTTCTGTAGAATGTAGAATATAGCGGTTAGCTTCTTCTTCTAGAATTGATGACTCAGATTTTGTCCGACCAGTACGTAGCAAGATGGAAACTTTCTGCCGCACTCAGAGAGTTTTAATGATTACTTATAGGCCATCACTTAGTAAAGGTTTTGACAGTTTTTGTATGACAAAACTGTCAAAACCTTTACTAAGTGACGGCTTATGAGTACCGCAGTCAGTCGTTTGTTTCATTCAAGTCCTGACGGGTGCCACTGCCATTAGTTGGTTAACCAAAAAAAAATATTTTAAACATGATCTCTAAATATTCGCCGATACGAAAAATTAAAAAAAAAACAATTACAAATACACAGCTATAATCGTTAAAAGCACTGAAAACTTCGTAACGCGGTCAGCAGCAGAATTTTTCACAAAATTATTTCTGTACATCGCACTCTTTCACTTTACTTACGTCAAGACTATTGTACAGACGAAATTGAACCTTGTTGCATTACAATAAGAGCTTAGAACTGTTGTAGTTGAGTTTGGCACGGATAAAAGGTGGGTTGTGTGTTTAGATCTCGTGTTGCGTTGCATTGATGGAATGATGAATCGTGTGTATTTTCATGTTTGAAACCTTGATTCTTGTTTTCGTTTTGGCTTGATTCTAGAACATTGCTAGTAGAGAGAAAATACTGGAAATAATTCTTATTGATACCTACCTATACAGGGTGGAAGGAAAAGCGACGCGAAAGCTGTTACCATGTGTATCATAATTTACGTCGAGGCTGCGGGTTGTTCGAAGGAGATACCGCCGCCTCGACATAAAAGGCTAAGAAGGAACATGTTTGGTTTTTTAGTTAGTAGAAGCCTGACACACCCTACCGCTCTGCCCAGAGCGGTAGGAGTCATTTGATGATTTCACTCTCTCCAAAATAACAATGTACATCATAAAGAACACCCCCGCATCAAAATTTTTGAATGCAACTGCATCCTACAAAAGTGCATTACTGACACGGGTAAAATGTATGGAAACGTAGATTTTTGTTCCAATAACAGAGTCGAATTTCCTACTCCTTCCTTAGCAGATAGGAGTCTCCCAAATTGGGACTCACACAATTTCAACTTAACCTAGAATGGGTTAAATGAGACTTATAGAGAATTCTACCTCCTACAATAGGGGATCGGACAAAAAAAAACTAATTAGTCCGTCAGATAGATTTCCAAAAAATATTGACCAAATTTTTTTTTTTTTCACGTAAACAAAAAATGAAGACGATACAGTGCTTCGAAAACTCGTGTGACGTCATATGATAGTACATTTTGTACCTTCAAGTGACGTTTCTAGCCCCACTCCATGATCTTTGAAAGATGCGCAGGATGCACTATAGCTTCGTCAATTTTTATTGATTTGATAAAACAAAAAACCGGCCAAGTGCGAGTCGGACTCGCGCACCGAGGGTTCCGTAAAAAAAAAATATTATGTGATGTAACTAAAAATTTATGGTTTTCGTAATTTTTCCTTTATCTATGCTATAAGACGTTGCTTCGTACCAAATTTCACTATTCTGAGTTCACGGGAAGCACCCTGTAGGTTTTGATTCCCTTGCAAGTGTCGAAAATTTGCGGCATAAACGGCTGTATCTTTTGATTGCGTTGGCTTAGAAGTTTGATTTTTTCACAGCTTCAAGGGACAGTAGACCTGAGTAATTGATATAAATTTCAGCTTCATACCTCCACGCGTTCCTGAGAAAAAGGGTCTTGACAGACGGACGGACGGACGGACAGACGGACAACAAAGTGATCCTATAAGGGTTCCGTTTTTTCCTTTTGAGGTACGGAACCCTAAAAAACACGTATCCAATATTTTTCGATAATCTAACTGACGGATTAAACATAATCATATTTTTTTGAGTCAGTCCGAACCCCTATTCTACCTCCTACAATTTGAGGAGGATGCAAAATGACTACCTATATAGTGCCCTATTTCAGTCTATCTAGCACTTAAACCAAGATTAATATATAAAACTAAAAGGCATGTATTTAAACCGTTATCTGTATATTCCCTTTTTTCGAACAAAATATTTTAAAGTTACACAAAAAATACTGACTTGCACACAAATTATCTCAAATTATGCACACTAAAGAAATCAAATTTAGTATCCTTTTTAATGGCATTTGCAGAACTCTTTTACTGAACGAATAACTATTATCAAAATAGTATATCTAATAATTCTTTAGTCTAACAAACATTTTAAAACTTTTTTAAGGAAAACCTACACCTGATTTACTCCATGACGCGCGCTCGCTTCGCTCGCATATTAAATAACACTAATATCTTCTGTCCCCGAAGTGCCGGGCCTCCGCCGCGCGCCGGCCTCCTTCGTCGGCCTACGGCCCGGTGCCCATGCCGCCCATAAAGGACACTGTCGCGAGACGGTCGTATTAGATATCAGTTTTAGAAATTCCGTAGTAAGATTGTACAATAAATTTAGAGTGCAAGTTAGTATTTTTGATAAGCAATTAGTATTTTTGTTTTACAAATCATATATCCGATGTACTAACTACATTTTTGGTGTGAATTCGATAAAAAAGGTCATCTCGTTTTGTGTGATTTTTTTGACTTTTTTGTAGGACATGTTTAGTTAATCAATTGGTTTTTTTGGTATGCATTCAGTTAATTAGTGGAGTTGCCTAGTGTGCTGAAAAATTAAACAGACTGATGTGCATTTAAATATAACCCAAACTAAAATAAATCAATCTTTATCCATGAACTAATTCCACAAGAATCGGAGTGTGTCTATCTTACAGTCAGACAGTGACGTATACTGAGACTGAGTTGAAAAATCGCCTTTATTTCTATACTAGCCGGGCCTCCGGTTTCACTCGGGTAGTTCCCGTTCCCGAAAGAATACGGGTATAAAATATTTCTTAAGTTATTTGCTGATAATTTAGCTTTCCATTAATAGTGAAATATTTTTGAAATTGGTCTGATAGTTTTTGAGTTTAATTGCAACAAACAAAAAATCAAATCTTTCCCCTTTATTAAATTATTTTACATAGCAAGAGTTTTCCAGGTCACAGCATCAGTAAATCATACTAGAACACTTATTCTCAATCGACTACTGCTTCTAAAACACTCATTAAACATCTGGCTCTCTTTATAAATAGTTTGATGGTTCTATAAAACGTTGAACGGAGTGAAGTTTCTAGGAAAGCTTGAATTTTCCTAATGTGTTAGCTTATAAGTGGCAGTAATTTCAAATGAGTAATTTAGAGCCTACTCTTTAGGAAAAGGAGATATTCAAATGGTAAAACTAAATCCTTTTATTTTTTGGGGTTGGGAAATCATTAAATGACTCCTCCCGCTTTCGGCAGAGCGGTAGGGAGTGTCAGACTTCTACTGACTAAAAACCACTCATGTTACTTCTTAACCCTTCGTGTCGAGGCGGCGGTATCTCTTTCCAACAACCCGCAGCCCCGATTAAAGTAAAGCCTGGCTTCGCCTTATTTAGACTTTGAAACAGTACTAAATATTAAGGTGTTAACCACATTTAGGTGTAATGTAACTTATAGTTAGTGAAAACAAGCATACATGACATTCAGTTACTTCTTTTTTTTAAGCCATCATCATGTTTGGAAAATTCTTGTCCTTAAAAAATCTAAACTGACTACTAAAAAAAAAACCAGTAAAGTAAATTATTATTAAAAAAAGAAAAAAAAATGGTTTGACGAATAAATATTACTCTACGTTTTCGCAGCTTAACTACTACCAGAACAAAACCAAGTACTGGTTTTGTTTGGTCTCCTTAAAAAATTATTTGTTATATTAGGTACCTACACACATATTTGGTATTACACAAACAACACATTTCACATTGCTTTCAACACTTTAAAAATAACCCAAAAGTCTCGTAGCACTGACGTAGCTCACGTAGCCAGCCTCTACGCCGTCACCTACATCAACTCCTGCGCAAGTCACGCCGGTCGGTCACTCCGCATTCAGTCAATCGCAGTCCATTGACACACACGTCGCGACACCGTGTCAATTAAAATAAAAACACTGTTTTACCAGTAAATAAATAAAAAAGAAAGTACACTCAACGTCACAAACATCATTCAAATCTTTCCAGACCCAGCTGACCAGCAACAAAAAAACAAGTGACAGTGTCAAGTGAAAAAAAAGTCAAAATGATGACGATAAGCGAAAGTCAGTTTTCCTCAAACAAAATGTCGAGTATCCACAAAATTAACGACAGGATCATTCACAAGGACAGCTTTGATGATACCAAGAGTTCTTCGAGCGTCAACAGCACTTTGATCACGAAGAGAGGGTTCAAGCCTTCAGACATGTACGACCCTCAGAAGAAGGAGTTCCTCACAAACCTCAGTTATAAGTTGTTCCCTGTAAGTTGGGTAAGTCGTTTCTTGTCTGATAAGTCGGTGGTGCTTCTAACACACGCGTATTGGGTGGACACGTATATTGAGTAATTGATTTTGTATTTTTTTTTTTTTGGGTTAACGTTGTCAATGTTTGATATTCGATTTGATTTTTAACAAAATTATGTTCATGAGAAAAATAAAATGTAAACATTTACGACGTTAACTGTAGCTACGTACTTATTGATCGAAACAAAATTGTGTAATTCATTTCTTTTACCTTTACAAGAGATATGGATTTTTTTTAAAGCATTCATATTCAAAATGTACTTAGTTATTACAAATCTAGTGAAACCACAATGCTGCAAAAGACAGTAGAGGACAGACATCTTTGTCATTTTAATTAGTGATGATAAATCTTAGTCAGTACTGAGTCAACCATTTCAAAGAAATATGCAAAAACGTAATAGATATAAGTGTACCTAACTACCTAATATACATTCTATATAAAAAAAATAATGTATAGAACATAAAATGCTCTTACCATTCCAAGGTGAAATTTTTGCACAAAATCATGTGCTAACATATATTTTATTGAAACCATTCAATATTTATGATCACAGATGTAAATATCTGATAGCTTTCATATACGTTTACATTCATTATATTATATGCATTCTCAAATATTATATCAGTAGATCAGAATATTCAGAATATACTCAAATAAGTCAGTTTCGGCTTTTGTAATATTATCGGTTTATTTTCATGAATATTTTCTTCAGAAAAACAAACAAAAATGTGACCACGTATGATTTTACACGCGTACATTTTCTACGAAATGTTGACTCTGCTTTCTATTTCCGATAGAGGAATTAACAAAGTCCAAAGTTTATTTTACACAATTTTGTTTCCCTGATTTTATTATTTATTTTTATTTATGTTATTATTGATGTTTATTTTTCAGTAGTTAGATAACTGACGTCACTAACTTTTCGGCAACGTTAAAATACATACCTAATTTAAACAAAAATCCAATCGAAAATAAATAAAAACTTTTTAACGATAAAAAAAATTAGGATTTTAAAACTTGTTTTTTAATAGTAGTTTTAAGAACGCAGGTCGCAGACATTTTTCTATTGCCAAGAGAAAGGCAATGACCCGAGGCAGGGTTAGTACTACTAATGAGTTTCAGTTACCTACGATGAGTGACATGTAAACGTAACCGACTGTACTTCGCTCTTTATTGAAATGCCTCAGTAAAAAAAGTGATTTCGCGTCGAAGCAGGCATTTATCTAAATAAGTACTGGAAATAAATAACATTAAATTAAAATGAATTAAATAACAAAAATATGAATGAACCTTTTCCCTACGCAGTATTGGACAGGAATAGAACTCTACTCATCTACTGAGTGCCTAATAATTATAATAAGGCTAAGATCATATTGGATAATTAAATTAGTATTACATCATATTATTATACTTAGTAGCCGTTGAAAAATATGTCTTTGCTAACTTATAATAAGCATTAATTAACAAAAACAATCTACTTTATTTTTTCAGTTCATACAAACGAAATGTTTTTGTCTGCCTCGTTGCTCCAGTGTTCGCAATCGCGACTACTGTTCATGAAGTCCTATGTTCGATTCCCGGTTCGGGTAAATTGTTATTGGGTTTTTCATCAAGATTTTTTTAGTATCAGCAGGGAGTCTGAATTTGTGCTCGATTGATGGCAACAGGCTGGCCTTAGAATACATGAAACTTAAAGATAACTGATGAAATATGGATGTACGAGTACCTACTTATTAGGTACACTTCGGGAATTACAGGCGTGATGTAATGTTTTGTATACTTTAGAGACTGACAAACAAACAAAAAGTCTTTACAACATGGCATAAAACTTTTGTTACGAAACTATTAAAAGCGCTGGGGGAGACTATTTGAAGACGGACAGACGAACAGATTAACCTATATAACGTACATTTTTCTCATGTTGCTGCTAAATATAATAACGACTGGCAACAACGGGCAAGCTCAAGTTACTATACTATATCACTTTATAAACTAGGAAATATAAGATTTAGGTACAAAAGAAAAAAAAAATGTGTTCGGAAACAAATTCGTCCACATCACAATGTGATTTATGATTTAATTCACTTTAAATAATTAGTTTAAACTAACACATAATAAGGGGATACTATTGACTATTGTCTGTAAACGAATTAAAGTTATCGCGATGAGTATAAATTTTATGTTTATGTAACAAAAATACGCGATAATAATAGCACTTGGGAACATAATAATCCCATTTCAGAGGGACAATTCCCTATAAAATTAGTTACATTTTTTCTTACACGTACACGCATTTCTTGCTTCACAACACCAGATAAAAATAAATAGGAAAACAACATTAAAAATGAAAACACGACTCAACCAAAAATCAACACCAAGAGTCACACGTAGAGGATTTTAAATTAAAGAAACGGTATAAAAATTTCCTCTACCCCTAATTTTCTAACCAAGTTTCAAAGCAAGTTTGGTTTATTAAAACTTCATGTTCGTATAATTTTATGACCAGACTCTTAAACGTCAATATTGTAATAAAATGACTGCAGCACTATCGTTCCTTTGATCTCCACCATCTAAAAATAATGCTAATAAAAATACAACAGCAATGAATGCCAACATTCTTAGCAGTACGAACGATACTCTTGCCTTCAAAAAGGCCGAATCGTATTGAAATTAAAACTATATCCACTTGAACTGAACTCACTCGCACAACGACCTTAGTTTCATATTTTTAGATTCAATTGAAACTAAGAGTGGAAAACTATGTATAAAGATATAGGTATGGGTGCAATCACGCATGAGTTTACTTCTGCTTAGAGAGTCAATGGCAATCTAAATTGTGTCGGCCCAGAACTGGCGCTTTCGGTAGCGTCCATCAGTTCCTGTAGTGGACAAACCACAGGACATGAGGACACGCAGCCCACGCAGGACACGATCTTCTATATATATATATATAAATAAAGAGAGAAGTCCTGACTGACTGACTGACTGACTCATCAACGCCCAGCCCAAACCCTTGGATCTAGAAACTGAAATTTTTCACAGAGGTTCCCTTTATAATGTAGAAAAGGAATAAGGAAGGATTTTTTTTTAAATTCAACTCCTCAAGGGATTTAAATAGGGGATGAATGTTTGTACGGAAAATCGACATTTTCACGCGGGCGAAGCCGCTGGCAAAAGCTAGTATAATATAAAGTACCCCATTGTCTGTGAAACGACACCACATGAATCTCCACCTCTTCCTCAGCAGATTTCCTTTCTGCGATCAACCTGGGTTCATTACTACGGGTTAGACATCTTTTTTCAGTTTAGCAACACAGTCAAATCGCCTTCAATCTTCTCCTTAGAAATTATTATTATCAATTACTGGCTTATTTTTAAATAATAATAATAATAATAAACATTTATTTATGTACTGGCCTGTTGGTCTAGTGGTTAGTGACCCTAACTGCTATGCCGGAGGTCGTGGGTTCGATTCCCACCCAGGACAAATGTTTGTGTGATGAGCACGATCATTTGTTCTGTGTCTGGGTGTAATTTATCTATAATATGTATGTATTTAGAAATATATAAGTATGTTTATCAGTTGTCTAGTACCCATAACACAAGCTCTGCTTAGCTTGGGACTAGATGGCGTTGTGTGATAGTTGTGGAATATTATTATTATTATTATTATTATTTCTCTTCCACAAAGGTGCCTTAAAAATATGTTTAAACTACGTCAGATAAAACCTTTGTGGGAGACTGGTATCTGCACTAGGAAAACCCTGTCACACAGATTACCAGGCCCCCCCCAAAAACAGTTAAAAGTATTAAATATTAAATAGTAACAACTTATTGTAACCTATGGTAGAAGAAACAGTAAACAAACTAAGGGGAAAACAAAATTTACAAACTTAAATTATTATTGAAAGTGTACTAGTTAAGTGTAGTAAGGTGTGATGTGGTGTGATGTGATGTGGTGTGATGTGATGTGATGTAGTGTGGTGTGTTGTGGTGTGGTGTGGTGTGAAATTTATATGATATGTATGATGTGATGTGATGTGATGTGGTGTGGTGTGTGGTGTACTGAGGTGTAGGCTAAAACACATTTATCTTAAAACAAGTAAGAGGCTTTCAGTGCTATCGTAATCAGGGTCCAATAGATATGAGGTGAGTACTTGCTTACATTTTGTTTTGGTAAGAGGGTAAATTTTTAGTGTAGAGTTTAGTTTATTATATAAATAACTTCCAAGGAAACAAAAATTTCGACGCGAGAGACTACTTTTACACATTTGAGTAGAACATACATTTGTCTTAATGCGTTTATGAGCGTGCAAGGATGAGTTGTAGTTCAACGAAGAATGTTTACGCAAGATAGTTTGGACGATAAACAATTGTCGAACAGTAAGAACCTTGCACTTATCGTAAAGTTCAGTGGTGGGGTGAAAAAACGGTAAAGCATGGGCTACCTTAAGCACTGCTCTATGTGCCCGCTCGATTTGAATCATGAAAGATTTAGGGGCACCACCCCATACAGAAATACAATAACTTAGTACGGATTGACATAGTGCAAAGTATACCGATTTAAGAACTTTTGCATCTGCAACACGTCGTAGGCTTTTAAAAATGAAGATGAGCTTCCTAATTCTCTTGGACAACAGATCGATGTGGGAATTAAAGTTGAGGTTTTTATCAATAGTTACCCCGAGGTATCTGAGAGAGTCCACTTTCTCAAGTTTAGGGCATGAGCAGGAAGATTTGTTTGTACATGAGTGGGCCGTAATGTTTAATAAGGCGTCTTGAGTGGAGTGACTGTTTGTTAGTGTAAAAGTTATGTATTTAGTTTTGTCTGTATTTAGTGAGAGTAAGTTGTTGTGAAGCCAGGCAATAACACGTGAGAAACCCATTTGAGCAAAGTGGTATACTTCCTCCCATGTATCTCCTTCAATCTTCTCCTTAGAAATTATTATTATCAATTACTGGCTTATTTTTAATTACTGGCGTAAGGAACGAGTAAATTAGAGGAAGTATAAAAGTTGTGCCGGTTGAAAGGAAATCGCCTGTCTTGGTATGGACTGATGGACATGATAAGAGAAGGAACAAATTGCATGTGACTCAATGAGCGATGAATATGAATGTTGATGAATGGGGTAGTGGAGGAACACCAAAGAACAAGAAGTAAATAAGCGTGACGGTTAACAGAGGAACATGGAAGAGTAAAATGTGTTGCGCCGACCCCATGTAACATTGAACAATAGCAGGAAGATGTCGATTTGGTCCACCTATTTTAATGGGACCTTATATAATACTGATTATTAAAATAAAAAGAAATCTAAACAAAAAAGATATGACTTTGAATAATAGTGTAAATATAGGAAAACAAATAAAAGTATAATAGATGTTTATTGCTACTGACATTATGAAGTTGAATGCTTCGGAATTATGAACATTAGAGACAGAGTAGTTAGGAATTGTGATTGTTAGGATGAAAAATGTTAGGAAGAACATTTTCGGATTTCCAATCATTGGAGTTGAAAATTTAGGTAAACTTTGGTGCACCCGTTTTTCCCGACATGTCCACAAGTTGTAGTTTACCATGACTTTCAAACCAGTATCAACCAACTCAAACCCAGGCATAGAACTTCAAACGAACTAACTCGAACGCTGTTTATTGATTGACATTCCGCACCAAAGAGACATTTTTTATTTCAAAACGCGAAAAACACTTAAAAAACCAACACGATACGAACAGTTACAAATAGCCGTGGTCCGATTTGTTTCAGCCGGGCATCGAACCCGTGTCACTCAGCAGCTTTGGTTCTTGGCCTCTGCGTTATTTATTATTATTATTATACTTTTATTTTCAGACCAATTTTGTCCATCCATAATTGTTAGGACGGTTTAGGACGGTGAAGAGGATCTCAGCTTGAGCTGACTTGTATGAAATCCGTTGATGACTGCGGAGACGAGCATGAGAATCCCTTAATGCCCCTTAAAGTGTGAATTTAGATCCTATATGTAGTGTCCCTTTGTGAATATTGGCCTTGTTCTGTTCTGTTTGACTCTTGCTGACATGGAGGGAAGATTTCCTACTCCTCTGCTTTTCTTTTCCGACAAATTTCGGGATCCAAAACAATTTTTTTCTCTTTCGTACTTTGCCGAGCTTCATTGTCTCGGCTTTTCTGGTGGTCGCCACTATCCACTGTTGATTCTGGTGCACAGGAGTTACAGACAGTGGTTTGGGAATAGTCTTTTTCTTATCGTGTGGGCAGTAAGGTCATAAGGTCTAATGATACCCACACACCCTAGTGTCAATAGTGTAATAGGCTTAGTGTTTTCGTAATCAGTCCTAAATTTAACCGACAACGATAAAACACTCTTTGTTTTTATTTCAGTGTTGACCGATGTAGTTTTTACAAAGATTGTCCCCTTCTTTTAAATCTTCTTTGAATTTACAAATATTTTATATGCAACATTTTTTTTTAGCCGAAAGGGAGTAACGACACATCAAACTTCTAAAATCTGTCGAATTTCTTTCAGCTTTATCGCTAAAGCTTTATCAACGTTGATTGGAAAAAATGGCCAGTTTCGGGTATACATGGCGTTTGTTTTTATCTTGTCATTCGATACCAACCATTCGATTTCCTTGTGTTTCCCACTTCTATTACTGACTTCATTACGAATGTACAAGATAAATCCAGATAACAGAATCGATTCTGACTCTAAGTGCCGTGATTTGGTTTAGTTTGTTACAATTCCTCACACAGTAATATATCAATGTGGCTTTGTTTTCAATTGGACTTCAACATCTGAACAGCAATAAGTTTGACGCTCATCTCATCATCATCAGCTACAGCAATCCACTGCTGGATATAGGCCTCTTCAATCGCACGCCATTCAGCTCGATTCTCGGCAACTCTCATCCAGTTGCTACCAGCTATCCTTCGAAGATCTTCGCAGTTTGAAGCTCATTATGTTTGATATTGCCATCGGCGGTAATTGTACTTCGACAGAAGATGACGAGAGTTCAACTTGCAACAAATACGTGATCAGACATTACGTTCAGTTCTCTATAGCACTAGCTTCGTTCCTATACGGAGTGGCATCATGGTGTCTAATTAGAAAGTTCCGTAATTTCAATAACTACGTGTACATCAGTGCGATCCTAGTGAATGTATTACGTTTAACAGTGGTGTCAATAGCTGATGTTCCGTGTGACCAATGGTTTTGCTCCCGTATACATTTATTCATCTTCGTATATTTAACGAACGTGTTCAACTACTGGGTCTTGGTCATGTGTTATATGTTTTACGTTGATATTGTTAAAGTTTTTCATCAAGATATCGAAAGGAAGTTTCTTAAAAGCTCCATTTTTGCTTGGGGTTTGCCTCTGTTTGTATTAGGTCTTTGCATATTGGTTTTACTCATTATCGAAATGAGTTTAGATGGTAACGACAAAAAAAATATTATGTTTTGGATCGAACTTGCTTTTATAGGCGCATGCACTTTAATACCATTAATAATGAACTTCATATTTTTTATACAAGTCGTGTATTCTTTGTTTTTCTGTGAGCACAAAAATAAGACTGTGGTGCCCAGAAATGCTACAGTGAAGGAAAAAATGAGTCGTTTGTGTACAGCAACGGCTATGTTTATAGTAACTAATTTTAACGTGATGACATTAGCTGTATGGGAGGTATTTGTTTTTTCGTTCCCACTGCGAGCTTACACATTGTCCATACAAATAATAGCATTGGCTTTCTTTGTTCCTCTAATAAAGAGTAATCGAGTGGTATGGAGCGAGTATTATAAGAATCGTTTGAAAGTATTTTGTCGGGATTATTTAAGGTGCAAAGAATAATTTGTCTGCATGTCTCTCCGTGTGTTGTAAGAATCTGTATACTTACGGACTGGTTTGTTAGTAAGTTTAGACTGTGTCTAGCATGTCGTTAGCACATAAGTCATAATAAAGATTTTTTTTACCTATCTTTCGATCTGTCTCTGTGTCTGTCATGGTGTCTGTATTTTACACTGACAGCAAATAACTATTAAAAACCTTTATAGAGTTATGTGAAAATAAAAATATTGTGTTCATCTACATAGTGTTGTTAACTGTATAAAATAAATATTGTTATAATTCTCAAAGTATAGAGGTTTTATTTGCCTGCATTTACTCTGGAGTACGAGTTTGATACACAAATCAAAATCAAAATATTTTATTTCACAATAGGCCTACATGAGCACTAGTAAAACGTTGATGAAAGGTGCACGGTTTGATTTGGTTGTTTCTTATGGAGAAGAACCGACAAGAAACTCCATGGTTACCCTTTTAAAATGATTTTGTTTTACAATGTTTTCATGTTTTTCATCACCGGTGCAAGCGCAGTTAGAAGAGCGTGACTTCAGTTAAAACTGACCGTTTGAAGACAGTTTACGATAGTCTGGCTTTTGTTAAAGATGTTTTAAATAGCCCATATTCGAGACTTCAAAGGGTTTGAGAGAAAACAAACATGTTGGAGACTTGGAGTTATCTGGCCATGATTTGTTACAACTAGCGTGCGTGAATGATCAGATGTATGAATGTGGGAGGATCGTAGCAGGTGGCGTTCTGTGGTTTCTCCCTACCCCCACGGGAAAAGAGCGTGAGCTTATGCAGTATGTGTGTTGTTACAACTGAAGGAAATGTCCTAGTACCTAGTAATGGCGTATTAGCTACAAGCTAAATATTTTATGTGGTTAGCACAAACTTACAGTAGTAGTAGTTAGTATTGTCTCTGCATCACCCTAAGGTAGACTGGTAGAAAATGCCCAAGGCATTAAGTCCGCCTTTGTACGATTTTGTTGTGCATAAAGTTTTTAATAAATAAATAAATATTAAAATACTAGGCCACAACACAAAAAATAAAAAGAGCACCCATAATAATCGTTTAGGTACTAAATATGGGAAGTCTGAGACATGATGAGAGGTTTGCTTGAAATAATATCTATATCCTTTTCTCTCTTTTGCATATCTGAAACTGAAAAGTCAGAACACATTAAAAAAAACAAAACATGACTTTTATGTACCTAAGTATGCCTAAAAAAGTTGCTTTAGGTATATTATGATGTATTTTAAGTTTTAACTAATTTTGATTTTAAAGGTACTTAATTATTTTCTTGATTTCTGGATTTGATTCTGAATTTCTGATTAATTTAATTTTTGCATTACCTACTGATTCCAATATTATTTTTTATTTTGGTCTTAATTTCTATGACCCCACGTGGTATAAACTTCTTAAATACGTTCACACCTAATATCGAATAAGTAAACCAACCAGCAAAGTATGACCATGCCCCAACCCAACATCAAGGGTTGCCAAAAATATTATAATGATTGTCATACAGAAATACCTACTGTAATACGTCTGACATGACATGGCATTGTACTGGCATTATTTATGACTGACAACGTTCTGCTCAACTGTGATTAAACTACAGACGTATTTGTAAGGAGACTGTTCAAGTATCTAGTCTTATTTTGAGTTGGTGATTAAAATAAAATAATCAGTTACTTTTTACATCGGGATGTCTTTATTATAGTGTAAGTTTAATATCTTTCTTTATTGTGTGGTTATTAGAGCCTATATACCTTAGTTTTTGGTGGAAATTCGTCAAATAACTGCTTCCGATCTTGGGCAGAGCGAAAGGGAGTGTCAGACTTCTACTGACTAAAAACCACCTGCGTTCCTTCTTAGCCCTATATGTCGAGGTATCCTGTGGACATCCCTTGACTTGGCTTTACATGCCGTCGAGAAATATCAGTCTCTCAGGCATGCTGGTTGCTTCGCGATGTTTTCTTTCAAGTGATAATTATAAGTATAATTTCGTTTAATATTAATGTATTATACACATAAAGACCGGAATAGATTCTTAGATAAATAATTGTAATAAAAACTGGATCAAAATCTGTTGAATAGTTAGGAGAAATGACGCAGTCATACGAACAAATATGAAAAGTGATTAGTTATAATGTAATATATGTAGAGGAAGAAGGATGCGCTAATTGAAATTTTGTTTTATTCGGATCTTTTCTGTTGAGTGAGTTTGAATTTTAATGATGAAGTGGTTTCTTTAATGTTTTGTAGTGATGATTTATTACATTAATACAGGAACACGCTTTTTATTATAGTTTTACGTTAAAAATCGTGTTGTTTATTTAGAAAGGTCATTGTTGACGTAGAAAGCAGTAATCTAACATAGTTGTAGGAAGTGGTGACCGAAATACAATTGTGAATTAAAGGTACTGTGAAACATTTTTGTTTTGCGTTAGTGGACAAAATGTAAAACTCAAGATCGTCGTAAGGCGTTTCCAGTAATGTTTTAAAATAACGTTGTTGAAAAATATAATTAAATTATAATAAAAGGTTTACGGCTGGACCTTTATCAGTGTTCGTTTTCTGGCAATATGCTCACTCCCTCTTAAATAGGACTTAAAGATAACTAGGGATTAGCGAAATGTTTGTGTAGCCCCTGGCCTATAGTGTTGTTTTATAATCTCGTTTAAAATTAAAACTCAAGTACCTACGTTCTTAAAACTAACCTATAAAACTTTAAACCAATCAATAAACTAATATTCTAACTCTTTAATAAACACATTGGCCTCGATTTCTTGTAAAAATCAGTCTATTATAAATTTTCAAAGCAGTTTCAGTTGCCAGCGCAATTTGGATAACTGCCAACCCTGAATAAAGCCACGGTAAACTTTAAAACGTCAAAATTGTGTTACCAATCGATTTAATACTTTACTGCTATTGTTAATAAGCGTAAAATTTAACGTAGGATAAGTTACAAAAGCTTGATTTTTGTCGTGGCAGTTTATTTTTAAATATTTATAATTTCAGAGATAGTAAATCAATTCAATACTGGTGATAATTATCATTGAATCAAAACTGAAAAAAATAAACTATATTATTTTTAGGGTTCCGTACCTCGAAAGGAAAAAACGGAACCCTTATCCCCCTTATTAATAAAAAAAAGTTAAGCCTGCTTAAACTTACGCTTGGTTTATCTCGCATGCCGTCCCTTTCTTTTGAATATTTTTGAAGTGAGACGGCATGCGAGATAAACTAAGCGTAAGTTTAAGCAGGCTTAACTTTTTTTTATTAATAAGGCCGTTCAGGATCACTCGTGTGTCTGTCTGTCTGTCTGTCCGACCCCTCCTTATCTCCGAAACTACCTACTTAGCCTAAAATTCTGAAAAAAATAATACCTACAGAAATTGGTTCAACACGTATAGATTACAGGAAAACCTATAAGAAGTCATGGTACAGACAGAATCCTTGATGTCTAAGTCCGACTTGCACTTTGCCAGTTTTTGTAATGCTCATTATTTGACAAAAACGTTATTTTTATCGATTTTATGACCTCACTATGTTATGCATGTTATTTACGCACCTAATTATGTAAAAGTATCTTTTGTGACGCCATTGAAAGCTCTCCAATGCCTATAGGTAATCATAATAATTTAGGGGTCAAAGACCAATTTGAATATTAACTGTAAATGCACTAGGTACAGAAGCGTGAATAATTCTAGATATTTGGTTTTCATTCATGGCATAAAAAATTAAAATTAAATTAAAGAGTAAACTAATTGTTATTCAAAAAGAAAAAAAATACTAAGCGCAATTACTACATCAAAAATTAAGAAATTTAAAGGTATAAAAAAAATAGGGAAAAAGGAATTCGAACTGATGATTTTGGATCTTATCCACATTCGAACAGCAATAGGTACAATATTAGATAGGTTAAGTCTGTCTGTCTATCATAGTCCAAATTATTGAGCATATACAACAAACAGTTGGCAAGATCATCGCGTTCTTACTGCGTACCTACCTACATACGACTTGTTTCTAGAAATATTGAGCTACTGAAATACAAAGACCTGTTTTCCTGCGCCTTTTTAAAAAAAACGGAACATAAATAAAACATGATTGAATAAAAACTTTAAGCTGCATGTAAAGTTTTTAACGAGCAAGTAAAAATAAAAAAAAATACGCCAAGAATGCGTAATAATTTTAACGGCGATATAAAATGATGTGTAGTATAACAAAAAGTAAAAATAATAAAAAAACGCAAAAGAAAGCTTAACAAATGAATTATTAACGACGGTATAAAGTTATGTGTAAACATTTAGAAAATGCAATAAATAAATTAATAGAAAAAATATGCTAATCACACAGAATGATGTCGACTATTCCCGGGACCCCGAGATATTGGAGCCACTCGACTATCTCACTGTAAGACGATCCCAAAATATACCCAAATTGCAGACACATTAGTTTCATAAATGTTCCCAGTGTAAATAAGTACCATACTCATTTATAAACCAAAAAAGACAGGCTAGTTTTGTGGCCATTTTTTTTCATGAATAGGAAACATTTGGATTTCACGTTTTTAATTTATTTACCTACTCACTTTTTAATATACTAACTCATGATTTCTGTTTATTTATTAATAATGTATATATTCTGATTTCGCTTTATCTGTTTTGTTTTATAAATAATGCATTTTTCTGTTTTCTTTAATTAATAATAACACTAATATTAAAATTGGTAGAAAATGCCCAAGGCATTAAGTCCGCCTTTGTACGATTTTGTTGTGCATAAAGTTTTAATAAATAAATAAATAAATAATATTCAATGTATTATTAAGAATATGCATCATAATTTCATAGTCTAGGCGAAATAGTCGATTATCAAGTAGAATGAAATGCTTATTTTAAATGTCAATAACCTGTTGAATATTTTTATTATGACTGCGGATTTTAATCTGTAATTTCAGAAGATTTGATGAACATTTAAATAGTGTTGTCTAGCCGGTTTTTCGACTGCAAATCACGAACGCCAGACAATATTTCTCAATTATTCTTTCATCATAAATCATTAGTTTTTGTTAAAATATTTGTTCATTTAATTATTTAACACCCAGTTGTAGATCCCGGCTATCACTTATAGATCTTTGAGAGTCCTAAAAGGTAGTCAGTAGCCCGAAAGTCTTGTTGAGACTGGTTGTTGGTTGTTGGTGGTAGAAACTGGTGGAATGCTTAGTACTGATGACAGTACTATAAGCATTCCACCAGTTTCTACGACAAGTCTTTCACAGTTCAAGCAGTACGGTTATGGAATGCCTTGCCAGTGTCTATAAGGCGGGCTCAATCTCTGCCAATTTTTAAAAGCATGATAAAGAAACTGTATCTGTCTCCGTTTAATTTAGTTCTTCGCACTTGTCTATAATGTAAATTTATATAAGTTTAATTTATATATGTTTTATGTATGTATATGTGTGTATTTATTGTATATAATTATGTAAATGGCACACCACAGGCTACCTGCAGTATTGTTTCTCCTTCTCCCATATATCCATCCAAAGGTTGTCTTTAAAAAGACCGCCCATTGTGTCACCCCTTGTAAAATGTTTATATTGTTTTTTTTGTAATTTGGTGTACATAATAAAGAGCATTCTATCTTCTATATATCTATCTTTCTATCTATAACTGAGTTGTGGAGGTCAGGCAGGCAGTCGCTCCATGTAAAACACTGTTATTCAGTTGTATCCTGTTTGAATGAAATCCGAAAAGTCTAGGCAGATGGTGGTGATTTTTCGACACCCAGTTTTACTAAGGAGTACACATGGCTACACATCAAGCTATACAAAACCAGTTAATCTTGGCCTCACTTTACTAGATCTTTTCGCACAATGAACGATCAGATTATACTGGTTTTGTATAGCTTGATGTGTAGCCGTGTGTACCTAAGTAATTGGTTGTGACAAATAGGGTTTTCTGCATTGTGACAATTTAAGCTGCGTCTTGTTAGACTAGTAAGTAACTCCCCGCCCCCCAATGTTAATTAGCCTAGACAAGATTTGATTAAGTGGCAAAATAATAAAGCTTATTATCAGCACACCAGTTGTTGCAAAATTAAACTAGCATGTGCAAACGCAGCTAGTTGAAGTACTTTCAGTCTGAAAGTTTCAGCGTGTCGTCGCAAGCGCAACATAGAGTCACGAGCCAAAACATCCCATACTGAATGTCGTTGAGTAATGACTTACAATTCTGTCTACTACGTATACGTCTGCCCTCAAGGACGATGATGTATTCTATATTTTTACATTCTTATCTCATTCTTCAGGAACTATTATACAGAAGTGACCTTTGTCCGGAAATAGCAGGGTTTTGTTTTTGTGCAGAGATATTGTAACTCAATGTAAAATACTGGTATTATGCTGAATACGGTTAGATTAGAAGACGACCCCAACATAGTTGGGAGAAGGTTACGCAGATGATGATGATGATGATGAAGTGGTAATTTTCGAAGTTGAACTTCTAGTTTTAAAAATGTTTCCAAAGATTTTCTTGAATAAATGGCTAGCTTACATGGCATTACAAGACAAAACACACACATAAAGTTTCGTAATATTGTTACTGGTTGCCGTACTGCTCTCCTAGAGAGGTTAAGTAACCTGTTTTTAGGAGAAACAGAACGTTATCATCTTCATTCTACTGCTCTTGTCTCCAAATTCTCCATATTTGGAGTCAGGACAGCTTGATGTCTTCTTTCAACTGTTATACTTCTGTAGTCTGTACAAAATAATAATAGACTATTTCGCCTAACATGTTTTAATGCCAATACAATTTGTTCCAAACTATGTTTAAAACATGCACGAGAAACACTGTAAAATATACAGTTTTTGCTTTCACAAACACAAAGTGCTTTGTCCAACTCTGTACGTCATTGAATTCTTGGTGTTTTATTTTGATCTTGCCTCTTATTCGAATACGATTCAGCTATACTCGTAATCAAGGTTTTTCAGAGGTTTCAATCTATAACTCTATGAACTTGTTGTGAATCCTCTCAATAATAATTATATGTAATTTCATCTTAAACTTTGTGTGTACCTTTACCTTACCTACCTATACTACTGTATACAAGATACTTTCATATATTGTAAAATGTCAAAATCTACTTGAAATTGAGTGTTTGAAATATGTTTTCGATCAACAAACATGTTGACCGAAAACATATTTCGATAAAAATATCAGCTTCACGAAAAAATAAAGAGAGATACTGTATACTTGCAATTTTATGTCTTTCCTTCTCATTCTTAGTGAATAATAAAAAATACATGCTTATTAAATGATATTATAATAAATTATATCAATGTCATGTGTGTAAATCCCATTGCGTTTGTCTGTCCCTATCACCTTAATAATTGTGATAAATAACAACACAAAAACCTTGATAATATCACCAGGTACATAATGATATCACCAGAAACGTGATAATATCACCAGATACATGATGATATCACCAAATAGATAATATTATTATTAAAAAATGATGAATGACTAACATCCTCCCACCTGGCATTTCAGGAGGACATGGAGAATAAGCCAATCCTAGTCGGAGACAAGGAGGTTGACCTGAACAAGATCTTCACGCCGGCGGCTGATGCTGAGGAGCATATCATCAAGAAGGATCGCAAGTTTGGTAAGTCTAAACATTTATTTCAACAATATGTATAGATGTCATAATTTTAAATAAGCGACACAAGGAAATATAAATAACTATGTTATAATATGTAGTTTACAGTAAGGCTGCCTGTCCATTAAAGTGGAGCGAGGCTGCGGAGCGAAGAAACGGAGAAATATTAACCAATAGGATTGCACACTGGAACAGAGGGCAGATTTTATGCAATCCTATTGGTCAATATTTCTCTGTTTCTCCTTTCCGCAGCCTCGCTCCGTTTCAGTGCATTCTCGTTAGGCTAGTGGGGCGCAAGCGTCAAATGTCTAAGTTACAGTTGCAGTCCAGCAGTAAATCACTCAGCCACTGCGCCAACCGTCAATTCTCACACATTTCACCAGTTATGTTCTAGTACCATGTAATAGGGGCGAGCCTATTGCCATCAACCGGGCACAAATCCAGACATCGCGCACATGAGCTAAGCACAGGAGTCGCGCTAGTGACCATTACACTAAACAAACGGGACAGTCAATCCGGCCTTTTTCCCGTTGCGTCAAATACTCATTTCATATTTTTACATAAGTGTCTAAGGCGAAGAATATAAAATGGTGACTAGAAGAACCCTGAACCGAAAACCTCATTAATCTTCTTACTCACAGGAAAAAGATGGGTATTTCCAATTCAAGATTTGGAATGAAATAAGCCAGACATTAGGTTCTCGTTCTCTCCCCGGAGACTGTTACGCACAGCTGTTCAGTGTCAGCGCCATATATTCGTTTCATAATGTTGCCATTAGGGTTTCCACTTTTATGTTACCCGTTCACCAGTATTTATTTTGCTTTTTGGCTGCATGAATGATGCAAAATCCTTAATGTCTATCTATAGTACATATTCTTGTCTCCATTTTTGTCACGATCGTGTAAACCATATAAGAGTTTTGGGTTCGATCTCATTGTTCCAAACTGAAAGCAATTAGGTAGTTAAAAAAAACGTGTTACAAGGCGTCACCTTCAATAGTCAAAACGAAAAGATGAAGCTTCAGCCTCAGTCACAAAGGCACGATAACTGCGAAAGGACTGTAGTTTTTATAGTTGAGTGAGTATTTCAGGATATCCTAAAACCAACTTCTATGAGCAAACATTTTAAACACCAACATATTAGCCGTCAGATGTCCACCCCACATCATCAAGCATCATCAATTAGATCTATCCCTAGATTCAATTAGATCTCTAATCTATTTTCTGTTCTAAATGTAGGTACTTAATTAGGGGCACCCCTACTAAACTATTCCGGGATTTAGACGCAGCAGCCACGATGTAGTTACATGCTATTGTTCACCATGACTCCATGTTGCCTCTATGCCAACTGTTTTTGGTTATAATGCGTGATTTGCGTTAGTGAAGTGCTGACTCATACCTTTTCTGATTACTCGAAGTGGTTACTATAGTAGTTTTAGTAATTTATAGGTCGTAGATTTTGGCTTGAAATATGACCTAAATTGACTTAGTAAGAATCCGTTTATTTCATTTTGTTTATAAAATAACATTACGGGCAGAAGATTGGGATAATTACTCATCAAATTATGTCTCATTGACAAAATACATTCTGTGTTGAATCATCTGAGCCATGAATGGTTTTAGTCTGGTACTTACTGGAGGTACCTATACCTTCATAGGTAAATATAAGGGGTTTTTTTAATATTTTGATTTTTTTAATAAAACACAAACAATTAATATATCTGACCAAACTTTTCTTGGGCAAAAGTAATATGACAGGTCGAGGCGGTGACATATTTTGAGGTAGGTAGTCCTATGTCCAGCAATGAGTGTCGTATAACTGTAACGATGATAATGTTAATGATGGATAGTTTGATCAGTAGCTAGAAAGAGTACGGCACCATGTTGATTTCTACAGTATAAAAGTGGGTCCTAATATTCGGAATCTCTTTTTCGCAATGAACTGGCGCGGAATCACTAGAGAGAGTCTATGTCTGTTGTCACCGTACTCTAGTTTAGTTGAATGCTGCCCACTCACCTGACACAAGCTATTCTTAGACAGATAGTAGCCCGACCTATTCTACTGCCTATTCTTAGGTACCAAATACACCACAAACTACACAGTGCATAGACTACACCGAGTAGTAGACGACGTCTCTTACGCCATCTTTTGGCAATCAATTGATGACTGCATACAATTATTTTCTTTCATAAAACAGTGGTTTATTACCCATATTCACGACAGGAAAAGAATATTAATTATACAGTCTTTCTAATAGCTACTTAGTACGAGTAGTATCCATGGTAGAGTTGCGAATGTTGCGATAGACAGGGGAGAATAGAAAATACATGTTTGCAAATTAGCTTGCTGGTAATTTGCTAACAGTATAACGACAGGAAGACGATGATGACATCCCTTTAATAACCCCCCCCGCTCTTGGGCAGAGCTAAGGGGAGTGTCAGACTTCTACTGACTAAAAACCAAACCCATGTTCCTTCTTCTTCGCCCTTGTGTTGGAGCCGCGGTAACCTTTCGATATCCACAGCCGACAGCCCCGACGGGCGTCGGCCCTTGCGGGCCCCTCCTTGCTGACATCTCTTTGAGGCGCGCGTGGAACACGTACGCGCCGCCGACACGGTCTGTTGCCGTCATGACGACGGCCGGACGGCGAGCTAGTCCGTTACTCACCGTCCACAGGCCCGCGTCTACGGTGGCCGGAGGTCATCGCGTGACCCCCGACGCCCGGAGCGCCTTCCGCGGCGGCTGGGACGTTGAGAGGTTCTCTCCCTCTCTCGTTCCGCCACCTCCTTCGCTAGCATCACTGCTTCGCAGAAGGAGGCGACGGCGTCCCATTCCTCCTCGCCCCGGACCATGGCTTGCACCAGGGCCGGACGCGAGAGGTCACCGCCGCCGATCGCCGCTACGAGAACACGGCGGGGCTCCGCCCAAGCAGGGCACACCTCCACAGTGCTCCACCGTGTCCTCCGGTCGATCCTCGCAATGGAAGCATCCGGGCGTTTCCTCCCGCCTGATTCGGTGCAGGTACCTCCCAAAACATCCGTGTCCGGTGAGGACCTGCGTCAGACAGAAGGTGAGGGCGCCGTGGCTCCTCTCCAGCTACTCCTCAAAGAGGGGACTTACCGCCACTATCGTGGCGTGCCCTATGATGACATCCCTTGAACATACACCGTAGCTCGTAGGTTACACCACCTTTCCTGCCAGAGTTGCGGAATTTGTACGAACGAGTTACCGCCGCCCTGGAACGCAAAGGGGATAAGATGGAACATGGATATTAGTCAATAACCGCCTTATTAATAAAAATAGTTAAACCTGGTTTAACTTACGCTTGGTTTATCTCGCATGCTGTGCTGTCACTTTCTATTGAATATTGTTGAAGTGAGACGGCATGCGAGATAAACCAAGCGTAAGGTAAACCAGGTTTAACTATTTTTATTACCTAATAAGTCGGTAAGAGTCGATCTGACACTTCCTTCTGCTTTGCTCAGAGCGGGAGGAATCATTTGATTATTTACACACACCTATTCCTGATCTAGCTAATCGTATCAAATCATAGACTTATATATAACTGCGTAAGGACTGGGCGGACCGCATGATAAAATGACGCCTCGAACATGGTTCCAAAATGGTTCCATGGTTCCAAACGTGATCTAGTTCACGATCGGCTATCTTCGGGTGCGTCCGTAAAGTGAAAATGCCAAGTTGTGTAGTGAAAGGTTGCGTGAACTACCACGCAAAGCACAACAAAAAAAATATAACATTTCATACCACCGTTATGTCAAAAATATGTCAGTAAATCAACTTATAACATTAAATAAAACAGTTTTCTTCCCAACTTATTTGTCTTGACGTTTGGCAAAGACGACGCGAGGCCCCGCCCCCACGCGCCGTACGGCTATACGACATAACTTTGCAGCGGCGTGCGTTGTAGGCTTGTAGCCGATGAAATGAAAAGATTTAATTAATTACAATAATATTTAATTACAAACAAAACCAATTATTATTGTTTTTGTTTATTAGAAGCAAATTATAATGTGAATGAATCCAAAATAGAAAATATGTCAAAAATAACAAAAAAGCAAAAGTTTAAAAAAATAGTTTTATTTGAAGGCCAATAAAAATGTTATTATTATTATTAATATGTATAAAAAACTGCTGATCGCGCCAGGACTCAGCCGAACCTTATCTCGGGCCCATGGGAGACAGGTCTCAGAACAGCTGCCGTCCTAACGGGATCAAATAGACGCGATACGCGCCTCCGAACAATATTACAATTTCTGAACTTACAGCTACCCTTACCTCATTTCTTCGAGCCGGTCTCACTTCCTTGACCCCTCGCAAGTTGTGTAACTGTGTATGTGTATAATGAGTGTATATGACCTTGCGATGGTTTGCTGGTAGTTCCGGACGATTCTTCCACGTCGCTGCAAACCACGCCGTTAACGCGAGCCACCACACTCACTCCGTATTAGTCTAACCACACAAGCCTCGGTGCTTTCCCAATAGCACTCCCGTGACAAGGCAAACCAATGATATTATCAATAACCCGTTCGACATTCACAGCGTCGCTAACCGTACTGCTTAACTAGTATAATTGGGTGCCGCGAAATGACTCCACAAGTCGATTTAATCAATGCGCGTGCGCTTTCACCCGTGATTCTATGGCGACTATAATACTCGTTCAACGCCCAGCGCGTCTCAATACGAACACCTATTCACGCCGAGCCCAGCGCTCGACCTCTACCTCCGCCCCTTCGCCTCTGTCGCACCGAGGCGGAGAAAATCAAAAATCAGAAGGTAGATTATAAACAATCACCCCCCCCGGACCGACCCGTTGTCGGTCCGCTCAAACTCCCGGGAGTCGAGATAAAGTTGAAACTGCCCGTCTAAGGATCGAGTCCCTCACCTGGACGTCTGCGATCCTTGGAAACCCATCCTTGCCCGTAATCAGGTTAACAATGCGCCCCCGTCGCCAACACAACGGTGATAGGTTAGCATCCTTAACCAGAACGAGGTCTCCAACGCAGGGTGGGGTCGTCCTGTCCGTCCACTTAACGCGTTGCTGTAGAATATGCAAATACTCCAGCGACCATCGCTTCCAAAAATTTTGGCTCATTTGCCGTAACATCTGATACCGTGACAACCGGTACAACTTGACATCAGTATACGGATATTCCGGCAAGGCGTTAAGTGGTTGGCCAATCAAAAAATGACCTGGGGTCATGGCCTCAAGGTCATTCGGGTCAGCGCTCAACGGGCACAAAGGTCGCGAGTTTAAGACCGCCTCAATTCTGCAAAACACCGTTGACAACTCCTCAAAGGTGAGAATCGCTGAGCCGATGACCCGATACAAGTGAGTCTTGGAAGACTTGACTACTGCCTCGAAAATTCCACCCCAGTGGGGGCATCCAGGTGGACTAAAATACCACGAAATGCCCCGACTGGCGAGGCCCGTGCCAATCTCTCGCTCATTCTGACTTAAAAACAATACAATTTCCTTTAAGCACCGGTCGGCGCCCTTGAAGTTGGTACCACAGTCCGACCGAATCAGTGACGGTACTCCCCGTCTAGAAACAAATCGATCTAACGCCGCCAGAAAGGCCTCCGTAGAGAGATCGGCCACCAATTCCAAATGAACGGCCTTGGTCGCCAGACACACGAAGACACACAGATATGCCTTAACCGACTTCGCGTTGCGAAGGTGCGATGTCTTGACCATGAAAGGCCCCGCGAAATCTGTCCCTACGCCAGCAAATGGCCGAGCCTCCGTGACTCGATCGGCCGGGAGATCTCCCATTTGTGGCTGCATTGTGGCTGCCTTGAGTCGGTAACAAGGCAAGCAACGAAACACAACGCTCCGTATGATTCTGCGGGCCGATAAAATCCAAAATTCACGCTGCAAAATGCCCAGAAGGGTGTTACAGCCTGCGTGTGAATTCTTGGTGTGACGGTCCCTAACCAACAACTCCACCAAAGCTCCCTTCTTGGGGAGAATTAGAGGATGTCGCGCTGCATAGGGCAAGTCGGCATTCCGTAATCGTCCTCCCACCCGGAGCATTCCATGCTCATCAATGAACGGGTTGAGGCGGACAAGACCTTTTTTCAATCGACCTGCGCCAGTCTTCAAGACCCTAATTTCGTCCTGGAACTCATTCCTCTGAACGACTCTCACCCAGAGTGAGAGAGCCTTTCGCTGTTCTTCAGGTCCCATTATAGGCGACATGTTTCGCTGCGCGACAGGACAACGACAATTTTGACAAAATCTCATTACCCATCCCGTTACTCTAAGTAACTTCCCTAACGAACTATATCGTTCCAAGAGGGTGTGGTCTACGGTGGCGGGTTCCACTGTAGTCACATTCAGCCTCAAGCCTTGGTCTGGGGGTAATGAATGTCGACCGCACTCATTAAATGGCCACTCCGCATGTGGCTGTTCCAGCCATTGTGGCCCCCACCAAAGAGAATGTTCAACCAAAGCAGGCGCCGGACAGCCGCGTGAAGCGCAGTCAGCCGGATTAATCTCACCTGGAACATGTCTCCAGACCAGAGGAGTCTCTGAGCTATTTATTTGTGAGACTCGGTTGGCCACAAATACCTCGAGCGTGTGGACCGAAGTCTGCAACCAGCATAACACGATTCGGCTGTCAGTCCATGCATAGACCGTCTCGTTCAGAGCCACCGTACCACGCAAATTCCGCACCACATGGTTCAAGAGCCGCGTCAGAAGGGCTGCACCTGCCAGTTCCATCTTCGGAATCGTCCAACGAGTCCGAACAGGTGCAACCTTGCTCTTGGCCAGTACCAAGCGTACCGTTCCCCTACCAGCGGTCTCACCTGTTCTCAGGTAGACTGCGGCCGCGTACCCCTTCTCCGACGCATCACAAAACCCGTGCAGGGTGACCTTGACTCCTGCCTGCGGGAGCAGTTTACGCGGGATCTCAATCTCTGAGATCTGTGGTAAGGTGGTGACGAATGCCGACCACTCCCGAGCCAGCTCCTCCGTGAGCTGATCATCCCAACCTAGTTGAGCCAACCAAAGCTTCTGAATGAAGCACTTTCCCATGAACGTGACCGGCGCGATCCAACCGGTTGGGTCGAACGTTCGTGCGATAGTCGAAAGGACCGATCGCTTGGTCCAGGTCTTCGACAGCAACTCGGCCTCACAACTGTATGTGAAGGCATCCTGACTCGGTCGATACTGGACCCCTAAAATGGCCAACGCATGAAGATTCTCCGAATCCTCAAACAAATGCGGGTCTTGTTGATACTCAGTTGGCAGTCCTGCCAGTACCTCTGGGCAGTTCGACAGCCATTTCCTGAGTTCATAGCCACCGGAGGCCATGAGCGCCACCAATTCATCCCTTAAGATGAGCGCCTGCTCAATACTGTCTGAGCCCGTACAAATGTCGTCTACATAGACGTCCCTATCAATGACAGCAGCCGCGCGGGGAAAGCGGAGCCGTTCTTGATCAGCCAGTTCTCGTAGCGTACGCATGGCTACATATGGGCTGGGCTTTAATCCGTACGTGTTTGTGTTGAGCTCGTACGTGACCATCGGTTCTTCTGGGCTCTCTCGCCACAATATCAGCTGGAACCGACGGTCGTCTGGATGAATCTCAGTTTGACGAAACATCATCCGTACGTCCGTAACGAAGACAACCTGGTGTCTCCTGAAGTCCGTGAGAATGTCTGCAATGTCTCTGGTCAGCTTAGGACCAGCATGGAGACATTGATTCAGGGACACCCCGCTAGACGTCTCCGCGCTCCCGTCGAACACGACCCTAATCTTTGAGTCAGGTGTCTTCAAAACAGCATGATGAGGCAACACATAATGCTCCTCATGACGATAGTCAACCCTGGACACCGACATGTGACCCAACGTCAGGTATTCGCGCATGAACTCCACATACTTCTGTCGGAAGTTGGAGTCCCGCTTCATGCGCCTTTCCATTGCCACTAACCGCTTTTCTGCCAGACTCCATGAGCTCCCCAGCGGAGGTCGAATTGACAGAAATGGCAACCTTGTCATAAATCTACCCGATGGGAGGCGCACCGTGTTAAATCGATAGAATGTTTCGCACTCCTCATCACGTGGGTTATTTCTAAGAGCGGTGGGTGGCTCTTCCGTTGCCCAGAACCGTTGCAGGACGTCGGATAACACGCTGCCATAATATATGGAGCTATAATCCGTTGAGTGCTGTGGTTCCCGTACTGGGCCCAATAACGCGTAACCACCTGCGGTACGCATGGCCACAACCCCGTTTGGTTGCAGCTCCCGTTTGCCGCTTCGGAGCAGCTTCCCGAGGACGTCAGACCCAAGCAAGACGTCCACCCGTCCGGGGATCGCGAAGTGGGGATCGGCTAACTCCAATCCATTGGTCAACCCTTTTACCGCAGACGGTAACCGAGTCTGAGGGAGGACCCCAACCACTTCGTCCAAAACGATCGCCGTGGCATTCACCCGCGTGACCGATGCCGTGTCACCCATCTCGAACAGGAATGTCGTCTGACCCCTGAGGTGAGGCACCCGATTGCCACCTATACCTACGGCGCCATCCCGTGATGGCTCTAATGTAAGGCCCAGCTTTTTCACTAAACAGCTGGACACAATACAACCTTGTGCCCCTGAATCTAACAGTGCTCGCACGTGCACCGGCTGTCCGTCAGTACCCCTGACAGTAATCCTAGCCGTCGGTAATAATACCGTTACTGTCGGGGTGGGCACCACTGACGAACAGGCTGCTAGTTGCTAATAGGAGGCACCTCCCTCCTCCCCTGCCGGAGGGGGAGTAAATACTGTCCCAGTATACGGGTCCCAACCCGGGTAGTAACCCTCCCGACCCATCGGTGACATCCGTGCCGGTCGGAAGTAGCCTACTGGCATCCTTCCGAACGGTGGCGGGCGCGCCGTCAGCCGAGGGCGTTCTGCGAGAGGCGGGGAGAAGCGACTACTCGGGGGTGGCAACATGCCCCCCAACGCATTCGAGTACGCCGCGTAACCCGTCTGTACTACCTCCGGGCCCCTGCCCGAGTCTCGGTGCCTATCCCCCCCCCGCGGGGAAGACGACGGTATCGGGTTGTGCTCTGGATCAGCCCTTGGCCCACCCCCCCGAGGGGGCGGCGACCGCTGATTCCTGGCCGACCCACCCCCCCTAGGGGGGGGTGACCGACCACCCGAATCTGGCTTAGGAGAGGGGGGGTGACCTCCCGGCGAGGCTCCGTGCACCTCCCTACTCTCCGCCAGGCATAGCAACTCGTGATGGGCTCCTCCGCAGGTTCCACAGTTAGTGGTCCTGTGGCACTCACGTACAAAGTGAGTCCCCAAGCAGCGGAAGCACAAATAGCGCTGCTTGACCACCCCTCTTCGTCTATGCACCCGCTGCGCCTTAAAGTCCGCGCATGCGGCGAGACCGTGCCCTTCCTTCCGACAGAAGGCGCACACTTCCGATTGGAGGGCGTGGTATTTCTTCCCCCCCCGACGGGGCTCAACCGGCTTGGGCCCGCTCGTACGTCGGGTTGACGGAGGAGTGTGCGACGTGGATGCCCCTTGGCAATCCGCCCGCCGGCACTCGCCTTCTAAAAACACCCTCAAGTCATCGTAACTTGGGAGGTGGTCCGTCGATTCGCCACCATGTGACTGCTCAAAGCGCGCCACCACGTCGATCGGCAACTTCCGTAAAACCCTATTGACGATGATATATTTATTGTCCCCTAACGACAACTTAAGTCGATCTAACGTGTTCACCGCAACCGTGACCGGATTAAGGATTTTCGCCCTTATTTCGTACACGTTAGACACCTTCGGGATTTCAAAAAACTTATCGATGAGGCCATCAACTATTAATCGCCGATTATCATATCGGTCGATTAATAGGCCCCATGCCGTCTCATAACTGGCGTCCGTAATCTCCAGGTGGGTCAAGATGTCGTGCGGCTCACCGTTAAGCCTACCCATTAATTGAGCCATCTTGTACGCGGGCGAGAGATCTGTACGCGAATGCACGACACTATTAAAAATATCGCGGAATCGCGGCCAATCGGCATACTCGCCGCTAAACTCGGGTACATGTACTGGTGGCAACGGCGCCTGAATCCCTACGCCTGCTGGCCGACATGAATCCCTGACGTCACCCATGCGCGATCGCTCAATGTCGGCCGCCGCCTGGATTATGCTCATGGACATTTCCCCACACTGGTCCACATTGCCCCGTACCACCTGAGCATCCTTGTCCACCGACGACAGATCCGTCGATTCGAGACATGCTAAATACTCAGCGTGACACTTTAACACGGCGTCATATCGTTCGTCAACTTGCCGAGCGCGTGACAATAACGCATCTTCACGATCGGTGCGACCTACCAACGTAACAACCGATGAAAACCATCTCAATTCAGCTTCGATTCTGGCTGCGATAGTTTTCGTTACTGACGGAGCCATAGTACCAACTTCAATACGCGATTATGCAATAATAAATAACAATAACCAAAAAAAATAACAATTATTGTATCCGGAACTAACAATAATAATATATTCGTTGAGTGAATAAATCTACGACGCTATGCCAACTCTTGAACTTATTCCTCTACGTGCTCTAGAGGTTATTCCTCTATGTCTCAAATGTTGACAATCATAACACGATTTGTGATGAGGTTATATTTGTGCGTAACCGAACGTAAATAACAAATTATTTTATCAACGAATATTCACATTCCATTTATGTACTTATTATTAATAATTCCAAACTCAACTTGAGGTGTACACTGGTATGTAGGTCAATGTACTACTACCTACAAGTTGAATTTGTACATGAACACAATTTTTACAAAGTGGGTTTAAATAAACCATGCTCTGCTACCAGATTTTGATCGCGCCAGGACTCAGCCGAACCTTATCTCGGGCCCATGGGAGACAGGTCTCAGAACAGCTGCCGTCCTAACGGGATCAAATAGACGCGATACGCGCCTCCGAACAATATTACAATTTCTGAACTTACAGCTACCCTTACCTCATTTCTTCGAGCCGGTCTCACTTCCTTGACCCCTCGCAAGTTGTGTAACTGTGTATGTGTATAATGAGTGTATATGACCTTGCGATGGTTTGCTGGTAGTTCCGGACGATTCTTCCACGTCGCTGCAAACCACGCCGTTAACGCGAGCCACCACACTCACTCCGTATTAGTCTAACCACACAAGCCTCGGTGCTTTCCCAATAGCACTCCCGTGACAAGGCAAACCAATGATATTATCAATAACCCGTTCGACATTCACAGCGTCGCTAACCGTACTGCTTAACTAGTATAATTGGGTGCCGCGAAATGACTCCACAAGTCGATTTAATCAATGCGCGTGCGCTTTCACCCGTGATTCTATGGCGACTATAATACTCGTTCAACGCCCAGCGCGTCTCAATACGAACACCTATTCACGCCGAGCCCAGCGCTCGACCTCTACCTCCGCCCCTTCGCCTCTGTCGCACCGAGGCGGAGAAAATCAAAAATCAGAAGGTAGATTATAAACAACTGCAATAAACATACTTTTTTTTAAATTGAAAGCTTTATTTAATTTCTTTATACCTCGATAATACCACGCCACGCCGCTCATACAAGGTTACGTTTACGAGCAGCCTGAGTAGTTCTTAAAGATGGCGTCGGTGTTTCTCTGTATGGGGAACGCATCGTGCAAAATGTTCGGACGACCCTATCTTTAGTTCTATATCAATGAGATTGAGAGATTGTCAGTAAAATACGATTTGATACATTGATATAGAACTAAAGATAGGGTCGTCCGAACATTTTGCTCGATGCGTTCCCCATACAGAGAAACACCGACGCCATCTTTAAGAACTACTCAGGCTGCTCGTAAACGTAACCTTGTATGAGCGGCGTGGCGTGGTATTATCGAGGTATAAAGAAATTAAATAAAGCTTTCAATTTAAAAAAAAAGTATGTTTATTGCAGTTTTTTATACATATTAATAATAATAATAACATTTTTATTGGCCTTCAAATAAAACTATTTTTTTAAACTTTTGCTTTTTTGTTATTTTTGACATATTTTCTATTTTGGATTCATTCACATTATAATTTGCTTCTAATAAACAAAAACAATAATAATTGGTTTTGTTTGTAATTAAATATTATTGTAATTAATTAAATCTTTTCATTTCATCGGCTACAAGCCTACAACGCACGCCGCTGCAAAGTTATGTCGTATAGCCGTACGGCGCGTGGGGGCGGGGCCTCGCGTCGTCTTTGCCAAACGTCAAGACAAATAAGTTGGGAAGAAAACTGTTTTATTTAATGTTATAAGTTGATTTACTGACATATTTTTGACATAACGGTGGTATGAAATGTTATATTCTTTTTGTTGTGCTTTGCGTGGTAGTTCACGCAACCTTTCACTACACAACTTGGCATTTTCACTTTACGGACGCACCCGAAGATAGCCGATCGTGAACTAGATCACGTTTGGAACCATGGAACCATTTTGGAACCATGTTCGAGGCGTCATTTTATCATGCGGTCCGCCCAGTCCTTACGCAGTAATATATAAGTCTATGCTCAATCTCTTAATTTTCTCCGTATCTGTACTACACCAGGTCTACCAACAGATGGCGCTAATCCCAACTTTCAATTTTCCAGAGAAAACATTCGCTTCATCAGCATTCTACGTGCCAGGTGTACACCCGACAGTGAAGGAGCAGATGGACCTGGCGAGGTCCATCTCCAAGTCTCTGAGCGACTCCAGCAATCACATGAGCAGAGGCCAAAGCATGTATGTGAACAGGAAGAAGAGGTCCGTCAAGTGGGTGCATGAGGGACGAGGTATGTAGTATTTTTATACAAGCTTCTTCTTCTTATCGTTTGGGCAGTAAGGTCAAACGACCCCACACACCCTATTGTCAGAGTTCCTAAACCGCCGCGCGCGGCTCAAGGGCATCTGTCCTCTGACATGGTTTGACAACCGCCATTTGGCGGCCGGAACCACCAGCTTTTAGGTACTTGCCTTCTGGTTTACAATCTAGTCTGAATTCTAAATTAAGAAACTGTCCTGTCCTTATTTCTGGTCTTTGTATTTATCATGACTGGGTTACTACCGAACCAGGTGTCAGGGTTTTTATACCGCAGATGGACCTGTGACTTGCCTTAGTTCTAGTGCTTTACGTACCTATGTTGGTCGAACTCTGCTCGTGTGCTCATATGTCTAAAGAGTAGTTATATGATACAACACACCTGTATCCGTATTTTTCTCAGAGGTATAATAGGTGTAGGTATGGTCGCACTACATTTCGCTTGTTTTTTAACTAATTGCCTCAAATATTACGTGTTGAGCAACTGAAAACTGTTTCGAAGAAACAAAAACACAGCATAATTCATACGCATGCAAAAGTAATGACCATTCAACTCGTTCATCGACATCCGCATGAGAACCAAGGTTACCGACGTAGCCCGAAGAATCGCCAGACTTAAGTGGCAATGGGCAGGGCACATTGCTCGCAGAACGGATGGCCGATGGGGCCGAAAAGTTCTGGAATGGCGACCGCGAACCGGAAGACGTTGCTTTGGAAGGCCTCCCACTAGGTGGACCGATGACCTGGTCAGGGTTGCAGGAACCCGCTGGATGAGAGACGCACGGGACCGGTCAATGTGGCGACGCCTGGGGGAGGCCTATGTCCAGCAGTGGACGTCTTTTGGCTGAAATGATATTGATGATGATTCAACTCTTACTACTTATATTTTTTATCTAGCCTTTATTGTCCGACTGCTGGGCGCAGGCCACCGCATAGCCTTCCACTCTTCTCCCCGTGCGGTTTTCTCCAGCCCATCTTGCACAAAAGCCTCTAAGTCGTGATGGCAACGTTTTCTAGGCCTCCCTCTGCGACGACACAACGCCCGTCTTCATTCCACGTATTATTAGTATCTTATAGGTATATCTCAATAAAACAACTATACCGTGTAATCTTCCAAGTTATTAAAAAGCATGTAATTATAATAATCTGTCACTTGCACGATACAAACGACGGCAGCTGGTATTGACAGATTGGTCGGCGGCCAGATTGGCGGCCTCGCGGATTTCAGATTATTTATAGCAGAATGTTAATTATTATACGCTGCCTAGAGTTGTTGCGAAGATGTTTTGAAGTCTGGCGATGGTAGATTTATTAGTTAGGTTTGCAGTAAAAAAATATGAAAAAAAAAAACATTTATTTTCATAAAAATCAAAGCTTTGAAAGTTTTTGCCATTTCGCTAGGCTAATTTTCAAAATTTTGCGGTACAAACTGTTTTTACATAATGGAGTTTCCGTTTGCTATATTATCAGGCATTAGGTGCAAACTGCCCTAAACATTAACTGACAGTTAAGTAAGTTCTTACCGTGTGGACATGGTTTGTTAATTCAATTTAACCAATTAGCTCTTGTCCCGATGCGCCTGCAACTTATGAACTGTGGGGTTACCATGACATCTTAAAGCCAATTTCCTAGATTAATGCTGTCTTGCCAGATAAGTTAACGATACTGATTTCTGTTTGTATTTCCAGGTCGAAACACATCGAACGCGTGCTCCACACCGACGCCCGTAGCGAACCACGACACACCGTACCGCCCGCCATCTAGTTTGCGCAACCAGAAAACTTACCCCAAGTCGGCGCTCAAACACTCCAGCAACCTGCCCAGAATGGAGCCTTTCCCCATCTCCCCTCCAACGATCACTGTGCAGAATCATGATGTACCAGTCCCGATGGCACCTACGAAGTTGAATGATGTCTATGCTTCGCCAAAAAGCCCACGGCTGCCACTAGTCTCTGGACCTAACTTCAATGTAGCGCCGCGCGGTTGGGGCGAAATGACAGACTACTACCGACCAGTCGTACTAGATGGCGTTGGCGCATCAACGCAATACACGGATTTTTAAAATTATTTAATGCAGTTTTTTGTTAAATAATTTTAAGATTATGATATCTTATGGTTACATGAAGTTTTTAATTTCAGTTTTCTCTTCTATTGTTAAGTTATTCGTTTTTAAATGTCGTCTTTGTGGGATTTGTTAGATAAAATAAAGAATTTATTATTTAAATACCTATAAGTATCTAAAAGGAATAAATTAAGCACAATGACTTTCCATTATAAGTGCTTTTATTCATTCAACATCAGAAACATCGAAAAGTATTTATGAATAATTTAAATCTTAATTAAAATAAGCATTTTAATATTATCCATCTTGAATAAATTATGACTATTAATGACTAGTTTTTAGATTTACGTTTAATATAGTCTTTAATTTAAATACCTAATGAAAAAAAAATGTAGTCGAGTCCTAGTCATATTTAAGATAGAATATTTTTTTAAGTATAATTATTTAATACACAAATAGTGCCTTGTAATGTAAAATATCTAACCAAAGATCTGTTGTAGGTGTTTATTTAAGAAAGAAAAATAGTTATAAGTACTCATTTGCACTTGCAATGTGAAGATTTTTAACCTTGTACAGATGTTTCATACTTATTCAACTGTTTTTATAATAAAAAATCTTCAAAGAATTTAAAAATAAAACAAAATGGACTAGGTACTTAATGTTGCTAGTCGAGAAAAATAATAATGTTAAAGTAAATAGCATATTGTTAAGATAATTTAAAATAACTTATTTGTATGGAAAGTTGTATTTATTTGATGTGTACATGGAGATCAATAAAGTACGTTAAAAACTCATGCAATTGTTTAATTTCAGTCTCCATAGTCCTGTGCGGCTACCATGATGTTTTAAAGCAGTATTGTTTTATGAACAAGCGACAGAGCCATAGATAACAGCAGAGCTATACAAGGTGTCTAGCGCCATCTCTTTTCCATACTGTAATAAGAAGAAAACAATACTGTTTAAGACGTCATGGTAGGCCCTGACTATACCTGATCCTGACTATAATTATTATACAATCTTTAAGGACTCTTTACTCAAGACGAAACCGATTCACTGGCACTTTGAAGAAATCTAGCTTAAAATGATCGGGAAGTTGAGGAACCCGCAGTGAAACCCACAGACTGGCGGTTCTTGCACAATTTTGTCAAAAAGTTGGATCTTAGAGCAACGTCGCAGCACTATTTAGTGTTCTGTAGCTGCTGCTGTTTTTAGGACATAAAAACAACAACATTCCTGGTTGAAGGCACTGTCATTGAAATTACAGAGAACTAACGACACTTGCTGGGCACGGCGCCATCTGTCGGGTGTAAAAGAATTATACACAACTCAAACATAACATTACGTCTATAGTTCCAGTAGGGTTATGCAGAGTTGTACCCATCCCATAAGTACACCTGCCATGTACACTCACATTTCGCCAGTTATACTAAGGCCATCAATGGGGCACAAATCCTGATACCGTGGCTGCGAGCCTGCGACCGACTGAGAAATTTTAACTGAGATTTTTCACATTTTCCCTTGATCGCAAAATTTTGAAGTCACGCGGGGAGGCCTTTGCCCAGCTGTGGGATGACACAGGCTAACAGTAACAGTATTTTTTACTGTAACAATTTCATATAATATAAGAACTGCTACAGAAGAGATCATTTAGAATGATGTGCTTGCGCATACAAGGCGCTCAGTGAAGCTGCGCACGATTTCATTTCGTTATGCAAGCGTGTCGGCATTGTTGGAGGATATTATTGTTTGGTTTGTTTGAGGTTTGGAGATTGTTTTACCAGCCTTAAAGCAAGAGATGGTGCTAGACACCCTGCAAAGCTCTGTTGCTTTCCCACGCTGGAATATGAATTAAACTATTTTGCTTGAGGAAGTCATGGTAAGCCCACTGGTCGGTACTACCACCCACAGTATATCCACCTATCTGCTGTCCTGCTCCTTGTAAAATGCTACCTGTTACTTTACAGACCTGTCTGAAGTCGCGAATCATAACTGTAGGTGCCCTGAAAGCCAGAATCAACAGTGGTGACCACCAGAAAAACGCCGAGACAATGAAGCTCGACGAAGTCCCAGAGATATAATTATGCTGTCTACAAAAATTATCTCTCTTGTGAAATTAATTAAGAATTGCGGAAGAGTAGGAAAAACATAATTTCCACATAATACACCACCACATAATATTTCCTATGAGCAGTTTGCAAACTGCTAATATAATGTCGCCTATGCGCCAGCAAAGACGAAACGACGCAGCACATCATCTCAGGATGCGAAAAGTTAGCGGGCACGTATTATGTCAAGAGGCACAACAGCTTGGTTCAGTAAGTATGTCCACTGGTGTTTGGCAAGGAAACATAATATCGAGGTGTCGAGTCTTTGGTGGAAAGAAGCGTTAACACAGCCGCAAGTTAAAGAAAATGGACAGGGTAAAATCATGTGGGAAATACCTATACAGACTGATATTACCGTAACACATAATAGACCAGATTTAATATATGTAGACAAGACCAACAATAGCACATTTTTAATAGATATAGCAGTACCTTCAGACTACAACATAGGAGCTAAAGAAATAGAAAAATTAAGCAAATACCACCTTTTGAAGACAGAAATTCGGCGTTTATGGAACACTCAAACTACAGTTATCCCAATAGTAGTAGGAGCTACAGGCATTATTAGTAAAAGTTTACAAAGATACATAGACCAGCTGAGTACAACAATAGACATAACAATCCTACAAAAACAAGCATCCATACACACAAACACCATACTCAGTAAGGTATTGGGAGACACTGTTTTTGTTAATAGTACACCTCACACACAAGAGAGTACACCTCACACACAAGAGACCACACCAGACACACAACAATCATCACACACAGTAGACTCTCTGCAATCATCCGTCAGTACCTCACACACACCAAATACACAAAGTCATCCATCAACCACACAAAATACAATCCGCTCGCGAAGAAGAAGATAGGGGGAAATAGATATCTTTTTTCCTGCGGGATGCGGGACGGGATATCTATTCCAAAACCGACGTAAGATCGAGTATCGGAAAACCGAAACAGAAGCAATAAGTATAGTATAGTATAGTATCATCCGTCAGTACCTCACACACACCAAATACACAAAGTCATCCATCAACCACACAAAATACAATCCGCACGCGAAGAAGAAGATAGGGGGAAATAGATATCTTTTTTCCTGCGGGATGCGGGACGGGATATCTATTCCAAAACCGACGTAAGGTCGAGTATCGGAAAACCGAAACAGACACATAATAGTATAGTACTTAATGCCCGTAAAATAGGTCGCTGTTGTAATTTATTGGGGGTTCATTTTACTCATTAGTTGTTGAAAAATAAAGGAAATGAATGCCAGGCACGTGTAGACCTTGAATTTACGAAAAAAAAAGTTTAATCTAGACTAGAGGCATTATTTATGTACAAAAAGGGGAAATACTTTTTCCACAGCGCCTGTTGTTTTAGCAGATAGCGGAATAGCTATTGTCTACTTACCTCGCAAAAAAACTACGTAAAAACATAAACTAGGAAACAATGGCCAATTTGGATGACGACTACGATGTTTCAAGGATAATTTACTTGCGACAATTTTTTTTTTCAGTTTGAACAGAGAAGTAAATAAATAAATCTATGGACCTCAGTAAGGATCATAATTCTGAGGACCTCGTGACTTAATAATAACTGCCACTCGGATCGATTTTAGGTTAAGCCGCGCTTGCCTAGGTTGGGCTGTGGATTACCTACCGAATTTCATCTATAAGCAGATTATGTTTCTTCAGTGTTTTTGAGACCACTCCATAATTAATGCCTGTGAAATTCCTATCATAGATTTATCTATGATAGGAAACTTGAGTACTTCGGCCCGAGCCCCTAGCTAGGGCGATGTGGGTCATACTCAGAAAAAGTGTACATTTTGAATTTGTAACTAAACTGATAGGTAACGATACTGAGCATCTCCGTCACGAAACTGATGTCATAAGGTATGGTGCACATGGATTGGGCGAATAAAACACCTGATTATATTTGGCTTATCAGTCTTATTTAGATTAATAAAAATAAAAATACCATAAACATTGGTAATTATTTAGTTAAATTCCATTAAAAAACCTGTCGGAAACTATACCTGTGTATTAATACACAGGTATATAGATATGCACTTTTAGTTTTTGTGAACTAAGCTTAACAATTTATCAGTTTCGTAACGTAACGCAATTTTACGCAATATAACGAAAATGATAATAAAATCTGAGAAATCATAACCTCTAAAAATGTTTTTACGTAAACCACTGTTTTACCACGCAAGCACTGAGTGTATTCTTTTAGATAATACAAAAGATATGAAGAAAACATGGTAAGTAAACAAAAAACATAATAAACTTACCAAAATAATAGTCGTTTATCACCCTGAGGTATTTTTTGTAAATTTTCACTTGCTAAACGTCTTGACTTCACGACTGCGGCGAAAACATGATGGCTGCTGTGACAGTGATTTTGACGTAAGTAATCACGTTGCCAGATTAGAAAAAAACTATTTATACCACCTTAAGTCATTGCGTTTCAAATTTTATCACGCGTTACTAACCCTGAGTAACGAAACTTCATAATTTTGGGACAACATTTGTTTAATTAAAATAAATCCTTCTGTATATGATTTACGGATAAAATTAGTCTTATTTAGTTACTTGATTCATCAAGAATAATATAACCACAGTCAATGTTAAAAAAAGCGATGAATAATCGTAACAATTCATCTCTGAAAATGTGTAATCGTCATTGGGACACCAAAAAAATGTATGGGGATATTTTTATCAATGTTTTGAAAATCAAAAAATGTAATCTTATATTGAATATTTAATTGAAAATACCATAGAAATCATCGTAGAATTAGACGAATATAACAAAAAGGGGGTATAAAAGAAAATATATCATAATACTAAATATTTACGTAAATTTGAAGTTGCGGGACAAGAAAAGACACCAAATGTACACTTTTTCTGAGTATGACCCATGTTCGTCTGGGTAAACAGGTTATCTCAATAACCACTCACAGAAATAACATTGAACAATGTCTTTAAGAGCACTTACTACTTTTACTAGACATATTTTTAAACTGTTGTCATTGAGCAGTGTGTGTGTGCAGTGCGTGTGTGCTGGGGGCCACTCAAGGCATTCACAGGGATTTGCTCGGTTAAGCAGAAGCCAGTCTTCTAGATAGAACTGTGAGATGCCAAAACCAAATCAAAAGCAGTGCTGCGGGGAACGAATGTTCAAAGCCAAATGATAAGTTAAGCAATAGGTGAACCTTACTTGATGAATGACATACCAACTACCTATGTATAAGTACAATACATAGAGTCACGAGATCACGAGTGGTTGCTGGTTGCTGCAACTATGCAACAGCAGAACGTTTCGAAATATTTAACTAAGGCAGGCAGTAGAATGTTTCGCAAGGCACGATCTCGTATACGATTAAACAATGATGGTTGAATTAAACTGAAGGTTGATTTTAGTGAACTCTACGTCATGCTCCTGCCCTTATTCCAATTTATTTAGGGTCAGCCTCAGCACGTGTTCTTCCGCCATACTTCTCTCATATTCGTCATCTCAGCAGTCACTCCTTTCTAGCCATATCATCCTTAACACAGTCCTTCTATCGTTTCTTTGGTCTTCTTCTACTTTTATAACGATTGTAGCGTTGTAATCGACTAAACTATAATCGATTCACGCACATAACTAGTTACGGTTCACCGGAGCAACTACACTACGAGTCAACCATAGACGCTCGGTCTATGAGACTATAAATACTAGCTCCGAGCTGCAAATCATTCCTTTTGTCCTGAACGCCTTCGAATAAGTAAACCTCAGTGATCTGGGTGAGTGTTTTGAGTAATTAGCTAATTCTCTTATGTCTGGATACATACACCGCATTCTATTGTATATCTGTATTCTGCGGTGATTGTCTGCAATGTAATTGTGTCGGTTGTCAATAATGGCTACCGTGTTTGTATAGATGCTACGTCACCTAATTGCGTATCATCCATCTAATCTTGCACTTGCACATACTGCCTTTGTAAAGCCCGCACATGCCTCGTTCACCCTCCGCTGCATGGCCTCGCCGCATTCGCTTAACCTGCTTTGAAGCGCGGCGAGAGCACACTATCGCGACATGTGCTGGCTTGATCTAAACTTTGTGAACTGCCACGATGAGGTGAGTCTCCTTGCTTTCCCTGAAACCACTGCTTGGGCTTATGGCTAGGAGACACACGCATCGTAGGCGCTCACCGATCCTGGCACCACGCTTACGGGCCCACCCTGCCACGTGCTTGATTCCAAGGTTCTACTTGAAGACTTAAATACTACTGAGACACCGCTGACGGGCGTCGTAGCTGCCTCCGCGCCCTACCTGCTGAGCGACGATCCCGTCACGGCCTCCTACCTCGTGCCTCCGCACACCGCTAGCCGCCTTCCACGTCTGCCACGTGGAGGGTCCCTGCTGGCTAGCACCTGCCGTGCCTACAGCACGCCGCCGGCCGCTATACCGGCTACTTCTCCAGCCACGTGCCTGACACGTGGGCACCAGCCGTGCTCGCGCACGCCTGCCTGCTGCCGCGACCGAGACGCGGTCGCTGCCTTCACTGCTGCAGCCCTGCGGTCACCCCGTCACCGCGCAGCCCTCGCCGGCCTCGTGCGTGTCGACTTAAAGCCCAGGGCAGTACCCTTCTACCTAAGTGCAGTGTTCAGTGAAAGAAATTCTATAGACCCTAAAACCTACCCCCTGTTAACTATTCTTATGCTCTAGTTCTAAAATATATGTATTAAACTGTTGTGGTTTCTTTGCTTCTCAACCCTACCCAAAGCACTACGCCACACGATCTACATTCATACTCAACATTCTAAACGAGAGCAGCGGTGGCCCAGTATAGCAGCGATGGCCCAGGTGTGTCGGCCCCGACTTACGAACAGTAGGTCGTGGGTTCGAACCCAGGCAGGCGCATTACTTTGTGTAATTTATTTCATGACCGCTGCTCTCAAAACGGTGAAGGAAAACATCGTGAGGAAACCGGCATGTCTTAAAACCAAAAAATTCGAACACATGTGACATCTGCCAATCCGCACTGGGCCCGCGTGTTGGATTATAGCCCATCCCTCTCCTAGAGAGGAGGCCTGAGTCCCTGCAGTGGGAACATTATAGGCTGATGATGATTCTAAACTACTATTAGAAAAATATGTAGTCGCTCTATGTAAAATACTGGCATTCAGCCGAATTCGGTTAGACTGGAAGCCCAGCATAGTACGGAAAACGCTATGCAGATGATGATATAGTTTAGAGAGCTTGGAAGGATAAAGGGGAGACCTTTGCCCAGCAGAGGGACACTTGATAGGCTGCTAAAAAAGACATTACAACCAAATGTCTCGACACGAAAACTAAACTAGTACATAATCTCATCAGTGCATCATCATCTGCCTAGCCTTTGTCCCAGCTATGCTGACATAGCTGGGATTTGTCCCAGTCTAACCGGATGCAGATGAATTCCAGTATTTTACATGGAGCGACGGCCTATCTTACCCCCACAACCCAGTTACTACTGGATAATACGATTCCCCTTGGTAAGAATATCTTATCAGTTCATGACGCAAATCAATTTGAGCGGTTGCCATGAGCCCTTCATGGCTTCCAATTCCTGGTGGCTATAAATACCGAAAACACAAGGATGATCTATTAACCGTTTGAAGTCATGCGCATTTGAGTAATGACGCTCCATCGTTAACGAGTTGACGAACAATTGAGGACGATTACAAGCATGTGTACTTGCCCTAAGAATCGAGTTTCAAAGACATGCCTTGCCGACTGACCTTGAGTTCTTTTTGCTTAAATAATTAGGGACCGTCATTAATTTTGAGATCAGGGGTCCTTGCAAGGTTCGGTGAGGATTGAGAGACAATTTCCATAGTTGGCTGCTTTCATTTTTCCACTCAATCATCTGCGTAGTCTTTTAACAACAATATCAGGGTCGGTTTCCAGTCTAACCGGATGCAGGAGCGACTGCCTACCTGGGCCCCGAGTCTGCTATTCAATAGTGTCAGAATGGTCAATCATTGATCTCATAATTGTTGATTTTGACAACACCAAACCTGTCAAAATCAAAAATTATGAGATCAATGATTGATCATTCGGGCACTATTGAATAGCAGACTCGGGGCCCTGATCTCCACAACCCATTTAGTAGTGGGTAATACGATATACTTCTTTAGAACTGTAGCAAAGACAATCTCTTCAGATGGGGGTTCACGGACGGTTCAGATCTCAAGTGCGTATGCGGCGTATCTCCACAGACAATGGCCCACCTTCCATTTTGCGCTGCATGCCCTGACACCTGCACACTTGACGATCTAATGACTGCATCAGCGAGTGGAGTTCGCGTAGCTGAATATTGGGCCAAATTTATTTAATTTATTTAATGTATTTTGTGAAGATTTGCCATCGACACGCTAAGAAGAAGAAGAACTAGTTGTCAGTTTTTCGGGCCACTGACTTACCTGTTAACGACTGCCAAAGACATGTTTTCCGAGGCACGGAGGAAACTAGGTACCTTTGCAATGTAATGGATGCATAGAGCATAATAATTTGCTCCATTAATGGATGGGTCACCCATTCACGTACCAACTTAGGCAAGTCCGCTTATCCTCCAAGCCATTACTGTCTGAATACACACAAAACTTTTGACATCTTCGATATTAGCTAAGTACCTAGCAATACTATCAATATAACGTCCATCGATTTTTACCTCTACCTCTGCCTGTAACATACTCGTAATAAAATAACACTTCGGTTCAACCCTCTTGGGTTAAAGTGTTTGCTTACGCCTAACTTGAACAGCTATGTCCACTACTTATACGAGAGCCTTGACTCAAGTGAATACAACCATATATAGGAACATCCCCATAATATTTTATTAAAGAATTATCCTCCAACTCCTAACCGATGAGGAATAATACCTTCCATCATCAGCTCATCAAAGCTAGATGCAAATTTATACTTGAAAGGATTAGAAAAAGCACGAAACACGTAATACGTGCCTATAAAATGAGGATTGTCCTCGAGATCTCTGGGATGCCATCATCAGATCCTGATTTCCTTATCACGGTACCACCCTTGGGATATCTCCTTTCCAACAAAAACAGATTTTTTTATATTGGTTCAGGAGTCTTTGAGTAATCGGTGAATATACATAAAAAAGATTCCGACGAATTGAGAACCTCCTTGTTTTTAAAGTCGTTTAAAATAATTAGATTTACCTTCTATCATCAGGCCAACCTGACTATAGTCTGAAATAATACAACTATCGGTCCATAATTACGCATAATTTAGAAGGAATTAAGGACATAATTTATAAGGACGACACGGTTGGCGCAGTGGCTCAAGCAATGGACTGCTGCGCTGCGTGTCGCGGGTTCGATCCCCGCACGGAACAAATATTTGTATGACCTACAGATAGTTGTTCCTTGTTCCGGTGTATTCCCGTTGACCCCACCAGCCGTAGCCCCACTGGTGGGGTCAGTGGGAATTGATAAAATAACTCAAAATTGTTCCCGTTGACCCCACCAGTGGGGCAACGGCCGGTGGGGTCAACGGGAATTGATAAAATAGTTAAAAATGGTTCCCGTTGACCCCACCAGTGGGGCAGGACAGTAAAGTCAACAGGAATTGATTAAAAAAACTTCTCGTTGGCCCCACCGTAAACAAGAATCGTAATTTTCTGTAAAAAGTACCAGGCTGTCATGAATTTAAGGTGGTATTTTAACATTTCTGGATCTTAACCCAGATATATATTACTGAAACTATTTTTGTCCTCCGATGACCGTGATTTTTGGATGTCTTTACCTTACGAACAAAACAAACAAGAATCGTAATTTTCTGTAAAAAGTACCAGGCTGTCATGAATTTAAGGTGGTATTTTAACAGTTCTGGATCTTAACCTTACGAACAAAACAAACAAGAATCGTAATTTTCTGTAAAAAGTACCAGGCTGTCATGAATTTAAGGTGGTATTTTAACAGTTCTGGATCTTAACCCAGATATTACTGAAACTATTTTTGTCCTCCGATAACCGTGATTTTTAGGTATGTTTCTATATATGACTCATTTTAACTATGAAAAATGAAATGATTATTAACACCAGAAACGGGATATTTACCATGTTTACTGTCCATTTTCCCGTTGACCCCACCAGTGGGGCGAAGCAGTGGGGTCATCGGGAACAAAATTTTTGACTTCCCGTTGACCCCACCAGTTGAAAAGGGTAGTGGGGCCAACGAAACGACAATTTTGATTTTTCCCGTTGACCCCACCAGTGGGGCAATCCAGTGGGGTCAACGGGAATACACCGTTGTTCCGGGTCTGGGTATTTGTGTATGGGAGTTTAAATAATTGTGAACGCACCCACGATACAGGAGAAATTCCTAGTGTGGGGCAACGTTTTAAAAAAAAAAAAAAAAACAACTAACCGTTGAGGACTGGTGGGTTGGTGGTACCTATTATCATCAGCGCATCCACATGAGATTATGATTATCAGACGCAAATACTTGAACAGCTTTGAAAATACATAATTTATATAGACAACGTATTCATTGCCTATATTTGAGGGTTGCCCTCGATTTCTCGGGGATTCCGTCATGTGATTTTGATCTGGTGACAATGGGATCACCTCGAAAGTAAACCCTTTCAAACACAAAAAGAATTTTGAAAATCGGTCAGCCAATGACGGAGAAAACGACGGACATACATAAAAAAACATACACACGAATAGAGAACCTCCTCCTTTTTACCCACGACGGAACGGAGACGGTATGCGTTTTGGGGTGAGAGGTTGTTTGTTTTTGGAAGTCTGTTAATAAGTTAGGTAACTACTGGATTATATAGGCGTGACTTTATGTAATTAAGTAAATATTGGAATGTTTTAAGGATTAGGCAGAGGTGTACTTAATGGCGATCAACATTTCGCTAGTTATGTTTAATTCCATAAAATAGGGGCCGCCTTTTGATGAACCGGGCACAAATCCGGGCAGAATTTTTGATGGATACCCCATTAACAGTTTGAACTCCCAAGTTGGAATCGAACCTAGGGCCACAGCAATAGTGCTTGCGACCACTAGACCAACTACGCAGTCACTACAGAGATAAACAACATTGAAAAATAAATTCCAATATGTTAAATTCAAGCAATAATGTGTACTTAATTAGCTTTGTTAATCAAGAGTGATAAGGTTCACTTTAATTAGTGTTTATAACGAACTAGCTACTCGACATGTACAATTATTTCATTTTGCACAACCCCTCTATATTGATTCAGCTTTCATTAAATTTTCTGAAATGGAGAGGAGAATTAATGAAGTGCTCATGAATTTGTGCAATAAAAGACTTTTCGCAGTACTTACCTATATGTGTGTTCCTGGGCCGGGTAAAGCATTATTAGATTTTACCGTCATTTTGATTAGAGGAGCATCCTGGTGTCTGTGTTTGACCCCAGTACATGGAACTTAAAAATAACTGTATTTTACATAATATTATGGGTGTACTAATTATATCACTGTCATTTCTGCCTAAACTTCTCTGTTACTAATTATATCACTGTTATTTCTGGCTAAACTTCTCTGATACTAATTATTTCACAGTCATTTCTGCCAAAACTTCTCTGTTACTAATTATATCACTGTCATTTCTGCCTAAACTTCTCTGTTACTAATTATATCACTGTCATTTCTGCCTAAACTACTCTGTTACTAATTATATCACTGTTATTTCTGGCTAAACTTCTCTGATACTAATTATTTCACTGTCATTTCTGCCAAAACTTCTCTGTTACTAATTATATCACTGTCATTTCTGCCTAAACTTCTCTGTTACTAATTATATCACTGTCATTTCTGCCTTAACTTCTCTGTTACTAATTATATCACTGTCATTTCTGCCCAAACTCCTCTGTTACTAATTATATCACTATCATTTCTGCCTAAACTTCTCTGTTACTCGTCATTATGTACAGTCGAACAAGCTAATAAGTATACAGGTAGAGTTTTTTTATAATTCTCGTGTGTTGAAAATATTAATTGCAATTTTGTTATCTATAGCGTTTCGCATTTAGCGACTGATGTCAAACGCTGCATCGTTTGGCAGTCTCTAAATGTATCTGTATAATGTTAAAAGTAAATGCAAGTTAGATGGCTGTATACTTATTAGCTGGTTCGACTGTACTACCTACTCCTACACTTTCATTACTACATTTTCCTCATCATTTATCAAAACAAAAGATTTATACAGCTGCGGAACAGTGGTCTTGGTAGATTCACGTGTAGTTTCGAAGACCGGTCTCAGGGCATATAATATAAGAATACGTAACATATAGCTACCTACTATGTCGCATGGTAGGGTACTGTATGGCCCGAGTTTCAAGTATTGCCAGCAACTTGCCAGTTTGAGCCTCGCTCGCACACAGACCACGCGTGTTCAGTGGATCCTAGTGAATTAAATGACAGAATATAAGTGCCAGTGAAAATAATAACATAAAACTTTGTGTATTTACTATTCACAATGAAAAATGTAAGTGTATTTTTGTAATTTTTTGAGCGTTTTCAGTTATAAATGTTGTTTTGTGTGGGAAAGAAATGGTAATGCGTCAGCTGATTCCCTGAGTTGCCGGTTTGTAGTTTTCACGATTGTTCAACTTTTTGAACTTTACTTTTTTTAAACAGATTTTTCGCTAATGCGACTCTGTATTTATAAAAAAAAATATAACGGCTAAGTTAATAGGAAAAATAAATAAAATAATCAGCAAACGGTTCAATTTGGTTTCATAATAATTATGTACCGACATGGTTTTTTTCATAATATTGATGCTACGAAGAGTATCATTTAAAAATATAGCGTTCTGAATAAGTTAAAGAGACCCATGTTTAACTTGTATTTGATAGTTATTTAATAAAGATAGTTAATTTTTAAGTTACAATTCGCTGAAAATAATAATTATTTTCAGCGAATTGTAACTTAAAAATTTATTTATTTAATTAAAATTTATTTAATTTATTTACAATAAAATTTTCAGAGTAGTGTAGTTCCTAATTATTAGGAACTACACTACTCTGAAAATTTTATTGTTGGGTTTTCTATCAAGATTTTCTCAGTAGCAGCGACGCTCGGTCGATGGCAATAGGTTCGCTCCCTATTACACGGAAATTAAATACTGGTGAAATGTGGTCGTTACAAAAATATCATAAATGTCAAAAAGCTACCTTCGAAGTTTGTCCCGAGTTTTTTAAAAGTTAGTCGAAGTGTGAAAATGTCATGACCCGGAGATTAAGATACGTTACACCTTTGCCTAACCCTTCGGTGATTACAGGCGTGATGTTGCGTTAAATTTTAAATTCTATGGCGGTATATAATATTGAATGAAGCATGAGTCGTGTCCGTGTTATCAATGATAGCTGTAATATTCTGCTATACATGAATTAAACATTAGCCGTCAAATAGCATAACATTATGTACTCAATTCACAGTAGAATATATTTTATTTAAATGTAGGCTAGGGCAAATGAACTGTCTAATACAATACATAACATTAGGTTACCTAAATAATTGCAGGATCTACGTATGGCATGAATAATTCTCATTTTGGAGTCGAACTCGAATGGACCCGCGGGATTTGTCGACCATGTTATTTTGACTTGGTCGATTTGGTGACAGTTTGACGTGGGTACAGTTAACCAAAGTCTCTTTGATACACACGCTAACATCTTAAATATGTATTTAATACTTAATAAACTTATTGGATGCGTTAATGTACTAATTAGATAGATATTCATCTATTTTTGTAAAACTCATTGGTATTTTGATAACAATGAGTTAGTATATTTTGTAACTCATTGGTATCAAATCTAGTATTCCTGAAGTTCAGGTTCCACTCTCTACCTCTCTCTCTTTCTCAGTTCAGGTTCTGAACAGAGAAAGAGAGAGAGAGAGATCTGTTATTTATCTATTTCTACATAAATATCAATGATGTATCAATGATAAAAAAGAAAAGATTTGTAGGTTTGTAAGTTGGAACTGAATGGGAAGAAAGAAAAAAAAAGTTGTTGTTTTGTTTTTTTTTTGTTCTTTTTTCTTTCTTTTTTTTCTTCCTTTCCAATTCTGTTTAGCCTAGTCATAGGCTAGAAAGAAAGAATAATTATATGTTAGATACATATTTAGTTGACAAAAATTTTCATTGCCATGATTGCTTAGCAAACGTAACCAAAACCTTATGTAAGAATTGTTTATTTCAAGTTCGACATTAAGCAACCTAAGGTAAGGCCCCAATTAATATTCACCTTGAAAGACGTAGCATTTAGGCAAAGATAGAGATATAATTAAATATTTCAACATAATTAAATAACAATAACTCGTTGGCCTAGTCGTCGCAAGCGCGAATGCTAAGCATGAGGTACTGGCGTCGATTCCTGAATCGGGCAAAGTGTTATTGTGTGTTTCTATGAATTTCTCAATAGTAGCTCTACGATGTTTGATTTGTGAGTCGATGGCAAAAGGCTCGCCCACAATAATGGGACTTAAGCAAATTAACATTAATAAAATATAGAATTAGGTCGAGGTTTAGGTACACCTATGGTCGAGACCCTAAAATTTTACCCAACGTGGGGATGGAACCCAAGACCTTATGTTCATCAGTACCACCTAGACCAACGTGATAGTTTATAAGTACCTATACCTAGTTGATTCTATGTAAGTAGGTATGTCATTTCCGGCGTGTTCCACGGAGTCCCACCATAAATTATAGAACAAAAGACGTACAAAAAAACGTAACAAAGGTTCCTAATTTTATACTCAAGGTTATGATTCACAAATGGCAAAAAAGATGTCAATTTTTTTAAGTACTTACGTAATAATATGATTGTTTTACAAACAAGTCAGTAATACAAACAAAAAATAATGCTCAACAAAAAGATTCTCTATTATATTTTTTGCAGAATGTTTTGTCGTAGCATCAGAAACGAGGACCCTCGTCATGAAAACTAAATCTTCGCAGATACAAAGTTTATTTTGGGCTTACATGCCTGAAACTTATTCCATAAACAAAACACCTAACACAAGCATCTCATTGCTTAAAAGGTGACCTCCAAATCGTGTTTGCTGTACTTAATCAATTTGTAATTGAAATAAACATTTTTATTTTATTTTTTATAATTATGTATACTTACTGTAATATGTGAACTAAATTACATACAACAATCATGTTATTTTGTGTTTATTGTATTTTAACCACAAAAATACCACAACTACCATCTTTGTTTTAGGTCGAACTCTAATTATTGTCCTCAAAAACTCAAACTCAAGCATTTTTTTCGAACTAGCTAAATGCCCGTGGTTTCTCCCGCGTGGAGTTCGATTATTGTTTCACGGAACAAATATTGCTAACATAATAATAACATTTGTGTTATTATAAGCAACTTAAAACTATGTTTGTAGCACTTGCACGATGCTTTGTGCGTTCTTGTGAAAGTTGTCCGCGGAATCGACTTATAAATACAACCCGCTAGTGTACTAAACTCAAGCCAAACCCATAACTGGCCAATCAAGTCATCAAATTCTTATCGTTAAGATATTTTTATGGCGCGTTAACCTAGAACTAAACCTAGGCCAGTTATATCTTTTAGTAAATTCACGAGAGATCACGGTCATTGGAACAAGTATAAGCCCCATAATCTTGATACCGGTTATAATAAAAACAGCTTGACCTTTCCAACAGTTTCGGAAACCGGACTTCAAAAGACATGATAATAGGTTCTGTAGTTGAGCAGGATTGTAAAATGACTACGACGAAATTATTCGGAAACATGACCTCAGTGCGTAGGTTCTACTATTTACTTTATTTGGTATCCCCTCATTGAACATCCACAGTCTGATTTCCCCCACTGCTGGGTATCTAAAGGCCTCTCTTTGCTTGTGCCAAGCTCCATGCTCTTTTGCCAGTCCTATCCAGTATATTCCCGCAATAGCAACAATATCGTCTGCCCAACTCGCCGCAGGAAGGTTAATCTTGGATGTTAATTCCTTGGACACAAGGAATGGAAAGATTGAGTAAATCAAAAACGTAGCTTGAAACAATCTGAATTCATTTTTTCATAGCTTTACTCCATCTATCATTACCACACCTTGCTACTACTTATTAAAATCTTAAGTTTATCAGCAGACAAAGCACAATCTAAAGCTCTGGGTTTTGAAATTCTAAACCAGAAATTACCTATCAAAGTTACGATCTTCGCCATCAATACAGCTTACATTTCGGAATTGTGACGCTTTCCTGCTATTTTCAAAATTAAATAGAGGGAGGTAAATGATGATGGATTTTTGAAAACCCAAACTTGAACTCTTTTAACGATTTGGAAACAAAACTCATGCTCTGCTGTAGTGCTTGCGACTACAGACTAGCGAAGCAGGTTTTAGTTGCTCTAGGGCCTAGGGTGAAAATATGGAATCTAGGAAATACAGCTTCCTACAACACCTTGTAAAGGAGTACAACTATTGTAATTGTAGACTGAATTATTACCAGTTAACAAGATATATTACCAGCAAGCTCTACGTTTAGAGGTCGGGCAGAGAAGTAGTTTAGTATATCTGTAGCCACTGGTTAGTCCTAACTAAATTATAGTAGGTAATGTCGCGGAAGACCGGTATAAACCAGGAAATTACTAGATTAATATGGATGCAACATCTTTAGTTAGATAGGTCTGAAGTAATGTCCTGCTGTTTCTACTAATTGCTCGTTAATAGGAAGTTTATTTTAATAATAGCGTTACTGTATTTCCTGGTAGGGGAAGGTAATTTAATACGGTTTACCCTTGTTTGGTATAACAACGTTTCGTCGAAAATCACTCCGACTAATTTTAGTTACAATAAAGTCATTTCGTATAATTATTCATTTGACCGAATAATTAATTGGTAGATTTTTATTTAGCATATTTATTTATTTGAAATAATATTATTTGACCGAATTTTCAAATGCACTAATTTTATTTAAACTAATGTTTCACTAGACTAATAATGATTTAGTCCAAAGATCGTATCGAATATTCAGTTCATTAATCATTCGTTTCCTTTCATTCGGTTACAATAAACAAAAAAAAATGGTGTCTATAAACTCCTCAAGAAAGGGAGACGTTCCGTTCCCACGGCTGGGACACCAAGTTTAAGGGGTAGGTCGTTAACCACCACGCGAGCCCAGTTAGAGATAGATAATGGTAGGATAGAAACCAGAATTATTTTTAACACGCCTTTAATAGTTTCACCTTGTACCTTACTAATGAACTATGTAAAAACGTCTTAGAAGCTAGATTGGACCCACTTCACGATTTCCGATTGGGAAAAAAATTCCAACGTTTGCTGTAAAAGACAATGTATGGTTAGCTCAGTAACGTCACTCTAAGACCCGCGCGACAGTTATGCTACTACAAATATTTTGTGTTCGTAGAGCTATGATTTTCAACACGAAGTGCAGCTAAAAAACGACACAGGTTCCACCCACAACGGTGGCAGAGCGCAGATTAAGTTTTACATTTTTCTTTTTTAATTTATCATGACAGTGACCGCTAAAATGAACCTTATTGCAATCGTTTAAGATTCATCCGGAATAGCAAAAAATGAGAAAAAATAAGTTTCGGTTTTCATTTTTTCTGCGACTATTCATAGCATTTAGCTTAAAAAAGATTCCCATTATTAAAAATTGAGTATATTTGCCTACATACAGTATTTTTAGAAATAGTAAAATATGTTAATAATAGCACAAAAAATGTACCTAAACTCAACCCGGTGTCGTTAATTTTGTGGAAAATGGCAACGTAAGATCGATTTTACATTAACAAAGACTAAAATTTTCAATATTATAGTTCCCATTATTTGAAGATGAAGAACCAATCTATACGAGGTAGTTATTAGTTATATTCGATTTTGTTGAGTTATGACATAAAATGTACCGAAAAAACAGCATAATTTTGCCTGATTTGTGAACGCGCCCTTAAAAGTTATAAAATATGGAAAGAAATACTTCTTATACCATTTATTCACACACATTCATTAAAATGAAACACACACACATGTGACACACACACACACACACACACATCACATGTGATTTTAATCTAAGTTTGGTTGCTTGTGTGACCCTCATCATTGTCAGTCAGTTCACTGAAATGTTTGTCTTTTTTTTACCGATGAAAAAAGGAGGAAGTTTTCAATTCGACCCGTATATTTTTTTATTTGACGTCTATTTAATTTTTTTAAGATGAATCTTGAAAACCAGCATGGTATGGCAGTTTAGTCCATAATAGCCTTTTTTATTTTCTTGTTCAAAAAAGGGGGTTTTTATTCATACGAATACAGACCCCCATATTAGCTTTATCGCTTACTATTAGTCGATTATGTTAACATATTATATTGCGATAACCTTGAATTTAAAGCAAACATTGGTCATAGTCGTGTCATAGTTAGTACTACAGTAACTTGTTATCAGTGGCCGTTATCACACTGTTGATTTAGTTGTACCACTTATAGTTTGGTCATTTAAAACATTAACTGACAAGAAAAAATGCAAATCTCTTAAAGGTGATCGTCTGCAAACAGACATACAATAAGATTGGGAATGAAGGGCCACCCTTATTATTAAACGGTTTTATTTAGCTCACCCCGTTTGTTTTATTCTTGGATCAAATTTAGTAATTAAAATTTCACCCTCTTCCTGTCAACCGATTAATCTGAAATTTTGTATACACTTTGGATTTTGGTGACAATACAATTATGTTTATTCATTATCATTATAAATTCAAGATGGCCGCCGCTACAAAATGGCGGATAATTTATGTTTTATTAATCCCATCAATATGGGTATCAAATGAAAGGGCTCAACAAGCAGAATACAATATACTATATAAAATTAAAATCCAAGATGGCGGCTAAAAACTAGAAAATAAAAATAAGTAAAAAAACTTTTTAAGTTAAACGGTTTTATGTTAAACATACATTGCAATGTTTAAGATAAATGTACTAAAAACCAAAAAATAATAAAATAGATACAGTCGTGGGAAAAAACCGTGGGGCACGTCAATTGTAATTTCCGCAGCACGACAGTTCCGAATTGACGTGCCCCACGGTTTTTTCCCACGACTGTATCTATTTTATTATTTTTATAACTTTGTTTTTATGCATGACAATGCTCGCGCACACACAGCCCGTGCCACACAAAGAGCCCTCTCTGAAGCCAATATATCCGTTTTGCCATGGCCAGCCATGAGTCCCAACCTCAACCCAATAGAACATTTATGGGATCAACTCAAAAGAAGCCTGAAAGAAAACTACAGCGATGTGAACAGCCAGCAGGAGCTCATTAACGCCCTAAAAGTCTGTTGGGAGCAAATACCGCAGACAAACGTGACTCACTTGATTGAAAGTGTACCAGATAGGCTCAGAGAGTGCATACGGAGCAGAGGAGGACCCACTCGTTATTAAAAAATGACAAGCACCATATTTTTTTTCAAAAGACGTGTGTTTACAAGATTTTGTGTATCCTTTATTTTGTGTAATTTATCCTAAAAACTGTTATTTGTGTTTTTATTAAAGGAAATAAACAAATGATTGCATTGTTTATGTTTACACTATTCCTGAAAGCCCACTTGACACTTGTACATTCATAAAAACTGAACAATTATGTTCAATTTTAAGTTACGGCAAAAAAACATGGTGGGCCCTATTTAGTTTTGAGTAGTTTATAATGCAGTATGTTACGCACGTTTGTTCGTAACGCAACCTTGTATGTCCAATCAAATGTTATTTCAAGTAATGAGGTTTATAATTTGCTTATTGCAATCTTGTGTGATCGTGTGGTACATTACAGTACGTTAGTAATTTATTCAAGTCATTGGGTCACGTGCGTCTATGGGACTTGCAATGAGTTTCAAACTCAAGCTCAAAGCATTTATTTCAATTAGACAATTACAGCCAAGTTAAATGTCAGAAAAACAAAAAAGCGAAGCTACAGTCACAGTCACAAGGCATAATAACTTGACTTTGACAACTGGTGTCAACAAAGTTATTTGTAACACGTTTCCCTGCAATAATGTTTGCGTAGGCGTAAGGGTACTTAGTATGATGTACTGCTCGCGCCAAACTTTGTGACCGTCCCGAAACTAGGCTCTTGCATTGCGCAGAACACAAAATCAGGTATTAGCGGGACGCACAAGAGCTTGGGGGCAGGGCCATAATATAATAAGTAATAAAAATGTTAGAAAACGAAAATTGTTTGGTTGATTACGTATTCCCACTCGACTGTACCATGCGCAAGTTCAGACTCGCGACTATTTTCAGGGCGGCCACAAAGTTTGGCGAGGGCTGTATCAACATCACGCTTGGTTCATAGCTGCGTGAATTGTTCGTTAACACCCTGTATGTTAGCTTGAAGCTTAACAAAAAAGTTACAGCAGTTCAAACGACATGAAAAACAGAAGGATAATTTTGAGCTATGCGAAGCAAGGTCGAGAAGTCAGTCTTACTGTTCAGTTCACCATGTACGGTCTATCTACTTAGACTAATGGGAAATAACGTAGCCTCTGTAGTTCATCAAACGTGTGACTACGCACATTCGTAATGAATGTGTTTTCTGCCTTTGCACGCGATGACCTCATCAAATCAGGAAGCCGTAAAGTTCATGTTTCAAGAGCGAGGTCACCTTACATAATACATACATACTAACAAAATCGTACTTATTGATGTTTTCCTTATTTTTTTTACTAGTTTTTGAATTATAATACGATGAGGGGATCTTTACGTGATGCGGGTCCAAACCATCCAGCAACCCGATAAGCAGGTAGGTAATAATTGTCGAAGTGTCTAGTCGTCCGAAAAGCCGGATGAATAAAATTTTACTAGTCGTCCGATCGTCCGATTAGCTTATCGGATGAATAGCCAACCCTTTACCGGACGACTAATTAATTTTATTCATCCGATAATCGGACGACTAGCAACAGCCTAGTCGTCCGACTTTCCGGACGACTAGCAACAGCCAATAATTGTATACAAAAGTGTATAAAAAAGTGTATACAAAATTTCAGATTAATCGGTTGTTGACAGGAAGAGGGTGAAATTTGAATTACTAAAGACCCAAGAATAAATAAAACAAACGGGGTGAGCTAAGTAAAACTGTTTAAAAAAGTCTACGATTTTATCATAATAATATGTTTCTAGATTTGACAAAATTATTTAACATTATTATCATCAATGATTATTATTAAAATTATTTTATTTTGACAATGCTGTCTTATTTGAGCTAAAGGTTGACTGGTAGAGAATGTCTTGTGAGTTGTGGCATTAAGTTCGCCTATGTACCATGTCTTGTACAGTCGCCCACAAAAGTGCATGGATACCTTAGGGCCTATTTTTCTGTGAAGGTAGAAATCAAATTTTCGAAAATAATTAATAGATGGCGTTTGGTTTCTGCACAACTGTGATATTAAACTCTTCAATCCCCAGTGTCACTTGTAGGTGGCATAAGTTTTATTTCTGTTTCTACCTCACAGAAATTTTATTTGTAATTCCTACTTAAATAATAATAAGAAATTTAACCTTTAAAGTTTTTACTTTCCGCAATGACAATATCCGGATTACCCGGTGTCACCTGTAGGTGAAATAAAATGGAGGTAGATTTTTATAACTTAGTCTTAACTAAATGTAAACTATTCTGTTGAGATATAGAAAAAAATGAACTTTGACTTGGGAATAGGTTAGGTAAGTAAGCAGTTAGGAAACACGTATTAGGTTGGATGTGAGAAGTTAAATGATAAAAAAAAATACGAAAGAAACCATAAGGAATGTTTTCATTAAGCTAATAAGTGCGCATAGCATTCAAAAATATAATATTCGAGTTAGTAGTAGTTAGCAACAGGGATGAACGGAGACAAACAAAAAAACACACAAATTTTAGAGGTTTATTTCTTACAGTTTATTATTCAAAAACAGACATTTATTATCGTTCAACATTATTATATTATATAAAACTTCTTATTGAGGCCATAGCTTAAGTATTCGTTTCCAAAATCGGAAAGAGGATTGAAGCTTTTGTAACCTCAACAAAGACAAACAGGAGACCGGATTATTTTATCACAAAAGTGAAAAGTTAAATTAAATGAATTAAATAGGTAGGATAACAGCTATACAATTGCACAAAAACATACGAAAAGGTTCTTATGTAATGTGTTAGCTATTTAAATACATTTATAAATAGTTTTAAGATATTTACAGTATTTTTTATAAATTAGAGAATTGTTTTGTATAAATAAGTTATTTTATTGAGTTGAAATGCTAAAATGGCGCCAACGGTTATTGGAATGACAGTTAACTATTGCAGTCTGTAGTACAGACGGTTATAAAAGATCTAAGGCGCCATTTTAGCGGGACATTCTTGTCTGAACTTCGAAGTGAGAAGAACTATAAAATACCTGTGTAAGTACTGTGAATTTCATAATAAACTTGTAATGTTATGCTGTAGCTATTTATTCTGTACCTACTTAGTTTGATGTGTTTGATGTGCTGTAGCTATTTATTCTGTACTTATTTTGATGTGTGCTCAGTCTGACCCCTTTGAATTAAAACATGATTGTCTGTTCAAATAGAAGTTTATTATTTATTTCCCTTCTGCTCTGGCTAATCTTACAAATGTAAAAAAAAAAAAATTGTTTGACTTTTTTTAGTTATTAAAAATACGTAAGTCATAGGTTATAATAACAGTCAGTCGTAATAGGTTATAATAACCCGGTCTCCAGTTAATATAAAAAATAAGTACTAAAGTTAAGTAATATTATTTTTAAGTATTATGAAATATAAATCCTGGATCGGCAACACTTATCTATCCCCACACGTTCACTGCAATATGACCAGCATATTGGACACACATACCACTTGTTTATCACGTAATATTTCTACACCACAAACATAAGCGTCCGTGTTCACTGGACTTAAAAGTTACTCAAATCAAAGTTAACATGATCCAAAGCGAACTGTAATCTTGTCCTTTAATGGTTTTCTGTGGGCCAGGGTTTCACAACATGCCTCCTATAATGCAGCTCTTCACTTATAAGAGCACGACGGGCATTGTCAACACTTGAGTCATATAAAGCAGCATAGTCGGTCATCGGCAGGAATCCATTTTCTTCATACTCTCATAACACGATTTGACGCTGTAATGTGTTTATGAGCCGTGGTCTACTAGTTCTTTGATGGTGTTGCAAAGATCCCTCGTCTTCAAATCGTCGTACCAATAGAACAACTGTTTTTCTCTGCAACAATAATTATAACAGAAATATAATAACACGCAATAATGATTATTTATTAAGTAGTATAGACGTAACTAAAACATTTTTTTTTTCTTATAAAAAATTTGAAATCTAAACTACTTACGTTAACAATAAGATAAGTCGACAAGTTTCGAGTGTCGATAAGTTTTTGCCTTGATTTTGCAAATCAGTTATTTGAGCTCTTGTAAAGAAAACAATATTACAACGCGTACTCATTTTGATGAAATAAGTTAATTCACCTAAATTAAAATAAAACTGAGCTAAACACACTCGAATGAGGTAATCGAAACAAACATAACGAACAATCAATTGAGCTTAGTCTTAACTCATCTAAATCTTCAATCTAATTATTTCTACTACCTACAAATTTATTTATGAATTCATATTCGACCTACCCTCAAGTTTGAAAACTAAAACATAGATAATTAAAATCAGATACCTAGTTATAAAATGATAATAATATTCAATTTAAACAAACATAGTAGGTAGTTAGGAATAAATTTATATAATAGAAATAATTGATTATAAATTATTTTAATGTAAAATACAGAAAAAGAAACTACATGAACATTTTATACAGCGTGAGCGCCCTCTAGTTAGTGTAGCATCAACAATATAATCAATGTTGCTAATCGAGTACTTATTTACGCCAGGTGGCGTCATTTCTTGCTTCACACGGTATTTTTTCTGAACTTCCCATGCATTATTGTAGGCGATGGTACATGAAGTTTAAATAAATAAATACTAGTACATAAGCATACATAACGTTGTGTGACAGAGAAAGTGAGAGAAATCTTTACACAATATTGGAAACATTACAAAATACTGTACCTACCCTATGTAATACTTTACCTATTATGAAATCTGCGTTTTCTATGTCAAATGCAAAAAAGGAGAAGGTTCAGTTGCATTTTTTTTTTTGTTATGTTTGTTACTTCATTCATAACTCCGTCATATAATATACTTTCCGGGTGGCCCTAACAAGTTTCATCAAAGTTGATTATGACTTGTTTGTTTCGATTTTCTCGGCCTATTCCTAAGTACCTATGTAAGAGATTGACATGATGGTCCTCTAGTTACAATGTAAAATTGAGAAGACAACTAAAAAGGGTAAAATAAAAAACTATAAAAAAACAGATTTCGAAAAACGTGACGGTGACGACTTCCGAAAGTAAAGTTATTTTAGATATTTTTAGGGTTCCATACCTCAAAAGGAAAAAAAACGGAACCCTTATAGGATCACTCGTGTGTCTGCCTATCTGCCTATCGGTCCCACCATTCCCCCCTCTTTATCTCCAAAACTACTGAACCTAAAATTTTGAAAAAAATACAGAAATTAGTTGAACACATACCCCCTTATTAATAAAAAAAAGTTAAGCCTGCTTAAACTTACGCTTGGTTTATCTCGCATGCCGTCCCTTTCATTTGAATATTTTTGAAGTGAGACGGCATGCGAGATAAACCAAGCGTAAGTTTAAGCAGGCTTAACTTTTTTTTATTAATAAGGCCGTTATAAAGGGTGGGCCAAAAATTTTTGCAAATAGCAACACTAGATTTTTTGAAAACTGTTCGAGGGAAAAGCGCGTAAATGGCGGGAAACTATGCGTCACTTCATGCAATTTAAGTAATGATGGAGCGCTTTACGGGACAACAGCGTGCTTTTTGTATAGAAATTTTTTACAAAAACAATAATTCCTACATTACTGTACGACGCCTGTTCAGAATCGAATACCGATTACGCCGTGTAAGTGAGTGTCCAAGTGTTAATTTGATCAAAGCTTGGGTCGAAAAGTTCAAGCAAACGGGATCAACAATGAAAATTAAACAAACAGGGCGGCCACGTTCAAGAAGAAGCGATGAGAACATTCGAGAGGTCGCAATATCCGTACGGAACGATCCAGAATTATCTACGCGTAAGCGTTCGGCAGCTTTGGCAATACCAAGAACTAGCCTACGGCGGATTTTGCATCTGGACCTCAAACTGCACCCATATAAGATTCAAATTGTGCAGGAGATGAAACCAAATGATTACATTCAACGTAAGTTATTGGCTGACACTATGCTGGAGCGATTCTCCAACCTTGAGAATGTATTGTTTACGGACGAGGCCCATTTTCACATCAATGGGCACGTGAACAAGCACAATTGTCGATATTGGAGCAGGGACAACCCTCGCCTTAAACACCAAAAGCCACTTCATTCACCTAAAACGACAGTATGGGCTGCCATATCAGCAAAGGGCATAATTGGTCCGTATTTCTTTGAAAATAATCAAGGAAATAATGTAACTGTGAATTCAGCTGAATACGTCAAGATGTTGCAAGACTTTTTGACGCCGCAGTTGCATGAATTTCAAGGATACAATAGCAGGACCTGGATGCAACAAGATGGAGCAACATGCCATACCTCAAATGTGAGTTTACCGGTAGTTAAAGAAATGTTTCCGAACAAATTGATTTCTCGCAGAGGTGATATCCCATGGCCTCCGAGAAGCCCGGACCTTACACCATGCGATTTTTTCTTGTGGGGATACCTGAAAAGTCGAGTGTTCCTTAATAAACCGACGACAATATCCCAATTGAAACAAAACATCCACGAGGAGATAGCCGCGATCCCCCGCCGCATGTGTCAGCGAGTTTTTGAAAGTTTGCGTAGTCGATAGCAGGAATGCCAACAACGAGACGGCGCACATTTGGACGATGTCATTTTTAAAAACTAAATATCACTAAATTATTATTACGTTAAATAAGTTTTCAACAAAATAACATTTGTAATTTTATTTCTAATGATGTTTTAAAAGTGCAAAAATTTATGGCCCACCCTGTAGATTATACAGGAAAACCTATAGGAAGTCTATGGTGGTAACGGAACCCTTCATGTGCAAGTCCGACTTGTACGTGGCTAGATTTTTTTTTGTGTTTTAAGCTATTGCATAGCTTCTATCGGAGGCATCATCATCTTCATCTTCTTCTTACGCGGCAGGCCCAGAAGAAGATGGCGGGATGAACTCGACTCTTTTCGCAGGGATTGGCAAATAACATCATTGGATAGGGATAAGTGGAAAGAGGGAAGGGAGGCCTTTGCCCTGCAGTGGGACACGGATGGCTAGTAATAATAATAGCTTCTATCGCGGGCCTTGAGCGTGGAGAGCGAATCCAGAAATTCCGTAACGAAATTTTCAACCAGGTTGCTATGGTTACGGAAAATAACAAGGTTGTCAACTGAGGTTGTCAAATTAAATAATTAATTATTTGCATAAGTTGATAAAAAAATGCTATGCAATAGCTTTACCGCGGCAGTCTCCGAGTGCCACACGTTTTTTTTTTCTGTGTAAAGTTTTTTTTACCTTCTATATTATTTTTAAATAAATATTTACAAACTCATAGAATTTTTATTTTTTTACTTTATTCTTTTCTGTGTAATAATTTAGCTGCTTATTCAAAAATATTGCGTGTTTTGTCATCATAAAAACGTTACAAAATAGGGTTGGGTCGCTAGTATAACATGATACAAATAGGTTTGCCTAGTCCTGCCTGGGTTCGGTTCCGGGTGAGTGCGTGTTAGTTACATAGGATTCAACTAGAAATACCTTGCTCGCGTGATAACATAACATCACGCTATATAATCCCCGAAGGGTTAGGCATTAATCCCATATAATAGGGAGCGAGTCTATTGCCAATATTGGCATCAACAGGGCACAGGTCCAGACTGGAAAATGACAAATGAAAAATGAAAATGACACTGAAAAAATAAATTTATGAAAATGACACTGAGAAATCAAGAGAGAGGTAGAGAGAGGAGTTCATGGCTAAATAAATAACAGCCGCCCGGGTCGATCTGCAAGGTTACCTAGGTCGGTCCGTAGATGGGGTGACCACACCAGGTGGTATCTACAATCCACGTAGGATTGTATCCATCCATCTTAACTTGGGTCTTCCTTTGCTCTTATATTGTATTTACATTCATACTCAACGAGACAACGACATGATCATACAAAATTGATATTATTATGATAAAACATTTTACCGGATCGCGTGTCTCGTGTTTATTTTCTAGTAGAAACGAATCAGTTTGCCTCACTTGACTTCAGCAATTGACCCATCATTTAATGTTTACTGCAGTGATGTGCAGTTTTTATTTAAATGCTTTTTATTGTACATGACTTCCACGTGTACAAGATGATGGGTTGGTGAGTAAATTGCTCATGTGTAGCGTAATTGTGTTTGCGCATGTATTACAGTCACGCAGAGAAAAATATTATCCAATTGGCAAAATTAAAGCTATTTTCTTGGCAAATAACGGTCTTTATTATGCGGTAAGAACTTTTTTTTTTTTTAGTTGGTGGAAAATCATCGAATAACCTCCCCCGCTCTTGGGCAGAGCGAAGGGGAGTGTCAGACTTCTACTGACTAAAAACCAAACCCATGTTCCTTCTTCGCCCTTGTGTCGGAGCCGCGTTAACCTTTCGATAATCCACAGCCCCGACGGGATCCACAGCCCCGACGGGATCCACAGCCCCGACGGGATGCGATAAGACCTCATAATAGTATGGCTTCCAAAATCCTATGTTCATGAAAACGCAAACAAGTAACATAAAACCAATTTTTTAAAGGCGTTTTGGACTTCGTTTTACAGGCTTTGGAGTGTAATAAAAATATATAACAATTATCACGCCATCATCATAGCCTTTTGGAGCTGATTATCAGTATTTTAAGTACATGGAGCGACTGCCTGTCTGACCTCCACAACCCAATTAGTGCTGGGCAATATGTTACGACCCCTTGGTAAGACTGGTTATCAGACTTTCAGGCTACTGACTACACTACCTGTAACTACTGCCAAAGATCTACAAAATAACGACAGCTGGGACCATCGGCTTAACGTGTATTCCGAGGCACGGAGTAAAGTAGCCAAACCCGTCTTAGCTTGAAGATGCACCTGAGCGACTAGATGTAGCCACAAGCTCCTCTAAGTTGTTCATCATCATCACATTCTCCTGCCTAATTTCTATTTATTTGGGATCAGCACAGCATTGTTTTAAGCTTTCACGGTTCATAACTATATTTAAAATGTCACTTACGGGATATCTTCCGTCACCTTCCGTGATTAAGTATTATTTGTTTTGAGTTCCCGATATTTCGACGCTGCGCTGTTGCAAGCGCCATGATCGCGGGTTAACTGGAGAATGCGGGTGGATGGAAACAAATGTTAGGAGCAGACGAATCTGTCTACCCTCTTTCTTTGTCTTCTTCCAGAATTCTCCATTACTCGTCATCTCAGCAGTCTCCTCCTTTCTAACCATATCTTCCTTCACAAGTTCACACAGTCCATCCATCGTTTCTTTGGCCTTCCTCTACTCTTATAACCATCTACATTCATACCACGATAACCGATTTATTAGTACATCTTTTTAGTCCGGTGACTTTTAGGTTTTCTCTTTACCTCAAATAAACTAGGAAAGTCCGCTAACAGTTTTCCTTGTATGAGCTAATGTATATACTTACCTGCTATAAATAACCCAGTTTGTATCTATCCCTGTCTAATTCCTCTGTCGTGTAGTATTTTGTCCCTTTCTGTTATGTACTTGACAAACACTTTACTTTCTCTGTAACACTTAGGTCTATCTAGGAAATGCTATCGTAATGTAAACGCAACGAATATACTTAAATACCGGGTCATTTCTAGGCAATTTCTGTAATAAATAGGCTAGATCCTCAGACCAACAAAAAAAGGAAGACGGCGCGCCACGAACATCAAAAGTGAAGTCAACTTTTTATCTATGTGTGTAGACAATGTCTCGTGAAGTCGTGACGTTCTAGGAGAAATGCGTGTGGTTTAAGTGTAGGTGTGTGCGTGAGCTTGTATGTTTACTTGCTATAGGCGCGTGGTTTTGTGACTTCACTGTTGGTGTTTGCGGCGCGCCGTCTTTCTTTTTTTCTTGGTCTGAGGCTAGATCTATATACGGGATCTGTACTGTACTAGGCGTTTCGAAATTTGTTTCAAACAGGTTATGATCGCAAGGACCCCGAGGTCCCAGAGTTATGTTTACGCCGCCGCTTGAGGTTCTCTGCAGCCGCAGCGGCAGCGCCAGCTCAGCACGATAAGATTGACATATGTGGTGGTGTAAGACTATCGACATAATTATATCATCAAATCATTAATTTAACTTATTTAAATGACGTTTTTAACTTAAGTATTTAAATAATTTTAAACTAAACTTCATAATAAGTAATAAAATTTATGAATATTAGTTAAATATTTTGACACACTTATGAATTTCAAAATATTTTTCCTTATACTTTTACCGTTGATTGGATATTTCGGTCTCAAAACCTCAATAAGTTAAAATCGCGAGGTTTAAAAGTAAACGTCCAGTCATATAAGACGTGTCTGGCATAGGACATGATGAGTTAACTACTAAATTATTTATTGCCAACTTTCACTCACAAGTTTGATGTAATGTAACCTAGTCAGGCTAGTCCTAGCAACTGCCACGGAGTAGTATAACTAGGATTGTGGTTTAGAAAACTAGTTATTTGCAACGTTCCACGTGATTCTTTCTGGTGAAGTCAGACTTTTGGCCATATTGATTTTCTAATGCGGGCGCCACACTATGCTCCTCGCGCTGATCATCGCCATGCTCCTCGCGCTGCCGCTATTTGCTGCGATGTTCTACTCGCGCAATTAATCGCGACGCTCCTCACTTGTTATTTGCCTTTGGTGGACGATGAAACTGTGGCAGCGTGCGCGCTACGCATTTTTAGTTAGTTAATTATATCAATGTCATAAAAAGAAATATACATCGTCGTCATCGTCCTCGCCAACGGAGATGGTGGACCACATGTATTCATCGCGCGATCATCGCAGAGCGATGGGCAGGACGAGGAGCATGACGTGCGGCATGACGAGTAACGTTGCCACACCATGTCCCTGCCTCCTTTCCTCGCTACTTCCCATGCCACTCGTCGTCGTCGAGTGTGTGGGGGCCGCATAACGCAACTTGCCATCATCTTGAAAGTTTATTGCGGATAGTTTTGTGTATGATGTTATTTATTCTCTTGATCAAATTTTGAGTTCTTGGTTACATCTTTCCAAAAAGTCTCTCTTAATCCATTTTGCCTTCTAGCACTTTCCACTGAGCTCTATCGTGAGCTTTTGCTCAGCCTCTAATATCCTTACTTGTTTTCCGGTGCTCTTTTACTATTTCTTGGGTACCAGTCTGTTAATATTTTACTCAAATACTCTAAATTATATCATTATCAGCTTATAATGTTCCCACTGCAGGGACTCGGGCCTACTCTCTAGGAGAGAGATGGGCCACGCAGTCCCAGTGCTTGTTGTTAGATGTCACATGTATTCGTTTTCAGACATACCGGTGTTTCCTCACGATGTTTTCTTTCACCGTTTTGAAAGCAGCGGTGATGAAATAAATTACACAAAGCTCCTGCCTGGGTTCGAACCCACGACTTACTGCTCGTAAATTGGGACCGCTACAATATGCTTAACTAATTCTTTATTAAACCGTATTTCTTTTTTCAACAGATGCCCATAACATAAGAAGACAGAAGTAAACCTTGGACTATTCAAAAGAAGAGTGAGAACTGCATCATCATGACAGAAGGAACGTACCAGAGGGTGTCTCCGTTCTTGAGACAGGTTAGTTGCTCCTATTAGTAAAGTAATAGGTAGTAGGATGCTTATATATTTTAGAAAAATAATTAGGATTCCGTTCAAAAACGAAATGCCTTGAAATTAGCATAATTTAGTAGTAAAATGGGGTGTCTTTTGAATAGCGGGGTGTCTTTGATGATTACTTTTTTTCGTTGATTTTTTAATAAAATTTCAGAGTCTATGGACCGCAGTAGTTTTTAGGGTTCCGTAGTCAACTAGGAACCCTTATAGTTTCGCCATGTCTGTCTGTCTGTCCGTCTGTCCGTCCTCGCTTAATCTCTGTGACCGTTAGCACTAGAAAGCTGAAATTTGGTACCAATATGTGTATCAATCACGCCGACAAAGTGCTAAAATAAAAATTGGAAAAAAATGTTTTATTAGGGTAGCCCCCCTATATGTAAAGTGGGAAGTGTTTTTTTTTTTTAATTTTAATCCTAACGTGTGATATATTGTTGGAAAGGTATTTAAAAATGAATAGGGGTTTACTAAAATCATTTTTTGATAATGTCAATAATTTCGGAAATAATCGCTCCAAAAGTAAAAAACAAAGCGTCCCCCCCCCTCTAACTTTTGAACCATAAGTTTAGAAAATACGAAAAAAATCTGAAAAGTAGAACTTTATAAGGACTTTCTAGGAAAATTATTTTGAACTTGGATGGAAACAACAGATGGAAACTGCAGTTAACCAATATAATTTGGTCCCTGAATCGTATGAGCGCCTATACAATCCAGAGGTCAAGCTTCATTGGCCCGTATTTCAAACAAAAAAAGAATTATTACTACGGAACCCTACACTGAGCGTGGCCCGACACGCTCTTGGCCGGTTTTTTTTATTTTGGGTTGGCTAATTTGACAGTTTGGGCATATTTCTTAATAAAAATAGGTAAAAAAACTTTTTAAGTTAAACGGTTTTATGTTAAACATACATTGCAATGTTTAAGATAAATGTACTAAAAACCAAAAAATAATAAAATAGATACAGTCGTGGGAAAAAACCGTGGGGCACGTCAATTGTAATTTCCGCAGCACGACAGTTCCGAATTGACGGGCCCCACGGTTTTTTCCCACGACTGTATCTATTTTATTATTTTTTGGTTTTTAGTACATTTATCTTAAACATTGCAATGTATGTTTAACATAAAACCGTTTAACTTAAAAAGTTTTTTTACCTATTTTTATTTTCTAGTTTTTAGCCGCCATCTTGGATTTTAATTTTATATAGTATATTGTATTCTGCTTGTTGAGCCCTTTCATTTGATACCCATATTGATGGGATTAATAAAACATAAATTATCCGCCATTTTGTAGCGGCGGCCATCTTGAATTTATAATGATAATGAATAAACATAATTGTATTGTCACCAAAATCCAAAGTGTATACAAAATTTCAGATTAATCGGTTGACAGGAAGAGGGTGAAATTTGAATTACTAAAGGACATTGGGCATTTTGTTTGGACATTTGACCCACGGCGTACACAAACGAAATAGGGCAAGGTATTTAGATAAATATATCTGCACCCCAGTGGTACGGGTCGCATTCTTGTGGGCATTGGGAGAATTGAGAAAAAAAATATTTAGTTTTTCTAACCTAACCTAACCTAACCTTTTTTTTTTTTTTTTTTTTTTTTCGATGTGGAAATCCTCATAGATGTCCTCCGCCCTGGGGAGAGCGAAGGGGTCTGTCAGACTCTTACTGACTAAAACCACACCGGTGTTCCCTCGCGCACTTGCGTCGGGGGTCCGGGAACGGAGATGACTAACCTAACCTAACCTAACCTATTGTTCGGACATTAAGACCCACGGCGTACACAAACGAAATAGGGCAAGGTATACCTGCCAAATGTGCGAGCGAGAGAGAGATATTTCGTAGAGTTATACAAACATATGACTTAACGACGCGTTTCCATAGTGCTAAAAGTAAAAACTTCTGTTTTATTAACAAAAGTTTATTAACTTTTAAATGTTAAATAACTTTATTTTCCCATTGGATACTTAAAATAAAAATACATATTTTGAAAAGTGGGATTAAATTCTTCAATTTAAAACTAATTTGGTCTGTGTACGCGAAATTTCATAAAGTGGGTCAGAAATGCCCAATGACCTTTGATCCAAGAATAAAACAAACGGGGTGAGCTAAATAAAACCGTTTAAAAATGGCTGCGGTTTTGGCTCTGACATTCCATGACAAAAATTATTTAAAATTAATAGTGCGACAACTAGCAAAATAGTGTGCTGGAGAACTTCAGTGGTACCAGGGTAAGTATTATTATTGTAGTTTCAGAACTTATATTTCATAATTATACGGTTTATTTAAAGTAATATAAATCTGATAACTTCCGTTTGATGACGACCATATTATGTTGAGTTTTATTCCTTGGGGTTAAATTGATTAACGGTACGAGGCGACATTGATAGCTGATAACAAAGCCACCCCAAGGGACAAAATTTGCGTGTATTCATGTTAAAAGTACTGGTTATCAAAGTTATCCTTTTTAAAGGTAAAATGGTGCGAAACTACAAGAAGACGCCGGGTACCCGCCACTACAGGAACTACACGGATGAAACCTGATTAAAGGAATAATGAAGGAATATAATAATAATATATTATATAATGAAATAATACTTATAATAAAAAAATAATAATATATATAATAATAATATAATAATATATTATTTATTATATAATATATCTTTTTTCCTGCGGGATGCGGGACGGGATATCTATTCCAAAACCGACGTAAGGTCGAGTATCGGAAAACCGAAAAAGAGATACATAATAATATATAAAGGCTGATTATTCGTAAGGAATCTGTTGTTTTGTTAGAAGGCTGATTATTTGTAAGGAATCCGTTGTTTTGTTACTAAGATTTTGTGTTTAATTCACTACATTTTGTCTACTTACTTTATATCGACGCTTTCCGCTACAAAGGGCGTAAAGACCATTTTGGCCAAATTGACTTTTTGATGCAGTCTTATTTAGTTTTTCACGCTCTTTCTATCTGTATATTCAAAATTGCGCTACGGTGAAAAAATGGTTTTTACTACCCAATATTTTCTTAACGCTAAACATCTCTCTTTAAAAAAACCAAGTCGTAAAACACATTTCTTTTACGTTACGACATCAAACTTGGTGTATCTACAAACAAAAATATTTTCTTGAATGTAAAACGGGGTAAAACACAATAACAAAACAAATTGTGACTTACGCCCTGCAAAAAAATATTCTGATAACTCTTGATGTCGGTAAAAAAGGATGTATCTCACAAAGGTTACGGTAGGTAACATTTACGTCTCTGTCGTAACGTTAATAAACGTTTAACGTAGAGCGTATAATACGGTGATAATCTGAATTGAATAAATTTTTTTGTTGGAAATAGGAAATAAGTTACATATTTGCAAGGTATGGGTGGTAAAACCACATTGGAAAGTCTGCACGGTCAAGTTCGTTGCGATATTTTAGTTGTATAATTGTAAGTTACTAAAAATAGTGTTGTATTATCAAAATATTGGTGTTACGACCTAAACACCAATATTTTTGATTTGTACACCCTAAAATTCACTAAGAACACAATTATAGTATGGTTTTACACCCTACGTTTAAAAGTTTAAATGTCATGAAGACAAAATATTGTGTTTTACGACCTAAGTGCATGTTTACGTACGCGCGGCGCGGCCGGCGACGCGATCCGCACTAAATTCAAACGTATGGCGGTGTATGAGTGCGTTCACGGAGAAGCGAATTTATACGCGATTGCTTGAATTTGAGGCGGCGGCGGCCGCGGCGGCGAACGCGGCGGCGGCCGCGGCGACGGACGCGGCGATGCACGCGGCGGTTTATTCTCGATGAAGCGATGCCCGCGACGGAACTTGGCCTTGAAAATTCGCGGCGGCCGCCGCCGCGGCCGCCGCGCCGCGTCTCTATGTACACCGTCGTACATTGCCATACGTTTGTGTTTGCGCGAACGATGATATCTGCCGCTGCACGCATCGCCTGTCCGTGAACACAAAATTCGCTCGACGCGTCGCTCGACGCGTCGCCGGCCGCGCCGCGCGTACGTAAACATGCACTAAGTGAGGTAGGTATTTATTATAATTTAGTTTTAGAAGAAACGTAAACGGCTTTAGAATGGATGTTTGTTTGCGAAGGTGTTTATTTCTTTAATACGTTGTGGTTTACACAACGTATTAAAGGCTTGATGGATAATGATATAGTTTTGAAAAGGTAGATTCATCTAATGTAAAAGTAACTTATGGTTATCTGTTGTTATTATTATGCAGTCGTTTCAGTCGTTAAACTCCAAAAAACTTGGGCCTCAAACAAAAAAAAAAACAATAAAATCTCTGTATTTCCAAACTAGTAGTTGAAGATTTAGCGAAAGACCCCAGAGCTAGACTGACCCGACACTATACCGAAGACATCCCGGATGTGAGCCTGTACGAGATTAGGATGGCTCTGAAACAGCTTAAGAACAACAAGGCACCGGGTGATGACGGAATTACGGCCGAACTCCTGAAGGCTGTTCGATTCCGTCATTCTCGAGGGAAAAACGCCACAGGCATGGTGCAGAGGTGTGGTGGTACTCTTCTTCAAGAAGGGCGACAATGCCCGACTGAAGAATTATAGGCCCATCTCACTTCTGAGCCATGTCTATAAGTTGTTTTCAAGAGTCATTACGAAACGTCTCGCGCGCAGGTTCGACGACTTTCAGCCTCCCGAACAAGCCGGATCCCGAAAAGGCTTTAGCACCGTAGACCACATACATACGCTGCGGCAGGTTAAACAGAAGACCGAAGAGTATAATCTTCCTCTCTGTTTAGCGTTTGTGAACTACGAGAAAGTCTTCGCTTCGATTGAAACTTGGGCTGTACTGCAGTGTTGAAGTGTTTATACAAAAATGCCACCATGTCAGTCCAGCTTCAGGACCAGACCACGGAACCTATCCTTCTGCAGTGAGTTGTGAGACAGGAAGACGTCATATCTCCGAAGCTGTTCACCACTGTACTAGAGGATGTCGTCAAGGTTCTGGACTGGAGAGGACTAGGCTTCAACATCAAGGCGAGTACATGACTCACCTTTGATTTGCCGACGATATAGTGGTCATGGCTGAGACCATGGAGGACCTCAGTGCAAAGCTCGATGACCTCAGTAGAGCCTCCGAAAGAGTGGGTCTTAAAATGAACATGGATAAAACCAAGGTCATGTTGAATGCCCATGTTACACCCACTCCTATAAAGATCGAAGACTCTACACTCGAAGTTGTAGACGATTATGTCTACCTGGGACAAACAGTCCAGTTAGGTAGGTGGACCTACCTAACTGGACTGTTTGTCCCAGGTTTCACTTTGAGAAAGAGGTCAATCGGATCTAATCCGACTCGGCTGGGCAGCGTTTGGGGAGCTGAGAAGTATCATCTCGTCCAAGTTACTGCAGTGTCTCAAGACGAAAGTCTATGACCAGTGTGTGTTGCCAGTGATTACATACGGGACCGAAACGTGGTCGCTCACAATGGGCCTCATCAGAAGGCTTAAAGTCACCCAAAGGGCAATGGAGAGGGCTATGCTCGGAGTTTCGTTGCGTGATCGAATCAGAAATGAGGACATCCGCATGAGAACCAAAGTTACCGACATAGCCCGAAGAATTGCCAAACTTAAGTGGCAGTGGGCAGGGCACATTGCTCGCAGAACGGATGGCCGATGGGGCTGGAAAGTTCTGGAGTGGCGACCGCGAACCGGAAGACGTTGCGTTGGAAGGCCTTCCACTAGGTGGACCGATGACCTGGTGAAGGTTGCGGGGATCCTCTGGATGCGAGACGCACGGGACCGGTCAATGTGGCGACACTTAGGGGAGGCCTATGTCCAGCAGTGGACGTCTTTCGGCTGAAATGATGATGATGATGAAAAGCTTTTTATTTTATCCTTTTTATTGGGTACAGGCGTGTTATTATGTTGTGTGATTGTAGATTGATTCACGGGACCTGTAACTTACCAGTTGTGATAAATATGAATTGATTTTTAAAACCGTTAATTTCATTTTGACTCGACTAACTATTATTTATATTAAAAATACCTCCAATATATCCTTACTTATTTAATAATATTCATCCTTATTAATAAAACTGATCTTATATTCATTGCATTAGTATTAATAACAGGGTGTATCTACATATTTTGCAAAAAAAAATGGTCTTTACAACTACAAACATTACCCTTGCATGTGCTTAACTGGTTTTTACTGCAGACGTTTGTTCCCAGGCCATTTAATTATGGGTTGTATCTACATTTTTATTTTATTTTCAGGGGTGTAACTCCATGCTAACTTCGTCAATAACTCTCGTAGACGATTGTAATTAAATGAGGCAAAGGACGGCCAAAATTTAAGAATTTTATTCCTAGAACTAAAATTTATAAGTATAAAAACAAAAGAGTTATTGAAGAAAGTTTTTTTTTTTTTTTGTTTTTTGCTCATTGCCAAAAGTATGAGATTTGGAGTTACGCCCTTTGTAGCGGAAAGCGTCGATATAATATATTTGATTATACTACAAAACGTGTTTTTTACCTTATTATAGCTCTAAAATCAATTCTCAATGTTACCCCTGTAATCAAACACACCCCGGTGAACTTTGAAGTGTTTTAATTCAAAAACTAATGAGTGAACAATTTTTTTATTTTTTGTTTTTATTTCCTGTTAGGGGCTACTTTCTTATTACATACAAAAAACGGGGGCAATTAAAACGACCCCATATCAAGTATAAAGATGATAAGCCACTCAATATTTTTTTTCTCGGAAACTAAAAGGCGAACAAAATAAATGAATTTTTTTATCAATAAAACACCATGAGTCGCCATTACAGTATTTTTTTTGTATTTTTATCTAAATAACTGACGAAGTTACAGTCAGTTATATTTTAAAATTAATCAATGTAACCCCGTTTTACGGTAACGAAATTAGAGCAGCGGTGGCCCAGTAGAGCAGCGGTGGCCCAGCAGAGCAGCGGTGGCCCAGTGGTGGCGGCCCCGACTTATGAACAGTGGGTCGTGGGTTCGAACCCATGGCTGGCACATTACTTTGTGTAAAATATTGCGTAAAAACTGCATTTTAGGAGTAAGTAGTAACGTAGAAGTTTTTAAACTAACACGGAACATTATTATTAACACATACAACGAGATCATCAGTTTATCCGTGATCACAGTGCTTGCAACAGCGCCGTAACATCGGATACTCGAAATATGTAAATGATAAACATGGTGAATATCCCGATACAAGTGTTAATTTTTAATTTATATCAAACCCTTGTATTTTTTTTTAATGACAATCAGCGTATTAATTATAAAAGCATTGAATTAAGTATGAAGTCAAATTTGCATCAAAATTTTTATTTTTTTATTTTTATAAATAGGCTTGCTCTTGACTTCAATCTTGCCCTAAGGGCAGAGATGATGTCGACGATGGAACGAGCTTACCCAGTAGAAGCCTGTTTACTCGCGACTTAAACAGATTAGGGTTATATGAACTCGGAAAAACCGACGCAGGCAGGGAATTCCACTCCTTGGCTGTGCGCATAATAAAGGACCCAGCAAAGCGCTTCGTTCGAATGTGTGGAATGTCGACTAGATATCGGTGATACCCTGCAGTACGTCTAGTCTCCCGATGGAAGAAGGGAGATGGTGGGATCAGCTCGTGGAGCTCTTGCGCACACTCTCCGAAGTACAGTCTGTAGAAGACCGACAGACATGCGACTTTGCGACGGTGGGCCAGGCTATGTAGCTTGATAACCAGCTTATCGTCACCAATTAGCCTCCTGGCTCTGCGCTCTACAGAGTCAAGTGTGGCAAGCTGGTATTTGGCTGAGCTATCCCAAAGGTGACAGCAATACTCCATGCCAGACCGGACTTGAGCTTTATATAATACTGAAAGCTGTCCAGGCTTGAAGTACCGCTTAACCTTGTTTAGGATGCCCAGCTTTTTCGCCGCAGTTTGAGCCTTCGACTCGATGTAGGCGCCGAAGTTTAGATTCGCGCTCAACTTCGTGCCAAGAAGCTCGAGACTGTCAGTAACTTGTACAGACGCACTCCGGAAAGTAGGGGCCAGATTAAACGGACTCCTTTTGGCGGTGAACAGACACACTTGCGTTTTGGTGGCGTTGAAATCTACCAGATTCTCGTCACCCCACTCGGAGACAAGTCTTAAGGCTGAATTCGTTCGCTCTACCATGGCCTCTCTTAATGAACGTACTTCCTCACCACTGGCTTTTGCGCTGGATGTATAACTCTCCATGACAGTGCTGTCATCTGCGTACCCAACAATACCAGGAACAAGGAGGTCATTGATGTGCAGCAGGAAAAGTGTCGCGGAGAGAACTGACCCCTGAGGAACTCCGGCATCGATAGCCATAAGGTCAGAGGAGCAGCCATCAATGACCACTCGGATCGACCGTTCACTCAGGAAGTCAGATATCCAGCAGCAAAAGTCAGCGGGGATGCCGTATGACGGAAGTTTGCTCAACAAACTTGCGTGCCAAACCCTGTCGAAAGCCTTCGAGATGTCCAGCGACACGGCAAGGGCCTCGCCGTGTTTCTCGATGGCCTCGCCCCAGCAGTGCGTAGCTAACACCAAAAGATCCCCAGTTGACCGTCCCCGGCGAAAACCATACTGACGGTCGCTGAGTAGGTCGTTCGCTTCAAGGTGCGCCAGCAGCTTACCGTTGAGTACCCTTTCCATTACTTTACACAGTATGGAGGTGATGGCGATTGGTCGATAATTACAGGGGTCGGCACGACTACCCTTCTTGGGCACTGGTTGTACATTAGCAACCTTCCAGGAGTTCGGCACCGTTCTGGTTTTGAGAGAGAGGTGGTACAAGCGTGTCAACACGAATGAAAAACGAATTTAATTATTTTTATTCAAACATCTTCTAGAGTTCTAGAACTGCATGCAAGAGTCACATCTGCAAAATAACAGGTTTAGGTTTACTCTCCGGTCACCAACCCGGGTTGGTGGACGAGTCAATGCCTCCCGCAGGTTGCAGGTCAACCTATGACGCTGGCTTCTGCTTAACTGAACCAATCCTGTAGATGCCTTGAATGGCGCATGGAAAGTCCACCATTAGATTGACTTCATATAAATAAATCCAAAATCGTGCATTCACCGTCACCATGTCATCATCGAGACATTTAACCAAACGGTTAATAAAACAAGTTTTGTGAAAACGTTACGCATACATAACTTATAAGTGGTTGGCAAACCAACATCACATGACTTCGGGTGCGTGGGTCAATAACCAATAACCACTTTATATGATTGTGATATAAATGGTCAGCCATAATTAGCAATCTAAAGAACACAATACTTAGAAAGAGTTGAATTTTATTTATATGACATTGAGGTTTTTCTCGACATAGATCACAAAATAAGCATGCTAAAGTGGCAATCCAAACTAGCCCATGAAACTAGCCGTCGACCGTTGGGATAGACGTGTTCTTGAATGGAGACCTCGAATCGGCAAGGGTTGTATTAGGTAGACGGTCCACAGACTAGTAGGAGCGAACATCACTGCAAACGGAGGCTAGTATCAGCTGGATGAGAGATCCCGAGAATAAAGCAGAGTAGTGTACAACTGGAAAGGTCTATCTACTGTAGGCTGGTGATGAGATTAAGAAAAGGGCAGCAGTGAATGTTCGAAGCAAGCACAAGAATTAGTAAAGCACCAGATCAACATCTCCTCAGCCTCCAGCTGATCTATCCGAGGCGACGCGGATGATTTTGAATATTTCATAGTAATCACGGTGAATGGGTCTACTTAGAGATGGTTGGTACTGGTGCAGTGCTATATGATTTTATTCAGCTTACAAAACGAGAAAAGGATTACAATAATTCTGGTTATTTTGCCAGTTTTACGTACTACTTACTCCTTTATTTTCTATTTCCGTCACACACAAAATTGGTGAAGGGAGAGAAATTGCCATACCTAATTACAGAGCTGGGCTGTTAGGATGCTGTACTGTTATTATTCTTCTTGACGTTATTCTTTCATCTGAGTTTGTTTGTAATGTTAATTGTGTGTTGAGAAATAGAAAATAACTTATAATGACTGAAATTCCATCACAAAGATGTATTTTGAGTACGAATGTGGAGGGGCAGATGAAGACCAAAGAAACGATGGATGAACTGTGAAAGGATGATATGGCAAGAAAGGTTAGGTAGAAAAATTAAGTGTCCAGATGACGAGTGATAGAGAAGTGTGGAAGAAGATTTTTTTTTTCAATTTCTTGTTGGGAAACCAATAAACACTTTTTCTTTCTTTCTTTCAAGAAGACATGCTGTTGCTGCGACGATCCCAAAAGTACTGAGTTAAGGGCAAGAGAATCATCATGTCATCATCATCATCAGTCATGTTTATGATGGAGTTTTCATGATGAAATAGTCCCAACACGCTGTCTTTTGTGTATAAGACTCATCATCTGCCTAGCCTTTTCCCAACTATGTTGGGGTCGGCTTCCAGTCTAACCGGATACAGCTGAATACCAGTATTTTACATGGAGCGACTGCCTATCTGACATTCTGACCCCCACAACCCAGTTAATACTAGGTAATACGATACCCTTTGGTAAGACTGGATGTCAGAATTTCAGGTCACTGACTACCTGTAACGACTGCCAAAGATCTATATATATGGCAGCCGGGACCAACAGCTTAACGTGCTTTCCGAGGCACGGAGGAAACTCGGTATGTCGGGCGGTCACCCATCCACAGACCGACCCAGGCAAGCACAGCCTTACCAATACCAAGCCACGAGCTCCTCCTCCTTTTGTGTATAAGACTAATGGACTGAATAAGAGAAAGTCTGAGGTGACTGAAAAAATGCGTGGTAATCATTTTTATGGTATGACCAATGACCATGTGGTGAGGATGAATGAGAATATGAGAAAAATAAGGGCAGGAGAATGATGATGATGACTTACCCTTTTTGACCTAATTTCACCCGAATTTTCTCCCTTCCAGCTGCTGGCAGTAAGCGGAGTCGTGATGTACATGATCGGCACTGGCGCCAACATTGCCTTCCCAGGAGTTCTGCTGCAGCAGCTTCGACAGCCAGGGTCTGCGCTCCGGCTCACTCCAGAACATGAGAGCTGGATAGGTATGTTATTCTTCTTTCTTCTTCTTTTGGTTCCTTCTAGGTAGCCGCTCCAGGTAAAACACTGTCATTCAGCCGCATCTTGTTGGACTGGAAGCCGAACTCGACGTAGTTGGGGAAAGGCTAGGCAGATGAAGCCGGACGAGGTGGCAAAATCAAAATTATTAATTATTTAAATTAGACTACGTTGCGTTGGAAGGCCTCCCACTAGGTGGACCGATGACCTGGTCAAGGTTGCGGGATGAGAGACGCACGGGACCGGTTAATGTGGCGACACCTGGGGGAGGCCTATGTCCAGCAGTGGACGTCTTTTGGCTGAAATGATGATGATGATGAAATTAGACTAATAAAAAATACCGGTTAATATAACTACCTCATTTTTAGTCGGCCTGATTCCGGTCGGTTTAAAACCTCTTTGGACTTTAAAAACCAACCAACCAAACCCTGCAGAGGGAGCGTTTTGGGGGCTTGCATGACAGCCCCTAATACCAAATTCAAGAGTTTTAATTTGAAAGAAAAAGTATCGGAACAATTTTTATCTGTTTGTTCCGGATAATCGCCGAAATGAGTAGACCGATTTTGACGAGACTTTTACTGGCAGATAGCTGATGTCATATGGTCTTACTCTTACTTATGCTACTTATACTTAAGAAAAATAACACTCTTTTTTTTGGGGCAGTCGTGTAATAACACGAGTTCCGTTCAAAAATTAAAACGGAAGTAATATTTCTTTTTCAATAATTTCACTCGATTGAAGGCCATAGTTTGTTTTACATAAAACATGTACAAACACTATAAGATCACCGAGCTGCCAATACATTACGACGAGTAGGTAATTACTACATTACATACTCAATTTAGTTATCCACGTGTTAATACAATACATACGGTACTATAAAACTATAAAGGCTAGCAGTGCTAGCACAGCTAAATACAGGCCGCAGTACATTGTAGAAACCTTTCTACATAATTTTTGTTCATTTTGTATGAAGTACCACTCGACTGCCTCTTTAGTCCTGAACACAGGACTAAAGAGGCAGAAATAAAAACAATTCGCCCAACCGGTCGGGCGAATTGTTTTTATTTCTGCAGGAGGTGATGGCAACTTTGAACTGGAGTCAATGGGGCAGATTGTCCGTTAAAAGGGGCCAGTGACCATGATCCTCGAGATCAGTAATGAGGGACTGACTGAAGAAGTTTATACAAAATGGCGAGGAGGTTTTTTGGAATTGGTTTCACCGCTGTGTGACCTGCCTCAATCTGCACTTGCCTTAATCATGACCTACGTGACTGAGAAGCATGTGGATTACCAGCAAAATAACAGTTATTATCTGTGTTTAGATTATTATCCTTTTGTATGAACGCGGAGCGGAATGCGTCATACGATTTCCTTTTTTAACCGACTTCAAAAAAGGAGGTTACTATGTTCGTGTGTATGTATTTTTTTTATTTTTTTTTTTTTTATGTATGTTACCTGATTTCTCCCCCATTTGTGGACCGATCATCAAAATTCTTTTTTTATTTGAAAAAGTATACTCCTGAGGTGGTTCCATTTTGGTGAAGATCTGGTGCTGATCTTCGGAGATATACAATGGAACTCTTCAAAAATAGACGGCAAATCTGTCGTAATTGCTGGAATCGCTTGGATGTTTATTGAATATACATTATAACTAGCTGTGCCCGCGACTTCGTTCGCGTGGTTGTCGAAAACTAAAATGCGTCGCTTAGACAAAAGTACATTAAATCATTGCCCTGCGTTAACTTTACTGACGCTTTAGAAAATAAGAATAGGGTAATGCAAAGCACTGACTATGTCTAAAATTAAAGTTAGATGTATGGATGTTTGTTAATCAACCCCGTCAGAACGGCCGAACGGATCTTGATGAAATTTGAAACAGAGTAGAATACTGACACTCCACGCTCTGCCCAGAGCGGGAAGGGTTCTACTGACTAAAAACCACCAATGTTCCTTCATAGCCCTTGTGCCGAGGGCGCGGAATCTCTTTCGACCAACCCGCAGCCCCGACGGGACCCTCAGCCCCGACGGGACCCGCAGCCCCGACGGGACCCGCAGCCCTGACGGGTGGTTTAGGTAGCCTGACTTGAGTCTAACAAAATTTGCACTTTATACTTAGCTTAATATTTCACAAACGAATCCCTTCATCCGAAGTGTTTGAGCAAACTCACAATCTTTTTCAAAGACCTATCTAACGACACCCCACACTATGGACTTCGCAAGAAAAACATCTCCTCTTTTAAGTGTACCCTAAAAAACTATTTTTTGCGGGATTTTATTTTACGGCGTAACTCATCTGTATATTCATGCTAACTTACAGGTTCCTAGTACTACGCTAGTAGGTATTAAATTATCTGTGACCGCGTGGTAAATGAACAACGCCATCTATCAAAGACGAAGATAAACTGGTAAAATTGAATGCATGGAAAGCGATCAATCACACTATAGGGTTTAGGCTATGTAGACTTTGAAAGCAGCGTCATTTAGACTACCTATCTACAGAGTACCTAAAGCTATCATAACTTTTTTAAAGTTATTTTTGAAGGCATTTATTAATAAGTACCATATGCGTTTAATAGATGTCGTTACATGGCTCATTCTTGATCATAATGATAAAGTTCTTCTTGAAAACTATAAATTCAAATATCTTTTGATAGAGAGCACCGATTAAGATGAAACAAAGACTAAGTAATACCCCAAGTTACGCACAATATTTATGTATAAAAGTTACCTACATTAGTTTCGTAAATTTCATGTGATGCTTAGTCATCGAAACAGACAAACAGACAAACAGATAAACAGACAAACAGACAAAAATTCCAAAAATGCTGGAAATGAGTTCTGTTGGTTAAACTATAACACCCTGACAATTTTTTTTTTAAATATTTTCAATGTACAAAAATATTTTGTCTACAGATTTATTATATGTATAGATATAGATATAGATGACGTAACATCACGCCTGTATGCTCTGAGGGGGTATGCAGATGTGTACGATACACATTTTTTTTTGTTGTTTTATGAATTTTCGTGCTTTTTGAGTTTTATAATGACACAGCTTGTGAAAGAAATGAAGTTAATTTTCTTTCGTAAGTCAAGTTCTGAAGGGTGACATGTCGCAGCAAGGGGTGTGGTATCACCCAGTACAAACTGGGTTGTGGTGTTTAGGAGTCTTTGGTCAGCTGGACCCGCTTGAAACTGGACCCACAATTAAACTATATGAAAAAGAAATGTGATTTGTTCGACTGTATAATATTGGTATTTAGCTGCATTGGATCCCCTACGTTACTTAGAAACACTATTCGGTTAGACTGGAAGCCGACCCCAAGAATAGTTGGGAAAAGGCTTGGCAGATAATGATGAAGTTTGTGAATGCCCTGAATCCGTAGGATATTTTTTTGTTAGGACTTAGGAGTAAGCATAAAAATCAGCCAACAACAACAACCAACTAACTAACAAATACACCAACTACCAACTAATACTAACTAATATTCCAACTTTGGAGTCGCAGACTTTTGTTCTGACAAGAGGAGAGGTCCAAAAACCAACATTTGGGCCCCATAAAAATACCTACTACAGCTTAGAAGGGTAAAATAAAAATAAAACTTTTTCTTTGTTGCAATAATGATTTTTTTAGGTCGATGGTTCATCTAGCTGGAGTTTAATGCCAACAATACCTATTAGTGAAATAGTTCAGAGCTTTAGGCATGACGTCAGCCCTCTCTATCACCACTGAATCGGTCAAATCACCGCTAAAGGTTAACCTAGGTTAAGAACAGGCGTGATAAGCCAAACTGAACTAAAACGGGGACTTTAAAACAAACACAATAGAGGGCAATAACTTTACTTGCTGCTAATGTTATTTAAATTAGGTATTATTATACATAACCATCAACATCACGCCTGAAATGTGTGTACATAATAGGTAGTACAACCACATTTCGATAGTTAAATAGTAAATCCCATGTAATAGTGGGTGAGCCTATTGCCATCAAACGGGCACAATTCCAAGCTCCGTGGCTGCTACTGAGAAATGTCTGATGAAAAATCCCACTAGCACTTTGCCCGACCCGGGAATCGAACAAGTGTTTGATTCTTGTTACACCTGCCTACATGTATGGAAAAAGCAAAGCCGGACTGTTTAGAATCATGTTCATGTAAAAAAGAATGCTATTCTCATAAATAAAATAATGGTTTCACTCGTATACTATCAACAGTCGCGGAACATGACGAACATGGAAATTTTCGGATACACCTATGTTTGGACCAGGGATGTTGCGAATATTCGAATCCGCATCCGCAAATGCGGAGCTTCCGCATAGATTTGAACATCCGCATCCGCATTCGCATCCGCATTAATCAATGCGGATATTCATGCGGATGCGAATGTCATACAAGTTGCGGCAAGAAAGAAATTGGGCGAGGCCGGCGACAGGCGCGTGCCGTTTCGCATGTGACAAATGACAATGACCAATTGGTTTTGCGAAGAAATTGGTGACAAGATTGTTGTGGTGCATTATTTGTTTCTTGTAAATAAATCATTACGCGTTTGTTTGCGCTGTAGATTACATAACGTAGGTATAGATTGATATTTCGAGTGTTATCGTGAGTTGTGATTGTGATACAGTGATCAATGTGTGTAAATAATTGTTTATGGGAAAACTTTATATTAGTTACACTAATCTAAGACTACTTTAGTCCTAAGCTCAGCTTATTCAAATTTCAATTTTCAGGTCAATTCCATTATATTACACCGATAATACGTTTTATTGTAGGTAAAGTTTATTATAATTATAACAAAATTCTTTATTTTTCAGCTTGTTTCCCGTTATTGATAGATTACCTAACTACCTAGTTTAAAAGAAAAAGTTTTTTTTTTTAAATTAACAATGTCACCACCGACACAAAGTACCTAATCTAGGGAATGTTTTAATTTTTTTTTTTTTTTACTTCATTTATATAATATCTTAAACATTCGCATCCGCATCCGCATCCGCGGATGTGAGCCTTCAAAACTCCGCATCCGCATCCGCATCCGCGGATGTCAAAAAATCGGCATCCGCAACATCCCTGGTTTGGACCAGCCTGTACCTATTCCTTTTAACAAGCTTTTATTTAATTCAATCTTACAAGTTAAATGTTTCCCATAATGTTATTAAGATGCCTGTCTATAGTGTATATATAATTTATATATATACACAATCTTTGGACAGTCAGCGAATGCAGTCGCTGTGGCCGAAATCGGCTAGATAGCATCATCATCATCATCATCATCATCAGTGTAGTTAGCCAAGTCAGAGGCCCATGGCCCAAAAAAAACTGACATCAGGAGGCACTACCCACACGATATAGAAGAAAATATTAAACACGACACAAAAGTTTCTTAAAAAACTAGTTAATGTGACGTTACTCTTTTAATGCCAAGGTTTTATAATACAACAATAAGACTTGTATTTATTTAAATTAACTCTATTATGTATAACTAACTACACTACATTTAAATGCCTATCGCCTCCACTCAAACGTCCAAGTTTGACAGCTGACGTACGCTTGAACGTCCCGGGTGACTAGAGCGACCCGTTTGCGGTACAAAATTGTGTCCCGGACGTTTGAGAACATTTTTTCCAAAAAATATGCTCAAACGTCCGGGTATCAAAAAATATTTGTTTGTAGTGAGAAATGCAGGGAATCGATACATTTATTATACTATATACCGACTTATAACGAAAACGCACATAAAAAATGTTTCAGTTGACACTAAGAGTAAATGCTAATCAAATTCAATTCAATTTAAAATCTACTAATTAATTACTTACTTATTTCTCACATCCTGTATTCTAATTTGCCACGTTGGTCTAACACTCTCACTGCCATGGGATCCGCTGGCGGGTCCCAAGTTTTCGAGTGCAAAGGGCCAGTCTTATTCCCCTTTATACCCTTCAGGGATTTCAGGCTTGATGTTGTGTTATGCTTTCTAAAACTCAAAAAAATAACTTGACTCGATTTTCGGCAACTCTCATCCAGTTGTTACCAGCCACTCTGCGAAGATCATCGCTCCACCGAGCGTACGCTTATTGGATTGATATTGGATTGACAAACGCCATCGAAAAGTCTATGTCAATGACCTCAAGTCGCTATCCCACATTGTATGTTCTTACCATACATAATGTAACTAGCTGATGCCCGCGGCTTCGCCCGCGTGGATGTCGTTCAAATTATATACTAAAACCTTCCTCTTGAATCACTCTATCTATTAAAAAAAACCGCATCAAAATCCGTTGCGTAGTTTTAAAGATTTAAGCATACAGACAAACAAACAAATAAACAAACAAACAAACAAACAAACAGACGCGACTTTGTTTTATACTATGTAAGGATATTACCAAACGATAATAACAAATCATTTACGTCCGATTTCCCCCAATTTTCAGATTAAGGCGAGGTTGCAGTACTTTGTTTTTATGTACGCACGACCTTGCCCCCCGCCCTGCCGCGCGAGCGATATAATGCCTAAATTTTGACTGTTTTTTGCTTCTTGGAGAAAAACTATAAAGAAATTATACAATCTGTTTTCACCATTTACTTCAGAATAAAAAGTTCTATCTACTGATATAACTTTCATATAAATTCATGATGAAATGTCTTAGCAGTACACGTTTGAAATTGTGATTTAGAGTCATGTTTGATAAAAAAAAGTACCGAGCCGATCATTCTCAATCGCGTTTCTATCTTTACGATTTACTAGAGAGTATGTTCAATTTTTATGTAATGTTTTTTATTTATTAAAAAACTCGTATTTAGTTCGATTTTTATAGGTTCAAAAATCTTAAAATTACTGCAACCCCGCCTTAATTTATAGAGGAAGTCGGTATAATAAGTCGTACATAACCAACCGTTGATAAATGACCTAAGTAATATTTACCATGATTTTCCAGTACATAAAATACGGTAATGTTAGCGGTACACGACGTATTTAATTACAAAGGTACACTTACATTTTTCTGAAACTACATCCATCTGGTAGTGATTAACATCTGTAGATATGAAAATATACTAGGTATAATTATAAAATACGACATAATTTCTTGTCGCACAATCATGGCATTTCCTGCCATTATAATATCAGTCTAGTTCTTAGCGATATTAAAACATTAGACACCATTTTATAAAGTGGAGCAGACGTGATAGTTTTTCAGTATGAACTACTAAGGGACTCATCGTTATACTAGCTTATGCCTGTAGGTTTGCCCGAGTAGAATAGTACGCTATGTGCTTATCCAGGATGAACTATCTGTGTGATAAATTTAATTCAAATTGGTACCGTATTTCTTGCGTGAAAGAGTAGGTACCTAACAAATATCCATCCATCCTCACAAACTTCCGTATTTAAAATATTTGTAGGATGTAGGATTCCGAACTCCTTATTACATTGCGCAATCATTGCCAAGTCAATACAAAAGCATTTTTAACTAAAACTAAAACAGACTTCAAAAATGTGAAAAATATCTTCAGCTTCAGTGACTTTTGTTTCTTTGATTCAGTTTTTTTGCAACCGACTTCGGCAGTTATTTTTCACTTTTTGTTTTGTTTTCTATTCTAGTGCCTCTGTGTATCTCTAGACTTTTCCTGAGAGGAAAAAAAGCATTGATTTTTTTGTTGTTCCGAAAATACGAATGTGCTAAGAAAACGTATTTGTTAGCATAGCAAATTGACCGTGAGATTAAGTTGATAGCAAATATATCAGGATCGTGTGTAATCATCTTGTTTGCGAAGCGTTGCCTGTAATTATCTAGAACTACGTTCGTTAGATCAGGTTTATATTTCTAGAAGTAGTTCACGTTTGCTACGGTTTAGAGATTCATTTAGGCTGAGTTGCACCAAAAAAGTAGTTAAAGTTAAAGTTTTTGTCAAATTTGACAGTACTTTAGGGAGTATAGAAAAAGTATGTACACAATTTTTTTTTGCAAACATTCAAACAAAGTAAGTTCCTATTATATTTATTGCTTTGTCTATGAATAATCCTACGATGAATATCCTTGTTACGCCTTAAGCAATGCAATCGTATAGTCAGCCACCAAGCTACGTTTTTAGAGACTCGAAATCTTGGCAAGAAACATTCGTCGTTCCATGTGGGAAAACGATCGGCTCTAGGTAATCACACTTTTCTTTTCATCGCTTTCGTCATCAGAACTGGTTTCTGCGAGTATTTCTTGGAGCAGGGACATGATGTCTAAAGGTTATATTCAACGCGTTTGACAATAAAATTGACAAACTTTAACACTAACCAGCGGAAAGTGAGTGGTTGCAGTTACTGTTAAAGTTATGACGTCATTTAACTATTTGTCAAATGGCGCAACTCATTGTTGGCCTAACCGATACAAAACTGAAGTTTTGATGTTTGTTTGACGTGTCATTTGACACAAACTTTAACTTTAACTACTTTTTTGGTGCAACTCAGCCTTATTAATCTACGAGCCTACCTTATTTACACTCAAACAAAAGGCGCCAGACCCTTTTCCCATTTCCTGACGCTGTAATTATTTTCCCCTTTGATACTTGTACTTTTCTTAAATATTATTATTATTATAGCTAGCCTATGTTGTCCCACTGCCGAGCAAAGCCCTCCCTCCATTCCCTCCAACGGTCGCGATTCTGTGCAACGTCTCTCCAATTCTCAAGGACGACATCCAGTTCGTCCTGCCATCTCCTACGTGGTCCGCCACGACCTCGTGTAACTGTTTCAGGGCACCAATCCTGAGCTTTACGGGCCCAAACCTCTTAAATATGGGAAAATAAAAACTAGTGAGTTACATACTCACTAGTTTTTATTTTCCCATATTTAAGAGGTTAAAACTACTTATAACATCTGGATAACCTTGAATACGAAGAAAAAAATATTGGTCACGCACGTTTTAGATAACATGAGCAATTATTAATATAAGATAAAACCGGTGTCTCACTTTACTCCTATTTAAAATCACATCACATTTGCGACGTCTATATTTTTACTGATTTTTATTCAAATCAACACTATCACACAAATAAAAGTCAAGTGTTATGTGAATCTTGGTGACCTGCGAATTTTAAGGTTTCAAACGTTTTTTTTCCTTAGCCTATATTGTCCCACTGCTGGGAAATGGTCTCCCCCATAGCCTTCCACTCATCTCTCTGTGCGCAATTTGTCACCAACCGTTTCTATGTCGTCACGCAAGCGTTTTCTAGGCCTAACGACCATTCTTCATTTTTGGCCTATCGGTCCAGATGCATTCGATACACTTAGATTTTAAAAACCTTGCCTTCGTCATCATCAGTTGCTGGCGCACCTTGAAGCGAACGACCTGCTCAGCGACCGTCAGTATGGCTTTCGCCGGGGACGGTCAACTGGGGATCTTCTGGTGTTTGCTACGCACTGCTGGGGCGAAGCCATCGAGAAACACGGCGAGGCCCTTGTCGTGTCGCTGGACATCTCGAAGGCATTTGACAGGGTTTGGCACGCAAGTCTGTTGAGCAAACTTTCGGCATACGGCATTCCCGCTGACTTTTGCTGCTGGATATCTGACTTCCTGAGTGAACGGTCGATCCGAGTGGTCATTGATGGCTGCTCTTCTGACCTTGTGGCTATTGATGCCGGAGTTCCTCAGGGGTCAGTTCTCTCCGCGACACTTTTCCTGCTGCACATCAACGACCTCCGTGTTCCTGGTATTGTTGGGTACGCAGATGACAGCACTGTCATGGAGAGTTACACATCCAGCGCAAAAGCCGGTGGTGATGAAATACGTTCATTGAGAGAGGCCATGGTAGAGCGAACGAATTCAGCCCTAAGTCTTGTCTCCAAGTGGGGTGACGACAATCTGGTTGATTTCAACGCCACCAAAACGCAAGTGTGTCTGTTCACTGCTAAAAAGAGTCCGTTCAATCTGGCCCCCACTTTTCGGAGTGCTTCTGTACAAGTTACTGACAGTCTCGAGCTTCTTGGCACGAAGTTGAGTGCAAATCTGAACTTTGGCGCCTACATCGAGTCGAAAGCTCAAACTGCGGCAAAAAAGCTGGGTATCCTAAACAGGGTCAAGCGGTACTTCAAGCCTGGACAGCTTTCAATATTGTATAAAGCTCAAGTCCGGTCCGGCATGGAGTACTGCTGTCACCTTTGGGATGGCTCAGCCAAATACCAACTTGCCACACTCGACTCAGTAGAACGCAGAGCCAGGAGGCTGATTGGTGACGCCAAGCTGGTTGCCAAGCTACATAGCCTGGCCCACCGCCGCAAAGTTGCATGTCTGTCGGTCTTCTACAGACTGTACTTCGGAGAGTGTGCGCAAGAGCTCCACGAGCTTATTCCACCATCTCCCTTCTTCCATCGAGAGACTAGGCGTACTGCAGGTTATCACCCATACCTTGTCGATGTTCCACACATTCGTACGAAGCGTTTTGCTAAGACTTTCATTGTTCGTACAGCCAAGGAGTGGAACACCCTGCCTGCGTCGGTTTTCCCGAGTTCATTTAACCCCAATCTATTTAAGTCGCGAGTAAATAGGCTTCTTCTGGGTAAGCTCGTTCCATCGTCGACCTCATCTCTGCCCTTAGGGCAAGATTGAGGTCAAGAGCAAGCCCATATTAAATAAATAAAAAAAAAACATCAAAAAGGGGTAGGATTTTCTTCGAAAAATGGAAATAATTTTGGATGGACCCCGTCTTAGAGAGTCAAATCATTTTCATTTTTTGCACAGTGCAAATCCATGGGTAGTTATGTACTAAAAAAACTGCTTTGACTACTTTACTAAAGACTTGTAAATCTGATGATTTCAGCATCAATCCTGGGCCTGGCACTGATCTCCGGCATCATCGTGGCGCCCTTCAGTCTTCAGAAGCTCGGCAGGAAGTTGACCAACCAGCTCAGCACTTTGCCAACTCTTGGTGGATGGGCGCTGCTGGCTACGGCGAGAGGACCTGCTGCGTTGCTCATCAGCAGATCTTTACAGGTATATTTTTTTCAAAAGGGCATCCTTCAGGTCAACCTATGAGGCTGGCTGTTGCTTCACCGGGCAAATCCTATGGATGCCTTGAGTTTAAGGCCTCCAGCCAAGTGAATAGACAAGTTATGTCAGTATCGTCATTATATGAGTCGGATAGGTACCTTCTTCTACTTTACCCTTGCTATGCTATACCTACGTCTTTTTAGCGTAAATCTTACTTTGAAGCCCTCGACCTATATTGCCAATTCCATCGTCCTCCCCAATCAAATGTGTTAGAACACAGTATTTGCGCTACATTGTCAATGTTTAGCACCAATAAAACCAATTGCTACCAATATACTTAAGTTTATTTTGATGAGGAGCAAATTGACCTAGATTTGTGTAGAGCATCTGGAGCATCAGTTCATGGTGGTTGCTCCAAGTATAGTACCTACCTACATTGTTTCGAATGCGTTACATTGAGCACTGCCTTATACCGTGTTTTTTCACACCAAAAAAAGAAAAGTCGTTTTCTAGCAATAATGTTTGCGCACTGTTATTTAGTTTGATGTAAGGATGTTTGGTTGGCACTGTTGGCAGCTTCGTCAAGGGTGCATTTACACCCTGATATCGAATCTTATCATTTCTTATTTTTAAATTCCAGGGTTTCGGAATGGGCATACAAGCAGCGGCTGCTCCAGTCTCCATAGCTGAGTACTCAGCTCCCAAGCACCGAGGAGCTTTCCTGGCAACCATCGCCTTCTCATTCGCCACTGGAATGCTGATCGCGCACGTCTTCGGAACCTTGCTGTACTGGAGAGCAGCTGGTTTCGCCTGCGGAAGCGTTTACGTCCTGTCCCTCATACTAGTCAGTTTATCACCAGAAACACCACCATATTTAGCGTCAGTAGGAAAAACGGAGGAATGCAGGAAATCTTTCCATTGGTTCAGAGGCTACGACCCTAGTTCAGAGAAAGAATTGGAAATTCTCCTGAACAGTCAGAAGAAACCTACCGGAACAAGAAGAGGATCGAGGTGGCAAGCTTACAGACAGATAGTAAGAAAACCAGAGTTCTATAAGCCAACCATCATCATGATGTTCATGTTCGTGCTGTTCCAGATATCTGGCATGACAGTAGTTCCATCGTACACTGTCCCCATGATGCAGGAAGTTAGTGATGGAACCATTGACTCCAATGTCAGCATGCTAATGGTGGATGTGGTCAGATTCGTGACAGCCTGCCTCTCTTGCTTCGTAGTCAACAAATTCAATAGAAGAACCGTCCTATTTCTTGGAATAAACATCAGTGTTGTATCTCTACTACTTGCCGCTCTTCTTCTCTACCTCAGAGATTTTGGCTATATACCTGATGAGTACAAATGGACCCCTGTCATACCAACCCTTGTATACATCTTCGGAAAGACTTTAGGCATCCTTCCAATCCCTTGGGCTATCGCTGGAGAGGTCTTTCCTCTAGAATACAGGAGCTTAGGGAGTGGAATTTCTGGCATGTTCCTTTCGATCATGTTTTTCGTTGTGGTCAAGACAGCACCATTTTCTTTCGAGCAGATTGGTGTTAGAGGCACCTTCTGTGTCTACGGGGTTTGCATCGCAGTCTGCGGGATTTTCCTTTACTACTTATTACCAGAAACTAAAGGAAAGACACTGTACGAGATCGAGTGTCATTTCAAAGGGATTAAAGGTGATATCGGGCAGGTTGTGCTGCATGAAGGGGAGAAGATGTTGGAGCTGAAGAAAGTGGAGTGTGGATGATGAGAGGAACGGAAAACCACAGGATGTGCTTTACTGCTTCGCCGCAGTTGGGGGGTGTGGCTTTATTTAACACGTTCAGTGCTCCGGCATTGTATTTCAAAGTGGGTGGTATGATCTGACTTAGTTCAGCATGGGCAAGCCTTGTAAAACCTGCCATACATGAGAAGCCCACGAATTTTGCTACTTGCAAATGATAATTCCATCAAAAAGTGATGGTTCCCCGGTTGGAATACTTGCAGTCTGGGCACACTTGATTAGGCTTTTTGAGAAATTAAGATTTGAAGTTAAGGCTTCATCATGTATGATAGTTTTTACGCTAACTTTGTAATAAATTAATGCCGTTGCTGACGAATGACATCTTTATCTAGAGCATCCTATAAAATTAAAAACCGCAAATGGTTTAGCCAAAATATAATCCAGCAACATTGGGCAGTGAAAGTGTTAAAACATAGTTATGAGAGAAATAAACAGAGTTGAAGTAAAAATAGTTTTATTCACTTATCTGAGATTTAATTACACAATTCATAAATAACGTAAAATTAACTTAATAATTAAAGACATGAGTCTATTTGAATTCACCACCGTATTGTAAAACAGTAACACTGTAAATTGTTTCTAATTTTCAATAGTTTTTAAAGTCTTTGCAGATTTTTTGTACAATTTAATACATAATAACAGAACTAACTCTGCGCATCATCATTTCTCTTTTCGGTTCGTTCAAAGGTTCTCTAGCGCTCGCGTCTGTAGGAGATACTCCTCGGAAGCCATCCTCTATCTCCTGCAGAGTCTTGCCTTTCGTCTCCGGCATCATCACAAAGACTACCGTCATACACAATGCAACCACAGTAGCATACAAGTAATACGTCGACGATAAACCGATCGCAAGCGTTAACATCGGGAAACACTTTAGGGACACAAAGTAATTCAATGACAAACCAAGGATACTGATACCACTACCTAAACTACGGTATTCCAACGGAAATATCTCCCCAGAAACCGCGAACGGTATCGAAGAGATACCAATAGTTAACGAAAGCATGTAAATTGCTATCAAAGTGATTGGAAGCCACTGGCCTTCCAATACAATTGGTATAAGGCCATGTTGCTTCGCATAGACGTAGTATCCTTTCGCAATGTAAGAGGAGATGCAAATCAACCCAGTGCTGAATAACAGAGTCCGTCTCTTCATAGTCTTCATAAGGTAGACAGCAAATATGTTGCAGATAAGTCTCTCGATATCCAGAGCCACCATAATGAAATTAGCATCGGCTTCAGGCCCAACAACCTGCCTTATAATATCAGTAGCGTAGGAACTGATGATATTGATCCCAGCGAACTGGAACATCGTATATAGAAACACCATTATAGTTATAGGCTTGTAAAACTCCGGCTTTTTAACAGTACGTCTGAAATATCTCAACTTCCATTTTATCTTTTCCCCGAATGACAGATCCTTTTCCATAACACTGGATTTGCTCGCCAACCTCTGGGCTAATATCATTTTGTCCAGTTCATTTATTTGTTGATCACCGTCTCCACGTAGCCAGATGAAGACTCTTCTCGCTTCTTCTATTCTTCCTTTTGAGATCAGCCACGATGGTGATTCAGGGGTGAAAATGATGAGGCAGAGACTTGTAAATGTGATGAAGGAGCAAATTAAAGCGCTTTGCTGCCAACTGAAGAATGTGCCTAAGGAGTGACAGAACAACACTCCCGTTGTCAATGACAATGACACACAAGTAAGAAACGCGCCTCTGTTCACTGGGTCCGTCATTTCACCAATGATGATGGAGCCGAGAGGTCCCAGCATGCCCATAGCAATGCCCTGTATGAACCTGGCTGCGATGAGACCTGCCACGTTATTCACTAAGAGTATGAGGAACCAGCCGAAGAGAACTGGCACGATGGTCATCAGATGACATTTCTTCCTGCCGTAGGGGCCCATGAGAGCAGTGATGATGAAGTTGCCGGTGATAAGCGCGAAGCCGATGATTGCAGCTGTGAAGTAGAAAATTTGTTTTATTTGTTAGTATAAATTTAAGACTTTTTAAAAAGACTTTTTTTTGTCAGTTCTTTAGAATTTCTGCTATAGTACGTAAATCATTTTACAAAATTTTGAACTTATTAATATAATCGTAATTATAAATGAATTACAAATGTATTGCTTTATGCTTTTGTAGACTTTGGGGCACATTTTGTCTCGTTTGCTGGTGTGTGTGTGTACCTATCTTAAGTATTCTTACCAATCCATGATTCTTCGCTGGGAGTGGCGTGTATATGAGAGCCTGAGAGACGCAGGGCGGGGATCAGAATAGCTGAGAAGCCGATGACGCAGCCATGAGCTATGATGTTCGTCGACACACTCGCTGTGACGAACGCCTGGAAACATTAGGGTAGTATGTTATTTTAACAACATAATAAAACATAAGATAGTAGGTGTCTCATGAGATGACAAGAAACAGAGAAGTATGGAAGAAGAAGACATGCTGCGCCGACCACATATGAATTAGGATAATATTACGGGTTAATGATGAAACACAAGATAACATTATGTCTGCAATCCTCGAAGAGTTAGGCACACGTGTACGTGATAGTAATAATAATAATAATATTCCACACCTATCACACAACGCCATCTAGTCCCAAGCTAAGCCGAGCTTGTGTTATGGGCACTAGACAACTGATAAACATACTTATATATTTCTAAATACATACATATTATAGATAAATTACACCCAGACACAGAACAAATGATCGTGCTCATCACACAAACATTTGTCCTGGGTGGGAATCGAACCCACGACCTCCGGCATAGCAGTTAGGGTCACTAACCACTAGACCAACAGGCCAGTAAAGTATAGTACACACATATCGACAGTTACGTTAAAGCCTTTTTCTACTACGCCTCGGCTGCTAGCTGCTACTGAGAAATTCCTGTACCTATCACTTTGTCCGACCTGAGAAAAGAACCCAGGAAGTCAGCATGCTCAGCAATAGCGCGTACGACCACTATATCAACGTGGTGGGGTCAGCAGCAGCCACGAAGTCTGGAATTATGTCTGTTTGATATAGGCAATAGGTTCACCTTCTATTACCTACGGATTTTGTCCATGGAGTTTCTTGCCCGTTCTTCTTCATAGAGATCTACGCTAAGCATGGAGCACTATAATTTGCTCCATGACGCTAAGGAATTGGCTACTACAGTACCTACTTTCACAAGTTAAATTTGTTTTTCTGACATTCAAAAGTGCGGTGTGGCCCGGTTTAATGTATGTTTGTCCTAATTTTAAGTGTTTCTTATATGTTTACTTTACCTTTGATTTATTGTCAATTTCACACAACATTAACGGCCAAGTCACACAACATTAACTATAATAATAAAGAAATCGCAGTAAGGAACCTTAGACTTGGCACGATTTTGTCTAGATTTCATTACTTTTTAGAGATAAACAAGCAGCTCCAGCGAGACTTGGCTAGTTTTTTACAGAATGTTTTTGGTGGGATGTTAATATACTACAAGTGATTGGCATTCACTCAAGTGTTTTATAACTACTTTTCAAGATAACATACAAAGTACCACACTTGTACTTTTCCGAAGGATTAAACAGAGGTATAGACATAATTATAGTACCTAATACCCGCTTTTTTTTTGTTAGTTGGAAAATCACCAAATAACCCCCCCCCCCCCCTCTCTCTTGGGCAGAGCGGAAGAGAGTCAGACTTCTACTGATCAAAAACCAACCACCCACGTTCCTTCTTCGCCTGCCCTTGTGCCGAGGCCGCGTTATCTTATGTAATAGGGATTACCTTGGTTCGTTGAACTTAGTATGGACATGTAATGAGGAGGTATGCATGGCATGTGACTAAAAAAGTGATGGATAAATTAATGTTGATAGACAGAGAGAGAGAAAGACCAAAGAAAATACGAATGGATTGAGTGGGGAATGATATGAAAGATAAAGAAGTAATTATGATTCCTTTGTCAAACGTGACGTCTGACAATAGAATGGACAACCGGACAAGAGCTGGAAGATGATTACTACGGTATAGCCTATTGCCAGCAACGGAGGGAATAGATCCAGACTTGACGATGAAAACGCCCAGTAACACTTAAGGCCTTATCATACTAGCGGATTGCGAGCGTCTTCAAAGCGGAGCGGGAGCGCAACGAATTCGTTACGGACACACAACGAACACGCCGCGAACGCGAGCGCGTATGTGTATTGTAGTGTGCAGTGTATCGTACGGCGATAATATGCTACACACACGCGATGAAAACGTAACGAATTCGCCACGCGTCCGCGACGTCTTCACTGCGCAGCCGCGGCGTGTTCGCGACGCATTCGCTGCGCGTCCGCTCCGCCCCGCATCCGCTTCCAAACCGCTAGTGTGATAAGGCCCTTAGCCCGACCTGAGAATCGAACCTAGGACCAAAGACCTCATGCTCGAAACAAAGTAAAAGTGGCGGTTACGAGCTGTTCGAAAAAGGTTCCGCGGTCTCGGAACACAAAAGGCAAAGAAAGAAAGAACATGGGTGGGGTTTTAGTCAGTGCAACTCTGACACTCCGACCCGGCAATCAAACCCAGGACCTCAAGCTCAGCAGTCGCGCTTGCGACTCACTAAACAACGAGGCAGTTCACATTTTTGACAGTTCTAGTTGGTAATTTTTCTACGTTCTTAAATTGAAAACTGATTAATTTATTAACCTTAACCGACTTTACAAAGGTGAAGTGCTGTTTCATTACAAGTGCATAATTATTCGATAAGATAGGGGAATTAAAAAGATTAGTTATTACCTTTTTAAACACATTGAACTATTTATTACAACAGTGATGTCTTAATTTTTAATTATGATCTGCTGATTAGATAATATATATTTTTATTCTAATTATTCGATTATTAAGACGCAGTGTTTGTAAAATGCGTGTTATTCAAGAGCTAGGTCGACACCGTGGCAAGGGCACTGGAAACTAATCAGTTTCTCAAAAACTAACTGTGTGTAATTTCAGAGAGGCTTTTTACTGAATGCATATGAAAGTAACATTTTTTGTCTCTCTGTTTGTTCTGGCTAATCTACGAAACCGCTGGACCGTATTTGAAGGGAATTTTACTGGAAGATAGCTTAAGTTATAATGTTGTCTAACTTAAGCTACTTGTATTGCCCTACAAGTACAAACGGTTAACAAAACCCGATATTGTTAACTAATATTTCTGCCCAATTTGAAGTGATATTTTTATGATTATTTCATGCGGACGAAGGTCGCGAACAACAGCTTTAGGTATAGAATATAATAAACATAAGGTTTCGCCCTCACTGATTTAAAATTATCATCAAACAAATCAGTTGCTTTGATTCGACAAATACTTACCTAATAACATAGTTATAATTATTGCTAATAGATAAATTAATCAATGCTTTCCGCAAATCATTCCACGGTATAGTAGATTGATCATCATCATCATTTCAGCCAAAAGACGTCCACTGCTGAACATAGGCCTCCCCCAGGCGTCGCCACATTGACCGGTCCCGTGCGTCTCTCATCCAGCGGTTTCCTGCAACCTTGACCAGGTCATCGGTCCACCTAGTGGGAGGCCTTCCAGCGCAACGTCTTCCGGTTCGCGGTCGCCATTCCAGAACTTTTCGGCCCCATCGGCCATCCGTTCTGCGAGCAATGTGCCCTGCCCATTGCCACTTAAGTCTGGCGATTCTTCGGGCTACGTCGGTAACCTTGGTTCTCAAGCGGATGTCCTCATTTCTGATTCGATCACGCAAGGAAACTCCGAGCATAGCCCTCTCCATTGCCCTTTGGGTGACTTTGAGCTTTCTGATGAGGCCCATTGTGAGCGACCACGTTTCGGTCCCGTATGTAATCACTGGCAACACACACTGGTCATAGACTTTCGTCTTAAGACACTGGGGTAAGTTGGACGAGAAGATACCGCGCAACTTCCCGAACGCTGCCCAGCCGAGTCGGATTCGACGATTGACCTCTTTCTCGAAGTTAGATCTACCCAACTGGACCGTTTGTCCCAGGTAGACATAATCGTCCACAACTTCGAGCGTAGAGTCTCCGATCTTGATAGGAGTGAGTGTTACATGAACATTCAACGTATCCTTGGTTATTTATTATTAGTTAGTAGATTGATAAATAGATGGAATGGCTGTAATTGTGCTTTAACATTATGATACACCAACATCGACGTGATCGGCCTGACCCGTTTCTGTTATGGAGACCAACCCTAGCGGAGACTGCAGAGCCAATGACGCACTAAACTTTTTATCCCTGACTCATAGTCCAACGGTACTGTATGAGTAGAAATATGGAACAGAGGCAATGCTTCATAATAAGAACGTGCAATGATTGCTACTCATTTTTTGAGTAGAAATCAATCTTGAACGGTTCGACAAATTAAACCTACAAGAGATAAATCGGGCGTAGGAACAAAAGCCTGTCGCGTGCTTTCTTAGGCTCTGGAATGTCACTATAGTAGTTACTACCCAACAGAGTGTCTGCTTTTAATTTCACAAAGCCTAATTAGAGGGACTCAATTTTACTCCATAGCACTCTGGCCCTGTACGTCTTTAGGGCTAAGCGATCGCATTTGGAACTAGGTGCAGGTCTCTGTCGAACCAAACCCAAAAAAAACGCTTGGCAACTAAACAACCGCATATTAATTACGTGCAAAATAAAGCCATTCGATCGTCAAGTGATAAGAGTAGAAAATTACGCATTTACGATATGATACCTTGGGATAACACCTGATAAAGGGGCGAGTAGTACATAGTGATACCATCTTATCTGGACATCTATTAATTTTGATTCATGATAATGGTCAATGAAACATACGATTTTGTGTTAATTTGTTACTAAGTTACGTCATGTTTTGGGCCAAGCCTTTTAATGATAGGATATGATGATGATGATTATAGAACAGAAGCAGCGGTGGGCTGGCTATGTTTATCGACGGACTGTAGAGTCCGCTTACCCAAGAGTGTAATATAGGACTAATGTCCAGTTATATAGACTGAGGGATGATCTTTACCGCCGCGGAAGGCGCTCCGGGCGTCGGGGGCCACGTGATGGCTTCCGGCCACCGTAGACGCGGGCCTGTAGACGGTGAGACATCCAATAAGAAAGCAAGTTCGTCGTTCGTCGAAATAAACGCGAATGTATCAGTCTGTCTGACTGACTGTCAAAAGGCAACAAAACGTCAGCAATTAGGTAAGCTCGTTCCATCGTCGACATCATCTCTGCCCTTAGGGCAAGGTTGAGGTCAAGAGCAAGCCCATTTATACATAATGAAAAAAAATTGCCGAATTATTCTCTCTTTCTCGAAATTTTTTATGGAAATCTTCATCTTGTAAATAAACCCAACCTTAAAAGATCCTTACGTTCACGTAGTTTCTATGTATTCTACCTTCATAATTTAATGTTTACCTATTGTCTACAGAATTTTCCTCTTTACAAGCCTGTGTAAAGATTACAATGGATACTTCATATTATACTTGACAAATATTGACTTTGCTACAAGAAAATATTGAGTGATCAATCTTCATTAATTAGTTTAGCTGTTGTGGCATTATCTTTTCTTTGACAAATAATGGAAAACAATAGGGTACTTGGTGGCAATCGTCATTAAGTATCTTCATCATCATCATCATTTCGGCGGAAAGACTGGTGGACTGGTGGGCATGAACCTCCCCCAAGTGTCGCCACATTGGCAGGGCCCGTGCGTCTCGCATCCAGCGGATCCCCGCAACCTTCACCAGGTCAGGACCCAAATCACCTGAGCAAACGATCTCCGTAAATAGGAAAGTCCCGGAACATACGAATTACGAACCGACCTCGGCAACCGTTGTTTAACTTTAAAGATCGACCCTTACGGCTCTTATTATATCAAATGAAGGTAAAAAGCATGCCTTTGAAAGTCAAAATGTCGATCAAGAAACATCAAGAACATGTGGTGATAAGAGTAATTAGTGAGATTAGCAAAGACTTGGTAATGATATCGGAATAATGAGTGGGAAATATGACATAATGACACTTTAATGTGTACCTAGCAACGTGCTTTATTACACGAGACTATACATCGGAAGATGTGTCAAAGATTCCGTCGGGGCTGCGGGTTGTCCGAAAGAGATACCGCGGCCTCGACACAAAGGGCTAAGAAGAAAAATGGTTGGTTTTTATTCCGTAGAAGTCTGACACTCCCTACCGCTTTGCCCAGAGCGGGAGGAGTAATTTGATGAAATCACACCCGGCAAAAAAAAAGGTGTGTGAAAGATGAAATGGCTACAAATTGTTATTATTGACTCATGTGATGAAGACTTCAACATCATTATCTTGCCCTTATCCCAATTAATTTGGGGTCGGCGCAGCATGTCTTCTTCTTCCATACTTCTCTGTTACTCGTCATCTCATGAGACGCTTCCTTTCCAGCCATATCATTATTTACAGTCCATCCATCGTTTCTTTGGTCTTCCGATACCATTATACTCATCCACATTCATACTCAAAACGTACATCACGACATTTTCCTCATTCCTCCGCATCACACATGTTAATTCACATGCCATACCATGAGTCCATGACAACTGATTTGCACATACCTTTTCAGTCACCGGCGCCACTTTCAGACTTCCTCTTATAAACTCATTTCTTATTTTATCCATTATATATATTTATATGATCCCGACCGATTTCGGCCACAGCGACTTGGATCTGCCTATTAAGAGCGTCGCTGGTGTGCTCTCTGGTGACTGACATAGCCAATTTTTGCTGTGAAAGTGCGTTCACATTCACTGCAAGTCAGCACCCCTCCGACGTAACTGTATTGGATGGCCGAGGGTGGTCGGGCCTTAAGCTCGTCTCGTTTAGCATCGAGCTCTTCTTTACGTCGCCTTTCAAACTCAAACACCTTAGTGCTCACGGTATGCCTCCACAGTGACCGGTCCGCTGCCATTGTCTCCCACTTTATCCATTAGCGTATATAACACCATTACACCTCACAACCCTTAGCATTCTCATCTCAGACACAATGATGAATAATTGAAGAAAATGGGACAATGCACCGACGCCCCATGGATGTAAAATAGGTTGCAGGAGACGGTTAAGTTGAAACTAAGAAACTGGGTTGATTCCCAGGTCGGGCCGTGTTGTTCCCAATAGCAGACACGGAGTCTGGACTTGTATGGGAATTAGACACAACTCGGTAAAGAGGGTGTACTATTAGACCTCTGATTACAGTCGTGGTGGTAAAAAATATACTAGGGTCATCATAATCATAGGGTCATAGGGTCGTTATAATGTTCCAACTGCAGGGACTCGGGCCAACTCTCTAAGAGAAGGTTGGGCTATAATTCGTCACGCGGGCCCAGTGCTGGTTGGTAGATGTCATATATCTTCGAATTTTCGGTTTCCTCACGATGTTTTCCTACACTGTTTCACTAGGGCTAGGGTGTTAATTAATAAAATGACACGAACCTGTTTCCAAAACGGAGAACATCCTTTCAAAGGGTCTGTAGTAACTTTGTGCTCCTCTTGATTCTTGCTTCCTGAAACCTCTTCTTCTGCAGTCTCACTTTTCTGTAATTCATCCATTATTGCTATAGTTTCTAAGTCAAAAATCTCCTACAACACAAACTTTTTAAAATATTCTAATTTTCATTGTTTTAATCGACACGTTCACTCCACAACACTGCTGATGGACAAAGGTTCATGTTATCAAGTAATCGAAGTGATATTACTGCGTAGATAAGATATATCTTTGAGCTAGTCTGGTGATTAACTTTTAAACGTTTCGGTCGAGTGGTAGATGTGCACTTGTTAATTACGAGTAGTTCTTACTTTGTTTACTATCGCTTTAGGATTTAATTTAAAGTACAGTTAAGGGCAATCATACGGATGCGCTTAGCAAAACTCAATTCTCAATTCTTCATTGTTTACCATAATGTAAATAGTTGGTAGTGGAATAATTATGGACCATTTATGAAACCTGTCGGACAGCATAGGTCCAGTAGGAGAGAGGAGGAAGAACACAGCGTTTAATAATGGAATAATTTTAGTTAAATAGTAAATTACTGTTTCACTGATTGTTCTTGAATTCAAATGCATGATTGTTTGTGCAATACGGATGAAAGGAGAATCCCGTACCCTGTCCTGGGCCCCGAGTCTGCTATTCAATAGTGTCAGAATGGTCGATCATTGATCTCATAATGGTTGATTGATGACAAGCCAAAAAGTACCTTATGCCTGTCGACTTAAGGTACTTTTTGGCTTGTCGTCAATCAACCATTATGAGATCAATGATCGACCATTCTGACACTATTGAATAGCAGACTCGGGGCCCTGTTTCCCAGTTGTTTCTTTCTACTCTCATGAGAAAAAGTCGTGACTTTATGCATGTATACAGTATGTAGCCAAGTGCATACATAATAATGCTCATGCGTGTACATCGATTCGTCATCGACAGAGATGTTTAAGTTTATGATGATTTATCTTCAAGCCATCTTGTAATCTATTGTTCAGTATATGTGTTTGTATGGCTTTTGTTTTAGAAACGTGATCTTGTGGATTATTGTCTTTTCATTGCTAAAACATCTGTTTTGTCTCCTGTTTTTAAAAGTAGAAGCTGGATTCAAAAGTAGCTATGCTAAAGCGAATGCTGAAATTAGGGCTCTCTTCCAATCTATTTCGGAATGAGTAAATAACGATAAGGTTCGTTATGAGTCCCATAATCGGTTTTTGGGCGCGATATCAGTAAAACAGATTTAAAATGCGGGACAGAGCAGCCGTCTCTGGGATATATAGGGGTGGAAAGTTTTTATGGAAATCCATCACCGGGCGAAGCTGGAGTGGATCGGGTAATTTCATAATTTTTTTATTCCTATTAATTAAACAACTTTTGAAGGGGTCCCCTATGTTGTTCCGAACGCCGCTGTTGCGACACACGCTGTTGCGAATTCTTTTTCCACTGCCTCACAGGTTCGAAAGCTCATGGATTCGAATGAAGTAGTCGCGAAAGACGCTGTTTCGAAAAACATTTTCACTGCCTCATACGTTCGAATGCTTGTGTGATTTCGATATTAGAAAGGGGTGAAAGGCATAGTATAGATTTGATTTAAAGCACCCAAATGTCCTTTCTTTGGTATTGTTCGTCGTGACGTTGAGCTCCTTGAGTTATAAGTCGAGCTCCACGATAACTGACAAATGCTTGCACTGACTGGACGGGTCCACTCAAATCTGTGTGGTGCTTTCTTCAAAAGACCATCTCAAACACTAATCTGCATATTCTTCATGTGTGTATTACCTACCAAGATTATGTTTGTACCTTGAACATATTGTAAACCCAAACGATTTTAAAAGAGTGTCCGTGAAGTTTCTTGCCATTCTTCTCATGAGACCAACGCTTTGGAATGGGGTTGGCAAGTGAAAGCTGATTGTAGATGGCGTGTCCATAGCTTGTCCCAATCCGACCAATGAGGTCAAGCTATTTTGAAATATAAAATGACATTGACAGATATTCAACCAATGAAGAGCTTAGGTTCATGCGGTGCTAGCGCCATTAGTTCCACCAGTTGCCCGTCCCATTGGCAACTACAGTACACTCACGAGTTATTATGCCTAGTGACTGGGACTGTAGCTTAGTTTATTTAGCTTCAGTAGTTCAGTAGTTTACTGCCGCACTCGGAGAGCTTCAGTGGTTGCTTGGGCCGTCGCTTGGTAATTTTGGCAGTTTTGTCATACAAAACTATGTCAGGCCTTTGCTGGGTGGCGGCTTGAGCAATCGTTGGATATCTCTGAGTGCCGCTGTTAGTTTAATTCGACTATTCAAAAGTGCCTGTTACTGGCCTACTTGAAATAAATATTTTTGACTTTGACTTTGAGTCAAAAATCGACAATTGCTACACGTGTCTCTTCAAGCATAGATATTACCCTCAGCTTTTTATTATAATTATCAATTAAGTACCTACTGTACCTATTTATTACTTTGTATTATGAGTTTAAGACTACACCAAGGGTTAGGGGCGATTCGTCCCACTATGAAACTCGGACCAGGGACGAGTTGCCCCTTTTAAAAATTGTTAGTGGTCAACTCGTCCCACATCTTCATCATCCAAAGTTACCGTGATGCATCACGGTAACTTTGTATGTATTTTTATGCATCCGACCACTTCCTATCATCAATATTCTATTTTTGATTACCTTATGTTTCATATTAAAGAATTGATTTTCTAATTAAAAATAGAAATATTATTATTATCATGTTTATTTTACTATTTGGTATTACAAATGTACAATGTTGAACATAGACTTTTTTGTTTTTGATCAGGGTGATTATTAAAACTTTGAGTGGTTATACTTGTGCATCAGGGTAGCCCGCGAAATTGTATTGATATTATTAATACAGATATTATTATGTTATGGCCATGAATCATATTCAAATCAATATAATAACGTGAGAAAATTTGGCTACCCAGGCGCTTCTAAGGTACCTAGCCCACGAAACTCATACAATACAAGGTTTTTATATATATGCAAAGTTTTATATTGTGTCCCACTGCTGGGCAAGCAGTGGGACACAATATAGGCCAGCAAAAAAACAAATACTAACCAACCCTTCACTTGATTGAAATTAAAAGAGATGTGGGACGAGTTGACCACTAACAATTTTTAAAAGGGGCAACTCGTCCCTGGTCCGAGTTTCATAGTGGGACGAATCGCCCCTAACCCTTGGTGTAGTCTTAGGCTGAGATTCAGAGACGAGTCTAAGCTTGAACTTACACTTCCATCTGTCAAAATCAACGACTTACCCTTAAATTTGTATTCAGAGACATTCGGAACACGTCTTAAACTTAGCGTGAACTAAGATAAGCCAAGTAGTCAATATCGACTACTTAAGACGGAACTAGCGCCACCAAGTGGGCTAAGGTGTAACTAATTTAAATTTTGTGTTTGTTACCTACGGCATCATCTTGGAGGAATCTGTAACGATGCTCTAATTGGTAATTTAAAATAATAATAAAAAATAATATAATTTGAAATAGGTAAATAAATGTTAAGCTATTCAAAAACAATGTTGTGCTTAATTTATTCCTCCCAGTAATTCATTAATAATTATGTAAAGAACAATAAACTTACTTCTTGGCATCTCGGCGAGTTATTATATGCCCTTGTTATTTCGGCCCACAGGATCGATTTCTTGCCCGTCGGGGCCGCGGATTTTTGTACTAGATTACGTGGCCTCGGCGCAAGGGCAAAGAAGGAACATGGGTTCGGTTTTTAGTCAGTAGAAGTCTGACACTCCCCTTCGCTCTGCCCAAGAGCGGGGGGGGGTCATTCGATGATTTTCCACCCACCATAAAAAAAAAAAAAGGATCGATTTCTTTTTATTGTAATCTGCGTTCGTTTTCTTCGATTCCAATATCGCGGCATGTGGACCAATTAACTCTTTTAGAAATTCTTTTTCGTAAGATGAAAAGGGAGCCTTTCTAGCAGCCATGATACCGTATCTTCGCTCACTTGTCAAACTTTCATAACTCCCGCGGTTTACAAAGAGGTTGTAACATAAATAAATAGGTTTGTGTCTCAAATATTTTGTTTCACTCACTCCAATAGCATTTTGTATTTATTGCGATCCTGCTTTAATTTTTATTTACGCCTGGCTACACAGTTTCATAAAAACCGTAACTCACCGATGAACATTTTGCTTTTAAAAATGGCATTTAAGAAGAGAGTGTAAGCTTAGCTAAGACCGACGTAAGTTTGACGGGACTGTGTCTCTGAATACAAATTTCTAAGATGAGCTTAGCCACGACTTGGCTTAGAGCGGTCTTCGCCCGTCTTATGTTCTTGTCTCTGAATCTCAGCCTAAAACTCATAATACAAAGTAATAAATAGGTACAGTAGGTACTTAATTGATAATTATAATAAAAAGCTGAGGGTAATATCTATGCTTGAAGAGACACGTGTAGCAATTGTCGATTTTTGACTCAAAGTCAAAGTCAAAGTCAAAAATATTTATTTCAAGTAGGCCAGTAACAGGCACTTTTGAATAGTCGAATTAAACTAACAGCGGCACTCAGAGATATCCAACGATTGCTCAAGCCGCCACCCAGCAAAGGCCTGACATAGTTTTGTATGACAAAACTGCCAAAATTACCAAGCGACGGCCCAAGCAACCACTGAAGCTCTCCGAGTGCGGCAGTAAACTACTGAACTACTGAAGCTAAATAAACTAAGCTACAGTCCCAGTCACAAGGCATAATAACTCGTGAGTGTACTGTAGTTGCCAATGGGACGGGCAACTGGTGGAACTAATGGCGCTAGCACCGCATGAACCTAAGCTCTTCATTGGTTGAATATCTGTCAATGTCATTTTATATTTCAAAATAGCTTGACCTCATTGGTCGGATTGGGACAAGCTATGGACACGCCATCTACAATCAGCTTTCACTTGCCAACCCCATTCCAAAGCGTTGGTCTCATGAGAAGAATGGCAAGAAACTTCACGGACACTCTTTTAAAATCGTTTGGGTTTACAATATGTTCAAGGTACAAACATAATCTTGGTAGGTAATAAACACATGAAGAATATGCAGATTAGTGTTTGAGATGGTCTTTTGAAGAAAGCACCACACAGATTTGAGTGGACCCGTCCAGTCAGTGCAAGCATTTGGGTCATACTCAGAAAAAGTGTACATTTGGTGTCTTTTCTTGTCCCGCAACTTCATATTTACGTAAATATTTAGTATTATGATATATTTTCTTTTATACCCCCTTTTTGTTATATTAGTCTAATTCTTCGATGATTTCTCCGGTATTGTCAATTAAATTTTCACTATAAGATTATATTTTTTGATTGTCAAAACATTGATAAAAATATCGCCATACATTTTTTTGGTGTCCCAATGACGATTACACATTTTCAGAGATGAATTATTACGAATTTTCATCGCTTTTTTTAACATTGACTGTGATTATATTATACTTGATGAATCAAGTAACTAAATAAGACCAATTTTATCCGTAAATCATATACAGAAGGATTTATTTTAATTAAACAAATGTTGTCCCAAAATTATGAAGTTTCGTTACTCAGGGTTAGTAACGCGTGATAAAATTTGAAACGCAATGACTTAAGGTGGTATAAATAGTTTTTTTCTAATCTGGCAACGTTATTACTTACGTCAAAATCACTGTCACGGCAGCCATCTAATAGTTTTCGCCGCGCGTTTTCTATTTTTAATTAGAAAATCAATTCTTTAATATGAAACATAAGGTAATCAAAAATAGAATATTGATGATAGGAAGTGGTCGGATGCATAAAAATACATACAAAGTTACCGTGATGCATCACGGTAACTTTGTAACTTTGTAGGCGAATAGGTAGCCCGCGTAAATATACTTGTTTTTCTTAAGATGAAAGCATCAGGGTAGCCCGCGAAATATGAAATTAGAGAGTTGTATTGATATTAATACAGATATTATGGCCATGAATCATATTCACATCAATATAATAACGTGAGAAAATTTGTATTTTCCGGGCTACCCAGGCGCTTCTAAGATAGCCCACGAAACTCATACAATCCAAGGTTTTTTTTAATATTAATTATGGTCCCATTAAAATAGGTGGACAAATTTTAACACAGCGTTCAGTCTTCTTCTTAGCGTGTCTATGGCAAATTTCAGTTAAATTGTTTTGGCCCAATATTCAGCTATGCGAACTCCACTCGCTGATGCAGTCATAAGGTCGTCAAGTGTACAGGGGCCGTATTTTTGAATCAATAGAATTCCAAATCGTGTACGAAATCGCAGAATTCATCACGTCATTTCCGTCATTTCTACTGGTAGAATATCGGAAACGAGTGGGTCGGACTCGGACCACTCGTTGCAAAATTCACGGGTATGAATATTAAAAAAAAAATAGCGATTTCGTACGGATTCGCATACGAATTCTGCGATTTCGTACACGATTTGGAATTCTATTGATTCAAAAATACGGCCCCAGGTGTCTGAACGACGCGTCACACGCGTACGCGTAGGTATCATGGTTTCCGAGAAATTGAAGTTGTTGCAATCATGACCTGTTTCAATTGTCCCCGGTCTACCCTACTTTTTTTTATACCTTGCCCCACACTAGAACTCCTGTATCGTGGGTGCGTTCACAAACATTTTTTTTCTTTTAACGTAATGATAGTACTAACTGGAAAAAGAAAGAAACCAATCTCTACAACTTAGTCATTTCCTTTGAACTTGATATTTTTTCCCAGCCGGAACCGAAAACAAGTCCTAGTCTAGAATCTAAGACAAACAAAATGATACGGCTAATCGATTTTCAACAAATAGATCAACATTGTAACTATCGATCCGAGGGTTCAGGGGCGAAGAGGGTCAAGACCGACCGCTGAACAACAGTTTTTACCCGACTACGGCGAAGCCAAAAGGAAGGGTAATGATTTTGGCTGTCTATATGTTTGTATGTATGTATGCATGTTCCACCGTATCGCCTAAACTACCGATCAGATTTAAATAAATGAGGTGTCAATAGATTCGTAAGAATAGCCCGGGTGTCATAGGCTATACATATAAATTTTATCAAATATTTTATTTATTTTGTTGTGTGCACTTGTGGCAAGCGGCAAATAAATAATAAATGTATGCTTTCTTTTTTTTTTCTTTTAACGTAATGATGGTACTAACTGGAAAAAGAAAGAAACCAATCTCTAAAACTTAGTCATTTCCTTTGAACTTGATATCTTTTCCCAGCCGGAACCGAAAACAAGTCCTAGTCTAGAAACTCAGATAAACAAAAGCGTTCAGTAGGTCTAACCAAACATGTCTTAACAAAAAAAAAAACATTAAATAAAATGTTTTTTTTTTTACAAACTATAAATTGCCGGCACTCTAGAACTAACTCATCCTTTATGAGTAGGTACTTAAATGCGATTTTCTTATTATTATTTTTTTACCATCGTCCTTATTTTGGTGGTCTGAATGATTTCTGAAATGTTGTCCACCTATTTTAATGGGACCTTGTATACCTATGCAAAGTTTTATATTGTGTCCCACTGCTGGGCAAAGGCCTCCTGCCTTTGCCTAGCAGTGGGACAAAAATACTAACCCACCCTTCCCTTGATTGAAATTAAAAGAGATGTGGGACGAGTTGACCACTATCAATTTTTAAAAGGGGCAACTCGTTTCATAGTGGGACCAATCGCCCCTAACCCAACAATACATTATATTCGTAATCGTATAGAACGCTCGGCCACTGAACCGGTTTTTACTCACGAACCCAATCTTTTTCCGAGTCCAAGTTTCCCATCCTGTAACTAGATGGCGTTGTACGCTGACGTCACGTTTCTGAATCGCGGTGTTAAGATTCTCCGCGGTCGAATGACTACCCCGCAGTACTGTAGAATATTCATACTTACCTGGCATAGGGGAAACCGTGATCAAATAGGCGGTTCCCCCAGGGCGAGGCCTTTCCATTGCACTGCGGTTAGGTTGACCCCTGCGATTATCCCTAATGTGGATAACTCGGATGCGTAATTTTTGATAGCGGGGACTGCGTACGCGCCGTCCCCTCAGAATCCCTTTGATTGAAAGTAAATCTGATAGATCTACCGTCCGTCATATTAGTTATTATCATCATGCATGTTTAGATAGATTGATGTCAGATTCAGATGTCACACTGGTAAATTAATGGTTCAATACATCAATGTTCACAACATTTTGATATGATATCAAAATGTCGTGCGATAATTAAAATCATACTGAATTGGGGTTTCGTATCGATATCTGTTTTAATGTAGGTAGATACTAGAATAGCACACTCACTTGAATTTGACACCTGTTCCAAATTTGAACTCATAACCTACTGTTTTCAGTAGGTTATGAGTTCATTACAGTTCAGTTTATTTCTGCTGGTTGGTAATGCTGGTCATTGCCTATGGTTTTTAAACGCATTATAGAGGGTTTATGATATTTGGGTAGATAAATTATATTATTTTAGTTATTTAGTAAAATAATTTCATTTTTACAATAAATCGTAGACTAAAAGAAGATGAAACTTCCCCCCCCCCCCTAATTACCAAGAAGGAATCAAACAGTGAAAAAAGTTTTGTCGGATAAGTGTCGGTTCCATAAATTGCATTATGAGAAATGGAACAAAGTTAAGTACTACATTTTCAAGCAGTTACGTAAAAATTCAACATGAAAATGTTTTCAATTTTATAAATTAAAATAATAGCGACCATGTAGTCCTTTTTTTTGCCATACCAGGGCACATACAAAACGGTCAGAACCTTTCTTTTTTTTTTACAAAATTCGTAAGAAGAAGCCTGTTATCACAAAACGTGCTAGATCGAGAAATATTGCTAATTCCATTATCATGTTTACGGGTTTAGCAACGTCATTCAAATATTACGAGTTTAGTCTTTTAAATCTCTTTGTTTTATGTCCTCTAAGCGGTTCAATGGCTGACTTAGCTGGCTAATCTCGTAATCGTGTTTTCTTTGTAAAAAAGTCTGATAATCTGCCAATTGACCGTGGAACATGTTTGTCCACCTCCTCACAATTCTATCTTGAAAAGATTAACTCTGTTTTTTTACTTCGTTTTAAAACATAGGTACATGAGTATTGATTTAGAGAAAATAGTAGTGTACGTACAGTGCCATCATTCTGCGAATTCTCAATTTAGCAGCCACGGAGTCTGGATTTGTACCTGGTTGATGGTGGTTTTTTATTTGGGACAAGCCCGCCACACTATTACCAAACCACTGTAACTCCTGTTAGCCAGAATCAACAGTGGGCGACCACAAGAAAAGCGCCGAGTCAAGGAACTCGACGAAGTCCCAGAGAAGCGATTTAACTGTCTTGGATCCCGCAACGAAATTAATCAGAAAAGAATAGCGGAGGAGTAAGAAAAAACATAATTTCCACTTCCCTCCATAACTGGAATTATGTGGGTGTACTATTAGGTAGGTACACCTCTGCCTAACCCTTCGGGGAGTACAGGCGTGCGTGATGTTATGTTATGCAACCCTTTTCCCAAAGTTATACGAGTAGGAGGAGGAAGTAGTACATAAGAGGAAATCTGCAAATGGCGCCGGTGACTGGAAACTTGTGTGGTAATCAAAGAGGTGGATTGACAAAAATGACATGAGGAAAGTTTTGGATGTGGATGGTATAAGAGTAGAGTAAGACCAAATTGGGAGCAGTGGTGGCCCAGTGGTGGCGGCCCCGACTTACGAACAGTTGGTCGTGGGTTCGAACCCAGGCAGGCGATAGTATGAGTCATATTAACAAATCGACCGTGACAGGTGTAAAGCATTGCGATAGCAAAACCAAATCTGTTCACTGTGCGTGATAGCATGACCAATCACCCATTAATTTAATATACTACAGTAAAACAGGATATAACAACCACTTATTGGTGTGTTTTTAAGGCTGGCCATGATAAACTGATTATCAAATATAATTGTAACACGTCATCCGTGACACATTATCTGGCTATCTATCATCGGGCTGTTGCTACAGTTTTATTTTATCTTGTTGTAGTAAATCACAACTGAAATTAGGAGCTATAGATAGGATAATACTTGATAATACTACTACTTATGTATAATATTAATTTATATCACAAAATGATCTCCTTATTATTATTTTTTGTACTCTACCACAGCTGTCCTATTTGACCCTAAGGTTGACTGGTAGAGAATGCCTTGTGGCATAATTATGTAATAATGTACCACTCTTGTGCATGAAGTTTAAATAAATAAATCCTTATACATAGTATAAAACAAAGTCGTGTCTGTTTGTTTGTTTGTTTGTTTGTCTGTATGCTTAAATCTTTAAAACTACGCAACGGATTTTGATGCGGTTTTTTTTAATAGATAGAGTGATTCAAGAGGAAGGTTTTAGTATATAATTTGAACGACATCCACGCGGGTGAAGCCGCGGGCATCAGCTAGTAAATAATAATCTTTGATAATAAAATATTGCAAATCGCGTTATGGAACTCAAATGGAGTTGGGCAGGACGTGGTGATGGTAGGTGGAGTAAAGCTGTGACCGAATGGCGTCCAAGGAATGGCAAGAGGAGTATTGGTCGTCCAGCGGCCAGATGGGCAGACGACATTATTGCCATCTCGGGAATATGCTGGATGAGGCTGCCACAAGACCGTGGAGCTTGGCAAAAGAAAGGGAAGCCTGTATGTACTATACTGTCGGACTGGATGATTATGAATACTTGATAATATGCGCAATAGAGGGGCACACGAATTATTATAGTTTTAATCTATATTTGCTGTACTAATTACCACAGTAGGGTAATAATTTAACTAAATATGGTAGCTGTAACGTAGACCAGTATGATCTGCCCCTGTTGTAACTGCGCTCTGAAAAGTAAAAATCAAGTTACGTTCACGCTTTTTATTGCTCACAGGATTTGATCAGGCGCTGGCGTGCTCATTGCTGCTACTTACCTTATCTTATTCAATAGGTAACTCTGTTTAGTAAATTTAATCATTTATTTAAATCCTGTTTAACTTGAGATTGATAAGTATTGAACTAAGACCACTGTCTTGATCTTGACTGGCTCTCTTAAAATAGACACTAGAGTGGAAATAGCAGACTGGGTGAATTTCCTCTTGATGAAATTCCACAATTATTCTGATGATTGTACGTCTATTTTGAAGTTGCTGTTTACTCACTCCATATTATTTTTAGCTAAGAGTGTCAGTGTAAATTATTGCAAGGGCCGAATTTCATTTGTGTAGGAGTTTCTGGCATTATTCGTTTGCCTTGACTGACGCCATCCGTGGCTATTTTAGATTCTGGCAGTGTTTATTTTAGCTACAATTATTTAATTGAAATTGTGTAAGATTCCTGCTTTTGTGTAATTTACGTTATTGTGCGCGTGTGTCTGTTTATAAACAAATACTTCGGTCTTTAATTGAGATTGTATTCCTACCATGAAATGGTTTAAAGTAGAAAGTAGTGAAGTAGCTAAGAAGAGCGTTTTAATTGATACCTGTAACTGTGGTAATGTTTGTATGACGAGTATGTATTTAGGTAGAGAATGATATATCTTGTTTTGAAAATAAAACATGGAAATCTTATGAAACTGATTTTATTTACAGAATAAACAAGGATATCTTACAATCGAAATAAATAGTACTTAGCATAATTCAACGGAGATTCATTAGAGGATCATGAGCTGACAAATGAAATAATTCAGTCTTACAAATTAATATCACAAACATAACTTTGGTAATTTTCATGTTAGTGGTTTTAAGTTTAATCTACTTCTTCAACTGTGGGCCCGCTGTTCTGCTGGTAACCACCGGGCATTCCCCCGGGCATACCACCAGGCATGCCACCGGGCATACCGCCAGGCATGCCCCCGGTGTTGGCGCCGGCGCCGTGCATCTTGCTCATGAGCGGCGAGCACACGCGCTGCACGTCCTTCAGCCGGTGCTCGTACTCTTCCTGCTCCGCCAAGGTGTTGTTGTCGAGCCACTTGAGCGCGTCGTCGCACGCGCTCCTCGCTGTGCTCTTGTCCTGCTCCGAGAGCTTGTCTCCGGCGTCATCCAGCGCCTGCTTCACGCTGAACACGTACGCTTCGAGCTGGTTCCGAGACGCGACGCGCTGCCTCTGTTTCTCATCCTCGTCTTTGTATCTCTCCGCCTCGGCGAGCATGCGATCGATCTCAGCCTGTGACAGACGTCCCTTGTCGTTCTTGATGACGATGTTCTTGCTTCGGCCGGTGCTGTTCTCTTTGGCCGACACGTTGAGGATGCCGTTCGCGTCCAGGTCGAAGGTGACGTCGATCTTAGGGACGCCGCGCGGCGCGGGCGGGATGCCGGTCAAGTCGAACGTGCCCAACAAGTTGTTGTCCTTCGTCATCGCTCGCTCGCCCTCGTACACTTGGATGGTGACCGCCGGCTGGTTGTCCGAGTACGTGGTGAACGTCTGCGACTGCTTGCACGGGATCTTAGAGTTGCGCTCGATGATCTTCGTCATCACGCCGCCGGCGGTCTCGATGCCGAGCGACAGAGGGGCCACGTCCACTAGTAACACATCCTGGATCTTCGCGTCTTGCTCGCCGCTCAGGATAGCTGCCTGGACGGCCGCGCCGTACGCCACGGCTTCGTCGGGGTTGATGGACAGGTTGAGCTTCTTGCCGCAGAACAAGTTCTGCAGCAGACTCTGCACTTTCGGGATCCTGGTGGAGCCTCCGACGAGGACGACGTCGTGGATCTGGCTCTTGTCCATCTTGGCGTCTTTGAGCGCCTTCTCCACGGGCTCGAGGGTGCCTCTGAACAGGTCTGCGCACAGCTCTTCGAAGCGCGCGCGGGACACGCGAGTGTAGAAGTCGATTCCCTCGTAGAGCGCGTCGATCTCGATGGTGGCTTCAGTGCTGGACGACAGCGTGCGCTTAGCGCGCTCAGCGGCTGTACGGAGGCGGCGCAGTGCGCGAGGATTCATGCACATGTCCTTCTTGTACTTGCGCTTGAACTCGTCCGCGAGATGGTTCACTAATCTGTTGTCAAAGTCCTCGCCTCCGAGATGTGTGTCGCCCGCCGTCGCCCTCACTTCGAACAACGAACCTTCGTCGATGGTTAGGATTGACACGTCGAACGTTCCGCCGCCGAGGTCGAAGATGAGGACGTTCCTCTCGCCCTTGAGGTTCTTGTCGAGGCCGTACGCGAGCGCGGCGGCTGTGGGCTCGTTGATGATCCTGAGCACGTTGAGACCGGCGATGGCTCCCGCGTCCTTGGTGGCCTGGCGCTGAGAGTCGTTGAAGTAGGCCGGCACTGTGATGACCGCGTCGCGTACCGACGTTCCGAGGTAAGCTTCCGCCGTCTCCTTCATCTTCGTCAGCACCATGCTGCTGATCTCCTCGGGCGCAAAACGTTTCGCTTCACCCTTGAACTCCACTTGAATCTTTGGTTTGCCGCAGTCGTTGACCACCTTGAAGGGCCAGTGTTTCATGTCTTGCTGAATCTTGGGGTCGTCGAACTTCCTTCCGACGAGTCGCTTGGCGTCGAACACTGTGTTGCTGGGGTTGAGGGCGACCTGGTTCTTGGCTGCGTCTCCGATGAGGCGCTCCGTGTCCGTGAAGGCCACATAGGATGGTGTTGTGCGGTTGCCCTGGTCGTTGGCGATGATCTCCACGTTCCCGTGCTGCCACACGCCGACGCACGAGTATGTCGTACCAAGATCTATTCCTACAGCTGGCATTGTGTCTTCTTCGCGTAGATTGTACTTTTCACAATAAACTTGTTGCAAACAAGTAGTAAAGTTATAACGTAGAATGTAACTTGCGAGTCTAGTAAACTTCTCCGGTTTGCACCGAACTATCTTCGTCTGCTTTGTATCGCGTTTCGAATAATTCTGAATTCGCGCCGAGCGGCCGCCGCTTATATAATAATAATAATAATAATAATAATAATATTCCACAACTATCACACAACGCCATCTAGTCCCAAGCTAAGCAGAGCTTGTGTTATGGGTACTAGACAACTGATAAACATACTTATATATTTCTAAATACATACATATTATAGATATATATATTCAACAAATGAGCTTCGAGAGATTTCTACCCATTGCTCGTCGGTACTGGATGTGGCCAATCACAGTTCAGAAACCAAGGAACGTTCCAGAGGGTCATTATTTTTCCACCAATCAGAGCGAGTGCGAGAAAGAGATAACAATACATTTGCTGTCTCAAAAGGGTTGTCACCGCAGAATTTTTTCCTGAAACAAGGGAGATTCTTAATCTATAAAGGATTAGTTTGTAAAATAAGGCAACTCGTATTCAACTTCAACTTATAGTTGGACAACAGAAAGATGAATATTTTACAAAATGTAACTTATAATATTTATTTCATGCAGTTATTTATTTAATACGTAGGAATAGTACTGCATATTTTTTTTAATGATTGTTTCATAAATTTTAATATAATGTGAAGTGATTTACAAATAATTTTTTGGTTCACAATTAGATTAGAGTATTAGACCCTTTGGTTTTTTATCAGGAATTTCTCAGTAGCAGCCACGGAGTCAAGATTTGTGCCTAGATGATGACAAAAGTCTCGTACCCTGTTACATGGGACGTAAACATAACTAGATAAATGTGTGTAATGTAATGACTAATGATTATGAATGAATGGATACATCTCTGCCTACAGCCTAACCCTTCGGAGATTTCCGCAGGCGTGATGTAATTTAATGTAATATAATTAGAATGAAAGCCGTGATGAAGCCATATTAAAAACTTAATAGATTTCAATAAAAAAATATATTTATTACGGTGTCAAGGTTCATCTGTAATTTTCTGCAAAGTGCCGTAAAGTTTATTACTTCGTTTTTAAAAACGGTTTGTTGTGTTTGGGACATTTTACTTTACAGACTGGCAACTCAGTCAGGGAAATATCTAGAGCGTTCCAGACGTCACGCATGCGCACTCCCGAATTCTCGAATTCCCGCTCATGTCACGTGTGCGAAAGAGACGACTAAATTATATCGTGTAGTTGTTTACTAACTTTTAACAGTAATTGAATGGTTTGTTGATTCCCTGCTTACGTACTCATAAAATACATGGTTAATTTTAGATCGTTCTAAAACCGAAACACAGCCCACGAAAAAAAAAAAGGATCCGCTGAATGGTCCGGTCAATGTATACTTAGGACGCTAGTATTATACATATTATCTGTGACTTAGGGGAGGCCTATGTCCAGCAGTGGACGTCTTTCGGCTGAAATGATGATGACATATTTTTTTCAAGAAGATTATGTAGGTACCTACTTACATAAAACGTTGCTGAGAAGATTCATCATCATCATCATCATTCTCCTGCCCTTAACCCAATTTATTTGAGGTCGGCGTAACATGTATTGTCTTCTTCCATACTTCCCTATTTCTCGTCATCTCAGCAGTCACCTCCTTTCTAGCCATATCATCCTTCACACAGTCCATCCATAGTTTCTTACACCTAAGCTTAAAATTATAAATCCATTAGTACAGTAAGAATAGGAACTAGATATATTTATATAATAAGTGTCTGGGTCAAAGTGATTTAAAAGCGTAATTAAAAACGCAGTAAATGAAGTTAGTAATATCAATGTAATATTTGTGTGTCAATGGTAGGTAATATTAGTTGTTTTTTTTTATCTGGGTAATCGCAGTTCTTGTATGTAGTGTGAAATGAGTCTGGAAACCTTTCCTAGTTTGTTGCGATAATGTTAACCTCCTAAAACACTATAAACTGATGAAGTAGGGGGTTCTTACTGCTGTGGAATACACAAAATGCTGTTTCTGAGTCTTATGGTTTTGCAGTAAACATATTATATTGGATCAGCATGAAATCTTGATACCTAGTCGAGTAGTAGGTAGGTAGGGCTTGATGAGAAAGTATGTTAATTAAGATTTCCTACTGTGAAAAAATCGTACGAGCACAAAACTAAACAAAAATCTAAATTCCATAAATCAAAAGGATTTATGGAATTTAGATTTTTGTTAAGTAATAAAGTTTCATAATCGCCCAATCACCTTTCTATAAATATCGCGGATAAATCCCAACAAATAAACGGACCAATAAGTTTATGAAATAAAAATCGAAAAATGTATTATAAAGTCAAATGGCACGTCAATGGCAGTTTAAATGGCACCTGGTGATTTTTTCACCATCAATCGTGCCAACTTGCTATAACCAAGCTCTCATAGTTACATAAGTCATGTAACTCATGTTGTAAAAAGGACATTGCCATTACAAAAGCACATAAAGGCTACATTTAGTTACGTTGGTTCTGGAAAAATCTCTATAAACGAGGGATTTGGCCGTTTACTTGTATTATTACTTGCACATCTGCTCACCCTTATTGCCATTCAAAACACGAGGGTACACAATTACACAACACACAAAGAAACAGTTTTGGAATACTAGAATCTTCTGAAGGTGGTGGATGTTCTACCCCGCGTTTCGCAAGCGCGATATTGTTAATTGCAGCAATAAGTATTTATGTTATACCTAATAAAAAGTACGTAAAGACCTGAAACTTTCAAGAAATGGTGATACTTAGTAACATGAAAAAGCTGTAAAGAGAGAAGCAAAATAAAAGAATGTCCCTGCTGTGGACGCTGTGATCCATTTTTACCATGAGACGGAGAACGTTATTATATTATTACTTTATATGAAAGGATTTATGATTTCTGATTGGTTGCATTGAAAGTTCATCAAAATACTTTAGTTTTTTTTCTACCTGGCCTTTTATGTTTTTGGTGGGTGGAAAATCATCGAATAACCCCCCCCGCTCTTGGGCAGAGCGAAGGGGAGTGTCAGACTTCTACTGACTAAAAACCAAACCCATGTTCCTTCTTCGCCCTTGTGTCGGAGCCGCGTTATCCTTTCGACAAGCCACAGCCCCGACCGACGACGGGGCCTTTTAAGACCTTAACCTTTTGAACGTCAGAGCGTTAGACGCATGGCGCACCTCCCAGTCCTCCCACGCCAAGGCAGAAAAATCTACAAAATCATTAAGTATTTTATATTACTTGACACTAAGTATTTTGTAATAAACAGCAAAAAAAAAAATACGGTTTTTACCGTCTATAGACGTCCTTGGCGATTGGACAAGTTTTCATTAATTTGTCGTCATACTTGACTGTGGCGATGGCGGTCAAAAGGTTAACGTAACTTCTAGTTACATTGCAAAATTGATTCATGATGACGTGATTCTTTGTGTGGTCTATAACTAAAAAGGATTAAAAAAAACTAAGAAAGTGTAAAATAATTTAACTTCCGGAAATCAGTGTCTTTATTTGTTTCATAGACTTTTCTGTCACCGACTTCCGAAAATAAAGTTATTTAAGACTTCTTAGTTTTTTTTTGAAGCCGGTTTTTTTTGTTTATTTTTCTATACTTAGTTTATATAAAACTGTTATTATGGTAAATTAGAAAAGATAATAAAAAAGTATTTTAACCGATTTCGAAAAAAGGAAGAGGTATCTAATATTCGGCAAGACCTTTTGACATAAAAGCTTTAGTTAGCTGAAGTTAATGGCTGAAGTTGAATTTTTGTCACCTAAGTACTTAATTATTTAAAGATAACCACTAGACAATTACTTAATTAATTCTATTGTTGGAAATGTTGGAATACCTGAAGAAATAAACTAAGTCTTATTTACATTCGGCTCTACCATGTTTGTAAACAATAAGACAAAACCTATAAAATAATAAACAAAGAAAAGACAACCATAATCAATTAGACCGATAAGACCGTTCTGGAATTCCCGCCACAATACATTGGCTATCTCTTTCGCACGGGTCGTGTCTTTCAAGAATGCTCTGGAAATTTCTGTCATTGTTGCAAACTTGCAAAGTTGATTCTCCTTAATAACCATGCCTTCTTATAGTTCCTAATAGACTCTGTATTCTATAATTCACAAATTTGTACTAATATAAAAAAATAAAAAAAATAAAAAAATCATTGTATTGTGCATTGTGCAGTTTTAATATCTACCTACCACCAAAAAGCGAAATACTTACCTACTCAACCACTGAACAATCACAGGCATATCACAGGCTACTTTTTACTTACGGCAAGGCCAGTTAATATACCATTTTACATTTATTTAACGAAAATTTGCCATCAGCAGTTCAACACGCTGAGAAGAAGATTGTCTTCAAAAAATATTTATTCACTAGTATTAATATTAATGACTGAAATTAACACACAATGGTAACCATTGTGTGTTTCAATTATTCATATTAATTTAGAAAACAAATAATAGAAAATATTAAAAACAGAAACTGATTAATCTTGCTTACTAATATTCACAGTCTCCACTTTGTTTATGAATCTCCCACTACTTAGGGAAAACTTTTACAGTGACAACCCTTTTGAGACAGCAAATGTATTGTTGTCTCTCTCCCGCAAAAGCTCTGATTGGTGGAATCTCTCTAGACATTTCCCTAGCCGAGTTGCCAGCCCAACAAGTAAAATCTCCAAAAACATCAGACCGAATTGTGACATTTATTTTGAAATGTTTCCTATTGATCAGATAAATACTTATCAAAATTACATAAGTACCTTGACAAAATGGATTGATTCTGATTTAATTCTGTCAGTGTTGATTTGTTTCTCAAATAATATCATCAATTTTTTTACAAATAACACCTTCCAACCCACCAACCACCTATACATACCAGCTTAAATAAAGAATTACACCTGATACTATTTTCTGAAAAGTTCGCTTAAGTCACCATAGTTGTAAACCAGCACAAATACAAATTATTGCTATTTTATAATCTCCCTGCTTTTGGGGTAATTTTCTACGATGACAACCCTTTTGAGACAGCAAGTGTATTGTTATCTCTTTCTCACACTCGCTCTGATTGGTGGAAACTCTTTGACACTCCAGATAATTCTTTCGATACTGTTCTGTGATTGGTCGTATCTAGTGACGTCGAGACAGATCCAGAAATCTCTCGAATCTCATTTGTTGAATATATAAGCCGCGGCCGCTCGGCACTAACTCAGAATTATTCGAAACGCGATACAAAGCAGACGAAGAGAGTTCGGTGCAAACCGGAGAAGTTTACTAGACTCGCAACGCAAGTTACATTCAACGTTATACTTTACTACTAGTTTGCAAGTGCAACAAGTTTATTGTGAAAAGTACAATCTACGCGAAGAAGACACAATGCCAGCTGTAGGAATAGATCTTGGTACGACATACTCGTGCGTCGGCGTGTGGCAGCACGGGAACGTGGAGATCATCGCCAACGACCAGGGCAACCGCACAACACCATCCTATGTGGCCTTCACGGACACGGAGCGCCTCATCGGAGACGCAGCCAAGAACCAGGTCGCCCTCAACCCCAGCAACACAGTGTTCGACGCCAAGCGACTCGTCGGAAGGAAGTTCGACGACCCCAAGATTCAGCAAGACATGAAACACTGGCCTTTCAAGGTGGTCAACGACTACGGTAAACCAAAGATTCAAGTGGAGTTCAAGGGTGAAGCGAAACGTTTTGCGCCCGAGGAGATCAGCAGCATGGTGCTGACGAAGATGAAGGAGACGGCGGAAGCTTACCTCGGAACGTCGGTACGCGACGCGGTCATCACAGTGCCGGCCTACTTCAACGACTCTCAGCGCCAGGCCACCAAGGACGCGGGAGCCATCGCCGGTCTCAACGTGCTCAGGATCATCAACGAGCCCACAGCCGCCGCGCTCGCGTACGGCCTCGACAAGAACCTCAAGGGCGAGAGGAACGTCCTCATCTTTGACCTCGGCGGCGGAACGTTCGACGTGTCAATCCTAACCATCGACGAAGGCTCGTTGTTCGAAGTGAGGGCGACGGCGGGCGACACACATCTCGGAGGCGAGGACTTTGACAACAGATTGGTGAACCATCTCGCGGACGAGTTCAAGCGCAAGTACAAGAAGGACATGTGCATGAATCCTCGCGCACTGCGCCGCCTCCGCACAGCCGCTGAGCGCGCTAAGCGCACGCTGTCGTCCAGCACTGAAGCCACCATCGAGATCGACGCGCTCTACGAGGGAATTGACTTCTACACTCGCGTGTCCCGCGCGCGCTTCGAAGAGCTATGCGCAGACCTGTTCAGAGGCACCCTCGAGCCCGTGGAGAAGGCGCTCAAAGACGCCAAGATGGACAAGAGCCAGATCCACGACGTCGTCCTCGTCGGAGGCTCCACCAGGATCCCGAAAGTGCAGAGTCTGCTGCAGAACTTGTTCTGCGGCAAGAAGCTCAACCTGTCCATCAACCCCGACGAAGCCGTGGCGTACGGCGCGGCCGTCCAGGCAGCTATCCTGAGCGGCGAGCAAGACGCGAAGATCCAGGATGTGTTACTAGTGGACGTGGCCCCTCTGTCGCTCGGCATCGAGACCGCCGGCGGCGTGATGACGAAGATCATCGAGCGCAACTCTAAGATCCCGTGCAAGCAGTCTCAGACGTTCACCACGTACTCGGACAACCAGCCGGCGGTGACCATCCAAGTGTACGAGGGCGAGCGAGCGATGACGAAAGACAACAACTTGTTGGGCACGTTCGACTTGACCGGCATCCCGCCCGCGCCGCGCGGCGTCCCTAAGATCGACGTCACCTTCGACCTGGACGCGAACGGCATCCTCAACGTGTCGGCCAAAGAGAACAGCACCGGCCGAAGCAAGAACATCGTCATCAAGAACGACAAGGGACGTCTGTCACAGGCTGAGATCGATCGCATGCTCGCCGAGGCGGAGAGATACAAAGACGAGGATGAGAAGCAGAGGCAGCGCGTCGCGTCTCGGAACCAGCTCGAAGCGTACGTGTTCAGCGTGAAGCAGGCGCTGGATGACGCCGGAGACAAGCTCTCGGAGCAGGACAAGAGCACAGCGAGGAGCGCGTGCGACGACGCGCTCAAGTGGCTCGACAACAACACCTTGGCGGAGCAGGAAGAGTACGAGCACCGGCTGAAGGACGTGCAGCGCGTGTGCTCGCCGCTCATGAGCAAGATGCACGGCGCCGGCCCCAACGCCGGGGGCATGCCTGGCGGTATGCCCGGGGGAATGCCCGGAGGAATGCCTGGAGGAATGCCTGGTGGCATGCCCGGCGGCTTCGGAGGAATGCCCGGTGGTATGCCTGGCGGTATGCCCGGTGGAATGCCCGGAGGAATGCCTGGAGGAATGCCTGGTGGCATGCCCGGCGGCTTCGGAGGAATGCCCGGTGGTATGCCTGGCGGTATGCCCGGTGGCTTTGGAGGAATGCCCGGAGGCATGCCTGGAGGAATGCCCGGCGGAATGCCTGGAGGAATGCCAGGCGGCTACGGAGGAATGCCTGGAGGCTATGGAGGATACCAACAACATAACGGGCCAACAGTGGAAGAAGTCGATTAGGGGAATGTGATACCTACTTTCAAGTACCTACCCACCTGAAACAATAATTTAGTTTGTATTTTGAAAGACTGATTAATTTATATTGTGAACATTAGCATAATTCAACAGAGGACATATTATGTACGTTAAAATCACTTATTTAAATAAAGTTTGTAAATATGTTAATAAATAAATTAAAATACTTTTCTATTTATCTTCGTTTTATTTCATTATGAATGAAATTAATATCCCTGGAATACCACTGAGTAAGGGTTGCATCACATCTAGCAACACGGAATTGCACATTTTCATGTTCCTATCCTTTTCTATCGCTCAGAATCGCAAATACAGTTAGATTGAGAAACAGAGTGTGCCGTTTACTGTTGCCGATGCTGAGATTCAACTCTTACTAATTATTCAACATTACCTACATCACAATATTACATTGAGTAAAATCACTAACAAATAACACACACACACACACACTAACTACAACCGCACACCACATATAGAAAAGTTTACAGAAGTAAGAGCCACACCATGGCAACGACCATACATGATACATGGACTGCATATTTTGATAAATTGGAGAAAGATGAAATAGGTACTCTATCTTGCTGTACCTTGGATATAAAACTCGGAAAAAAAATCTCCCAAGATTTAAACGTCAGATTATCAAGGTAAGGTGATAAACAGACAAGCAGCATCTTACTGTCAACATAGCCTACTTCAGCTGTGGACGGAGACAACTGCTACTGTCGACAAAAGCAACTGCTGCAGTATTCGACCGATTGCTGGCGATTGCGACCCACCATGGGCGTTAGCGTTGTGCGGAGTCTGGAGGTAGGTGTCGGATACGGACCTCAGTCCCATGGATTAGATCGCCAGTGATCGTTCGGGCATGGCCGCGAACGCGTTGTGTTTCCTTTTAAGTTCAGAGTATTAGTTAGTACAGTTGTATTAGTAATTGACTGTACAATAAGCTGTGCACAAGTTATAGGAGCTATTTCTCTCATTTACCCGTATCCCTGTCAGGCCCACAACTGTTTGACACTATGTATGTCATTTAGTACTTCCTAACCAGGCGTCCTATGTACCTGGATGCGACAATATAGTAAAGCGTCAAACAGGCGACTGCGAGCATCACTAGCTGTCAACATAGCCAACTTCTTCTAAAATTGCTTCTGTGGTCTGCAAAGTGCTGCTCGTGTGTATGTGTACCGGGCCTAATAGGTAGGGAACAAAAAGCTTGACACGGAGCCCGGATTTGAGCCCGGTTGACGGCAATAGGCTCTCCCGCTGTTATAATATGGGACTTAAACATAACTATGACGAAATGTGGGTGTAGTTAGGGAATGCAATCTCGATCTCGCGAGATCCCGAAAACCCGAGATCTCGCCTCATTTTTCGAGATCAATCTCGAAGCATAAAATGTCGAGATCTCGGCCGAGATTGACGGGATCGAGTGGCAGTAGTCGCGAGGCATGTAGCGTGTTCTGTGCGCGTGAGCGAGTCAGGATTCCCCGAAATTCCCCGATTTGTTATTCCCCGGGCTCTCCATCACGCCCTAACCTTCAATTCCCCGCAAATCGAGAGTTTCCCCGCGATGCAGTTTTAGTTAGGTACATAACATAAGTAAAAATAAAGTTTTTTTTTTTATCAAACTCGCATCATAATCAAAACTACTAAGCAGTTTCAATCATGTTTCAGTCATCTAATTAAAACAATACTTTATGAAATCCATTCGAGATCTCGAAAATGCCGAGATCTCGTCGAGATCGAATTTCTGATCCCTCGAGATCTCGACTTAGCGATCTCGTCTCGAGATTGCATTCCCTAGGTGTAGTACAACTCTGCCTAACCCTTCTTTACTGACGTGATGTTATGTTAGTATTCTTAAAACTATGAAAACAGTTTTACTATAATTGTGAGTTTAATTTAAAGAAGTTACATACGTGCAAACAATCCCAGAATAAAATGGTTGCGACATACGGAATCACGGAGACGAAACTAGAGTTCTGTTTTTCCATTTGGCAGCGGAACCCTAAAAAATCGCAGACTAGTAAAACCGCGGTTTTAAAAGTAGAAAACAAGAAATAAATTCTTTAAACAATTTAAGTAGGTACTTAAATAACTTAATTATAAGTGACAGTCGTAGTCACATGCCACCTTGCTAATGGCAACAAGTTAGTAGCAGATGTTTTTTTGGCTGTTAGGTAGGTAATCATCAAATAACCCCTCCCGAGCTCTTGGGCAGAGCGAAAGGTAGTGTCAGACTTCTTCTGATTCTAATTCTCTTTCAACTCCTAACCGTTGAGGAGTAGTACCTTCCATCATCAGCGCATCCTCATGAGATTATAATCATCAGACGCAAATACTTGAACAGATTTAGAAAGTACATAATTATATCGTGCCCTTAAAGCCTTTGACGACACGGTTGGCGCAGTGGCTAAGCGATTGGACTGCTGCACTACGTGTCGCGGGTTCGATCCCCGCACGGAACAAGTATTTGTATGACCTGCAGATAGTTGTTTCGGGTCTGTGTATTTGTGTATGTGAGTTTCAATGTTTGTAAACGCACCCACGATACAGGAGAAATTCCTGAACTGACTGACTGAACATTAATTCTACTTAGTTTTAGCAATTACCCATTGGGTGAACATACAAATTTTGATTATTTAAATTCATTAAAAACTGCTGTCCAAACTCTATTCTTCATAAGATAAGAAAACATTGCGGCTACAGGAAAAACCTCTAATTTGCAGCACTTATCAAGCCAATGTTTAATTATTCCTACTTGTTTTGAGAGCTAAGTTCTTTTTTCCCTTCCACCCGAATGATGAATACAATATTAAATCAAAAATACACGTACTACGGTTAAAGATACTTATTTTCTCAAAAGATATACAAATTCACTTACAGAGAAAAACATAACTATAAGTTTACAATGTTATCTGCCAGATAACGTAGATAAGAAACAAATATTATGTATCTTAAAACTACCATTACAATAATATTTCGGCTTAGCATAACAAGTACAAAATTAACAAATCAGAAGGTAGGTTACACACAAGAAACAAGACGCAACAGAAAAGTTTTGGGCAATGAGGGTAGGGTGCAATTTAACAGTTCTTGCGTGTTTACTAACGCCTACGACACAGTGCAGAACATTAAGCGATTCTTAGAAATGTTTTTAAAGTATTTGTATTTGAGAATGTTTATCTTTAGTTAGAATTTTTCTTACGAGTATGCATGTGTTGTATTGTACATCTGAAGAAGATTCATAAGTTGTGTTTCTTAGATTTTTTTGTAGATTTTTTCAGTAGGAGTTAAATAGTTATAAGTATCTAAATAGTGTTTTGATAATTTTGTTTTGAGCAATTATTTGAAGATGTTTTAGGTTTGATTTGGATTTTGGCGGCAGTTCCCCAGACCTCAATCAAGTAGTCCAAGTAAGATTTAACCATAGAGTTGTACTCTCCTCATTATCAGGTATTTTAATAGAAACTTTATGAACACGATTTTCTCGAAACTACATTTTGTGCAGTTAGTTGGGTTTTGAAGTAAGGGGACGATATGGAAAACGTAATCATTGCCTATAAAATTTGAGGACTGCCCTCGATTACTCAGGGATTCCATCATCAAATCCTTCATCATCAGCCTATATTGTTCCCACTGCAGGGACTCAGGCCTCCTCTCTAGGAGAGGGATGGGCTATAATCCACCACGCGGGCCCAGTGCGGATTGGCAGATGTCACATGTCTTCGAATTTTTTGGTTCTAGGATATGCTGGTTTCCTTACGATGTTTTCCTTCACCGTTTTGAGAGCAGTGGTGATGAAATAAATTACACAAAGTAATGCGTGCGCCTGCCTGGGTTCGAACCCACGACCAACTGTTCGTAAGTCGGGGCCGCAACCACTGGGCCACCACTGCTCACTTCAAATCCTTAATTGGTGACAATGCAGCAATGAGACAACCTCGGAAGTATTAAACCAGTTAAGTATACGCATTCAAACAAAAAAGAAATTTTGGAAATCAGATATATACGCGGAAATACATTTAAAAAAATACATACACACTAATAGAGAACTAATTCCTCCTATTTGGAAGCCGGTTAAAAAGTAGAAAAAATCTGAACAGTCGGCAAAGAACGAAAGTCGGTAATCGCCGCCGATCAGCGATCGACTTTGGTAGAATATAAAGGTACTGCACTATCAATATCATTTATACAAGGTGTGAAAAAATCAGTGGTGTGACAAACGAGAATAAAATTCCTGTTTGTCACACTGGTGTGATAATGTGGTGTGACTACGAGTCGGCAATCCTAAAAACCACCCATGTTCCTTCTTAGCCCTTTATGTCGAGGCCGCGGTATCTCTTGTGAACTAAGTAGCAGCTGACTTGGACTTCAGTATCAATGAGAATTTTTGAAATTGCAGTCTCTCCAAAGATGCCAAATTGACTACCGGTACATCGAGGTGTTGAAGTGTTTATACAAAAACGCCACCATGTCAGTCCGGCTTCAGGACCAGACCACGAAACCTATCCTTCTGCAGCGAGGTGTGAGACAGGGAGACGTCATAATTATCTCCGAAGCTGTTCACCGCTGTACTGGAGGATCTCTTCAAGGTTCTGGACTGGAGAGGACTAGGCATCAACATCAATGGCGAGTACATCACTCACCTTCGATTTGCCGACGATATAGTGGTCATGGCTGAGACCATGGAGGACCTCAGTACAATGCTCGATGGCCTCAGTAGAGCTTCTGAAAGAGTGGGTCTAAAAATGAACATGGACAAAACCAAGGTCATGTTTAATGCCCATGCTACACCCACTCCCATAAAGATCGGAGACTCTACACTCGAAGTTGTAGACGATTATGTCTACCTGGGACAAACAGTCCAGTTAGGTAGGCCCAACTTTGAGAAAGAGGTCAATCGTCGAATCCGACTCGGCTGGGCAGCGTTTGGGAAGCTGAGAAGTATCTTCTCGTCCAACTTACCCCAATGTCTCAAGACGAAAGTCTATGACCAGTGTGTGTTGTCAGTGATTACATATGGGACCGAAACGTGGTCGCTCACAATGGGCCTCATCAGAAGGCTTAAAGTCACCCAAAGGGCAATGGAGAGGGCTATGCTCGGAGTTTCCTTGCGCGATCGAATCAGAAATGAGGACATCCGCATGAGAACCAAAGTTACCGACATAGCCCGAAGAATCGCCAAACTTAAGTGGCAGTGGGCAACTGGGCAGGGCACATTGCTCGCAGAACGGATGCCCGATGGGGCCGGAAAGTTCTGGAGTGGCGACCGCGAACCGGAAGACGTTGCGTTGGAAGGCCTCCCACTAGGTGGACCGATGACCTGGTGAAGGTTGCGGGGATCCGCTGGATGCGAGACGCACGGGACCGGTCAATGTGGCGACACTTAGGGGAGGCCTATGTCCAGCAGTGGACGTCTTTCGGCTGAAATGATGATGATGATGATGATCAATGAGAACGCCATGAAGGAGCATCAGGTATAAGTAGCACATTGCGACTACGGATACGGATTTTATTTGTAGTCGGGTTTTAGTTTTTTGAACTTATTTTTTAATTTGCATAGGTACCTATTATTTTTGGCTACAATTTAAATGCTCACCAAAAAAGATTTTTAGACCCTAGGCTAAAGTACAGTAAAGTACCAAATAAAATATTTTAACTTCAAATAAAATAAACCCACCCTATACCGAGGTGCCTAAAGAAAAACGTTTAAACAAACAAAAGTAGGTACCTACTGCTAAAGCACTGCTTCCGAGAGCTATAAGCTATAAGCAAATTCTAATCTAATATCGCTTCTGATAATACATCAGAATAATTGTACATAGTTACGTGTTGTATTTATATTCTTTTTGCCTACCAAAATGGATTAATGCTCACCAAATCAATTAACCACAATTATAATACGACCGTCTCGTGACCACGGAACAGAAACTGTTCTGTGCTCGTGACAGTATCCTGTATGGGCGGCATGGGCACCGGGCCGTAGGCCGACGAAGGAGGCCGGCGGAGGCCCGGCACTTCGGGGACAGAAGATATTAGCGTTATAATGCGTAATATGCGAGCGAAGCGAGCGCGCGTCATGGAGATAAATTGAAAGTCGTGAAATACCTACAATATTGGTGACATCTATTTAGTGATAATATAAAATATTTGGTCTGCAGTTAACTATAAAGGCGTTTATAAATCTTTATGGTACCTATAGAATAAAAAGGAAAATAGGTTCATTCCTACAATACTGTAGGAAACACAATTTGGTGAGCATTAATCCATTTTGGCCGGCATTTCGAATTTTTTTGGTAGTAAAATAGGTTCTTTTCTGGTAGGCGTTTAAACACAAGCCTTTAATAAATACGTAGGTACCTACCTAATAATATATTACTTTCAAAATGTAAAATTCTTCATAGGTGAACGCGAGAACTCTTTGACCGTATTCTACAGTTCTACACGACGTATTTATGTTGACTAAAACTATAATATAATTTACATATTTGTAATGCGCTCGCCTGCTCACCAAGACCTTTCATTTGATTGATACCAAACATGCTATGGTTATTTTAAACCTCATTGATGATTATCTCTATTTATTTTTGAGGTTAGTAATACTAACATTTAAATTCCGTCTTATTCCTTGATTACATCAATGGTGAATGGTCATAATATTTTTTTTATAAAATATATAATGTACGTAAAATATGGAATATTTTTTGATTCCTAAAATAAATGAATAGTAATAATAACCTATGGTATGTACCCGCGGGCTATTCTTACGAATTTTTTGACACCTAATTTATAAAAATCCGTTCAGTAGTTTAGGCGCTATGGTGGAATTAGGGTTGCCAACCGTACTCTAAAATAGAGTATTGTACTCTATATCATGTAGGCGTACTCTATAACTTAAAGACTAATAGAGTATGCTAAAATACTCTTTTTTACACAATGTTTACTATACTATAGTGCTAGTCATTTCATCACCATTTACTGAGAGAGACAGGATCAAATGAATTAATTAAAACCGGCCAAGAGCGTGTCGGGCCACGCTCAGTGTAGGGTTCCGTAGTAATAATTATTTTTTTGATTGAAAAAAGATACGTTCAGGCTTATAAAATATGTAAACGAAGTTAAAAAAAATGCTTGCATATACGAGTACCTATACTACAAACTTAGTCCAGAAATTATTTTGTACAACTTTTTGTCTTTTTTGTACAAAAACTGTTTCCATCCAAGTTCAAAATGATTTTCCTAGAAAGTCCTTATAAAGTTCTACTTTTCAGATTTTTTTCATATTTTCTAAACTTATGGTTCAAAAGTTAGAGGGGGGAGGGGGGGAAACATTATTTTTTACTTTTGGAGCGATTATTTCCGAAATTATTGACATTATCAAAAGTAAGGGTTCCTAGTTGACTACGGAACCCTAAAAATGAGCTCTTGATCTATATAAATTTAGAGTTAGAATGTTAGGAGTCATACAATTATTTTAAAAACAATGGAAAAATGGTATGTGCTGCAAAAAGTACAAAAAAAATACGTTTTTAAAAATAATTAATAATAAATACTCTTTTTTGGAAGACCGTACCTACTCTTTATTTACCTCCTTTGAAGTCAGAAATACTCTATCTATTCTAACAAAAGTTGGCAACCCTAGGTGGAATATACATACATAGACTGTCAAAATCATTAACCTTCCTTTTGGCTTCGCCGTAGTCAGGTAAACAAAAAACTGGCCAAGCTTTCATCATCATCATCATCATATCAGTCCAGAATCTAATCACCCGCTGCCAAGCTTTATTGGTACCTAGGAAACTAGGAATACTTTTAAAAGAAAGAAAGAAAGAAAAAATGTTTATTTGACGTCAGTACCTACATCAAGCACACACACACTACTATTTAAAAAAAATACAAAAATGGAAATACATAGTAGGTACCTATGTGCTGTGTGCCTCACGGCTGCGCCAAAAAGGTTCATTCAGCATTCATGCCAGACAGGTGATGCTGTCTGACGCTGGTCTTCCAATGAACCTTGAGGCTTGTTGAGGGGGTAGGTAAGTGATAGACAGAAAACAGTTTCAAACATTTTACTATAACTATGAAACTTGAAAGTGTATTTGTACCATGGAGCAAAATAACCAGATTTGTACCTACCTATTTATTTACAAAACCCGATATGGTGAACTTCTAGCTCTTGTACCTATTATTTCATTTTTTTAAAAGAATCAAGTTATTCATAAGAAAAAAGTACCTATATCATATCATGTATGACGCCGCGCAGTAATCCCCGAAGGGCTAGGCAGAGGTATACCTACCTAATTAAGTACCCCCTTATTTCGACCCTATTGCCAATAAATTGCCATCAACAGGGAACAAATTCAGACTCGGTGGCTGCTACTGAGTAAAGGCGCGGCCCCACCGCGGTGCACGGAGAGGCTACGCACGTGTAGTAAGCTTCGCTTTGTAAGAAAATGTATGTGGTTGTGTCCACTGTGCAACCCACGGAGAGGCTACGCATGAATTGACGTCATTGATACATGCGTGGCTTGCTCGAATAGGCGGTTACATAGCTCAACACGGTCGACGTGGGTCTACGTTTCCACTGAAGTACACGAATATGACCCACGACTATGTACAGTTAGCTTATCGGTGTACAATCGCTTATTGTGTTATATCGTAGCCTCTCCGTGCGCTGTGCCACGCTAGTCATAGTCGTGGGTCATATTCGTCTACTCCAGTGGAAACGTAGACCCACGTGGCCAAACAAATTAATACACGCAGCTATAATGCGCCGCGTGCCCGTGCACAGCATGCGCCGCGGTGGGACCGCGCCTTTAATCCATACGGAAAAATCCAATAACACACTGTACGACCCGGGAATCATACCCAGGACCTCATGCTCTGCAGTCGCGCTTGCGACCACTAGACCATCGAGACAGTCATATAAAAAAATATTCATTTGCCTAAACTGTTTTACGAAAGAGGTTTAAACTTTATTGTATGCATAGATAACAGAAACATTGTATGGAAGCTGGCATATCGACCTTAGACTATGGAAAAAAGAGATATCGACCCACCGCCATTTTTTTTTTGGGATTCCAGGTCAATTATGGCAACTCATGTCCAGCAGGGCTATTGTGTATCTTATAATGACAGTGGATAACGTGTAATGTCTATCAAATAACTGTCAAATGGTGAGTTTTTAAGAAAAAAATGTACCAAACCATAACCAATTTACAGTTAATCTATGGACATTTCTGATAGCCACTGACGTTAAAAAGATACGCAATACAGGTGGGAGATTTTCGGCAAGTGGCACAAAGCATGAATCCAATGCCTAACCATAGTCTTTATGAAGGCAATCTATAAAGTTCGAATACAGAATATTCCATTATTAATTTAAGGAAAGTCTCATTTTACGATTTTTCATGTTTCAAAATCATAATAAATATTTTTGTTTTATTTTAACAATAACAATTCAACAATACAAAGTTCGTACACAATAGATAGGAAATAAATTATCATTTTAAAGAATAGATAAGACCATCCATTGTTCCCGCCCGCGCCATTAATATAAACGTTATTGTTCTCTCTTTCACTCGTGTGAGAATCGCCGAATAGGCGAGAAGTATCTTCAATGTTCTGGATATTTCCTCGGTGTTGCCTGTCGTCAAAGTTTGATCTCCCGAATAACAATAATGTTTCGAAAGTAAAAAAAAAACTGATCTTTTAAAATTTTATTCTGTAATTTAATTCATGTAATTTATTAAGCCCAAGGAGGGTTATGTGTTTTATATGTATATACCTTTTTTTTAAACACTAGGAATAAAGTTTATCATAATATTATTAACTCTTTTACCTACTATGTTTTTTTTTTTTATTCATTTATTCAAAATCTGTTTCACAATACAACATAAAAAGTCTGCCAAACTGTAAAACAGTTTGTCGGCAGTTATTCTCGTTTCACAATGATATGATTATAACAAATTTCGATTTTAATTACAAAATAACTAAGAAAAAACAAAAGAAGGTGAGTTTACAGTAATCAGTTATGAAAAATGGCTATGGACATAATGACAGGTAGTGTTTTTTAAGAACCTTTTTAAGGTGGTGTTTATATTTGACATTCGATATCAACTGTGGGGGTAACTTATTCACTAACGATGGTACTACATACTTTCTTGTGCGCATACCAAAGAAGTTTGTGACTTTAGGAACAACAAGCGTCTTCTTTTTAACCGACTTCTAAAAAAAGAAGGAGGTTCTCAATTCGGATGTTTGTTTTTTTTTAGATAAACGAGTTGGGTACATATGCTTACGTTCCTTCTTGTGAAGTTCATTATTAAATTGTTCAGTCAAGATTTTTACGTTACTTTTTAAATTAACCGGGAGTAGTATGTATATTTGTACCTACTAATTTATTTAAATAAAACTAATATATCCAGATTATAAAAGATACGAGCAATAACTAAATGTAAAAGAAAGAAAAAGAAAGAAAACATATTTATTTAGTACATGCCACAAGTGCACACAAAAAAAAAAAAATGTAAAAAAATAAAAAAAATAAAAAAAAATCTCACATAAGTATTATTCCAGTTAATGATATATTTCTATGCCTAATTTTATTTAAATCTGTTTAGCCGTTCTGAAATGATCAAGTTAAGAACAAAGCCAAATTTTTTTATGTTTCATCCATTTGCTCGTATAATAATAGCATGATGTAAAATTTCGTAATAAAATTAACAATAAAACGGACTGATTGAATTATTTCATTAATTTTCACAATTAACTAACATTACAAATGAATGTTATTTATGAATAAAGTTGGTGTAAACATTTACATACCTACTTAAATAAAATTCAATATATAGTAATGTCATTCTTATAACTAGTCTTACCAAGGAGTTATTTCTCAGTACTAACAGGGTTGTGAATCTTGTGAAGTTCTAATAGGCAATCGCTTTATGTACAATACTAGTATTCAGATTTATCCGGTTAGTATCCAGCCAGTATAGCTGGGAAAACTAAGCACGATGATGAGTATGATGACTTAATAACATTTTCTAGAATTATTATAGATTTGATAACTAAGAGTATTATGTAACTGTGCATAAATAAAACCAATGCAGAAGATTATGTAAAATTTACACAATCTCCCTAGTTTTGTGGTAAATTTCTGCGATGACAACCCTTTTGAGATAGCAAATGTATTGATGTCTCTTTCCCGCAAGCGCTCTGATTGGTTGAATATTTCTAGACATTTCGCTGGTTAAGTTGCCAGCCCATCAAGTAAAATCTCCGAAAACATAAGACATTATTACTTTGATTTTTCATAATGATCACGTATTTCTTTTAAAAAATTCATAATTACCTTGACGTCCTTGACCATGAACACGAATTGATTCTGATTGAATTCTCTGAGTGTTACATGTTTCTGTAAAGATTTGTTTCACAAATATCTTTTTAATATACAAACAAAGTACCTATCAACTTAAATAAAGAATTACCTGACAAAAATTTCCGAAAATCCACCATATTATTGTAAAAAAAGCTCTAATACAAATTATTGCATTTTTATGATCTCCCTATTTTTGGGGTAATTTTCTACGATGACAACCCTTTTGAGACAGCAAATGTATTGTTATCTCTTTCTCACACTTGCTCTGATTGGTGGAAACTCTTTGACACTCCAGATAATTCTTTCGATACTGTTCTGTGATTGGTCGTATCTAGTGAGGTCGAGACAGATCTAGAAATCTCTCGAATCTCATTTGTTGAATATATAAGCGGCGACCGCTCGGCGCGAATTCAGAATTATTCGAAACGCGATACAAAGCAGACGAAGAGAGTTCGGTGCAAACCGGAGAAGTTTACTAGACTCGCAAGTTACATTCAACGTTATACGTTACTACTAGTTTGCAACAAGTTTATTGTTAAAAGTACAATCTACGCGAAGAAGACACACAATGCCAGCTGTAGGAATAGATCTTGGTACGACATACTCGTGCGTCGGCGTGTGGCAGCACGGGAACGTGGAGATCATCGCCAACGACCAGGGCAACCGCACAACACCATCCTATGTGGCCTTCACGGACACGGAGCGACTCATCGGAGACGCAGCCAAGAACCAGGTCGCCCTCAACCCCAGCAACACAGTGTTCGACGCCAAGCGACTCGTCGGAAGGAAGTTCGACGACCCCAAGATTCAGCAAGACATGAAACACTGGCCCTTCAAGGTGGTCAACGACTGCGGCAAACCAAAGATTCAAGTGGAGTTCAAGGGTGAAGCGAAACGTTTTGCGCCCGAGGAGATCAGCAGCATGGTGCTGACGAAGATGAAGGAGACGGCGGAAGCTTACCTCGGAACGTCGGTACGCGACGCGGTCATCACAGTGCCGGCCTACTTCAACGACTCTCAGCGCCAGGCCACCAAGGACGCGGGAGTCATCGCCGGTCTCAACGTGCTCAGGATCATCAACGAGCCCACAGCCGCCGCCCTCGCGTACGGTCTCGACAAGAACCTCAAGGGCGAGAGGAACGTCCTCATCTTCGACCTCGGCGGCGGAACGTTCGACGTGTCAATCCTAACCATCGACGAAGGCTCGTTGTTCGAAGTGAGGGCGACGGCGGGCGACACACATCTCGGAGGCGAGGACTTTGACAACAGATTAGTGAACCATCTCGCGGACGAGTTCAAGCGCAAGTACAAGAAGGACATGTGCATGAATCCTCGCGCTCTGCGCCGCCTCCGCACAGCCGCTGAGCGCGCTAAGCGCACGCTGTCGTCCAGCACTGAAGCCACCATCGAGATCGACGCGCTCTACGAAGGAATCGACTTCTACACTCGCGTGTCCCGTGCACGCTTCGAAGAGCTGTGCGCAGACCTGTTCAGAGGCACCCTCGAGCCCGTGGAGAAGGCGCTCAAAGACGCCAAGATGGACAAGAGCCAGATCCACGACGTCGTCCTCGTCGGAGGCTCCACCAGGATCCCGAAAGTGCAGAGTCTGTTGCAGAACTTGTTCTGCGGCAAGAAGCTCAACCTGTCCATCAACCCCGACGAAGCCGTGGCGTACGGCGCGGCCGTCCAGGCAGCTATCCTGAGCGGCGAGCAAGACGCGAAGATCCAGGATGTGTTACTAGTGGACGTGGCCCCTCTGTCGCTCGGCATCGAGACCGCCGGCGGCGTGATGACGAAGATCATCGAGCGCAACTCTAAGATCCCGTGCAAGCAGTCGCAGACGTTCACCACGTACTCGGACAACCAGCCGGCGGTCACCATCCAAGTGTACGAGGGCGAGCGAGCGATGACGAAGGACAACAACTTGTTGGGCACGTTCGACTTGACCGGCATCCCACCCGCGCCGCGCGGCGTCCCTAAGATCGACGTCACCTTCGACCTGGACGCGAACGGCATCCTCAACGTGTCGGCCAAAGAGAACAGCACCGGCCGAAGCAAGAACATCGTCATCAAGAACGACAAGGGACGTCTGTCACAGGCTGAGATCGATCGCATGCTCGCCGAGGCGGAGAGATACAAAGATGAGGATGAGAAGCAGAGGCAGCGCGTCGCGTCTCGGAACCAGCTCGAAGCGTACGTGTTCAGCGTGAAGCAGGCGCTGGATGACGCCGGAGACAAGCTCTCGGAGCAGGACAAGAGCACAGCGAGGAGCGCGTGCGACGACGCGCTTAAGTGGCTCGACAACAACACCTTGGCGGAGCAGGAAGAGTACGAGCACCGGCTGAAGGACGTGCAGCGCGTGTGCTCGCCGCTCATGAGCAAGATGCACGGCGCCGGCCCCAACGCCGGGGGCATGCCTGGCGGTATGCCCGGGGGAATGCCTGGTGGCTACGGAGGAATGCCCGGAGGAATGCCCGGGGGTATGCCCGGTGGCATGCCAGGCGGTATGCCTGGCGGCTTCGGAGGAATGCCCGGTGGAATGCCTGGGGGTATGCCCGATGGAATGCCCGGAGGCTTCGGAGGTATGCCAGGTGGCTATGGAGGATACCAACAACATAGCGGGCCTACAGTAGAAGAAGTCGATTAGGCGAATGTGATACCTACACTCATAAGTTCCCACCTACCTGAATGAATACTTTAGTTTGTATTATTTGAAAGACTGATTTGTTTATATTAGCAAAATTCAACAGAGATCATGGTGTGTGTTTAAGTTACTTGTAAATAATAAATAAAAATAATGTTTTTTTATTTCATCGTTTTATTTATAGGTACCCTAGAAATAGAAGACAAGAATTCAAGCTGGGCATACAGCGATGCGTTATTAAATATGTTATCGTTTTATCCCTTCGAAATGACTGTAAACCCACCGGTAAAATAGCCTAAAAACAAGGGGAAAGAAGGAATACAAGATGGGTACTCACGTGGCCGTGGAGCTGTTGTTATTATTCACTTCACCCCGTTTTAGTGTTTATTTCGCAGTGCACTACGTTAATGATAGTCTGGGACGTCCCTTGAATGATAATTATCACTTTCTTGAATGTTTTTGGAGGTTTTCACGGAGCCGGCTCGAGCCGTCGTTTTGATTCGAAGTTTTTAGCGGAAGAGTGACGATATGCGTGTTGGGCGCTAGTGAGCCTGCGCAGGAACCGGAAATAGAGACGGGAAGGGAAATAGGGATGTGGTAACTTGTGCAAAAAGACTAAGTTACCGGTTTTGTGATGATGTGTTTTTAATACTTTAACATTATTCCCCCCCGCTGGCGAAATTTATTGAGACTGAAGAAAAAATACCAAGACTAGGTCCACCTAATGTTAAAGTTGATGTGTAAGAGTGTGATGGAATAGATAAATATTATGTTTTACATATATGTTACAAAAATATAAAGACGAAATGATAATAAACATTTACCTAAATGAAAAAAAATTTTGAAATTAGTTACCACCATCCGGGATGGGGCACAATTTAACAAGAGGTCTATTAATTACGCCTTGTCCAGTTTCGACAGTCGCAGAACGTGGTATACCATCACGACCGTGATAAAGATTCATAATTTTTCCGAAACGCCAACGCAACGGAGGTTGTTGTTCGTCCTTTATTATGACAACTTGACCAAGGCGAGCTTGATCAGTTGACCTAGTCCACTTCAGTCTTTGTGAAAGACTAGTTAAATATTCTGTATGCCATCTGGCCCAGAAGTCCTGATGCATACGTTGAACGAGTTGCCAACGCTTAAGTCTGTTAAGTTTAATGTTTGAATAATCTGGCGTTGGCAACGCTGTTAAGGGTGCTTGCGTTAAAAAATGTCCTGGTGTCAGAACTGATACATCATTAGGATCAGTGCTCAGTGAGCATAACGGCCTTGAATTGAGTACTGCTTCAACCTGTGTAAGTAAGGTGTTTAATTCCTCATATGTGAGAATTTGAGTACCTATGACTCTATACAAATGTGTCTTTACGGACTTTACACCGGCCTCCCAAAGTCCACCGAAATGTGGTGCCCCTGGAGGGTTGAATTTAAATTGAATGTATTCAGACTCACAGGCTGATTTCATCACATTGGCCAATTGTGACTCCGCACCCTTAAAGTTCGTACCACAATCAGAATGAATTACGTTGCACCTGCCACGGCGGGCGATAAATCTGCGTAATGCCGCTAAAAATGCGTCGGTGGACATATCGGAAGCTAACTCTAAATGTAGCGCTTTTGTAGCAAAGCATACAAAGAGACACAAATATGCTTTTGTAGTACGTGTGCCACGATATCTTTGCAAGGTTATATTAAATGGACCTGCGTAATCGCAACCGACGGCTTGGAATGCTTTTAATTGAGTAATACGTGCTTTTGGTAAATCTGCCATTTTAGGCTCAAATGCAATTGGCCTTGTGCGAAAACATTTATAGCAATCCGATAGGACTTGATGAATTGCTCGCCGAGGAGACAATATCCAAAAATTTTGCAATAATAAAAACTGTAATGCTTGTAAACCAGGGTGAAGATTATCATTATGTACTGATTGTATAATTAATTTAGTTAAGCGATGTTTACGTGGAAGTAGAGCTGGGTGTTTTGTTTCATAATCGAGTTCAGATCGAGAGAGCCTTCCCCCCACCCGCAAAACACCGGAATGGTCTAAAAATGGATTGAGCTTTCTAAATGATTTAGGTAAAGTTTTCCCTGCTGATAAAATTTTAATTTCATTTTGGAATTCGGAATGTTGAACATGTTTAACAAGCTTCATAAGAGCACAATGAAGTTCAGCTTGAGTTAAGTTATTTGAATATTTGGTTTTGCGTGAGGCACTGATAAATCTGTTACAATATGCTAAAATACGTTGAATTTTACGAAGTGATGAATATTTTTGAAGAAGATTATCGATGGGATCAAGATCGATTATGTTACTTAAAACTGTTGTACGCTTTTCGCATAGTACATCATTGCTTGTGACGCAAGATGATTGAATTGTATCGTTAGGCCAATGATTTTCAGATAATGATAACCACTCCGGTCCTGACCACCAGAGGGCATGACTGATGAGCTCGTCAGGTAGCAAGCCACGACTCGCACAATCAGCTGGATTTTGCTTGCCTGGTACATGTTTCCAGACAGCAGTAGGTAATTTTCGCTGTATGTTAGCAATGCGATTGCCTACGTATACTTTAAAATTTTTAGAATTAGATTTGATCCATGCCAACACGATCATGGAATCAGACCATGCATATATGCCGTCTATGTTTAGTATGTTAGAAAATAAGTTAATAATATAATGCATAAGGTCTGCTAACAAAGAAGCGCCACACAATTCCAGTCTTGGCAGCGTTCTACGCTTTATTGGTGCCACCCGCGATCGTGCACTTACAAGACAGACTTGATGATGATTTTGATTTACATTGGAACGAAGATATACTACTGCCGCATAGCCAGCCTCACTGGCATCACAGAAACCATGAATTTGATAGCTTGATGCGTGAGCGTGAGTAATACGTCTCGGAATGTGAAGGTTTTGTAAATTGGATAACTGGCTAGTGTACTTCGTCCAAGTTAGGTGAATATCACCGGGTACTGGTTCATCCCATGACGTTCCTAGTAACCACAAACGTTGAATAAGAAATTTAGCTAAAAAGGTTAACGGTGTGAGAAGACCAATGGGGTCATAGATGCGAGCAAGCTCTGATAGCATTGTTCGTTTGGTACAATCGCGTGGAATTTGATTAACTTGATAATTAAAAACGTCTTTATGAGCGTTCCAGGCAAGCCCGAGAACCTTGACAAAGAGAGTGTCACTGTCGAACGTCAAATCTGGAACCAATTTATGTTCTTCTGGTATATTTTGCAGTACAGCCACATGATTACTGGACCACTTTCTGAGCTCAAAACCACCAGCAGCCATAATTTCGGTCAATTCTTGCTGTAGCTGAATTGCCTGCTCTACGGTGTTACAGCCAGTGACTACATCATCCACGTAGAGATCTTTTTGCAGAACCTTAGCTGCGGTTGGATAAGACTCTTGTTCGTCTTGAGCCAGTTGATGCATAGTGCGGATGGCCAGAAATGGTGCCGATGAGACTCCGAAGGTCACGCGATTGATCCTAAACTCTTGAATAGGTTCTTCAGGTGAAAACCTGAAGAGAATACGCTGATAATCCCTATGCTCTTGGGTAACGATAATTCGGCGGTACATTTGACGTACATCCGCTGATAAGACAATAGCGTGAAGACGGAACCGTAAAATAATATTTGTGATATCTGCTTGCAACTTACAACCAGTTAAAAGAGTGTCATTGAGTGATATTCCAAGTTTATCCTTGGCCGAGGCATCGTATACAACTCTCAACCGAGTGGAAACACTGCTAGGCTTTACTACCGCATGATGTGGAATATAGTACGCGGTAGGAGACTGACACTCGTCAGATGAAACGCGTTCCATCTGATTACTTGTTAAATATTCCATGATATGTGCTTTATATTCGTTCCCAAATGAAGGGTTTTGAAGCAGGCGCTTTTCCAGCTGCTTAAAACGCCGAAGCGCTGTATTATATGAATCGCTAAAAATTGGAAGAGATTGATCTCGAAATGGCAACTGAACGATATAACGACCGTCAGCATCACGTTTATGCGTTGCCTTATAAATGTCCTCACACCGAACATCGTCTGCGGAGGCTGCTTGATTAACTTTTGATTCTGTAGGTACATGATCTATGTCCCAAAACTTCTGGACAGCAATGTCCAAGTTAGCATCCAGTGATACATGATTGACAGATGCTGGAGGAGATTCAACACTGGGATCAGCTGCTTTGGTCCTACCCATGAGAATAAATCCAAACACTGTGTTAATGGCTGTTGCCAAATGACTGCCACCATCAACTTTGCCTGGTAACAAAATCTGGGGAAATATCTCTCCACCAATTAAGAGATCGATGGGACGAGACTGATGAAAATCTGGATCTGCCAGCTTAAGATTTCCTATATGTTGAAAATCATTGAGATTGATTGAATGTGTGGGCATATTACCACAAATTTTATCCAATACTACTGCATCCATACTAAAAGATATTTCTGAATTGCCTAATGGGCAGAGTTCAAGGAAAACTCGACTACTTGAATTAGTAGGAACATCACCAATACCAGACATCGGTGTGTTGCATTTATAACGAGTCAGACCAAGGCGACGTGCGCAAGCACTGCTCATGATATGACTCTGACTACCAGGATCTAGCAAAGCACGAATCTTCTGATAAGTGTTGCTACAATCCTTGACCATGACTTGAGCTGTGGCAAGTAAAACAAAGGTGGGAGCCAAGCCTCGTGATATATTGGATAATGTAGTAACAGGGGTAAGAACCTGCTTTTCAGCGCTATCTGCAGTCTGATTTGTTGTAGTCATATGGACTTGTGAGGAAGTTTGTTGATTAACATTAGTCAATGATTCCTTAGGAAAATGCAATAAAGTATTATGACGTTGATTACAACTTTTGCATGAACGGGTTGAAAAACATTTAGAAGTGCTATGGTTGGCACGTAAACAATTTAAACAAAGATTATGTTGTCTAGCAAGTTGAGCCCTTTCTTGTGGCGTTTTAGACATGAAATTATTACAATTAATAAGAGAATGATTTTCTTTACAAATTATGCATTCGATGTTAGGCGTTTGAGCTACCAGCGAAGAGGTTTTATTTATAGAATATGATTTGGTTTGATTGTTATTTCTTTGACTATTGGGAGCTGATGATAACGTTGGTACATTTGTTAGGCATGATCGCTCTAATGCACTGCATCTATCTCCTAAAAATGTTTGAAGCTGACTAAATTGTGGGATATCACTGTCTATACAAGAAAGCTCAAAAGCTTCACGAGATTGTTTGTCAATTTTAGTTATAAGAGAATGAAATAAAACAAAATCCCATTTAGAAGTGGGCAACCCTAAAGAGTCTAACATTGAAAGGTTCTCAGCATAACTATCTAAGAGAGTACGCAAACTCTGCACTGATGCTGTACTAATAGATTTCAAATTACAAATTTGTTCCCAACATAAGAAAGCCAAAAACCTCTTGTTGGTATAACGCTTGCTCAGTGCTTCATAAGCACTTGTATAATTAGCATCTGAAATAGGATATGCTCTAATTAAGTTTATTGGTTCCCCAGAAAGGGAAGTGACAAGATATTGAAACTTTTCAACATTACTTAAATCTGTCCGACTATGGACTAAAGTATTAAATAAGTCAATGTAACCCGGAAAGTCTTTTAATTGACCAGAGAAAGTAGGCAGCTTTATTGGTGGCAATTTAGCCAGGTTTTTGTGTTCATTTTTGTGGTTACATGATGATGTTGAAGGTTTAACCTCAATTAAGTTTTCAGGAAGAAGTGTCCGTTTAGTTTCAAGAATTTCAAAGTACATGTCATCTGCCTGTTCCTGATATGTGGTTTGTTTGTGAATGCAGTCCTCTTTTCCAAGGCCGCTATACTCACTTATGAGTTTGATGTGAGCATCATTAAACGCATCCATAACGGATTCCAACCGTGAACACCATGTTTCAAAACGTGGTAGAATACTGGAGTCATTTTGACATTTGCGAGCACAGGTAACAGCATCTGATAATCTTTTAAAGGCTATATTGCGTTTAGACTCATGGTGAGCCGCCATTGCTTCACTCATGATTGAAATTGAAATTCAGAAAGGTTAATTTAAATTAAATTAAGTACAATTTATTTTTTAAATTACTTGAGTATAGTTAAATGCTACTATTCTATCCTGAACCCGGTATCTAATCCATAAATTACTTCAAAGTATTAAAAATTAAAACAATTTGACATTTGTAACAACAACAAACAGTAGACAATATTTTTCATGAAACTACCATAAAATCTATGGAAGCATTTTTGATTATTGGTATTAATATGCTTTTAGAGCTGGTATCACTCTATCAGAACAGGTAGGGTAGGTACACAAGGAGATTATGAGACCTCACCTATTCTGAGAAGTAAGAATGTCGAAGGACCATATTTAAGATGAAATACGAATTACTTACGGATAAAAGTATTTCTGAGAATTATTAATATTAAATAAAAAGCTAAAACGCTTGTTATGTTAACAATGAATGAACCTAAACGCTGTATGTTACGTTTAGATCGCCTTTATGAACCTAAAACGCTGTATGTTACGTTTAGATCGCCTTTGAACCTAAAACGTTGTATGTTACATTTTATAGGTCGCTATGTATGATTTCACTATCCAAATGTTGCATGTTACATCAAAATAGTATTGACAATCCGATCGAATTATGAATCCGCGGCACGAAAACGAGACGACGACGCGGACTGAACTAGTCGAAACTGGTTAGGAAAGTTTGATTTGAAATGAGTTTGATTTTACTCCGAAAACACTTGAATGTATGATGTAGTGATAGGTGATAAATAAATATGATGAGACAGTAATGAGATACTTAATGAAATAAGATACCTATTTTTTGGAAAAAAGATGGACGCCAGTCGTAGTACAAACGAAAACTATTTTAATAGGAACATGTATGAAATCCGGCTGAAGGCCCAAATAATGTTATCGTTTTATCCCTTCGAAATGACTGTAAACCCACCGGTAAAATAGCCTAAAAACAAGGGGAAAGAAGGAATACAAGATGGGTACTCACGTGGCCGTGGAGCTGTTGTTATTATTCACTTCACCCCGTTTTAGTGTTTATTTCGCAGTGCACTACGTTAATGATAGTCTGGGACGTCCCTTGAATGATAATTATCACTTTCTTGAATGTTTTTGGAGGTTTTCACGGAGCCGGCTCGAGCCGTCGTTTTGATTCGAAGTTTTTAGCGGAAGAGTGACGATATGCGTGTTGGGCGCTAGTGAGCCTGCGCAGGAACCGGAAATAGAGACGGGAAGGGAAATAGGGATGTGGTAACTTGTGCAAAAAGACTAAGTTACCGGTTTTGTGATGATGTGTTTTTAATACTTTAACAAAATAAATCATTGAATAAAATCACATTTAAACACACGGAGTACCTACTCTTAAATACTCACAGAAATACACAAACATTGTACCTACCTACCTTTGTTTTAAACAGAAAAAAGCCAGAAAAAAATACTCAAAATATGATTCAAATGACAGCTAAATATCCAACATAACCGATACAGAAACATTACGTTACATCATGCCTTTAATCCTAGAAGGGTTTGGCAGAGGTTTACCCAATATGCGTAATAGAACCCCGCACGAAGGACACCTTCATTTGGCCAGTATGTAATAAGGGGCGAGCTTATTACCATCAACTGAGCACGGATCTGAATCTGTGAGATTACGTGGCCGTATTCTATGCACAAACACTAGACTTAGGCTGTCTTGGATACGGGCTATCACACATCGACATGCGACATGCCGACGGCAAAAACTATGGCCAACCGCTATTATTATTAGTATTTCTATGGGCCAGCCCGCGTTTAGTTTCTGCCCAAACATGGCCAATGAAACGCTGCTGGTTGGCCAGTGAACGAACTGGCAACACTGTCAGTCTGTCAAATTAATGTCAAACAAAATCTTCAATCAAAACCATAGAACAGATCGTTATGCATGCTCTACCTGTCTTATCTCTAGCAAGTAGTCCGGTGGGAACGATAACAGTACGCTGATTCCAGCCGCGACGGGTGGGCTCTGCTAACCAAGCATTCTCAATATTGTTAGAGTGTAACTTTATACGCTAGATAATAAGTGAATGTTTATCCCGTTGTTAATTAAGATAGAATAAGTTAGTCTGAAATAAACGGTCGTCAAGTAAAGTTGTGCCTTTTAAAAACTCTCCAAGACTCCCCGGTAACTTAAGTAGATCAAAACTGATTGTTTGTTTACTTTTGTGTTGGGGATGTTTCATTGTGTATTACTACTTTTTTGAAACTGTTAAAAATCATGATAGCTGCAACGGTGAAGCCGAAAATGGATACAAGTTTCGAACTGGGTGTTACCCCGAATTTGACTAGAATTGATTATCTTAAGATATCTATTTTGTCACCTTGCCGGCTTGCCCATAGCCCAATACACTATCGGAATGATAAAACATCGAAGTGAGAACCTCTATCTAATACCTAGCTATTTTAAATCCATAATCCTTTAGAAAAATCATAAACATTTTCCGCACATAAACCATGACCTCAGAACTGTAGCTACTAAGCTAGGTAGTTTTACTTGGGCGAATTAATCCACAACGAAAGGACTGATCGCCCGTCTGGTGTCTGCCGGCGTCCCCGAAGATATAGTAAGTAGTTTTATCCCTATTCCGTCGCACCCATTTCTAACCTTTAGTGGCGACCGGGAACCGGAAGACGACGTAAGTAAAAGTCTCATACGTAATACTGGCGGGTGTTTCGTACTGGACTACTATAAGAAGACAGCCAAAATAAGCTCAAAGGTCTATTATATGAAATGAGTCTTCTCTTGTTCTTGGGATGATGGTGGTCTGAGAGGGTCTTTCGAAGAATCACCCAAAGAGTGAATCTGTCCAGTCAGTGCAATCATCGGATAACATTTTGTGGCATTCAATTTCATATCTTATTAAATATTTTTTTTAACATTGCCCCACTCTTGCTATTTCTCCTGTATCATGGTTGCGTTCAAAGACATCAAAGCTTACATACACCGACCCGAAACAACTACCTGTAGGCCATACAAATATTTGTTCCGTGCGGGGAACGAACCCGCGTCACGTTGCGCAGCAGTCAACTGCTTGAGCCACTGTGCCAACAGTGCCGTCCTATATGACGTTTTCATGAACCAATGAGTTCTAAGTTGTGCTGATTTAGTTATTTTTATAGCAGTACCTCTTTGTTTAGTTTACTGTGCAATCATTCACAACAATGCTTATTTTTAATGTTAATAGTAACATATTTTCTGTTGCAGCCTATCAAATTCATCACAGCCAAACAACTTTCAAAAACAAAACTACCAACTAAATGTAAGAGGAACCCTGCTGATCCTGGTATACTCAATGAGTTCTGAAGGAAAGAGATAAAACCTTGATGGGGGCTTATAATTACATAGGTAGGCAGCAACCATATCACTTCCATAATCACACTAATATTATAAAGGCGAAAGTTTGTGTGTATGTTTGTTACTCCTTCACGCAAAAACTACTGAACGCATTTGGATAAAATTTGGTACACTGATAGTTGCCTGGATTAACACATAGGATAGTTTGTTCTAATAAGGGCCAAACCTGTTACACTCCGTCGGGGCTGCTGGTTGTTCGAAAGAGATCGTTCGGCCTCAACACAAATGGCTAAGAAGGAACATGGGTGGATTTTAGTCAGTAGAAGTCTGACACTCCCTATCGCTGTGCCTAGAGCGGGAGGAGTCATAATTATGATGATTTCGCAACCGTCAAAAACAAAAAAAGGATTGCTTTACACCCTCCAATTTCATACATTTTGATTGATCCCAGCAAAGTACTCAGCCTTGTTTTAAATATTCTGGGTCCTAGCTTTGTTTGGTTTTCTATCTAGAATTCCTTTGTAACAGTCCAGAGGTTTGAAATGTGTCTGTTTGGTTGATGGTTAATGGTCAATGGATGATGTTTCTTTTTTCAGTGTTGAATGCGCCTGCCCTTGGTCACAAACACTCCTGATGGAACGCGATGGAGTTGGTGGCCTGCATCTCTGCCTGAACCTATAGGGAAAACAGGTGTGGTTCTTCTAACCTAACGTTTATTCTGCCACTTCTTCTTCCCAGTTAATACGCTAGGAAGTGTCGATGGGTGCGTTTTGGGAGACTGCATTTTGTAAATAAATTTTGACTTTCGAAAAATGCTGATTATCGGCCTAGTTTGAATTAATGACTTGATTTTTTTATCAATTAGTCTACAACAACACATGTTTAACAAATCATGGTTATTTGTTTTTTGTTTGTCTCACCCCTCTGGGGCAGTTTGTGTATTATGAAAGCTCTTTGAGTTATAAGTTGAGGCACAATATGATAACTGACACATGCTTACACTGATTGGAAAGGTCCACTAATGTGGTTCTTTTTTTAAAAGACCATCTCAGACACTAATCTGCATAGTCCTTTTTTTTTTTTTTGGTGGGTGGAAAATCATCGAATAACCCCCCCCCCACTCTTGGGCAGAGCGAAGGGGAGTGTCAGACTTCTACTGACTAAAAACCAATCCCATGTTCCTTCTTCGCCCTTGTGTCGGAGCCGCGTTAACCTTTCGACAATCCACAGCCCCGACGGGCATCTGCATAGTCCTCATGTGAGTATACCATATATGTGGGGACCAAGAAACTATGACCTCTGAGTTTATTTCAGTTGTTACTTCTCAGAGTAGTCAGGTATGAAACACCGCGGCGCCCACTATAGTTATATATTTTTTTTGGGTTGAAAATCATCATATCCCCTCCTGCTCTTGGGCAGGGCGAAAGGGAGTGTCAGATTTCTATTGACTAAAAACCACCCATGTTCCTTTCCAAGGACTCTTCGCCCACTTTATTATGATGCAAAATATAGCAAGGATAATGAAAGAACTTTAAGTATTCTTTTTTCAGATATCTGTCAGCTGAAGAACAGTGAGACTAGAAAAATGATTACCTGCTATACTACCAGTTAAAAGCAAGAAGGGGATTAAGTGAACAGGAAGAAAAGAAGCCAAACAATAGGGATGTTAACTAAAAAAATCTAATTAGTCCGTCAGATAGATTTTCAAAAAATATTGGACACATATTATTTTTTCATTTTTCTCGTAAACAAACAATGAATACGATACAGTGCCTTGAAAACTCGTGTGACGTCATATTCTAAGACATTAGTATGACGTTTCTTAGCGAGCAGTGACGTCACCACCTCCCACTCAAATCTTTGACGCGTTTTATCTTCGTCAATTTTTATTGATTTGATAAAACAAAAAATACGTATCCAATATTTTTCGATAATCTAACAGACGGACTAGTTAGAATCATATTTTTTTAGTCAGTAAACATCCCTATTCCCAAGACCCTGTTTTAATAACTATAACATGAAATCATCATAACATCAAGCCTGTAATCCCCGAAGTGTATGGCAGAGGTGTACCTATTAGTCCACCTACATTTCACCAGTAATTTTAAGTTCTATGTAATAGGGGGTGAGCCTATTGCTATCAACCAATAACTCATTACCCGACCTGGGAATCGAACTTAAGGCGAGACCCAACGCACCCGTTCGACTATACTATAGGCGTAGTGCTACACTCCACCTTAGTCAGATTCAATAAGGTTGCTTTTTGGGCGTACAGTGTTAGGCTGGCTAGTCTTTGTTAGGCGCTTGGGTTTATTGATATTCAAGGGTTTTCCTTTAATTATGATAAATAACTTAACATAATTTGAAAAAATAACCGGTATTAAATTAAGTAATTGTATTCTTTATTTATTTCTAGAAAAAAATACTTATGTTATCGCTTAAATTACGGAGATTTTCGACGATAAAGTTAAAAAAAAAGAGGCAATTGTATATTTTTTTTTTATAGAGTTAGTAACTTTATTCGGAGATTTGATTCGGTATAATGCAAGTTTAGTTCTTTCTCTTTACAGGATATTCTTCCCACCTCAGTACTTCAAACCTATAGTTCACACTTGACGTTCAAAGACAGTACGTTTTTGGTAAATCCTGGTTGGGTATCGCCTTAAGAACTCGTGCTGCGATCACTGCACCTGTGTGGCAGTGTTGTGCACTAGACCAACGAGACGGATGTTTCAACTGCAATATAATATTTTTTACTATTTTGACTTCAACTGTCTTGTTGGTCTAGTCGCAAGCGTGATTGCTGAGTATGAGATCTCTGGTTCTATTCCTTGGTCGGACAAAGATTAAGGTTTAAGATTAGTAGGTAGCAGCCACGGAGTTTGGATTTGTGCCCGGTTGATTGGCGAAATGTTGAAGTATTATTAGATACTCCTCTGCCGAACACTTTGGGGGTTACAGGCGTGCTCTTAAGTTTAGTAACTGATGTTAGGGACTACCTGATTTAGGGCGGATTCGACCAAGCTTGGATAAGTTTTATCCTGGGGTTAAAGTCATTAATTACTCTAGTTGTCATACTTGTCATTGTCAGTTAGTGATTTTATCCCCAGGCTACGACTTATTCAAGTTTGATCGAATCCGCCCTTAGTGTAATGTGAACAGCAGGGCTATTGCGTATCTTTTAATGACAGACTGACAGTGGCTAACAGTGTCCATAGATTAACTGTAAATTGGTTATGGTTTGGTACACTCACCATTTGACAGTTATTTGATAGACACTATATGTTATCCAAAAGATACGCATACTATACCCACATTGCACCCGCCATGTGCAAGTCCCATGTAAAAGGGGCGAGCCTAACAATAGCCCTGCTGAAGTTTTCAGATACTTAGAAAACTGTTCTAGTTTTGAAAACTAGACCTGGCTGAGTAGCCAAGTATTTCACTTGTAAAAAACTTAATTTTCATGTTTATGATTGCTTTTGTCTATGGTCCGTTTCAAACATGGAGCAAAATTTTCAATTTAAAAGTATTTGATGAAAAAGTTAGTTAAAAAACTTTCTGAGAAAAAATAAAATGTTCTAATATAATATCTACTTTTGGAACTTTCTTTTGAATATATACTTTTGTGTTGTGTTGTGTAGGTACTTGTGTGTTATTGATTGTGTAATGTGTACCATTATTTTATTTGATAATGTTTAATTACCGATGGCTCGGTAGTTTCAGTTACAGGGATGATTTTCTTAATAAAAGAGAGAAGTAATGTTCATATCTTTTTATTTTTAAATTAATATAAATAATAAGTATTAGCGAGGGCTTTATAACATAATTCAACAGAGGATCATGTGCTGACAAAATAAATTAGTATTAACAATGATATTATAAATAAATCAGTCTTTTAAAAAATTATATCACAATCATGATTCAGGTGATTGGAACTTGAAACTTTATGATTTAATCTACTTCTTCAACTGTGGGCCCGTTGTTCTGCTGGTAACCACCGGGCATTCCTCCGAAGCCGCCAGGCATGCCACCGGGCATACCACCAGGCATGCCGCCGGGCATACCGCCAGGCATGCCCCCGGTGTTGGCGCCGGCGCCGTGCATCTTGCTCATGAGTGGCGAGCACACGCGCTGCACGTCCTTCAGCCGGTGCTCGTACTCTTCCTGCTCCGCCAAGGTGTTGTTGTCGAGCCACTTGAGCGCGTCGTCGCACGCGCTCCTCGCTGTGCTCTTGTCCTGCTCCGAGAGCTTGTCTCCGGCGTCATCCAGCGCCTGCTTCACGCTGAACACGTACGCTTCGAGCTGGTTCCGAGACGCGACGCGCTGCCTCTGCTTCTCATCCTCGTCTTTGTATCTCTCCGCCTCGGCGAGCATGCGATCGATCTCAGCCTGTGACAGACGTCCCTTGTCGTTCTTGATGACGATGTTCTTGCTTCGGCCGGTGCTGTTCTCTTTGGCCGACACGTTGAGGATGCCGTTCGCGTCCAGGTCGAAGGTGACGTCGATCTTAGGGACGCCGCGCGGCGCGGGCGGGATGCCGGTCAAGTCGAACGTGCCCAACAAGTTGTTGTCCTTCGTCATCGCTCGCTCGCCTTCGTACACTTGGATGGTGACTGCCGGCTGGTTGTCCGAGTACGTGGTGAACGTCTGCGACTGCTTGCACGGGATCTTAGAGTTGCGCTCGATGATCTTCGTCATCACGCCGCCGGCGGTCTCGATGCCGAGCGACAGAGGGGCCACGTCCACTAGTAACACATCCTGGATCTTTGCGTCTTGCTCGCCGCTCAGGATAGCTGCCTGGACGGCCGCGCCGTACGCCACGGCTTCGTCGGGGTTGATGGACAGGTTGAGCTTCTTGCCGCAGAACAAGTTCTGCAGCAGACTCTGCACTTTCGGGATCCTGGTGGAGCCTCCGACGAGGACGACGTCGTGAATCTGGCTCTTGTCCATCTTGGCGTCTTTGAGCGCCTTCTCCACGGGCTCGAGGGTGCCTCTGAACAGGTCTGCGCACAGCTCTTCGAAGCGTGCGCGGGACACGCGAGTGTAGAAGTCGATTCCTTCGTAGAGCGCGTCGATCTCGATGGTGGCTTCAGAGCTGGACGACAGCGTGCGCTTAGCGCGCTCAGCGGCTGTGCGGAGGCGGCGCAGTGCACGAGGATTCATGCACATGTCCTTCTTGTACTTGCGCTTGAACTCGTCCGCGAGATGGTTCACTAATCTGTTGTCAAAGTCCTCGCCTCCGAGATGTGTGTCGCCCGCCGTCGCCCTCACTTCGAACAACGAGCCTTCGTCGATGGTTAGGATTGACACGTCGAACGTTCCGCCGCCGAGGTCAAAGATGAGGACGTTCCTCTCGCCCTTGAGGTTCTTGTCGAGGCCGTACGCGAGCGCGGCGGCTGTGGGCTCGTTGATGATCCTGAGCACGTTGAGACCGGCGATGGCTCCCGCGTCCTTAGTGGCCTGGCGCTGAGAGTCGTTGAAGTAGGCCGGCACTGTGATGACCGCGTCGCGTACCGACGTTCCGAGGTAAGCTTCCGCCGTCTCCTTCATCTTCGTCAGCACCATGCTGCTGATCTCCTCGGGCGCAAAACGTTTCGCTTCACCCTTGAACTCCACTTGAATCTTTGGTTTGCCGCAGTCGTTGATCACCTTGAAGGGCCAGTGTTTCATGTCTTGCTGAATCTTGGGGTCGTCGAACTTCCTTCCGACGAGGCGCTTGGCGTCGAACACTGTGTTGCTGGGGTTGAGGGCGACTTGGTTCTTGGCTGCGTCTCCGATGAGGCGCTCCGTGTCCGTGAAGGCCACATAGGATGGTGTTGTGCGGTTGCCCTGGTCGTTGGCGATGATCTCCACGTTCCCGTGCTGCCACACGCCGACGCACGAGTATGTCGTACCAAGATCTATTCCTACAGCTGGCATTGTGTCTTCTTCGCGTAGATTGTACTTTTCACAATAAACTTGTTGCAAACTAGTAGTAAAGTTATAACGTTGAATGTAACTTGCGAGTCTAGTAAACTTCTCCGGTTTGCACCGAACTATCTTCGTCTGCTTTGTATCGCGTTTCGAACAATTCTGAATTCGCGCCGAGCGGTCGCGGCTTATATATTCAACAAATGAGATTCGAGAGATTTCTAGATCTGTCTCGATGTCTCTGGTCTGCGTCCAATCAGAGAACAGAGACGAAGGAATTATCTAGAGGGTCACGCTGTTCGACCAATCAGCACGCTCGTGCGAAAGAGACACCAAGATATTTGCTGTCTCAAAAGGGTTGTCACTGTAGAAATTTTCCCTGCATCTGGGGAGATACCGAAAATAAATTGCCACAGTTTGAGCTTTGATACGATTCGCAAAAAAATGTATTTGTACACTAAATCATTCGGGTGTAAAAATAAAACATTTTTACGAGTTCCACACTCCTAAAAGTTATTTCTATTATATCCCCTACCTAAGGTAGGTAGGGGATCTACCTACCTTTAAAAATATGTAAGTAATTTGTAAATGTTTGTCTAAAAACTAAATTCTGTTTTCTATGTCATGCTAATATTAAAATGCGAGAAACTCGTACTAAGTATTTGTATCTGTTTGATTTTCTTTAGGCTTTATCGGCTGAAGGAATACGGATGAAATTTGAGATACGGTAAGACCGGTCAATTCAGTCATTCATACAAACATATTGCAATGCATGTACCTAGGTACTGATACTGATTCAGGATTGTTTATAAATATATTTATGATAAATTTATTCATCATAATGTTTACAAGTACAGAGTGTAATAATAAGTATTTAATATAGAACTTACAACAAAATATATACTAGAACTAAGAACCTAAAACTAAAAACCATAGTAACTAAAATATATTATTAAAAGGAGTCCCTTTAGGCAAGGTTCCGAAGATACTGGCAGCGTTCCCCCTTTGAATAGCTAGACTAATTCTTTGTCCGAGGTAGCTGCCAGCTCTTCGGTCTCCTGTGACGTCGACCAACCTTTTCGAAAAAAAAAATGAAAAATATTTAACTAACATGTAACTTCTTTTGGGGTGTAATTAAAATTGAATACTTACCTATAACTATCTTGTAAACCCAAGTTAAAAACCGAAACATGAAAAAATATTATCGGTCGTGTCTGAAGCTTCTAGGGAAATTAAACTAAGCGCACTGGCAATACCGGGGAAGTATCTAGAATGCATGACGCACAAAACAGTCGCGCCATTGGTGAGTGTGAAAGGGATAGCAATAGTGTTGTTGTGTTTACAAACTATGGCACAATGTATGTTTTCGCCGGGACTAGAAAATACCATGACCTCTAGAATTTTCTACCCCTGCTGATGAAATATTGCAGTATATTCGCCCATTCCTTTGCAATGTTTCTAGAAAAATTTGTTGATTTCGTTTTATTCCGTTTACAAAAGAGACAGCTGTGTGGCCGGTGTTTTCAATATGGAGAAGTTTATTCTAGTATAATGATCTAAGTTCGTTTACCTTTGCCCACACGTTTTTGATGATTACACTGGATTACACTAGATTTCTACTATAGTTTCACACGTTACTAACCTATTATGTTTTAAGAAGGTGGAGCTATATTTGGGAATACTTAGTAGGTCCGGGGCCTAATCTAACTGCTGCTCGGGTCGATCTTTTGGTTAAACCGTGCTTGCCTAGGTCGGTCCTTGGATGGGTGACCACCCATTACATACCGAGATTCCTCCGTGCCTCGGAACATAAATAGATACAGGTAGTCAGTGGCCTGAATGTCTGGCAACCAGTCTTACCGTTTTACCCAATACTGACCATGCGTATGTGGAGGTCAGTTATGCAGTCGTTTCATGTAAAATAATGGTAGTGAGACTGGAAGCTGACCCCAACATAGTTGGGAAAAGGCTCTGCAGACAATGAGTCATCATAGTTCAGCTTCGGCATGAGAATGAAGGAAATTAAATAGGTGAAGTAAACCAGGCATCTTCGAAAATAGTGTTTCAAGATGTTTCATAAACGAAGATTCCTACGTTGTTTTGTTCCAATTTAATACCAACTTATATGTATTATTAAGTACTACTTTCTCACATGTACATATTATAATATGACGCCAGGGGCCCTACTATGACGTCTTAAAACAGTCCTAACTTATTCTTCATCCAGTGTGGAAGAGAGATGGCGCTAGACACCCTGTATAGTTCTGTCACGTTTCCACACTGGAATAACATTAAGTTAGGACTGTTTTAAGACGTCATAGTAGGGGGCCAGTTTATGGTTTAGCCAGCCTTAGGGTTTGGTAGATATGCCCGCCGGGGCCGCGGATTTTTGTACTCTAATAGATTACGTGGCCTCGGCGCAAGGGCAAAGAAGGAACATTGGTTCGGTTTTTAGTCAGTAGAAGTCTGACACTCTCCTTCGCTCTGCCCAAGAGCGGGGGGGGGTCATTCGATGATTTTCAAACCACCAAAAAAAAAAAAAGTAGAAATATAGACTGGTATATTTATGGCACTGCGCGGCGTAAGTACATTTCGCCATGGCATGCAATAGATGGTGATGGTGACCCTATTTCCCTCAACCCGTCACAAATTCTTTGACAAATTCAAAAACCTTAATAACACTACCTGGGCGTCGAACCCAGGTCCTCAGAAATCGCGCTTGCAACCAATACGACCATAGGCAGACAGTCATTTATTCATGTTCTAGTTTCTAAAATCCGTTTAGTCGGTGTTAAGTGATAACGATAAATTAATCAAACTTTAAAAAATAAGTAGGTTTACAACAGGGTTTACATATTATGTAAGTATCTACATAGACATTGTACGGTCAGCATCAGAAGTATATAACATTACTCAAAGTTTCGGATATTACTCGTTACTACATGTTATTGGAGTGTAAGGACTATTTACCCGACTGCGCAAAGCAAAGAAGGGTTATGTGTTTATCAAATTCAAATTCAAATAAATTTATTCGCAATAAAGTATTGGTACAATTTCGGTCTTAAATCATAGTCTAGATCCATAACACTTTGTCATAATAATGTGACATGCAAACATTTGGGTTTATAATTATTTTTGAAGTCCTAATTCATTATAATAATTCATTATACATAATTCAAATTGAGCGTAATGTCATTATCAGATAAATTTCAATAATATTATTAATGTCAGAGAGTAAATTAATGATAATGGTAATTATTTATTTTCCAACTTCTTATTGAATAAGTCAGTCACTGAGTAGAAATTCTTTTCCCTTAACCATACTTTAAGACACCTTGCAAATTTAAACGTGGGCAAGAATTTAAAACTGTCAGGTATAGCATTAAATATACGAACACACATTGCATAACTGTTTTTACTGTATAGCGCTGTCCTTGGAATTATGGGCAAAACTATTCTATTTCTGTGCCTAGTGCTTTTTGAAAATATTTCATGGTGTTTCTTAAATAATTTTGGGTGCTTCTTAACAAATTTGGCGCATTCAAGGATATATAGACATGGAAGGGTTAGTATCTTGAACTTTTTGAAAAAGGGTTTGCAAGATTCCCATGGGCGTATTCCCGCTATGCGCGCTATATATTTTTTGCGCGATGAACACTCGCTGACATTCTGTTGAGTTACCCCAGGTGATGAGACCATATCTCAACACAGAATCAACGTACCCATGGTATGCAGATAATACGGTTTTTAACGCCGATGTTTTTGCGAGTTCGTATAAAACGTACACGAATTTATTTATTTTATTGCATACTTTATCGACGTGGGCCTTCCAGTTGCAGTTTTTGTCAATGGTGATACCGAGGAATGTTGTATCGTTTACTTCATTTAGTTTAAGTCCTCTGTAATTAATGTCTAATGTCTTATTTTCTTTTCCATAAGTAGTAAATTGAATAAAATTGGTTTTTGTCAGGTTTACGCATAGATTATTATCGTCAAGCCATGTAATTATCGATTCAATTGTATTATTTATGTCAGTAGTATATTTATCAATGTCATTATTATTAGATGTAATTATTAACGATATGTCATCAGCGAACAAAAAACAGGGGTGATTAGTAACATCAGGAAGGTCATTTATATAAAGTATAAATAATAGGGAGCTCAGCACTCCCCCTTGGGGCACACCAGACCTATTATGTTTATAGTTAGATCTGTATGACTTTAGTGTTCGTTGACTATCAACTTTTTCAATTTCTACACACTGCATTCTGTTACTTAAATAGCTATTTATCCATTGGAGTGCTGGACCCCGTATGCCACACTTTTCTAACTTGTCTATTAGCAATTTGTGTGATACGAAATCGAATGTGCATGTGGATTGAGTGATCCTCTCTTCAATCTTAATGAAAATCGAGGTGGATTTTGTTAAAAATTGTAGAAACATTATGACCAAGTTAAAAAATTTGTTAAACCCGAGATAAAAATGATATGGTCAATAAAGAGGATCACTCACACCGCATGCTTTGAGAAAACGTCATATTGATATCTCAGAATATATTGCCTTTGTAATTCTTATTTCGACATTGAAAAATTGTAAAAAATTGTTAGAAACTATTAACAATTTGAGAATTCAGTTGCAAGTCCCGTTTCGAAGTTATTACGATTAATTTGGATCACTCATACCGCATACTTTTTCAAAACGTCATAATGTAAATCTCAGAATATATAGCCTTTGCAGTATTTATTTCGTTATTGATAAATTGAGGAAAATTGTTAGAACCTACTAACAATTTAAGAATTCAATTGCAAGTCCCGTTTTAAAGTTATTAACCTTTTTATTTTCTTCCAATATGCCGTCTGAGTGATCCATACTTCGACCTCTATCTACTTTTATATACATCGTAGGCAAACTGTGATTGTATCCAAAATTGTTAATTGTTTTCTTCTAAAACTTTGCATAACTTCTGCTTTTATAAGGGTCATACTTTAAGATATAGCATGGTCAATTCCTAAAGGAACTGACTGAGTAGGGTACATATGATTTTTGATTTTGCGAGACTGTAAAAGTAAAAATTGATGAGGGTAGTTGCCCTCATGAATTGTTACTTTTAACGTTAAAATTTTAAATACTTATTTTTTTTTAAAATTTACTAACAGAAAGCGCGGTGACAGTAGGTTACAATAAATCTGAACAATACGATACTGATATTTAAATGACGCGCTAATGTAAAAAATCTCTTGACTTAAAAACTTAAAAAAAAACTAAACTCAAATTTATTGTTTATTTACACTTTAACATTAAAAATAAAACCGACTTACTCACTAATTTCGATAACTTAAAAAAAATAATTTCCAAACACGTTCTTCGAGTACATTGTGTGAAAAAAAAAAAATATTATGCATTACATAACAGTGCTAATGAATGCTATAAAGTCATTTAAGCGCTGTCCTTGTGGAGCAGGACCGGCATTGAACCAAGCATTTTTATCAATGATTTAATTGTCCAAATTGTAATGTGCTTCCTTACACAGTGTGCGTTTAATGCATGTTTTAAATTTCGTCTCATTCAGATCCAGAATACTTTGATAAATTTTGCCTGGCTGAACTTATTGGTCCCTGTTTATAGTACGAGTATTATAATTGTGTCTATGACATCTTTATTGCACTTTTTGAATTTGGAACATCTTAGTGTTCAGCGCCAAAGAAATCGAACGCAAATATTGTTTGAATAAAGACTGGTATGGTACGAAGGCCCATAGTCGCACCGCCGCGACGGCTGGTTAATAAAAAAAGAAATCAAATTTGAAACACGGGAGCTACAGACCACGTTTTTGTCAATTTTCACAGATTTCTAGAAATTCATGGTTTTGATTTGAAAAATGAATTCTTCAAGTGACAGTGAAAGTATAGAATTAACTCCTGAAAGTATGTGAACAGACCTGCAAAATCGCGGGAGAAATATAATTATGAAAGCCTATGCTATTTTTATTGAATGGAGAAATGTAAGAGGCACCAAGAATTTTTCAGAATCTGGGTTTTAGGCCTACTTCCATTATATAGCCAAAACTAAACAACCTTTTACTCTTTGGAGTACCTACGTAATGCTAAAATCAACAGTCAGCTAATAACAACGTAAAACTGGACACATATTCGTAATTAATAGCGTATCTGAAGAGGATGTCTGATAGATTTATACGTGTCGTTACTCATGTTTTATTAAATAATAATATTACAATATAATATGAGGCGCCTTTTATTTTCTCATAGAGAGTTATGAAAAGTAGAGTGTATCACTCGGGCGTAAAATATAGTTTTGGCTCGGGTGACGTACTTTGAATCCCTCGCTACGTTCAGGATTCTACTACAGAATCTCTCACTACGTTCGTTTCTAACGTTAAAAAATAACAATTCATGAGGGCAGTTCTGTTGTGGAACAACTACCCTCATCAATTCTTGCTTTTACAGTCTCGCAAAATCAAAAATCATATGTACCCTACTCAGTCAGTTCCTTTAGGAATTAACGAACCATGCTATATCTTAAAGTATGACCGTTATAAAACCAGGAGATATGCAAAGTTTTAGAAGAAAACAATTAACAATTTTGGATACAATCACAGTTTGCCTACGATGTATATAAAAGTAGATAGAGGTCGAAGTATGGATCACTCAGACGGCATATTGGAGTAAAATAAAAAGGTAAATAACTTTAAAACGGGACTTGCAATTGAATTCTTAAATTGTTAGTAGCTTCTAACAATTTTCCTCAATTTATCAATAACGAAATAAATACTGCAAAGGCTATATATTCTGAGATTTACATTATGACGTTTTGAAAAAGTATGCGGTGTGAGTGATCCAAATTAATCGTAATAACTTCGAAACGGGACTTGCAACTGAATTCTCAAATTGTTAATAGTTTCTAACAATTTTTTACAATTTTTCAATGTCGAAATAAGAATTACAAAGGCAATATATTCTGAGATATCAATATGACGTTTTCTCAAAGCATGCGGTGTGAGTGATCCTCTTTAATGACCATATCATTTTTATCTCGGGTTTAACAAATTTTTTAACTTGGTCATAATGTTTCTACAATTTTTAACAAAATCCACCTCGATTTTCGTTAAGATTGAAGAGAGGATCACTCAATCCACATGCACATGAAATCGAACGCCTTAGACATGTCAAAAAATATGCCTGTTGTGCTAATTCGCTTATCTAAATTAGTAACTATTGTGTCAATCAAGTTAAAACATGCTAGTGTTGTGGATTTTCCCTTTTGAAACCCGTATTGTTCTTCCCTTAAGATATCATGCTTATTGATGAATTGAGTAAGGCGTTTATGCATGGCAGTTTCAAAGATTTTTGATATGATAGGTATGAGAGTAATTGGTCTGTAATTATCGAGATCATCCTTGTTACCTTTTTTGTGTAAAGGTTTCACAATCGATTTTTTAAGTAGGCTAGGAAAACATCCAGATTCAAAAGATAAGTTTATTAAGAATGTTATAACTGGAGTTAATTCAACTGAACAACTTTTTATGATTTTTGTCGCTAGTTCATCATAACCAACGGAGTTTGTGTTGTTTAAAGATAATATAATTCTATGTGTCTCGTCATATCCATACGGTTTTAAGAAAATACTGTCACTAACAGATTGCTTAAGGCTGATACGAGTATTTTTTTGGGTATCGTTTGTTAGATTAATCCAATAGTCATTGAATATTTCAGCAATTTTGTCCGGGCTATTAACTACATTACCGTTGTTTCTTACGTTGTCGATGAATTGTTTACTCCACGTACCGGTGGACTCTTTCTTTATTAGTTGCCATGCTGCTTTGCATTTGTTTGTCGAGTTACTAATAAACTGATGATTAGTTCTTTTAATAGACCCATGTATGCAACACCGTAGAAGTTTAGAGTATTTATTGAATTTTGCCTTATTTTCCACAGTTTTATTTGCGTAGTATTTGTTTCTTAATGATCTTTTGGTTTTGCAGCTTGCTTTAATACCTTTGGTTATCCATTTTAGGGGTCGATCTCTGTTTAACATCTTTATTCTTCTGATTGGGAAACATAATTTGTAAAAAAGATAAATTAACTCGTAGAACTTTTCGTAAGCTACGTTGACATTGGATTCTGTAAATACTTCTGAAAACGATAGTGCGGACATACATTCTTTAAATTTAATGATGTGTTGTTTCCTATAGTCTCTCTTAAATGTTGAATATTCTATCAAAGCCATTTCTTTGTTTCTTACAGGTATACTTAATAACTGCGCCGTATTATGATCAGAAAGACCCAGGTGCAAAAGTTCTCCTTTAGCAGATTTGATGTTGCTGATTAGGTGATCAATACAAGAATTTTGCCTTGTTGGTTCTTGAATATGGAGCACTAAATTATAATTTTGGGTAATTTCAATCAACGTCTTAGATTTATTGTTTGTTTGTATCGTGTTTATATTCAAGTCACCTGCTATAACTATCTTTTTTTTAAATTTACGTGATATAAATTGAAGCACTGTTTCAAATATTTCGAAAAACTTGTTAATATTGGAAATTGGGGTTCTGTATAAGCATAAGATAAATAGATTTTGGTTCACTATCTCAATGCCACAACACTCAAAGATATTGTCAATACAATGTTGATTTATGAAGGAAATTTCTTTAAATATGGTGCCCTTTTTTACCAGAATAGAGACCCCGCCACGCTTTTGTTTCTTTCTCCTGCAGTAGGAGGTTGCCAAACTATAACCAGAGATTTTTATAAGACTTTCATTACCTCGTTCTATGAAAGTTTCGGACAGACAAATAATATCCGGGCACATGTTACGATCCGAAAGCTCTGATAAGTGTACTTCTATCAAATGGATTTTGCTTAGTAAACCGGCGATGTTTTGGTGAACTATTCTTAAGAAATTAGGCTCGAAAAAACGTTTGTGTATCCGCGATACAGAGGTCATCCCTTTGGGACTGTATGTTAATATGGTTGTCGTTCGAGGTACTAGGTATGACTTCCTCAACAGAGACCACCTCATTCGTTTGAGTACTAGAATCTTTTAGGATAGGTTTAGACTCCACAAGGCGCCTTTGTGTCAATAGATTATGTATTGGAGCTGGGGGATGTTTTTTGAGATATAATAATCGATTTGTATGTTCAGTGTTTTTATAAAAATGTAAAAATTTTGACTCATAGTCTATCTGGTCTAGAATTGAATTAATTTCGCCGCATAACCCATAAGCGCTGTAAACGTTCAGATCAGCGTAATCCACAAATGTGCAGTCATTCGATTGTTTACTAAGTAGTCTTAAAGTATCGTTTACTTTGTTTTCATTTAAGTGGTCAGTTTTAAGAACTTTAAGCACTAAACTAGGACATTTTATACATTTCAAAAATACACATAATTCAGTCATAATTTTAAACGGGTCAGTGTCATGTTCGCCAACACATAGTATAACACGGTCTTCAGGTAGTATCTCGAACATTTTTGCGCTATTTAGTATTTCTTCTGCATTAGCGTTTGGTTTTACTATAGATATAACTTGGTATCTGTTGTAGCGGCTGAATTGTCTTGATTCTATCATACGTTGTGCCAATCCCGTGCATTGACTACTACCAAAAATAAATACCCTTTTGTTAGGCATCTTCTTTCTACTAACAGAATTTGATATTGGATTAGGCTGTGATTCTATGGGCGCGCCTAATTGCGCTTGCAGCGGTACTTCATGTATGGGCTTAGATACTAGGTTCGGTATTGGTTCGGAAGCTTTTTCTGTTTCTATGACAGGTTGAGTGATATGTCCTTTTTCCTTCTTTGGCTTTGGTTTTTCATTTTTATTTAGTTCTTTCGTCAGGGAGTCGTCGTTTTTTGTCAATGTCAAGGTTATAGGGCTATTAGAAAAACTATCAGTGAGTCGCCGTCTTGCACTTTTTGTAGAACTGGATGACATGTTTTTTCTAAATGATGAAAGTGGGCTAGAACATAACTGTTTTAATATGGTCATTTCTTGAGTCAGGTTATTTATTTGTTTTTTCAGGTCAGAATTTTCGAGGATGATATTATCCAGCTCATTTTGCGTGCTTTCTAGACTCGATTTCAGTTGTTTTAACTCTGCTCTCATTTCTTCTGTGCAATGGTTTTGTACGTTGGATGACAAATCTAAGCTTCTACCTAACATGTCTTCAGACCAGGGCTTTGAATACCGTTAAAAATTAGGTATCGTTACCTCCTTCATTCGAAGGTAACGTTAATTTCATAGGTAACGTTAAGTCTGGTATCGATAGTTGGGTGGACTTTTACCGGTAATTTGACTTAACGTTATCAATGATTTACCGTTAAATGATAGTGTTATCAGGTAACGATACTTGATACCGATACCAAATTAACCCTATAAGTAACGGTATTTTTCTTTCATCTCTTTCTTACGACGCATTTATGTCGTCATAATAGCTTTTTTTTCTGTTTCCACTTGCTGTGAGTTTAGTCGCCACCCAAAACCGAACGCAAACGGTTTATCTGTTCATTTAGTATATAAAATTACCTACGTGGGTTAACCGAAATGGAAGGTAAGTGACTGTAACGGTAAAAGTATCGATACTTTTACCGTTACCAGGGAACATTAATAAACTGATCCGATACCAAATTACCGATACCAGTGATAACGTTAATAAATTAACATTATAAAAATATCGTTACTTACCGATACTTTTATCGTGAATTTGGTAACGTTAACAAGCCCTGCTTCAGACAATGTTGAGTCTATAGAATTATTATCGTTTAACATATTATTCATGGACTTGTGTCTCCGGAGTGTGACATTTCTATTTGCACTATCCATTGTGGTTTTAGTAATCTATTTATTTTATTAGACTACTAAATAGTACAAGGTATACACCTCTGTCGAACCCCTCAAAGAAAGAAAGGCGTGATGTTATGTAGATTTAGTTTGTCGATTGTGTGAGGATTCAAAACGTAAGAAATGAAAATTTGGTTTTGAGTGTTTCTGTCGGAATCGAACTTGCGCCGTCCAACGTGTGAATCCAGTTCACAGACCACTCGACTACGGACACTGTTGAATATGACAGTGAAATTGTTGATCGATTGCGTCCTGAGATTATGGTTCCTTGAGTGGCCAGTAGATGTCGTTGTGTTCAAGATGTCGACTATTTGAAGTATGGCAACGCTCTTGAGTGACCAATAGATGGCGTTGTGTTCCCGTTGCGCGTTGTAGATGTTTGAAGTTGTGGTTGTTTGAATTTTGAAGTATGGCAACGCTGTTTCGGATTTGGCAACACAGTGTGAACGGTAGTACAATTCGAATTTTACTTGTCATCTACGAATGTAAACAAACCGTTTTGAGTCACTATTTTATGAAGTTATGTTGTTGTTGATGATTAACTTACAGTTTTGGGATCGTCAAAACCACGTTCTATAGCGTTACTGTACCAGAGTTGTTGTTAATCTTGCTTTCATAGTTTGTTATTACACTTTTGTATTGTTTCGTTCACTGTGAAGTTCTTGCCGTATACCTATCTCCCAATAGTCTTCTTATGGGTTGTCACCAATATTTGAGCACAGGATTTACGTTGTGTACTACACCTGAATTAACTTGTTTGTCCTAAATTGTTAACTTTTACTATTAGAAATTAATTAAATACGCGGAGCATTTCTTTTCGTGACTTGACACTTTGACAGCTGTCACAACCCGCACACAGCTATCAGTCTATGTATGTATGTATGTATGTATGTATGTATGTTTGTTCCTATGTGGCACTGTAGAGGCCAAACGCCTTGGCCGATTTTGATGATCCGTACGTCAATCGATTCGTCTTGACCTCGCGAGTGTCACTAAAAACATTACAATAACCAATACTCACTAAAGTAACAACTAGTCGCCATATTGTCAAAATGAAAAAAAAAAATTTGACGCACCACATCAAGTGGGGTATCGTTGAATAGGTATTTGAAAATGAATATTAGGTTTCCTTTATCATTTTTCATTTTATAAAACCGTTTAGGATATATAACGATTTAAAGTTATTAGAACAAACAATATCGCATTTCTTACTTATAACCGGATTTTTTTACGTGTACGGAATGAATATAAAATCGAATCGAAATCTACCGTCTTATAATAGTAATAACGAAGTTAATGAAAACTGACTAAAAAGTGTTAAATAAAAAAATGTAGTTAAAAAACTAAAAAACCCGACTGAAAAAACGGAAAAGCAAAAAACAAGCACATTTTAAATTAAACAAAACTTGGAAGCAGGCGGGGTTCATTTGAATATTAAATTACTAGTGACCCGCCCCGGCTTCGCACGGGTACAAAAAAGGTATTAAAACCTTCCTCTTGAATCACTCTATCTATTAAAAAAAACCGCATCAAAATCCGTTGCGTAGTTTTAAAGATTTAAGCATACAGACAAACAAACAAATAAACAAACAAACAAACAAACAAACAGACGCGACTTTGTTTTATACTATGTAAGGATGAAATGAAAATAGAATGGACCCCGCCTGCTTACAAGTTTTGTTTAATTTAAAATGTGCTTGTTTTTTGCTTTTCCGTTTTTTCAGTCGGGTTTTTTAGTTTTTTTTTAAGGAATACTCTTCTGAAACATTAAAAATAATAGCTATAGTCCTGTACTTAAAAGAATTAAAATTCCGAAAGGGTCAGCTACTTCTGATGCTGACCGTACATAAAAAAAAGTTGAACACCACGCATCAAATCAAACGTTTGCATTGTAATTTCGTCATCCGTTATCTAGAAACTTCATTGCATGAGACGGGTGGGAGCCGAACGACTCTCTCGTTCGAGAAACTTCACCCCTCGCGTCTCGCCCGGAGGGGTGGCTCAGTCAAACCGCGTGTGCACCCCTTTGTGCTAAATGCTGTGCTATTGAATAGTCAATAGAAACACCTTTTTTACAGACTACATCTTATGTTTTCGGTTTTAAAATCATAACTGTCTTGTTTTTTGTCTTAGTGGTTTGTACTTTGTAGTATGAATATCTATGTATAATAGACCTTTATTTATAGTTCGGCTACATCATCCGACCAACTCCACAAGCAGTATTTCAATAAGATCATTACAGGCACTTTTGAATGTCAGAAACACAAAGAAAGCGAAGTTACAGTCATAGTTGGTCGACGAAGGCCTCCGATTTTTACGATCCAGAGCTAAACTGGCTACTTATATTTCAGTTTCTACCGCCATCGCCATGCAGGGCTGAGGCCTCACTCCATTCCTTCCATCCATAGAAATATAAAAAACAACTTCCAACAATCATGATTCTGTGCAACTTTGTTTGCAGTTCATCCCGCCCCGTCTCCTTCGTAAGCAATATAGGTAAGCAATCTGCAATTCATAAGTTTTAGAATAAAAGTTTTCTTGTTGACCAAAGTTAGCAGACGCCCTAAATAATCTAGAGCTTTTATTTTGTTACCGACGAAGAATCTAGAAAACCCGCTCCTCACAGGGGAAGATTCTTTGTTCGTAAGCTACATTATTACTTGCAGTGAACATCTGCGGCACGTACAATGGTAACAAAAGAAACTGGTTGAAGATTCCAGAATTTGCTACTATAACTTTTGTGTTCGTTCAAGCTGAGTAGGGGATCTGCAGACCCCTTACTTGATTCATCTTTAATCTTTATTATAATTTATGGAACAGCAACTGGTGCAGTATGAGTATAAAATTAAAGAAACCTCTTTCTTACCTTGTACCGTGATGGATTAAATATCAAATAGCAATAATACAAACTCGTGTGCTTTGTTGCTATTGTGTTTCGTAAGGCTAAAAAGAGCAACCACATTAATAATTTTCTAGAAATGGTAATTTTAGAGAATCCAGACTCGATATACCTATGTTACATAATTACAGGTAGATAAATATGGCTTGTATGTATTGATCGTCAATCTAGGTCGCTTGCGATGCACAAAACAAATGTAGGTACCTACCGGTACCTACGCCAACTCTGGAAGGTTCTATAGATAGGAGCATTCATTCTTCTAATATTAACTGAAGGAATATAGTTGAATGTGCCTCCGAAATTATGAAACCATGAACTTTTAACATTCTCGATTAATCAAGGAAATACAAAAACAACACTGGAATGTTTAGTACTGCCACTCGATACTAGAGGGCACTTTCATAAACTTTGTAATTTATGAAACTGCTATAATTTATTCCACATTATTCACTTTACTCTGGAGATTTTGCTAGTGTTTAGAAACACTAGAGAACCTCTTTGGGCATTGGTTTAAAACCAATCAAAGGAAAAATAATTTGCAAAATAACTCAACTGGCTTATAGCTATTTGTCAAAATTATGTCAAATTAGCGTTGTACAATAATTTGTAGGTACTTACTGTATTATTTTCCAAATTCTAAAATGATTATGTGCTTTTTGTGATCTTTTATTTATAGGTATTTCAATTATTTATTTCCAATTGATCTGTAGGTAAAATTCATAATAATGGGTCGCTGTAGTGTCCCATTTTGCTCCGACTATGCCACTCACCGCTTTCCAAAGGATCCTAATCTGAGAAATTCTTGGGTGAAAGCTATAGAACGCGATAATTTTGTTCCCAAAAATGGATCGAGGATATGTCGCAGACATTTCCATCATAGCGACTATGTTTAAGTCAGTCGTGCTACTGGTTAGTCTTCTTCTTCATTTTTCTCCTCGCGTGGGCAGTAGATCTAACGACCTTTTCACTCTAGTCTACCTACATAAACTCACGCCACAAAAATATATTTCCAAAATATACAAATAAAATCAGCCTGTCTCAGTCCATAGCTGGAGCTGGACACCAGCCTGTTCAAGGCTCTGACCTCACACTTAGGTACCGGTATAAATCCGCATCACATCTGGCAGTCTCTACACACAGCGCTACGAATGTTGCTGTGTCGTAAAATCGTAAACTTTTTTTAATAGGTTTTCAATCTTATGCTGTTGAAATAAGGTTGAAAATCTATTAAAGAAATTTGACATCGATACGACGTAGAGACATTCGTAGCGCTTTTGCGATGGTTCTCAGTACAAACATGTAGGTACGAAACTAACATACACATCACGCCTGTAATCGTCGAAGGGTTAGGCAGAGGTGTACCTAATAAATAAATATACAACACCCGCATTGTGCCAGAAACGTACGAAACTAATGTGTATGATTTTTCCGCTGCAGTGCGAGTAGCCCCCCTAAATGTGAGCAAATCTTTACCTACTGAGCATTATGATGCTCCGGTAATCTGTGATGGCTCCGTGCTTTACTACACAAATAAATTATAATCAACAAGCTACAGTAACAACTTCTACTGTACGGAAATTCAATGCATTATGAAGCTTTTTACGTTACAGGACAACCGGCAACACAGGTGTCTAAAGAAGTCCACTGTCCCTTCAGTTTTTCCGTGGAATAGAAAATTTGCTTCAAGGCGGCCTGAAGTCAGAGAGGATCAAAGGAACCTTCATCCTTGTAATAGCTTTGTTGAAATTCCATCTCGGAGCCACTATGGAGGAGATTCCAGATGTCAATCTGAAATAAAACTCTTTTGGACTAAGACTCTTGTAGCGAGACGCGGAAGAACTAATTCTTTAAAAAATAAATACTGCAATCAAGGATCACAAACACAGAAAAGTTTGAGATTGTTTGCAACTACAGAACTGCTACTATCTGATGATGAGTCCGTAGTCTTCTACACAGGTTTAGAACTTATAACTGTGCCCAGTTCACAATTCTCTTATCCACCCTGATGCCAATGGCCAATGAGATCAAATACCAATCAGAAGACGTAACCAACTTAACTGTAGAAGATCAGTTTCTGATGTTACTCATAAAATTACGAAGATGCAAGCCTGATTTTGAAATAGGTAAAATGTTTGGGGTCAACAAAACTGACGTGTCAATTGTTATCGTGACGTGGGTAAGCTTTGTCACCGATCACTGGAGCCTCCTAGACAACTGGCCCAGTCAAGATATAGTAGATGTATACATGCCTGAAACTTTAAAAGGGAATTATCCTTTGAATGGAGTAATTGGAGATGCTGGAATTCCTATAAAAGACGGAAATCTTCGCAACGCGGTGAAGGCGTCTTTTAGCCAATATAAACTTAAGAAATCGTTGAAATTCATAGCTGGATGTTCTGGAGATGGCCTCGTCTGCTATTGCTTGGAACAGAAAGAACGAACCGTAGGACAGCTTCAAATAAGAGATGACGACGATGTACACACGGCTACACATCAAGCTATACAAAACCAGTATAAGGTCAATGTGGGCAAATCCGTCTACGGGGCTATTCCATACACATTCGTTTACTATTCATTCCAGAATAGTTACGCTGTTACTGGTTCGGTCGATAAAACAGGGTCAGTTTTTAGTTCTAACTATGATTCATAGATGGAGCAAGGTTGTCTACAATTGTCAAAAAATGCATTTGAAGTTTACTTGTGCTACGAACTCGAAACTCAAGTGTTGCGTGCCGCCGTTTCATATAGGATAAATATTAAATTTTACAAGTTACGACTTTCTGAGTATGCCTAACATGTAGTTTAATAAGTATTACAACGGATTTTTCTATTTGTTTTGAATATAAACCAGTAGATACAGAAAGAATTGTTAAAAAAAATACGTAATCTCAAAATGTTCAAGTGGGAAAATCCGTCTAATTTCGAAGGGGCTAAATCGTCATATACAGGAATTACCCCATTGCAGATGTCGTCAACCTTTTCATCCTTCCTATTTTTAGTTTATACTTTGAAAGTCCACTGGTAACTAACAATTGGGTGTTTGATTATTATTTTTTTTGTAACTATTTTTACAAAAACAGTTTTACAACATAAAGGAATTTACCAATTAATGAATTAATAATACTTATATATCAATGCGTTTTACAGTTTTCGTCAAAAAAGTATTTTTAAACACTAAATTCATGTGCTTTATGAACGAGACACTACTCCTCCGGGGCAGCGACTGTGTCGTTATTAGGAAGAAGAAACTGACTCCTGAAATACAGATATTTAATATCTAGCTCTGGAGTCAGGGCTTCACAAATATTGTATAGAAATGTTTTGCAATTAAATAATTTATTATTATTATTATACCTAACCGAATTCATTAAAAATAACCCTGTTTATTTAAGTTAATACCTTATATACCATTGTCATAATAAGATAGGATTGTTTCAATGTACCTGAAAAATTAAACTGATAAGTAAAAATATTTAGTTTTCAAACTTTTTAGAAAGGTTTAAAGTCCCTGGTTATAAAAATGGGCCGGATTAGCCCCCAAAAAAGATTTTCGGGAGTAATACGTAAAATAAACCTTATTTTTATGATGTTAAAAAACATTTTTCTTCATCATCTGCATTTACTTGTTTACAAATTGCATACTTTGATAAAACGGCGTAACTCGAGGCAAATTTGCTACTAGACGGATTTGCCCCGAATCGTCGGGAAAATCCGTCTAACGACCGACTTTTAAAAAAACCTTGTTAGTTACATGTGGATGGCTGTTTTGTTGTTTAAAATGGATGTGTATACAAGAGAATAAAATTTTGTATCGCTTACAACCATCAAATTTATATTAAAGTAGTAAGTGTACCAGATTTAGTTAACCAAATTCGACTTTCAAAAAAGTATGACGGATTTGCCCACATTGACCTTAATCTGATCGTTCATTGTGCGAAAAGATCTAGTAAAGTGAGGCCAAGATTAACTGGTTTTGTATAGCTTGATGTGTAGCCGTGTGTACCTTAGACTATAGAAAAAAGAGCGACGTAGGTACCCATTCCTGATGTCATGAATATTGACCATAAACTAGCTAAGAGTATACCCATGGACAAAGTTATAGGTTCGACCAAAACGTTTAAAATACTAGCAAGTGCACCAAATAAGATTTATGCTCCTTTGTCTCCGAGAATTTAGTGTTTGTGTAATGATTTGTAGTTTTAAAGTCGGTATTTTTACTGTTAATAAAGCTAATTTATTATGACTCTGATGAGTAATGAAGTTACGTGTTTCAACTTTTTCAGGCATCATATAATTCAAGAATGTTGTTGATCTGGTGAAGGTTAACACATTGCTCGCAGAACGGATCGCTCGGGATAGGTCAATGTGGTGACACTTGGGAGAGACCTATGTCCAGCAGTGGAAGTCTTTCGGCTGAAATGATGATGATGATTATGTAATTGCATAATTATGTTGTGGCGTTTGTCATGTTATTAGGCACATTCGGAGTTGCTTTGAAAGAACCGCAAGGTAATAATAATAATAATAATATTCCACAACTATCACACAACGCCATCTAGTCCCAAGCTAAGCAGAGCTTGTGTTATGGGTACTAGACAACTGATAAACATACTTATATATTTCTAAATACATACATATTATAGATAAATTACACCCAGACACAGAACAAATGATCGTGCTCATCACACAAACATTTGTCCTGGGTGGGAATCGAACCCACGACCTCCGGCATAGCAGTTAGGGTCACTAACCACTAGACCAACAGGCCATAGGTGGCTACCTATTGCAAAAAGTTTAGTAGCGCTCAGTTGACGGGCTGCATCACATTGCTATAATAATTCCGTAAGTAAAACGAATTACCTACTTTCAACTTTTGAATAACCATCCACACTTTACAGGCGTGTCTCGTGATTGCTACTGAAATAATCCTAATGGAAAAACCCAGTAACTCTACCCGACCATGGAATCGAAGAATCAAACCCAGGACCTGAAGCACAGCAGCCGCGCCTGGACTGGACCAATAAGGCAGGCACTTTATGACATGGCCAAAAAAATGATCTATGTCGTTATTATATTTTGGCATGCTTACAACGGGAAACCTCGTGTCGTCACGGTCGTTTTGCGCGTACTCATTAGGAATGCTTTTTAGGGTTCTGTTGCCAAATTGGTTTGGATAAGATCTGATAGGTTGTATAGGTACCTACCTACCCATTTAGTTTCTGAGAAATGGAACCTTTTCAAGAAACTGCAGCAGTAACTTTGTTTTTCATTTATGACATAAGTACCAATAAAAGATCGTTAAAAATATTGGCATAATATTATTTGGTTCTGCGGAACTCCTTGAGTTCGAGTCCGACTCGCACTTGACAGTTATTTTACTAAAAGGGCAGTGAGCCAAGTAGTGCCATGTTTTGACACCAAAAACTATGTGTAGGAACTAGTAGGTATCTGGATTGACAGCCCATGAAGAAATAATAGCTGAGGGCATTCCCCTTGTTAGCATATAGAAACCAACTTCTATATCTATATCTATATATCTATATATATATTATACTAGCTGACCCGGCAGACTTCGTACTGCCTAATTAAATAGCAATAAAGTCCTGTCAAAAATATTTGTAATGAGACATTTTTTTGTTCCTACATATTTTATAGTCGGGGCAAAAAAAATCTCCTGAACAGAACCGCAACCCTGGTGATATGGCGTTGTGAATAAGAAATATAAATAAATAAAACATAATATTAAAAAATAAGTAATCGCTTTATTGTTAATCATGTGATCATTTCAGCCAAAAGACGTCCACTGCTGAACATAGGCCTCCCCCAGGCGTCGCCACATTGACCGGTCCCGTGCGTCTCTCATTCAGCGGTTTCCTGCAACCTTGACCAGGTCATCGGTCCACCTAGTGGGAGGCCTTCCAGCGCAACGTCTTCCGGTTCGCGGTCGCCATTCCAGAACTTTTCGGCCCCATCGGCCATCCGTTCTGCGAGCAATGTGCCCTGCCCATTGCCACTTAAGTCTGGCGATTCTTCGGGCTACGTCGGTAACCTTGGTTCTCAAGCGGATGTCCTCATTTCTGATTCGATCACGCAAGGAAACTCCGAGCATAGCCCTCTCCATTGCCCTTTGGGTGACTTTGAGCTTTCTGACGAGGCCCATTGTGAGCGACCACGTTTCGGTCCCGTATGTAATCACTGGCAACACACATTGGTCATAGACTTTCGTCTTGAGACACTGGGGTAAGTTGGACGAGAAGATACCGCGCAACTTCCCGAACGCTGCCCAGCCGAGTCGGATTCGACGATTGACCTCTTTCTCGAAGTTAGATCTACCCAACTGGACCGTTTGTCCCAGGTAGACATAATCGTCCACAACTTCGAGCGTAGAGTCTCCGATCTTGATAGGAGTGGGTGTTACATGAACATTCAACATAACCTTGGTTTTGTCCATGTTCATTTTAAGACCCACTCTTTCGGAAGCTCCACTGAGGTCATCGAGCATTGCACTGAGGTCTTCCATGGTCTCAGCCATGACCACTATATCGTCGGCAAACCGAAGGTGAGTGATGTACTCGCCGTTGACGTTGATGCCAAGTCCTCTCCAATCCAGAACCTTGAAGATATCCTCCAATGCAGCGGTGAACAGTTTCGGAGATATGACGTCTCCCTGTCTCACACCGCGCTGCAGAAGGATAGGTTCCGAGGTCTGGTCCTGAAGTCGGACTGACATGGTGGCGTTTTTGTACAAACACTTCAACACCTCGATGTACCGGTAGTCGATTTGGCACCGTTGGAGAGACTGCAGCACAGCCCAAGTCTCGATCGAGTCGAAGGCTTTCTCGTAGTCCACAAACGCTAAACAGAGAGGCAGGTTATACTCTTCGGTCTTCTGTATAACCTGCCGCAGCGTATGTATGTGGTCTACGGTACTGAAGCCTTTTCGGAATCCGGCTTGTTCGGGAGGTTGGAAATCGTCAAACCTGCGTGCGAGACGATTCGTGATGACTCTTGAAAACAACTTGTAGACATGGCTTAGAAGTGAGATGGGCCTATAGTTCTTCAACCGGGCATTGTCACCCTTTTTGAAGAAGAGCACCACCACACCCCTGCACCAAGCCTGTGGCGTTTTCCCCTCGAGTATGACGGAATCAAACAGCTTCTGTAGGGCCTTAAGGACCGGTTTTCCACCCGCCTTCAGAAGTTCGGCCGTAATTCCGTCATCACCCGGCGCCTTGTTGTTTTTAAGCTGTTTCAGAGCCATCCTAATCTCGTACAGGCTGACATCCGGGATGTCTTCGGTATAGTGTCGGGTCAATCTAGCTCTGGGGTCTTTCGCTAGATTTTCGACGGGTTGATTAGTTGACGTGTACAGCTGCCCATAAAAACTCTCGATCTCCCTCAGAATTTCCGGTTTGGCGGAGACGATCCTGCCATCGTCGGTCTTCAGTTTCGTGAGCTGGCTTTGCCCAATAGCCAGATCTCTTGCAAATACCTTGGAGCCTTTGTTCCTTTCAATTGCGTCTTTAATACGCTCGGTATTAAAGCGGCGGAGGTCGCTCTTCAAGGATTTGGAGATCTGTCTATTGAGCTGCCGGTATTGCCGAGCTTCGTCTGAAGACTGCAGAATCATCTCACGCCGCTCCTTCATGAGCCTGAGAGTGTGATCTGAGAGTTTCTTGATCTTGTTTGTACGACGTATCTTAAAATATTTAGACCCAGTCGTATGGACAGTTTCCACGAACCCGTCGTTGTAATCGTCCACTGAGCTTCCTAGACATTCGAAGCGATTCTGAAGTTCAAGTTGAAAGCTCTCGGGGTTTTGGATTTGGATCTGTGCTGGACGGAGCGTAGACTTCATCAGTCGCGACCTTTCTAGCTTTATATTGATGTTCAATGTGCCTCTTACCATGCGGTGATCGCTTCCGGTTTTCACCGAATTGATCACAGAGACATCATTGAACATTTGCTTGTTGGTAGACATGATGAAGTCAATCTCATTTTTAGTCGCACCATCGGGGCTCTGCCAGGTCCACTTCCTGTGCTCACGTTTTTTGAAGAAGGAGTTCATCATAAAGAGGCCCTCCTTCTCCACAAAACTGGCCAGTTGGTGACCCCGGTGGTTCCGAAGTCCAATCCCAAATTGCCCCACTTGCAGCTCATCCTCGCTTCGTTTGCCCAGTTTCGCGTTGAAGTCCCCCATGACAACGGTGAAGTAAGTTCTGAAACCATGCATGGCTTTAGAAATATCCTCATACATGGTTTCTACTTCATCGTCGGGGTATGCCGAGGTCGGCGCGTAGACCTGTATGACCTTCAGCGAATATCTTGCAGATATTCTGAGTATAAGGTACGCCACCCTGTTCGACACACTCTCGATCTTCACCACGTTATTCACGAGAGACTTGTGGACGATAAACCCAACACCACCCTGTGACTGCCGGTCTCCCTCTCGGAAGTAGAGCAGGTTGCCGGATTTCAGGATTATCGTGTCCTCTCCCTCTCTTCGGACTTCAGATAATCCGACAATACTCCATCGCAGCCTGCTTAATTCTTTGTCCATTTTCTAAATGCACAACTAAGTGAACAACAGAAGTGTGTCAAGGTGAAGATTTTTTTTTATTTTTTTTTTCATTTGATCTGAAATTTGTTTGATAAAATGGGTGAATATGGACCAAAAATAGTAAAAAATAATAAACAACAATAGTATGTACCGAAAATCCAACAAATACAACACTGACATTGACAGGTTGTAGTTTTTTTAATTTTTTTTTTAATTTGATATGACTTGTAGTCAAAACATTAAATCCTCTGTGCTTCAACGCACACTGTTTTGATAGATATGATTGAATTTGAACTTTGTACAGCTGTAATAAAGTACAAATTGACTCTATGACGTTAGGAACATACCTACATTGTTTAAACAACAGTGAATGCTTGTAATTTAATATGAACTTTATACAAAAGCAATAAAGCTCAAATTGACTCTACGTTTTATTTAGAAAACGTTTGTATGGGAAAAAGAAAAGGGCTGTTTTTAAGGTTTTTCCGTCAATTATTCGATTTTTTCTCACCGTAAAAACCATCTTTGAACTTCAACGAATATTTTAAAAAAAGAATTGGCCAAATTGGTCCAGGCGTTGTTGAGTTATGCGCTTACCAACACATTTTGCGATTCATTTTTATATTATAGATTTATATTTATATATATATATATATATATATATACATATAATAAAACAGTAAAAAAACCGTGTCTGTACATTGAATATATTAAAAAAAAAAAAATTGAGGGGGGTTTAGAAACAGTAATAGAGCACGATTCGAAAAAAAAAAGTCTGTCTGTTTGTCTGTGTGTCTGTTTGTCTGTGTGTCTGTTTGTCTGTTTGTTTGTACACGCTAATCTTCGGAACTACTCGACGGATTTGAATGGTTTTTTTTTTGTTGTATAGATATTAAGTCTGGCCAACATATAGGCTATAATTTATCTTGGAAACTTGAATACCTGATGCAGAACCGCAACAGACCAGCTTAACTATAAGAGATACAAAAATGGTACCATAGCAAAAATTGTTCTACGTGATGAGCATTTTCTGCAAAGAGAATAAATTCGAAGATCTGGAACACCTGATGTGGAACTCCGAGAGCCCAGCTACACTATAACGTATATAGGAATGACGTCTTAGCAAGAGTTGTTCAGCCTGATAAGCACTCTCTGTTGTCGTATAAAATTTGAAGATCTGGAACAGCTGATGTGGAAATCAAAGCTATCACTAATTTCACTGTCACTCAATCAACGAGACAGTCACTCATCAAAATTTCCACGTGAACGAAGTCGCGGGCATCAGCTAGTTGTAAATAAACTGGTGATTTTGTATCACGCTTTTATTAGCAGCGTCAAACTTCATCATCGGAGGGAACTTGTGGTTTAATAATAACTGCCGCTCGGGTCGATCTTTAGGGTGAGCCGTGCTTGCCTAGGTTGGTATGTGGATGGTTGACATTTGCATGAAATATGGTAGATACACAAATATGGTCTTAAAAAAACCCGACTGAAAAAACCGAAAAGCAAAAAACAAGCACATTTTAAATCACACAAAACTTGGAAGCAGGCGGGGTCCATTCTATTTTCATTTCATAATTTAATATCATGTCATGTGTGTGTGTTTGTGTTTTGTATCATGTCTTGTGTTGTGTCATTTGTTCTGTGTCTGGGTGTAATTTATCTATAATATGTATGTATTTAGAAATATATAAGTATGTTTATCAGTTGTCTAGTACCCACAAGGGCGGATCCAGCTTTGGCTCCAGGGGGGGGTCACATTATCAATATTACTTAAAAAAATACCTAGATTTAAATAACAAAATCAATTTTGCTTTTACGTCTTCTTTCGAAACGCGTTATCACTTCATCTACTTCAATAGGTACGTTTTTATGGACATGGAGAAATGCCAGTCCGGTTAGACGTTCTTCAACCATTGAAGCTGTTAGCGACGATTTTATTCTTCGAAAGTGCTATGAACCTTATATATCCAGGGGGATAAAGCGTTGAACAAGTTGGTGATCGATCTGGATCGATGATTTAAAAAACGAAATGAAGGAATTAGTAGATGAGCGTCTTAAGCAAGACTGAACAGAAAAAGAGCAGAACGGAAGCGCGAGCGAAGCGAGCGCGAAAATTTTGTATTATATTTATAGATTTTGGGGGTGCCAAAGATATTGTCATTGGGATTTGGTTCGATAAGAGATCCGCTTACTCTTAACTTGGTTGACATCAATCCTCCACTGCCGGAACCAATTATTGCCTAATACAGAGGTTTGGAAGATGGACTGATACCTTCTCGACAATGATAAAACCATTATTCTTACGAAAAAAACACAACAACAGCCAGGGCGGCTGTTTTTTACAAAAAATCAGACAACCAGTCTTACTAAGGGACATCTCATCCTACCCGGTACTAACTGGGTTGTGCAGTATGCAGGACTAGAAAGCAGTAGTTCCATGTAAAATACCGGGTTTCAGCTGCATCCAATTAAACTGGAAGCCGACTACAACATAGTTGGGATAACGTGGGGTCTAAAACGCCGATTGCCATACCTCTTAAATAATTGTTACCTACTCAATGAGACATATATAGAGAGATAAAGTTCTGGGGGTCTAAAATGGCCACTTTTGCAGATCATAATGTGAATTGCGTTTAAAAGCGTAAAATGAACCTTTCATAATAAAAACTGCGTCTGTAACTATTTTACGAATGTTAACGCAATTCATATTATTTTCCTATTATGATGTATTTTACTAAATTGTTACAGACGCAGTTATTATAATGAAAGGTCCATTTTACGCTTTTTAACGCAATTCATATTATGATCTGCCAAAGTGGCCGTTTTAGACCCCCTGGACAACCGTGTACAGGAACCCTAAAAACATAACACTCTTTTTTTTGGGCAGTCGAGCTATAGAATAAAACATTGTTTAACAATTTAGGTCCTGGACCCAGCCCAGGGGGGGGGTCATGACCCCCCTGACCCCCCCCTGGATCCGCGCTTGAGTACCCATAACACAAGCTCTGCTTAGCTTGGGACTAGATGGCGTTGTGTGATAGTTGTGGAATATTAATATTATTATTTATAATATTCAAATGAACCCCGCCTGCTTCCAAGTTTTGTGTGATTTAAAATGTGCTTGTTTTTTGCTTTTCGGTTTTTTCAGTCGGGTTTTTTAGTTTTTTAACTACTTTTTTTATTTCCATCTTTTTAGTTCTTTTGTGTTTGTCCTTTCGTTGGTCGCGTAAAATACTTCGCAAATGATTTAACTTTTGTACCTACTTGTTTATAGGATTTGACACTTTGAATTTCTTTTAAACATATAAGTATTATATATTTTTGTAATCTCCTTTTAAAACCCTTCATTTTGATACCCTACTCGATGGTATAGAAAAAACTTTTTTTTTTCAACTTCGCGATTTTGCCCCCAAAATCCACAATTTTTCTTTGTTTTTTAATTTTAATATAGCCTATAACACTCGCGCCATCAAGACGAATCTAACGACGTTTGTTTCATTCAAATCCCTTCATCCGTTTAGGAGTTATGAGGGAACAAAGAAACGGACATACCCCTTTTGGGCTTCGCCGCAGTCGGGTAATAAAGCGTTTCACTTATCTTTCGCTTACTACATTCAGCATGTAAACTTAAAATTTATTTATAAAACACCTAGTACCTACCTACTCGGACTTTAGGTAGGTAGGTACCTAGCTAGTTACCTACTTAAAACTTTTGTATATTAAGTTGAAAATCTATCAAAATTGACAGAATCTAGAAGCTCGTTAGTTACCTACGTTCTGTGTTGGTAAATAATATTCTAAAATCTAAATGTTGATTCCGTTTAAAATTGCAGTCAGGGGCCCTACTATGACGTCTTAAAACAGTCCTAACTTATTCTTAATCCAGCCAGTGTGGAAAAAAGATAGCACTAGACACCCTGTATAGTTCTGTCACGTTTCCACACTGGATTAAGAATAAGTTAGGACTGTTTTAAGACGTCATAGTAGGGCCCCTGATCGGGGAATACCCTACCAAAATACTACTTAGCAATGACAATAACAAAAATGAGCGTAGTTTGATGCATGTGTGTGCGTGAGTGCGTGTGCTTGAATGAGCCGAGTTTTGTGGCTTCAGTATTAGCAATGACCGTGCGTTATCTACCTTTTTTTACTTGATCTGAGTTAGCAATAGAATAGTTCAGGGGCTCTACTATGACGTCTTAAAACAGTCCTAACTTATTCTTAATCCAGTGTGGAAAAGAGATGGCGCTAGACACCCTGTATAGTTCTGTCACGTTTCCACAATGGATTAAGAGTAAGTTAGGAATGTTTTAAGACGTCATAGTAGGGGCCCTGTTCTACACATGCAAAAAATACTTCAATATCTTCAGCCGCGTGTGGTGGCCAAGACCGGAACTAACGAACCCAAATAGTTTTGTTTAAAAAAAAAGTAAAAAACTAAAACCCGACTACGACAAAAAAAACTGTGAAAAAAAAAACGACTTCTTCTTCGACGTTTTTTTTTTGTCGTAGTCGGGTTTTAGTTTTTTACTTTTTATTTAAACAATTTTGGTGTTCAATATTTTTTTTTGACTCTTGACTTTTTGTCCGCTAGAGGGCGTGATTTTTAATTTGAGCAATATTTTGGAAATGTACAAGTGAGGCCCTTTCAAATGATACCAAACACGGCGTACCTATATAACTCCATTTTTATTTTTTAAGTCTTACTTTTAGTCCGCTAGAGGGCGTCAAATCGCTTTTTGTGACACGTCACGTAGCCTATGTTCAGCGGAAAATTAAGACGGTTACCTACGATACCTCATAAATTCATAATATGTCGAGATCCAATAAGTAGATTAGAAGCTATGAGGGAACCAGATGAAGATACTCACACATACAAACATACATACATAGCCAGTCAAAATCATAACCCTCCTTTGGCTTTGTCGGGTAAAAATTATTTCATAAAGCGCACCCTTTAGATTTTATAGGTAGCTGAACATCAGATTATTGTAAAATACCTGGGTACCTAGTACCTACCATTACCTATCTATTGAGGCCCCTCAATGTCGTGTTTAGTCTACAATAAAAACTACCATTTTGCTTGGGAAACCCCCAAAATATTAAAAATTCTTGAAACAATTTTGTTTAATCTCTAACATATTTGTAGGTCTAAAATAATCTCTGTAAGTATTTTTATACGAGTATTCCGTGAAACGCATGTGTCCTAGACATTTGTGTAATGCTCTCTGCAGAACCACTATATTTTAGAACTTGTCAATCGTGCATAATGTGCCTAGGCCAGTAGACCACACCACAGTAGGTAACGCAATGCCTAGGTTTCAGTCTTACCTCAGTTAAGCCAACAACTACCATAGTACGTCTACGTGGTCATTGTTGTTACGCTCATGGTCACTTGGTACCTCTCTCAGAACAAGTTTAGTGTTCCATGAAAACAGGGGGTGTCTGAAATGTGCTGAACGCATTTACTTTCAGCACATTTTCAATAACCCAAGCATCTTATCCACGAGTTGATGGACCTATCAATCATCTTATTTACACAAACCCACACTGGCATAGCTACTCATGTCAACATAATATGTTGACACCTAAGGTCATAGTGCAACGCCTAGGTTTCAGCCTGTCTTACCTCAGATAGACCACCAATGAAATTATGTAGTATAGTTGTTGCTTGAAGCTCATGGTCACTAGGTACTCCGCAGAAACAAGGGCCTGGGGTCTGCGGTCTGCCACAGGCTATTTGAATAGTGTGCATGATGTGTGTGGCATGTGTTGTATCTCCACACAATGGGCTATGTTGGCATAATGACTATATTAAGGTCCAATGACCTTACTGAAAGTTCTTAGCTTTCACTCAAGTCATTGATGCATGGCAAACATTAGCTCACTGTATGTGTAGGTACTCATTGTTTTAAGTGGTAAATAATAAAACAAACTATTTTAATTGGGTAATAACTCCTATTAGGTATTAATAATTATTATTTGCCACTTTGTGTGTGAGGTAGGTAGTGTGTGTAAGGATTCAGGGAATAAAACAAGAAAATAATTTGTTAATTTTACCATTTATTTTCAATAATGGAATTTGAACTAAATCAGTCTTTGGCTGTACACCAGTGCACAAAATAACTTCGCGATACAATCACATAAACACCATTACAACATGGCTAAAAGCTGACATTTGAGATTTTAATCCACTTCCTCCATGCGCGACGCATCATCAGCATCGCCCTCTAGTGGGGGCACGTCCCCGACGGTTGTCTCCTCCACCTGGACTGGCTCATCCTCATCAATGCCAAGACCCAACTTGATCATGCGGTAGATGCGGGAAGCATGCACCTGGGGCTCATCAAGAGCGAAGCCAGATGACAGCAGAGCAGTCTCGTACAACAGGATGACGAGGTCCTTCACAGCCTTGTCGTTCTTGTCAGCCTCGGCCTTCTGCCTCAAAGTCTCGACAATGGAATGGTCAGGGTTGATCTCAAGGTGCTTCTTGGCCGCCATGTAACCCATAGTGGACGTGTCACGGAGAGCCTGGGCCTTCATGATACGCTCCATGTTGGCAGACCAACCATACTGCGCGGTGACAATGCAGCAAGGTGACTCGACCAAACGGTTGGATACAACAACCTTCTCAACTTTGTTGTCAAGGATGTTCTTCATGACCTTGCAGAGACCTTCGAACTTGACCTTGTCTTCCTCACGCTTCTTCTTCTCTTCCTCATCCTCGGGGAGTTCCAGACCCTCCTTTGTGACAGAGACAAGAGTCTTGCCATCATACTCCCTCATCTGCTGTACTACATACTCATCAATGGGCTCAGTCATGTATACAACTTCATAACCACGCTTCTTGACACGCTCAACAAATGAAGAGTTGGCAACCTGGTCACGGTTCTCACCAGTGATGTAGTAGATGTGTTTCTGATTCTCCTTCATGCGGGAAGCATACTCTTTGAGAGAGCATGCCTCGTCACCGGAGGCGGATGTGTGGTAGCGGAGCAAGTCAGCCAGTTTGGACCTGTTCTGAGAGTCCTCGTGGATTCCAAGCTTCAGGTTCTTGCTGAACTGATCATAATACTTCTTGTAGTTCTCCTTGTCTTCAGCCAACTCCTCGAAGAGTTCTAAGCATTTCTTAACTAAGTTCTTCCTAATGACTTTGAGGATCTTGTTCTGTTGGAGCATCTCACGAGAGATGTTGAGGGGCAGGTCCTCGCTGTCAACGACACCCTTGACGAAGTTAAGGTACTCAGGGATGAGGTCCTCACAGTTGTCCATAATGAACACCCTGCGCACATACAGCTTGATGTTGTTCTTGCGCTTCTTGTTCTCAAACAGGTCGAAAGGAGCCCTGCGGGGCACAAATAACAGTGCTCTGAACTCCAACTGACCTTCAACAGAGAAGTGCTTGACAGCCAGATGGTCTTCCCAGTCGTTTGTGAGGGATTTGTAGAAGTCACCGTACTCTTCCTGTGTGATATCGTCAGCGTTACGTGTCCAGATGGGCTTGGTCTTGTTCAACTCCTCATCTTCAGTGTACTTCTCTTTGATGGTCTTCTTCTTCTTCTTGTCTTTCTTGTCCTCCTCCTCATCCTCACCCACATCCTCGATCTTAGGCTTGTCTTCCTCCTTCTCTTCCTCTTTCTTCTCCTCCTCAGCCTCGTCGTCAGAGAGCTCCTTTTCGCGTTCCTTCTCCACCATCAGTTTGATGGGGTAGCCGATGAACTGGGAGTGCTTCTTGACGATCTCCTTGATCTTATGCTCTTCAAGATACTCAGTGAGGTCTTCCTTGATGTGTAGGATGATCTGTGTGCCGCGGCCGAGGGGCTCGCCGTGGTCGGGGCGCACCGTGAACGAGCCGCCCGCAGACGACTCCCACACGTACTGCTCGTCATCATTGTGCTTGGAGTGGACAGTCACGCGGTCGGCGACCAGATAGCACGAGTAGAAACCCACACCAAACTGACCGATCATGCTGATGTCAGCGCCCGCCTGAAGCGCCTCCATGAACGCCTTTGTTCCTGACTTGGCGATGGTACCAAGGTTGTTGACGAGGTCAGCCTTGGTCATACCGATACCGGTATCAATAAGAGTTAGTGTACCTTCGCTTTTGTTGGGAATGATCTTGATGTAGAGCTCCTTGCCGCTGTCGAGCTTCGACGGGTCGGTGAGTGACTCATACCGGATCTTGTCCAGGGCGTCTGAAGAGTTGGAGATCAACTCACGGAGGAAGATTTCTTTGTTGGAGTAGAATGTGTTGATGATCAGGGACATGAGCTGGGCGATCTCCGCCTGGAAGGCGAAGGTCTCCACCTCCGCGACATCGGTCTGCATTTCTTCGGGCATTTTGACTGTTTCACTTAAAATAGAATAGTCCTCAAGTTAAACGTTTAAACTAAGCACAGAATTGAATACTTCTTGACTTGACTAGCGCGGTTTTAAATACACGTGTTGTAAGATCGCGTGGAATCGCTCGCAGCGTATCTCTCACTTTGATTTTCTTGAATTAAATGACGCCGGGCGGAATGTCAGAAAGCTTTTATAGACTCGATACGCAAGCGCCATCTCTGAACGAGTAGAAATTTCTAGGCTTGGTGTCAGGGACACGTAACATTTGGCGAATCATCACGAAGTCACGAAGTGCCAAAACAAGCACAATGTCTTCTGTGCAATGCTTCTGTGCACGTTTTTTAATCATTATTATTTATAGGTACAAAAACAGATTGTTTTAAGTCCACAGATGAATAAGTAATATTTTAACTTGTTACAAAAACACGTGACTAAGCATGACAAAGACAAAAATAATTTGTCAAGAATGATTAAACCAATGAATGATTCATTGTCCGATAATTTTTGCCTATGTTGGTATAAATATTCATATAAAAAACCGACTTCAAAAAAAAAACACAAGAAAGTCAAAAATAAATCAGTTTCTGAAGTCGGTGACTTTTGTTTGTAAGATTTCATTTTTTTGCCACCGACTTCAGAAACTGATTTATTTTTGACTTTCTTGTGTTTTTTTGAAGTCGGTTTTATTTTTTGTTAAAAAGTTTTTATTTTTCACTTTTTTGTGGTTCACATGTTCATGGGTCATAATGTGGACAATGTAGTATTTTTTTTGAGTTTTGTTGATTTTTCAAAAACCGCTTGTCCGATTTCGATAAAAAAATTATGGGACCATTTGGGCAGTATACCCTTTCCTTTCCAACAAAAAAAGAATTTTTCAAATCGGTTAGCAAGTGACGGAGTTATGCCCGAACAAACATAAAAAAAACAAACATCCGAATTGAGAACCTCCTTCTTTTTTTAGAAGTCGGTTAAAAATCATCATTAATTTATGTAATCATTGTTAATTATTATGAAATAATTACTTAGGTAACATAAAATAATTATTATCAAAAACATATTAAGTAGGTATTAAGTATCCCTTAATAATCAAATAAAGATATCTAGGGGAGACTGGGTACACTTGATACCTCTGGGACACATGGTACATATTTATTTTATAAACCAACCACGCTAGCTAGACTATTCAAAACTAGCAACTCTGTTTGTCTATGGTACGGTATGACTTGTGAAACGCCGCGTTTCACAAGACATACCAGATATTATATAGTCTAGCAAGCGTGGTTGGTTTATAAAATAAATGTACCATGTGTCCCAGAGGTATCAAGTGTACCCAGTCTCCCCTATTATTTAAGGTTATAATATTCCAAACGTACCATAAGTATAAATTTCTTCTCAAAATAATATTAATTTTAAATTTAACTTTAAAACTATGTTTTATAAAAAAAAACTCTTAATTTTTTTAGAAGTTCCTAGAAATTGGAAATCTTTGAAAATGTTTAGAGCTCCACCTACGTTTTGTGTAACTACGCTATTCGACGCGTGGTGGCTCTTGCATCACAGTATCGATTATCTGTGAAACGTTCTAGAACCTTCGCGATTCTTCTATAGAATTTGTTCAAACTTCGATATTTTGTATGAAAGTAAAACGAGATAATGGCTTAATCAATAGCTTAGATCAAAATAGTACATTAAAAAATATTGCTTTTGACACTTTCATTCAAGAATACATTATTTCGACTACTTTACTGGTTTCTACTAGAATGTTCGGATTAGATCCGGTCTGTAGTTTGGCTATTGCCCGCCGACAGCGCTAGTAGCATCCGGGGTAGCATTTATGTCAAGTTCAATGAAGTGTTTGGGGATACCAGAAAATAATAAATTTTTATAATTATACTTTTAAGAATAGGTAAGTAATTTTATCGAAACATTTCTTCATTGTTTAAAGGGATTAAAGTTTTGTTAGTTTCTGTGGGTAAGGATTTATAAAAACTTATGAAAGATTTAGAAGAAGCTTAACTTCTACCATACATTTAAAATCAATGACTTTTACAGCAAAACGTAGAATCTTTCACAATGTTATGGCATTACTCAATCACTACTACATTTATGTCACAATAACAAGAATTGTGATTTTGAGTGTATTGAGCAATCAATATTACAGACAGGCTGAGCATGGGTTTTGTATAAATGTGCACGTCGTTGTTTTCTGGCATCTTTGAATTGTCGTTTGGCGTTTGTGAGCGAGTTTCTGAATCATCCAACTAGATTATAAAGGGAATAGAACCAACCAATTTGGCATATCAACCTGCCCGCCATTTTGTTTATTTTTTGTTTTCGAAATCGCGGTCTACTATGAAATTAGTATGAATGAATAGAATAGTATACATATAGACGAACAAAAACTGTCCAGTAACATGGTACCCCAAAATGTCACGTTACCTAGATATTTGAAGGTCAAGAATTCAAGATCGACAAATGAGTACAACGAAAATCATTAAAAATAGACTTAATACGTGTTTATGCGTTAAATTGTAAGATAAGATAACTTTATTTGCTCGCTGCTTGCTGTATTCAACTAATAGTTCTCAGGTTGATTATTATTATGCGCACGCACGAGAAAATTGCTTCGCATTGCAATGAAACGCTGCGTTGTTAGATATGTCAAAGAATAGTCTTCTCGTGCTCTTAGTAGTATATAATGTACCTACTTTCTTTCAATAAACATTAATAATAATAATCAACGCCTATAGACACGTAAAATGTCTATTTTTCATGTGGTCATTATACTCATTTGCCGATCTTTACCTTTAAATAATTATCTCGATAATGTGCCACTTTGGGGTACCATGTTACTAGACATGTTTGGTTTGTCTAGGTGTCCTCTACCCATACATACCAATTTCATCGTGGGCCGTGATTTCTAAAAAAAAAAACAAAATGGCGGTGGTCCATATGCCAGCTACCATCCAAAAAAGTTCAAACACCTTACCTAATTATATATGTAACCATTTTTTTTTTTCATAACTCATTCTAAACGGATTGAACGGACAAGACGAAGTTGTAAACGAACTTGGCAGCGCAGGCTAATATACAAAAAATAATTTTGTTTTTAAAAACGTACCGTTTAGTTACGCACCCAAGAGGGAGTTAAGTTAATTAAATATTCTTGTTGAAAATAAACGGCGAAATATTCTTATTTTAGTCATTTTCAATAAATTCTACGTTTTTTATCAAAGGCTGGCAACTTTAGTGCTAGACAGTGTATTGATTATTATTTAGCATTTTGCAGGTGTTTTATATTAGAACCATGCCCTTTACAAGCACAGGATGAACCGTATGCACCTAAATATTGCATATTTTTAGCTGAAGCGGTTTATTTATTGCAAAAGTTTGTAAATTATGTATTTACAGAGAATTCTCGAAAAACCGATTTGCCGGTACCGGAAACAATGCGTTTCTAGATAATTCTTTAGGAAATGAGATTCATTCTACTAAATTACATTACAGCTTTAGAGGCTAGAGGATTAGGCAAGAATTAAGTACCTACATATCCTAAGTCTTAATTTATCTACTTACCTACTTACTTATATTAGGTGGTATTCCAATTAGTTAATTTCTCTGTAACACAATGGTAACACGTGTCGATTTTATGTTGGATGGTTATTTTTAGGGATAAGTATCATAATTTACATGTTGGTTCCTACACTTCCTACCTAATTAGGTAGGTTCGGTACTCCTATAGTGACGTTATTAATCCTTTTTACCCAGTCTGCCGGCCTATAATTTCTACTTAAGTACCAACTAAGTACATTAGAACTCAATGACTAAACTATTCTTTTTTTTTAAATAATCATACCTAGCTAAATTCATACAATAGCTACATTATCTAGCTAGATAAAGCTTTCATTTCAACATCTAGTCTGCAAGAGAGAGGTCCATGCCCTAAAATCAATAAAACCTGACGTTCCAAGCAGTGTCTCCATATGTAAATCGAGAGTTACCGTGTTGCTAGGGTAAAAATACGGTGTTTCTCGACCAAATTACGGTGTATTTACTAAAAGTATACCGTGTAAATTACCGTGTAATTTTTCAAAGGAAAATATAACAACATTAATATGAAATGAATCAAAACACTATATTTTGCTCTTTAAATAAGTAAAAAAAAAAAATTACATGTGAAACATGCAAAGTTCAACATTATTATTAGATTAATGTTGAATTTTGCATGTTTCACATCGTTAGTTTGCCAGAAATCAACACAGTTTTTCCCATTTCTATTCCTTTTTACCCGACTGCAAGGAAAAGGATAATATTGTTTTGGTTAGAAGTTTGTTTCTTTCGACCCCCGGCAGTGTTGCCTTTACAAAATTGTTAATTTGACTAACGTGAAATTCGCTGCAGGACTTTTATGCAGTACACGGTGAAATAAATACAATAAATTAGTTCATAATGGTAATACGGTGATTTATGACACGGTAATACATTATTACCTTGACCGTAGATAACGACTTGATTACGGTGCATCTACGGTAATTACCGTGTACATGGAGACACTGGTTCCAAGTTCCAACCGATTCTAGAACATTATTCTGCAGCTGGTAAGCACCGCGCCGCGGTCCGCATCAAGTTGATAGAGTGTGTGAATTGTAGGCTAAATGCCATGACTAACAATGAAATGTGATAAGGAACATGAAGTGAACGATATCTAGGTAGGATGTACCTACCTACCTACTTGTTGCCATGCAATGTAGTTCCAGAATTTTATTTTAGCCCTGTAAGCTTATCCTATTAGGACAAGCTCCCATTGTAGGTCTGTACTTAATCATACAATGTTTCATTCATTTTGAACATTATAAGGAACCAAATCCGTAGACAATGCGGCATAGCGGGTTAATACCTAATAGGTGGTCTGGTACACTCGTACCCTCTCGTAGGTACCATTGGAATTAAAAGCCTCTACTTATTCTTAAACGAACGTGTTATTTATTATTATTACTTTTCAATTAGGTAATCATTGCATAATTTATTTATGTTACAATATTCTCGTAAATGTCATGCATCAACTCTTCGTCATCGTTTGATCAAAAAATTCGCGCGCTAAAATACCTAACGATAGCGGTGCCGCCAGGTGCCGCGGTGTGTTCATCAATGCCCGTTACACACGTGGTGATCATTTTTAGGTTAATTTACCTATTTTATGTATAAAAGTGAATTAAATAGAAATCGAAACATACACAAAATAATAGCCCGGAAGGCCTTCAATAAATTATAATTCATGAGAACAATGTGCTTTAAAATAATACAATTTCACATTGCGAGAAGGAACTCTTAGTTTTCATGTAAAGAACTGACCGACCGAGGCGAGGTCAATGACATGACTTTATATAGAATCATTATGGGCAATCAAGACAAATCCAATGCAAAATGAATTTGCATCGTGCAATTAATTTTACCATTTGTTTCTTTCATCCCATTTATTCTTCAAAAGATGACAATGCATTATTACGATCGCGATGGTGAGTCAACTCTTGTCTCGTCTCTCAAGTACCTAGTTTTTGATTGATTCTTGCGCATTTGCGCAGTTGTTATTTTAGAACAAGGAGGGATGGGGTAAGTTCTATTTCTAGATTGTTCGCTATGGTTCGTGGCATCTTTCCACAATGTTCTATGGAAACGGTAGTCCCGAGTCCCGTAAGCCCGTTGTGCATTTTACATACTCAGCATTCGATCGTTACGCCCTCTAGTGCTAAGTAGAGTAAACTTTATAACTAGCTCTACGGATTTGTTGTAATGAGTAGGGTTTATTAATGGTTTATTAACACCATATTACAGATATTATAAAAATAGAACGAAGTACTAAATAAGTCAAGGAAACCATTTTGATTTTGTATGTTTGAATCCTTTTGTTTGATTGAAATGACCAAATTTACAACTTGTACACAGCGCCATCTATTGGCGAATAGACGTTAAGTTAAACTTTGTTACTTTTAAAAGTAAACGCCACTCGCTAATAGATGTCACTTATCTTAGAATCATCGAAACTATTCACCAAGGTTCTCGGCGTTTTTCGAACATTCCTACTCCGTTGGCACTGTTGGCAGGAAATATAAAAGCGATGAACGCCTCTACCGGCGACAGTATTGAACTAAACGCAAGCGAGTAAAGAGCGAGTGCGATTCTACAAGCAAGTAGAGCCTACAAGTACAAAAACAAATAACAACAAGAGTTTTGAGTATTTTGAGATAACTTTAGAGTTTTGCGTATCAAGTTTTAAAGCAATGGCGCTTCTACCATACTTATTGGATGACCTACGTCCCCGTCGTCTGCGAGACCAACTGTTCGGTCTAAACCTTACTTCAGACGACTTTCTGACGGACATAGTCGACCGTCCAGTGCTCTCCGTGCGAAAGTACCTTCGTCCGTGGAGGAACCTGGCTGCGGTCGCCCGGGACGTCGGATCTACCATCAAATCCGACAAAGACAAGTTCCAGGTCAACTTGGACGTCCAGCATTTTGATCCGGAGGAGATTTCTGTCAAGACATCTGATGGATACGTGGTGATTGAAGGGAAACATGAAGAGAGGAAAGACGAACATGGTTTTGTTTCGCGTCAGTTCAAGCGTCGCTACGCCTTGCCTGAGGGTTGCAACCCTGATACTGTGGAGTCTAAATTATCTTCTGACGGTGTTCTAACGGTGGTGGCTCCGAAGGTTTCAGAGAGTAATAACGAGAGAGCTATTCCTATCACCCACACAGGACCTGTGAGAAGGAAGCAGCAGGATGAAGAAGAAACAGAAGCCAATGGTAACGCTGAGGAAGAAGCTAAATCTCCGCAAAAGAAACGTAGAAAGTAGAATGAACTAATTTTTTAGTCATCTTAATTTTAATTTTGTGATTAAGTACTTTTCTTTTTCTTTCAATAAGACTGATTTCAGTATTCATAAATTAATAGAAGTTTTTTTTGTAAAACGTTGTTTTCTTGTAATTTGTCCCTGCAGGCAGTAGCGCCTAACATAACGTAGGTTTGTAGATTGCTCAGAATAATTTTGTAGGCGTTAAAGAAAATAACTTACTGTTTACCGATTTAATCAGGCGATAGATAGATATTATTTGAATTAAATTAAAATTCCCTACTGAAGCGTCACACTAAAAACCCGTGTGTTTTTCTTTGTAATTTCTAGTTTGGCTTGTTGAGAATGGGTTCATTGAGGGGTTCATATCAAGCTATATTAATTAATTAAAAAACCGATGTTGTCGGGCCACATCAAAACATCAACCCGCAGGTCTAGGGTTGAGCAAACTTGTGCTACAGGATTATATACAGAATATAAGAGTTATCTTTATGACATGTTTATACACCGTGTTTATTACCAAAGTTACAAAGCAAATAATGAAACCTTAACGTCTCAACACTATAAGGGCCAAATTAGAAAACACGCTCCGAGCAGCACAACTTTACTTTTTACGTCTATTTCTTTGGGAAAGGTGACTCCAAAGTTATCCGCGTCGACAACCGGACATTGGTCCTGCATCTCCCCGATAGTATGCCCTCCGCACGACATCAAGCACACCTCGTACACATGTACGCCAGAGGATTGACCCAATACATATCGGGTCACTCCTCTGGCACGGATTTTGAATAGTTTTATGCCAGCTTCGTTCTTTATCACGTAAGTCCTGGTGCATCTGCAATCCTCGTAAACGGTGCCCAGTAAATTTCCTGGAGGAGCCCACACTAACGCTTTGTTCGTACACAAATGGAAAGGCTTCTGAACGTGTATAACTTCGTTGCCATAGTTATCAAATATCTTCACATCGAATTGTCTAAAACTTCTCGTTTGGACTGCTAAGTACACTTTCTGCCCTCCACTGTTAAAGATTGTAAATGCATCGGCGGTTTGGCTTATAGCATCGTGCAGGTTGTCTCTTCTTTTAGCTACAATCAGTTGGTCCAAAGAGTTGAGGAAGGCGAGACCTGGAGGGACATCATCTTCATAGTTAGCAGGACATTGCATCCACACAGAGCCAGGTGAGCCACTTGTCGTGGTTGCAGCGGTGACCATTTAAGTTGGAATGTCGGCGTGGATGGATACCGGCTTCATGATAAGTACATTATGTACCGTTGTTCTGAACAGCTTACATGATGTAGACTGTGATCTCAGTCTTTTATAGAACAAGATTGAGTAGAACGTCACGTTTGACATTGATTGACGGTCGTGTGGACAAGGACAAATATCTTTGAAAAGTACAGTACCCTGTGATCTAGAATGTGAAGTGAGGTTCTATTCACCTCTCATCTAGATTGTGTTGGCTGCGTGCTGCGTGTCGCGGGTTCGATCCCGGCATGGAGCAAATATCTAAATGACCTACAGATAGTTGTTCCGGGTCTGTGTATGTGATTTTAAATGCTTGTGAACGCACCCACGATACAGGAGAAATTCCTAGTGAGGGGCAAGGCTTAAAAAAAAAAAATATTTTGCTGTAATTCTTTAGCTTATTAAATCCAATAAGTTTACTTTATAACATAATTATTAAAAACTTTTAAAAACCTAGCTAGCGCTATTAAAACCGTGTGAAATATTCTGACTGTCTCGTCGCCGTTCGGTCTAGTCAAGTCTAGTGGATGGACACACATAAGCGCGATTGCTGTGCATAAGGTCCTTTCCAACAGGGATGTCTCAGTAACCACGGAGTCCGAATTTGTACCCGATTGATGGCGATAGGTTCGCACTCTAGTAATTACATGGGACTTAAACATAATTGGCGATATGTGCTTTTAACTATACACGTAGTGTAAGCGAGTCAAACCTGTGAATAATGGGGAACTTATAAATTGAATAGTTAGTAATGTAGTAATCTATCTAAGGTACACCTCTGCCTAACCCTTCGGGGATTGTAGGTGTGATGTTATGAAATATTCTGGACACTAGCATCATAATCTTGGTTTTAGTGACATCTATTGAGTACAATCAAAACGACTTTTACACTCAAATGCTTCGATTAGCGCCATCTAGTGTAAATTTATAACATTAGACGTAAACAATTGTGATACAAGTTTGAGCTTGTTCAAGCTAGATGGCGTTACCTAGGTCAGGCCGTGTTATGGTGCTGCTATCCTCAAAAGGGAAAACAGTCTTGAATGTAGTTATCTCAGGAGGGTGAATAATTTCTAAAACAATACATCATTTTATCAGCGAACGTACGTTTTCTGTCACTTAATACGAGGTGGACTGGTAGGTATTTAAGGTTCTATTTATTAACAGAAATATCATAAATTAATAAGTATGTTATTCTGTAAACAAAGAAAAAAAAATGTTATGTTATATTTAACTTCTTTATAGGATGACTTTTTGTAGTTACCCCTAAGATAGAAAGTTTTTATTAATCTGTTTTTATTTTTATTATACAGCAAAGGTCATCAGATTTTGTGTTTATTTTGACTTTTCGAGAAACAGCTATCCAAAAACACGTTACTATAACATAACAAACTCATGGAAACCATACGTTTCAAGCTTTCAATGAGGGGTAAGCAGTAATCAAGCGTCTTTAATCAAGAAAAGAAGTGTGCCTATAGACGAATTCAGAGTTACCCTAAGCTTGGGGACTTGGGGGCCAGTGTCCCGCAGGGGCCAGTCAAGGCTATTGTATGGGGGCCGCGGGGAGTGACTGACACGTAACTTCCGTAAGACTTTGATGTAAGTGTGGTGTCATGTTGGATTGGCGGTCTGGGGTCGTGAGTTCGAACGCTGGCCGGTGTATTGTTGATTTGAAAATTTCTTGGCGGACTATTATGTTGTAATTTTTTTTTGATGAGATGGGTTAACCGGTTAACAGAAGCTGTTAACCGGTTAATCCATCTATACTTATTTGAAAGAAAGAAAGAAATCATTTATTTGCTAAAATGTAGGTATACATGATAAGATCGCATATTTTTGAATTGTCCCGATACATTTTTACCTTCCGGCGTGCAAAATATTACATTTGAATTTAATTACACACAACATTATTTTATATTATAATCATTACCACAGCACAAGTCATAATTTAGTTGGCAGAAACAGATCAGTCTCACAAAAATATGAAAAAAATAATAATGAATCATAAATGTCTCGCGTATCATTCAGTAAATAATATTAATGTCATGATGTGTATTGTAAAAGCTTAATGTCAAAATGTTCAATGTCAAAAATAATCCTAATCAATCAATAAATAATAATGTCATAATAATAATATGCAAGTAATGTCAATATTATAAGTATGTCAAATTATATATAAAATGTCGACCAATTAATCTAATAAAACACAATAATAAAAATTCACAAAAAGGCATAGCAATGACATCATTAAATTAAACATCAACATTTTACTGCACAGTTTTATCATTTAAAAAATCTTTAATTGTGTAGTAACACTTGTTAAGCAACAGTTCTGTTAATTGTTTTTTAAATTTTATTATGGGTAGATCTTTCAGATTCTCAGGTACTGGTTATGCTACTTTAGTTACCTACGTGTATTCTAAAAATCGATCTATAAATTATTTTGGTTGACCATTCAGCGTTTTAGAGTGAGCTTCATATGCCTCACCTGGTTATCATTTTCGTTACGAGTCCAATTGTAAAAGTTCAATATCGTCAAAATCGCGGTAAACAAATGGATGAGGGACGCACAGAACTAAGGAGTGTGGTAGAAAAAAGGGGAGGCCTATATCCAACAGTGGGTGATCCCAGTTAATATGACGATGACAGATACAAACGTTTTTTTTTAATATTTAGTCCCGAATTTTAATATTGTAGTGGCGAATGATAATGTACATTCGTACAACTGCCTAGCCCCTTTCCGCTTTACAGTGAAGATACTGTCGAAGATGCAATGCATTTGTCACTTGACGATTGTATACTCAATCATTCACCAAAACATACCTGTCAGAGTTCAAGGTAGGTCCTTAGATCTATTTCTGCGATCTCAACAACCATAAACAAGAATTTTACGATACGGATTTTGAAGACTAGCCAAGCATTACAAAAATCCTGCATTGCTAAGAAAATGTAATAATATATAACGTTAGCAAATCTTCAAGATTCTTATTAAGGGAAACTGTTTAATTGAGTTTCCTCCCCATTGTACGTAGCCACGCACACTACGACAATTCGTTGATATATAAATAGTTGCTATATATATAGTAATAAAGTATAAATGATGGAACTAACATATAGGAAAATATAATATATTTGTTCGTATAGCTACGGCCTGAGCTATATATATTGCTCGGTGATGGAATATGAAATGAGTGGAGACGATTGAATTTTTTGGTAAGTATTAAATTTTTGAGTTCTTGTATATACTATTTTCGTTTTATTAGTTCTGAAAATTGTGGTAAACGTTACAGTACTGGCGATGTTTATAACAATAGGTTTTTTCATGAGCTGTTTTCAGAAAACTTTCATAATTACAGATTTTACAACGAACAAAAATAAAACTTTGTACATAAAATCACTGATTACTTGCTTCATTTGATAAAGTTATGGTGAAATACACATACGTCGTACCTACGTAGATGTAATTTAGTACAAAACAAAACAAGCAGATTACTTCTGTAATCTAACTATACTAATATAGGTAAATAAATAATATGAAGAGGTAAAGTTTGTACTAGTAGTTTTGTAAGTTTCGATGTAAGGAGTAATCTTCGGAACTAACTGATCCCGAAATTCCGAAAACTCTTTCATGAATTTAAAGCTCCATAAATTATTAACCCCAATTCGAGTTGAGTGGCGTGCGATTAAAGAAGCCTACGTCTAGCAGTGGATTACTGTAGGCTGATGATGATGATGATGATTATCCACGAAAGTCATAGAACTACCCTTAAGGCTAGACAAACACATTACTAATATTGTTAAATGACTAACATCACGTTTGTAGTATTTTTCATTTTGTTTTTGTACCTACTGGTGACAAGATCACAAGATGCATAGCAATAATTATGAACAATGTGAACTTGAAACAATGTGACCAATGTAATGACGTTAAAATGACTGTTTTGTTTATGATTAGGTAATGGATTTTCGATGTACCTACTAATGTAAAACACGGCTAACTTTGACTTCACTTAATTACATACATGATTCAGCTGACGAATAACGTCATACACACATTTTTGTCAAAGTCAAACTATACAAGCTATCGTTTGGCACTCGCGTCAAAATCAAGGAGATACTAATGATTGTCGACCCGAATCAATAATAAAATGGGATAGATGTACAAATTGAAATCGGTAAGTGTAAACCATTGTTGTGTTAAAACGCATCCCGTCTGATTCTCGAGTTATAAAAACTGCGCTTTCACAAACACACTCTTCTTATTCCCTAAACCACGGTATGGGGGTTATTCTGAAATACTGCTAAATTTTTAACAACAAAAAAACAGCGTAGGTATATTAAGTATTAACCATATACCGTAATTTAAATGAATCATATTATTTATATACTTTGTGACAGACAACCTTCTGAAATTTAACGTTTATGCAAAACTGCCCTTGTATTTCAACGTATTAAAAGGGACTTTTGAACATCTTTTTGTTGTTGCTTATATGTCACGATGTCCGATGCTGACCTTACTGTCGCAGAACTAAAATTTGAAATGTTTAGGTAATCATTTTTCTTCAATGATTACCTGATTTACCTGTCACACATATTTCCATTGAGGTGTGATGCCTGGGATTATGACTGAAAATCAGCCGTTCGTGCAAACACTTTAGTCTGAATTTATTGATTTAATTAAATGTATGAATTTCTAATGTTATTTGTTCTCTATCTTATCTTATGTTTTGTAAATTCGGATACAAATAGGTACTAATTAGTTATTGAATAAAAAAAATAGCTATGGCTATGACTGGGTCTTAAGAACGCATTCATATCGTTTGTTTTATTATCTGATATACTTACACTACAAAGCAAACTGAGCCGAAAATAAAAGATTGTAAAAAAAAAACAAAAATCTCTAGTCAATGACAATAATTAACAGCGACTCCGCGGCTCCCTTGTTCGCAACACACATACGAAGCGCGGCGCGCTCCGTCTTAAGGACGACATATGAAGTAATTTTTTTTCCAACTCCCCACCACTGGAAATTCAACCTTAACATCCGAACAACAAAGTCCAAATCCCCTATACATGCGAAATATTTTTTCCATTTCATATTTACGAATATGCCCCAAATTCCCCAAAAATTAGAACCGTGAAAGCGGCGGAGGGAGGGGGTGGCCCTATAAGGGTAGCAAGTACGAATTTTTCCACACACACAGATGTATTGTAGGGGGTTGAAAGGGGGGGGAGGTGAGCTAGTAGATAGTTTTAGAGAAAGAAAATATTATATATGTTTGTTGCGATGAATTCGGAGGAACACTTCATTTAGCGTTATTGTTAATTGTGAACGCGAGACTGAAATGTCTGAAGTGTGGGTCTCCGGGACCCGCGGCGGGAATTTGCGGGAATTGCTGTTTTATTACCTAGGATACACTTGTATAACGTTTGAAAAACTTCCCGTTAGACAGAAAAACGTATTTCAGTTCTAACATCAACATAACATAATATCAAGCCTGTTCTTGGCAATGGGTTAGGTAGAGGTATCTTCTCTTTTACAAACACTTCTCCAAATCAGTTTTTTATACTAGATATGGCCGATGTTTTGTACCTGACTATGTAGATTAGTGTCTGACATGCTCTTTTGAAGAAAGTACCACACATTCTATGTTAGTGATCACAAGATTGGTGATTGCTGCAACTGTTTTATGATCAGTGGGCAGTGGCCCTGAGAGGAGCGAACGGTGTAAAACTGTAAGCGTAACGTAAATACATCGATTTTTGAATGGAAAATACAATTGTTCTCTATTATTTTAGTTATTTTTTTTTTGCCACAAGCACCATTAGTCATTCATAGAAAATATATATTTTTTTAAAATTATGAAATTATCATTATATGAAACGAGTATTCTAATCGACTTTAAAATAGGAGCAGGTTAATTTTCCACCGTATATATTTTTATGTATCACCTTTTATTAGAAGACGCCTGAACCGATTTGGATTTTCTTTTTTAATTTTAAAATCGACGAAACGTTACTCGTGTTCTTGCTAGGGCCATAGCTTGTAGGAGGTACTATATTATAGATGTCTATCTGAATTCCAATGTGAACAAAAGTACATGAGTAACGAAATCAATCAATCCGTAATTTCTTTATCTGACTGACAAACCTTTCCTTCCCTTTATTTCTTTGTCTGATAGCGCAAAGTCTAACCCTTCATCATTATCTGCCTAGACTTTTCGTAACTATGTATGGCTTCTAATCTAACCGGACACAGCTGTATACCAGTATTTTACATGGAGCGACTGTCTATCTGACTTAAGTGGCAATGGGCAGGGCACATTGCTCGCAGAACGGATGGCCGATGGGGCCGAAAAGTTCTGGAATGGCGACCGCGAACCGGAAGACGTTGCGTTGGAAGGCCTCCCACTAGGTGGACCGATGACCTGGTCAAGGTAGCGGGAACCCGCTGGATGAGAGACGCACGGGACCGGTCAATGTGGCAACACCTGGGGGAGGCCTATGTTCAGCAGTGGACGTCTTTTGGCTGAAATGATGATGATGAATGATGACTGCCTATCTGACTGCCACAATCCAGTGAGTACTGGGTAATATGATACCCCTTGGTAAAACTGAAAAAATCTAAGCCTTATGGGGTTTCGGTTTCCGCACTTATTCCTTGAAGTGGACCATTGTGTGTGAATCTAAGCCTTTCATTCTGCATTCTTCATTCTATGAAATAGGGCGCATAGATTTGTAGGCAAGTTTAAAAAAATCTTGCATTTCCGAGAACCGAACAAACAGAGCCACGATCAAAAGCTAGTTCTACAATAAACCACCACTTTTAAACCCTCGCATCAAAGCATGCTAACTCAATATTTTATAGCTTACTTCAACTACGGTTTAACTCATATTTCTACGGTTTAACTCATAAGGTAGAAACGGAAGGACATTAAAATCACATACAAGTGCACGTTACGGATATTTTTAACGACACCAAGCAGCGATCGTTAAAATTAATAGCTCATTTACATGGGGTAACTTGTACATTCTTATGTAAAACGCTTTATCTTTACCAAATAAAAGTGCTATTTGAAGTCATGTGAAAGGGGTAGTAAGAAGCTTTTAATAAAACCTTCTAAAAAGTCACATATATTATATGACTTACTAGCTTTTGCCAGCGGCTTCGCCCGCGTGAAAATGACGATTTTCCATACAAACTTTCATCCCCTATTTAACTCCCTTAGGGTTTGAATTTCTTCCTTATTCCTTGTCTACATTATAAAGGGAACCTCTGTACAAAATTTCAGCTTTCTAGGTCCAAGGGTTTGGGCTGGGCGTTGATGAGTCAGTCAGTCAGGACTTCTCTTTTTATTTATATAGATGTAAAGAATGAACCGATGGGCCAGAGTCGTTGTCGTCACGCAGTGGGTGCCAGAAGACGGGTGTTGTCGTCGAGGGAGGCCTAGAAAACGCTGGCGTGACGACTTTGGGCGAGAATTGCGAATCGTAAATTCGAATTTTCAATCACCTTCATCATCACTTTCTTGGTCGTATCCAAATTGATTTGGGGTCGGCGCAGCATGTCTTCTATCTCTTTCCCACCGCTCACTAGTGAATGCTCCAAGGAAAGACATAAGCTGTGGCGAGAAAGCGTTTCCCTACCCAACCCATTTGTACCACTTGCCGAAAATCTTCCACCTGTAGACGAGTGGTGTCTTCTTCTTCCTTACTTCTTTGTTACTCGATCATCTCAGGAGACACTTCCTTTCTTGCCATATTATCTTTTACACAGTCCATCCATCTTTTCTTTGGTCTTCCTCTACTCTTGAAATGCGTATCCAATATTCATGAAAAATGTCACAACACATTTTTGAGTTCCGTACCTCAGGAAAAAACGAAACCCTTGTAGGATCACTCGTGTGTGTGTCTGCCTGTCTGTCCGACCATTCCTCCCCTCCCTGTCTCCGAAACTACTGAGCCTAAATTTAAAAAAAAAAATACAGAAATTAGTTCAAATCTCTCAATATCAACTACAATGGTACGGAACCTTTCATGTGCAAGTCCTATTTGCACTTGGCTAGTTTTTTGCATTGAAGTAATTCTCTTTTATCGCAAGTAATCGTGACAGGTTGGTACCTATAACGTGTGACTACGGCTTTTCTTTTTGTTCTATCCTGAAAATCTTGTTTCATACTTTTTCAGCGTCATTTTTTTTTTGTCGTAGTCGTGTTTTAGTTTTTTACTTTTTTTTATTTAAACTATTTTGGTGTTAAATATTTTTTTTTACTCTTGAATTTTTGTCCGCTAGAGGGCGTGATTTTAAATATGAGCAATGTTTTCGAAATGTACAAGTGAGGCCCTTTCAAATGATACCAAACACGGCGTATTTATCTCCATTTTTATTTTTAAAGGTTTACTTTTTGTCCGCTAGAGAGCGCCAAATAGCTTTTTGTGACACGTCACGTAGCCTATGTTCAGCGGAGAATTAAGACGGTTCTAACGATACCTCATATGTCAAGTTCCGATAAGTAGATTAGAAGCTATGAGGGAACAGATGAAGATACACACATACATACATACAAACATACATACATAGCCAGTCAAAATCATAACCCTCCTTTGGCTTTGCCGTAGTCGGGTAATAACGTCAGTATCGTCCGAAGCTTTGCTACAAAGCAAGTTTCCTTGAGCCAGGAAGTACAAGTGTTTGTTCGCAACACGTAAATACGAAATAAGGGTCGTTGTACGTCAGAGGGTGCAGTCCACGGAGGGTGGGCAGATCTATAACGAAATGATAGACAGGCTCTTATATTTGTAGACGAGTATTAGAAGAAATATTGATCGCATTGGAGGTAATGAAGATAGTTATTTTGGGACAAAAAACTGATATACCTAGACTGACTGCATGAGCATCTTTTTTAACCGACTTCCCAAAAAAATAAAACACAAAAAAGTGAAAAATAAAAATCTGCTTCTGAAGTCGGTGACTTTTGTTTGTTTGATTTCATGTTTTTGCCACCGACTTCAGAAGCTGATTTTTCTTCTTAAGTTTATTTTTCACTTTTTTGTGGTTCACATGTGCTTACCCCTTCACAACGTACCGGCGTGATGTTATGTTATGAACTGGTGTAAACAATAGACAGACATGAGACTTCAGCAATCCCAGTCCATTTGCTATCATTTATTGAGGAGTTCCGTTGCCTATCTCCGATGTTCTTCATCAGATCTTCACCAAATAGTTTTTATAACCTTTGTAGTGAGTACAGGCGTGATATTATGTTGTGTGATGGCGTAAACAATGCTTAGGTATGCTATAGCAACAATCGCGGTTAATCTGCTGTTATTTATTGAAGAGTTCCCCCGATTTCTACAAGATCCCATCATCAGATATTGAAATGGTGACAATGGGACCACACGGGAAGCACCAGCTTTCAAATGAAAAAAAGAATCATGAAAATCAGTTCACCCAGTCGCAAGTTATGAGGAAACATAAAAAAAATACAGTCGAATTGATAACCTCCTCCTTTTTTTGAAGTCGGTTAAAAACGAGGAGCTTCTCAATTCGATTGGTATTTTTTAGTAGTTTCACGCCCGAATACTCGAACGTCACTCAATTTTAAGTTGCACTTAAATCTCGTGCTGTCTTTGTTACTTTAACGCAGAGTGACAGAGATAGCACGAGTTTTGCGGGCTACTTATAATTGAGTGACGTTCGAGTATTCGGGCGTAAGTATAATGAAACATTGCTGTACACATCAAGTTTGGAGAATCAAAGCAATTGTAAAAGTACTTTTAATGGGAAAAAGAATCTTCTTGTTGCTAACATAAACACGCTTATAATCAGCTAAGGTTTAGGCAGAGGTGTATTAAGTCTCTACACTAATAACGACGCTACGAATGTCGCTAAGTCGTAAAATCGTAAACTTTCTTTAATAAATTTTCAACCTTATGCCGTTGAAATAAAGCTGAATATCTATTAACGAAATTTGACATCGATACGACTTTGCGACAGATTTTTAACGATATTTAGTGTAGAGACTGCAGGCCCAGTTATATTTAAGTCTCATGTAATAGGTATCAGGAATGTCTTAGTAGCAGCCACAGAGTCCAGATTTGTGCCCGGTTGACGACAATAGGCTCGCCCCCTAATACAAGGGACTTAAAACATAACTGGCAAAACCTCTGTCTAACCTTATGGGGATTAGAGGCGTGATGTTATGTTATGTGTATTTACGGATTAAAATAGTCCAGAAATAATGAATTTTTTAATGAAAAGAAAGAAAAGAAAGAAAGAAAGAAAATGCATTTATTTGGCACATGCCGCAAGTACACACAATGTAAAACAAAAAAAATATATAAAGAAATAAAAGAACTTAAAACTAAACAAATCGTAATGAAGGCATTCATACTTTAAAAGGAAAACAAAATCCAAAATAACCGTTGTTTTATTTACTTTAGCCCTTAAGGAAATAATCGTTAAATATATTTAACAAATATTCACATGTATATTTATGAGTTAGAAACAAGTACAATGTATGTAGTCGAACGGGCGCCAAACAGTACAGTCAGGAACATTTGTAAATAACAACATTTTTATTTTGGGGAGAATGCTATTTTTACATACATACATACATACATAAACTGCCGTTTTCGTTTCTGTCGTGTTTTTCCCATTGGGGTAGGCAGGCAGACACTAAAGAACAATCCTTACGTAATTCTGGTCTCGTTCACGTTCATAATTATATCTGGGCGTCTAAAATGTCTTCTTTAGCAGATTATAATATGAATTGCGTTAAGAAGCGTAAAATAGACCTATATACTAACACCTGCTTGGAAAGTACCCTGATACTTTATCAAAACGGTAGAAAGTACGTCATTGCATATCGAACAAATATGCGGGGAGAAAACGCATCTGAGCGGGAGAGAATGGATTTTCATACACTTTTCTCTCCCGCTCAGATTCACTAACTGCAACAATTTGAAAAAAGAACATGTGAAAATGCAGACGCCATTGGCGCCATTTTCAATTTGAATTAGAATTTAAATTTAGTTTTTTATTTTCCTCGTAGGTGTAGTATAAAGCACTATGTATCACTCGAGAGAAAGTACGATTCCCGATCTCGGGTGTTTTAAAGCCCTCGCCTACGTCTCCGGGCTCCCTCGACGGTAATCGGTCACTTTCTCCTCTCGGTGAACAATGTACTATTCATGGTAACGGCGTCTGTGTCCATTTTACGAATTTTAACGCAATTCATATAATTTCTCTATTATGATCTATTTTCCTAAATGGTCACAGTAAGGGTAGCTAAAACTACGGTATAGGTACTTATATCTAAGCGAGTTTTCTGATGTGTAACTTTAGAAACAAAGTTAAAAACTCACTTTATATTGTCATGTGTTCGAAACACAGAAATGCTCTTTGACGACAGAAATATATTTTCAGTTTCTAAAACGTAACATTTCGCTCTTTATCTTACTGTTCAAAATCAGGAAAATACTACCTTAGAGAGTCTGTTGGACAAAGTAGAACAAAATAAACAGTATAAAAATCTTTTGCACCTTACGTCTCAGGTAGTAAACAATATGATTTTCTATTAAGGTTTTAGACTTAAACTTTCTATTTTCGATCTTTCTATTGCTTATTTCCATTTCTTATTTACTGATTAAAAACACATAACCCTCCTTTTGGGCTTCGCCGCAGTCGGGTAAAAAGCTTAAGCAAAACAACTAGTCGAACAAGCTAATAAGTATACAGGTAGAGTTTTTTATAATACTAGTACACTGGAAATATTGAATGCAATTTTGTTTTATAAAGCGTTTCGCATCAAGCGACTCAAAGGCTGTATCGTTTGACATCAGTCTCTAAATGTATCTGTATAATCTTAAAAGTAAATGCAAGTTAGCTGGCTGTATATTTATTATCTGGTTCTACCTATCCAAAAGTCTGACAACCAGTCTTACAAAGGGGTTAACTGCTGCTGCTGCTGCTGTTAGGGGCTAACTGGGTGGAGGATACTTGTGGAGGTCAGATAGGCAGTCGTTCCCTGTAAAGAACATTCATTTATTTGGCAACTATGGCCCATACATTTATTCACCTGCATCTGGTCAGTCTTGAAGCCGACTCCAACATGGTTCGGAATAGGGGCTGATGATGATGATATATCTAATAATAATAAATAAAAATAAAAAATAAAAATAAAAAAGCCCTTTATTTCCTGTAGAACATTTTTACAGAAACTTCACTTATAAAAGAACTTAGTAACTATCATAAATATCTAATCTATTATCTATCTAAGTATATAAATTTCTATTATAACTATCTATTTGGGTACTTTTATAAAACATACATTCATAATTCTAGTGTTAGTATTCTTAGTTTGTTAGTTTTATATAAAATCTTCTATAGTTATGTTAGTAAGTGTTAGTAAGCGTTAGTGTTTAAACTTTTCTCTTATATCTAATACTAGCCTCTAATACTTACCTACAGAACTATTCTTTTCTAATCAGTATCTTATCAACATAAAAACCAAATGAACCATCAATGAACTTCAATAAAAAATAATCGCAACATAAAACACCGCACCCGTAGCCTAGAGTGAAACCTTTAAAAAATTGGGGGCGGACTGTACCCCAAAAAATATAGGGCAGTAGGAAATTTTTAAAGTGAGTCAAATAAGCGTCTTGGGAGCAAAAGGGTCGCGTTTTGTAAGGGGCTGCCCTCACAGGGGGTGGCTAGAGAAAACGCGGAATGGTAAAAAATAAACAGGTGAACTGTTTTTTAAGTCTAAAAATAAATTTCTGTTGAAATGCTATTTAACAGTACTTTTTTAGAAGAAACTGTGGTCAACTACAGTAGTAGGTTTTTGGTGTCTAGTTTACGTGAATATTTATCATGTGGTTATCATGTGTCCCACTTCTGGGCAAAGGCGTCCCCTTTCTCCTTTCAAACTTCTCTATCTTGTGCGATATTTGGCCACGTTCGCCCCAAAAAGAACGAATAATTTGAAAATATGAAATAATGAATTTGAATGACGCATTTTCACACGGTATTTTCATCAGTTATCTAAATTTACTTGGAATAATAACGATTATTGTAGTATCTATAGATAAGTTCACTAGCTTTTACATGGTAAAAATCTGAGGAAAACTGGTATAAATTAAAGGCAATTTTGTTCCCGCCCACTTTTAACCCGTCTACCTTCAAAGCCAGAGAACAGGCTTGTTCTGGTCCCTCATCCATTGCTTGCCATCAGGCGTGATCAGAGTTAAGGGCAGGCCCATTTTCCAACAAAAAAAATCTGGCCAAGTACAAGTCGGACTTGCCCTTAAAGAGTATGAAAAGTCTCTCAATATCTACTACAATGGTACAGACCATAGAGTATTAACCCTATACTTGGCAGAGATTTTTTTTTTTGAAATATTGAAATTTTTTACATAGAATGCATTCTTAGGTATTCATAGAGAGGAGAAAAAATAATAATAAAAATCTATTTATATTATTTTATGATTTATTGAATGTATCACATGTGATACATTGCCAGACTCTTAGAAATCTACCTTATAAAATCTATGTATCATATTTGCTACACTGTCAGGCTTCCAGTGTTATTTTAACAAAACAAAAATAAAAAAAAATACACGCTAACGTGAAAAAAACATTTAATTTATGACACATTTTTATTGTACTTCCATACATACAATTGAATAACAGAACCCCCTTTTAGTATTAGTCGGTAAAAATTAAAAATCATAGTAGTGACGCCCTTTGGACCTTATAAAATCTTAATTATTTTCAAAACAGGCTCGTGACCACGTCCAAAGCGTGTATTTTGCGTAAGGTATACTGCGTAGGCTTTATACGCTTTTGTTTTTTTTACTTTATTCCCATAAATGAAAGGATCCTCAGAAAATCATCATCTGTGGTATTTATTGAGCTGCCAATTGTTTGCGTGCTATAGATATTTGTTTGTTGTTCTATGAGAGAGTCATCTGCAAAAAGCTTTCAATGACACTCGTCTCTTCACGAGGGTCAAACGAGTTATAGCACTTCTCCAGAACCTATAAACTTACAGCAACGCCAGTTAAGTTGTAATCTTTTAGCTGGTATTACTTTTCTCTTTATCGCGACCACTCTAAGTCTTTTAGAACGAGTAGCCACAGAGCGAGAAGGTGCTAACAATGGTTACAGCACCTTTATAGGTTATAACGTGTCAAGTTGCTGGCTCATGGTAAAGGTAGTTGCAAGGAGGTTGCCACGTGAAGCCACTTACAAAAAGGTTCCCAGTGAGTTTACTTGAAGTAACAAGGGTGGTACCGGACACAATGGCCTAGGCTCAGCATAATGAAGCTGCCTTCTTCTTTTCTTTTTCTTTTATACAGATATTGTATACGAATTGATTGGGCAATAAAATTGATGGCAAACAAGGGTTTGATTACAATGACTGAGGGTATACCAAAGATATTGAAGCAACTACTTGGTTTAACGTCATTTGATCAAAAATTAAGATTTCCTGATGAACATGGCAATGATAGAGGCAGCGAACTGGTGTCGGAGTCCGTTGGGAATAAGCAATACTGCAATCAACCTCAGTAGTTCATTAAATTTCAAATAAATTCAATTTAGCTCTTGGTTCCGGAACAAAAACTCGGTAATTTCCAAGTTACCGAGCGCTTCTTTGTTGTTGCATACTAAGACGATGAACCACATGTGGCAGAAAATAAAAATAAACAATAATATTGACAATATATATTTAAAATATATTGTATATTGTAATAATTATATAATAAATTGAAACCATACAAATCAAGCAATGTAACATATTTGATACAGGCGAAACATTATCTAAAAGTATGGCTATCTGGCAGTGTATCATATCTGATACACTAAGAAAGAACTGTAAATTACATACGATTTCAGTCCATTTTGGTACTCGAAAGTAGCGTTTCTAAGTAGCAAATATAGTAACCTATTGGAATTAAACAGCTTTTGAAAATAATTTGACCTAAAAGTAATAAAATTTGTGTGTTTTTATCTTACAACGCCAAGACGCCTTTTGTCGGTTTACTATTTTGTTTTCTACTGCATTTTTGGATTATAAAATGATAAAATAGTATTTTTTTGTAGATTTTGAATTATATTTTCTACCATATAAAATAATAAATGTTTTGAAAATACGTCTTGGAACGTCTCTAGATTTTCATAAAGTTCAATGTATCAAATTGTATACAGTGCCAAGAATAGGGTTAAGAGAATTTTCATGTTTTTTGAGCACCATAGACTTCGTATAGGTTTTACAGTAATCTATAAGTGTTGCACTTAGTTTCTGTATTAAAAAAAAAATTGACTCAGTAGTTTCGGAGACAATGGTCGCACAGACAGACACACGACTGATCCTATAAGGGTTCCGTTTTTTTATTTTGAGATACGGAACTTTAAAACAAAAATAATGTGGTATCGATCTCCGTAAGTCCTGTAACATTACAACCTTGCTCCCGCCGACCTCGTAGCTTAAAGGTATTACACTTATTTTCACGCTTTTTATCTGTAACAAGGTCAGCAGCGGTTGAAGTAACACGTTACACACAATAACAAACACGCATAAAACCTACTATTATCATAAGCCGTACAACGGGTGGAAGACTATCCTCGGCTTTTCAAAGGTTGAGAGGATCCTGATCGGAAAATCTGCTGTCAAATGTCATGTAAGGAGTTGTGATTGGCAAATGGCAGATGGAAGTGGAAATTATGGTTTTCCTACTCCTTCGCTATTCTTTTCTGGTTAATTTCGTTGTGGGATCCAAGACAGTTCAATTCTTTCTCTGGGATTTCGTCGAGCTTCATTGTTTCGGCGCTTTTCTGTTGGTCGCCACTGTTGATTCTGGCGCACAGAAGTTGTTGTGGTTTGGGAGTAGTGTGACAGGCTTGTTAGCATGAATGGCATTCTGAAACTACTTGCGGAAAGGCTGGATGGGCTTACAATTGGTAGGTTTGTCAAGCTACATGTATGCATAGCTTAATAAATATATTATCTAAAAAATAATAACATATAACATATGACGTCTATTATCGCTGCATTCTATTTTGCGTGCATTCTTTCTAGCTAAACACTTGGAAGTGTCGATGGGTGGGCGTTTTTGGGGGACTGTCTTATAAAAATGTAAATACAGTGAAACCTGGTTAAATGCATGTGTCTCAGATATCCAAATCTGTCTCATGTCTCAGTATGAGTTCCAGCCCGGCGAGCACGGCCTACAGTGACATGGCATGAGTCACACATTTTATCACAGTTTGGGCGATAAAACCGTTTTGTCTTAAATGCTAGCACGGCGGCGTAAGATAATTTCTTGATATGTGATACAACTTCTTGACGTCTAGTTGGGACTCCTATGTCTTATTTGCTACTATGGGCGCACCCATTTTGTAACAAATGTCACATTTTGACAGATGAATATGCTCGTTTTTATCACGTTCGTTCGGAGGTGGTGATAAAAGTAAATTAAAAATATAAGTATATTTTTCTGCTTACTACTGCATCAAATGGCAGTAAATTATTATAATTATGTTCTTGCCCGAAGGCAAGAGGTCCAAAGTAGGAAAATATTCCGAAGAAACATTCGGGACTCCTCTAATCCGTTCGAGTTGCCAGACAGGGAGTTCCAACGGATTTTCCGCCTGACAAAGCCTATGGTGGTTTATTTATGTGAAGAACTGCGCGTGGACTTGCAACCTCTAAATCAGGTGGATGGTTTACCCGTTCACATCAATTTCGTTCCATTACTCTTATTTCACTTCAAAACTTTCACAATATATTTCAAAACAAATCACATCAAACTTTTAAAAGAAAAACAGAACTTTTAGTTAGTAGCAAGTTATCAAATAATAAATAAAAAAAGAAAATGAAAGACGTGCCGCGTACGTCAAAAATGAATTAGTACCCAAGAAAATTAAAAAGTTGTTTATCTGTATGAACTGTGCTCTTTTATACGTATTATTTTATTTGGTCGCCTACTCAGATGGTCATAGACATTTTTATTTTTTTAATATACTAGGTCACACTATGAAGTCAGCAACAAGAAAGACAAGTCGCGTCTTAAATTATATCACATGTGATACCCGTGCTAGCATTTAAGACAAATTCTAAGACATGACATAATTTATAACGTCTTGTCACCAACGTCTTGGGTACGCCCGTGCTCGCCCCGCAGTAAAGTTATAGAGGTTTCTCACTTATCCAAGTCCCAGTTAGCCAAGTTTCACTGTAGTAAAGTAAAGTAAATTTTGACCTTCGAAAAGTGCTGATTATCAGCCTAGTTTGAATAAATGAATTTTGACTTCTGACTTTTGATCCCCGAAGGGTTAGGCAGAGGTCCAATAGTACACTCACATTTCGCTAGTTCCGTGTTGTACGAGGCGAGCCTATTGCCATCAATCGGGCACAAATACAGACTCCGTGGCTGCCTCTGAGAAATATCTGAAGGAAAAACCCAATAACACTTTGCCCGACATAGGAATCAATCCCAGGACAAAAATCTACATTATATTCGTCTTTCGTCAATACAACAGTCAGTAAATATGCAGGAGTTTATGACTTATTCCTTAAAATAATGGTCGAACCTTCTCCCACAAGGTACACACCCACCGTTTCAACATCTACACCATTGCCACTTATTATATTATATTGCCACGTACAGTGATTCAAAATTAAAGTTACCGATCCTTATCACGCGTATTTCCATGAGTTATGAGTTTTATTCCATTCTTTCATGGAAATGACCTAGTTTGTTCATTTTTACGTTTTAAAACGTTCCTTTTGTTCGATTTTAATTTCAAAATATATACAGACAACAATAAGGTTATACGGAATATTCACGCTACAACAAAAATAATATTGTTATTGTTTATTAACTGTTTCTGTGTAAAAGTTCCGTCAAAATCGGTCCGGCCGTTTCAGTGGTTATCCGAAGACAAAACATTAAAAAAAACTGGTTTTCGTTATAAGTACTGTACTTTGCTCATCACACAAACATTTGTACCCAGGACAAATGTTTGTGTGATGAGCACGATCATTTGTTCTGTGTCTGGGTGTAATTTATCTATAATATGTATGTATTTAGAAATATATAAGTATGTTTATCAGTTGTCTAGTACCCATAACACAAGCTCTGCTTAGCTTGGGACTAGATGGCGTTGTGTGATAGTTGTGGAATATTATATTATTATTATCTAATATATAAAATTCTCGTGTCACAGTTTTCGATGCCATACTCCTCCGAAACGGTTTGACCGATTTTGATGAAATTTTTTGTGCGTATCCGGTATCTATGAGAATAGGCCAACATCTATTTTTTTTTTTATATGGCAAAACAACGTTTGCCGGGAACAGCTAGTTACTTATATATTTTCATATTATGCATTCACTAAAAACCGTAACAGTACATTTTATTACTAGAATATTTTCAGGAAACCATTTTTACTCTACTATTCATCAACAAAATAACTATACTATTCTATTCAATTTGGAAAGAAATCACAAAAACAAGAAAAGAGAAGGTTTTCTATAGTGTGTTGTGACATTTAAAAATCACGACCTTTTTTATGAGTAAAGGCGTAACCAGACGGGCGTCGTAGCAAGCGGCGTAGCGATTGCGTAGCGACCCCGTAGCGATCTCGTAGCGGGGTCTACGCGGCCCTACAACATTTTAATGAAAAATTTTCTTTCAACCCGAAGTATTTTTTATCAATTCCTGGGTTTGTATTCTTCCTAGATTTTTATTATATTGTATTCTTTGACATTTTTGCTGAATTTGGACCTTTAGAATGGTCGTAAAGGGACGTCTGTGACGTCGCAATTTTGATCTCAGTGTGTTCTTATTTTCTGACTCGAATTTGGTGATATTTTTTTTGTTTTATCATTGAAACACGTCTATTATTAGATTTAAATAAACGAGAATAACCGTAGTTTAAAAAATCAGACCCTTTGAGATGTTTTGCTTTGCAGTTATCTTCTTCTTCTTCTATCTAATAAATAAAGAGAGAAGTCCTGACTGACTGACTGACTGACTGACTCATCAACGCCCAGCCCAAACCCTTGGACCTAGAAAGCTGAAATTTTGCACAGAGGTTCCCTTTATAATGTAGACAAGGAATAAGGAAGGATTTTTTGAAATTCAACCCCTAAGGGAGATAAGGGATGAAAGTTTGTATGGAAAATCGTCATTTTCACGCGGGCGAAGCCGCTTACAAAAGCTAGTTTTTTTATAAAATAACTTTTTTCGCAGCTAAGCTTGTATTAAAGTCGAAAACAAATCTATGAGAACGTACTTAGTTTATGACCCAACCCAGGTCATGGTCTATACCTACCTAGACGTGAAAACACGCCAGACATCGTCACTATCGCATTTATAGTATTATAGTAGGTACTGGCTGTTGCCCGCGACCTTTTTTATGAATATACACGCGTCCCATCTGATTCTAGCCCTATAATCATACACACAAGGAGACGCTAACATTTATTCGATAATTTCTTATTCCCTAAACCATTGCGTTATTTCAAAATATATTAAGAAGTATATTAATTATGGATTCCTAATCTTGTCACTAAAGTAAAAGTAGTTACTCATTATAACATCAGCTAGCTCGCAGCATCATGCTGAGATAGGAGCCTTTTTGGCCCTTCTTGGTTTTCTCTTTTATTATTTAGTTTTATATTCTTTTTTGTTATTATTATTTTTTGTAGTTCCTGTGCTTGTCCCAAATAAATATTTTTTCTTTCTTTCTTTCTCTCTATCTGCTAGCAAAAATCCCGTCTAAATCAGTTCAGCCATTTCGGAGATAAGCCATTAGTCATACAATTTTTTTTGTTGTTATTAGTACTTTACATACTTTATTATAAAAAGCTGCTATATTGACATTTCAAACAGACACTTCAATTTTATATATTTACATAGATTTTGTATTTAATAGTGTTTGTATATCTATATTAAGTATAGACTTAATAATATTATTAAGAGGAAAGATTTGTATTTTTGTATGTAACGAATAAACTTAAAAACTACTGGATCGATTTGAAAAATTCTTTCACCGTTGGAAAGCTACACTATCCCCGGGTGACATAGGCTACTTTTTATCCCTGTATTCTCACAGGAACGGGAACTACGCGGGTAAAACCGCGGGACGTCCGCTAGTTGTATCTATATTATGGGTTAGTGTTTCACCCCTGAAAACGGGTGTGTTCTTGTTGTGTATGTTTCTTTACGTGATGGCCAGTAAGATTAGTGAACAGCGCACTAAATGTGTATTTAAATATATAACTATGACAGTGTGGTAATTCTCTATCAGTAAAGCAGTTTAACATAAATATGTATCATCATAACTATTGGTGAAGGACTTTTTATGATGTCGAAAAGTATTTAGTTCGGTAGAGCATAACCTATAAAATATTATTAAAAACTTGCTGTTGGTATTTAGCTGGATTTTAGTATGTTTGTAAGGAATAAAATCAATAACTACTGAAACGATTTCAAAAATTCTTTCACCATTTAAATGATACACTATCTCTGAGTAACATAGGCTATATTTATTACAAGTTTAAAAGAAAAAGCTCATCAAGTTCAAGTCATGCCATTCAAGTTTTGGCCTCTAGTATGACTGTGTATATCACGCTAGTCATTCCCACAGGGTCAGACAGAGGTGTACCTTACTATGACCACATTTCACCCACGTAATAAGCAAGGCTATTGCCATCATCATATTACTTATAGTAGAGTTACGCAAAAAGCAGCTTTATTGACAACAATCGTGTCTGAGAGCAGTCCCTACAGCTAAATATTTTACGATGTGATCGTGATCGTTACTGATGCACCTTACATCGGTATTGCATGTCACGGGTACGAACTTACGACCATTGACGTAACGTTATGACGTCACTTGAGACCCTGCGACCCTGCCTACCCCGGAACGAAACTAAATTCCTCATACAAAACGGAACCAATCCGAATTCAATTTTAAAAAAAGACGCCGAAAAAAAACAATATAATTTTTTTTTTATTCAAAAACCTACAGCCTACACAGGGTGGTTTAAAAATCGAATCAGTCCCCCGGCCTTGAGGGGAGAAACGCGTTGCCGTCAACACATAAATCATATTTCTGGAGAATTTTTAAAAGTCCTATTGCTTTCGCGTATTTGCCATGTACTCCCCCCCACTGGGGGTGGTGGGTGTGTGTACTTACTCCCTCGTTTCCTAGTTCTGCTGTGTACACAGGCTGTTTGAAAATGGTGGTTTGTTGCTTAGTGATTTGTGATAGATAGCGCTGTTGCCATGTTGTGAGGGTTTTCATATGTGGAGTTTTATTTTGTTTTGTCTTTGCGGAGTCTTGTACTTTGTAAAACACTTGGTTTTAAAACGGATTCATACTTTTTTGTGATTAAAAAACTAAAGCTTCTTTTACCGTAAACAAGTATCATAGACATTTAGATTTTACACAACAAAAAAAAAAACAGAAAAATAGCAATGTCAACTAATGACTACTTGTACGCTACTCTGAACATTCACCAAAAACTTTTTTTTTTAAATTGGAAAACTATCAACATCTCTTCCTCATCAATTGGCACCACACTTCAATTCCAAACCCACCACCAGAATCCTTCGCCCACCACACCAGTCCACATGCCAACAAAAGGCAATAAATAACAATTAATTAAAATAAAAATAGCCCGGTATAAAACAACACGCTGTGTATCTGTAAGGCGCCACGGAGGAAAGAGGCCGGGTGCCGCGAACTCAATGTTGTATATGTACGGAGAACAGATCAATTGGGACGACATGTTTTGTTTTTGGGTATTAGAACTACAATTTACAGAACTAAAATTATAATAAAATATATACAAGTAGCAGAAAGAGAAAAATTACAGGGCGTCAAAAAATTCGTCCACATTGCTGTCAACAGGAAAAGTGCCCAGAAGGCTGCAGCATTCCCACGTTGGATGGCAATGCTTATTCTTTGGCCAAAGAATAGGTCAGCCCTCTGGTCACGTGAAGAGTCGACCAACCGCTTGGCATTTAGGAACTTAGAAATAATACGTCGTGAGAATACAACGGTGAAGGAAAATATCGTGAGGAATCGAAAATGAAAAAATGTTCTAGAATCTAACCAATGCTGGTTTTCTCACAATATTTTACTTCAGGCCTCCTCTCTTCCCGTTGGGGCTGCGGGTTGTTCGAAAGAGATACCGCGGCTAAAAAGGAACATGGGTGGTTTTTATTCAGTAGAAGTGATCTGACACTCCCTACCGCTCTGCCCCAGAGTGGGAGGAGTCATTTGATGATTTCAAACCCTCCAAAACAAAAAGGAACTTAGGAATACATCATCCCCATTCTCTTGCCCTTATCCCAATTCATTTGGGGTCGGTGCAACACGTCCTCTTCTTCCATACTTCTTTGTTTCTCGTCATCTCTTTTGACACCTCCTTTTTTGCCATATCATTCTTAACACAGTCCATCCATCGTTTCTTTGGTCTTCCTCTACTCTTATACCTATTCACATTCATTTCCAAAACCATTTTTTTTTAACTTTGATCTTACGAATATATTGTGAAAATACAATGGTAAAGTAAAACATCGTGAGGAAATTTATGTTATGTTATGAATTCTTGTGGAATCTATTGCTAGTTAGGTAGATAAGTCATGCTATCGTTTAGGAAAGAGTTAGGTTTCTAAACTCGTAATCATCATCTGCCGTGCGTTTTCCCAACTATGTCGGAGTCGAAAAACCCTTGGTAAGACTGGTTCTCAGGCTACCAAGGGAACTAAAATTAGGTAGTGTAAATGATGACCTATAAAACTAACCCCAACTAAAATGTCTTTGATAATAACTCAGTACGCAGGCGTTCACATTACAGATATGTATAGATTCGTCATCTATTTATAATTCTTATCATCACGTTCAGTTGATATGACCTGAAATATTCTTAATTTTCAGCTGTAACAACCTTGTCAACGATTAGATAAAAACGAAAAGCAGAAATGTAAAAGCAGGTACTTTTCCAAAGCTGTCAGTAGTCTAAGCTCCAGATTTGATAAAAGATAACGGGGATCACGTATAACACCACAATGATAACAGATAGAGGTTCTAAAACCAGAATCAGTTGAAACCGGAAACGATTTGTTTTTGTTCTGAAAGCTTTGCATATACTGTGGCCAGCACACATGTGGTGGGGCACAAGGAAGAAGAAAGCGGGCGAAGAAAAAATGAGGGAGACGAAAAACTAGAGCGGGACGGAAAAGTGGGCGAAAAACGAAAAATTTCGCCCCCTCCCCCCGCGACGCCGCGCCCCCGCGCACCCCGCTTGCCCCCTAGCACACGCACACATGCGTGTCTGTAGCGCGCAAGGAAAGTCTTGATCGTTTACATTTTCACTCTCACTTTTGCTTTCTTTTTGGAAATGAAACGTGTTCTGGTGTCAGTGTTTCAGCTTTTCAAGGATTGATAGAAATAACGGTGAGTACAAAAATAGGAAAGGGAAAAAATTTGTTCATTAATTGGTAATTTTAAAGAACTTAAGAAGAAGATTTTAGGGTTTTCTGTATGATTTTTATTCGTATGTGTATGCGTGTTGCTCGTCTGCAGCTTTCTACTTTTTCAGCAATTGAGGGAAAACTTATTAAGTATTGTGTGATTACGTCGTTTTATTTGCGCATTTATTGATTTAATAGTACTACTTATTAGCACTTCTTTGGATATGCGTAAAGTTTTATAACGAGATTTTTTAGAATGTCAACTTTAAAGTTTAATTCAATAAGAAAGAAAGATTTTTTTCTTTTGACTACATATTTAATTCCTAGTAGAAAAGCAAACGATCAACGATTACTCACATTACATCTTAGGTCGTAAGTCTTAAAGATCAAATTGGCTCGCGCTTTCCTGAACATTTTTCTGTATGTTCCGCGATGCGCGCGATTTTTCCGGCCGGTGAAAGTATCAAGAGGGCTCACTCCCGCAGGAGGCTATTGTAGCATGTTTTTATACCCAAAAATTTTAAGTCAGTAGGCGCTCGCACTCAGAGCCGCTAGTACGTTTATATTATTATTAATATATATTTATATTTCGTTTTAATTTACAAGTTTTCCATCGTTCATAATTTTAATATTTTTATACCGTTTTATACAATAATAAAGTGTTTATAGATAGGCGTAATTACAACGTAAACATAAAGTTACTACACCAAAAAGGAGTTGAAGCGCAAAATATTACGAGAGCGAGTTTTTCGAGTATTAGGCGGTTTAAGTTCGACCAAGTTTCGGCCGGCCGGAGTTTGACAGTTCGCCGATTGGAAAATTAAAAAAAAAATTGACGTTTTGAAATACAACATGGCGGCCTGTGTGTTTGTCATCGTGCGCTGCGGGTTCGACGACCTCGCCGGGGTCCACTAACAATGCTCAACTTTCATAACATTTGACGGCTGCTGTATCCGTGAGTACTGTTTTTTTTTTCATGGAATCAATCGCGTTTAGGAATTATTGATGTGCGATATATTACATAAGGGCGCGTTCATAATGTGGCATGAATATTGTAGCAGCTAATATGATACGTTTGTTGGGGCACGCAGCGAGCCACGCACACAGCGGATTGTTTTTATCGTAGGCAGTAAATTAGAGGGGCTGCGATAGTGGCCGATATCCACTGACTAGTGTTCGTATTGATTTTTTTCCCTCATTCTGTTAAATTTCATTTATTGGGGGAGAGACCGGACACGCCGCGATGACGTGTGCGAATGCCCGCGATAGCCATTGTGGACCGTTGCTAAGAAATTGAACTTTACGAACGGCGGGTATTCCGAACTTTCGGAAATGTTTGCTGCCGATTGCGCCCTTACTACTGTGTTATTGTACTTTGCTGCGGAAATGCAGCGATGTGTGACGAACCCGGAAGTTGTGACGAATTTGATTTAATGTTGTCGTGAGGGTAGTTTTGAATTTGTTATAAGTCTAATTGTTGGGCGCCACTTCCGGGTTGCCGTTTACTTGTGTTTTTACCCAAAATTAGAATTTTTTTGAATAATAACTAGTTTTAATGTTAATTTATTATTGTCCTGCCATATTTGAAGGGTAAGTAGAGATACACCATAGCTGTTAATAATTGACAATGATTGGTATTGATTGTCTGTTTTGAGATTGACGTCATTATTGACATTTTATTTGGTTCCCCTTATATTTACTTATTCATAATTTCTTCTCTAATATTGGAAAACGTAGATTGTAGATAACGGTTCTGGATCCGATACCTTCCTTCGAAGATACAACATTACTTTTAGGAGAAATGGGACCTATAAATAACATGAATATGTACATATAATATATATCATATTTTTTTTATTAGCACCAATCTTCACGTACCTATGCAATATTTGTTGGACGGAAATATAATAAAACACTACGTCATTTATGAAATCACTAGCTTCTGTCCGTGTTTTTGTCTGCGTGACAATAGTCGTTAAGGCACATCATTTATAGAAACAAGATGTTAATTCAAGTTATAAACCATCTGTATGCCAAAGTTCGTCCGAATCCGGTCAGCCATTTTTGCGTGATTGGGTAACAAACATTTTAAACTTACACATTTATATTATTGTATACTTTGTATTTATTGATCAACCTAATGTTTATGATAGGGTCAATATTATTCGTAACTGCAACAGCCTGACATGGCGGTTACAAACCTTAATGCGCTATTCATCAAAGAAAGAAATAAATATTTATTAGTCCGTCACAGGACAAAAAGAAAAAAAGGGTTAAACTAACAATAAAACTAAATTAAATTAAACTAAATTATATAAAAAATAAACAAAAAAATCCCCACGAGTTTACTTACCACGACCTCTTCAAAATTATTCTTCAAAACCGGTCAAGTGCATGTCGGGCCACGCACAATGTAGGGTTCCGTAGTTGCCCATCACTAAACTGAGTAACCACTCTGCCTACCTGCCTTCCAAACTATGATTTTTATTGTAATAAAAACTAGCTGTTGCCACCGGCTTCGCCCGGTACAACTCGAAAATTATCCCACGGGAAGATAAAATCGGGATACAAACTATCCTATGTGTTAGTCCAGGTTATAAACTATCTGTGTACCAATTTACTAACCAATTACCAATTTTATCCAAATCCGTTCAGTAGTTTTTACGTGAAAGAGTAACAAACATACATCCATCCATCCATCCATAATTACAAACTTTCGCGTTTATAATATTAGTAGGAAGTAGGATAAAACCAACTTACATTTGCAGTTTTCAGACCTGCGCTCCCATACATTATGTATAATTTTATTTTAGCACTTTGTCCGAGTAACTCATTTGTATATTCATGTCAAATTACAGCTTTCTAGTACTAAGAGTTTTTGAGATATAGTGCGGACGGACGGACATACAGACAGACGGACATGGCGAAACTATAAGGGTTCCATGTTGACTACGGAACCCTAAAAAAGGTCTGGATGGATACTAATGCAATGTGGTATGAATATAAATAAAATATCTATCATTTTTCGGGATCTCCTAGTACCTACAGGTACATTGTTATACATTGTTTTTTTTTTTCATAATATTATTCCCCCCCCCCCCCCCCCTCTTGCAGAGAAAGTATGCGCATGCACCACGCTTGCCCCAGGCGGCTTGACAATGACTATATTCATTGGGAAGAGCTTGTGGTCAAATAACAGCAACATGGTGTTCAAAGTCGATCCGTGGTTGGGGGGTTACAATTACTTCTCTTGTACCTCGGTCCACCCTGTCATTTGTAAACTGCGAAATAATTAAAAGCTGATGATGATTATGAGTCTGTAGCAGACCTGTTTAAATTAGTCAGCTGCATAAATGTAAATTACACAATCAATCAATGACACACATGCATTCAAACCCTGCTCAATTCAATCAGTGATGTATATGTTATGGACCAGGTGATAAATTGGGCAGTATACATAATGCCCGGTCATTATGAAAAATGCCCAATATGAAAGTGCAATTTGATAATAATTATTCAAATAATCAAATTGACTGGGCATTATACATATTGCCCATCACCTTTTGGGCAGAGTAATACAAACACATTTAATTACTATTTTTTTATTGTTATTGTCATTTAACTTAAAATAAACTAAATATTAAACAACTTAAATAATCGGTTTGTAGGGTACCGAACACGTAACTAGGAAAACTTGGATGCAAGAGCGAGCGAAGCGAGCTCGGGACTTGGGGCACCCCGACACGGACAGGTTAGGTTAGAAGGGGATGGCGGGGTCGATTGAGCGAGCGAAGCGAGCGAATAGACCCCGCCATCCCCTTCGTGGTTATTTTTTTTAAAAACCACAAAAACAATAGCGCTTGAAGTCCGCCGCACGAGCCGCACGCTGAATGGCGGTCTCTGATTGGTCAAAGCGTGTCACGCCACGCGTACTTCCCTCCCCGCCCTCGCACCGCGTCAAATATAGCTTTATTATCAAATTGCCCAATTGTCATGTAGCAATATAATAATGACCGTGCAATGTGATAAATAATGACGTTAAGATAGTAATTAATCACTTAGCCCGATAAAGCTAGACATTATTCTTAATGCTCGTGCATTATTAATAATGCCCGCATTAATCACCTGGTCCATAACATATACACTGTTGGTAGTAGGTATACACTGTAGGTACGAGTAGTGTAGGTAGACCAGCTATGCACTTATGGTTCGGGACCGGTCATTCCTCTCACTATTGCAACTTTACACCTGCTTGTCTCGACATACCTTAGGATTTGTTCACACTAGTTAAAGTGTGGAACTCTGCGTTCGTTATGTATATTTTTTTTATTGGGGCAAGCCCACCACTCTATTCCCAAACCACTGTAACTCCTGTAAGCCAGAATCAACAGTGGCGACCACAAGAAAAGCGCCGAGACAATGAAGCTCGACCAAGAACCTGCAGAGAAACGATTTAACTGTCTTGGTTCCCGCAACGAAATTAATCAGAAAAAAATAGCGGAGGAGTAGGAAATAGTACATTGTTCACCGAGAGGAGAAAGTGACCGATTACCGTCGAGGGTGTCGTTTAAAGCCCGGAGCCGTAGGCGAGGGCTTTAAAACACCCGAGATCGGGAATCGCACTTTCTCTCGAGTGATACATAGTGCTTTATACTACACCTACGAGGAAAATAAAAAACTAAATTTAAATTCTAATTCCAATTGAAAATGGCGCCAATGGCGTCTGCAATTTTCACATGTTCTTTTTTCAAATTGTTTATCCTGCCGCCGCAGGGTCGCACTGCCAGCCCGACACCATCCAACACACAGCTAGCGGCCAGTGTCATTTTTCGAACTTGGAGATAAAAACTCACTGTAAAAACTTTTTGGCTTTTGATATTTAGGTTACCGGCGCATAGTCTTACCCAAAATTAAAAAAAGAAAAACCACGTAAGAAATGGATTTTCATACACTTTTCTCTCCCGTTCAGATGCGTTTTCTCCCCGCATATTTGTTCGATATGCAATGACGTACTTTCTTCCGTAAATTTGATAAAGTATCAAGGTACTTTCCTAGCAGGTGTAGATATAAACCATAATTTCCACTTCTTTGTATTTCCTCCTTCCCATTTTACTCGGCTGCCATCGAACAGGCATCATCGTGGCATGCTCGTTCCATTATAGACCTCTTCCATCGTTTACCATGAGGCGTGATCGAGGTCAAGAGTTGGCCCATTTCGCAAAAATATACTAAATATTCATATTCTGGCTCTCTTGTTGTTTTGATTGGAACATCGCTATAAAAAAAACCTTATCTGTAAAACTTTTCCATGTCTGGACTCCATTATTAAAAAAAAACCGGTCAAGTGCGAGTTTGGATTCGCGCACCGCGTTGAGGATTCCGTATAGGCTTACGTAGGTATTTTGTTATTAAACTACATGCTTACAGTTTTCAGTTTTTTTTCTTTTAGTTATGCTATTGCTTCTTGACTTCTAGGTCAACTGGAAGTACCCTATAGGTTTGATGCCCTTATGAAATCGCTAAATATGCGACAAAAGCGGTCATATATTTTGACCGCTTTTTTCAATACCCCAAAGGGTAGCCAGCTTGAGTATATAATATTAATTCCAGCATGATACGGTGACGCGTTCCTGAGAAAAAGGCCCGCACAGACCGATAGACAGACGGACAATAAAGTGACCCTATTAGGGTCCCGTTTTTACCGAGAGGTACTGAACCCTAAAAAATAAGATATGAATGACAACATTTGTCAGTTTACTTTTGATAAAGGATAAAGTTATAATCGCACTGGTAATATTGTTATACTGCATTCATCAGCTCCTGTGATGTGAATAACAGGACAGGCGGGCAGGACACGAAAGCAAGTGCCGCATAGTTTGTGGCCCCACAAAGGATAGGATACTTAAAGCACCACATTTACACTCCAGGGCAGAGCCATTTATGAATGTCCACCTGAACTGGATTTCCTTGCTTCGGCTTACCTGGGATCAGTGATGATGAAATAAACACAAAGTAATACGCCTGACTGGGTTCGAATCCACGACGACTCACTGTTCCTAAGTCGGGGCTGCTCCCGTACTGTTTTTTCGGTAACGAGCGCAAAAAACACAAGAAAGAGATTTGACCGACTTGTCTGCTCATAAACACCCACTCACAATAACTTCAGTTTATCCGTGATCATGGCGCTTGCAACAGCACTGAAATATTGGGACCTCGAAATAAATAGTAAATAAAAAACTTTTTAACAAAAAATAAAACCGACTTAAAAAAACAGACTTTTGTTTGTTTGAATTAATTTTTTTGCCACCGACTTCAGAAACTGATTTTTCTTCTAAAGTTTATTTTTCACTTTTTTGAGTTTTTTTTTGAAGTCGGTTTTATTTTTTGTTAAAAAGTTTTTATTTTTCACTCATGAACATGTGAACCACCACATGTTCATGGGTCATAATGTGGACAAAAAAATATATATAAACATCCGAATTGAGAACCTCCTTTTTTTTTAGAAGTCGGTTAAAAATCAATTAAAACTGATTCAATCTCGTTGATCGCGTTGACTTACAAGTTTGATTTGTTCACTGCTCCAAGGGCTAGCATACTATGTCAATTTCAGCTTCATACCTTCACGTGTTCCTGAGAAAAAAGGCCGTCACAGACGGACAACAAAATGATCATATAAGGGTCCCGTTTTTGCCGACTGAGGTACTGATCCCTAAAAAATAAGATATGTATTACATCATTTGTCTGGAGTTCTTCCCAGTAGGTAGTAGATACCTTGCATGATAGGTCATTCCTAGAAATCTAAGCGGATCTAGGAGTTCCTGGGGCACCATTGCAGAGGTGACGAAATTATACACATGCATGCAGACTTTGGACTGGATAAGCAGAACTACTGTAACAGGGTTACCATTTCGATATTTTATAGTTCTGGACACAAAACCGGGTTCTTGCTGAAAACTTAAGTCATTTTACTTTTTAGTCTCTCTTTTCAGGGTTCCGTACCTCAAAAGAAAAACAGGACCCCTTATAGGATCACTCGTGTGTCTGTCTATCTGTCAACCCCATATCTCCGAAACTACTGAGACTACAGAAATTAGTTCAACACTTTACATTACAGGAAAACCTATAGAAGTCTATGGTACTAAAATAACATGGAAAATCTCTTAATATCTACTACAATGGTACGGAACCCTTCAAGTGCAAGTTCGACTTACACTTGGCCAGTTTTTTTTTTAACTCAATTAAAAAAAAAGTCGGCCTTTGATACAAATACATGGCTGGAGAACATCCGAGCCGAGGCCCAAACGGTGGACACACAAATCCGGACAGATGGTAACCCTACCTAAGTGTGACGAAATAAACCATCTGCAGATAAATAGTTTGTCTGTTCAGCCCGTGTTACGGGGACTTCCTATGACTAAGTGTTTTTTTTGCATAGATAATCAAAATCTTTCAGCGAATCACTCGTTTATTTGTAATCTGTTGTACTGTTTGTTGTAGTTTCAATTTACCTGAAACTGAAAAAAACCCAAGCTTCGAATACAGTCTAGAATTCAGTTATAAGATATACATTGTTTCTAGTTTCAAAACACTTATAGTTGACGCTTCTCGTGACCCAAGGGCTGGCTTTTATCTTGGCCAGAGGCTAAGTGCTGCCATACAACGCCGTCATGGCAATGCCGTCTGTCTTTTGGGCCCATTACGTGGTTTTTTGATGCCGTTTTATAGTTTCTAGTTAGTTCATTTAATAGTTTTTAATTATTGTACATAGTTAATTTACAGAAATAAATATGAAACCGTTCTTACCATGTTTTGAAGGCGATTTAGATATTAACTGTTTGTAAAAACCTCCCTACTCCGAACTTTTAATAACCCTTTTTACGTAAATTCATTGATATGAAAACACAAAGACCACAACACAAACACAAAAAAGTAATAAAGTGATTAAACTTTTCAAGTTTTTGCCCAACAAGGGGTAAATTTACAGGAGAAACTTTTTAATAAGTGCGCATTTGTGTGTTAATTCGGACTCGTGTAGAAAACGTGATAAGAAAGTCATGTTTTCAGACTGACACCGTGAGATATGGTCGCTGCAGGTCATGAAGGGTATGGTGGGACGAATAAGACAGGTTGCGTCAAAAGTGGAATTAGGACGCACGGGTTCGCGAGAAATGGAAGGAGTGGAGGGAGGTCTTTTCCCAGGAGTGGGACAGAGCAGGCTAGAAAACAATAGTACATTGTTACCTTAGGGGTGAAAGGAACTTATTTAGTCCCCGAGAAGGGGTTTGGCGCCTGAGCGCAGCGAGGGCGCTAATAGTTCGAGGGACTAAATAAGTCTTTAACCCGAGGTAAACACTGTGCTTTTCATTACGAATACAAGGAAAGTTGATGGGAATAGGCTTGCGCCCAATTACCTAAATCGAAAGAATGAAGAAAGAAAAGGTAATTGGTTTCACAAAGGACAAAAAAAATAAAAAAGTAAACAAAAAAGAAACACTTCAAATCGGTTAAATCTAATCGGTGGATGGCAATAGGCTTGCTCCTAATTAGATTGGTTGATGGCAATAGGCGCACTCCTAATTAAATCGGTTGATGGCAATAGGCTTGCTACTAATTAAATTGTTTGATGTCAATAGGCTTGCCCCCAATTACATCAGTTGATGGCAATAGACTTGCTCCTAATTAAATTGGTTGATGGCAATAGGCTTGCCCCTAATTACATCGGTTGATGGTAATAGGCTTGCCCCCAATTACATCAGTTGATGGTAATAGGCTTGCTCCCAATTACTCAAATCGGTGGATGGCAATAGGTTGCTCCTAATTACATCGGTTGATGGCAATAGGCTTGCTCCTAATTAGATTGGTCGATGGCAATAGGCCCACTCCTAATTGTTTGATTCCAATAGGCTTGCCCCCAATTACATCAGTTGATGGCAATAGACTTGCTCCTAATTAAATTGGTTGATGGCAATAGGCTTGCTCCTAACTACATTGGTTGATGCCAATAGGTTTGCCCCTAATTACATCGGTTGATGGTAATAGGCTTGCCCCCAATTACATCAGTTGATGGCAATAGGCTTGCTCCTAATATCATTGGTTGATGGCAATAGGCTTGCTCCTAATTACCCAAATCGGTGGATGACAATAGGCTTGCTCCTAATTATCTGCTATACAGGTTTTCCTAGTGCGGACACCAGTCTCTCACAAACTTTTCTGTGTTATGTAATTTTAAGCTCTATGTATGCATAATAAGTTAAGATATGTTTGTGAAGAGAAATAAATTAAATTAAATTTGATATCGGTTGATGGCAATAGGCTTGTTCCTAATTAGCTTGGTTGATGGCAATAGGCTTGCACTTAATTACATCGGTTGATGGCAATAGGCTTGCTCCTAATTAGATTGGTTGTTGGAAATAGGCTTGCCCCTAATTACATCAGTTGATGGCAATAGGCTAGCTCCTAATTACATCGGTGGATGACAATAGGCTTGCTCCTAATTACATCGGTTGATGGCAATAGGCTTGCCCCCAATTACATCAGTTGATGGCAATAGGCTTGCTCCTAATTACATTGTTTGATGCCAATAGGCTTGGTCCCAATTACATCAGTTGATGCTAATAGGCTTTCTCCTAATTATATTTGTTGATGGTAATAGGCTTGCTCCTAATCACATCGGTTGGTGGCAATAGGTTTGCTCCCAATTACAAAAAATAATTTGACAGCTGTCAGTAGAAAGCGATTCTCCCTAGGGCTGAAAAGTAGTACTTTCAACCCGCTCCGCAGGCATGTTCTGACCTACTTTCAGAGTATGAGTAATGAAAAATAGATTAATCTAGCTTGTCGTAAGACGTAGGCACTCTCCAACTAACACCCTGCTTCCAACCTGCCACATCCAGTATTTATGTGCCAGCCCAGCCACCTCTGAAAGTCACTGGACATTGGAGGCTGTCATGCTTGTCATTCGATCAGCCATCAGTCCTTCGACGAACATAAACAAATAATTAGAACACAACACACAACATCACACATGTAATCGCCAAAATGCAAAAAAAATTAAAAGTCCTGAATCATAAGAAAAATTCCTGATTAAAACACAAATATCAATTCGTTCGACCTGGGGATCGAATGTTAGATTTCATGCTCAGTAATATCTAACTGTTCCGACCACCTGCAGACCAATGGGCAGTCATATAACACGCTTGGGCAAAGGCCTCCGGATCAGTCCTTTCCAAAACTTCCGGTGTTTTGCCTGCTCTGGTCAATCAGTCAGAAACGAGTCCAAATCGTCACGCCAACGTTACTATAATAGGGCCTGCTTTGTTGTCGACGAACATCTTCTGACATCCACTGTGTGACGATTCTGGCCCAACCTCTCTCATTTTAACTTCGCAGACGTATCGCCAACATTAGCGATGCCTGTCTTGGAGTGAACCTACACAGTTTTTATTGTTTGACTAACTGAGCGATTTCTTGACAATTCAATTAAAATTCTACCTAAACCCCTAAGAAAAGTAAGTACAGTGTAAACTCAACCTTACAACAGTCGCGATGCACCCACATTAGCATAGCAAGCATCAGCAAGGAGTCGTGACCACGAGCGGCACTCCTTTTGTGTTCGCCATGTACGTCGGCTGCCCTTGTGAAGTATACTAGCAGGTCTTATAGGTGTCCATTGGATGTGATTGCTGTCTGTATGTGACTAATGGCTGGCTGACGATGTTTCTGTTCGAAAGTGGCTAGGAAAAGCAAAATCTATTGTTTGCGAATGCGTTTGCCATCTTAGCAGAAAAGTTGAATGTGTCATGGTGTCATCATATCTTATTGATCAACTGTCTCTAGTGTCAACATCCCATCTACGGTCCAACCTAGGCAAGCGAGGCTGAACCTAAAGATCGACCCGTGGCTGTTATTAATTAGCCATGAGCCACTTCAAAATGTTCGGCCCAAATTACGTTTTGCGAGTAATTTGCCCTGTCCACTGCCACTTAAGAGCATAGACGGGCTGCATTTTTCCATACAAATGTATTCCCCTATTCTCTTCCTGGATAATGCCTCTAGAGTAATCGTTTTTATTTATAAAAATCCAGGTCTATTGAAGGCATGCCCCTGTCATTTTTTTTTTCAAAAAATTTATTACAAAAATAAATATGACTTACCAAAAACCTAAAAAAATACCCCGTTTTTACCTACGTAATCAGATGACTACCAAAGAAAATTGAAAAGTTTTTAAAATAAAAACAAGTAATAGGGGCATAGATCTATTCTTCCTTTAAATTTTGATACCAAATATAATTTAATTGGCTTAGGTTTCGAGGAGAAAACAGGAGAATACGAAACGTCGATCGGTCAAGGTTTTTTATAGGTAAAATCGTTCTGAGCTGCAGTTGTCTCTATCGCACTCACATATTGATACCGCCCGGTTGCTAGAGCGCAGCGCGACGGCAATAGTTATATATACGTATATTATACGCAGCCCGTCTATGCTCTTAAGTTTGAAAATTCTTCGTACCATACATAGATAACAGATTGTTTCTGTTATCTATGGTACCATACCATATTATAACCTACCATCACCACCATCAGTTACCTTTTTTTTTTTTTTTTGGTGGGTCGAAAATCATCGAATAACCCCCCCCGCTCTTGGGCAGAGCGAAGGGGGGTGTCAGACTTCTACTGACTAAAAACCAAACCCATGTTCCTTCTTCGCCCTTGTGTCGGAGCCGCGTTAACCTTTCGATAATCCACAGCCCCAACAGGCGTCGGCCCTTGCGGGCCCCTTCCATATTGCTGAAAACCATCAGTTACCTTACACTTATTTAAAGCTCTGATTGTTTTACTTTCATCAATTTTCAAAAATGATGAAATGGTTTTCTCGGGTATCGTATTAATTACCCAATACTAACTGCATAAATGGGGTGTGAAAGTCAGACTGGAAGCCGATCGCAACATACCTAAATAGGAAAAGGCTACGTAGAAAATGAAATGCCAATTTTAGAGCTATATTATGACTTACCAAGCGTCGTTTATTTTCCCGAGCTTTTGTCTAATCAAAGTAAAATTACGTAAACAGCATTTTTGGCTAATCATTAAAGACGTCATAGAACGAACAGACTATCGAAACATAAAACATTGTCAATCATCACGATGACGAAACTAAATGGAACCTTCCGATCTTTGAACCTGACGACTGAAGCTTTGGTCCATAACGTAACTAATATATTAAAACAAGCTTTGACCAATCGAGCTATATGAATACAAAAAAAACGACTTCAAAAACAAAAGCACAAAAAAGTGAAAAATAAACTTCAGAAGAAAAATCAGCTTCTGAAACAAAAAAATATATACACACGAATAGAGAATCTCCACCTTTTTGGAAGTCGGTTAAAAATTGATGATTTACAGTTTTGGTGGTCACACTGAAATATCCCAAACAGTTATCGAGATATTTTGAAACTTCTTGAAGGTTCTTCTAGCTTGGACTGTCTATTTTTAAAGGAAGGAGGTACTTATTTTTCAGAAAAACTGAAGCAAAATGAAGTCACAAAATTCACAAAATATGCACTTTTTGAACAGAGAGTAATAATTTTATTTGGATAGGTACATATTAAATTAATTAAAAACTATAAAATAAACTAAACTAACAATAAACAGCTACAAAAAGGCATCGAAATACTGCTCCTCAACGCTTTCAGCCGGTAATGTGCCCAAAACTGGCGGCTTTGCCTCGTTGCACTTTGTTGATATTGACCATGATATTGACCCAAATTAAACTGAACTGTCATACAAAGTCAGGTCAGGTTATACTGGAATGTTATAGCTTGATGTGTTGCCGTGTGTACCAGTGTCACCAAAAGAAGGGATAGCAACTAACAACGATGTATTTTGATGACTAAGTTCAGTAGTAGTCAAGTAAACATGTATGTTCTAACAGTCACCGACCAACTATTAGTACATACATATTTACTTTTACTAGAAAACTTAACAAACAATGAATGGACAGTGTGAAAGATGATCTGGGTAGAAAGAGGGCAACTAAAGATGACTAATAAGAAGTACGGAAGAAAAGCCGCGCCGTCACAAATACATTGGAGTAAGTCATAAAATTCCTAAAAAATACTTTTGGTTTAAAAAAAAATAGTCATGTGTTTTTTTTTAAACTTGGACCCACGCTCGGAATTTCTCCTGTATCGTGGGTGCATACACAAATACCCAGACCCGGAACAACTATTTAAAGGCCATACAAATATTCGTTCCGTGCGGGGATCGAACCCGCGACACGCAGCGCACAGTCCAATCGCCACTGCGCCAACCGTGCTGTGATGCTGTCAAATGTGATGATGTGTGTGTGATGACTATAAAACTATGGTATTATCAATGACGCCGACACCGACGCCGTGATGACAGCCACAAAACTAATTGGTAATGGTGTCCAGGAAATACGTCATCACTGTAACGTATAGATAAAGAGCAAAAGGTTTAAACACTTTTTTTTTGTGGATAGGAAATCATCTAATGACACTTGCTTTTACTCCGCCCAGAGCAGGGCTGCTCTGGGCGGAGTGGAAGCGTGTGTCAGACTTCTACTGACTAAAACCCACCCATGTTCCTTCTTAGCCCTTTGTTTTCCGGGGCCGCGGTATCTCATTCGAACAGTAGTAATCAGGTTAAAACCCCTAGCAAGAACATTTTGCCAATTTAGTATTGTGGAAGGAAGGTTTTAGTAAATATTGTTTATTGTTGTTGTTTATCTATATAAATAAAAAGAGGAGTCCTGACTGACTGACTGACTGACTGACTCATCAACGCCCAGCCCAAACCCTTGGACCTGGAAGGCTGAAATTTTGCACAGACGTTCCTTTTATAATGTAGAAATGGAATAAGGAAGGATTTTTCGAAATTCAACCGAGTTAAATAGGGGATGAAAGTTTGTATGGAAATCGTCATTTTCACGCGGGCGAAGCCGCTGGCAAAAGCTAGTAGGTAGTATATAATTTTACGCGGGGGAAGTCGCGGGCATCAGCTAGTAAAATATAAAAGAACAGTTAAAATTTCATTAATATATAAATCAACCATTAATTAAACAAACAGTCAGATAATATTGCTTAAACGACTTGACGACGTGAAGGGTTCGTTAACACCCTTTATAAAATGATTTGCAACTGACTAGATTTTTTAAGGTGCTTTAGAATCTGGACATCACCTGTGAAAAACGAACTCCATAATTTGTACCCACCTATATACAAAAACTATAATTGACCTTCTGCGTGTACATATTTTAGTTTGACCTCGTAAGCGCGTGCGCAGGTCTGGGGTCTCAAAGTGGGTTTGTCCGCCAATCAATGGGGCGATTGTTACGCTCATTCGACAAGTGTTTTATATTAGATACAACTGTTTTGAACTCATTAATGAATCATGCACGCTGTTATTGTATATGTTACAGTCAAAACTCTTAATCGGTCTGATCTACTTTTGACTGGTATGTTAGTTAAAACCCTTATTAAGTTAAAACGCGTTTACTCTACTAAAATATGTTACCTACACGAGGTTATCCATAGGGTAAAAAAAAACCTAATTCGTTTTCTAATGACCTTTAATATGTTATTTTAATTTATCGATCTACGTATTATTGTTACGAAATGAGTAGAAAAATAAACAAGAAACCTAATAATTAAAGTAGTTTTGACTGATTAACAGTTTTGACTGTGACATATTATATACTTGTAAAATAGGTAAAACGGTAAACGAATCTAGTTTTACAATGATTTGTAACAATAACTAAGCGTGTAAATTTAAAACAGTAAAATCTTGTTTTATTTTGATCAGATACGGGTTTTTAGAAACGGCGAAACCAGATGAGGAGTTAATAAATAAAAAGTTTAATCAATAAAATATTTTCCTGTTTGTTTATTTTAGTGGTCGCAAGCATTAGGTTCTGGGGTTCGATTGTAAACAAATCTGGCTAAGTGGGTGTATGCTCCAACACTTGCTTAACCCTTCGGATAAAATCATCAACATCAAAATCAAAACAAAGCAAAAGTCATTTATTCAAACTAGGCTGATAATCAGCACTTTTCGAACCTCAAAAATTTACTTAACTTTACTTTACATTTTTATAAGACAATCCCCCAAAACGCCCACCCATCGACACTTCCTAGTGTTATGCTGGAAAGAAGAAGTGGCGGAACAAACTCCCCAGCACACATCTGTCTGTTAGGTTGGTTAGAAGAACCAGACTCGATACAATAGCAAGGTGTCAGTTAAATTCAAGATTTACTAAAGACACAATCAGTAATTAACAAAAGTATATAACAATAAACAATGTAAACATAAAATAATAAATACATAACATAACAGTAAACTAATTTCGGAGAAAGAACTCAAATAACAAACATTGTCTTGTGTTCAACTCAGCGACCAACTATTCTTATCATCTAAGTAGTCGTTAATAGAATAGTAAGCTTTTAATCAAAGATTAGATTTCTAGAAAAGAAGATGGCAGTTTATTATAAAATGTAAAAGCGTGTCGTGATGTACGCAATCAAAAGCTTTAGAGAGATCGCAGAAAACACCGATTGCATTTTGCGCTTTCTCCCATGCGTTAAATATGTGTTCATTCTCTTGCCCTTATCCCAATATATTTGTGGTCTTCCTCGTCCATACTTCTCTATTACTCGCCAGCATGTCTTCTTCTTCCATACATCTCTCATCATCTTCCTGCCCTTATCCCCTTGGATCGGCGCAACACGGTTTATTTTCCATTCTTCCCTGTTAGACGTCACGGTGGCATTTACCCCTTCTTCCATACAATTCTCTGTTACGACTCTTTAATCTTCTTCTTCTTCTTATCTTGTGGGCAGTAAGGTCTAACGACCCCACACACCATAGTGTCTGAGTTTCTAAACCGCCTGAAGAGCCTCTGACATGGTTTGACGACCGCCATTTGGCGGCCGGGACCACCGGCTTATACGTGCCTTCCGAAGCACGGAACCATCTTTTTATCAGACAATCAGGTGATTCAAGCCTGCAATGTCCTAACGAAACTGGAAACAACTTCACAAAGTATGCTTCCCGTGGGAATCGAACCCACGACCACCGGGTCACAAAGCAAACGCCTAAACCACTCGACCACGGAGGCAGTTAATTACTCTTTAATAATTAAATGTAATAAAATATAAATCAAAAGTCAAAGTGGGCGGCATGAAAACTTTGACACCAGGTACGGATTATCGAAAGAGATGACGTGGCCTCGGCACAAGGGCGAAGAAGGAACATGGGTTGGTTTTTAGTTAATAGAAGTCTGACACTCCCCTTCGCTCGGGGGGGTTATTTGATGATTTTCCACCCACCAAAAAAAAAAAAAAAAGGCACGAACCACACGAAGACGTGATAAAAAATAGGCAAAATGTTAAAATCAAAAAGCCTTGACCCCAGTGAAAGTAAATGATCCGTAACCGAGCAGTTTCCGAGGTCAATAGTGACACACGGGTAGACAGCTCACAATACATACCCATCGGAGCGCACCGAGGGAATCCCCGGTTAGACTGTGAAATAGAAAGTGATGGCTATTAGGTAATGCCTGTATTTGATGTGTTACGTATTTATACATTATTTTTTTTAACTAGTTTAAGATGATTGTTTCAGATCATGTTGTGGTTAGGAAACCTAAATTCTAATGCTAGGTTTTGTCAAAATTCGGTTATTTTATTTTAGGTTCTTGACAATAACAACTAGGTTTATTGAAATAACTGCAATTTTAGGTTAGGGTTAGGGGTTCGTACTTATCCTCCCCACATTACCAAACCATCTAAGCATTTACTTTTAATCATACCTATCTATTTAAAGCATTTTTTATCATCTAACAATCTGTGAGGCCTAGTGAAGCCTATTCAATAGTCTAGTTTCCTAATAGGGGATCGGACAAAAAAAAAAACTAATTGGTCCGTCTGATAGATTTCCAAAAAATATTGAACACGTTTTTTTTTTTCACGTAAACAAAAAATGAAGACGATACAGTGCTTAGAAAACTCGTGTGACGTCATATTATGATAGTACATTTTGTACCTACAATAAGTGACGTTTCAAGCCCCACTCCACGATCTTTGACGCGTTTTATCTTCGTCAATTTTTATTAATTTGATAAAACAAAATCGTACAGCGGACTAAACAGAATCGTATTTTTTTGAGTCAGTCCGATCCCCTATTAATAGTCTAGTTTGAATAATATAAAAATCTAGCTCAACAACCACAACTATTGAGGAGGTGTGCCAACATGAATTAAATTAATTTCAAGCCATAGATATAACTGTTTTTTTTTTTATATTTCTATGCTTCAAACCGAGGACGGTTCAGCGAACCTTTATGACCCTCATATATTTACACTCCCTGTTACAAACTAGACTTTGTAGATATCATTTTAGTCTGACTAGCAAATTATCAAGGGATGTTTGAAAATAGAAAGGAATAGGTCCACTAAATTTTGAAAATCTATCTGAGACTAATATTTTAGACTATTTTTTCCGGCTATCAGGTTTTTCTACATCTTCATTTCTAATAATATGTTACTGATCTCGACGCAGATCATTCGATTCGTATAACGTATTTTTAATAAGAATTAATTAGTTAGTTCGCTTCGTAGAACATCATTTAGAAAAAAAAAAAAGTGCAATTCGCAAAACGTCATTGTAAAAACAATAAAAGTCCGATGCGCAGAACGTCCTATTGCAAAATGTCAGATACTACGTGTAAGGTCATCAAAAAGATGAAGATGGGAATCGAACTTCCGACATACGCAAGCCACAGTAACCACGCCTTCATTGCGTTATATAACAAGACACTACATACCTTATATACGTGCCGACTCATCGTACAGTCCTTATCCAGCATTAACTAACCCCTCTTCTCACACCGCCTTCTTTATACAACGGGTCAGGTAATGCTGGGTACAGACTGTGCCTCACAAAAAGGTGACTGCCTTGCCTCACTACCAAGGTCGGGTCAAAAAACCGGTATAACTTACATCACAATACTTTAACTTGCAACTATAATACCTACATCGTAAATGATCATAGTTTAATCAGAGATCACCTTGAAAATACGGAGATATGGACGATTTTGTGATAACCACGAGCAAAAATATGTATACACTTAGCAAAATTCAAAAGCTATTTTCTTGTGAAAAAACGGTGTTTCTACATAACATCACGCCCGTAGTCCCCAAGGGTAAGGTAGTGGTGTGCCAGTTATTTTAAGTTAAATGTAATAGGGGGCAAGCCTATTGGCATGGACCGGACAGAAAAGTGCATGTTTACGTACGCGCGGCGCGGCGCGCGGCGCGGCCGGCGACGCGATCCGCACTAAATTCAAACGTATGGCGGTGTATGAGTGCGTTCACGGAGAAGCGAATTTATACGCGATTGCTTGAATTTGAGGCGGCGGCCGCGGCGGCGAACGCGGCGGCGGCCGCGGCGACGGACGCGGCGATGCACGCGGCGGTTTATTCTCGATGAAGCGATGCCCGCGACGGAACTTGGCCTTGAAAATTCGCGGCGGCCGCCGCCGCGGCCGCCGCGCCGCGTCTCTATGTACACCGTCGTACATTGCCATACGTTTGTGTTTGCGCGAACGATGATATCTGCCGCTGCACGCATCGCCTGTCCGTGAACACAAAATTCGCTCGACGCGTCGCTCGACGCGTCGCCGGCCGCGCCGCACGCCGCGCCGCGCGTACGTAAACATGCACTTAGTGGCTGCTACTGAAAAGTTCCTGGTAGAAAAACCGAATAACACTTTGCGGCTTGGGAATCGAATCCAAGACTTCATGCTGAGCATTCGCGCTTGCGACCACTAGGCCATCGAAGCAGTCACGGTCACGTTTCTACTTCAAGATAAGACCTATGTATTTCGTAATATTATGATTCAAAAAAACATGATTCTGTTTAGTCCGTCAGTTACGAATGAATGAAAATTGACGAAGATAAAAAGCGTCGTGGTCGTGACGTCACTGTGAGTAAAATTTTTACTGACATGTAACGTTTTCGAGGAGTTCACGAGTTTTCGAAGCACTGTTACTGTATCGTCTTCATTTTTTGTTAATGTGAAAAAATAATAAATAGGTGTTCAATATTTTTTGGAAATCTATCTGACGGACTAATTAGTTTTTTTTTGTCCGATCCCCTATTCCCAAAAAAATACGATCAGTAGGTGCTCTGCGTTATCTAGGTCTTCTTCTTATCATGTGGACTAACGACCCCACACACCCTAGTGTCAGAATTTCTGAACCGCCTCGAGGGGTCTAACATACCAGCTTATACGTGCCTTCCGAAGCACGGAATCATATTTTTATCAGACAATCAGGTGATTCAAGCCTAGGACATTCCTAGCCAAACTGGAAACAACTTTACAAAGTATGCTTCTCGTGGGAATTGAACCCACGACCACCGGGTCACAAGGATTTATAAATAAATAATTGATAAATAAAAAATTAAAATATAAATATATTATATAAATAATTTATTTATAATTTGTAAATCTATATCGTGAAAGAACAAATGCGGCGTCTGCCTAGTTTAGGACTTTTTACAACCGTTAGGTAACCATCTATTTTACGCTTTTTAAGGCAATTCATATGATGATCTGCTTACTGTCCATTATAGACGCCGAACTCATTGAATTAATATTGCTAATTTCCTTAAGAATGTAGGTAGTTCTGAATTATAATATGTACATTTATGTTGGATTATAAATCCAAAAATAGCTCAACAATTATATCTGACGCAAATATAAATAATTTTACGCTTTTCGCACAAGATGGGCGTCATATACTCATATATTATGTTGAGGAAAAAACACACGTATACATACGTATTACATTAAAATAGTGACGTATATATTAATGGACTGTCGTAATACTGTGATATGTTGCCTAATGTCCGACGTAGAGGACCGGTCTAGGATTGTCTATGAAATGTCAAACTGTTCTCTAAAGTATGTCATGACGTTAGCTTTTCGACACTTTTAATAGGAAACGGACGTTCGTATGTGGCCTCATTTTTTTTTACCACATATTGAAAATCGTTATTTACAATATTTACATACTACAATTTACAGAACTAAAATTATATAATTATACAAGTATCTAAAAGGGAAGAATTACAGGGCGTCAAAAAACTTGGTAATTAAAATTCAAAGTTAGTTGTAAATTAATAAAACACGATTAACAAACTGTCTCGTTGGTCTTGCGATTGCAAGTGCGACTGCTGAGCGTGAGGTCCTGAGTTTGATTCTCGGGTCAGACAAAATATGATTGGGTTTTTCCATTAGGACTTTCACAGAAGCAGTCTCGGAGTCTGGATTTGTACATTTTGTGCCCGGTTTATGGAAATAGGCTCGCCCCCTTTTACATGAGACTTGGACATAACTGGCGTTTCGATATGCTATTTGGTACACCTGCACCTGCATAATAAATATATGATAAACTAGCGGACGTCCCACGGTTTCACCCGCGTAGATCCCGTTCCTGTAGGAATACAGGGATAAAAAGTAGCCTATGTTACTCGTGGATAATGTAGCTTTCGAATGGTGAAAGAATTTTTAAAAACGGTCCAGTAGTTTTTAAGCCAACAAAGTTACAACAACAAAGTTTTCCTCTATATAATATTAGTGTAGATCATTGAGGTATAATGTATTACGTAGTACATTATACCTCAATGGTGTAGATATATAATTGTTGCATAAATAAATAATTAAATATCTTAAAATACTCAGTCAAAAAGTACATTATGAGCCCGATGAATGACGATTTTCCATACAAATTTTAATCCCCTATTTAACTCCCTTAGGGGTTGAATTTCGAAAAATCCTTCCTTATTCCTTGTCTCCATTATAAAGGGAACCTCTGAGCAAAATTTCAGCTTTCTAGGTCCAAGGGTTTGGGCTGGGCGTTGATGAGTCAGTCAGTCAGGACTTCTCTTTTTATTTATATAGAAGATAGATAAAAAAATGTAGGGGAGGCCTTTGCCCGGCTGTGGGGTTAAAGCTAAGCTATGAAAAAAAAATGTCGCAGCCCGTGGCGTTCTATCATTTCTGCCTACCCACCCTCATAGGCCAGGCACCTTCATGTATGACGTCATAAGTAAATAGACATACCTCCACGGTATTACATGACAAATACCTAACCCATATTGCTTTGGACTACATATTATTATGACATATTCTTTCCTACGTGTTCGAATGCACATATACATAATTATATAAAACATCGTTATGGTATGGTACACTTTCCTTGGGTTTTTATTCGACTAATCCGCTATGGCAGTTATAGGTAATACATACCAATGTGGTAAACTCATCAATGAATTAGGTACCTACGTATTCGAACGTTTGGATATAAATATGCGTATTGTATTGTAGTTAGGTTAAGGTCACCAGCAAAATTAAACGAATACTTTAACTTTGCTAAACATAACTGGCCAAATGTGAGTGTACTAATGCGTACACCTCTGCCCAACCCTTCGGATAATACAGGCATGATGTTATGTAACTAAAGCTTTTTAGCAAACATTGATAAAACATCTGAACTTTGTGAAACAAATTAAAAAACTTGTCAAAAGGGTTAATCTTATTAGCTATTACCTGAAATGCTGAAAAGCAGGGTTTATTTTTTTCTAAATCTTTAACAAATGAAAATATAACCTTCTTCCTCCGGAGAGGGGTTGCTAATATCCACGTGGGATGTTGGTAGTCTTGTTGAATGGGTTTCCTCACGATGTTTTCACTTTTCATTCCTGTTGTGGGAGCAGTGTTTTTACTGGACTACCGAAAATTCCAAAGGAAGGTTATTGCACTAGTATTTCGATAGTATTTTTTTTTTAACTCACAATTTCTCCTGTATCGTGGATGTGTTAACAAACATTTTAACTCACATGACACAAACACTCAGACCCAAAGCAACTACCTGTAGGCCATACACTACACGTATTATTTCCGTGCGGGGATCGAACCAGCGGCACGCAGCGCAGCAATCACACTCAGGCCCTGCGCCAACCGTCCCGCATTGAAATAAATCTACCTATTCTGGCAACACCCATAGTGTTTGTGGTCGTGAGATGAATCAGCTCTCTCGTACTACAAATAGGGGAACCTGAAGGACGTGTTCATTCATTCATTCGTTCATAAATGGAGATTACTCATCCCGCGCTAGATGACTAGTGGCGACAGTTACTGGAACACATTGATTTGCTAATGAGAATTATACAACATGACACTATAAGCTGATCGTAGAAGTATTCAACGATAGAAATAATGAAATTGTCCTTCTCTTTTATAAAATCACAGGCTTTTTAATTACGAAATTCGCGAATTTTTGTACATTTTTGACAGTACTTCTACAAAAATTCGCCGAGCTACTGACGCGCGTTAGTTTTTGGACGATCGACCGACTGTATCCTATCGATGCGAACGCGCGACATCGCTACAAAAAGTCACCGTGGGCGAAGGGCTTTAGAGTTGAGATTCCTTCAATGTAATATCCAAAATTCAAAGGTTCATATCCATTTTTTGACTAGTCAAACTCTTCATAATGATAAACATCATTTTCTTAAGTCGTGTTTGATAAGTTCAAAACTTCAAATACTGAATTCAGAAACCAACAATTAAGTGTTTCACGTTCTCTCGCCAATCTAGTCGTTTTTATCTACAAGTTTGTGTTTCCACGAACGCACTGGCCTTCAGACCGGTTCACAACAATGCAATGGTGACAGATATACAGATGATGATCATGTATGGTGATGGGACTTCCCCAGAGTGATTTTTATTTTTTTGGCACAATTTTTTCTTTAGTTTTCGTGAAAAAGGTATCCAGTAGGTACCTATAAGAATAGGAAGTCAAAGCTAGAAGAACGTTCAAGAGGGCTCAGAATATCTCGGTAACTCTTTAGGAAATTTCAGTTCAAGGTTTAGTGTGACCACCATAATTTAAAATCACCCACAAACAAAACTGAAAATCACCCCCAGTCATACAGAACAACAATAACTACAATTAAAATTCTGGAAAAACCAAAATGTGGCGTCCATCAACAAGCTCGGTCTTTGGGTGATGGATTATAGTGACAAGGTCTTTGTGGCCGATATGTTTCACAGTTTTCTACTATCTAAGTTTGTGCAGAAATTATACGGCGGAAACGACTTTTTATGGGGTGAAAAACTCGTTGAAAGGTTGGAACTTTGACCCCCTATATCCCTGTAACTAGAAGGTTCCAAGGTATGGTCTAGAGTTTAGAACATACCTTGGAACCTTCCATACTCTAGAACTAGAACAAAAACCGGCCAAGTGCATGTCGGACCACGCACAATGTAGGGTTCCGTAGTTGCCCATCAAAACATGAGAACTTACTAAATCAGTTTACCACCCGGCCTACCTGCCTCTGAAAGATGAGTTTTATTGTAAAAATAAAACAAACTTACATTTGTGGTTTGAGACCTGCGCTACATTATCTATTGGAAAATATTTCATACAAGTACATTTTATAAGTTGGTCGACTATTACTCGTAAACTTGTAAAGCCTACTTACTTAGCTGTGATAGTTTTCTTTTATTTTCGTTACATAGATATGCTACTACCATGAATTTTTCACACGCCCAAACACAACCCGTACTGTACAGGTGGTTTAGGTTGACACACTTGAGTCTTACAAAAGGGGTTTGGGTAAAGTTGGCGTCGTTTTGAAGTTGCGCGGCGCCGGCCAGTAATGAAACTTGGATATTTTGAAAGAACAGAATAAAGGGATCAAAAAATATTATGGATGCATTTCTCTAAATCTAATCGGAACGGAGATATTTGGTTTTGAATGGCTCATTAAAATCGAAGATTGCACTGTTTTTGTTACCTGCCGTATTTTTTTAGAATTCTAAATAAAATAATTCAAATATAAATATTATAATAACGTAAATGCATTGCTCGATGTCTGTCATCTATGAGCCGATGCATGCGACTTGGTTTTTCCTTGGACATCGTGATCGTTTGTGTTTTGTGACTGACCCAACGATACGATTTGCTTGTATACCGCTATGGATATAATAAACAGTGCATTTTGCATCTGTTGCCGACGAACGAAGTTTAAATCGTGTTGGTGGGACTCGTCGAAGATCATATAGTTTAACAGACGATTGGGCCAGTATTGCTCATGTATAATTGGGAAACGGACCTTTTTTTTTTTTTGGTGGGTGTAAAATCATCAAATGACCCCCCCGCTCTTGGGCAGAGCGAAGGGGAGTGTCAGACTTCTACTGACTAAAAACCGAACCCATGTTCCTTCTTTGCCATTGTGCCGAGGCCACGTCATCTAGTACTAAAATCCGCGGCCCCGACGGGCGTCGGCCCTTGCGGATTGCGGGCCCCTCCTTGCTGACATCTCTTTGAGGCGCGCGTGGAACACGAACGCGCCGCCGACACGGTCTGTTGCCGTCATGACGGCGGCCGGACGGCGACGGACCTTTGGCTGCTGTTCACATGTAATGTTCATTATATGGTACATGGGATGGGGCAGATATCAAAGTAATTTTATTTGACTCCGCCGGCATAATTTTTAGATACCATTATTCGACACGATATTGAGAACGAAGAGATTTAAAAATCTCGTAGTCCATTTCGTTTTTACCTATCATGTATTTAATTTTTAGATATTATTGTTTTTTTTTCAAATGTAAGCCTGAAAAAAATGGATTTTATTTTATTATGTCGTTTATTATTTTTTTCTACACATTATACCTATACATTTTCAAATATTTCTTAAATACCGATATAAATAAATATTTAAAAAATAGTGGTCCACCGATATCAGGCTCGGGTCCGATACCGGGATCAAGGTCCAAGCTACCGGTGGTTATTGGTTTATGGTTATTTTATTTATTTAGTAATAGAGTAGGTCTAATAATGTGTTTTGTTATTATCCAAGACACAGAATACTAACATCACATTGCCAGATGGTCTAAGATTTCTTTAGGCAGGACAGTAATTGAAGTATTTTGACGACATTTTTACAACTTCAAATGCAAATATCTCAGCTTTGAAATCACTTAGGACAAAAATAATTGAACACATATGTGTACTTAACACAGCACAACAAAATAACATGAAAATTAAAAGTGGCCGCTGGAAAAAAAAACGACGCCACTAGCCCATACAAAGTTACCCAAACCCCTTTGCACTTTAAAGCTTAATATTTCACAAACGAACACCTTAATTGAAAAACTGTTTGAGCAAACTCGCAGTATTTTTTAAAGACTACGATATCCCACACAATGGACTTCGCGAGAAAAAAAAACTTAACCCCATTTAAATGTGTACTGGAGATACCCTAAAAAAGAATAGTTTTCAATATTGTACGTTGGCACTTTGTCGGAGTAACTCATTTGTATATTCATACCAAATTACAGCTATCTAGTATTAAGAGTCTTTGAGATATAGTGGGGACGGACAGACGGACATGGCGAAACTATAAGGGCTCCCACACATAAACACGATACGACGCGACGCCGCGACGTCGCGTGGTGGAAAACAACGACACGACGTCGTAACGTGTCGATGTACGATACGACGTCGTGACGTTAGAAACTCACGATGCAATCCTGCGCAGTTGTCTTGTTACTTTAATGAACAAATTAACATTTATTTGGGTTCCAATTTCAAAAACATTTAAATATTCTTTTCAGAATGCGTCTAGAGCGGTCCATTTTTCGGAATGAACTAAAACACCACCTCACCGTATCGACGACATCGTGCCGTGTATCGTGCGTGGCACATTACGATACGATGTTGTGTTTTTTTACGATGCTCATCGTAGATTTCCACGACGCGAGGTCGTATCGTGAAACGATGCCGCATCGTTGTACGACGCGACGTCGTATCATGTTTATGTGTGGGAGCCCTAAGGGTTCCATATAATATATTGACTACGGAACCCTAAAAATGATAACTTTAACAGGAACAACAAGTGCTTTTCAGCTTCATAAAACCATTACTTACTTTACTTTACTTTTAAAACCATTATATTTATAGAAGTTTAGGAAATAATAACAATTAGGAATAGTCGTAATTGCCGCGACACGAGTTAGGTAAAGTAACAATTAATGCAAAGGCTGGTGACCCTGAAGGTCGCGAGCGCGACCTCAAACACGATACATTTTTAACAGGGAGTTTTTAAATACAGGTCACTTTAACAGGCCTATCTTTGACGGAAATGTCTTCTGAACTAGCTGTTGCCAGCGGCTTCACCCGCTACGCTACAACTCCAAAATTATCCCACGGGAAGGATAAAATCGGGATAAAATTATCCTATGTCTAAATCCAGGTTATAAACTATCTGTGTACCAAATTTTATCCAAATCCGTTCAGTAGTTTTTGCGTGAAACAGTAACAAACATACACTTACACACTCACTCACACTCACACAAACTTTCGCCTTTATATTAGTGTGAGGTGTATTGTAATTATATTCGAGAACACATCAGAACATTCTCAAAAAAAAATATTTTGGCTGAAATGCTGATGATCTTTTGGCTGAATGTTGCGACCTATAGGTAAGGCCTATGTCAGTGGATTGACCAACTTTCAACCACGACAAATAGAAGAAGACAGTAAGTTGATTGAGTTTATGGTGGTTCCATATCTAGCCATGACTTGTCCCATGAATGAAAGCAAAAGAAAATTAATCTTACACAGGACAAAATCAAAAATGGTTAAATTAATAATAAGATTTAAAAAAAACATAATTAAATAAAACAAATTAAATTGGTACGAGGCCCAAAAACCACGTCGTACTTAATTGCCGCGACACGAGTTAGGTAAAGTAATCTTACACAGGACAAAATCAAAAATGGTTAAATTAAAAATAAGATTAAAAAAAAACATAATAAAAATAAAACAAATTAAATTGGTACGAGGCCCAAAAACCACGTGATACTGTGATACGATCGTATCATGGACCATACACCAGCTTGCAGGTTTTGGAAGAGAAACCTAAAACTAAAGGATATTGACCCAAGATGATAGTATATTATAGTATTTAAAGTATATAGTCATCACAATGACTTTGGGTTAAAACATCGCGTTGAAATAATAGTTACCTTCCCGTGGAGTTAATTGTTGTTGATTGAAGCAATTACATGACTACGATGCCAAATGACGGGTTTCCTTCATGTCTTCAAGCTGCAAACTTCTTAACAGCATAAGCTCGAGTTAACAATTCTATTTAGCTTGAAAATATCGATTGGCCGTTGGGGCTGAAAAGTTCTTGTGGCGATCGCGAATCGGAAGACGTTGCGTGGGAACGCCTCTCTGCTACTAGGTGGACCGATGACCTGCGATGCGAGACACTAGGTGGACACACTTGTTCCTTGTTCTTGAACTGTTTCAGCGAAAATATTTGAAATGTTTAATATGTATATGTCACGGATAAAACTATAAAAAAAAACAAATAAAAGAGAAAAACATAGCTTTTAATAATTTTAGTTTTGTAAGCAATCATAAATAAATTGGTAAGTACCCAGTAAACCGTCAAAATGAGTATTAACCATTGTGATAACGGAAAGCCATAGTCAAGTACCTTATATGCAATATGCATAGTGCAACCAACCTTATATGCAAATCAGCGGTTTTTCCTATACTCCCCATATAAAAACATACATTTATGGTCAGGTTCCGATTTACGTCGGATGCTGGGAACCCCATAGCGATGCTCAAGCGTATCTCTGCCTACCCATTTTTCCTGTTACATCAATCGTAATGGTAAAACTACGTATACAGATGAACCTACGTACTATATAAACTATTTTTCCTCATCATCAATGAGAAGGAAAATCTCAGTATATTTTGCATATTTTAATAGTAGCAATTTAAAAACTAAAAACGTATGAGTCATAATTGTATGTCTTTTGAATATTTATCGCATGTTCTGGTATTCCCCTCTAAGATATTATGAAGTAAAACGGTTTCGAAATATTTCGGTTTTGATAAACCCAGTAATGAAGTATGACCTTAAGAACTTGGTTTAAAAAGTGTATCTAATTAGATAATCGGTGGCAATGAGTTAGTTTAATTTTAACACGTTATAATAAATATACTTGTAATATGATAATTATGTATTTGTCTAAGTTATCAATGTCATAAAAATCATATTTTTTTTTGTTGAAAAAACGGACATTGTCCTTTTTTCCAATGGAGTTGTGTCAAGTTTTAAAAAAATTGAAAAAAAAAACGTAAAGAAGGTATAACATCACGCCTGTAATACCCGAAGGGTTAGGCAGAGGTGTACCAAACAGTACACCTACTTTTCACCAGTTATGTTTAGTCCCATGTAAAGGACGCGAGCCTATTGCCATCCACCGGGCATAAATCAAGACTCCGTGGTTGCTGAAAAATTCCTAATAAAAAGAAAAAACCCGTTAGGTAACACTTTGCCCGATCCGAAAATCGAACCTAACGGCAAAAAAAAACCGAAAAATTGTTGTTAGTCATTCCCCACACTGTTATAGGTGACCGTGGCAATGAATTTTAGTTGACTAAATCATTTTAGTTGACAAAAAATGGAAATTATCCTAAATACATAATAACTTTCAATGTTAATCACATACGTTTTACATAAGGGCAATGTCACAGAGCAATAATTAATTATTGACATTCGCCCCTATAGACACACACTGATTACTGATTGTAATTATTTATCACTAATGCTCTTAAGTAAGGATAATATTAGAAATAAATAATATATTGTTTTGTTAATGCAACTGCTCTAAATATAACATCACGCTTGTAATACCCGAAAGATAAGGCAGAAGTGTGTAATAGTGCATCTAGATTTCGTTACTTATATTTACTATTTTTTTTTTTTGTAAATGTAAACCTTTCTCGAATCCACTTGACACACACAAACACGCTCACAGAAAGTTAATACTTGTAGTTAATTATTTTTTACTTAGTATAAAACAAAGTCGCTCCCGCTGTTTGTACGCTTAGATATTTTACACTACGCAACGGATTTTAATGCAGTTTTCAGCAATAGATAGAGTGATTCAAAGAAAGTCGCTAGTTCTATATAGGTATAATCTATATAAGGACCCATTAAAACAGGTGGACAAATTTTAACACATCGTTCAGTAGGTCTAACCAAAGATATCTAAACAAAAAACACATCAAAGTAATTTTTTTTTTACTTAAAATTATTAATTGCCGGCACTCTAGTCTAGAACAAACTCATCCTTTAGGAGTATGTACTTAAATGCGTTTTTCTTATTATTTTTTTTACCATCGTCTTTATTTTGGTAGTCCTGAATGATTTCTGAAATTTTGTCCACCTATTTTAATGGGACCTTATTTATAGGTTTCGTTTGTTATGGTGTGATCAAAATGACACTATTTTTTTGGTAGTATGACTAATATCGTTCATAGGCCTCGATGACTCTTAATTTCGTGCGAGTTTCGGACGAACATTCTTAGAATATTTCGTGTGACACACGAATAGTTTAATTTGCTTGTAGGTCGCATTACGTACAGTCACGGGCAATCATATTCATACGCAGAAATAACGACTGCAATTTTGAGATATTTTGACCATATGATGATTATAAAAATTAAAAAATAATTAATTAATAAAAAATAATAATAAGTAATTACTTAATAATAATATATATTTTTTTATATTTTTAAATGTTTTTTTTTTGATTTAGTAAGGAATATTTAAAAATGTATCGAATTTGTTAAAAACTAAATAAAGGGAATATTAATTAAAAATATTAATAATAAAGCGGCGTAAATATAGTAACCTTTGCGGAAACTATATTTTCGAGCCGTTTGGGGTTGAAACTCTGGGGCCGTGGGGTCCGAGTGCTCATAGCCTGTTTAAGGAAATCTCGAAACGCTTAGTTGACGCTTCTCGTTGACCCAAGGGCTGGCTTTTATCTTGGCCAGAGGCTAAGTGTTGCCATACAACGAGGCAATGCCGCCAGTCTTTTGGGCACATTACCGGCTGACAGCGTTGAGGAGCAGTATTTCGATGCCTTTTTATAGTTTATTGTTAGTTTAGTTTATTTTATAGTTTTTAATTAATTTAATAAGTTTGACATTATTACAATAAACAAGTCCATATATTATTATTACTTAATAATTTTTAAAAAATTTATTACTTTAAAATATTAGTTTCGTCGTAAGATGAAAACGAAATCAATACAGTAGGTTAAAATTGCTTTTAAATGTTGTACATCACGATAGTTCATCTCCAAAGGGTTCAGCAGAGGTGTACCTAATAGTACACCCACCCAGTTATGTTTAAATCCCATGTAATAGGGGGCGAGCCTAATGCCATCAATCGGGCACGACCAGAATTCGTGGCTGCTACTGAGGAAATTCTAACGGAAAAACTTAATACCACTTTGTCCGACCCGGGAATTGAACCAAGGACCACTAGACCAATGAGACAGTCAAACGCACAACACGTCTTGATAAAAAACTTATATTGCTCAATAGATTCATGTTTAGACAGTAGACTAGTCAAATAATAATAGCCATTAATTAATGACGAATAACACATTAAAAGTTAACTCATCAATTCTATGGCCGTAATAAGTATTTATAAGTACTATAATGTTGTATCTTAATAAAATGTACCTCTAATTTTTTAATATATACTAATTAGTACGCCAGACATCTGGTTCTTTGTGATTCATTCATGATTTTCAGTTTTCGGTTCGATTCCTGGGTCGGGCATGGAGGTTTTTCCATCTGGAATTTCCCGGTAGTAGTAACGGAGTCTGGGTCGCCTCTATTTCATGGGACTTTTACAAGTGCCCATGTGCCTATGTGAAATAAAATATTTTGACTTTTTAGGTACATTTTTGTGTATTAAAATAAAATATGTTATTAAAACAAAAATATAACAAAATCGCTTACCCTCATATTTGTTATTTTTTTACTTTCAACGTAGATTTCTGTAAGTACGTAAGTACAGAAATCTTCGTTGAAAGTAAAACATAGCTTACGCTAGTTCGTTAGTTATTTTAGTTTCTCAGTAAGTGAATTATAGTAAATTCTTGATAAGGGATAACAAATTTCTGAAACCATAAAAAAAATTGTCATGTGTGCAATTGAAGTGTGAGTGTGTTTGTGTTTTAGTGGTAATTAATAAAAAAAAAATATTGAATTACTATTTTATTATTGTAAAAAGACATAAAACTAAAATACTTGGAATGTCACAAATCCCTAATGGGAAATCTTACATTAAAATAAAGCGACTAGTATTCTTATATCAAACATAAATTAGGACGACATTTACATAAAATCGAGACTAAAATAATTTATAATACCTAGAGAGCATTGGCATTGCACTGAATCCACATTTAAAAACAATAAGTTAATTTCTTTAATTAACTAAAATCACTCACAAATTAAATGCATTTTCTCGAACACTTAAAACAGTGTCGTCGTCAAATTGTTGATAAATTAAACTATTTTACCCTGAACTGGTTGACTGGAGATCATAAAACACCATTTAGGGTTCTTTAGGGTCACTTAGGGTTCACTTGTCCATGATGAATTTCTCATTCACACACATGATTCCGAACCAAACGTATCCATGAGGACACTTGGGGTCTCTTCGTTCAGCCAAGGATTCTTCGCTTAGGTAAGTCTCTTCAGATTGTTCAGAAACATCAGGCATGACCTTGCGTTTCCTCCTTGTCTTGTCTTGCAAGCAATTGCAGTCGAGGAGTGGAGATAGAGCAGCTGGTAGAACAGCCTCCATGTGGTCCACTGGATCAGGTTCCTGTTCCGATAGTTTCTTGAAGAACTCCCATAGGGCAGAGGTTTCTGCGTCAGTCGGAGGGTCGCACTTGCAATCACTGTCAGCTGCATAGGCGACGGCCGCGAAGATTGCGAGAATGAGGAATACTTTGGCGGCCATTTTGTGTTGTTTACTTTACGAGGTTCGCTACTGGAATGATTCAAAGTTGATCGAGCGCGCTTTATATACGATTCTCTGAGTCAACTCACCTAGTGGCTACTATCAGTGGGGTATTATGGTCAGCCAGTTGGTTCATTTTAATAATAATTGTTTGTTTGTTAGTTTACGTATATTGTAATCGGAATACGTCATAGTGTTGCGGTTCGTTGACTGGTTTTATATTAATTTGCATTTAAATTTGTTAAGTTTTAGTTACGGAATCAGGTTACTTTGCATTAAATCATATTCATGGCGTTAAATTTTATGCAAATTGCTTAGTGTATAATGCATGATTAAAATATATAATTATATATTAAACGAGCTTCATTCAACGAATTTAACGAGCTTTATTAATTTCCGTTTTATTTATAGTTTTGAGAGGGTGTCTCTAAGTCCAACCCTTCGGGAATAACTTGCGTGATGTTATTTTATATTTATATTTTCATGCTAAATTATTAATATTATTTGGCAAATATTAAAAAAAAAGTTTTTTACTCTTTTTTCCTCCCATTTATTTCTTGTGGCTTGATTTTTTTTAAGGTACTTAATTTGCTACTGTTACCCATATTTACCTACTACGGATAAAAAGTCAAGTAACGCCGAGATATTCTGTAGTATGAAAGTAGTCCAAAGAAAATATCAAACTTGAAGGTAAAAACGAGTATTTTTTTGCCAAATTGCCGCCTCCTGCTGCTACAAAATTATATTAAATTATTTCTTGTATCTGTTCGTCTAATGATATCGAAAACATTTCTAAAGATATATGTTACATATAGACATACATATTATGTTATGTATTACTGTGTATTTGTTATTTATTTTATTTGTGTCTCGTATTTCTGAAGGTTTTCTGGCTTAGCGTTTCTTATTTATTTACTTACTAGCTTTTGCCCGCGACTTCGTTCGCGTGGAATAGTGACTTCCGGCAGATTTTTGGTTTATCTCGCGAAAAAAAATAAAAAATTAAAAAAAACTATCCTATGTCCTTTCTCAAGTTCCAAACTATGTCTGTACCAAATTTCATCAAAATCCGTTCAGCCGTTTAGGCGTGAAAGAGTAACAGACATACAGACAGACAGAGTTACTTTCGCATTTATAATATTAAAACTACAAGTATGGATGCACTTATATACGTATTTTTTACAACTGAAAATACAGAACAAATGATAGTCGGGGTTAGGATTCGACTTTATAAAATTCTTATACTTAACATAACATCACGCCTGTAACTCCCGAAGGTTTGGGCAGAAGTGTACCTAGTACTACCCTCACATTTCGCCAGTTATGCTTAATTTGCAATAAATAAATAGTAATCATTTACTATAAGACAATTAAATACAGAATAAAAATTAAACAACAATAAATTAATACAAATTAAAATCACTTGTTAAATTATATCTACTTACCACAAATGACCGACAACGTCGACGATAATTATGGTCCACTTGTGTGATAATACGGATAATAATCAAATAGTATATAAATATTGTTTTAGTGTACTTACCTGAGAAAAAAAAAACTATTTATCGAAACGAATATTATATAATTATAACTAACTAATTAATATTATAAAGAATAAGAAACATAAATCTTTCCTGATTAGATTTTTTGTTTGTTTGTTACGATTTAAAGCTACATCTTTACCGAGTACCTAACATAGGTTCAGTTTATTTACAAAATACACGTGGATGAAGTCGCGGACGAAGTGCTAGTACCAGATTTAAAAAAAAAAAAAAAAAAGTGGGTGTGAACACAATCTCTTAAGGACAGAGTCCAGAGCAGTCCAGACATTTTAATTCCAGACACGGGGCTACTACCAGGAATTGTCTAACAAAAAATCTAAAAATCCACATTCAACCAGCGAATGACTATGTCTTACTCACTCTAAACCATTGAAAAAGAAAAGGGACAGAAAGAATATCTAACTTGTTTAGAAAAATCAAGTTTTTATGAATAAGGGCTCCATACCTGGATGAAGAATTCGCATTTCAGGAAATGACTAATACTATAGATGCCTCGAATAACTTGGTTTCCGATTGTAGTTTATTTCAAATTAATGTCTGACCCCATAGCAGTTTGGGCAGGTCTTCCAAAATAATGAGATATCTTTTGACTGTATTTCTGCCGACAACATTATGATGCATTTTCGTTAATGGATAGTTGACTGGTAAACGAATTATATTATAATTATGCAAACATCTTCATGCTATTTAAATAAACTCAGTATTACTCAGCCCTTTGGACTGATAAACTTTTTTTAGATAAAAGTAATTTTATAACACTTGAATCTTTAAGTTAATGAAATACAATACCTACGAATTTACGATTATCGCAGGACTCTAATGAGAATTTAGAATATGCTAGAAGGAGATTCTTACAAGTAGCATTGTGGCCTATGAGCCGGCCTACAATAAATAATAATAGTATTTTAATTATAATTATTGTAAATAACTGTTAGCCGTGATTACTTAATTGAGGGAGATCAAAGTCTATTTACTAAATTAAAACCACCTAGGTAATTGTAATCTTTGTATGTTAAACATTTCCAAATAAACTGTGATAGTATTCTTTAATCTGTTCGGCTAGCTAGAGCAACGAGCAAGGTTCGAACCCACTTACGATGCAGGAGAATAGTGCACAATGCACATACACAGGTGAATTCTTTCTTCTCTAACGGCATTAGTAAGTTTACATCTTGTATTTTATACGCGAAAGTAACACCTTTTCACGCCTAAATAGACGAATGGATTTCGATGTTTGACATAGATCGTGAGCTGGGTACTGGGTAGGATACTACTTATCCTAGTAGTGGGTGCGTTCTTTTATGATAATCACCGCAAAAAGCAAGTGCATCGTCCTCATCTATCTTCTATATATATAAAAGGAGAACTGACTGGGTGACATATCAACGTACAGCCGAAACTACTGGGGCTAGGAATGTGAAATTTTGCACACGGTTTCCTATTATAATGTAGGGGAGCACTAAGAAGGGGTTTTTGGAAATTTAACCTTTAAGGGGGTGAAAAGGGGGATGAAAGTTTGTATGGAAAATCGTCACTTTTGTAGTTGAACCGACATCCACGCGGGCGAAGCCGTGGGCAAAGTGCTAGTCCATCATATTTTACATGAAGCGACTGCCTATCTCACCTTGGTGCCTCGGCACGCAAGCTGTTGTTCCCGGCTGCCATATATAAAGATCTTTGGCAGTCGTTACAGGCAGTCAGTGACCTGAAATTCTGACATCCAGTCTTACCAAAGGGTATCGTATTACCTAGTATTAACTGGGTTGTGGGGGTCAGATAGGCAGTCGCTCCATGTAAAATACTGGTATTCAGCTGCATCCGGTTAGACTGGAAGCCAACCCCAATATATTTGGGAATATAGGCTAGGCAGATGATGTTGACTGCCTATCTAACCTCCAGAACCCAGTTAGTACCGGGCAATACGATACCCTGTGGTACGACTGGTTATTAGATTTTCTGGTCACTGACTACCTGTAACGACTGTCCACCAACAAACGTGCAACGTGCTTTCCGAGGCACGGAGGTAACTTGGTATGTAATGAGTGGCCACCCAGCCTCGGACCAACCTACAAAGCACAGCTTAACCTAGAAATCGATCCAAGTGTCAGTATTTATTAAGTCACTAGCTCCAAAACAAATACTTAAATAAACATGAAAATATAATAATTTTTGACACTCCCAACTGGACAATTCGACAGGCCAATGATGAGACGCAATAAAAATTAAGTAAACAGGGCTCGGTTACCACTTCAATGGTAAACCCATAAAAGTGCAATTCTAGTTTATTGTAATACTAGGCGAGCCAGGAAATTGGGCAGTGGCGGGGGAAGGGGGGTATGACGTCACTGAGACAGGGGAGGTGGGGGGAAGGTAGATAGAGTATATTTTTACAGTAGGCCAGTTTTTCAGGCAAACTAAATGTGTTTAAAAATAGATTGGTGGTGTAATGGGCGGTTTTGTAAGTGTTGTCAGGAGTGGTTTGTACGCAGTTCTGTGTAACTATAGGTTTTAAAACCAACGCCACGCGTCGCGTCGCGTCGCGCAACGTACGCCTTACCAGGAGGAACAAGGTTATTTGGAGTAGACATGCTCTGGGATAAGGAGGGAGATATAGAACCAGGCCAGTGTTCCACTGTATACCCAGTATAGGAAAAGAGGAGTGACAGGTGTATTAAAGTGGAGTGAGCGTTGAAGTCACGTTGTGTTGGGTAGTCCTTGGCTCGATGTCTGGCTGCGAGTGTTCCTGCGTTGGTCATTGCTGGGTTGATCGGTGTCGATTGCTTCTGCTTCGCTGTCAGTTTCGCTGATGTCGTATATTTCTTCTGTGGTTGTGGTTGCTGGTCTATGGGTTTTTTAAAAGTACCTATTTAATTAAAAGTAAAAGAATTTTTATGCAATTTAATAATGTAAAATTTTAATTTTTGAATGTATTTATTTTAATGTAATTGTAATCTCCTATTTTTTTAAATGTACCTAACATAGTTTTTAAGTCGTTACTAACAAATATTATGGACCAAAATGTCTGAAATAAAAAGATTTTATTTTATTTTATTTTATTTTATTTTATAGGTAGTGACTGGTGGGGGTCGATGAGTTGTGCTGTGGGGTGAAAATTATACCATCATGGTTTCAAAAAGGCCTCGGCTTTTCTGCCTGAGGAGAGTGAAGAAAGCTGACAGAAATTAAAAAAAAAGTAATGCTTTTAACGTTGTTGACTGCCTGACACTTTGATAAAGAAAACCATTGACATCAAAGTAGACCTCCACATTTCTGTCATCCGAAATCGCGTCCATATGACTATCAACTATCAGCATTGAATGGTCATTGCATTCTTTGGTCAACGCTCTGGCCAAAGAAGCTTAATTTTTCAAAAATTTCTTTAGCAGAAATTTCTTAAGCAGAATCTTAATAGGATATGAATGAATGAATATGCTCAACTCCCAGCCAAGAACATTGCTTGCCCCGGCATAGCCGGAGTTTGGGCCGTATCACAACACCCTCGTAGTTCCTGAACCAGCCATGTATCACTCCCACCGGAGTCACATAGTGAGCAATGGTGGGAAAGGTAGCAAGTCGGTTCGCTGGCCTTCTTTAGGTGGCATAATACGGCCCAGTAGGTACGCGTCGCGAAACGCATGCGTCGGCGGAGCCGGCGCATGCGTCGCGCGACGTACGCCTTACCAGGAGGAACAAGGTTATTTGGAGTAGACATGCTCTGGGATAAGGAGGGAGATATAGAACCAGGCCAGTGTTCCACTGTATACCCAGTATAGGAAAAGAGGAGTGACAGGTGTATTAAAGTGGAGTGAGCGTTGAAGTCACGTTGTGTTGGGTAGTCCTTGGCTCGATGTCTGGCTGCGAGTGTTCCTGCGTTGGTCATTGCTGGGTTGATCGGTGTCGATTGTTTCTGCTTCGCTGTCAGTTTCGCTGATGTCGTATATTTCTTCTGTGGTTGACTTGAACTTGGATTTGTCATCGGCAAGGTTTTTCCATTCTTCTTTGGTTCTCTTGTAGTACTCCATATCGTGCTTGAGCGAGTCCTTCCATGTAAATATTGGCCGGCCAGGTTTCCGTTTCACTGCTTTGTATCTTAATGCTGCCTGTAGTAGGTGTGGGGGCTCACGTCTGAGTACGTGGCCGTAGTAGTTTAGCCTCAGTGCTGCAGAATCTTAATAGGATAATAATAAAATTCGTAAAATGGTCAGATAATGACAATAATATATTAACTACATGTGTGACCATTTTAAGAATTTGCAACTAGTATTTTTATAACCAGCTAGTACTTTTTCTAAGCAGTGGTGCCCTAGTGGTGGCAGCACCGTCTTACGAGCCGTCGAGCCGTCGTGGGTTTGAAACAAGGCAGGCGAATTACTTTGTGTAATTTATTTCATCACCGCTGCTCTCAAAACGGTAAAGGAAAACATCTTGAGGAATCCGGGTTATCTTAGAACCAAAAACATTGAAGACATGTGACAATATCTACCAACCCGCACTGGGCCCGCGTGGTGGATTATAGCCCAACCCTCTTCTAGAGAGGAGGCCTGAGTCCCTGCAGTGGGAACATTATACGCTGATGGTGATGTTTTTTTTTTAATAATATATTCACGCAGATGAGACGCGGTGTACAGCTAGTCATAAATAGCATCTTAGCTCCATATCATATTCTAATAATTATATTTGCCAAACCAGACTGGAATCCCTCACTATCAAAAGGTTAGTACTACAGATAACCTATGCATACAATAATTATAATGTTTACAAACAATTTCTTAGATTCATACTAATCTTTACTGTCACTGAGAAATCCCCAGATGTAGGAAATTATTTGATGTAAGAAAGGGGTATTTTATGGGATTTTCCCTTTGAAAGATAAACATTAAGTATAATCATGTTTTGGGATAAATACATGATTTATGTAGTAAATAAACATTAGACTCCAGACATGCTCAATTTAATTTGTTTAATACATTTATTCCGTCAGGAGGATCTTGTGGCTAAATAATAACTACTGGGACAATAACTTCTGGGAAAGCTCGTTCCATCGTCGACCTCATCTCTGCCCTTAGGGCAAGATTGAGGTCAAGAGTAAGACCATATTAAATAAAAAATAAATAAAAAAAATAACAGTCGCTCGGACCAATCTTTGGCTTAAGCTTCACTTACCTACGTTGGTCTGTGGATGTGTGACCCACCCATTTCATTCTGAGTCTCCTCCGTGATTCGGAAAGCACGGTCTCGGCTGTCATTTTTTGGGACAAGCCCGCCACACTATTCCCAAACCACTGTAACTCCTGTTAGCCAGAATCAACAGTGGCGACCACAGAAAAGCGCCGAGACAATGAAGCTCGACGAAGTCCCAGAGAAGCGATTTATCTGTCTTGGATCCCGCAACGAAATTAATCAGAAAAGAATAGCGGAGGAGTAGGAAAAAAGCATAATTTCCACTTCCCTCCTTATCAGCAGGAGACAGAACAGAACAAGCCGCCGCCGGCTGTGATTTGTAGATGTTTGACAGTCGTTACAGGTAGTCAGTGGCCTGAAAGACTGACAACCAGTCTTACCATAGGGTATCTTATTACCCAGTACCAACTGATTTGTGGAGGTCAGATGAGCAGTCGTTCCATGAAAAATACTGATATTCAGTTGCATCCAGTTGGACTGGAAGCCGACCCCAGCATTGTCGGGAAGAGTCTAGGTAGACGATTATGATGATTTGTTCCATCAGGAATTTAAAAATTGCACCCCTATTTGTGCTCGGTTGGTGGCAATTGAATCTCCCCCTTTTACACAGAAGGTATTGTCGAAATGTAGGTGTACTATAAGGTCTCAATTACTGGCGTATTTTTTGTGCTGTGTATTACACATTTATTTCACGTACACACCGGCGACACGGTAAACCCCCACAAGAGATGGCGCGACGAGGTGGAAGAACCAACGACTAGTGGTGGACATTGACCCTGGATCGAAAAATTTGGATGTCATAGGGCTCCTTTGCCCAGCAGTGGGATGATTAGGCTAACACTGACACACATTTTTACAAGACGATAATTGACAGCCGGTTATATTATTAATTAACGACGCGTGCAGTTAAAGTTTATTAAGTTAATTATAGTTTATTTTTAACTCAATGACGGGACAAATGTTGACCAAGTAGTGGATCATACTGTTATCACAGTATAATAAAAGAAAACCCCCTTTAAAACGTATAATTAGTAAACTGGGTCTTTCCCTGATAGGGATTGCACCATAACTATTGAGGTCTTCATCATCTGGCTAGCCTTTTCTCAACGATGTTGGGGTCAGCTGGCCGCGGATTTTAGTACTAGATGACGTGGCCTCGGCACAAGGGCAAAGAAGGAACATGGGTTCGGTTTTTAGTCAGTAGAAGTCTGACACTCCCCTTCGCTCTGTCCAAGAGCGGGGGGGGGGGGGGGGGTCATTTGATGATTTTCCACCCACAAAAAAAAAAAGCTTCCATTCTAAAGGGATGCAGCTGAATACTGCATTTTATAGAAGCGTCTCTCTATCTGACTTTCACAACCCAGTTCGTACGCAGTTCTTCTTCTTAGCGTGTCGATAACAATTTAAATTGAGTCGGCCCAAAAAGTGGCGACGAGTTCGGCACTTTCAGTAGCCTCCATCAGCTCCTGTGATGTGCAAGTAACAGGACAGGCTGGACACGATATCAAGTGCCCCATATTTTGTGGGGCAAGACCTTTACACTCCAAGGCAGAAGCATCTATGAATCTCCACCTGAACAGGTTTTCCTTGCTTCGGCCTACCTGTGTCCGGAGGCTATTTAGAGACTTCGGTGTAATACAACCCCATTTGTAAGACCGGTTCCCGTCGAGGTTGCGAGTTGTTCGAAAGAGATCCCGTGGCCTCGGACACAAAGGGCTAAGAAGGAATATGGGTGGTTTTTAGTCAGTAGAAGTCTGACACTCACTACCGCTCTGCCCAGAGCGGGAGGAGTCATTTAATGATTTCCTATCATCCAAAACAAAAAAGGTAAGACTGGTTGTTAGACTTTCGAGCCACTGCTGACTACCTACAACGACTGTGTAAGATGTGCCATTGACTTCCAGAACCAACAGGTTAACGTGATTTCCGTGCGATGGGTGGTCATCCATCCACAGTCTGACCTAAGATCGATTGTGACTCTTATTATTTACCAAGTTGTCCTAGTAACATGTTCTTAGCGTGTTGATGGCAAATACTCATTAAATATATTTGGCCCAAAATTCAGCTATGCAAACTCCGCTTGCTGATGCAGTCATAAGGTCGTCAAGAGTGCAGGTGTCATGCAGCGCCTAGCTCAACGACCGTCCGTCTTATGAGTCGACGGCGTGTTCGTGTTCCACGCGCGTCTCAAAGAGATGTTAGCAACATTGCAGAGGCTTGCTAGGGCTGCGTTGCTGGGCTAGTTTTTTGTCAGTAGAAGTCTGACACTCCCTTCTGCTTCGCCCAGACCGGTCCTCCCGCTCTGGGGGCGGCAGAAGGGTGTGTCAGTCATTTAATGATAAACAAAACGCAAGATGGAAGGTGTCAGGTGCCATAATCTGTGGAGATGTGACCTGAGCAGTCCATCAACCCAGATCCGAAGAGATTGTCTTTGCTACGGTCGACTTGGCTTCGTAGTCTATTAGTCACAAATTCATAATATATGACCCATCCTTGTTAAAACTCACTTAAACGAACCAATAACAATTAATTAATTAACAAAAACAAGACACGTAACACGCACGATACAGAGTGACTCAACGGCAGTAGGTCACAGGTGACGGGCGCGATTTTATCAGCTTCTCTGCGTGTGCGCATATGCGCGGACGCACTACGGGTGATAAGAGCTAGAGTTACGAGAGTTCCCCGTCACATTGTTAGGGGAAATCTTTGCTTCACAACGTGTGGGGATAATGAAATAGGTTTTACCACTTTGTCTATCATTATCAGGTTCATGCCCAGTTTTTTTGGGGTCGGCGCAACGCGCTTTTTTAACCGACTTCTAAAAAAAGAAGGAGGTTCTCAATTCGGATGTTTTTTTTTTATGTTTGTTCGGGCATAACTCCGTCGCTTGCTAACCGATTTGAAAAATTCTTTTTTTGATGGAAAGGGTATACTTCCCAAATGGTCCCATATTTATCGAAATCGGACAAGCGGTTTTTGAAAAATCAACAAAACTCAAAAGAAAAACTACATTGTCCACATGACCCATGAACATGTGAACCACTAAAAAGTGAAAAATAAAAACTTTTTAACAAAAAATAAAACCGACTTAAAAAAAACACAAAAATGTCATAAATAAATCAGTTTCTGAAATCGGTGGCAAAAAAATTAAATCAAACAAACAAAAGTCACCGACTTCAGAAACTGATTTATTTTTGACATTTTTGTGTTTTTTTTTTGAAGTCGGTTTTATTTTTTGTTAAAAAGTTTTTCTTCTATTCTCTTCTGTCATGCTATCATTTAAGTACTCCTTTTCCCTTTTTTTACACAATTCACCTACTTATTGTTTCTTTGCAATGGTCTTCCTATACCAACCAATCAAACTCTTGCCCTTATCTCAAGCTTATTGGGGTCGGTACAGCTGTCATCTACTTCTATAAATACATGGTAACATAACGCCGGTAATCCCCGAAGGGTTAGGCAGAGGTGTACCTAATATTAAACCTACATTTCATTAGGTGTATTCAAGTCCCATGCCCATGTGTAGTGGGCGCAACGAGCCAAACGAGCACAAATTCAGACTTCCTGGCAGCTACAAAGCCCTGATGCACCTGCCTAGCCTTTTCCCAACTATATTGGGGTCGGCTTCCAGTCTAACCGGATGCAGCTTAATACCAGTATTTTACATGGAGCGACTGCCTATCTGACCTCCACAACCCAGTTAATACTAGGTAATACAATACCCTTTGGTAAGACTGGATGTCAGAATTTCAGGTCACTGACTACCTGTAACGACTGCCAAAGATCTATATATATATGGCAGTCGGGACCAACAGCTTAACGTGCTTTCCGAGGCACGGAGGAAACTCGGTATGTCGGGCGGTCACCCATCCACAGACCGACCTAGGCAAGCACAGCTTTACCTAAAGATCGACCTGAGTGACAGTTCTTATTAAGCCACGAGCTCCTCAAAGCCCTGATGCAAAAAACCAATAACAATTTTCCTAACTCAGGAATCACACCCAGAACGGTATGCTCCGCAGTAGCGATTGTGACTACTACACCATCGAGGCAGTGTATAATGAAAGTAATTAACTAAAACTGAATTTCGAACTTTCTTCTTTCTTTTCTTTCTTGATTCTTATGTTGACCTTTAACATTTATTTATTTATTTAATTTTAAAGAAAGCTGACAGACTAATAATAATTATAAATATAATATCATGCATAAGTAGTGTCATTTGCTAATTACAAGCTTCCACATGTATAAATACATCCTAACTAATAGCTTCACGCCTAAACTACTGAACCGATTTGTGTGAAATTTGGTACAGACATAGTTTAGAACTTGAGAAAGGACATAGGATAGTTTTTTTTCGCGTGATAAACTAAAAATCTGCCGGAAGTCACTATTCCACGCGAACGAAGTCGCGGGCAAAAGCTAGTTTAGTATAAATATAATATTTAGTACATAATACCTATGATAGATGGGTAACCTAACACGTGAGACTACATAAAGTCTGTTCTCCATCTTTGACGTCAACAGTACAGGAAGGAAGGAACGAACCTCTATAAATAACTGGTGAATTATAGGTGTACTATTTGGAATCTCTGGCTAACTCTTTGGGGATTACAAAGGAGAAGTTTCATTATAAGGATCCTCTGAAAATTCTTAAGAAACCGATATGTCCTAGAATCGAAAATTAAAACACAGGTGACTTCCACCAATCCACACTGACCCTGTTTGGTGGATAAGGTCCAGTGTCTCCCTCACAGAAGAGGCCTGTAATCCACCAGTTATAGTTTTTTAATTGTTTATTCCCATGTTCGCAAAGAAATAAATGATTTGATTTGATGATAAGGTGCCAGAGACTGAAAAGTTGTGTGGAAATCAGTTATCGTGGTCCGGGCATGTGATGCGGAGTAATGAGGAAAATGTCGTGAGGAAGGTTTCAATAAAAATAATAATAATCAATTTATTTTCAGGCATCTAAGGCCCATATATAAATACCTTACAGACTAACATAAATATAACAAAATACAATTTGTGTTAGTTAATAGAGCCTTAAAACTATGTTAGTTTAGTAGCAATTCACTAGCGCACTAGGTCACTGCGCGTTCTTGTGGCACTTGCCCGCGGAAGCGACGGAACACCACTCCCTGCGGCCAAAAGTCCTCTTCCAAGACGAGATGCAGAAAACAAGTTGGTATTCGCACCACGAACGCCTAAGTTGACGTTTCGGCGCTACTCAAGCAACTGCACTCTCGGCGCCACGTACTTGGTCTTCTATGGCGCACGTACTCCACGATGTCCCCCGCCGTAGTGGTGTAGTGTAGAAGGGAGATGTACACCGGAGTGTTCGGCTTTGCGGCACGAATGGCCACGTTGGGCTCCGATTGAGCCGTGCCGCAGCGGTTCTTGATGGTACGCGGTTTTGAGTTTAAATGTAGATGGGTATAAGAGTAAAGGAAGACCAAAGAACCGATTGATGGAACGTGTTAAGAATGATATGACAAGAATGGAGGTGTCTTATGAGATGACGAGAAACAGAGAAGTATGGAAGAGGAAGACATGCTGCGCCGACCACATATGAATTGGGTTTAAGGGCAAGAGAATGATGATGATTTAGACATTTAGGCCCAAATACTCAAACGCTACTCAATTTTAAGTTTCACTTAAATCTCGTGCTGTCTTTGTTACTTTAACACAGAGTGACAGAGAGAGCACGAGTTTTGAGGGTTACTTATAATTGAGTGACGTTTGAGTATTTGGGCGTTAGCCTCTTTAAGGAAATTTCCAAACGCTTAGTTGACGCTTCTCGTGACCCAAGGGCTGGCTTTTATCTTGGCCAGAGGCTAAGTGTTGCCATACAACGAGGCAATGCCGCCAGTCTTTTGGGCACATTACCGGCTGACAGCGTTGTATTTCGATGCCTTTTTTATAGTTTATTGTTAGTTTAGTTTATTTTATATTTGTTAATTAATATCAATAAAAAAAGTCGTTATAGAAAAAATATATTTATTAGCATGCACTACAAATTCTAAATTAAATTAAATTTTACCCATTAGAGTATTATGGTACCTATTAAAAATAACTCGCCCTTTGATGTACAGTCTGCACAGCTAATAAGTATACATCACGCACACTAGCTAATGAGTTTACACTTTAGATGTGTGAAATAGTTATGCCACACAAACACTGAGTAAAGCAAGCGAGCTCTGTCTTTATTAGTGTGCGTGCGGCACATCAATAATACCATATACCAATATATAGTAATCATTCATTTGTCACTGAATCAGATATAATATTTCGCTATTGCAACTATAGCAATCTTGGCACAATAGTTAACTTAACTAACTAGTTAACAAACACCTTTGGTTACGAACGAGGAGTCGTAAGATCAAACCACGGGTGCTGCTTTTCTTTTTGTAATCATTATTTTGTTAAAACATTATATTTTAAAGTAGAATCTTTAACGATTCAATCCCGTTCATGGATGAGTTATGAAGTTTGCAACGTTTGAGAACTACGACACTCTCAGTCCATTTTATTTCGGCTGCTTATTAACTAACTACCGACAATTTAAAAATAAAATTGTTTTCAAACACCTTCATTTATAAAAAAAATTGCAGTCTTAGTGGTCAATCTACGATTATTTGCATTACTTAGTTTATTGATAACACAGAATTACTCTAGATATATTCGTTTGTAATTTATTTCTGTGAATCCAAACATGCATCATTAAACAACGTTAAAAAGGCAGAAATCGTTCTTTTGCATGAGCAAACCTTATTTATTAGTGAAATTGCAAGGCGCTTAATGATATCGGTAAGTAACAGATACTATAACTTTTATGTTTACGTAGGAATTAATAAAATTAACGTAACTTTAGTGCATTAACATTGTTATAATAGCCCATTTTTGTTTGCTAATGTATATTTAAACCATAATTATCTAAAAGTATTTTAACTTGTAGTGTATCTATGCATATGATTATTGAAAATAAATAATATTAATTTGGTGTATATAGAAGTGTGTATGTATTATAGTTTATATATGGTATATACAGTTACATATAAACCAAATTAATATTATTTCATCATTTAATAGATAGGTATACATTAAGTTAACTAAAGTGCATTAACCATTGTTATAATAGCCCATTTTGTTTGCTAATAGAGGTATATATAGTTTAAGGTATATAATATATATTTAAAAGTATTTTATATAATTATTGTATATAAATAACATTAATTATATATACCTATATGAAAGCATAATTTTATTTTTTAAGTATACATAAATATTACTATTTACTATAAAATAACTATTATCATAAGTATTTTAGTAGAAGTAGGTATTTTAAATACTGTTTTGTTTTATATTCACAGAGAAGAACCGAGCAATTATGGGTCCACCGATATGCGGATTCTGGAGACGTGGAAAATCTTCGACGTGGGCCAAAATCAAAAGCGAATTCATCAGCTCGACACCATGACATCGTGGCAAAGCACAAAGCTAGTTCATTCAGATTGCCAACACGCGTCACAGACTCACAGCTACAGCACACAATGTGTGCTTACAAACGGTGAGAAATCACCTGCGTTCTGCTGGTTCACGCTGCAGCAAGCCAGCGCGGAAGAATTTACTGTCCACTGCGCATCGACGACGCCGACTACAGTTCGCTAGATCATAATTATTTTAATTTTGATTGGAAGAACAATGTGGTGATTTGTAGCGACGAAAAAACTTTTAAGTTGAATAAGGATGGGCGTGAAATATTATGAAGAAAAGGTGGTGAAAGATAATTATAATGAATGTATTAACTAAATTAGTAGAATTTATTTTAAATATTAAACGATTGTGAACCTTATCGTTATATACATAATGTTCATGTTTGTGTGAACAAATGTAAAACTTAGCATTTTTATTTGTTATTTAAACAACTTGCTGTATTCCTCTGTTTTAAACAACAATTCGTATTGTTAAAAGTCTGGTGAAGTGATGTTATTGTTATGCAGATAGAAGTTGCCATAATTTCTTACTATCTAACATGTTGATTCACTTCCCAGCTAATTTTACTTTCGATTCAATTTAGATACCACCCTACTTCAATAATTATTTACGTCCATCCTTAAGCAACAAATAAATTGTCTAACTAATAAATAATGGAACAAATTATTTTATTGTTTTTATTTAATTACCTTTCTACTTTTTTGTTTAAGTGATTTTATTGGTCACAAACTTAATTTTATAAAACAAAAAGTAAAAAAAGGTAAAACAGTAAAACTGAATTCCTCAGTGGGGATCGAACTCACGACACCGAGCGTAGACTAACAACTATGTCAAGCGCTTACACCACTCTGCCACGGATGTTCTACTAGACATATCTAAAATATTGGGTCATATTCCTTCACTGTGAGCCCGTTTCTTGATTTTTTACCCGTGTATGTTTAATACCCCACACAATATTAATAAAAGTTACCGATGAGTGCGTGATGTAAAGTCGGCCTGCGGTAGGCCAGTTTTGACTTATACGCACATAACGCACACTATTAGAAACATAGTTCACTCGTTTTACTTAGTGTGTGTGCGTATAACTATGACTTCACTCACACATTGCAAAATGTATACTTATTAACTGGTTCAACTGTACCTACCTAGACATAGGCTGGTTCAGTATTCCCACCGTTTCTTTAATTCTAACCACACAATATCTTTCCCACAGTCCATCTATCGCGTTTTTAGACTTCCTCAACCTACTGTTTCCTCACTAAATACTTTATATGCTACGCAGTCACCCGTGCCACATTCGGAGACTAACCGTTTAGTTTTTTCCTTCTAAGCATTTTTGCAGTTTGATAAATCCCAAAATCTAAGGCCGATTTCTTAAACGTTACCTATCAAGTTTTGTAATTATTTTTTTTTCCGCTGCCGCTGCGGCTGCGGAGAACCTCAAGCAGCGTAAATATAGTAACATTTGTGGAAACTATATTTTCGAGCCGTTTGGGGTTGAAACTTTAGGGCCGTGGGGTCCTAGTGCACACAGCCTTTTTAAGGATATTTCAAAACGCTTTGTTGACGCTTCCTCCGACCCAAGGGCTGGCTTTTTCTTTGGCCAGAGGATAAGTGTTGCCATACAACGCGGCAACGCTGCCAGTCTCCGGCAACGCTGCCAGTCTCTTGGGTACTTTACCTGCTGACAGCGTTGAGGAGGAGTTTTTCGATGCCCTTTTATAGTTAGTTTGTTTTTAGGTTAGTTTAGTTTATATATTTAGTATAGTCTTACATTTATAAATACCTATAAGTAAAAAAAAAAAAAATGTTTTTTAAACTCCTACGCTATTCATTTCTGATTTAATAGGTAATCAGAAAGTGCGGGATCCAAGACCTGATTCTCTGGGACTTCGTCGAGCTTCATTATCTCGGTGGTTTTCTGGTGGTCGCCACTGTCTATTCTGGCTTTCAAGAGTTGTAGTTGTTTGGGAATAGTGTGGTGGGCTTGTCCCATTAAAATAATAACACGTTTTGTATTTGACATACCTACACACTTGGTCCGCTGGATGCGAGACGCACGGGTTCGGTCAATGTGGCGGCACTTGGGGGAGGCCTAGGTACGTCTTTCAGCTGAATTTTAATTCTCTACATTATACAAACAGCGAAAAACCGAGATATTTGCAAAATAACAATTTTTGTGACGTTTGACCTTAGATTTTTAATAGACGCGGTCCCCTACCTTATGTGAATTTTGAGACAACTTTTAGAATGTCAAAATACAACTTTATACGAGTTTGTAGCTGTCTCAAATTTCGAGGTGAAACACTAATTTGACTGGACTAAATCGACAGTTTTCTCCTCATACATGCCTAACAAGTTTTTCGAAACCAGTTTAGGCATATCTCACATATACTGGAAGTGTATGCCTTGGTATGTCTCCGTGTGTGCAGACAAAATTAACTGCTAAAACATATTGTCTATGGCGGACTCATCAAGTTGTCTGATGTTGCTTTTTGCCATATTGTATTTATTTATTTAACAATTTATGTACACACAGAAGACATCACAGGAAATTAACATAAAATAATAATTGAGTACAAAGGTACTGCTTATTTCTTTAGAAATTTCTGCTAACAGACCTGCTAAAGGAGAAAATGATGCAGAAATGTACACGATAGTGTTTGTTTGACATTTAGTTTTAAGAGTAGCGGAAGACTAAAGAAACGATGGATGATCTGTGGGAATGATGATATACCTAATTAAATTGGGGTTCGAATTCTCAGATGATGGTTAATAGAGAAATATGGAAGAAGATTAGAAAAAGATTCTGATTCTTAGAAGAATGCTGCGCCGAAACCAAATAAATTGGGATATGGCCAGGATGATAATGCTGACATTTGATATTGACAGTTGTAAGACAGTAACAAGAATAATGCTTAGCCAAAGTAGATGCTAAGTAACGTTTATAAATCTTGGCCTAGGTCATACGCGTAAAATCCTAGAATTAAACTTAATAGGAGCAACCTAGAAGTAATACCATAAAAGAATACATAATTTAATCCTCTGACATTTTGTAATAAGGCTACCTTTCCATTGAAGCTGCGAAGCTATAGAAGTGTTTGGTAGCATTAACGAATAAAATTTTCCTATTGCCTGCCAACGTGCAATGGAGCGCAGTATCCTAGGCGTTAAACTTACCGACCATATACGCACCACCACACTTACGTTGCTCAAAAAGCTGCTAATGTATCGTGTGACTGGACTAGTCATGTCTGCCGTATGCCAGACGAGCTGTGGGCCAAAATATCCACGTTGTGGAGCTCTGCCGCAGCCAAAAGCGACGCGGTAGACCTATCAGGAGGGTGTGGAGATCAGATAGACAGTCGCTGCATGTAAAAAACTGGCATTCAGCTGTTATAAGACTGGAAGCCGACCCCAACATAGTTGTGAAAAGGCTAGGGAGACCGGCAATAGTTTTATGGCTTACCTTTACAGCATAGCTCCACTCAAACGCTGGAAAGGCACCTTTATGGTAGCCCAGACGTCGCGTGCGGCTGATCGGCGCTATATCGACCAATAAACATTGGTCCTTACATCTAGCTCACGATTACCACCACAAGCTATTTCAGCTAATTTTAATTTAATTGAAATTATACTTTTAGGCCTAATTTTTGGGTGAAATTGCTTGTAGCTATGTGTGTTGGTTTAGAGTTATGGTGGAGAAAAATCCTAATAATATTATTATAAATGCTTAATAATATTATAAAAGTTTGTGAGGATGAATGTTTGTTACTCTGTCACGCAAAAACTGCCAAACAGATTTGTATAAAATTTTTCTTACTGATAGTTTATAACCTGGATTAACCAATAATATACTTTTTATCGCGGTAGACGATAGAATCAGTGTTGATGACAATACTTCGCAAATGTCTATTACAGCTTCTTTATCACAGGATGACTGTTAGAGGATAATTTGCGTAAATGACACACGTAAGGCACAAATAGTCTTGGTATGGACAACAGGCACTCGATTGCGGAGCACTCTACACTGTAAACCCTCTAAAAACACTATCAAATCGATATCCATTGCATTGAAGGATTCGTCTGCATATTTTCCTACTGCTAGGCAAAGACCTACCTTCATTTCTTCCAACAACGGGACTGTTGGAAGAAATGAAGGTAGGTCTTTATGTGTGATTTCTTGAAATACTGCAATTTATATTGTTGAGTTGACCATATGAATGGCATTGTAATTGTTTAACGAAATGAGGCTACATGACACTAGAGCATATAAAATCTCAGAGATTTGTACATTACAGACTGGAAGTGCGTGAGATGCCTAGTTAGAGTGATTTGATACGTTTCATACAGCTTCACGAGGTATGCCTAGCCTATTCTCAATTATGTTGGGGGTAGGCTTCGAGTCTTACCGGATAAAACTAAATACCAGTATTTTACACGTAGAGATTGCTTATCTGACCTCAACAGCCGTCAAAGTTAGAACTGGGTAACAATGATACCCTTACACCCTAGATACTCTTTGGTAAGACTGGTTGTCAGACTTTCAGGTCACTGACTCGCTGTAACGATTGACAAAGATCTTTATATGGCAGCCAGGACCAACAGCTTAACGTGCTTTCCGGTAACTTTCGTTTTTCATATGTGTGTATGGAAAATCGAAACTAGTATTATATTATCTGTGACCGAAACTTGTTTTTTGATCTTAGCATTGTCCTTATTTAATATAGGTGGCGCAGCGTGTCTTGTTCCACACTCAATACGCATCCTGAAACGATTTAAGTACGTGAACACCACTGTGTTTATTAGGTATTTAGGTATCCTAGCTAATCTAGCAATCTAAAACCTATCAACGATAGGCTTCAAACTTGCTAATATGTAGATAACCGATAATTGTGTTTTTTAGATAAAACATCAGTTTTTCCTCTAGATAGAGCGAACCTGCCTCAATTCTCTCGTTAGACGTCAATGTTAGCCTTGCTTTACAAATCCCCTAAAATATTGGGACCTATGTTGATCTAAACCTAGATAACTAATAACTGAAAGCCCTGAATAAGAAGCACGTTGTAATTTCAACCCTCAGGGCAATATCGAAAGTGGATAATCCAACAGTGCATTTAGATATCGTCTTGTCATAAGAGAGAACACGCATTAGTGTTTCTTGAGGGTTCAGCCACGGATATCTTTGGCTCATATGAATGGATAAGGCTAACTACGTAAATGGAATTACTTCTGGTCACCACGATGGTTTCCGATCTCCACATAAATCTTTTAGGCTTTCATTAATTTTTCAACATGGAAACCAATGACCGTTCACGACGATGAGTTAATCAATAAACTACCATCGCTAGCGCTTTATTGCAAAATATTAATCTCGATTATACATACATCTATATAGAACACACACAGCCGTATCTTCGCTCGCTGTAGAAAAATCTTAGTAGCTCCCCCTACGGCCGCTCACAATAATTAGTTTAACAGTGTTCGTACACCCCCAGCCGGCACCCCCAACACCCCCACACACCCCCGAACACCCCCTCATTGGAACACACACGAGGATGCGACGATGTGTGCGTGCAAACTATTGGGAAAATATCCAGGAAAACTGGGGAAAATAGCCATTTGTATTTAGCCAGTGCTTATGTAGAATTGTACATTTTTGTATGACAAACACGTTTAGATTAAATAGATACGATAGATCTCTTCTAATTAACATGGAGGATTTAAATTTTGAAGAGATGGGGACGATAACTAAAGTTGTGTAGAAATAATTTATTTGAGTAACTCTGGACGAAAGCCAGAGAAAAGAAGATGGCCGATCTCTGTTGGGTTAATCATCATACATCTTGGTTGTTGAAGAAATGAATGTTTTTACTTCCGGAAATTTTGTAAAATAAGATCATGCGTAGCTATTTTAGAGTATCGAACTGGAAACCTTGTGACTATTATCTAGTTGATGCGGTTACAAGGAACAACTACAACTATATTGAGTTGTATGTTTGTAATTTCGAATGGTTTTTCAATGACACATGTCCTCATATTAGTCAAGATGCAGCATCAACGAAACAAGCTCGGTCAAGGCTACTTCAAAAACCGCAGAAAGAAATTTCGAAGAATTAAAGTTTCAAAATCGATTTCACTTTCTAAAGTTGCATCACTGAACACGACTATGACAATTATGACTCTTTAAAAGATATTGAGTGCTAACATCCTGTAAGTGGTTACCTATGGCAATATCGACGTGATCACAGAAACTTTACCATATCAGAGAGCTGCAATTTACTAGTATATGGGTCATTATCAGGAGACTCATTATTTGGTTGACTTCGGTGCCAATTATTTTTTTTTAATTTGTGGCATGGTAACATGAAATATCAAATCTAGAGTTAATTTAAAACATTTTAGTAGTAGAGGGAATCGTATCTTAGACCGAAGGATATGAAGGGATTTAATTTTTTAAAAATTGGTGTCCACCGAAATCAATATTCATATCACCGAAATCAAATATATCAAATAATTTATTTTTCAAATACTGTTGTTTTACAAATGTTATATTAACTGCCTAAGTTTTACTATGAAAATATGGTCTGTAAGAAATTGCAGGTAAATTTTACAATAAAACATTTTATTTTTTCAAGACATGTCCCATTTATTAAGTTTTAAAGGAAAATTTACAAAAATCAACTTTAAAAGGAAGCTTTACACATATTTTACATTAAATGTAATTAAAAGTAGTAGATAGTTATAGGAACTTGAAAAAAATAATTCCAGCTTAATCACAGACAATTTACTTATTAATACAAAATTACTACAAAAATCACTTTTCAGTCACAAATCAGTATTTCTAACAACAACAGCAATTATAGAAGGATCCTAATTAACTTATAATATATATGTATTTTATTAAAAAATATTGTTGCCCGTTGGTTTTAACACAATTAAATAAGCTAATAGATTGAGATCTAGATTAATCACAGACAATTTACTTAATACAAAATTACTACAAAAATCACTTTTCAGTCTCAAATCAGTCTTTCCAACAACATCAACAATATAGAAGGCATTTACTTAGGTAACAAATAATATTTGTATTTTTATTAAAATATTACTTTTCCCGATAATTTTAACATAATTCAATATTTTTTTAGTAATTAAAAATAATATATAATTTTAAATATTTATTTTTTCTCCTTGTGCACTGCAAAAAGCACTGGATCACTCTTGATGCGAGCTTTCCGACGTCGTTCAGCCAATCTCTTTTTAACCAACCGATCTTCTTTTGAATCTGCCATAATCACAGTTCTGAAACAAGATGAGAGGTGATGAGAAAGCTAAATAAACGATCTTAAAATGTAAATAAATAGCTATTGATTGATTTCGGTGGTTTTAAAATTGATTTCGGTGCACCTATTTCCACCGAAAACACCGAAATCAGTGCCACTGAAATCATAATAATTGACAAAATCCTAGATATTTTCAAAAGTAACTGGATTTTTTTATATTAATCTCTTTTGTTGAAATCGAATGGGTCAAAATCAACAAAGTGCATTTTTTTTCAATTTTGGTGGCGACATTTTTTCTACAGTTTTCGTGAAAAATAAGGACCTGGTATAAGAATAGAGAGTCCAAGCTATAAGGATCTTCAAGAGGTCTAAGAATATCTCAATAACTTTTTGAGATATTTTAGATCAAAGTTTAGTGTGGCCACCAAAATTGAAAATCGCCCACCAAAATCGAAAGTGGCCACCAAAATTGAAAATCAGTGGCACCAAAATTGGATTTTTCTTTCACAAACCTAGATCTTACTAATAAAGCTCAATATAACTAATCTCACAAATTAGACTGGAATTATCAATATTTTTCATCAGTTAATAAAACTCTCTATTGTTAAAAAATATTTATTATTATTTATCTGATAAACTCATAATGATAATTATGAGTTTATGACACAAGTACACAACAACACGAAAACAAAAAACATTAATCTTTTTTATTGTAAACAAAATTAAAAGTTTCCCAAACAAAACTAAGAAATAAAACATAATTAACAAAAAACATGATAAAAAAAATAATAATTACAAAATACAATATTAAATCCAAGGTGGAGACAGTGAAATAGCAAACATATCATGACCATTTCACCAGCGCTCTAGTTACAGATTTCAGTTTACGCAATAACCTTAACACAATAATTATTTGGGTGCTAATCAACAGACGAGATCAATTTATAGTTTCTACAATCAGTCTTTAAATCCGAGAAAGGAATTTGAAATTTTCCAATATTTATATTGGAAAATTTACCTTACAAAGGTTTACCTTTGTCATCTTTACTAAAAAAAAAAACATAAAAACAAGAAAACAATAAGCAGAGTACCTACTTACATCTAATAGGAACTTGACTGCAATAGTTACACAGAATAGTTACAAGAGTTGCATGGAATAACAAACCTATTTGTGTTAAATATAATTATCTTTCTCATACAAACTAATTTAAAACCAGAAATGAAAAGGAAAAACTGTTTTGCATTGCAAGGTAAAAACTGGCTTTATATGTAGGTACAAACAATACATATATATACAGTACATAATTAAAACTTGGTGGCTCGTTTTCAATTTTGGTGGCGTGAAAACGCCACCAAAACCACCAAAATTGAGCCACCAAAATTGAAACCAGGCATAAAAAAAAACATTAAAAATAGGGGTTTTAAGTTACAATTAAATTAATAGCACTGATTTATTCATAACCCAAATCACTACCTATAATGTGTAGCTTATTATTAAAACACTTTAAAATTAACAGCAAATCGATCCACCAAAAATTGAACAAATCTTGTCCCCCGTGCCACCCAAGACGATACTTACGTTTTTGGCGGGAAATCACAGCACTAATCACACACCTGTTACGCGCAAGTGCCGGCGCACGACTGAGAGATGTGAAATAATAAAACGCGATTGATCGCACACGCACGAAGCTTCATTTTATAGTATGTTGAATAAGTGCCACCAAAATTTTGATTTTTGCTTGGACAAACTTTGATTAAGTATCCTGTGCTTTTAAATTAGATTTTCTAATATGGTTTAATTGTTTTTAGAGAATGTGTCTTATGCATATACTAACGAAATTGTTTATTTTTTATTGTACATTAAATTGTTACTTTGGTGAATGCAATTATATCAAAAAATGGAGCTGGGACAAGCCACCTAACTTGAATTTTAAGGCGTTTTTTTTTTTCTCTAATTATTTATAAACACTTATATAAAAAAAAATGTGGCCCTAATTGAACCAAGTTACGTAGTTCACTATAAAAAAAAATAAGAAACATCCTATCATTTAACACCTCGATTCTCAACGTGGACACGCAAAATTTGCTGCGGGGATATTCACCCGAATACATAAAAGACATGCTTTTATTATAATTAAAAATTATTTATTCAAATAGTTGTGGATAAAAGGGATTCACCGAAATCAATTTTAAAGGTATACCAAGCCACCGAAAACGATTACGTACCTCAATAAAAGAGTGACACGGAGACGCACAGGCGTGTTTATCCTTACCACCGATGCGGCACGACGGACAGTTTGTATTACTCGAACAAATATTCTCGCAGCCACTAGAATACGGGTTATATGAACCGATCAGTGCGCGCCACTGATATCAACTCTAAACGTCGGACGTGAAGACAACCAGGTGTAACTTGTCTACTAAGGCCTAATAGGGCGTAGAAATATTATAAATTGAGTTAATATCTATCTAGGCGTTTATGAATACATGAAAAATAGCGACATGTATTGCAGAAAAAAAGATAAAAAATAATTTCCGCCGCAATACGGGGCCGGACGCGGCACCGAGGTCAATATTTTGGAGGTTTTTATTTTTTTAAACTAAATTATATTTAATTTATATAAAAAACAACACAGGCCCCTCCTAATATTTTGATATTACCTATTATAGAAAAAAATATCAAGTTGTTAGTTATCCATTTTGTACTGGATTTCGACCCGGACACGCATTTATAAGCCTTCTGAGAATGACCCATATGCCAAATTGCACTCTGTAAGAGTGCAATTAAGGGGTCATTTGATGATTTCCCACCTGAGCGGAGCGGAAGGAACATGTCAGACTTGTACTGACTAAAGCCCACCTCACCACATCTCTTTCGAACAGTTCCACAGCCCCGACAGGACCACGAATGCCTTAAAGACAAATAAAAACATTAAAAAAAAACAAACAAAATATAAGACATGACCAATTCCTGTTCAGCCAACTAGTCATAGCAATTATACCAGTCTAAACTAATTAACTAAATCATTCCATATTACATCTGGGACAAAATCTTTGTAGATATTATTTTGATATTATAACGCTTTGGTAGGTACCTCTTTGATTCGTTATCAAAACTCTTATCCTGGTACAAAATTGTCTATTTTATAAAGAAGTCTTTTATGGAATTTGCTCCATAGCCATGGTGATGTAATTGGCCTTTAACTGTATATTTGTGACTTCACATGCTTTAAACGATTTCCTGTATGAATAGGGAAGACATGATATAAAAAAACGGTAAATTTTATTGATGCCATCCTTATTTTGTTATCAGAAGTTTTGTGTTTTTTAATGAGTTGTTGTTATTTTAACCGACTTCCCAAAAAGGGGGTTCTCAATTCGATTGGTATTTTTTTTTAATTTGTTTCATTTGTTTCTTCATATAATGAATTGTTGTAATCTTTCGAAAGAGACTGGATCCTGCGACACAGGGTATCCTAGTGCGGGATTCAGTGTCATTCTTTTTTATTGTAAAACCTTTTTATGAACCAATAAACATTATTATTATTATTATTATTATTATTATTATTGTAGATCTCGTTTCACGTAACACATTACAATATTCGTAAGACTTGTAGTGTTGTGTTGTTGTTGTGTCAGGCTTTCGGACCACTGACAACTGTCAAGGTTCTACCTACATATGACAGTCGTGACATGGTCGTGAGTGTCGTGCATGGAGGAAACTTGGTATGTAATGGGTGGTCACCCATCTACAGACCAACCTAGGCAAGTGTGACTTGTTTTTATCTAGTCACGAGCTTCCCATAAAACGACTGGTAGTAAGTACCTATTTAAAAAAAATGATATTCTGTGTGTTAGGTGAACTATACACTTTCTTTTACCAGGACACGGAATGGTCTACTTAATAGTACATTGTTCACCGAGAGGAGAAAGTGACCGATTACCGTCGAGGGTGTCGTTTAAAGCCCGGAGCCGTAGGCGAGGTAGATCGGGAATCGCACTTTCTCTCGAGTGATACATAGTGCTTTATACTACACCTACGAGGAAAATAAAAAACTAAATTTAAATTCTAATTCAAATTGAAAATAGCGCCAATGGCGTCTGCAATTTTCACATGTTCTTTTTTCAAATTGTTGCAGTTAGTGAATCTGAGCGGGAGAGAAAAGTGTATGAAAATCCATTCTCTCCCGCTCAGATGCGTTGTTTTCTCCCCGCATATTTGTTCGATATGCAATGACGTACTTTCTACCGTAAATTTGATAAAGTATCAAGGTACTTTCCAAGCAGGTGTAGTATAAATCATTTTAAAAGCAAATAACACATAGGTACTTAGGCACCAACTGTTTTTTGAAAGTGTTATTTTGTTATGCAACAGTAGTTCCGATGTTTAGACGAGTTTCACTGCTGAGCTCGTGGCTTAATAATAACTGCCACTCGGGTCGATTTTTAGGTTAAGACGGGGTTGGTAGGTAATGTTGGTATGTGGATGGGTGACCACCCATTACAAACAGAGTTTCCTCCTTGCCTCGGAAAGAACGTTAAGCTGTTGGTCCCGGCTGCCATATATAAGGTCCCATTAAAATAGGTGGATAAAATTTCAAAAATCATTCAGACCACCAAAATAAGGACGATGGTAAAAAAATAATAATAAGAAAACGCATTTAAGTACCTACTCATAAAGGATGAGGTTGTTCCTAAAATGCCGGCAAATAATTATTTTAAGTAATAAAAAGTCACTTTATTTGATGTTTTTTTTGTTATATCTTTGGTTAGACCTACTGAACGCTGTGTAAAAATTTGTCCACCTTTTTTTTTTTTTCGATATCGCATCTCGCAGTTCAGTCTATTTTAATGGGACCATAAATAGATCTTTAGCAGTCGTAACTAGGAGGCAGTGACTTGAAAGTCTGACAACCAGTCTTATAAAATGTTTGTGTTTTGCCTAGTATATTAACTACTTAGGTTGTAGAGGTCAGATAGGCAGTCACTCCATGTAAAATACTGGTATTCAGCTGCATCCAGTCAGACTGAACACCAACCTGTACAGTAGAATCCCGATTATCCGGATCAATTAAAACCAGAATTATTCCCGTCCCGGGTAGGTATAATCGAAAATCAGGAAAATCGATTTCTCAGTAAAATCTGTTTTTTAATAACTAATACATAGTGTTTTAATAAGATATAAAGTATACGGTAAATATAGTGATCGTGAACAATGTGTCCGGATAATCGGATATCCGGATAATCGAGGTTCGGATAATCCGAATTTTACTGTAATTGAGAAAAGGCTAGGCACAAGATGAAACAAGTTTTACTGATATGTTTCCTGCGCAAGAGCACAGTTAATAAGTATGTAACACACGCTCAAGATCCAGATGGTGACGTATTTTCCTCAAACTATCTCGGAGCTCGTATTTACCTGCGGTTGGGCTTAAGTAAATACGTCATGAGGACAATAAAATCAGTAGTTTTGACGTAAAGATTTTGGAGTAGTAGGTAGGTGGTAGGTACCTATCTGATTGATGATGATGATGATGCCATCGAGATTTTAGATGGCTTCTAGGATGGTTGTCTAGAGCTTTTTAACCGACTTCTAAAAAAGAAGGAGGTTCTCAATTCGGATGTTTTTTTTATGTTTGTTCGGGCATAACCCGTCGCTTGCTAACCGATTTGAAAAATTCTTTTTTTGTTGGAAAGGGTTCATCATCATCATCATCATCATTTCAGCCAAAAGACGTCCACTGCTGAACATAGGCCTCCCCCAGGCGTCGCCACATTGACCGGTCCCGTGCGTCTCTCATCCAGCGGGTTCCTGCAACCTTGACCAGGTCATCGGTCCACCTAGTGGGAGGCCTTCCAACGCAACGTCTTCCGGTTCGCGGTCGCCATTCCAGAACTTTTCGGCCCCATCGGCCATCCGTTCTGCGAGCAATGTGCCCTGCCCATTGCCACTTAAGTCTGGCGATTCTTCGGGCTACGTCGGTAACCTTGGTTCTCCTGCGGATGTCCTCATTTCTGATTCGATCACGCAAGGAAACTCCGAGCATAGCATGGAAAGGGTTATACTTCCCAAATAGTCCCATAATTTTTTTATCGAAATCGGACAAGCGATTTTTGAAAAAAATAAAAAAAAACTACATTTTCTACAATAACGATCTTTTCGTCTCCGTCGTTACTTCAACAAAAAATAAAACATAAAAAACTGAAAAATAAACTTTAGAGGAAAAATCAGTTTCTGAAGTCTGTGACTTTTGTTTGTTTGATTTCTTTTTTTGCTACCGACTTCAGAAACTGATTTTTCCTCTAAAGTTTATTTTTCACTTTTTTTATGTTTTATTTTTTGTTCAAGTCGGTTTTCTTTTTTGTTGAATAGTTTTTTTTTGTGCTGCTCTTTTTAATGTGCTCTTAAGTGGCTAGTATATTATTATCCAACTTCTACCTACTAACTAATTATTATTATGGTACCAACGCAGTCGCAATGCCATGGTGGTCCGATGTTCTTTTCTATATTTAATTTAGCTGTGTTTTATCGTATTTTGTTTTATAGATTTTTAAAGCAGATTTCACAAATAAAACTAACTGTATCTTTAGTCTAGTGGAGTAGTGGCTGCAAGTGCGACTCGAATGGTTCCATTCTCGGGTCGGGACAAGTGGTATTGGGTTTTTCAGTTTATCAGAAATTTCTTGGTCTGGATTTGTCATCTCGCCCCCAATTACATGGAACTTAAACATTACTGCAGGTGAGCAGCGGTGGCCCAGTGGTGTCGGCCCCGACTTACGAAGTTACGAACAGTAGGTCGTGGGTTCGAACCCAGGCAGGCGCACTACTTTGTGTAATTTATTTCATCACCGCTGCTCTCAAAACGGTGAAGGAAAACATCGTGAGGAAACCGGCATGTCTTAGAACCAAAAAATTCGAAGACATGTGACATCTGCCAATCCGCACTGGGCCCGCGTGGTGGATTATAGCCCATCCCTCTCCTAGAGAGGAGGCCTGAGTCAATATAGAACAATATAGGCTGATGATGAAACATTACTGGTGAAATTTCAGTGAACCAAACTATTAAGTACACCTCTGCCTAACCCTTCGAGGATTACAAGCGTGATGTTATGTAAAATCTACGCTAACCAATAAACTTTTCTCCCATCGCTTCCCAATTCCGCAAGACATACAAAGACCATTGCCCTTTAAATAAAATTCAACCAACTACCCAACTTTACTACCCTACCCAGAAAGCGAACCCTGGACCTTTTGTTTTACTGTGAACCGTTTAATATTCCTCATCGAGCCTGAAGACGCACATAAATCGTTCCCCGGTTAACAATACGGGTTCCGTACTGCAACTACATATTTATGAGGTGTCTGCGGAACCCTGAAGATGGCCAATCGATATCCTCGGCTGTTAATTGGGCGCTGAGATTGGAACCTTTGTGTCGTACGAAGTTATATGACATGTGGAAATGGAGAAGAATGAGGGGTTAGGAAAATGGAGACAGGGTCAAGAAATCTTGTGTGGGGGGGTTCAGAAAATGTGACTACCACAATGAGTGACTTCCGTATATGGTTCTAGAAAATTAGCAATTCTTAAAAATTACTGCAGATGACAGCTTGTGGAGGAGTAATTTGACGTCTAATAAGCACCCTGTTGTTTATCACTATAATTATTCCCTATATTGTAAAACTGTTTTTATTAGTCTAAAAGTTAATTTATGTTAAATCAAATTTACCGTAGATTTGGGATTTGCTCTCAATCATCATCATCTGAGATACTTATACACTGTAGTATTAAGGCGGGGTTGCAGTACTTTTGAACCTATAAAAATCGAACAAAATACGAGTTTTTTAATAATTAAAAAACATTACATAAAAATGGAACATACTCTCTAGTAAATCGTAAAGATAGAAACGCGATTTAGAATGATCGGCTCGATACTTTTTTTATCAAACATGACTCCAAATCACAATTTCAAACGTGTACTGCTAAGACTCTAAGACATTTCATCATGAATTTATATAAAAGTTATATCAATAGATAGAACTTTTTATTCAGAAGTAAATGTTGAAAACATATTGTATAATTTCTTTATAGTTTTTCTCGAAGAAGCAAAAAACAGTCAAAATTTAGGCATTATATCGCTCGCGCGGCAGGGCGGGGGGTGAGGTCGTGCGTACATAACAACAAAGTACTGCAACCTCGCCTTAATTGTATATCATGCATATTAGCCGAGTTAGCTTTTGTGGTCAAAGTTGCGGGCGAAGTACTAGTAACAAATAATTATGATCCCAAGACACAGGTTGGCTGAAGAAAAGAAAACCAGGTCAGTTGGAGATTCATAGATGACTCCGTCTATGTGGTAGTGGTATTTGGTTAGTGTAATGTGATGTTGTCCCACAAACGGTGGGATACATGAGATCGAGTCCTGCTTGTCCTGTTGTTTGAACATCACAGGAGCACTGAAAGATACGTCCATTAGCTCCAGTGATGTCCTGGACTTCCATAGATGGAGGACTAGATGATGGTCACCCATCCAGGGACCGACCTTAGCAAGTGTTAAACTTCAAAATCGATCCGTGTGGCTGTTTTGATTTAGTCGCAAGCTCTCCTCATTAAAATTAAACTTAAAGAATTACTAGTACTTGTACTTATCTGCACTATTTTTACCTATTATAAAAAGGTAAAAGTTTATTTGTTTGTAAGTTTGTATGTAGAGGGCGATGATCAAATTTTTTTTTCACTTCTTGAAATTATGCTATCAATGCTATTGTTCATGGTTGCTATAGGCTGGGCTGCGTATAATATACGTATATATAACTATTGCCGTCGCGCTGCGCTCTAGCAACCGGGCGGTATCAATATGTGAGTGCGATAGAGACAACTGCAGCTCAGAACGATTGTACCTATAAAAAACCTTGACCGATCGACGTTTCGTATTCTCCTGTTTTCTCCTCGAAACCTAAGCCAATTAAATTATATTTGGTATCAAAATTTAAAGGAAGAATAGATCTATGCCCCTATTACTTGTTTTTATTTTAAAAACTTTTCAATTTTCTTTGGTAGTCATCTGATTACGTAGGTAAAAACGGGGTATTTTTTTAGGTTTTTGGTAAGTCATATTTATTTTTGTAATAAATTTTTTGGAAAAAAAAAATGACAGGGGCATGCCTTCAATAGACCTGGATTTTTATAAATAAAAACGATTACTCTAGAGGCATCATCCAGGAAGAGAATAGGGGAATACATTTGTATGGAAAAATGCAGCCCGTCTATGCTCTTAATCATTTAGTTCATGCATATTAGCCCGGAATGAGGTGATCCGACAGAGGACCAGAGTTGTAGACATAGCGCACAGAATAAGTAAGCTGAAGTGGCAGTGGGCCGGTCATATTAGTCGCAGAACCGATGACCGTTGGAGTAGACGTGTTCTTGAGTGGAGACCGCGAATCGGCAAGCGTAAGGTGGGACGCCCGCAGACTCGGTGGAGCGATGATCTTTGCAGAGTGGCTGGTAACAACTGGATGAGAGTTGCCGAAAATCGAGTTGAGTGGCGTAAGATTAAAGAGGCCTATATCCAGCAGTGGATTGCAATAGGCTGATGATGATGATGATGATATTAGCCTAGCTACGAGTATCGCAATATAAACGGACGAAGCCACGGGCGAGGTGCATTATTATATTATCGGATGTTTTGACAAGTTGCAAAAACGGCCTGAAGCAGGGGCTGGTCATTAGTTGATTAATAAATTAATTTCTAATGGGTAACCACAAACCACAATAAAATTTTGAAGTACGTACTTAAAGATATTTCACCAACGTCCGGTATGTTATATTATTTTTGTGGTTTTATATACTATACTTTTATATATTATTATTTTTAATATTTATTATTTGAATGGCACTTAAAAATTAGTAAGTATTAGGATTTTTTTCCTATTGTGATGGTCTGATTCTTGAGTACGTATTCCTATTGGCTACTGGCTCAATCTCAAGGCGTGACGTATGAACGTAAATATCTACATAAGTGACGTTTATTAACGGTAACTGTACTTTTTGAGTGAAAAAGTTACACGTGTGGCTTAAATGGTGTCAATGATATTAATTTTATAAAACTAGCTGCGCCCCGCGACCTTACCATGAAAAATATAACTTAAAAATATATTTGTACAATGTAGTCAGTGTAGTCAGGTAGTCACAGTGACCCGAAAATCTAACAAACAGTCTCACCATGGCTTATCGTATTACTTAGTATTAACTGGTGTGGAGGTCAGATAGGCAGTCGCTCCATGTAAAATACTGATATTCAGCTGCATCCGGTTAGACTGGAAGCCGACCCCAACACAGGTATATACATATGTAAAGAAAAAATTGTCTGAGTCTCGTGATGTGGTACTAGGGAATTATGATTCTTCGTCATCATCATCAGCCTATAATGTTCCCACTGCAGGGACTCAGGCCTCTTCTCTAGGAGAGGGATGGGCTATAATCCACCACGCGGGCCCAGTGATTGGTAGATGTCACATGTCTTCGAATTTTTTGGTTCTTCAGTTTCTTCACGATGTTTTCCTTCACCGTTTTGAGAGCAGTGGTGATGAAATAAATTACACAATGGGTGGGTTCGAACCCACGACTCACTGTTTGTAAGTCGGGGCCGCCACCACTGGGTCACCACTGCTCTCCCTTATGATTCTTAATAGAATGAAATAATCTAAGTAGAATCACTTATTTCGATGGTGAATCCAATGAGAAAACAAAATCCTACTAGATTCATCATGGATCTGACCAATGGATCTTCTGGGAATGATTCAGTTAAAAAACAAAAAACAAAGAGACACTGCACAGACCTCAAATAAATTGGGATAATTCTAATCATGCCACTCATTGATATATAAAAAGGAGGATGCCACTTCAATTTATTAGACCTAGTCCAAGTAATAATTAGAAAACCTGTATTCTACCGAATATCTCCAAAACTCTGGCAGCCAATCTTAATCTTAGTATTCGAATTGTTTGGTTCTTATACCTATATGTCGGTTTCCTCACGATGTTTTCCTTCACCATTTTGAGAGCAGTGGTGATGAAATAAATTACACAAAGTAATGCGCCTGCCTGCCCCACGACTTACTGTCGTGAGTCGGGGACGTTTATTATTTGATTTAAAAGAAAAATAATTAATTGTGATAGTGTAGAAGTTTTCAGAGCGTGGTTTCAGGATTTTACAGCCAGAAGGGACGAGGTTGTGTGTGTATCCGTTTCTTTGCGTATTACGGCCTTACTGTATTACTTTTTTATATTGCTAGTTTTCCTTTTTAACCCCCGAAGCAAAACGACTGGGTGTTAGAAGTAGTTTGACGTGTTGCATGGTCTGTAGCATCGTAACTCCCGAACGCATTGATTTTGTTTGAAAGCTGAATAGAATTAGTCTGGAGTGTTCTTAGCTATGTTTGAAGAATTTTTTTTTTTACTTCATATCCATCATTTGTTTAATAAAATGTAATTTGAAATCTGACATTTGAAAGGTGTTTAGAGTCAGCTGATTGCCAAGTATTTCATAATGATCAGTGATCAGATGACTATGAAATCATTGAGCATTAAACGTAGAAAGTAATTTATGAGCCACAAGAGCTACAACAATCTTATTGAAGTGTTTCTCCGAACTAGCGCTTCCGTAAGAGAGAGACCACAATACTCGCTACTCTTCCACCCCCGACCTTTCAATTTTCGTCCGGCGTTTCTTATTTAGTTTCTCGCAAATTATCTCCAATTCTTCATATTATTAAACATCCAAGGGGAGAACTAACCTCCCTTCACCCCCAGGGGGTGGCGGGGGGCTTAATGACGGGGAGCGGTCAGTTCCCCCTCCCAGAGCCGGCACACTTGTTTCTTGTAAAATTTTTCCCCAATCTTTATTTTCTTCGTGGACGTATATAATTAGAGTTTTGGTGCGTGCGTGTGTGCGTGCGGCGCGCGTGTGTGCTGCGTGTCGCGTGCGTGTGTGCGGCGTGTAGCGTGCGTGTGTTGTATACAGGGTGGTGTAAGACGGGTTATTAGTTTTCTTACCAGTTTCGGTTCGGGATGCTTTTGTTAGATTTCGATAATTTCGCAACGGCCGTCCGTGGGGTGGAAAAAATCAATATAGTTGTTAGTATGTTGGATATGTTTGAACTCGCGCTAATTAATATATGAAGGCGTTGTGTTGGCAACACTGTAGGCACCTACTTGTGTTGTGACTTCTCGAAAGATTGGGTACCTTGGACGTAGATAGGTACTTATCTCGGATATTATATCATAATATATGTTCAGGGACTTCATGGAACTTAGTTTCTTGTATATTATTATTAAGTAAGTATATATATAAGATGAGCACGTGTAGCGAACATTATTAAGTTTGGAACGAGGATAACATATAATTTTGTTAGCTCTGCTTGTTATGTTTGGAAGGAAAACATGAATTATTTAGGTAGCTATCTTCCTAATATCATGAATATCAAATTTTATATTGAAATCATTTCACAATGCTCTTGAAATCATAATGTTGAATTCTAAAACTTAATATTGATTAATTTTAGTTTTTGTTAAATAAACTGAATTACGACCAAGTCTATTTACAGTTTAATATTAATATAAGTACTTAATTATGCCTTTCGAGAAAATTGAAGAATCCAACTCTATTCAATTTAATTTTGATATATTAAGAGAAATATACCATGACAAAATGTATTTTCGTACCTCTTAAAATTGAAACTATTTTCATGTGAATTTGTTGTATCTTTTTTTTTTTTTCTAGCCTACTCTTTCCCACTCCTGGGCAAAGGCCTCCTTCCACTCCTTCCATTTCTCTCGAACCCGTGCGTCCTCCTTCCAGTTCTGGCGGAATCTGTCTAACTCGTCCCGCCATCTCCTTCGTGGCCTACCGCGACCCCGCCTCACTGTGTCAGGGCACCAGTTTCCGGCTATTTTGGCCCACAGTTTGTCCGGCATGCGGCAGACATGTCCTGCCCAGTCCCACTTGAGTTGGGCAGCCTTTTGAGCCACGTCAGCTATATCTGTTTTGGAGCGCAATATTGTGTTTCGAACACGATCCGTTAATTTAACACCTCATATACTGCGCTCCATTGCTCTTTGGCAAACCCTGAGTTTGGACTTCTGGATGTTAGTCAAAGACCAAGTCTATGCACCATAGGTTAGGACGGGAAGAATACACATGTCCATGTTGTATCTAGGTAATAATAATTTTGTGAAGGATCAAGACAACTTGGGTGGAGGTCGAGTGTACGACGACCATGATGAAAATAATTTAAACGGACAGTCCTAGATATAGATGAAGATCTCGAGGCTAAAAAATATTAGCCGCAGGGTCCGTCCGTGGTTAGGTGACCATCCATTACATACCTACCGAGTCTTCTTAGTACTTCGGAAAGCATGTTAAGCCCTAGGGCAGGCTGCCAATTGTAGATCTTTAATAGTCGGTCTGACAAACCGTCTTGCGAAGAGGTATTATATGTTCTGTAACTAACTGGGTTGTGGAGATCAAATATAGGCAGTAGCTCCATGTAAATAGCTGATATTCAGCTGCATCTGGTTAGACTGGAAGCTGATCCCAACATGAGAAAAGTCTAAGCAGGTGAGGAGCCCTAGTTGCAGGCACGTAATGTTAAAGTATAATAAAACCCTGGTTAGTTTTATGGCCAAGGGGGAGATGCACAATCAATAAGCAGATTACAAAAAAAAAACTAACCCTCTTATTGCAGTCAAGTAACAAAAAAAAACAAGATTGCACGAGACATATAACAAGTTGAAGAAACCACTAAAACGTTGTGAACGCTTTGATGTCAGGACGAATCAATGGTCCCCTAAAAAACTAACAAATAACTTAAGCTATTGTAACAAACAGTCGTGACCCCGCCTTTCTTACTACGTCTCCGAAGGTAAACATCCCGGTTCTCGTACGCCGCAATATTTATTGTATGAATGTAATAGTTGTTTTTTTTTATTGCAGAAGTTATAATATTGCAGGTAGGTTTTAAGTGAGATGTTAGTGTCTGTCTACTGCATAAAAAATCGTCTCAGGAACTAGATTATTTCAAGTTCATTCATAAGATAATGAACAAAACATATAAAAATAAATGTTTAAATTCCAAGACATATTATGCAGTCGGAAAAATGGTACATCTTTCTTACAAAAAGATAAATGTATATCAAAGTGATGACTTTAGTACTAACAGTGAATGAGTGAACAAATTTCTACACAATAACGAATTAACTACTTACTTGATAAACATAAATATTTATTTGATCACCTTTTAAGTATTTTCTAACAAACGACTATGACATTTAAGTTTTTTTGGGCACGAAACACTGGTCCAATATACTTAAAAAAAAATAGGTGTAAAAGAGTTTGTAAAAACCTATTTACAAAATAAACAAAATATAACATTAATTCTTTTTTCTTCTTTCAAATTAGAGACCTAATCTTTTGTTAAACGGTACTTCACAAATAATAGGGATAGAAAACAGGAACTGAAAGGCCACGCATAAAAAACTGACATCTGAACCCATTGTACGAAAGCGTGTCGATTCGACCCCACCTTTCTTACGACGTCACTGAAGGTAAATACCCCGTTGTCCCGCAATCGTGGTCACCCTACTACACGTTATGTATACAAGTTATTTTTATATTGAAACAGTTTTTTTACCACCGTTGTGTGATATTATTGTAAAGTATTTTTAGATATTTTTCTGATTGATTTTCTAACTCTGAACTAACGGCTATATAGCTTTAAAGTTATCTTAAATAACCCCTAGATATTGCATTTAAATAAGGTCCCATTAAAATAGGTGTATTCGAGATATCATAATAAACAGAAGTAAGGTACCTATCAACTGTTTTTATTGGTTAATGCAAAAGATAAGAGGAAAGCAAGAAAAGGAACTGTTATTGGGTTAGCAACTGGAATTTCTCAATAGAAGCCATGGAGTCTAGATTTATGCCAGATTGATGGAAATAGGGTCACCCCTGTTACATGGAATTTAAACATAACCATCGAAATGTGGGTTTACTATTAGGTACACCTCTGCCTAACCCTTTGGGGATTACTGGCGTAATGTTATGTTATAAGAGGAAAGGAGGTAAAATGTAACAGTTAAGATTCGTGGATTCATTTATCGTTCGTCACGTGTTATATGAGTTATATCCGACACCTTTGTGGATATCCAGTCTTACTTTAGATTATTGCTATTTACTAAATCTTTCTTTTCTTTTTATTTTGTTCTTTTCAGGGTTCCGTACCTCAAAAGTAAAAAAACGGAACCCTTATAGGATCACTCGTGTGTCTGTCTGTCTGTCCGACCATTCCCCCCCCTTATCTCCGAAACTACTGAGCCTTACATTCTGAAAAAAATATAGAAATTTGTTAGCAGCACTAGCACTAGCAGCACTTATAGGTTACAGGAAAACCTATAAGAAGTCACGGTACGGAACCCTTGATGTGTGAGTCCGACTTGCACTTGGCTAGTTTTTTATCATTAGGGCTGATGTCGTAGTCGATGAACTTGGAACATAGATTGGAAATAGGAACCCTTGCATAAGCAGTAGAGGAAGGGAACGATACTGAATGAACTGACAACACAAGACAGATTTATCTCAGAATTGAGTCAATACGGTCAGATAGGCAGTCGTTCCATGTAAAATGCTGGTATTCAGCGGCATCCGGTTAGACTGGAAGCCGAACCCCAACTAACTTGGGAAAGGTCTAGGCTGCTAGGCAGATGATGATAGTTTTCATTGTTAAAAAGTGATTCCAAAAAAACTTTTTAACAAAAAATAAAACCGACTTCAAAAAAAAAAACACAAAAAAGTGAAAAATATACTTTAGAAGAAAAACCAGTCTCTGAAGTCGGTGGCAAAAAATGAAATCAAACAAACAAAAGTCACCGACTTCAGAGACTGGTTTTTCTTCTAAAGTATATTTTTCACTTTTTTGTGTTTTTTTTGAAGTCGGTTTTATTTTTTGTTAAAAAGTTTTTATTTTTCACTTTTTAGTGGTTCACATGTTCATGGGTCAATGTGGACAATGTAGTTTTTTTTGAGTTTTGTTGATTTTTCAAAAACCGCTTGTCCGATTTCGAAAAAAAAAATATGGGACCATTTCGGAAGTATAAACTTTCCAACAAAGAAAGAATTTTTCAAATCGGTTTGCAAGTGACGGAGTTATGCCCGAACAAACATAAAAAAAAAAAAAAAACAAACATCCGAATTGAGAACCTCCTTCTTTTTTAGAACACAAAACTGAAAAAATAACAGTGATAGCAGAAATTAGTATAGTTTATGAAATAGAAACTGATTTCGCAATCTATTTAGTCCAAGATAAATGTAATAAGAAACAAGTGGCCGATGTGGCCGCAACATCGCAACAACCGATGTCTACCGATAGGGCCGAATTGAGAAAACATTCAAATGGCCGAAGGGGACAGATGTAACGCTCCGATTATACCTCCTTTGTTAACAACGTATTATTTGTAAACTATTTGTAGTTTACGTAGCTAAGGTTCTTAGTTCTTTTAAAAAGTTATTGTATGACTACCTTGCTGGTCCTGGGTTCGTTCATAGGTCGGGCAAAATGTTATTCGGTTTTCCCATTAGAATTTCTTAGGAGCAGAAACGGAGACTGGATTTGTGCTCGGTTGATGGCAATAGGCTCGCCCCCTATTACATGGGTCTTAAACTTTGCGGACGAACTCTTGGTGTACTATTACGTACGCTTCTGCCTAACCCTTCCGGTATTACAGTAGGGGTGATGTTATTTTATGTTATGCCAGAGCGGTGGTGGCCCAGTGGTGGTGGCCCCGACTTACGAACAGTGAGTCGTGGGTTCGAACCCCGTCACACCACTGCTCTCAAAACGGTGAAGGAAAACATCGTGAGGAAACCGGCATGTCTTAGAACCAAAACATTCGAAGACATGTGACATCTACCAATCCGCACTGGGCCCGCGTGGTGGATTATAGCCCATCCCTCTCCTAGAGAGGAGGCCTGAGTCCCTGCAGTGGGAACATTATAGGCTGATGATGATGATGTTATGTTAATTTGAAGCCGGTTTCACAGAAAACCACCACAAAAGCATTCGATAACCTCTTTGGTTGCACTGCAAGATTCAATTCACAAAAAAAAAAATGCTTTGAAACAATGTTCTTTAATACTTGTAACTCGTCTGATGTAAAGTGATGATGAGGCCTGAGGTGCAACACGATTGCCCAAATGAAACAGATTTACTCGAACTTTGAAGGGATGCTTATAATTAAATAACTATAAGCATCTCTTGGTACCAAGGTTACCGACGTCGCCCGAATAATCGCTAGACTTAAGTGGCAATGGGCAGGGCACATTGCTCGCAGAACGGATGGCCGATGGGGCCGAAAAGTTCTGGATTGGCGACCACGAACCGGAAGACGTTGCGTTGGAAGGCCTCCCACTAGGTGGACCGATGACCTGGTCAAGGTTTCGGGGACCCGCTGGATGAGAGACGCACGGGACCGGTCAATGTGGCGACACCTGGGGGAGGCCTATGTCCAGCAGTGGACGTCTTTTGGCTGAAATGATGATGATGATGATGATCTCTTGGTACTGTCTTGGTGGACATGTTATGAGCAGGGACGAATCGCATGTTATTAAAAGAGTACAGAATATAAATGTTGATGAATGGTGAGGAAGAGGAAGACCAAGGGAACGATGAACGGGTGATGTGAGGAATGATGATGGCGGACAGAAGAGAAATAATAATAATAGTCCTCCTGACCGTTTTCGGTCACGGCGATCAATCTTAGCAGAGATTAGCCATCTGCGCGGCAGATATTATAGTGCAGGCGTGTGTGCGCAGGCACAGGTGCACTCTCTGTTCCTTTCCTCTCATAGTCCGATGGGACGGCAATCCGACACGACCGGAGAAAGATCTGGCGCAGGACCAACGACTTAACGTGATTTCCGAGGCACGGGGGTACTATACCGCCAACTTCCAAACTCCGGGCTACTACTGGGTTTCAAATGAAAAACCCGATAAGTAGCACTTTTTGTCCGACCCGGGAATCGAACCCAGGACCTCATGCACAGCAGTCGCGCTTACGACCACTAGACCAACGAGGCAGTCAGAAGAGAAATGATGGATGTTAAATAATGAGAAGCAGGAAGATGATGGCTGTAGTTGGTACGTATGGGCAAGGTTTCTTACAAAAAACTACTAAGTATCTTCTACTACAGGTCGTTATTATAGTACTGAAGTAGGCTCACTAAATAATTCGTAGTTTCTATTTTCGCACGTGGATGAGGCGTTTATTTTGTCAAGCCTTCAGATTCTCACGAATTCTCATTGAATAACGTAACCATTATTATGAGTTTTGGTTGATCTTGCATAAGTATTAGGAGATGAGCTAAAACTAACAGCGGGTCCCAAATGGAGAAGGGTTGCTGGAGACAGACACCAGTGGAAAATGTTAGAGGAAGCCTTTGCCAATAGGCGCACTGAGCTCAGAGAAATACTCCAAACTTAAAATCAATCGTCTGATAAGCTCAGGATAAAGAGCTAAATGTAATATAATGTAACTAGTGACCCGCCCCGGCTTCGCACGGGTGCATTAAAGGTATTAAAACCTTCCTCTTGAATCACTATCTATTAAAAAAATCGCATCAAAATCCGTTGCGTAGTTTTAAAGATTTAAGCATACAAAGGGACATAGGGACAGAGAAAGCGACTTTGTTTTATACTATGTAGTGATTATGAGAGAAGCTAGAGTCATAACTTGGTATATTGACTGAAGAATCTATCAATTATTTAGCTATCAAAGATCTAGGAAACGTCTACTATGTTTTCATGTGTTTTATTTCACCCTCAACTCTATGGCTTATTGGCTTCTCAGAACCACATTTTTATAGATCACTATAATTTTGACATACTTGTTAGTGGCAGGAACCTTAGAAGTGAGAATAAATACAATGTCTGTGACTTTGGCTGTAACGTCAGAGGTAATATACTTACCTGTGAACTGACTGTAGAGAGGTAGGTGCTCCAGCTATAATGCGCGTCTTTGATCTAAATGGTAAACTAACTAGCTGTATAGAAAGTTTCAATTGCTCTGTATTTAGAAAATTGAACTTTAGCTACGCTACTATGTTCAGCAGTATGTTATAATAGGCTGAGTTTGATACATGAGCACGCGCCTCGTTACCAGAACACAAAGCAAATATTAAAGATCAGCGAAACTTTGAAATAAATATATCAAAGTTAGTCTCTTTTCCTTACACGTGTCGTTACTTTTCAAGGACGAACGACATTCCGAGCTGCCTAAAATGTAATAAATTGTCTACTACTGATACGTTATATTTTTTCATGTTATTAATTCGAAGAAACAACAATTTTCACAAATAAAACTCTAATAGCGCAAAATTCTTCAACAAAGTGATTTGTACGTAAAATATTGTATTTTCCACAAAATATACAACGAGGGAAAAAAGCCAAAAAAGCATATTTTAAGGCGCGCGTTATAATTTCAGAGCGACACAAATGTAACGTCGACGAAAATTCGATTCGGCTACATTGTCATTCGAGGCTCTGCTACGTCAAAGAAAATATAATAAAAGTGAAAAAAAAAAATACTACATCACATACGGAATAAAATAAAGTAAAATGAAATAAAAAGACATGCGTAGGAAATACATTGCCATTTCTACAGGGCGCGCACACATACGCGCCGTCCAATTTATAATATTGTTTTCCTTAGGATATATTTTTTCACTAGTGGGGGAGGAGGGTGGGTCCCTCCCCGGGTGAGCCTCCCCACAGATATTATTAAAGACGTATACTCACACATTCTTGCCGAAACGGAGTGTGATTAGATTAATATACGTTCGTGTGTTTGTGTTCGCATCTCGGAGAGCGGGGGAAGATTTGAGGACGGACAGTCGACCTAATACAATGATATGAGAGCCTTTTATAACCTGTGACGTGAGTGTCAGATTTCTAAAATATAGCTGTAATATTGTTTAATTGGTGGAGGCGCCGAGGGCAGAGGCACAATTACCGAGTGAGACACTCCCTGGTAACACAGTTTTAAAATTGCTCTTTTTGTGTAACCGCTCGCAATCAATCAAACTTGCTTCCCTTTCCTCATTGTCTATGTATGAGTATAAAGGCACTGTTTACTACGAATAGAGGAAACGTCGTGAGTTTTTGTACGTATTGCAATATAGGGTTATTATTTTTGTAAGACATGGTGCGTCGACCCTAAATGAATTGGGATAAGGGCAGGAGAATGATGACTATGATTTTTGCTTTCAAATCAAATTACAATTCGATTTCTGTCTTTTATTACCGACATCATCAAGAATTTGTAGTACCGTAGCAATTGCAATATTTAGAAACCACGTGTTTTAAAACCTAAATATGATAAAATTAAAAATAGTTTCCAGGCACATCTAGAATAATCCCTAAATCTATAAGCTTAGTCGTAAAAGGAAAGGTTTCTTCGTATCCTGCCGTAATCATATTATTCTTCGAAATGCTTCGAAGCTTCTTTCTTCGTAGTCATTGACAAGTGACAACTACAAGACAGCTCTAAGTAGTTAAGTTTTATCTAGGTTATTTCATTTCATTCGACAACCTAATTACATGAAAATTTGTTTGACAATGTCAGAAAAGCGATAAAGACAAAAGGACAGGTGCATACACCTTTACACGTAGAATGCAGTCTCGAAATTAGTCTTTTGAGATCTCGCCAGACAACCTGATGAGATGTCCGGTTCGATATCGAGATTTCGGCCATTTTTGTCTATCTTTTTTCATTCATAAGGTGATGCTACGTACGCGTGCTGGTCTACTTATAGATACTCTACATAAAACTGAATCGTAGAGGTTGTGGTAGAGGTTGTGTATGTGAGTTTAAATGTTTGTAAACGCACCCACGATACAGGAGTAATCCTAGTGTGGGGCAACGTTTTTTAACCGACTTCTAAAAAAAGAATTCTCAATTCGGATGTTTGTTTTTTTTATGTTTGTTCGGGCATAACTCCGTCACTTGCTAACCGATTTGAAAAATTCTTTTTTTGTTGGAAAGGGTATACTTCCCAAATGGTCCCATAATTTTTTTATCGAAATCGGACAAGCGGTTTTTGAAAAATCAACAAAACTCGGAAAAAATACTACATTGTCCACATTATGACCCATGAACATGTGAACCACTAAAAAGTGAAAAATAAAAACTTTTTAACAAAAAATAAAACCGACTTTAAAAAAAAAAGTCAAAAATAAATCAGTTCTGAAGTCGGTTTTATTATTTGTTAAAAAGTTTTTTTAAAAGAACAAAAAAAGAAGAAATATACATTATCACAATCACACCGTTTCTCAACTATATTAATTAGTGTTGACTTCAAGTCTACCCTGATGCACTGAATACAAGTTGTACATGGAGCGACTGTCAATCTTACCCATATCCTTTTGCTTGTTCAAAGATATGAGGACTTCTAAGATCTGTTTTAACATTTTATTAATTACTTTTTAATTTGGTACTCAATCGAAAAATTGCTTTTTCTATTTCTTGTATGTTACCCTTATAGATTCCCCATGTCTGTCTGTCCATTACATAGTTCCCGAGTAACACAATGCTGGTTAAGACTGCCGGTCAGACTTTAGTTCTGTTTCCCCAATATTGTTAGTATTATGATCCTAAGTTGATTAGCCCTTTGATAGATCTGCAAACAAACGATTTATGGACTCGTAAAATCTATAGGACAAATCATCCTTTCATGCGAAAGAGTAGAAAGGTTATGTAGGCCAACTGTGGGTGCTGTGCTATGAAAGTCTTGGAGACAAGTCCTTTGGGATGTAGGTTATATCACATTTTTTATTACATTTTGGTACCTTTAATGCTTAGAGGCTTAGTCAAGAGAAACTTTATTAAGATTTTGGAATTTGATTATTCAGAACAATTTGGTTTGTACTACTCGTAGATAGTTTGTTACAAAGCAAAAACAAACCTTAATCTTATTAGTGAACATGTATTAAAAGTGTTCAGGTTTGTTTTAGCGTTTTTTTTCTTTTCCTTACCTGCTTTGTCCCACTCCTGGGTAAATGCTTCTCTCCACTCCTTCCATTTCTCGCAAACCACGGCCCCTTCTAGTTTCTACGGAACACATACCCTGCCTTACTGTGTCAGGTCACCACTTTCCTGCTTTTTTGGCCCACTGTTATGCCTAGTTCCACTTTTGTTAGGCAGCCTTCTGGACACCTTGGCTACTTTTGTTGTTCTGGAGCGCAGGTAAAAGATATTATTAAATTGTACATCTGTCCGTAAACTTTCCTAGTTGTATTTCTCTACATAAATATAGCATCTTTATTTTGTCAAATGAAAGCTTTAGACCGGCCTCAATTACAGAAACTATCAAATTCGCTACCATTACAATATATTTATATCCATTGCGCAATATCTTCGTCAACAATAACAATTTTATAGAAAGTGTCGTAGTTAAGATGTAATGGACTGTAAAATGTTATTCCTATCGTTTAGTTTGCTGGCCTTCGAACCAATGTTCATGTGTTTGACCCGAACATTGCGATTTGTGAACTCTGAAAGGCGGGTATCGTGTGTAGTTTAATGATTGACTAGCTTTTGCCAGCGGCTTCGCCCGCGTGAAAATGACGATTTTCCATACAAACTTTCATCCCCTATTTAACTCCCTTATGGGTTGAATTTCGAAAAATCCTTCCATATTCCTTGTCTACATTATAAAGGGAACCTCTGTGCAAAATTTCAGCTTTCTTTTACACGAGCCTTAAACTATAACTGGGGAAATGTGGGTGGACCAATAGGTACACCTCTGCCTAACCCTTCTGGGATTACAGGCGTGATGTTATGTTATAGGTTGAAAATAGTTTGTATGTAATATGTAACAGTGTGTTATGTACTCTAGATTTCCTATTGAAGAATCGGTGCAAACTAACTAAGTATTTAAAGCAGCTTTTATCATCCCCATTAGTTTTTTTTAGGAGTTTATAACACTCTTTTTTTGGGGCAGTCGTGTTAAAATAGTCACAAACATATAACTTACCTAGTTATTTTAGAGACATTGCCGCTACCTCTAATACTGTAAGCCTAGTCATTTCCTCACCACAAACAGCTACATTGTGAACAATAGGAAGGTACATGGCAGGCTTCCTTAAAATAAGTATCTTCCTCCTGCCACCTCTACATAGGCATCGTTACAAAACAAAACACTACCTATTTACCTAAGCTTGCTTGGCCCCACAAAATCATATAGTGTGCCAAATACACAGATAAAAGTCATCGATGTATGATTTACTACATTTTTAATTTAGCTTATCGCTACCATTTTATCTTAAAACTAGGCAGTCCAAAGATAAAAATATAAACTTTTTTCGACGCAAAATCAATACCGTTCGCCGTCACATATGAGAGGTGTACATACATACTGATGTATACATATTTATGTCAGCTTGTCTGTTCCCGCGACGTCGCTCGCGATTTTTATCTAAGAACGTGTACAGATGGGGCATTTTTTGTGTTTTGAATATACTGTATATATTTGAGTAACGGATGGTGTTCCGATAAGTGTTTAGTGTTGTTAAAATATTAACAACCCCAAACGGTTAGGCAGAGATGTACCTAATAGGACCCACATTTCCCCAGTTATGTTCCATGTAATGGGCACAAATCCAGACAACGTCCCTGCCTCTGAGAAATTCCTGGTGGATAAATTCAATAACACTTTGCCCTAACTGGGAATCACACCCAATACCTCCATACTCAGCAGCCGCGTTTGTGACCACTAGACCAGCGAGCTGTGACGTGTTGTTGAGCTGTATTTTCCAATAGAAATAATTACCCTTGGATTATGTCCAAGTTACCGAATCTACAAAGAGCGATACACAAACAGGGTTCCGGCCAGCCAATGACTAGCTTCCAATGGTCATTGGTACGTGTTCTTGAGTAGAGTCAGAGAAGGAAACGTGTGATAGGAGTCAGAATTCAAGTTAGGTGAAGATGAGTGGTGATGGAGAGCAGCGGGGGCCCAGCGGTAGCGGCCCCCGCTGCTTTCCCCGGCCCCAACTATACTACCCGGCATTACTTTTTATATTACGGCAGTAATTTACTTCATCACCACTGCTCTCAAAAACGGCGAAGAAAAACATCGTGAGGGAGGAAACCGGCATAACATTGAATAAAAAAAAAAACTAAATGTGGCACTCGGAGACTGCCGCGGTAAAGCTATATTGCATAGCATTTTTTATCAACTTATGATGCAAATAATTAATTATTATTATTTAATTTGACAACCTCAGTTGACAACCTTGTTATTTTCCGTAACCATAGCAACCTGGTTGAAAATATTTTCGTTACGGTATTTCTGGATTCGCTCTCCACGCTCAAGGCCCGCGATTAAAGCTATGCAATAGCTTAAAAATCGAGGACTTGCGAAATCTACCAAACCACACTGGTAGATAATAATATATGGTATATTTCTTTCAAAGAGAGGAGGCCTGTGTTCCAGCAGTTGGAACATTAATAGGCTTGATGATGATGAAGCGGATTGATAGCAGCAGGAGGAAGGTAGAGAATGGTGGAAGAGACCTACCATATGGCCAGAATTCTTTGACGATTGCGATGTCTGAAATGTTACAGTACCTACTGTGAAAAGTTATCTACACTGGATTATTTCCGACTTTTTGAATGTGATAATCGATCAATCATGGTGTTTTATAATAATTCTAATAATTATTATGATAAAAAGTGACATTTATGAATGATGTCCTTCAGAAAGGTCGCACGTGGAGTTCAGATGTAGGAACGTGGACTCAAAAGTAGTATTTAATTAGATAAGGATCAGGCCACGTGTGGCTCTGTAGCATTGGGTTGTTCTGTTCAGAAAGTGGCGTGAGTTTCTTCATGAATCTTCCTAATATTTCTTCCTCCTCCTCCTACCTAACTCCTGGCAGGGTTACGGCATTTGTTCGAGAGTTTCCGCGGCCCTGGAATGCAAAAGGAAGAAGGAACACGGTTAGGTTTTATTCAGTGTTCTTCTTATCGTGTGAGCACAGTAAGGCCTAAAGACCCTAGTGTGTGTGTATCGTTTCTCTGGGACTTCGTTGGGCTTCATTGTTTCGGCCCTTTTCTTGTGGTCGCCACTGTTGATTCTGGCTTGCAGGTCTTACAGTGCCAGTGGTTTGGGAAAGTGTTGCGGGCTTGTCCCAATGAAAAAAAAACACTCAGTGTCAGACTTTCTAAACCCCTTCAAGGGCCTCTGACGCGTCATGTTTTCATCACCATAAAACCTTGTACACATAAACATAAACTCAAACGCAAATTACGAAAAAGTCACAACCCGGAGCAACGGTTTAGCCAGCTTTCCGAGGGACCTCTCTGTGAATGAGCCGCCGATGGTCACCCATCTAAGTTATTTAATAAATCCATACGAATCTTTGGTCAACTGGACCCGCGCCCCGTCGACCAAGTCAAAATGTGATTTTGTTGAAAGAACCCATAGGTCCAGTTCGAGTGGGTCCAGTTTACCAAAGACTCATACTTGGTTAATCGTTGTTGTCTTATTTTTAATATTTTACTCTTATGTTTCTTTTTTTAAATATTTTTTTGGGTTATTGTTAATTTTTTAATCAATTTGTTTTGTCTATTATGAGAGTAGGTACCTACTTTTTCTTTTTTCTTTCTAAAAAGAAAATCTCTAATAACTTTTCAGACGCTTGCAAAATATCGTCGTCTGAGCAAACCATTTGTCCTTGAATGTTTGGATATCGTTATACATAAATAGGTTCAGGGCCAGCTAACTTTGGGATCTTCAAGCTTGCTAATACTGGGGGTAGACTGATTGGGGAGTAGTTTTAAATACAAATAGTGGGAGTTAGAACATGAGAAGTAGTCTGACAGTCTTGTAGTGGAAATTAGGACATCAGAAGTAAAGTCTGACAACCAGTTTTTCCCAGGGATATCGTGTGACCCAGTACTAGCTGGGTTGTTGAGGTTAGATACCAGCATGTCGCTCCATAAAACATACGGATATTCAGCTTTATCCGGTTGGACTGGAAGCCTATTTGGGAAAAGACTACGCAGATGATGAGTGGAAGTGATGACATAGTGGGGCATGATGATAATTTTAGGACGTCAGTTGGGGCAATTGAATGAAGTTTGGTACTCGTATTCACAAAATATAAGTAAACCCACACCAGAAAAAGTAAAATTTCATATTACTTTTGTAAATTACAAGTCTGTAAGCATTGATATGGGTTTTATTATATCAATGTCTGTAAGTCATGAATTAAAAAATCCAATTAAAAATGCTCTCCATTTTACAAAAGAAGGTTTTGTTGTTGAAGGTAACATGCATGCATATTTGAACACACACATAAAATAAGTCAAAAACTTTGTAAACATTAGGTAAGAGTGCTGTTTACCCTCCGAACGATAACGGCGACATAATCATAATAATATACTGTAAACACTATGTGGGGACATCTCTGCCAACCGCTCTTAGCCGTTGATTTGTGTTTTAGGGTTCCATAGGTAAGGCAGGAAACCCTTGGTTAGATTTTTGACAGTTTCGTGAAGTATTTTTTTGTTGAGTACATATCTGTTATACCTAGTGATATTTATGTTTCGAAGTAAAACGTCTAACCTACTTCCGCGACTCACTTATTGGGCGTTAAAAAAATCCTACTTCCTACTAATATTATAAATGTGAAAGTTTGTGAGGATGGATGGATGTTTGTTACTTTTACAGAATGACTATTTACCTACTGACTGGATTTGAATGAAATATTACACAGCTAGTGGAATATAAAAGTATTTCAAAATATCAACTAAAAACTTTTTGAAAGATAAAACAACCGTCGCGGTACTAACATTATTTATTAATTCACTTGTCCTTTATTCTATCATTTAAAATAAAAGTTACATAGACATTTCCTATATAAAACATCATATATAATACAGGTCTTCCCAGCACATACAATTCCATTCTCCCCCTCCCCTGGATTCGACCCAATTACCTTGTAAATTAATTGAATTTACTTACATAACTGAAAAGTGTAAAAATGTTAGTGAATAATGGCATTACACCCGGCTGGCTGGAGAGACTTAATTATAAGGATTCCTTACAAGTATCGTATTCTAATAAAGTCACTAATGAGGCCGCTAAGTGCCACATTTTAAAGAAAACTTATATAAGGTTTCGCGTAAAACCCTGGCTGCGAAATAAGCCACTCTTATACCACTTGCGAGTGTAGTAAGATTGGACAATCGGTTTAAAGTTTTAGGTGTTACTATTACGGCAACTTTACAAAATGTATAATTTTTTTGTAGTGTTTTTTATCCGTGTTTAAATGAAGTTAATTCTATTTTCAAAATATTAAATTACTATATGACCGCACCTATAATCTAGGCACATATTTTTAACCGACTTCAAAAAAAGGAGGAGGTTATCAATTCGACTGTATTTTTTTTTTTTTTTTTTTTTTTTTTTATGTTTGTTACCTCATAACTCCGTCGCTTGCTAACCGATTTGAAAAATTCTTTTTTTGTTGGAAAGGATATACTTCCCAAGTGGTCCCATGATCACCAAGTCAGGATCTGATGATGGGATCCTGGAGAAATAGAGGGAACTCTTCAAATTTTATAGGCACACTTGAAGTGATTTGAGTAGTTTTTGGAAGAGTACTTTCTCGGAGTGGTTCCATTTCAATTTAGTGAAGATCTGATGAAGAACTTCGGAGATAGGCAACGGAACTCCTCAACGAATGATAGCAAATGGACTGGGATTGCTGAAATGTCATGTCTGTCTATTGTTTAGACCAGATCATAACATAACTTCACGCCAGTACGCTGTGAAGGGGTAAGCACATGTGAACCACTAAAAAGTGAAAAATAAAAACTTTTTTACAAAAAATTAAACCGACTTCAACAAAAAATCAAACACAAAAAAGTGAAAAATAAACTTAAGAAGAAAATCAGCTTCGGAAGTCGGTGGCAAAATCATGAAATAAATCAAACAAAAGTCACCGACTTCAGAAGCTGATTTTCTTCTTAAGTTTATTTTTCACTTTTTTGTGTTTGATTTTTTGTTGAAGTCGGTTTAATTTTTTGTAAAAAAGTTTTGTAAGTTAATATTATTCAAATGTGTTTGTCACTGTTCATACAATGTTTTGAAAAAAAAAATGTGTACAGAACCCTCACAAAATGCTCAATTTCGACCACAAGTGCAGCTTTAAAATGTACCCGCGTCAGTCACAGGCATCAATTATAAAATTATAAGCCCTTAGCACCTGGCAGCGGGGGTGTGGGTCGCGCGTTCGACTCCCGCCCCGACTGATTGAATATAAATACACGGTGACATGTCTGTTGAATCGGAAAGGGATGGAGAGGAATTTAAAGTTGTAAATATTAATTTTAGATTTTTGGATGCCTGATATTTTAAATATATGTTTTAGCCGTTAATTATATCTTTAACTGGTAGATATATATCTGCCTCACTGTAGAAGTGTAGACCAAATTAGAGGTTTTAAAATCGTCTGCACCTATTTCATTTTTTAATTTAAATTCGTTTTCCAGAGTCAAAGTCATGATAATGAAAAGTTGCGCAGAAATAAATTGGTTCCTTCATAAATCTAAAAACCCCAAACAGCCAACACAAAAACTAAAGGCAACAACGCAAACCTTTAACAAAATAGTTCACAAAAATATAACAAAACAAAAAATAAAAGCTGAAATCGCCAAAAAATCACGCGTTGACATTTAGGAAGTCTCCAGCGCGCGCCTCGTCGGCGCCCGCATGTCATTTCATCGTCCATTATAAAATGTCGGCCGTAATCGGCCTTTATTTTTATTTTATTTGCCAACCACCCCCCGACCCACACGCCTCCCCCGCGACCGATATTTCAAAGTTAACGACTTCGCAGTAAAATATAGCACTTGACTCGAAAAAATGAATGAATATTGAGTGCTGTTCGTAAAATGGAACCACAGTTTGTTCAGTGATCACATTTTTGTAGTTGTAATTATTTCGGCGCCATGTTGTCTCTGTTTTGTTTTTTAGAACACGGAATAAGTAGGCGAAGGCATATCTCTACACGGCCTATCCTGTCTGTTAATCAACAGCAAAACGATTTATTGAAAAATGATAACCTCTTTTCTGGTTATCAATTTATGAACTTTTTTTATAGATACATGGTGTCTATCAGTTGTTATCTTTATCATAATAAAGCTAAAGTTGTTTTGTTTTCACTAAATTGGTAAGCTCGCCCCAAATGCTCGCTCTAGTTACCCATATACAGTCGGCAGCGATTAGTGAAACCGTACGAGGACTTTGATTTGCATCCAACATTTGGTTGCAGCCAAACTGCTGCTGTTTAAGAAAAAGGCAATTTCCCTAAGAGTTCCTATGCGTACACGGTAAGTGTTAAACACTTTAAATGCTAAGCCAAATCCTGAACCATTAATATGGCGATTCCTATTGCTGCCCAATTGCCCATGGCTATTTAGGTCACACCAAAGGGCGCGGCACAAGGAACTCATAATTAGACCAGCCAAAACCATTAACAAAAAACTTGTAAAAGGAAGAAAAACTCATTAAAAATATTTGGGAAACATTTTAAAATGAATGGAATCTAAATGACATCGCAAAACCGAGGTATTCTGACAATCCACTTTTTAAAATGATTAAGTGTGAGTTAGAGTTGAGTCCATCAGTTCCGTATATATTCGGCTCAATTAAAGTGAGTTTAAAAAAATGGTTTTAAAGGATTTTTTTCTTTGCTTTTAGCTTCTTAAGCGGTAAAAGGTTGGCTTTTTAGGGGTTTTACATTGTGAGTAATTTTGAACATTGGAAACTTGCTGAACTTATCCCATTATGAAAAAAGCTTGGATTTCTTCTTTCTTTATTCTTATGTTTAGTGCCATCTCTTTTCCACACTGGAATAAGAATAAAACAAGATTGCTTTAAACGTAGGATACCAGTAGAAGACTGAACTTTGTCAATGTAATCCTAATCAATAAAACTGTGAATTTAAAAAAAAAACTGTATTATGTTGTATTATTGTAATAGTGAATAACGTTTCGATGGCGGCACAATTCCATTATTCCTTTTTAAAAATGAACCCAGAAACCAAACAATAAATGAAGCTGGCTATCTTAAATTACAATAACACTTTAATAAGGCAAATTGATGTCGGCCCGTCCACTTCCTAAAGAAGTAATTAAACTTGTTTTTTCGACTTTTTAATAAAAACTTTTTACTTTGGTGGTGAAAAAATGTTATGAGAAAGCGTTAGCGCTCCTTGTTTATATCAAATAATACTTGTCTGAACTTTTCATGGTTTTTTTCTGATATTTTTTGGCCTTTTTTCTAACTTATCGTTACAGGGCTTAGTAGAAAGGGTTCTAAGAAATTGTTTATTTACTAGTTTAAGCCCGTGGCTTCGGTTGCGCCGTATTGGGTAGTCACCCCGCGCGGAATCGTACTGCTGGGATAAAGGGATAAAAAGTAACCTATATGTTAATTCAGATTATAAAGTATCTGTGTGTCAAATTTCACCCAAATCTGTTCAACATTTTTTGCGCAAAAGAAGAACAAACATGCATACATCGCTGCATCGTCACAAACAGTCATATTTATAATATTTATTAATAATATATAAAATGAAGTTGTAAGATAGTTTCTTGATCACTGACAACTCACTTAAGATAAGATATCTGTCATCAATATATTGTTAAATTGAACCCTAATTATTACTTTTCAATAATAAATGATTAAGATGAATATTGAATGTATTTTAAATTAGTTTCCAATAGCTTTGCTTTTTAAAAACTTTACCCTGAAAGAAAAGAACAACAATTTATTCTTCAAAATCGAAAGTAAGATTTATGACACCATAACTCATAATAACCATTACGTAGACAGTATAGTAAAAGAAAGAGAAAGACATATTATACACAATGAGAGGAACATATAAGAAACACATATGTGTGAAAGAGAAAGAGCATGTTTGATCAGAGACGCCCTTTTGATAGTGTTTCCAAATTTTTGGAAAGTAACGCGTATTGTTTGGTCTTACATTTGGTTTACATGGGACGGGGTTGATTTACTTGATTGGGTAACTCCGGATGAAGTTAATGTGTTTTTAGAGTAGGTATGTATAAAAATCTAGGTAGGTTTAAATACTGGTTTGCTATTTGAGAGTGAGTGGAGTAGACTTATTAAAAAATAAAAAAGAAGTCTATTGCCGAGGTAGGTATGCTAACTGAAGTTTTGCGAAACAAGGTACTTATTTAATAACTGACATCATTTGTGTCTTAATAAAAGTTATGTCCATAGCATAGCATGAAAAACACCCATAGAAAAAAAGGGAACCACTTCAAAACAATAAGCAGTACACAGCTAGACAGTAGTACGTAGACATTTTGAAAACAAAAATCATAATAAACAGTATAATAGGCAATAATTAATTCCGTTTCTTTTGTTAAGAAACACAAGATACAGATAACAAAAGCAACATAAGAACAAAAGCAAACCAAACTTTACCTAGCCCAAAACAAGAAACTGCAACAAAATAATAGCCCCCGGCATGTAAACCCTCGCTTAACCGTAATGCACCGGCCCCCTGTCAAATAATCGACTATAGCAGGGGGTGGCCGGGTGGGGACCACAATTTTTGCTATTTTCTAACAAAAAAAAAAGAAATGCAGCACGCGTTTTTACTTAAAACATCAGTTTTAAACGCGCAAGCGCAAGCGTAAGCACGTGCCAAATAATAAAAGAAAAAGGTTAGAAGTTTTCGCGAGTGACTGTACTTTGTGGATTTTGACTAGTAGTTTTTAGCACTGATGATACTTTTTGGTGATGTGAGAGTGATAACTTTGAGATGGTGATAAGGACAAAGTGAACAATGGAGGCGATTGATTTAAGACAGGATAATAATAGGTGAGGAGTTTTCTTATTGGAATCTTTTACGACATTAAAACTAAGAAGTAACCTATACAAACAGTCCTGTCTATGATAGCAAGCAGGCCTGATTGTCATTTGATTTGTGAATTACTGCTGCTAGATTTAGCTGTTGCAATAATAATGATGTCATAATCTGTTTTTGTCTTTTTTTTTAAGTGTATAACTAACATAGTTTGTAAGTACATTGTTACTAACACGATGCGTCTTGTTGCTCGAATTAAATGATTAAATTAAATTATACACTGAAAAGTATTGACGTAACGAATTGTTAGACCTGTATTTTCTTTATCTACTACTTATTTAAAAAAACAACTACTTATTATTAAAACTTTACATGAACGAGTTTGACACTTATTAAATTACTTTCTCACAGTAATTATCATGAAGTAGTGATGTCAATCAAAGTATTTATTAACACACTTTTTAATTCTAGTAAATAGAATTAAGTCTGACTTAAGTCGATAACATAGGAAACAAAAAGATAAAAATACATTAGGGTCAGAAGCACTTTCATCCAGCACATGTTAAGAAAAAAAAACTCTAAATGTCTACTTTAATATTAAAATATCTACAAGTTTATATACGGAACCCTCCATGCGCGAATCCATCTCGCGGGTGCGCCAAAGTTCACCTAAAATTTCAACTCCGATAATTGGAAATCCGAAAATGTTCTTCCTAACATTTTTCATCCTAACGATCGCAATTCCTAAAGTCTCTGTCTCTAATGTTTTAATTCCGAAGCATTCAACTTCATAATGTCAGTAGCAATAAACATCTATTACACTATTATTTGTTTTCCTATATTTTCTCAACATAACCATCTTTTACACTATTATTCAAAGTCATATCTTTTTTGTTTATATTACTTTTTATTCATAATAATCAGTATTATAAAAGGTCCCATTAAAATAGGTGGACAAAATTTTAGAAATCATTTAGACCGCTAAAATAAGGACAATATTAAAAAAATATATAAGAAAAAGACATTCAAATACCTACTTTTATAGGATGAGTTTGTTCTAGAGTGCCGGCAATTTATTATTTTAAGTCAAAATAAAATCACTTTATATAGTGTTTTTTTTTTGTTTAGGTGTCTTTAGTTAGGCGCTGTGTTAAAATTTGTCCACCTATTTTAATGGGACCTTATATACTATGCAAAGATATCCATAGGTTAGGTTAGGTTAGAACTGTGACCAACTACGCGCGAGCCGAGCGAGCGAAGCGAGCGGTGCCGCGGCAGCGGCCGGCGAGCGCTACCTGGAAATTGGTCGCGAAATTTTTCTAAGTATTTTTTTCATAGTGCCCCCAAGACGACACTCTGACCTGAATTTCATTCATTTATTTCATTTCAAGACAAAAATCAGTGAAACAACCTTTAATCATTCTAAACAGTTGTATGAGTGAAAATATTATGGCAATTATGTTTAGGGATAAAAACGTTAGGATAAAAAACAGTAGGAGTTGAAATATGTTTACAATAACGATATTATGAATTAAAATTTTCGGAAACATGAGTGTTAGGAACATCGCCAGTAGCATTACAAATAGTAGGAATTCAAACTTTAGGATGAAAAATTTTAGGAGGAGTGATCATTCGGATTACAAATCGTTAGGAAGAACAATTTCGGGTAAAAAACTTTAGGTGAGCCAATATGGACCCCCATCTCGCACTTGGACAGTTTTTTTGTGTCTGATCTGTCAAAGTAGAGAAAAACACAATAAAATGGTCTACCTTTTTAGCCTTAGGTCTAAAAATTTGTTTTTAGTCACCCTTTCCGATAAATACCTAGATAACGCTCCACTTAATTCGCGTATCCGGCATTTTATGCTTAAATGTTTAAATTAATATTTAAAACAACTGCGATACTTACAACTTAAGAGCGTAGACGGGCTGCGTATAATATACGTATATATAACTATTGCCGTCGCGCTGCGCTCTAGCAACCGGGCGGTATCAATATGTGAGTGCGATAGAGACAACTGCAGCTCAGAACGATTTAACCTATAAAAAACCTTGACCGATCGACGTTTCGTATTCTCCTGTTTTCTCCTCGAAACCTAAGCCAATTAAATTATATTTGGTATCAAAATTTAAAGGAAGAATAGATCTATGCTCCTATTACTTGTTTTTATTTTAAAAACTTTTCAATTTTCTTTGGTAGTCATCTGATTACGTAGGTAAAAACGGAGTATTTTTTAGGTTTTTGGTAAGTCATATTTATTTTTGTAATAAATTTTTTGAAAAAAAAAAAATGACAGGGGCATGCCTTCAATAGACCTGGATTTTTATAAATAAAAACGATTACTCTAGAGGCATTATCCAGGAAGAGAATAGGGGAATACATTTGTATGGAAAAATGCAGCCCGTCTACGCTCTTAAGAACTTAATTCTAGACTTATAATTAAGTACTTACAAATATTTGGTCTATTTTTTATGGTAACTTATTTGTATTACCTATAATAATATAATAATAGTGTTTTTGACGACAGTATTGCAGGTACCTAGTAAAAAAATGATAATTATGATAATTATTGTTGTATGAGTTTATTCATACCAGCCAAATAACTATTTATTCAAAAACTGGAACACATATTAAATATTAATTTCTTTGAATTATTAGACTCGGTGATAACTGTATCATTCATTAGAAAATGAATATTGTAGACCTTGATTTAAAAACAGTTCTGTAGAAAATTATATTCAAGGTCTTAATGTTATGTTTTTAAACAAAAACCAATTAAGTTGCAGTAAACTTAACCCACCAAAAACATTCTGTAAAAAACTAGCCAAGTCTCGATGGAGCTGCTTGTTTATCTCTAAAAAGTAATGAAATCGATTCCAAGTTTCGAAAGTCGTACCAAGTCTAAGGTTCCTTACTGCGATTTCTTTATTATTATTGTTAATGTTGTGTGAATTTCAAAAATAAAATTAATTAAAACTCGAAAAACTATTTTGCAATCAGAAAAAAAATTGTTATTGATAGGTACGTATGTTTTTTAACAAAAACCAATTAAGTTGCAGTAAATGGTTTTTAGCAAAAATTAAAAATGATTAGTCAAAAAATTTGACAATTATGATTTAATAATGATTGCGTATTTATAACTGTTTTTTCATTCGTTAGAGATTTTTGAAAAATTATAAACAAATTTTGGTGTCTTAAGAGTTAAAAGGCAGTTGGGCCGGTCGTAAAGCAATGCCAAAAGTTCTCCTTCATTTCATATTTTGCATGAATCGGAGCGCAAAAATTACAATGCGGCCTACCTGCCAGATTTGCTTGCGATCAGAAATGTGATGTGCTGGAGCCCGATGGGGTAGAAAACAAATTAATGAAATTACTTTTATTTCGGAGACAGAGTCCATAGTATAATATGCGCTGGCCTTTTTATAAGCTTACGTTCGTAAATTGAGCGTAACTTTTCCTGTTATCATTAGCTCCCTTAGTCAAATGCTCAGTTTTGGTTTTACGCCCGTTATCCTGCAGAAACACCTCATGACTTGTGTTATGTCATTATTTTGTTCACCTATACTGATGTGTTGCCTGTATCGTTCCAGATGCGGCGGTGACGCGATGTCTGTCGCGCCGGCGGTCAAGCGCGAGCTGGACCTGGAGAGCGGCGGCAGCAGCCCCGGCCGCAAGCGGCGCAAGCAGGCGGCGCCCTCGCGCGCCACGCCGCAGCACCTCGCCCCCCCGCCCCTCGACCTGCACGCCAAGATGGCCGATATCTACAAGAGCGCGCTCGCCTTTGGTGAGCTCGGCCTGCCCACCTTTGACCCCCTCGCCGCCTTTCGACTCCTGCCGCGGCACGAGCCCCCGCGCATCTTCAACCCCGAGGCGTACTGCGACCTCTGTTGCAAAGAGTTCTGCAACAAGTACTTCCTGAAGACCCATCGCGCGAACAAGCACGGTATCTACGACGGCGGTGACCCGCAACCCGCGCCCCCACCCCCCGCGCAACTCTCACCACCGCGCCGATCCTCCGACGAGGAGTCGGGCGGCACACCACGCCGCCTGTCACCAGACTCGGCACGGCGCGCAAGGGAGTCCGGCTTCCAGCCTGACGCACTGCGACGGCTTGGTGTTGTGAATCCAGAAGCGTTCTGTGAGATATGCTGTAAAGAGTACTGCAACAAATACTTCTTGCGGACGCACCGCGAGCGGCGGCACGGCGTGCCCATGCGGCGGTCACCCATCAACGAGCACTCGCCGCCGTCCGCCACGCCCCCCGCGCTCTGCACGCCGCTGGGCACGCCACACACCACGCCACACACCACGCCACTCACCACGCCACCCGCGCTGTCAGGGCCACCGCCCGACACGCCCCCGCGCTCACATTCACTGCCGCCACCTTTAGATCCTGAAGAAATGGTTGAAGTGAAAAGAGAATGTGAAGATGAGCTCGAGGCAGCCTTACGTGATGGTCAAACGAGTCCACTCAATCTAATAGTGGAGGAGCGTGGTGTAGCATCACCCGGATCTGCGAGTGAAGAGCTACGCAAGCTGCAGACAATGATCTCTCAACTGAACGAGCTGGCAGCCGAGCGGCTGGCCGACGAGCCGAGTGAGCCCGGCCCGCGTCCACCATCCGCCTCACCGCCACCACCTGACGAGAGACGAGCATCTTCTTCCGGCTCGAGTTTCTGCGAGATTTGCAACAAGGAGCTATGTAACAAATACTTCATGCGCACACACATGCAGCGCATGCACGGCATCTCTCTGGAGAGCGGCACGCAGCTCGGCGGCGTCACGTGCGACATCTGTCACAAGGAGCTGTGCAGCAAGTACTTCCTGCGTGTGCACAAGCACAACACGCACGGCATCCCCGCGCCGCCCGCACCCGCCACCACCGCGCCTGCCGAGCCGTGCCCGTTGTGCGCGCGGCGGTTCCGGGGCCCGCGCGCGCTGCGAGCGCACCTGCTAGCCGAGCACGCTCCACCGGCGCGACCACCACCACCACCACCGCGGCCTCTAGACCTGCTCACGCGTGATAAACCCTACGCCTGCTCGTACTGTCCATTTACCACTGACGTGCTCGCGTTCCTGTTTGCACACGAGCGTGCGCACGCGCAGCAGCAGCAGAACGAGCCGCCGGAGATGCCGCCGGAGCCACCGGGCAGCATGTGCGGGAGCGAGATGGAGAGTGGCGAGGGGGGGCTGGAGAGCGGGGAGGGCGAGGGCGACGCGGACGCGCAGTACTCGTGCTCGCGCTGCGAGTTCCGCGCGGAGGGCTTCGCGGCGCTAGAGGCGCACCTGCGCGCGGCGCATGGCGGCGCGGGCGCGCTGCTGGCCGTGCCACGAGCTCCGCAGGCACCACTGACGATGCAGCCATTCGTGGTGGAAGAGGCGGGCGGTGCGCTAAGCCTGGTGCCGGCGCTGGTGTTCCTGCCCGTGCGGCGGCGCGCCACTCGCCGCGCCACCGTGACGCTGACGCTGACGCCGGCCTAGCCGCTGACGTAAGCTCGGCCGACGTCGGTCTAGCCGCTGACGTCGGCTCGGCTGCCGGACGCGGCGCGCGCTCGCGGCTACGGCGGTTACAACGCCGCGTGCGCGCGCCTACGATCGCTGAACTGTACTAACTACATTTAACGCTGTGTGCCTTCAAGCGATTGCTGAAATATTATGAGACGTAATTTGTAAAGGGAGAAGCTGTCAGTGGCCGCCCGTTCGAGCGCCACACCGCGTGGCGGCCCCCGGCCTCTTTTTTGTCAGAGTCTAACTTCATATATTGAGAATTATATTGAACGGGTGATATATGAAACGTTGCCGCTTATAAATTCGATTATTTATTATTATCTCCTCGATGTTCCGTCGGGTCGGTCCGAGACGAGTTTATGAAACGTCGATTTCGATCGGGAGAAGAAATACACCCTAGGAGTAATTATTATTTAAAGGTATTTTATCGGTGAGTGCGCACTCACGATAGCGTCGTAGTACCGGTGCGATGTTGATCACTGAGGAGCGCCACGCCCTCGCCTGCGCGAGCCGAGCGGTCCGAGCGTGTTGAGCGACGTGAGCGCCCCCACTGTGCTACACTGTACCAGCGCCTGCCACGTAGTACTACGACAACCGCTCTACCTCACGACGTTAGTTTTTATATTAGCTGTTATTGTATAAATTATATTTTGGAGTTACAATGAAGTACAAATATAGTTAGTGCGTTACCTCGCCGCGCCGGACGGAGACCGCGCGCATGTTAGCTACTCGATACTATTTATTGTTGTCTACGAGTGACTTAAAGCACAAAGATACGTACTATTGGGCAGTGATCAACATTAAACGTAATTTAGTATTAAATTTGATTAGATATGTGGTCGTGGGGCTCGGTCAGACGGGTTTTGTTGTGTAACACACCAATATTTATATATACGGGTCATTGTTTGGGGCGCGCGGGCTGAGCTTGGCGCGCCCGCTGTAGCCCCGCTGCATTATACTTATTTGTATTGTAATCGTAAACATAATGTGTTACTGCAGACGACGCTCGCGCCGCTCCGCTCTGCACGAATATTAAACAGTTATAAACCGCTTTAAATTTAAAATAATATTTTGAAAACAGGATTTTGAGATGTACATTTTTAATAGTTATATTTACAGCCATCAAGAAAGACTGAAAATTTAATAAAATCATGGCTACTGCAGAGCGGAGCGAGGCGAGCCTCGCTTAAATATTATTATCTTGATAATCAAGACTTATTTGATGGGTAAAATGGTAACAAAGTTTGTTTAAATAATTCATTATTGGTAGATCAGTGTGGAGGTTAGCTTGTACAAACCATGCAGCTTCTAAAGAAAGTTCCTATGTATGTACGTAAGTTGTAATTTAAATTTAAAAAAAAAACTAGAGGTCGCTCTCGTAACGGCTCCGGATAGGGCAAGCTAAACCTGATTGTTATGATAATAATTGTGATTTTGGATCAGGGTAAATCTTATGAGGAAATAGCTACTCTATTTCTCTAACGCTAATGTAATGGTTACGTCATCCAATAAATCGTAATCAGATATGAAACAAAATAACCGTATCTACCTCATTGTTAAAACAAAATAAAAAACGATAAAATAGAAGAACATTTTGGTTTTTATATAAATAAAATGCAAAAACCACTTTTTTATTAACCGGAACAAAGTAATAACGGTTTTGAAGATCTTTCTTGTTGTTGACAACGAATTTTCACGGAGTCTAGTTTCCTAATACGAGTATATTTTCGAAGTTCCTAAGTATAGTTTTAAAAAACAAGATTCCTACTCCAAAACGTCAAAAAATTAGAATTCATAATAAGGGCAGAATTTATTTTGAAGGTCCATCTTCCTATTAGTCTTCCTGGATACTGAGCCAAAGGTCGCCTCACTCGGAGCCGAGACGCGGGCGCGCGATACAACAAATTATATTAATAACGTTTTAAATATAACAAATTAATACAATTGTACGCGTGGTAAGATCTCAAGTCATCGTCCATTCTCTGTGAGCATTCGTGGAACAATAGTAGAGAATGCCGGGTTTTTATTATATTTGGAGAATGGCCGGTAACTCAGATCGAAGTCATTGGATGTAGTGAAAAAAATGTATTAAAAAATTGTGTTCGAGACATTTTGTTTCCCAAAACGCGTTGTACTTGGTGTGGAGACCAATTTAAGGTTGGGGACGTAGCAAAGATAGGAATCATAAGTAATTTCCTGTTGTAATGTTGATGGAAATTACTTAAATATAAAAATATATATTGTAACAAAAAATATTCACATATACGTATATTCAGTGCTAATCAAGTAGTAGGGTAAAACATAAGATGACCCCGTAAGAGATTTTTATTATATTATATCAGTTATATTACATGTATAGTATAAAATAGGCATTAATAGATAATATTTATGTATAGTTCTGATAACTGAAACCAGTGAAATAAAAAAACTGAATATTAGTTACAAAGAAAACGTAGATATACCGATGGCCTTTGCTGGAGAAAAAATATTAATCTACTCAAGAACAATGGTCTCGGAGCCTATGAATAATAAAAATACTTTTTATATAATTATATAAAAGAATATAAATTTTTGAATAAAGTAATTTGGCCGTCATAACAAAAATAATAATTGACAGACATTATCATGACTGACTGTCAATTATTAAGATGTTGGGATTTTATAAAAAAAGAAAGAATTCATTTCAGAATAATACTAGTTAGTCATTAATAGTCAATTAGAATTATTAATTCATTTGGATGCACTAGTTATTATAAGAAATGGTAAAAAAACACATTTTCGCATCAGCATGTACTTTTATTCAACTGAGTTTTTGACAAACATTAATTTTGTGGAATCTACTGTTTGAGATTACAATGAAGGGTTAAAATTATAAATTAAATAAAATAGCACATACAATTTAGTTTAAAATCAATTAAAATGTTCAAATGCAACCTTTATTTTACAAATGATTTGGTGCTAACATTTTTTGTTAGCTCGCTGCTCTTAACTGAGACTATATTGTAAGAAAATATACATATATTATTATCTATAAACATATATCAAAACTGTTTATATATATAAACGAGTCCGTCTGTCCCATCTTAGCTACGTCTGCGATGTAACAATAGTACAAATTTGTTAACCAAGAGTGTAAGGTATCGGAGATTGGTAAACAAATAATAAAATACAGTACAAATTATTATTAAGATTAGAAGAAAGGTTTACAGGAGTGATATTAATAGTTAACAATAATTCACTCAAGTACAACGCTTAGAAGCAGGCAATACAGTCGCACGCTTTCTAAAATAATAATGTGTATTATTATTCTTTTAAAATCGTTTTAAGTATTAGTGTTTGCTGTCATTATTGTTATTGCAAAAAATGATTTTTGTTTTTAGAATTAGGATATATTTCGAGCAAGGTCACTATTTATGTTTTTAGTGGTCTTATTATTCATGATTTGATTCATGTTTTGCGCTGGTACGCAAATATACCTACGTTCGTTGCGTCTAAGATTTATGAAACAGAAAAATGATTTGTGGTTTTTAGTCCGAAAAAATATTGACGAACACAAACTACCAATAAGTGCTTTACAAGAATAAATAAAATACGTACTATGCATTCACTGTTTATAAAATAACACGATATGAAAAAAAACTGTTAAACAAAACGGGTAAATAATACTTAAATAATGTGTTAAAAATATTTTTTGCAAAAATAATATGTTCCTAAGTTATTATAGTAAATTATAGTATTTTAAATAACAAGTGGACAAATGTTTTTTGTGGTTAATTTCAGATCAAAGTTTTAATATTTTGTGAAGATCTGAGATAAATCCCTGACAACTTTGTTACTAATTTTGTCAATTTCAAATATTTAAGAAGTTTATTATTAAAAATAATATTTGATGTTGACAGAAACGTTATGATCTCTAAACAAAAGTTCCTTCATTCCAAATAATATGTAATTTGTTCTAGTCGTTCCTATTTTTAGTTTTAACATAGTTTTAGTGCGACTGTATTTTGTAAAACGTGAAAATAATTTTTCGAGTTATATAAAAAACTGTGTTGTTTCTAGTCAAATTATTTTATAAAAAGTTTTACTAATGTGGATGGCCATTCGTTGGAAAATATAAGAAACATATATTTAGGAAATTACAATATTATTAAATTGGAGGAGAACCTACGAGATTTATTTTCAATTTAAATTGCAATAGCGGTTTAAAAACTTCTGGCGTCCACATTAGATAAAATTATATTTTAAAATATATAAAGAGAATTATATTCTGGCTTTAGGAGAAAGCCAAACCTTATGCCGCTGCCATTTTGTAGAATTTATTATTATTGTAACAAAAAAAAAAAACGTTCGATCTTTGAAAAAAAAAAAAACTGCAAAAAATGTTTAATATTTTTTTTTGGAGTTGAATTATTGCGACATTTCAAACTTCCTTTCGTTAGGTTTTGAATGTTTAAAGTTTTTGTTGACTAGAAGCTTTTTAGAGACGAAATACTACGAGGAAAATGTCCATTCGTTTGAAGATGGTTTGAAGTAAAACAGTCCAAGTAAAAATAACAATGTAAATTGAAATCATTGAATTATATTTCTCAGTATGTTAGTAATAAGGGCTACAAAGTGGTTTGCGGTCGGTATATGTTCCTAGCTCCGTCTGTTCGTTATGTATTTGTTTTCCATTAATTACTACGAAGCATTTCTACCGTATTCAATAAATTAAATATACAAATAATAATGAGTTTTTATTTTCCTTCCTCGTGAGGCATTCACACTGGAGATATTTTTTGTGGTGTACCGCTAGGAAGTGTTAGGGGACCACAACAGATAGCAAAAAGTTACAGAAAAAAATACGCTAATTTGCAAAACGTAAGTAGTTCAATAAAAAGTAAGTCTGGTGTGGGTGCGATTACCAAATCATTAGTAAATTGTGCAAATGTAAACTTCAAGGAAAGTGAAATTACCCTATAATTATGTAGGTAATATAGGTAATAGTAATAATTCTGGTCAGAAAACCACAAGTCAGCTCAGTCAACTTTTCCTAAGTATAATTGCACTGGCTTTTCTCCGTGGCAGGCAGGGCATGATATACTTAGATTAACATTTGTGAATGAATTTTCAGAGTCTAATCAGTAGTTTCAAAGATATATCCTGTTACAACAGCCTACTGACAGTCATCTGACAGCCATCTGACAGCCACCTGACAGCGAGCCTCGCCAACGATAGCCATGCCAACCCGAGCCAAGCCATAACTACCGGACGCCTCCGGTGGGGATAAAGCTTTATAATGCCCTGCAAGCTCATTTTAGCGGTCTTGTCGCACTCGATTGTAATAGCTGTAAGGGGAAGCTCTGCCCGAATAAAATTATAAATCAGTTCCTGTTTATTTTTTACCACTGTCGTTACACTCAGAAGTGGTATCGAAAACAATAAACCTACGATTAAACGACGCTCTGATACATTTAAAAGTCAACGGTCACCAAGTACAAAGGACGAGGTCTGAAAATTCAAACGAAGAACGTTGATGCACACCGCCTACAAGGAAAATATTGAAGAGTCGCCCATCCCAGAATCACAAGGCACAAATTGAAAAAGCAGTCTACGATCTGGATGGAACACGAAGCGCCTGCCCTCAGTACCGCATCATTGATTCCATAATTTGACCCTGAAAACGAAGACTGCGGCCAGTAACCACCTGTGAGACACTTCGAGTTACAAGAAGTATCCATTTCTCTGCCAGTAACGCTGCTACGGTAAATGAAGGCTACCTCAAGGTCGTCAACAGCGAGCCCAAGGACATGGAAGGGAGGAACCGTCCTACTTCACGCTGAGAGCTGCCAGGAACCATGCATAAATAACAAGGTCAGTTAACATGCCAGCTAACAGATATTTGCAAAATATTAGCCAAATGCCATTAGCCAAATATATTAGCCAAATGTGTTTTACAATGAAGTGCCCTATGTGTTGATAATAATTATGCCAATCGTAGACAAAATTAGGTAATTTGGTAGGCCCGATAAGTAAATCTAATCATAGTCAGTTAATCAGTATATTATCTCGGTACCTACAAAAATGGTTTTACTAGTTGTGTACTAAGGAATTGAGAACTTAAGATGTACATATTTTATTTAGTTCAAGTGCGCATTAGATTATCCAACAACTCCAAAGTAAATCTTTAGATATAAATAGCTACAATAATTTCATCAAACTATTGTCAGTGGTTTATAGCATTCCTAGGCAATCTCTTGCTACCGTCAGTCGATATTCAAACAGGTATAAACTTATTGCATAAAGTTCTTGACAAATTGCAAACGAGGATCTTAAAATTAAATATGAGAAACCGTTAATTTTTACATATTTCATAGGTAAAATAAGCATGTGATGGCATTCAACCGGTTGAATTTAAGTTGATACATGTGTCTTAATTTCCCGTCTCGAGTAAGGTAAACGAAGTGCGTCAATTTATTCCATCTAGTTCTATGTAGTTATTTATGAGGCCAACAGGAGTAAAACGCGAGTTTTATAATGCGTAAAAGTATATGATTCACTACAGTAAACAAAATCAGTGTTTTACTTTTTTTTTAGTCCAATCAATAGTTTTGTTGTAAATCGCAAAATACCACTAATTTCGCACTATTCGGCCGCAGCGAAAGACGTAACAACCGCTTTGTAGTGCAAGCTGATTAGAACTTTATTTTAACAGTATTTCAATCGAAGTTTGAACCACCACAAATAGTGTTGCTAATTTGAGGTAGTATAGGCTCCTACGACAGTTCAATAGTAACTTTGCAATAATAGCTCGATTGTTTATCAAACTAACAAAAAATAATACGATGTGGGTATGACTTATGCGGCAAGTCACATAAATCTTGTTAAGGAAGTAAAAAATAAAATAAAATGTGATTATTATAATAAACGATCCTAGTTTCCCAACAGAAATTCACACGTGTGCAGCAAGGTATCTTTTATAAAAGCAGATTGACGGTAGTTTGCGCCCAGTCCTTTAGTTTAGTCGCGTTACTAGTCGGAAAGAGTGTTAATCATGATTTTGGGCTTTAATCCCTTGCAGTAATGAAGTTGTTGCGAAGATATTATCGTATAAATGTGTTATGTAAAAATGTCCATGTAATTTCGGACTGTACTGCAGTGCGCGATATAATGACTAAACGTGATCTTATGCTATGCATTGCTCGATATTACAAACAAAAGCCAAGCAAAATCCAGCAAGCCAAAACCGAAGCTAAAGTTAAATTCTATGCCTGCCTTTGCTTCAGCCTTATGTAAGTAGATCGTTTGATGAATGCCGTTTAATGTGTACCATTTAGAGGTTAACGATTAGTTCAGTACAGTGCAATGACAAGATGAAAAGCCAAAAAGTTGTATTGTTTTGCTATAGTGAATAATTGTAGTATAACTATAGTGAATAATTGTAGTATTGATAGTAGCCTGTAACGTAAACAAACCTTTACGGTACCCGATTAGTTGTGTCAAACTTCGCGCGATGGAAAATATTACAAAATGCATCATGACGATGTTGGCCAAGGCGTAAAGTGCGTAAAGAACGAAGTTCTGAACTTATAAATAAGAGCAACATTTCTGGTTTCCCTAAATAAATTACCCGATTTATACTTAAACATTATTATGTGACGTCATGTTTACATTGTGCTTACGGGAAAGCGGTACGGTAGGAAGGAGGGCCAATGACATTCAATTTCTAAATCTACTGAACCAATGAAAATGGTAGGTAAATATCGATAGTTAGAGCCCTTCTGGCTAAACAAAAAAAGGAGTACCAGTGGGTACATATTGTTTATATTGATACATGCTTTCACTAAATTCGTTGTTTCTGAACCAACGCGTACTGTCAATAATTCTGTGGTGACAATTAGTTTAGATCGCAATTATTTATTCAGATCACATTGTTTCCGACCATGGCAAGGTCTTTACGAGTAGATACCTATTTCAAGAAGTTTATAACGGAACAGCAGTTTAAAAATACGTTAACTGTTAACAGCTATTGCGTGTCCTACCTAGGTTTGCTAAGAAGAATAATATTAATTAAGTCTATTTACAATCATTTTTGTTAATCTAACTTAGCGCTAATAATACATGTAGCAAGTTTAATTTTAATTTGAAAATGGTGATAAAACCGAGGTCTCGAAACTAGGCTACGCCTGTAGGTATCTTGGGGGCCAGAGTAGCATTATCTTAGCGTTGATGAGTTGAGCAATATCTAGTGTTGATGGGGTTAAATGGTGTTGTGTGTAAAAGTAATGAAGTTTTGCCATCGACACGCTAAGAAGCATGTGTGATATTACCTACATGTGTGTGTGCGTGTGTCATATTGGTATGGTTTATAGTTTACTTAAATTGTTTCTTCAGTTTCTTTATACGATAGGTTGGCAAACTTAGTTTTTTTAGTTATCTTTTCTTATATGAAAAGTGTTTCATGTTTTTAATGTCTCTGATTCTACGTTTAATGAGTAGGTCGAAGTGTGGGAGGCACTAATCGCACAATTCACGGAACTTAAGGAAGCAACTCAATATGGGGACAATAGGTTACCAAACATAATTTGGAGTTTTAATAATACTGTTAATAATACAACAGGGTACCTATAAGCCTTACGATTTATCCTAGACCGGGTTTCTGTACCAGTGCAATTTAGAAGCGATAGAGTTATCTACTACTGGAATTTGAATAGCTGGAAAGAAAATGGGACGTAGCTTAGATACAAGGCGAAAAATAATAATAGCTGATAACAGTGTGATTTACAAATTACAAAAAACGGTGATTACGCACATTTACGCCAGGCGCTGACTACTAGCGGCAACAAGGTCAATGCTAATAACATCACGCTTGTAATGCCCGAAGGGTTAGGTAGAGGTGTACCCATGAGTACACACACATAGTAGTATACAGTAAAGTTTAAGTCCCATGCAATAGGGGGCGAGCCTGTTGCCAAGTTAATTCTTGTATCTTAGAGGATTTATATTCTGGCCCACATTAAGTGATATTGAGGAGTTGGGTAATGATTGACATAAACTAAGAAGTACAAAAGGTCATAAAATAATTATGATACAACGGGTTTACAGGCTTAGTATCCGTTGATTCCTTATGACTATATCGTAGCGATGCTTATATGTCTGATAGCACCAGTAGTGTGGATGAACAATTGAACACCGAAGATTTCATAAATCTTCTTGAGAGATCAAAGTTTATTGTCCCATTTTTAACTTGGTTTTTTTGAGCTGACTTGTAATCGTTGTTTTCTGGTTCCCATTGCGGGAGCAATTGTTTCAGGACGGCCGAATGTTACAACAGCCTACTGACAGTCATCTGACAGCCATCTGACAGCCACCTGACAGCGAGCCTCGCCAACGATAGCCATGCCAACCCGAGCCAAGCCATAACTACCGGACGCCTCCGGTGGGGATAAAGCTTTATAATGCCCTGCAAGCTCATTTTAGCGGTCTTGTCGCACTCGATTGTAATAGCTGTAAGGGGAAGCTCTGCCCGAATAAAATTATAAATCAGTTCCTGTTTATTTTTTACCACTGTCGTTACAATCCCTAAATCTTACTTAACGAACTATAATTATTTATTATATTATATAGGTAGGGTATATTTTAAATCATAAGGGGATGTCATGGGACTTATCTGTGACCACCATGATGACACAAAAATGGGGTACTTTTCATCATCATCTGCTTTCAGAAACCCTGGGGTCACAGACCCCTTGAATTAACTCGATCCTCAGTAACTGCCATTCAGTTGCTACCAGCCACACTGTTCAGATCATCGCTTCACCGATCCTGAGAGCGTCCTACCTTATGCTTGCCGATTCGCGGTCTCTAGCTCTACTCAAGAACACGTCCCAACGGTCATCGGTTCTACGGCTAATAATGGCCACTCCATTGCCACTTCAGCTTGCTTGTTCTGTGAGCTATCGTTAACTCTGGTTGCTACAGGTCGGAACACCTCGTTCCGGATGCGATCCCTCAGAAAGACTATAATTAGAATTTTACTATAATTTTTGACGACACGGTTGGAGAAATTTTTGTAAGGCCGCCAGATTGTTGTTCCGGATCTGGGTGTTGTGATGTTTGACGACACGGTTGGCGCAGTGGCTAAGCGATTGGACTGCTGCGCTACGTGTCGCGGGTTCGATCCCCGCACGGAACAAGTATTTGTATGGCCTACATATAGTTGTTTCGGGTCTGGGCGTGTTTGTGTATGTGAGTTTCAATGTTTGTAAACGCACCCACGATACAGGAGAAATTCCTAGTTTGAGACAATGTTTATTTTAAAGTTTATACCTTCAACTACCCGGAAAGGAGAGCCTGCATCATCTATCCTCATCAGCCAACATCACTAACTAGTAAACAAGAACCTAAACGTCCCTCAAACGAACTGAACCCCGACAGATGGCAGCACTGCAAATGGAAGGTGGTGTCACTAGTGATACATTTTTCAAACCTATTTTCATTATTTCCATAGTTGTACAGACTACAGACGCCACGGTGAAGAAAAACATCGTGAGGAAACCGGTGTATCCTAAAAACAAAAAAAATGAAGATTTGTGACATCTACCAAACCGCATTAGCCCCGCGAGGTAGGTATATTCCCTCTGAAAGGGAGTAGGCCTGTGCCCCAGTAGTGGGGACATTTATATGCTGGTGTTGATTTACAGACACCAGCGCATCTTGCTACACCAAAGGCAAATTTTCGCAATCAACCTTGAAGGTCAAGCTTTAGTGATAGTTGAAAATATATTTAAGAATTATGACAGAGTTAATGTTTGAGCAGCGGTGGCCCAGTGGTGGCGGCCCCGACTTACGAACAGTAGGTCGTGGGTTCAAACCCAAGCAGGCACATTACTTTGTGTAATTTATTTCATCACCGCTGCTCTCAGAACGGTGAAGGAAAACATCGTGAGGAAACCGGCATGTCCTAGAACCAAAAAATTCGAAGACATGTGACATCTACCAACCCGCACTGGGCCCGCGTGGTAAATTATAGCCCATCCCCTCAAAGAGAGGAGGCCTGAGTCCCTGCAGTGGGAACATTAATAGGCTGTTGATGATGATGATGAATGTTTGATATGCTGGTGTCTGTATGTATACCTATATTAAAACTGTCTCGGGGAAAGGTCTGTGACTGAGAATCAACCATTTTAAGTTTTTGTAAATTATTCGGAGGAGCTAAAGACTAACTGCATTAGATTGGTGGCACGTGAGGTCATAGATGGCGTTTAATGTTGAAATGAATGAACTTTCATACTTTCTAAAAACCCCCCATGTTTCTTCTTATCCCATTGTGTCCGGGGTCACGGTAACTCTTTCGGATAATCCGCAGCCCCGGCAGGCGTCGGCCTTTGCGGGCCCCTACCATGTGACTGACATCTCTTTCAGCCGCTGGGAGGCCTTCCATCGCAACGTCTTTCGGTTCGCGGTCGCCACTCCAGATCTTTTCGGCCCCATCTGTTCTGCGAGCAATATGCCCTGCCCACTGCCACTTAAGTTTAGCAATTCTTCGGGCTACGTCGGTAACCTTGGTTCTCTTTCGAATGTTTTCATTTTTGATTCGATTAATTACGCAAGGAAACTCCGAGCATAGCCCTCTCAATTCCTCTCAGTCACCCAGCATAATTAGGACAACAAAAATCAGATCCAAGATAGAAAAGCTGCCGAAACCATTCAGCGCGATAATCTATAAATAAATCATACAATTACAACCCTAACTTGAAGAGAAAAAACCCTCCACCAAAAATAGTCTTAATTAAAGATTATATCCGCGTCAACTGTCAGCTTTAGATTAATAAAAAAAAACTTGACAAAAATGCGCGATTTTTGTAAAAAAAAAAAATCGACATCCATTAAAAATCGCGAGTCGCGAGGGTTGTTGGGTGTCGCATCTGTCAAACGTATCGTGGGGGAAAAGCAGTGAAATTGTTGAAAAATGGGTTAAATGTTAAAAAAACATGGCAAAACATGGAGCGGGCGAGGGGTTAAGCTGACAGTGTCGACATTACACGGGTTAACCCGACGGTCGCGGGCCGACACGCTTCGTTGTCGTTTGAACTCGAAATAGAGATTTTTTTGTTCAATTCCATTATTGTTGTTATTTTTATAGAAATTTCACGGTTTTGAAAAAATATTTGTGAGTAAGTAATTTATTTTACATCTCTCATATTCGGTAAGTAGGTCCTTATTACCCCCAAATGGGGCTTGTAGGTGACCAATTAGCGCTCCAGGGCATTAATGTCGCAAGAAAAGCCCTAGGGCGGTAAGTAATTAAAAAAAAAAAACACTTCACTCTTTCAAAATGTTCGCGTACATCTAACCATCATAGTACTGGCAATAGACATCATGCATTCAGCCCAATGACAAAAGAGGTCGCTTCGCTATTCAGCCTTGTCTTCGTATGAGTATACCGCCTGTGTGGGGGAGGCTTAATAGTCATCAATTTTAAATATCGAACGGCGAAGCTCAATATCGTTCTTGAAAAAAAAAATTAAAAAGAGATGAAAAAGACGGTAATAGAAAACTTTACTTTCAATATTGTTTGTTTTTGGATTTTTTTTATAATTAGGAAAAAAACATGAGTTCTGCAAGTAATGGAGATAGCTGCACTCCCGATTCAATGTAAATGGAAGCTGAAGCAGCAATTAACAATATTTTGCCTGAAAGTTCTAAAGAGAGATATTTGAAAACTTTATTCTTGTAATGCCGGTTTTCTTCTTACCTCATAATCGAGATGTAAAGCAGAGTAGTTAGCTCGGGTGTAATCATCAATTGCACCCTCGAACTATTGGCGCCCTCGCTGCGCTCGTGCGCCTAAATATCTCGGGCTGCAATTGATGCCTTACAGCCCTTGGCTACTAATCTACTATTTCATCCCTTCAATTCGAAAAGTGTCGTTTTGTTCCTCTATAAGTGCGAGCAAAGTAGCTCTTTTCTCCATTAGACTTTTTAGCGGGCAGTAATGAGATTTGAATTTAGAACATGAATCGTTCATTGAAATCGAACGCAAATTGTATTGTGTTGGCTGTACGGTGCGAGGAGACGCGGTAACTAAATTAAAAAAAAATCAAAAGCGCGCGATTTACTTCCCTGTTCTAATAATCGGTACGGACTTTATTGTATTTTGTGCAAAAAAAATGAGCTCTTCGTCGAGTTCTGAAAGTGATAGTGCATTAACTCCTGAAACAATAAAAATAGAAGCTAATAACGTCATACAAAACTTAATCCCTACGAAATCCCGGGAGAAATATTTAAAGGCATACGACAATTTTTTAATAAGGAAAAAAATAGAAAAGGAGCGAAGTCATTTTCAGAAAGTGTATTATTGGCCTATTTTTTTTCAAGAATTAGCCAAAACAAAACAACCTTCTACTCTTTGGAGTAGAAGGTTGTTTAGTAACGTGTTGTCTTAATAACAACGTAAAACTAGACACATATACGTAATTAATAGCGTATCTGAAGAGGATGTCTGATGGATTTAAACGTGTCGTTACTATATGTTTTATTAAATAATAATATTACAATATAATATGAAATGAGGCGCCTTTTATTTTCTCATAGAGCGTGATGAAAAGTTGAGTGTATCACTTGGGAGTAAAATATATTTTTGGCTCGGGCGACGTACTTTGAATCCCTCGCTACGTTCAGGATTCTACTAAAGAATCCCTCACTACGTTCGGGATTCTACTCTAGAATCCCTCACTTCGCTCTGGATTCAAAAAAGCGCCCTCGCCGTAAAAATATTATTTTGCTCCCTTATGATACAATCTACTATAGCAATTTTTATTTTAAGTTTTCATAAAGTTTGATCTAAGTTTTTTCACTAGCTGGATCAAACATATTTAACTATAGTTAGCCTTTTCCCAACTCTGTTGGGGTCAGCTTCCAGTCTAACCGGACGCAGCCACTATGTTACATGATGCGACTGCATACAGGATCTAGCCTCCACAGTTACTACTTATGTAGTCTGAGTGTGAGTCTGAGTAATAGGTACGATACTTACCCCTTGGTAAGAGAGGTTGTCAGACTTCCGGGCCACTGACTCCATGTAACGACCGTCAAAGTTTTATAAATTACGTGCGTTCCGAGGCATGGAGAAAACTCGGTATGTAATGAGTGGTCACCCATCCACGAACCGACCTAGGCAAACTCGGCTTAACCTGAAAATCGACCCGTCTGGCTGTTATTATAAAGAACTCGTTGTTACATTGTGAGACATTAATATTTATTGATAATACGTGTACCTATCTGTACCTACTAATTTTTACCTATAGGTACCTATGTGTCACGAATAAACATTATTATTTGTATGTGAACTTTCACATACAAGGAAACCGCAGGAGAACAACAACAAATTCTAAGTAATTCCAGAAATTCGTTGACACATTTCATTCAACAATAGGTATGGATCAATGAATACTACGTAATACTACCATAAGTAAATACAACTTGCAGTGGCGTGCGCTCTATTAAGGCTCTTAGGCTTAGCCTACCTTACCAACTGAGCATTTCTTATAACTAATTAACCATGTAATAAAATAACACCATGTGCAAAATAATAATAAAAAAGTTCAAACTCCTGTTAAAATACTTAGAGCAATTTTTCGCGTACGAATCTTATATTTACAGGCTTGCTTAGGCTAGCATTCGACTAGCCTAAAACCCATTCATAATTTTACGCACACAGCGTCACATCGGAGAATGATCGGTGCATATTTTCGTGTATATGAACCGCACACATGCATGTCAGCTCCTGCGAGTGTAGCTGGCCTGTGATTGGCTGCAACAACACAAGGCTACGATTGGATGCGTCATGCGTGCCATCTTCAGCCCGCGAACTCCGGCGCGAAGTTCAAATTTGTTTTTTTTTAACGTTTTTTGCAATTTGCAGGCCAGTGCTAGCTTGAATACTGACTACATACGTCTTACAGCCGCGAATCATATTTTATTAATCAACATACAACCTAGCACTGGCCTGCAAATTGCAAAAATGTAAGGAAATTAAGAAATTTGAATTTCGCGCGTTTGCGGTCTTCGCTCTTCCGTCCACAGATAGAGTGCAGCACTGACAACACATTTCATTGATTGATTTCGTACCTATAATCCTGCAAAATTTTGTTGACCGCTGTTGTGAACAAACTCGATATGAAAATGATGTAATTTTATTTGGTAGTATTTTTCTATCGGTCAGCCATTATTGTTTCATTGTTGTGACAAGCAATTTATGATTTGTTTTGAAACCGAAAACGTACAGATAATGTCAGTTATTAGATACCATTATTAACAGTAGTGTAAATATTAGCTTTGTTGTGTATTATTTGTTTATTCCCCTAACAAATAATAACAATGGTAGGTACCTATTTACTTGTGAAGTTTGTGTTGATAATGTGTGTTTGCTAGATGTTAAAGGTAATAAGTTTTCTCAATTATCGTATGACAATGATAAGGTGCAAGTTGTATTTAGAGGTAGATGTGTGAAGGCCGCTTCGGATATTATCTTGCAAGTGACGTGTTTTGTACTTTTGTAACTATAACCCACTCACGACTTGGATGAGTTTTATAAGGTGGCCGAATCTTTCTTCTGTTTGCATCGATAAAAAATCATGAGTTGAACCTTGAATAATGTGGTGAGTTTTTGAATTGTATTTAGGTATAACTTTTACAGGCTTATTTTCAAATGTTATAAATGTGACAATTTTTTTTTTTTTGCTGTCAATATTTCGTGGCCTACCCACCGTGGCGGACCACTGCACGCCACTGACAACTTGTGTATTTTGCAGATGAGTAATTATTTTCCATTTTAGAGGAAAACTGGAACGATGACCAGTCACAGGTAATTCGCATTCAAGCTCACCTTTGTTATTTATCCAGACATACTACACTTTTAACGAGAGCAGACCAGAGAGAGCAGCGGTGGTCCAAGTGGTGGCGGCCCCGACTTACGACCAGTAAGTCGTGGGTTCGAAACCAGGTAAGCGCATCATCATCATTATTTCAGCCGAAAGACGTCTACTGTTGGACATAGGCCTCCCCTAAGTGTCGCCACATTGACCGGTCCCATGCGTCTCGCATCCAGCAGATCTTCGCAGCCTTCACCAGGTTATCGGTCTAGCGCATTACTTTGTGTAATTTATTTCATCACCTCTGCTCTCAAAACGGTGAAAGAAAACATCTTGAGGAAACCGGTACCTATGTCCTAGAACTAAAAATACGAAGACGTGTGACATTTAAGTACGCGGTAATGGGACCGCGTGATGGATTATAGCCCATTCCCTCTTAAAGAGGAGAGGAGGCATGTGTCCCAGCAGTGGGAACATTAAAGGCTGATGATACATCCAACTGTAAGCTTGCTTTGCTGATTGATATATTTGCCCAGTTGGTCAAGTGGTGGCAAGCCTGGTGGCTGTGCAGGAAGTCCTGGGTTTGATTATAAGGCCGAGATTAAAGTGCTGTTGGCTTTTTCCATGAAGAAGTTCTCAGTAGGTGGCACGGAGTCTGGATTTTTGCCAGGTAGACGACATTAGCCTCACCGCCACACACATGCAGCTTACATGGGACTTGTAAAATTACTGGCAAATTGTAATCACCGAAGGCCAGGCAGATAGAGATATTAACTACAACTCTATCTGTCTGCCCTTCGGTGATTACAGGCGTGATGTTGTGTTATATCCAGTTGTTTGTTGGCCCGTCCTAACGTTGACCGTACTGCTCGTCCTGACTATCTTTCCGCAATTTTGCCAAAATTGCGGCGGCGCGCTTGTCTTCTATAACAATCAACTCCTCGATGTTTTCTGCCTATAGGTTCGATGCAGGTGAGAAATGTCCTCCGGGGTGTTTAGCTTCGCGGCGCGTAGTTTCAATTTGGACTCCACATGAGCCTTGCTGCAGGTGGTGGCATAGCTTTGCTGACGGCGTTTCCTCCTTTGCACCGTCACGAAACCGTCATCATCAAGAACCCCCTGTATTAAAGTAGGCCACCAAGCTTCACACAAGGTAAAACATTTGTAAATAAACAACAATTACTAAACTGCCTGTTAATTGAGTACAAACGCAAAATTAAAACTAAATATTAATTGTTTCTTGTAATTGCACTATTTTTTTGAATGACCATAATTGTTATTTTAGACTCAATAATATGGAAATATTAATGTTTATTGACGCAAGTAATAAAACGGTGAGGTTCTTGTGTTGTTGTTTGTTTGAGATTGTAAACAATAAAATTGTGTCCTAAATGACTCAGAATCAGGTACAAGTTGTAATTAATAAGCACTTTTTCATTAGTATTTATTAAGATGGAGCATTTTAGAATGTAACTAGTCACCCGACCCAGCTTTACACAGGAGCGATGGTCAAAAATCTGCACATCGTCGGTCTAATTTATAAGAATTCGTAAGATAAATTGAGCAAATTTTACAGGAGTAACAAAATAGTAGATTTTACAACAAGTGCACAAAACGAACCATTTTTATCCAAGACTTTTAGCAGCCCGCAGCCAAAGGCGAGGGCTGATAGTAATGTCGAGGATAAAAATGGTTTTGTGGACGAGTTATAAACTCTGCTTTTCACTTCGAATGCGAGGAAATAAAACAGTAGTACCTATAACATATTTCTTTAATTAAAATTCAAAGTAAAATTTGTACAGTTTTGAATACTGAAGGAAATTGTTTTTTTTTTAATCTTACGAAATTGATATTAGGCTTGCAGACCTATACAGCATACTATTAAATTATTTTGTAACAATAATTTTCATTAATTAATTAAATAACTTACCGTATTTGAATTTAAATTTTAATATCTTTTAAGTCTTAAAAAACACATAAGGCAAATAAATTAAAGTAAATATTATGAAATAACAAATTCTATCTATGAACTTCTTATTGTGTTTGGCTGTATGGCTCATTTTCTTTGCCTTAATAAAGATACATTTATGAGTAGATACGTTAAGGCCCTTGTGCACAAAATTCGATTTTGTGCAGCCTATATCCTGCACAAATAAGCACTTTCAGAGCATGAGAAGTGAAAAATTGATTTTCGAACAAGTTAGAAAAAAAGAAAATGGTGTTCTAAATATTTTATTTAAGTTTGGAATGGGTGTAGATTGATATTTTACTAATATTTTTTTGATTTTGATGGCTAGTAAATTAAAAAATGGCGTCAAAACAGATGGCACAGAAAAATGGCGTTTTTGGAGATACGAATTCTGGTAATAATTATAAGTCCGACGACAACACATTTTACGCAATATTATGTACTGTGAAGAACTGAACACAATGATGGAGAAGCTGGCACATCTCCAACCAGCATTGGTCAATCGCTCGTCTCCGCTGCTCCTGCACGACAACGCGCGACCTCGTATTGCACAGCAGACGGTCTCCAAGTTGCAAGAACTGGGGTTGGAAGCTCTCCATCATCCGCCCTACTCACCAGACCTTGCGCCTACAGACTACTACTTTTTCCAGAATTTGGATAACTTCTTGGCGGGAAAAAAAATCAATACCCGAGAGGCAGTACAAAATGCCTTTGAAGAATTTGTTGCCTCCCGACCAGCTGATTTCTTTAAGAAGGGCATCAATAAACTGCCACTGCGTTGGCAAAGATGCATTGATTGTATGGGTGATTACTTCGATTAATACAAATAAAAAATACATGAAAAAATTCGTTTAAATTTTTTCAAACAAAACGGCAATTTCATAGGTAAAGACCTATTATATTAATGAAGCCATGGTATGACGATTGCAGCACGATTCTATAACCACAGTTATTGACGTCATTATATAGCCATGATAAGCTATTCGAGAGGACTCATGCTGCACTGTGCACAGGTACATACGTACTTAGACATAACTTACGTCAACTTGTTGGAGTAAACAACTTTGACGACACACTGGGTAAGTAGGTATAGTTATCATTATCTGCCTAGCCTTTTCCCAACTATGTTGGGGTCGGCTTCCAGTCTAACCGGATGCAGCTGAATATTAGTATTTTACATGGAGCGACTGCCTATCTGACCCCCGGTATTATGATATCCTTTTGGTAAGACTGGTTGTCAGACTTTCTGGTCACTGGCTATCTGTATCGACTACTAAAGATCTATATATGGCAGCCGGGACAACAGCTTAACGTGCTTTCCGAGGTACGACGGAGGAACCTCCGTATGTAATGGTTGGTCACCCATCCACAGGCCAAGAAAATAAAGTTCTTGTACTTAGTCTTTTCCCAACTACTTACGTTAAGGTCAGTTTTAGGTTTTTATATATAGGTAAATTCTAAAAGGGAACTGTTTTGTCCGATGTGGTTGAAAACCACGGCTACCTAACACGGATGTATTTTATTTATGTACGTTTTCTTTTAGGCTATATCCATTTTAGTAGGATTTGTACACCGAAACTTACCACACTGACTGAATCATTTTGGAAATGGTACAGTCAACAGCAAAAGTAGATGATCAAAATCAGAAATTCAATACTAATGAACGGAGTTCGCGTCAGAACTGTGTGGCGTCGAAGTGATTCCAAAGTATGTGAATGTAAATTATGCTAAACATTTACTACTAGTACAACTGCCATATATTCGTAATCTGCCATATATTAGTATTGAATTTCTGATTTTGATCATCTACTTTTGCTGTTGACTGTACTTATTGGTAACAAAGTGAATCAAATAACTACTTTATATGCATGTATCCTGTGATAATACTTCAAAACCTATAGGAAATCTACCTATGTAATAACATAATTGTACACAAAACATCACGCCTATAATCCCCGAAGGGTTAGGCAGAGGCTACCATTAGTACACTCACATTTCGCCAGTTATGTTTAAGGCGAGCCTATTGCCATCAACCGGGCACAAATCCAGACTACGAGGCTACTACTGAGAAATTTCTGAGGAGAACACCCAATAACACTTTACTCGACCGGGGAATCGAACCCAGGACCTCACGCTCAGCAGCCGCGCTTGCGACTACTAGACTAACGTGGCAGTCAGCCAGTTAACTTTTGGGAAGGTATTATCCGCAAGTTACTTCCTCGAAGTTATATTCCAAACTCTGTTTGTGAATGAAAACCAATTTCAAAAACCAAACACAAAACGTGTTTTTTATAAAATTTGTCGCCCGTATAAAATCAAGAGAGATCAGAATCAATCTCCACATCCTCATTTATTTTTATTAAAATCTAACAATACGCGATCAATCACGCGACTTAGTCCCGACACGCGGCCCTGCGACCTTATTATTTACAAAACAGTAAAAAATACACTTTTTTACAAAAAAATGTAATTTCACAAATCTGCCGCGAAAAAGTTCACTAAATCATTTTATAAAAAGCTATTGTCGTTTTTAAACCCTTGCTTTTTTGGAAAAAGAGACATGCGCGAGCCACGCGTTTTTTATTTGCGAAAAAAACTTAATTCACTAAAGCACAGTGACCTACATACATTTTCCCCCATTTCTCTAAAAGCACCCTTTTATTACTGTTTTTTTTTTTACTAAATTGAATTCAATCCTTTGGAAAAAAGGGTTTCGTAAATTCCCTGTAATTTAGTTTTTTTTCGCAAGTTTAGTTCGCGCCAAAAATTATGCGCGCTGTCAAAATTTCGCGCCATTACGCTCGGACATCTGCCGAGAAAAAAAGTTAACAATGCAAATAGGGGAACGACGACATTTTTAGGGGAATTTCGTCGTTTTCGTGTACAAAATGGAGAAATGCATTTAAAGTATAACGGAGCGAGGTCCCCTCATTTCAATATTAATGTCCGAGTATTTATTTTTTAAGATAAATTAAGCGATATGTTAATACTGTAAGGTTCTAAATCGTGTAGCAATACTTTTTAATGTTTTGCATTTTATGGGTTAGGATTTTTATTAATGGATTTTATGGATGTTGTACAAAGATTTAATGTTAAGTGAATTATTATTGGAAATGTGGAATTGATTGTTTAGTTAAAATTAGATTTTTGCAATAAACCTTGTTGTGCCTTTGTAAATACATATTACCTACATGTATAGACCTACCTATATTAGCAGCATTTCAGTGTCTGTATAGTTTGGCTGACACTGTCTCTCCGTACATTTATTGTGTTGTTCCTTAAGTTTTCTTTTTTGAGGCAGTTTCTTTTATAGTCTACATACTCCGCCATTGAAAATACGGATAAAAGTAGCCCTAGAGTAGGTTCAAGAAGGGGCTTCAAATACAATGTAAATTCCGTTAGTGTAAGATTATAAATAATAGTGCATATGGCTGAGTGAGATATTATGAGAATGCTAAGGGGTATGTGTGCAACGAGAATCGATTACAATAAATAAATCAATACATAAGAGGAGGTCTGCAAGATAGAAGCATATTTTTAGTTTGTTACAAAATGATTGCTTTTTTTCTTGCCTTAATTACGAGTGTCAAAGGTAGGTATTAATTATTATACAGGTGGTATAAATAAATGATTACAACTCCAATATGTCATAGTTGGACGAACAGAAATTGGTCTCCCTCGTGGACCTACTAGTAGGACAAAATAGTATAGGACCACGAGAAAACGGCGCAAGTGGCGCCGGTGACTGAAAAGTTGTGTCTTTGGTATTGGCATGTGATGCGGAGAAATGAGAAAAACGTGAGGAAAGTTTTAATTATAAAAGTTGATGGCTGTAAGAGTTGAAAAAGACCAACGTAACGATAGATGATCTGTGTGAAGGATAATATGGCTAGAAAAGAGGTTTTCGTACCACTTGCTCAAAAAAGTGACATTATATGCCACAAAAAGCGAACATAACAATAGTCATTTTTAATCTGTTAAAAACAGGGAAAGAAAATTGTACTGAATTTCATTCATCCCCTAGGGGGAGAATGTGATTTAAATTTGGAATAGGTACTTACCGAAATTTCTACTGAACTACATGTGTTTACACCATTGAGTTTGTATATAAAGCATTATAGGTACATCTTTTTGAAAAAAGAATACGCATTTTTATGCAGTTACGATTATTAAATAAAATTACCAAAACCGACGAGGCCGCATGAGCTTGATGCCTTTGCTTTTAAACGCAAGTTCCTCAGATGCAAGAACAGAGAAATACTCAAATCAACTCATCAACAATAAATGTACCAAACAAAAATGTAACTCTCTCTATCAATATTCCACCAATGTTTCGAATGTTAACTTTTACTTTTAATTGTCATTATTTTTAATAAATGCTTATCTCATATTATTATCGTGTTAATTTTTTCGCAAATGGTACGAAAAGTAGAGTATTTTCCTCGGTGATAAAGCTGTCTTAGTCTTGGGTGAACTTAAATCCCTCGCTACACTCAGGACTCGTCTTAAATCCCTCGCTTCGCTCGTGATTTAAGTTTTTAGCACCCTCGCTACGCTCGGGAGTAAACTTCGAGTCCTTCGTTGCGCTCGCGATTTAAATCGTCACCCGCGACAGAAGACACTGCTTTATCCCCTTGGATAGTAATCTACTATTCCGACATGATGACAAGTAAAAGAGAAGTATGGAAGGAGAAGACATGCTGTGCCGACCCCAAATAGATTGGTATAAGGGTAAGAGAATGATGGTATAAGTGCCTAATTTTTCAATTGAGTACGTTTATACAGGGTGTTTTTTTTTTTTTATATGGGCTTGCTCTTGACCTCAATCTTGCCCTAAGGGCAGAGATGAGGTCGACGACGGAATGAGCTTACCCAGAAGAAGCCTATTTACTCGCGACTTAAATATATTGGGGTTATATGAACTCGGGAAAACCGACGCAGGCAGGGTGTTCCACTCCTTGGCTGTACGAATAATGAAAGACTTAGCAAAACGCTTCGTACGAATGTGTGGAACATCGACAAGGTATGGGTGATAACCTGCAGTACGCCTAGTCTCTCGATGGAAGAAGGGAGATGGTGGGATCAGCTCGTGGAGCTCTTGCACACACTCTCCGAAGTACAGCCTGTAGAAGACCGGTGTTAGGTTAAACGAGGGACATATTGAAGGAGGGTCCATTCAGTATACGATTCTCGTCCCAAATATGTAAAAAAAAACTAGAACCGTATGTTGTGACGTAATTGTCCTATGGCTTCCGCAGGCTCTCCAGATCTCACTTTATTAGACGTTTCCTTTTGTCATTGCCCTACGCCAGTCTTAAAATATGAAGGGAAAATGGATTAAGTATACCTAAAAGTCATTGATCCGCGCACATTTTCTGTGACAAACGCAAGGGTGGCGAGACTTTTCCGAAATATTTGGTACTAGCTTTTGCCCGCGACTTCTTTCGCGTGGAATAGTGACTTCCGGCAGATTTTTGGTTTATCTCGCGAAAAAAAAAAACTATCCTATGTCCTTTCTCAAGTTCCAAACTATGTCTGTAACAAATTTCACACAAATCGGTTCAGTAGTTTAGGCGTGAAGCAAAGACAGACAGACAGACAGAGTTACTTTCGCATTTATAATATTAGTTAGGATTAGGATTAAGATGGTTCTCTGTTATTTATCAGTGTTTCTGTTTTGTTCATATTTTTATTAGTATCATGCAAGCATGCCATATTGCGGGTTTCAATTTGTCCCTCGTTTAAAATAACATACTGTATAATTGCGTTCTTTAAAGTGTTTTGTAAGCAATACATCGTTAAACATCAAATAAAAAAGCTCACCAGGATTTAAACGACGCAATACGCCATTGAGGGTACGGCTATCTAAACCACAGCCAATAGGTACCTCTACCTAGGTGCACTAGATACAGCTTGGAAGAGGAAAACAAACACAATAATAATTACGGTTTAACAAGGGCCATACTTTAATGGTGTAATTCTCATGAAAATGAACAACATGAGGCCAACTACAAAATGTGAAAAAAAAAAAAACTGCTGTTACCGAGATAAAAATGTACCGAAAACCGTGTGCGAACTGCGAATACAAATGTATATATAATTAAGGGTTCCATAATAAAACTTGGTCAATGTCAAGCTCGCATAAATGAAATCTCATTAAAAATGGCGAAAAGTGCATACTAAGTTTTTTTTTTTTTTTCATACGTTTAAATAATACATCAACAATAACGCTCAATCTTTGTCTCAAGATTATGTGCGCTATTGGTAATCATATTAATTAATTAAAATAATATTAAATTAGTTACTCGCTAACAGTCTTTTGTCAGGAAGTGGGTCCACACATATGCCCTTCCTCTGTTTTATAGATCAGATACCATCGGTGAAGTATGATTTTAATATATTTTTTATTTGTCGAGCCTTTTTGTTTTCTAACTTCTGAGGTACACCTCTGCCTAACCCTTCTGTGATTACATGCGTGATGTTATATAAGTAAGTCCATATAATGTTGGGCGAGTATTGTTAAAAGAAGGAAAATGAATAAAACACGGTATAATTGCACATTGTATTAGATAAAGTTCAGGCGTCGTAGTACATGTAGTCCATCAGCAGGGTGGCAGCCAGGAGTAGACCCTTCTCCTCCACAGTCAGGTCTATCTCGAATGCTATGCCGAAACTGGAAGTAACATCATTTATTAGCTTTAGCCCGCGGCTTTTCTCGTGTGAAAATGTGTCGATTGTCCATACAAACTTTCATCCCTTATTTAAATCCCAAAGGGGTTTAATTTCGAAAAATCCTTTTATCTATAAAAAATATTTGATGATTTTCAATTTTGGTGGTCACACAAGACTTTGAACTGAAATATCCCAAAGAGTTAAATCGAGATATTTTGAGCCCTCTTGTAGGTTCTAGCTTGGACTTTCTATTCTAATAGGACTGAACTGAAGAAAACATTGCGCCACCAAAATTAAAAACCACCCATTGAGTCTTACTTGTCAGTGACTGGTTGGAAGAAGATGGCATGGGTAAGGCCTTGCCAGCGCTTGCAGGTGGCCCCCACTGGGGTGCCGTCAGGTCGCAATATCTGGAACTGGACGTCGGTGTAGAAGCTCACCGTCATCAATGGACCTGATGGGTGAGGAACACGAATACTAGTTAACTGTTGGGTCCTTCTGAAATTGCCATTTTTACCCGACTGCGGCGAAGCCCAAAAGGAGGGTCATGTGTTTGACGTGTATGTATGTATGTATGTCTGTTTCTTTGTTCCCTCATAACTCCTAAACGGATGAAGGGATTAGAATGTCGTTAGATTCGTCTTGATGGCGCGAGTGTTATAGTCTACACTAAAATTTAAAATAAAAACAATGAAAAATTGCTGGTTTTGGGGGCAAAATCGCGGAGTTCAAATTTTTTTTTTCCTATACCATCGAGTAGGGTATCAAAATGAAGGATTATAAAAGGAGATTACAAAAATATATAACACTTATATGTTTAAAAGAAATTCAAAGTGACAAATCCTATAAACAAGCCCAAAAGTTAAATCATCTGCGAAAAATTTTACGCGACTAACGAAAGAACAAACACAAAATAACTAAATAGTGGAAAATAAAAAAAAGTAGTTAAAAAACTAAAAAACCCGACTGAAAAAACTGAAAAGCAAAAAACAAGCACATTTTAAATCAAACAAAACTTGGAAGCAGGCAGGGTCCATTCTATTTGCATTTCATAATGAACCCCGCCTGCTTCCAAGTTTTGTTTGATTTAAAATGTGCTTGTTTTTTGCTTTTCAGTTTTTTCAGTCGGGTTTTTTAGTTTTTTAACTACTTTTTTTTTACGAAACGTTTCTAAAAATTCGTGAACCGGAAGATGTTACGTTGGAAGGCCTCCTACTGTACTACTGTATATAGGTAGACCCGTGACCTGGTGAAGGTTGCAGAGATCTGCTGGATGCGAGAAGCACGAGGCCGGTCAATGTGGCGTCATTTGGGGGAGGGCTATGTAAAGCAGTGGATGTCTTTCGGCTGAAATGATGATGATGAAACGTATCTTCATTGAGCTCACCTTGAATCCAAAATACAACTTCACCACGATCATTCTTAACAAGATACACCGGTTTGACAGACGACCATTGCTGCTCCACCGTCCCCAGGAGTTGCCCAGGGGGTGAGTAGACATCCAGGTGTTGCAGCTGGCACGGGATGAAGCGGCAGGTGCAGGCGTAGGGCCGGTCTATCCTCATCACTTCTGTGCCCAGACGGTTGGTGACACTCAGCTGCAGAGGACGTAGACCCAAGCAGAAGTAGCCAGCCCATGAGCTGGTGGTGTTCAGATGGTGTTAGTATTGTAGTTATTTTAAATTATAATTTTGCGTACCTACTTATAGATTTTTACAGACATTTTTACAAGTCACTTATTTATAAAACTAGATGGATCCGGTTTTTCGTATGGACTACCTACTCTGAGAAAAACCACACCTATTTGAGTGGAATAGTGTTATAAGTACCTACAGCCATTTTCTTTGTAGATGGGAGTGGGTTGTATGCGGGCCCAGCGGGTAGGTAGGTGCCACATATCTTTAGTTTTTCAGTTTTAGAACAAACCGGTTTCTTCATGCCTTCATGGTGTTTTCGAGGACAGTCCTGATAGAAAACCGCTGGATTGATGTAAGTTTGAAGTCGCCCATTTGCATATTTTTGCTTTACACTCTGTATAGGTATCTAATATGTACTTACGCTATAGGTAACGGTTAGCACTTTGGAGGGGGTTGAAAATAAACGTGTTGCGTCGACCCCAGTAACATTGGGCAAGGACAGATAGATAAGGTATTTAATAAGGTAAAATTATAAACCAAACACAAAAAAACTGACTTATTATGCTCTTCAATGGTATAGACCAGGGACTCATCCGAGTTCCTGATAAAGTATTTGTTCCGCCTGCCTTTGAGGAGCACCACACTCCTCACGCGAAGCTTCTTCGTGATGAAGAGTCGGTCGACCGGCAGCAGGTCATGGAGTATGGAAAGGTCTGGACTCGGCTGGAATGGATAACAGTCTTGTACACATAACTTACGATCAGTTGGTAGAACCTGGAAAATGCTGCATTCATTATCCTTTAATATCTCATTTGGCTTCGTTCGTTCAGATATCTAGCCCCCATGACGTTTATAAGTCTTGTTTTATTCTTAGTCCAGTGTGGAATAGCGATGGCTCTTGACGGAGCTTTAAAGGGATGAAGCTCTGTCGCTTTTTCACATTGTAACACGAATGGAACTAAACTGCTTGGTAGGCCTGGTCGCCGCACTCTGGCGGGTCACGATTTGCTCTGAAGGAGAAGTGGCGGAACAAACTTCGGAGCAACAAGCGAAGCGTAGCAGATGACCCCTCCAGTCGACCATCTCAATTTGGCACACGATGCACCAAATACCATGTATATCCCATATAAGGGCAGATGACGATGAAAGAGATAAAATGACCAAGGAATGGCTATGATATCCTACGGTATCTACCTGCAGTGTTCCAAGTAAAGGTGCCTCTGGCCCTATATCCACAAGCGGCAGTGCGGGAGGTTTATCAACTACTGGGATCTCCTGAGGAGGGATCGGAGCCAAATGCAGCATCATAGTAAGCTTGAAACTTGTATCACCCACGCTAGACCAATTTAACACATCTCAGATGTATATCTTGTATTCTAGATTTCCGAAAAGTAAGTACCTATTCAAAACTCGTTAAGACGCTTGACGTAAACTGACAGACTGACAGACGACCAGCGACCATAGTTGATGATTTCTGGGTGAAGAGGTTGGAGACACTTCAAAGGTTTTACATCCCTGCTGTGGCTGCGGGTCGGTGCGGATTAGGGGGGATTTAAAAAGAAGCAAGACCCGCCAGTCTTAATGAGAAGACAAGAAGGACATGTCTACACAACAGCCTCGTTGGTCTAGTTGTTGCAATCATGATTGGTGAGCACGAGTGGTGAGTGGTGAGTGAGGTCCTGGGTTCGATTACCGGGTCGGTCATTTGTTGTTGAGTTTTCCCATCTGGTATTTCTCGGTCGCAGCCACGGAGCCTCAATGTGTGCCCAGTTCATGGCGATAGTCTCACTAAAGGTGTCTTGGCCACAGTGAAAGGAGCATACATCTTTAGACAAAATATTAAAACTCCTCAACACAACAAAGCATTGTGAATTCGGTCAGTTTCCAATATCACAAATAACTGAACCCCACTAATATACTTTCAATGCATTTTATCGATTCCCGCCGCCCGCGGCACACATAAACTAAAATAACAGTTAACATGATCTGAATAAATGCAAATGTCAGGATTATTATTACGAATGGGGGAATTCATTTAAATTTTTGTGTAAAAAAACTGGGAAACTGTATCGCTTTTATCAATCGGGTGCAACAATATGCGCTATTTACAATGGGATGTAGGGTGACCATGCGATAATATATGGACATTAGTAAAATGTGTTGTGCGAACTTCTTTATGCTTTTGGACATTATATTGAAAGTGACAAAATCCTGATGGAAAACCAGTAACGCTTTGCCCAAAACGGCAATCAAACACAGAGCCTCTTGCTCAGCAGTCGCGTTTGTGACCACTAGATCAACGACACAGTCAGTCGAGTCAGAAGAGGTTTTTAAGCTATTGCATAGCGCGGGCCTTGAGCGTGGAGACCGAAACCAGAAATTCCGTAACGAAAATAACCTAAGCCTAGGTTGCTAGGTTACGGAAAATAACAAGGTTGTCAAATTAAATAATTTATAACGTGTTTTGTCTCTCTGCTTTCTCCTTCTAAAATATTCTTACTCGTAAGTTGATAAAAAATGCTATGCAATAGCTTTACCGCGGCAGTCTCCGAGTGCCACACGTTTTTTGTTTTTCTGTAAGTGATAATAATACTTACCTCACTCATGTGTAAAGCATAAAATATATAACTGACACTTACATACTAGTTTGTGATAAATGAAAAATAAATAATGTGCTCAAAACAAAATCTAGTTATCCAAAAAAAAATACAGGACAATAAACATGTCCTAATATTATTGTAAATCGCGTGGTCACTGCGCTTTTTAATGGCGCACGCGCCGGCCGTGCACCATTTTATGCAAAAACGCAAATTTCGTTCGAAATTTGAAACGCTCCATTGTGTTGCCAGCTTGAATGAATAAAAATAATTGTTGCCAACTTCAATTTTTGGGGGAAATCCGTTTTGCGCAGGTCTGTCCATTGTGTGCGCAAGAGTGTGCCGAATAGAATTAACGATAGTTTTTATGCAAGCGACGTTTTGAATTAATAAGGATTTTTGCATGGTCAAACTGCGTATTGATTATTTTGAGACCATACGGAGGGGATGTAGGCCAGTGTTGTACTAGGTCAGTTACTATTGCAGTTTCTTTATTAAACTTGTTTACAATGTAGGGAGTTTCGAATTTCATATGCCAAGTAAATCCTGTTTAAAGGCTTTTTTCAATATTATGTGTTCTAATTAGTAGTTTTTTTATAGAAGAAACGTCTCCTTTTTTTTTTAGCCTTTATTGTCTCACTGCTGGGCAAAGGCCTCCCCCATAGTCTTCCACTCTTCTCTCCGTGCCGTTTTCTCCGGCCAATCTCGCGCAAAAGCCTCTATGTCGTCACGCCAGCGTTTTCTAGGCCTCCCTCGGCGACGACACTCTTCTCTCCGTGCGGTTTTCTCCGGCCAATCTCGCGCAAAAGCCTCTAAGTCGTCACGCAAGCGTTTTCTAGGCCTCCCTCGGCGACGACACCCGTCTTCTGGCACCCATTGCGTGACGACTCTAGCCCATCGGTCCTGATGCATTCTGCAGACATGGCCCGCCCAATCCCACTTCAACCCAGCAGATTTGTTGCCCACATCAGCGATTCCTGTTTTTGAGCGTATTGTGATTTTTCGAATACGGTCGCTATGAGCTTGATACCTACCCAATACGCTACGTTCCATCGCTCTTTGGCAAACCTTGAGTTTGGACTTTTGTGACTGGGTCAGGGACCAAGTTTGAGCACCGTAGGTCTGTATGGGCAGAATGCACATGTCGATGAGTTTGCGCTTCAGGGATAGAGGTAGATCACCCTTCATTAGCGACTTCATGGACCAGTAGCTCTTCCAGGCATTTTCGACTCGGCGGTCGATTTCTCTGTCTTGCCTGTTTTTGCAGCCGACTGTTATGCCGTTACTGGACCATAGATCTGATAGGTTCTTGAATACTTTTTCAAGGGTGCTTGTAAACAATATGGGGGAGAGCGGGTCACCCTGCTTCACGCCTTTATTTATTTTGAAATTTTGACCAGGAAAGTTTAGTTTAATATTATATTTGCTGTGCTATTGTAAATTACTTTGAGGATGTTTATGTAGGTTGGGTCTAACTTTTAATTGTGTAGAGAAGAAAATATGGCTGCATGTTTTACGCTGTCAAATGCCTTCGTATATATAGAATCGTGTATATATATAGACTATTTAATTAGTTGTGGATGATAGCAAGTAGAGAAGATGCGACATAATTACTGCTCTAGACTCCGTGGCTGCTACTGCGAAATAAGACTGCCCGAACCGAGAATCGAACTCGAACCCAGGACCTCTTGCTCAGTAGTCGCGGTTGCCACCACTAGACCGAACAGGCAGCCGCCTGTTTGTGGTAGCAACCGCGTGAACAGACTAAAATATAAAGATACTAAAATCTAATAATTATTTTTTTCTAGAACTTGAATGGCTGCAACTCATTTCAAATTCGTCACTTTTTAAAATCTTAGGAGGAAGATTAGGTATGTAGAAAACTAAATAAAAGACGAATATTACTCGTAAATTCATTGTTATTCACTTTTTGTACTTCAACATTTTTTAATCTCATACAATTAAATAACATTCATACAATATAACCTTTGTTTTTGTGTTTCGCTCGATTATGTATCAAACCCTAACAAGGGGTATTTGGGGGTGATTGCAACTTATTTCATCTCAAAATATCAGCCACTTTGAAGTTTATCAATTAATATAATTGACGTCATATTGCTTTAAGTCATAAGATTTTGATGCTCAATTTGAGAAGTAATAAATTGTCTTAGTTTTTTATTTGCCCCAAAAGTTTTCATATAATTTTTTACAAAAATATAGGCAGCTAAATAAAGAATAATTCTGTCAACAAAGTTTAAAATATAATTACACAATAAACATAATAACTTATTTCAAATCTAAAATGAAGAAAAAAGTAATAACATAGCACGATCAATAAATAATTATTGGACTAAACTACAGCGTCTACTTCGAGCGAAAAACATGATACATATAATAAAAACATGCGCACGATCATAATAATATTATATTAACAAAAACGATCTTTATTTTCTAAACAATAAGTGATAATTTTCACTGATTCGCAACTTCTCTTTCTTAAATCTTAAGGAAATACATTTGTTCGTAGTTCTTGACAGACAGTAAGGAGTTGCCATGTTTAAAAAACAATATATTAAAAATATTTTTCATTGCTCATGAATTTGAGATATTATTATGTAGTAAATATCTTTTTTTAAGATGTTGCTGGCAGCCCTTAAAAGTTTGTCTTGTTTATTTTCTAAAAACGACTCAGTTGACTAAACTGACTAAATTAATTTAATTTTATCAGAATTACTAAAATATATTGCAGCTGATGTATTAATTTGTTGGTAGGTCAACTTGGTGATACCACGATCTATAGTCACATAGTCAAAAATATCATAATATAATGAAATATCGTAAATTCATCTTAAAAACTTAACAAATACATAGTGTTTCTCTTAACCAGTGTTAGATTTTTAACAAAAAATCTATTTACATATTTTTTTAAAGAAAAAATCAAGCTTTTTCTACTAAATTGGCTAAAAAGCAAGGCACTTCGTGAAATAACATCTAAGTTTATTATATACAAAAAGTATAGTTTTTATATCTAAATAAATATCATCTAAAAATATATTTTGTATCACAATGAATTATTCTGTACAAAAATATGGTCCTTCGTTTGTAATATCCCAGTTTCTTTAAACATTAAAGTGTTTATCAAAAAATATAGCACCTCTATCTAAAATAGTATATAATACTTGTTTTTATTTTGTAGTTTGTAGCGAAAGCGATCTGTTGTCTAAAGACATTTGTATATACATAATTATATATATTTCTGTATAATATATTTACATTGATTTTCTTTATATCTCCTATTAAAAATATTGGTTATTGTGTTCGTCAAAATCTTTCTCAAATCTGCTACCACAGTTTCGGCTGTCCTTATAAAAGAAACTCATTTTACTTAGTAAAATGATAACTTTCCACTCTGTGGTATCTTAAAATCCTAAGACATTTTATAGAAGGCTGGCAATTCAGCTTCTAATATTGTAAACCTTTTAATAGAAAATATAACTACAAAAATATTGTATACAAGTATATTATTATATGTAAATCAGCTGCAGCAATTTAGACTATAAAACAATAAAATTTCCAAATATTTTATACAATTTATATGATACTGATTCTCAAACTTTATACATGTTTTGCACCTAAAAAATGGCGGTACTGAGTGCCTGACACCGCCTCAAAAACAGAACTATTTTAACCTTAATTTTCCGCTTGGGAAAGAGATAAATATGGTAGATTTCCTCTCTTTCTTTTGCAAAAGTAAGATTTAAAAATATGTACTGGTTTAAGAGGTAGTGGAGTACCTAAGGTCAAGCCAGATATACTTCCGAGCCACGAGAAGCTATAATATTTGTAAACAAAGAAATTCTACTAATTTACGTGATAACTCAATAATCATCATCATGAGCCTATAATCCCACTGCAGGGACTCAGGCCTCCTCTCTAGGAGAGGGATGGGCAATCCACCACGCGGGTCCAGTGCGGGTTGATAGATGTCACATGTCTTCGAATTTTTTGGTTCTAAGACATGCCGGTTTCCTCACGATGTTTTCCTTCACCGTTTTGAATGATCATCATCAACAAATAATTCATATAGCTTCTCGTAGCGCGAAGACATGGACATAGTATGTATCTTGAAATAATGAATGCTTTCAAACAAAAAGTATTCATTCATAAATAAACTATAAAGTGAGTCGGTAACTACTCAATCACATGTTTCTAGAAAATATAATTAAACTAATAATGGAGATTTTTTTTCTATATTATTTTAAATATTTACATACTGCTGGACTTGTAAAGTATCTTGTATCTTTTGTAAAATCGGATTTAAAAGTATATAAGACTGTCTAAGTTCCGTATCTTTAGATATAGGATAATTTTTGTCCGCTCGTTTCTTAAAAAGGTTATTTTTTAAATATAAAACACGAAAACACGGAACTAAATAACACGTGAACATACTGGCCATGGACACCCAGAGTGGCTTAGCAAACATAAAACAAGCGAGTGATCTTAGGGTACCTTTTTTACCTTTTGAGGTAAGGAACCCAAGAATAGAGTTTTGGTCGATACATAGGTACTAGTATGGTATTAAAAAAACCAAAGTAGATGGCAGCACAGAACTAATGAATTTCTGACCATATGGCCTCAATTATTTTGTTCTTTTTTGTCTAAGTCCAGCAGTGTTCAAGAGGTTGAAAGTTACAGAAGATAGTAAGTACCTATCTTTTATCGTTTTAAAGTGAACTCTTTGGCTTTCGATCAACTGGGAATTTGTTTGTGTCGCAATTTGTGTTAATTGTACGTTTTTTTACGTACTTTGTTCAAATTCTTTAATTTTTCAAACGGTCTTTGAAACAAAGGTGTTTGAAAAACTTTAAGAACCATTGCAATATCTGACATAAGTTTTAATGGCTATTACATTTGATATTTACTTTTAAAGTTTACTAGGAATTCTCCTATATTTTATTGATTAAAATATTTAAAACACATCACGTTTTGGATAAAAAAATTTGAGGGCAAAACTGTAAAATTTTACTAATTAATCTTGAACCTTGCTTTATTTTTATAAAGTTGAAAAATCTATAAAATAGATTTTGAAGTAGTTTGATGTTGTGGCTATCTATACAGTATAAGCCACTATTTTTCCTTATGTCAGATACCAAAAATATATTTTTCATACATTTAATATCATTGTCAAAGACATTTCAACGTTTACTATAAATCCATAAAATCATTCAACTCTTTCATTCTCCTACTTATGTCTGAAACTGAACACATCATCACTAGAAAACATCGATTTGGGTTCCGTACCTAAATCTATAAGGTATTTCACCAAAAAAATCTAATAAGTCCGTCAGATAGATCTTCAAAAAATAATAGACACATATTTTTTTCTTTTTTCCCGTAAACAAAACATGACGTCACAAGGTTAGTACTTTTTTACCCACAAAGTGACGTCACAAGCTCCCACTCATTATCTTTGACACGTTTTATGTTCGTAAATTTTTATTAATTTGTGAAATCAAAATTTTCGATAATCTAACAGACGGACAGATTTTTTGGTGAAATACCCTATTGAAAGAAAACACCTGAAAAGTGTCCGATGTGTGTTAAAAAGGTCTTATTTCTAAATGGATATGCGAATAGGAACAAAAGTGGTAGATACGGAACACTACGTGCATATGTCAGTTCGTTCTTGTCTTAATGAGAATCTTATTCGTAAGGCACTCATACTCGTCTTTTACATTCAAACTTATGGAAGAGATCTCTAAATTGGGTTTTATAATGATGTTTTTAAAAAAAGCTACCAATACTCTTAGCCAAGAAATTCTACTAGATTCTTCTCCATTTTTTTATGGAGAAGTTTGTGACATTGCTATACAGCGCCATCTCTCGGTATAAACTGTAAGTACGTAAAGCAAGTAACTAACTTAGTGTCTTTTGAGAGGTTATTTAAGTTCCAGATACTTTCTCACTTACACCATCGTGTCATAAACAGTTGGTTTATAATAAAATTCAATAGGGTAGTCGACAAAAAAAAAATCTTATTAGTCCGTCAGATAGATTAACAAAAATTATCGAACACATATTTTTTCTTTTTTCACGTAAACTGAAAATGTAGACGATACAGAGCTTCGAAAAGTCGTGTGACGTCAAAGTTTGGTACAGATTTGTGACGTCAGAAGTCTCCACTCTCATATTCATGATCTTTGACACGTTTTATTTTCGTCAATTTTATCTAATTATTTATTTATCGATAATCTAACAGACGGACTAAACAGAATCATGTTTTTTTTAGTCTGGAAACATTCAGTTATTCCGTAGCGTCACCGTTAGACAGTTGTCGTTAGAGTTTGTATTGTATGGTCAATAGATGGCGCTGTATGTGCGGCGTAGTGCTACGCCCCTAGGTCCATATCGAAGCAATGTTGCCTGGGGTGCGAGTGCGGCGAGTGCGGCGCGTGGTGGTGCGGCCCGCCCAGCAGGAGGGACGGCAGGCACGCCTCGCCCAGGGACAGGCCCAGTGCGCTCTCCGACATCAGGGACGAGGTACCTGCAATACGGTCAAGGTTATGAGGTGCTTCTAAACTTCGTACATTAGTGGCCTGAATATCGCAAGACTTGGAACCCTGACACAGCTTAGACGGGACCCAGAAGAAGATGGCGGGACGCCTTTCTTTTTTTGGAGGTTCGGAAATCATCAAATTTTAATGACACCTCCCGCTCTTGGGCAGAGCGAAATGTCAGACTTCTACTGACTAAAAACCACTCATATTCCTTCTTGGCCCTTTATGTCAAGGCCGCGTTATCTTTTGAACAATCCGCAGCCCCGATGGGATGGCGGGACGCCTTGGATGGCTTTCTCGCCAGTCGGTGAGAACAACCATACCATCGTAGGAAGTGGAAGGAATGAGGGGGGCCTTTGCCCAGGAGTAGGACAATATTGACTAACAAAAAAAAGTTTCACTGCTATTTTTAAGTATGAACGTCGAGAAAAAACAGTCCCACCCTTCGACGCTTCCTAGTGTTTTAGCTGAAAGCTGGAAAGAAGTGGCGGAACAAACTCCCCAGTACCTACTCCCCAGCAACACATCTGTGAAGTTAGAAGAACCAGGTTCTATACAAGCATTATATCCTTACCCGCATTATGGTAGCTGGCGGCGTCATCATGCAGCATGGAGGCGATGGTCCGGTCAGCTGCCTCCGCCACCACGTTACTGAGACACAACTGTGATGTAGGAGATGAGCACAGCATTGGATCCCCTGAACAAGACAATACAGTTAGTCGTTTCTTTCTTCTTCTTGACGTGTCGAGGACAAAACTTCATAAAGTTTTGTTCCAAAATACAGTTAGACGAACTCCACTCACTATTATTATTGCTTATACTAGCTTTTGCCAGTGGCTTCGCCAGCGTGAAAATGACGATTTTCCATACAAACTTTCATCCCCTATTTAACTCCCTTATGGGTTGAATTTCGGAAAATCCTTCCTTATTCCTTGTCTACATTATAAAGGGAACCTCTGTGCAAAATTTCAGCTTTCTAGGTCCAAGGGTTTGGGCTGGGCGTTGATGAGTCAGTCAGTCAGTCAGGACTTCTCTTTTTATTTATATAGATATATAATAATAGATATGCACATGAATCCGAAAAATCAGAGGTACAGTCGAACAAGCTAATAAGTATACAGATAGAGTTTTTTTTATAATTCTAGTACACTGAAAATATTGATTGAAATTTTGTTTTATAAAGCGTTCCGCATATATAGCGACTGATGTCAAATGCGGTATCGTTTCACATCAGTCTCTAAATGTATCTGTATAATGTTAAAAGTAAATGCAAGTTAGCTGGCTGTATACTTATTAGCTTGTTCGACTGTACGTGTCTTGGGATCGAAATCTAGGCTTTCGGTAGACTATCACTAGCTTAAAACATTTTCAAAGAAAACACATTGTTCAGACGATTTTTCTATTAGGGATGGGAGTAAAATGGTATTTACCTGATGTGACAGGGTTATGTGAGTCGTCGTCCATGAGGTCTTCGATTTGTGCCAGGTTAAGCACGGCGTCGCTGTCTTCATTGCTGAGCAGGTTAGGAGTCGGAGACAGTCGCATCTGTGGAGAAAACAATCATGTTAATGAAGAACAAACATTTTTACTACGAGCTTTATTTTATTTCATAAGAGAACTTACAGCTAGGATACAGATAGTCGACAATTTGTTATAGAAGGCCAATTAAAAGTTTTCATTGACAATATAAGGGTAGCACAAGAAACAGTAGACATGCAAGAGTAAGTAAGAATAGGGGATCGGACTGGGTCAAAATAATATGATTCTGTTTATTCCGTAAGTTAGATTATCGAAAAATATTGAATACTTACGTGTTTTTTGTTTTATATAATCAATAAAAAAATACGAAGATAAAACGCGTCAAAGATCTTGGAGTGGGGCTTGAAACGTCACTTGTGTCGTCAAAATGTACTATCATAATTATGACGTCACACGAGTTTTCGAAGCACTGTATCGTCTTCATTTTAAGTTTACGTGAAAAAAGAAAAAATACGTGTCCAATAATTTTTGGAAATCTATCTGACGGACTAATTAGTTTTTTTTTGTCCGATCCCCTATTAACCTTTTTAGCGCCACAGTCACGTATAGACGACAAGCCGAACAAGCAAACTAGTGCTCTAAGTCTGTCGACTTAAGGTACTTTTTGGCTTGTCGTTTTACTTGACCGTGGCGGTCAATGGGTTAAGCACTCGTAGACAATTAATTGAACATTTTATTTTAGTGAACAAAGAAGTTTTTACTTTACCAACAATGTTTCTACCAATGTTTCAATGGTTGGTAGATGTCACATGTCTTAGAATTTTTGATTCTAGGACATGCCGGTTTCCTCACGTTGTATTGAAAAATTAATATCAGAGACTTCCTTTCCTCTCTTCCTCCTTTAATTTCTTCTTTTTTCCTTTCTTTATTTCATCTTTCCATCTTGTTGAGCCTAACTCAACGCCATCAGTGAACAGGGCTTACCTTAATGTCCTTGTGTGTGAACAGATGGTCAGGCACGGGCTCCAGACACAGGTCGGGCTCCAGGCAGCCCAGCGACAGGCCTTCGTCTCGACTCAGAGGTGAACACGAGCCTAGCTTCAGCCCATCTGGGGATGAACAGGATATATTGTTAGTATTTTAATAGCTACTTTATCATAAAGGCTTTCAATTAAGAGTTTTTCAGTAGCAGCCACGGAGTCTGGATTTGTGCCCGGTTGATGGCAATAGGCTCACCCATTTTTTTAGGGTTCCGTAGACAACTAGGAACCCTTACTGCCTTATTACAAAAGGTAGTTAAACCTGGTTTAACTTAGACTTGGTTTATCTCGCATGCTGTCACTTTCTTTTGAATATTATTGAAGTGAGATGTCATGCGAGATAAACCAAGTCTAAGTTAAACCAGGTTTAACTACGTATTGTAATAAGGCGGATATAGTTTCGCCATGTCTGTCTGTCCGTCCTCGCTTAATCTCTGTGACCGTTAGCACTAGAAAGCTGAAATGTGGTACCAATATGTGTATCAATCACGCCGACAAAGTGGTAAAATAAAAATTGACAAAAAATGTTTTATTAGTGTAAAGTGGGAAGTGATTTTTTTTTAATTTCTTACCTAACGTGTGATATATTGTTGGAAAGGTATATAAAAATGAATAGGGGTTAACTAAAAACATTTTTTGATAATGTCAATAATTTCGGAAATAATCGCTCCAAAAGTAAAAAACAATGCGTCCCTCTAACTTTTGAACCATATAATTAGAAAATATAAAATAAAAACTGAAAAGTAGAACTTTATAAGGACTTTCCAGGAAAATCATTTTAAACTTAGATGGAAACAGTTTTTGTACAAAAAAGACAGTTGAAAGAAAAGTTGTACAAAATAATTTCTGGACTAAGTTTGTACCAATTTAATCGTATATGCAAGCATTTTTTTTAACTTCGTTTACATATTTTATTAGCCTGAACGGATCTTGTTTCAAACAAAAAAATAATTATTACTAAGGAACCCTACACTAAGCGTGGCCCGACACGCTCTTGGCCGGTATTTTTATTGGAGGTGGGAAATCGTCAAATGACTCCTCCTCCTCGTGGAGCAGAAGGGTGTCTGACTTTTAATTGATCTCTTCTGAAGCTGGCGGGCGTACATAAGCGGGTAATTTATACAATTTGGTTATAGACAACAGACAGATGTGTTGCTGGGAAGTTTGTTCCGCCACTTCTTTTTTCCAGCTAAAACACTAGGAAGTGTCGAAGAGTGGGCGTTTTGGGGGACTGTCTTTAAAATTTGACGTTCATAAAGTGCTGATTATAAGACGAATTAAATAAATGGTTTTTGATGTTGGTAGTAGTACATACCGAGCGCGTCGAGAGCGGAGAGGCAGGCGGCAGGCGGCATGTCGCGCAGTAAGTCTGGTGGCTGCTCGAACTCCATCAGAGACGTCGGCTCGCTCTTTGGTAGCACCAGCTCCTGGAAACAATTTCAATATATTTTATTTCATATTGGCTTACAAGACCACTTATGAAAACCTCGAGAAAAGTGCATTATGGATATGATGGAATATGATTTAGAATAAGGAGCTAAAAAAATAATATAATTCTGTTTAGTCCGTAAGTTAGATTATCGAAAAATATTAAATACGTGTTTTTTGTTTTAACAAATCAATAAAAAATTACGAAGATAAAACGCGTCAAAGATCTTGGAGTGGGGCTTGAAACGTCACTTGTGTCGTCAAAATGTACTATCATATGACGTCACACGAGTTTTCGAAGCACTGTATCGTCTTCATTTTAAGTTTACGTGAAAAAAGAAAAAATACGTGTCCAATAATTTTTGGAAATCTATCTGACGGACTAATTAGTTTTTTTTTGTCCGATCCCCTATTCTCCCCATCAGTCTGCGCAGAAGCTGATTCTTACGCCAGGTTTTTTTCTTTATTCGGAAGTCTTCGACCAAACTGTTGCAAAGTGCAACAAAGTGGGGAAGCATCGTTTACCGCAGTTCTCGCAGCCTCGCTGCGGCGGCTCGGTTGTTAATTCCACTTCGAATTTAATAACAAAGTTTCTCCACTTATATCAAAATGTAGTATTATTATAATATTATCGTTGACAACCAGTCTTACCAAAGGGTGTCGTATTACCCAGTATTAACTGAGTCGTTGAGGTCAAATAGGCAGTCGCTCCATGTAAAATATTGTTATCCGGCGTCCTTCTGCGAGGGAGGATGAAAAAGGCGGCAGAGCTCGTCAGGGAGAAAGACTGGGATCGCTGACGCGATCCGTCGTGGGAAGACAGGGCGGCAGAAGAGGCCCCATGGCAAACCTGATGCCGCCCTCCTGGAGTCTACACGATAGACGCTCTAGCTCCTGTAATGTACTAACCGGTGCAGGTTGTGTGTTGCTGGGCGGCAATACTTGGGGCTGCAGTATGGGCTCGGGCGCAGACTCCACGCCCGAGTCGTCCGTGTGCGGCGACGCCCAGCCCGCCTCGCCCGGCGATACCGCCAGACCGTGCACACGGGCTAGACGCTCTAGCTCCTGTAATGTACTAACCGGTGCAGGTTGTGTGTTGCTGGGCGGCAATACTTGGGGCTGCAGTATGGGCTCGGGCGCAGACTCCACGCCCGAGTCGTCCGTGTGCGGCGACGCCCAGCCCGCCTCGCCCGGCGATACCGCCAGACCGTGCACACGGGCTAGACGCTCTAGCTCCTGTAATGTACTAACCGGTGCAGGTTGTGTGTTGCTGGGCGGCAATACTTGGGGCTGCAGTATGGGCTCGGGCGCAGACTCCACGCCCGAGTCGTCCGTGTGCGGCGACGCCCAGCCCGCCTCGCCCGGCGATACCGCCAGACCGTGCACACGGGCTAGACGCTCTAGCTCCTGTAATGTACTAACCGGTGCAGGTTGTGTGTTGCTGGGCGGCAATACTTGGGGCTGCAGTATGGGCTCGGGCGCAGACTCCACGCCCGAGTCGTCCGTGTGCGGCGACGCCCAGCCCGCCTCGCCCGGCGATACCGCCAGACCGTGCACACGGGCTAGACGCTCTAGCTCCTGTAATGTACTAACCGGTGCAGGTTGTTGTGGGAGGATGTCGCTACTGTGCGCACATAAACAAACAGCTCCGTGCAATAAATTCTAATAAAATAGTTCAAGTGATTATTTAGTAAAGATATAGTGTTTTAGTGAATACTTATATGACAAATAGTGAGTGCAATTGAAGATCTTGTGAAATACCCAGTTATAACTGAGTAAAACTGTTATAAGTGTCAAGAAAAATAACGAACTTTGAATTCAAAAGAACCGGCACAAAACTACCGATCTACTCCTAGAACTACTCATTCCAAAACAGAGAAGGAGGAAAAATCTCAAAAGGTACTTAATAAATGCCAAATAAAATCATATTGTACAATTTAGCACAAAATCGCAATATCACCTCGTATAATTGATTTAACCCAACGCCATCTATTGACAATATACGGACAACAGACAATAAATCGAAAAAGTTTCGCTACTCCACACTAGAGGTCGTAACCAACAGTTAATTAGTAGTAACTGAACACCTCACGAGATGGCGCCCACTCCGTTTTGCCCAGGATGTCAACAAAAAGTACCGATAAGAGAAAATCTAACTTGTATGCTATGCAAGTGCAGATATGATCTGGAATGCGCTGGTGTCTCTAAAGACCATTATATCAAAGTAATGAGTTTGGAACAAAGGAAGTCTTGGAAATGCCAAACTTGCGTTTGCAAAATACCAAAGACAGACAACTCTGACACGCCGGTACGCTCTACGAAAGACCCAGAACATACTCAATACCCAACCACAGCAATAGAGGGAAACAATATCACCATGAGAAAAACAATAATGAACCCAAGTGATGATACGAGTTACTCAGATAGCCTTAGTTTCATAGGAGATACTCAGCAAACTCAAGAAAGCATTGAAATTTGTAAATATACGCAAACCCAAGTATCGATGCAAAGTTTAAGCGAATTAATAGTACTACGTTTGAAAGAAAATAACAAATCTATAATAGAAGAACTACAAATTACAATACAAACTGAAATAAAAAAAGCAATTACCGACATCAGACAAGATTTTGAGCTGAAGATTAGCGATTTAAACACGGAAAATAACGACAGAAAACTAGAAATAGAAACAATTAACAATAAACTAAAAAACCTTGGCTTGGAAAATGAGGCACTAAAAGAAGAAATAAGGAAACTGTCAACCCATTCATCCCAACCACTTCACACACCGGAAATAAACCATAAAAAAATAGTACTGTACGGTCTTGCCGAATACTATAGAGAACCCCAAAGCGAACTTTATAATAGGCTTATAGAAATATTTCGTGATATTGCAAACATGGACCTATCCGGATACATTGAGGATATGTATAGAGTTGGAAGAAAAGGATCAAAGAACAGACCACTGATTATTGAGTTGCTCAGCAAAAGCATGACTAAATACATCGTGAACAACAGCCAATGGTTTAAGGGAACCGGATTATTTATATCCGAGTTTTTAGATGAAACTGCACGGAAGGAGAGAGCACAACTTAGAGAAGAACTATTTAAGGCCAGGAAAAATGGCTTTTATGCAGTTATAAGAAATAACAAACTATATATAGACGGAAAACCAACAAAACCCACTGACACTAGAGATACCCAGAGTAAAAATCAACAAATAAATTTGAGCTATCAGGAAAAGGATATGTTTCCAATGAGCGATATTGACCAACTTTGCCGCACATCCATAACAAATGAGACTGAAAATTGTACATTTCGTAAATAAAGTGGACAACGACACATCATTTAAAATACTGTTCCAGAACCTACAAAGTCTCTATAATAAACAGGACATTCTTGAAACGTTCATTACAAACCATTCAACATACAAAGCACTAGGAATCTCAGAGACATGGCTTACGCAAGAAAAGTTAGACATTATTAAATTTAGTGGATATAAATTCGCAGCATCATACTGTCGCAGCACTCGAACAGGAGGAGGAGTCTGTATCCTACTTCAGGACCATATAGACTGCATCCAGAGGAACGATATTTCAGACATGTCCATAGAATATGTTTTAGAGGTATGTGCTACAGAACTACCTAAAGAAAATTTGTTAATTATAACCATGTATTGGAACAAAAGACAAGAAGAAATGTTCTATCAACAAATACAAAAAATTCTAAGATATGTAAACATGAAATACTCTTCACTTAATGTTATTATAGGAGGCGATTTTAATATAAATATTCTGCCTGGAAATGTAAAATCGAACCAATTCTTAAATCTAATGCAGGAATTTAGACTCACACAGCACATAAAAACCCCGACACGCATAACACCTACTTCAAAAACATGTTTAGATCTCATATTCACAAACTTCACACATAAAGACATGTACACAACGGTAGAAGAGTTAGGCTTTTCCGATCACAATAGTACAATTTTACATTTAGTATTACCCAAGCAAACTAAGAAAATAATTTGGTACACAACAAAAAGGCGATTCAACAATACAAATATTTTAAAATTCAAATCAAAATTGCACGAAATAAATTGGAACGACATAATAACGGCTGAAAAAAATATTAACGAAAATTATGAAGCTTTTGACGAAAACCTAATTAGCATCCTAAATCAATGTATCCCAATACAAAAATACAAATTGAAAACTAATTATAATAAATATTGGCTTTCAAAAGGTATAAAAACCTCTTGCAAAAATAAAAGACTATTGAAAATACTAATTACCAAAACAAAAGACCCTATATTAACCAAATACTACAGGAAGTATGAAAAAATATTAAAGAAAACTGTAGTGACAGCAAAAAAACAACACTATAAACACAAAATGATGAAATCGAATAATAGAGTAAAAACAATGTGGGGTATAATAAATGAACGGACAAACAAAAATATTAGACGCGAGAAACAGAATATAACTATAAAAATAAACAACAATTATATGACTTCAGAGCCCAAAGAGATAGCTAACATCTTCAATGACTTCTTTGCTTCTATTGGGAAAACTAGTACAAGCCCATCCGGTAATAAACGACAAGAAACACCTAAAATGACTACAACGGAGAACTCCATCTTTCTGAGCCCAATAGATCCTTACGAGGTAAATGCATTGATAAGAAACTTAAAAAATAAGTCAAGCTATGGCGTTGATGAACTCCCACCTACATTACTGAGACAATGTGCAGACGAGTTAACTCTTCCTTTCTACAAACTAATTAATCAATCCTTCGAGGAAGGCACTTTTCCCAACTCCTTGAAAAAGGCCCTTGTGAAGCCAATACATAAGAAAAATGAAAAAACAGACCCAAATAATTACCGCCCAATCGCTCTCCTACCCACTGCATCAAAATTATTTGAAAAAGCCATGTGCAACCGTGTCTACGCTTTTTGTGAAAAATACGGAATATTTAATGACTCTCAGAACGGCTTTAGGAAAAATCGATCCACAACCCTCGCCGTCTATAAATACATTCAAGAAGCCCTCGATATTATTAACTCCAAAAAATATGCAATAGGATTACTGCTGGATATGACGAAAGCTTACGATAGAGTACAATTTGACATCTTACTAAACAAATTATTTGGCATAGGGATCCGTGGTAAATGTCATGAATGGTTTGCGTCGTACTTGCAACATAGAGAGCAAGTAGTGGAATTGGAATATTATAACCATAAAACTCAAGAAATAGAACTGGTCCGATCAGAAACCATACCAATAAATGCTTCAATCCCACAAGGTAGTGTAATAGGCTGTTTCTTATTCTTAGTTTACATAAATGACCTCCCGAAGCATATCAGTGAACCTTGTGTTTTATTTGCGGATGATATTTCTATCCTTGCTTCATCTGAAACTGATCTTAACCTTAATGATAAATTAAATTCAATACTTGACGCTACAACTCATTGGATGATGGAACATAACCTAGAAATAAACTATGACAAGACTAAAATATTGACCTTCCACCCAAGACAAAAAAAACCTTTAAATATAAACTTCAGTTATAACAATCATAAATTAGAAACAGTTAATAAATTCACCCTATTAGGATTAGACATAGACACACACATAAATTGGAAGTCGCATATCCAGAAAGTACAGGCAAAATTATCAAAATTTTCATACGCCCTTCGGGAAATCAAAAAAACTACAGACATAAAAACAGCGTTGGTAGCATATTACGCGTATGCATATGCATGGCTTAAATATGGTGTCATATTATGGGGAAATAGTACAGACTCGCCCACACTTTTCACCTTGCAAAAAAAGCTAATTAGGACACTAGTAAATATTGAACAAACGGATACATGTAAGCCCCACTTCCAGGAACAAAATATTTTAACCCTACCGTGTATTTACATCTTTGAGATCTGTAAATTTGTACGTAAATACCCGAATTTCTACACAAAAAGAGAAGACATCCAAAATGAAATTACTCTTAGACATAAAAATAGATTAAACATCCCTACATCCCGATTAAAAATGCATTCCTCAAGTACATATGTCATGTCGATAAAAATATATAATAAGCTACCTGAGGAAATAAGAAGTCTAAATGAATATAACATCTTTATAAATAAACTAAAATTATTCCTAATAAACAAAAGCTACTATAATGTAAACGAATACCTGAATGATAGATTTTAATTAAATCTATTAAATAATATTGTATTGTTTTGTGAGTTTTTAATAATTATTTTGGATTTTCATGTATAATTTAATTTTTGGCTATGTTACTATGTACGACTGACTTTTTAACTTGTAATTTTAGGTATTTTGACATTTATATTTCTTTATTTTTTCTTTGACATAATTTGATTTGACAATAGTATATTTCTCTCTTAAATATAATAATAATAATAAATTTGTGACATGCTAACTTTATTAAGATTTGAAATGTTTTTAATTTGATTTTATTTTTACTCGCATGTTTTGCAGTGCCCTTACAGGGTGCATGTTTGATACTAATTATATATAAAAATTCCAACTCATGTACAACATGTATGCAATAAATTAATTTGAATTTGAATTTGAATTTGTGTGTTGCTGGGCGGCAATACTTGGGGCTGCAGTATGGGCTCGGGCGCAGACTCCACGCCCGAGTCGTCCGTGTGCGGCGACGCCCAGCCCGCCTCGCCCGGCGATACCGCCAGACCGTGCACACGGGCTAGACGCTCTAGCTCCTGTAATGTACTAACCGGTGCAGGTTGTGTGTTGCTGGGCGGCAATACTTGGGGCTGCAGTATGGGCTCGGGCGCAGACTCCACGCCCGAGTCGTCCGTGTGCGGCGACGCCCAGCCCGCCTCGCCCGGCGATACCGCCAGACCGTGCACACGGGCTAGACGCTCTAGCTCCTGTAATGTACTAACCGGTGCAGGTTGTGTGTTGCTGGGCGGCAATACTTGGGGCTGCAGTATGGGCTCGGGCGCAGACTCCACGCCCGAGTCGTCCGTGTGCGGCGACGCCCAGCCCGCCTCGCCCGGCGATACCGCCAGACCGTGCACACGGGCTAGACGCTCTAGCTCCTGTAATGTACTAACCGGTGCAGGTTGTGTGTTGCTGGGCGGCAATACTTGGGGCTGCAGTATGGGCTCGGGCGCAGACTCCACGCCCGAGTCGTCCGTGTGCGGCGACGCCCAGCCCGCCTCGCCCGGCGATACCGCCAGACCGTGCACACGGGCTAGACGCTCTAGCTCCTGTAATGTACTAACCGGTGCAGGTTGTGTGTTGCTGGGCGGCAATACTTGGGGCTGCAGTATGGGCTCGGGCGCAGACTCCACGCCCGAGTCGTCCGTGTGCGGCGACGCCCAGCCCGCCTCGCCCGGCGATACCGCCAGACCGTGCACACGGGCTAGACGCTCTAGCTCCTGTAATGTACTAACCGGTGCAGGTTGTGTGTTGCTGGGCGGCAATACTTGGGGCTGCAGTATGGGCTCGGGCGCAGACTCCACGCCCGAGTCGTCCGTGTGCGGCGACGCCCAGCCCGCCTCGCCCGGCGATACCGCCAGACCGTGCACACGGGCTAGACGCTCTAGCTCCTGTAATGTACTAACCGGTGCAGGTTGTGTGTTGCTGGGCGGCAATACTTGGGGCTGCAGTATGGGCTCGGGCGCAGACTCCACGCCCGAGTCGTCCGTGTGCGGCGACGCCCAGCCCGCCTCGCCCGGCGATACCGCCAGACCGTGCACACGGGCTAGACGCTCTAGCTCCTGTAATGTACTAACCGGTGCAGGTTGTGTGTTGCTGGGCGGCAATACTTGGGGCTGCAGTATGGGCTCGGGCGCAGACTCCACGCCCGAGTCGTCCGTGTGCGGCGACGCCCAGCCCGCCTCGCCCGGCGATACCGCCAGACCGTGCACACGGGCTAGACGCTCTAGCTCCTGTAATGTACTAACCGGTGCAGGTTGTGTGTTGCTGGGCGGCAATACTTGGGGCTGCAGTATGGGCTCGGGCGCAGACTCCACGCCCGAGTCGTCCGTGTGCGGCGACGCCCAGCCCGCCTCGCCCGGCGATACCGCCAGACCGTGCACACGGGCTAGACGCTCTAGCTCCTGTAATGTACTAACCGGTGCAGGTTGTGTGTTGCTGGGCGGCAATACTTGGGGCTGCAGTATGGGCTCGGGCGCAGACTCCACGCCCGAGTCGTCCGTGTGCGGCGACGCCCAGCCCGCCTCGCCCGGCGATACCGCCAGACCGTGCACACGGGCTAGACGCTCTAGCTCCTGTAATGTACTAACCGGTGCAGGTTGTGTGTTGCTGGGCGGCAATACTTGGGGCTGCAGTATGGGCTCGGGCGCAGACTCCACGCCCGAGTCGTCCGTGTGCGGCGACGCCCAGCCCGCCTCGCCCGGCGATACCGCCAGACCGTGCACACGGGCTAGACGCTCTAGCTCCTGTAATGTACTAACCGGTGCAGGTTGTGTGTTGCTGGGCGGCAATACTTGGGGCTGCAGTATGGGCTCGGGCGCAGACTCCACGCCCGAGTCGTCCGTGTGCGGCGACGCCCAGCCCGCCTCGCCCGGCGATACCGCCAGACCGTGCACACGGGCTAGACGCTCTAGCTCCTGTAATGTACTAACCGGTGCAGGTTGTGTGTTGCTGGGCGGCAATACTTGGGGCTGCAGTATGGGCTCGGGCGCAGACTCCACGCCCGAGTCGTCCGTGTGCGGCGACGCCCAGCCCGCCTCGCCCGGCGATACCGCCAGACCGTGCACACGGGCTAGACGCTCTAGCTCCTGGAATATAAAGTAATGTCTTACTCATATATTCTTCTTCTTATCGTGTGGGCAGTAAAGTCTAACGACCCCACACACCCTAGTGTCAAGAGTTTCTAAACCGCCTCAAGGGCGTCTGACACGCCCGTCGGGGCCGAGGGTTGTTCGAAAGAGATATCGCGGCCTCGGACACAAAGGGCTTAGAAGGAACATGGGTGGTTTTCAGTCAGTAGAAGTCTGTCACTCCCTTTCGCTCTGCCCAAGAGCGGGAGGGGTTATTTGATGATTTTACATACTCCAAAAAAGAAAACTCCATTTTTTAACCTGGATCGACTGTCGTTGCCATGGCCACACATATCGCCCACCAAATCAATTCCAGAAATTTTTGTCTGCAGTAGGTGGATCTTCGAAAAAAGGTATTTCCTACGTAAATTGCCTCCTACACTAGCCATCCTTGTCAAACCCATAATTGCATGCTTTATTCAATGCTATTGAACTCATATAATGTACTCAATGTAACCAATGTCAAAGATATTTATAATATCATTCTAGATTAGGAATCACATCAGATACTTCCTTTAAGCTGTGAATAAAACTTCGTCATTTACTCCAATGAGAAATTTCATTAGAACTTCTATATCATAACAATAGGCCCCGCCCCTATTACACGGAACTTAAACATAACTGGTGGAATGTGGGGTATACAAATGGGTACTCCTTTCCCTAACCCTTCGGGGGCTACAGGTTTTATGACTTGTTGTGTTATCAATATAGTATAATCGTGCTTTAAAACAAGAAAATATCAGTATTCCATTACCTGTATCCTCAACATAAGCTTCCTATTATGTATTTCAATCTGTTTCCTCCTCTGTTCGCTCTGCTTCAGCCTATTGACCTCGTCCCGCAGACACTTGATATAGTCCACGCTGCTTTTGAGTATGGTCCCCTTGTTTGGTCGCACGTCGCGGATGACCTCGTAGAATGGGTCGTTAGTTTTAGGTAGAAGGGTGCCTAGCTCCTTTATTCTGTCGTTGATGTTGAAGCGGCGGCGTCTTTCGACTAGAATTTAAGGGAATTTTCATATAAGTATGATGATATCTGGGATTTTTGTAGTACCAGAGATATTGGAGGTCGTTTTTTTAATACTATCTTTTCAGATAATAACTTTACTTAAATTACTCCCATGATCTGTTCACTATTCAAAGCATTCCAGAAAAAAAAAAACAGTTTGCTTCGTTGAGTTTTACCACGGAACGTAAATCAGCCCAAAAAAAAACCGTTTCCCACTTTTCTTTTCTAATTTTTGCGCTCGGTTAATTAGTTTCGATGTAGGTACATATTGCTTAGTTGACGGCTTTGTGAAGGGTCCGTTTACACCCTGTAATGTTCTATTATGAGCTTCTTCACAGGGCCAGTATTACTTACTCATATTGTGATTGTCCTTCTTCTGGCGATCCTTGGCGAGCGCATGCATATCGGTGTCCGTCAGAAGGGCGCAGTCTCCCGCCACGGAGCTGGCAGCCGACGGGGGACCTGATGAGGACAGGGGACCTGCCCCAGAGTCCAGGGACAGGATGTCTTCTAGGAACTCGTCAGCCTGGAAACGTTTAGAAAAAAGTTATGGTAAATACCTAAACTGGTACTGTTAGTCGTGGATTGAACTTGAGTGTGACTTTACACACCTACATTCCACCCCATTAGACTTGACAGCTACAGTTTGTTTATAATTTAACATAAACCCTCTTTTTAACCGATTTCTCACTTTTACGTTATATGCATGACTGCACGTGTTTACAACTTTTGGCTCAAGGTCTTTAAAATCCTGATTTAAAGTTTGTTTTCAACAAAGATTCCAAAAAACACACATATTTACCATGTTAACATTTTGTTCCCTTCGCATTTTCAGTCTATATGATAATGTTAATGACCATTTCAGTTTTAAAACTTGATTCTAAAGAATTTTCACAGATCTTTGTTGTTAAAAGAAGGTGTTGGCGTTTACCTCTGAGTTATTGCTAGCGGAGGGCATGGCGGGCGAGCGCAGGGAGCTGGAGGGCCGCTCGGGCGAGCAGGCGCGCCGCGTGCCCAGCTCGGGGGCAGACTGCGCGGGCGCACATCGGGGCGACACCTGGAGGATACAGCTCTATGGTCAATAGGGTACATGACTATTATTTTTTTACAAGTGAACTCGAAACAGTAACTAAAAATATAGGCCACGGTCATCACGGCTTACCCTGAATATCAGCCTGAGCGGCTGTAATTATCTAGCCTTAACGAAAGTATCTGCAAAAAAAAAAGTAAAGTTTGAGGTACCTGCGTCTGTGGTTGAAATGATTCACTGAGGTACTGGCGCACTTGACTCTTCTGCTTCTGTATCACGTGATACCGGGTGGGGTTCTCCAGAACTGTTCGCACCTGGAATATTAATTCGTTATAATTACTACATAGTTGATGGCAGGCAATAGGCTCGCCCCCTATTACTTGGGACTTAAACATCACTGGCAAAATGTGGGTGTACTTTTAGGTACACCTCTGCCTAACCCTTCGGGGATTGTAGGCGTGATGACGACTTAACACGTATTTACATTATAACACGTCATTTTCTTAGCGTGTCGATGACAATTTAAATTGAGTGAGCACAAAAAAAACCTCTGTGTACCGGGTAAAAATCCAAAGTAGGTACGTGGCTGCTGGGATAACGAAATACCACTTTGCCCAATGGGAATCCAACCCAGATCCTCATGCTCAGCCGTTACGCTTGTAAACAGAAGACCAACGAAGCAGTCAACGTTGTTTTAGAACGGAAAGTAAACACACAACGCACTGCCAAGGAGCTATATATGGCGGCTCGACCAACAGCTTAACGATCTTTCCGAGGCACGGAGGAAACTCGGTAAGTAAAGGTTGGTCACTCATATCAATCTAAGCAAGCGTGGCGTAACAAGTAAATGGCAGTTATTATTAAGCCACTAGCTCCTCATACGTCTTTTTAGTCATAAAGTGTTCACAAATGTTGTTACTGACCTGTAATACTTGTGGCGGTAGTTCAACGTGAGGCGTGATCCGCGGCACCTCCGCCGGACTTGACTTCTTCTTGTCCTCATTGTCCTTGGACTGGCCTGCTTGTTGTGCCTGCAAAAAGACAAAATACATCAGTACATGGACATTAGTAGTAGATGGGCACATTGCTCGCACAACGGATGGCTGGTGACGCCGAAAAGACGTTGAGTTAGAAGGCCTCCCACTAGGTAAACCGACGACCTGGTGAAGGCTGGGATCCGCTGGATGCGAGACGCACGGAACCGGTCAATGTGGCGACACTAGGGGGAGGCCTATGTCGGGCAGTGGACGTCTTTCGACTAAAATAATGAAGTATTTAAAACTAAGCAACACAATTTTTTTATGGGCAGCTAGCACAGTCTAATTGACAAATCTTTTGTATCATGATTTCAGTCGAAAGACCTTCACTTTTATAGTTTTCTCAGAAATCACTACATCGACCGGTCAAGGACTTCGAATCTAGTAATAATACTAGTAATAATTAGCATACTATGAAAATCTGTGAAACCAAACACGGGGCGCCAAAACTCGAGCTCCAAACAAGTAAATCATTAATATTTAGATATTAACTTAGCGAATAAAGACAAACCGACTGCATCGTTTCTATATAAAGCCACCTTTCAACAAAAAAACGATATACTATGCTAATAGGATTAGATATTATAATTATGACAAACAGGAAAATATAGTGACGAAAATGATGAGTGTGAATATTCAAAGATGGCTATAGATATAGAGTAGAGGAAGATCAAAGAAACGATGGAGTGAAGAGTGACATGGCTAGAAAGGTATGGAATATAAAGACATGCTGCGCGGATCCCAAATGAATTGTGATAGGGGCAGAAAAATGATGATAATGACAAACAGACGTAAAGACAAATGTAATGATATAAAACCAAATGCCACATCTAAGGATACAAGTAATACATTCAAACAGTTTGCTACGACAATTTTATTGGCATATCGGTAAATGATGTATTTCAGGGCCAGTTGAAAACCAGCGTCGGGCACTAGCTGCTCGGCAATTTGCTGAACTGGACTTATTTGGCGCTGCCGTGAGACACACAATTTTATCTCTTTTTGTTCCCTATTTAATTTTTAGTTTTTATATTGTTTTGTTGTGTGTACTTGTGGTATGTGTCAAATAAATTAATTTTCTTTCTTTTCTTTCTATTTAGCCTTGAGAATAAAGATTTAAATAGTATTATAGACAAAACGGTAAATATTGATGTAGGTCTAACGTTAAGCTTGATAAACATGTCAACGTTAAGCTTGATATGATGATAAGTTCGATACCGGGCAGGATTGTGATAGGAGATAAAAAAAGGTAGTATTAGAGGACATAAACCAAGAGGTAGAAAAATACTACTCAGTGACGCAGACATCTAATCAATTTTGTGACAGAGAATAAGACAGATCCTAACATTTATGACATACTTGCCTATAAGATAATAGGCCAAGACAAATGTTCTCATAAACTGTGGAATTTTATAACTGTTAAATTAGTTAACCGGAAAATAGCAAGAGGAACGAATCTGCACGCAATCGACTAACTTCCAGTGTATTTTAAATGGAACATCTGCCTATTTGACCTGCACAACTAAGTTAGTACGATAATACTAATACGATACCCTTTGGAAAGACTGGATATCAGAATTTATGGCTACCTGCTAGGCTGTTACGACTGCCTTTTTTTTTTGGTGGGTGGAAAATCATCAAATGACCCCCCCCCCCCCCTCGCTCTTGGGCAGAGCGAAGGGGAGTGTCAGACTTCTACTGACTAAAAGCCAAACCTATTTACCAAAATGTATTTATTTAGATATAAGCAATTACTTTGTGTGTCTTATGAGAATAAATTCTTTTGAGGCGCGCGTGGAACACCAACGGGCAACGCACCGTGTTACGACTGCCTAAGATCTATGCAGTGCCGGATTAAGCAAGCGCGGGGCCCGTAGCTAATTCTATCCAGGGGCCCTTGATCTGCCAGAGAGAGATTCATTTCCCCCCATGTTGCAAAGGGACAACAACCTTCCCACACTGAAGACCTACCCATCTTCCAAGGAGACAAATATGAGAAAGGAAGTATTAGCGAGCGAAGCGAGCTCGAAAATTGTACTAATTGTCTGACGTGGAGTGTCTTTGTCGGAAAAGGAGTAATGTTTCAGTTTTGTGGCATCAAGTTAATTCAATATACCACATAAGGTCATGTAAGTTTCACTCAAATAAAATTACAACCAGGTGGTGGTTGGATACGCGGGGCCCCAGTTTGCGCGGGGCCCGTAGCAATTGCTACTTTTGCTATATGGTTAATCCGGCACTGGATCTATGTATATATAGCAGCTGAGACCAACGGCTGAATGTGATTTCCAAGGTATAGAACGAAGAAGATGAAGAGACAATAAAAACAGGACTTATTAGACAAAATGCAAAACGGAATCGGTTGTACTTAAATCACGTTTTCACACACAATACGCCACTAGTTTACTGTAATGCATAATGATGTGCATAGAACATTGGTTCAGTCAACTATGGACTAGCACTGTTATAGCCATCAGTCAGGTTTTCCCCTGGAGACCGCGTGGGAGTCTAGCGGCTTGATACACTTAGTGATTTTATATCTTTCGTGGAATCAGACGTGGTAGTATGAAGCCTGTTAGCCTGCATAAAGTATGAAGCCTGTTATTTAAATGAATGTATGTACAATGTTGTTGTTTTTGTTAGATCCCAGAAGATCTAGTGAAATGATACTCGTATTTTGCTTTTTCCTTGTCCAGGTGTTTCCCCGACGGTTTTAAAGCTTTGCCAAGGGCTAGTTCTATAACCTGTTTTACCAGTAGTATTCTAGTGATCTTGTCCAATTTGTAATTCACAGGTAAAATATTATTTAATTTTGCTATTGGTTAATATGTTACCTACTTGTTAGTTGCTTTGTCTCTCCTACCGAGCTGGAAAACGACTTTCAGGAGATTTAATTAGGCAAAAGTAAAAAAGACTTCTATAATACTTTGGATATCTTCACCTACATGAGTAGCAACTATAATATTGAGAGAACCTTATGGTTTGGCCTTTTGTAGCTAAGCAGACAGCAAGTGCCATTGGATCAAACGAAGGTTTCAACGATTACGATAGTGGCGATAGTCGTACTGCTACAGCATCTTCTTGCAATCTAAATGTCTCTACCCAGAACGGAGTCACTAGTTAGGCGCTTTCAGTAGCGGTCATCGTTTCCTGTGGTAAACAATTAATAACAGGACACGCAGGACACGATATAAATTACTCGAGGAACAGTAACACAGTTACACTCCAGGGAGTCCAAAATGGCTACTTTAGTAACTACGTCTGTGACCATTTTATGAATTTTAACGCAATAGGGATGTTTACTGATTAAAAAAAATATGATTATAATTAGTCCGTCTGGTAGATTATCGAAAAATATTGGATAAGTATTTTTTGTTTTATCAAATCAATAAAAATTGACGAAGATAAAACGCGTCAAAGATTTGAGTGGGAGGTTGTGACGTCAGTGCTCGCTAAGAAATGTCATACTAATGTCTTCACGAGTTTTCAAAGCACTGTATCGTCTTCATTGTTTGTTTACGTGAAAAACGAAATCTATCTGACGGACTAATTAGATTTTTTTGTTAACATCCCTTTCCTACTATGATACTATTATGAAATTATGATCTGTTAGAGTGGCCATTATAGAGCCCCAGTGCAGAGTTATTTATGAATCTCCATCCCAGCAGGTTAACCTTGCTACGACAAACCTGGTACAGAGTTAGAAAGTCCAATGACAAAAGAGTAGAATAGAATAGAATAGAATATGTATTTATAGATTAGTTTTTTTTTTTTTTAGATTAGATTAGATTAGATTTTTTTTTGAGTAGAAGAAGAAAGCTACCTACTTGTAGTGATTCTCTGCGCAGCTGTTCCTGAGCATGTTCTCGCATCAACTGCTGCTTCAGCTGAGTGCGAGATGTCGGCGTCAATGTCTTGAACGTAGGCGGGCTGGAACAACGAGAGAATATTGTTAGTTATGCTAAACTTTAGAAAATTATCAGATCAATTACAGACAAAGAGGGAGGATTGGAATGGAGAAACGAGGTCTTATACCCTTTTTTTATGGGAAAATATCTCCGCTCTTGTTGGAGCGGAAGAGAGTATCAGACTTCTACTGAATAAAACCCATATTCCTTCTTAGCCCTTTGTGACCAGGGCCGCGGTATCTCTATCGAATCGTTCCGCAGCCCCGCCAGGCGTCGGCCCTTGTGGAACCCTTCCAAAAGGCTTATGGCCCTGCAGTAGTAGTAAGTAACATGTCAGCGACTCAGTGATTACGATGGAAAAGCCTCAAGTGTAGGACTGGCATAAGCTTGCAAAAAGCATATCTCATTCTTTTGTAAGTCTAGGCCCTTTGGAAGTAAATACACCATGCCAAAATGTAGAACCTGAAATTGTTGTACACAAAAACATACCTAAGTATTATTAAAGACAATATTTCATAAAGCCTTCACATAAGAACAAGAAACCATGTCGTCACGACATAACGGCTAATACATAACATTGGTTTATCCTCGATCTGCAGACACAAAATAGTTAATAACAGAAAGCCTACTCCATACAACGAACGTACGCACACATAGACACACTTCATGTAAAGCGAGTCGTGAGTGCACTTAGTCTAGCACTCGCTTGCGAATGTCAGTCGAGCGCGGAGGTTGGGAAATCATCAAATGACGCCTCCCGCTCTGGGCAGAGCAGAAAAGAGTGTCAGACTTCTACTGACTAAAAGCCACCCATGTTTCTTCTTAGCCCTTTGTGTCCGGGGTCGCGGTATCTCATTCGAACCACCCGCAGCCTCAGCTGTCGAGCGCCTGTCTACGCTTGTTGAAAGAAGTACCTTCTGGACGTTTCTACTCTGTGGTTACAATCAAGTACTTGCTCACGTCCTAGGCTGCGTATGCGCATAGTGAGTCGATGGTCGCGCATGAGTTGAAATACAGGTGGGAAATGTATACTGATTAAATGGCTTTATTTGTGTTTAATACGTGTGTCACATAGAATTTTAAGAGCTAAGATATTTTGAGGTCCTACTTCAATCAAAGTCAGTGTATTAGTACAGTCATCTAGTAGCCATGAAAGTTAATGGGAGAGGCCTAGGATCCGATAGAAAAGGTTTTGGGCTTCACTGATGCAAAAATGTCTCAACCCTGAATTGAAATATTTTATTTGAAGAACTGGAAATTGTGGAGCAATTAGACAGAGGTATTCAGGATCAGATAATGTGGTGACGCTAGGGGGGCCTGTATCCAACAGTCGAGGTTGAAATGGTGTGGTGGTGTTCAGCAATGATATGCTCAACACTGTATTCACGATAGGTCTATATTTTGTTAGCTTGTTTGTTTATTTAATCGTGCCTGCTATGGCGTCTCAGGGACTTTTACAGAAGTTATGTTTTATGTAATCTTTTTTTTTGTTTTGTGTCTTTTTGCCCTCAGCCTCGGTGGAGTGACGATCTTCGCAGGGTGGCTAATAGCAACTGGACGAGAGTTGTCAAGAATCAAGAAGAAGTAGACTGATGATGCATCTATTATTGGAGATCTCAAAATAAATAAATAAACTAGGTAGTTAAATTTAAAAAATACTGTGTTTGACTGTCCGTGTCTAACATCACTTAAAGGTAATACTTGTGTAGGCTAACTTAGATGCAACATATCAGTTATTAAATGTCAAATAGCACTCAGGTACTAAACGGCCTCACGGTGACACGCACGATCTTGAAGGGATAATGCTTTACCCTTGGGAACTAAGAAGGTGCTACGTAGGCATGATTCATCCACTCGTGTTTAGAACACGGCCCGTCTGATTCTCGCCCTGCAGGCCCGGTATCCACCAAAGCTGAGAGGAGCGGAGCGAGAGATGTGCGTGAAACCGGGCCTCAATCGCGCATTCACACACAACGCAAACGTTTATTCGATAATTTCTTATGCTCTAAACCAGGTACTCCTTTGCATAAGCTGAACTCTGAAAGACATTGTTTTTGGCAAATTTCAGATTCTAGGTCAACGGGAAGTACTCTATTCCCTCAAGCGTATCGAAATATACGTTTTTTGCGCATAAACGCCCGTATTGTTTTTTAAAAGAAGTATAATTTATCTTGCAGCTGTCGACTGTACACCTGAATGTATGGTTAATTTCCACTCGATAATTCCACGTGTTACCGAGAACAAGGGTTTTGACAGACGAACAACAAAGTGACCCTACAAGGATTCTGTTTTTGCCTTTTGTGGTAGGGAACCCCAAAAAGGATCACAAAGATATTTTTTGCAGAACGGATTTCGCAGGCAAGAGCTATATTCTTCATAAAATACTAAGTTATTACTGGTGAGTGATGGCTATGTAACAATCATCATCAATGATGTCTACTTACTGTAGTAAACTTGTCAATTGATGTTTTTATGTCGAGGATTTGCATGCAATCATAGTTTATTTTTTTGCATCTGTTGTTTCCGCATTCCGCCGTTTTATTCATATCGCATTGTTTTAGTTGAAACAGCCGCTCGGGTCGATCTTTAGGTTTAGCTGTGCTTGCCTAGGTTGCTTCATGGAAGCATGTAAGCAATAGCATGATAGATTTCATGGTATCCTTCTTTTATAAGGACCTTATGGAACGGCCTAACCCAAGGTGTTTCAGGTGTATCATGTTACCCAGTAGGTTACTGCGTTGAGGTTAGATAGGCAGCTACATCCAGTTGAACTGGAAGCCAACTTGATTTGGGAAAAGACTCGGCAGATGATGATGATATTTAGATCAGGCCTTTACCCTCCCCGTCGGGGCTGTCGATTATCGAAAGGATAACGCGGCTCCAACGCAAGGGCGAAGAAGGATCATGGGTTTGGTTTTTAGTCAGTAGAAATCTGACACTCCCCTTCGCTCTACCCAAGAGCAGGGGGGGTTCTTCGATGATACTCCACACACCAAAAAAAAAAAAGCCCTTTACACTCTCCTTTATTGTATGGTTATTGCCTAGCCGCGTGTCCGAGTATTTATTCCGCCCATAGCTAGGCCTCTGACTTGGTTTTACATGCTGTCGAAAAATATCTGTCAGGCATGCTGGTTTGGAATGGATAAAATAAGGAATGAGCACATAAGATGAAGTCTGAAAGTGGTGCCGGTGAATGAAAAGTCGATTGGTAATCGATTGTCTTGGTATGGACATGTGATGCGAAGGAATGAAGGAAATGTTGTGAGGAAAATGTTGAGTATGAATGTAGATGGCTATAAGAGTAGAGGTAGGCCAAAGAAACGATGGATGGACTGTGTGAAGGATGATATGGCTAGAAAAGAGGTTACTGCTGAAGTAAGAGTAGAAGACATGTTGCGCCGACCCCAAATAAATTGGGATAAGGGGCAGGAGAATGATGATGAAGCTGGTTTCCTCACGATGTTCTCCTTCACCGAAGAATATCTTTCCCCTACATAATAACAATCATCATCTGCCTAGCCTTTTCCCAACTATATTGGGGTCGGCTTCCAGTCTAATCGGATGCAGCTGAATACCAGTATTTTACATGGAGCGACTGCCTATCTGACCCCCACAACCCAGTTAATACTAGGTAATACGATACCCTTTGGTAAGACTGGATGTCAGAATTTCAGGTCACTGACTACCTGTAACGACTGCCAAAGATCTTTATATATGACAGCTGGGACCAACAGCTTAACGTGCTTTCCGAGGCATGGAGGAAACTCGGTATGTCGGGCGGTCACCCATCCACAGACTGACCTAGGCAAGCACAGCTTTACCTAAAGATCGACCCGAGTGGCAGTTCTTATTAAGCCACGAGCTCCTCGAGCCCCTACATAATAACAATAACGAACAGAGACACAGCAGTCTAGTATCTACATAAGCTAGTGTTGGTATTGACGGGAATTAACGGTCAAGGCTCACTTGTCGGGCACACACTCGCGTGCGCCGCCGCGGTACGGGCGTACGCGCAAATTATGCCGATGTGTGATACATGGCCGTTAGGCAGTTATAGGTTGTGGATCTGTTTGTATGGGGATATTTATGATTTAAGACAATTTTTTTAATAGTTTCCTCCATAGGCTTACAAACATAATAGGTACATACAGAAACTACAGAACGCAACCTTCTACGATCCTTACATACTCCTTTTGTCCCGTCGCCGTTCTTATATCACCATAGAAAACTTATCATATCACCGTAGAAAACTGTTAATTAATGTCTTATTCTGCATAATGTTATAATTTTTCATAAAAATTGGGATACTTAAGTTACAAGACGATAACTTTTACATGATAAGAAAAAGTTCAATTCGTACGTGATAGACAGACAGAAGGATTATAGGTTCTTTATATTCTTCTTCTTAACATCACAAATCCTAGCTTCACAACCATTTTGTACAAGATTGAATTAAATGAAATTGAAAATCAAAACGAATAAAAAGCCATGTCCATGAAATCTAGACTTCAACCTGCTGTATGCAATTTATTAAGAGCCATGTATTGAGTAAAATGTTATTAAATAGGTAAATGTTTATTAGTTATTACGTACTAAAATATTATTAGCGTTATTACTTGCACGTGACGGTTTAAAAGCTTTGCGCTTATTGAGGTTTATTGTGATTATCCTAGTTTTCATAGATTTTTGTGATACTTTTAAATATGAACCTTCTCTTTGATTTAAGTGGTTTATTAGTCTTTAACAAACTTTAATTAACAACTTAAATTACGTCATTTAAATACAAAATATACAAGAGCGAGCAATTGTACTATTTTTGCTGCTGCAGTTACTCTTGAACAGATGGCTGATGGGGCCGAAAAGTTCTGGAATGGCGACCGCAAACCGGAAGACGTTGCGTTGGAAGGCCTCCCACTAGGTGGACCGATGACCTGGTCAAGGTTGCGAGAACCCGCTGGATGAGAGACGCACGGGACCGGTCAATGTGGCGACGCCTGGGGGAGGCCTATGTCCAGCAGTGGACGTCTTTTGGCTGAAATATCCGAAGGGTAAGACAGAGGTGTACCCTATTTTACATGGAGCGACTGCCTCTCTGACCTCCAAGACCCAGTTCGTGCTGGCTTCTAATACGATATCCCCTGGTAAGACTAGATGTCAGACTTTCGGGCTACTGGCTACCGGTAACGAATATCGGCTAAACGTGCTGTCCGAGGCACGGAGGCAACTCTTAATGATGGTCACCCATTCTTATGCCTTGAAGATCTAACCGTATTGCGGCTGTATTTTTTTAGCACGAGGTAGTAGAGTATTTTAATATTTTCTAAAAGCTCATAATTCTTTGTTAGCAGAGCAGATAATGAGGTGTAGAAAGAAAAGAGTACAATCATAGTGGTAATAGTTTGGCACCAGTTCCAACGATACATGTTGAACACAATGTTACGGTTAGTTGTCTAGTGCCAAAGACAGGTGGTGGATTATACCTACAGGTAATTTATATCCTGTACTAGCTCATGCCCGGGGTATCGCCCGCGTGGAGGTCGATAATTATCCCATGGGATCATACTACTGGGATAACAAGTATGCCATGTTTTAATTCAGGTTATATATATTATAAACTATCTGCATGTGTGAAACTGTGAAAGCATTAAAACCTGACCTGACCTAACCCGTCTCGGCTGCCATATTTTAGATTTGTGGGAGTCGTTACAAGTAATCAGGGGCCAGAAGGCCCGACAACCAGTCTTACTTGGTAGCAATAAATTGAAAAGATGAACAAAATTGCTATTTAAGTAATGGTTGTTTTAAAAATTAATTTTGAAGAAAAAATTCAAGTGCTGCAAAAGGCGAGCGGTATCTATCGTTCGATAAACATCTTCAATCAACGACAACTTTATCATTTTGCACTCCCACAATCAGCTGTTGAATTTGGGTCACTGATCACTATCCATTCAAATATCTTTCCGACATAGACTCCATTTTATATGGCTATCTTTTGCCACTTTCTTCTTTCAGATGGTTGACGACAGAGGTAACTCTAGCAAAACGTTTTCTGCCAAAGTATAATACTTACGCCCAAATACTCAAACGTCACTCAATTTTAAGTTGCACTTAAATCTCGTGCTGTCTTTGTTACTTTAACGCAGAGTGACAGAGATAGCAGGAGTTTTGAGGGTTACTTATAATTATTGAGTGACGTTTGAGTATTTGGGCGTTAGACATTCCTAGAATCTGTAGTTATAGAGTAGGTATTGTTTACTATCTAATAATATTATATGTTGACGGCTTGTTTGTTTTAGTGGTAGCAAGCGCGAATCGGGCAAAATGATATTGGTAATGATATTTTCCATCAGGAATTTCTCCGTTGCAGCCACGGAGTGTGTGTTTTTTGCCCGGATAAAAGGGAATTAAAGATAACTGGCGAAATTTTAATGTACTAAGTAATGGGTATGAAATTATGGGAAGGTACACCTCAGTCTAACAAAAAAAGCAGAGGAGCTCGTGGCTTAATAAGAACTGCCACTCAGGTCGATCTTTAGGTAAAGCTGTGCTTGCCTAGGTCGGTCTGTGGATGGGTGACCGCCTTAGATATCGAGTTTCCTCCGTGCCTCGGAAAGCACGTTAAGCTGTTGGTACCGGCTGCCATAATATAGATCTTTGGCAGTCGTTACAGGTAGTCAGTGACCTGAAATTCTGATATCCAGTCTTACCAAAGGGTATTGTATTATAGTCCTCGCGCGCCTACATGAGTGGCGCGCGGAGGCGCTACACCGGGGGGTCACTCTGCTGCCGCGGCACATTGCTGCGCGGCGGACAGACCTCCGGTGCGATCTCATGGCGGCATGGAGACAGCGACTGTCGCAACCCAGCGCAGGGCACGCTACGATAGTGGCGGTAAGTCCCCTCTTTGAGGAGTGGCTGGAGAGGCGCCACGGCGCCCTCACCTACCGTCTGACGCAGGTCCTCACCGGACACGGGTGTTTCGGGAGGTACCTGCACCGAATCAGGCGGGAGGAAACGCCCGGATGCTTCCACTGCGAGGATCGACCGGAGGACACGGTGGAGCACACTGTGGAGGTGTGCCCTGCTTGGGCGGAGCCTCGCCGTGTTCTCGTAGCGGCGATCGGCGGCGGTGACCTCTCGCGTCCGGCCCTGGTGCAAGCCATGGTCCGGAGCGAGGAGGAATGGGACGCCGTCGCCTCCTTCTGCGAAGCAGTGATGCTAGCGAAGGAGGTGGCGGAACGAGAGAGGGAGAGAACCTCTCAACGTCCCAGCCGCCGCGGAAGGCGCTCCGGGCGTCGGGGGTCACGCGATGACCTCCGGCCACCGTAGACGCGGGCCTGTGGACGGTGAGTAACGGGCTAGCTCGCCGTCCGGCCGTCGTCATGACGGCAACAGACCGTGTCGGCGGCGCGTACGTGTTCCACGCGCGCCTCAAAGAGATGTCAGCAAGGAGGGGCCCGCAAGGGCCGACGCCCGTCGGGGCTGCGGATATCGAAAAGTTACCGCGGCTCCGACACAAGGGCGAGGAAGAGGGAACATGGGTTGGTTTTTAGTCAGTAGAAGTCTGACACTCCCCTTCGCTCTGCCCAAGAGCGGGGGGGGTTATTCGATGATTTTCCACCCACCAAAAAAAAAAAAAAAAAAAAAAAAAAAAAAAAGGGTATTGTATTAACTGGGTTGTGGAGGTCAGATAGGCAGTCGCTCCGTGTAAAATACTGGTATTCAGCTGCATCCGGTTAGACTGGAAGCCGACCCCAATATACTTATAGTTGGGAAAAGGCTAGGCAGATGATGACACCTCAGTCTAACCCTTCGGGGCTTACAGGCGTCATGTTATGTTATGTAGACACAAGCCCCGAACTGAACTAGCCTAGCAATGAAACAGCGTCCAAGCATGAATACTGTTCAAAATTTCACGCAACGAAATAAGTTACAAACGCCAAGCGGTTTAATTTGATGATGGGTGGCATCATAAAATTAAGGCGCTGACAAGAGCCAAATAGGCCTGTATTGAACAATTTTTTAGCCAAATCTATACAGTTTGACACGGCGGAAAAAATATATGTTAATCTTGAACATATTTCTGATAATTTCGTTGTTTTCAAAACACGTTTTTGAAAAGTTTTCTCGATACAAAAAAATGGTAAACTAACCTCTTAAAATGATCTTCCAACAAAAATATCTGTATTACTGATGAACGTACGTTGGTAAAATTTATAACAATAACGTATCATATTTAAATACAAAATTTGGTTGTTTTTAATTTTTGATTATTTAATAAATTATTATTTTATAATTAATCATTATATGGTTTGTAAGAAGTTCGAGCGTTGCGTCATCGCGCTCTCTTTCTTACGTATGCAATCCGACAGTGAGCGCTTAGGCGCGGTGCTAGACGGACGTATGTCACTTTGCGCCCCACTGACAGCTATCCGTTCATCTATAAATTATTATTGACCGCGTCACAATGTTAGTCCAGGATCCACGGTACATTTTTTCACTTGATTACTATCAAGCTAATTTTCCGTGAGCCAACATTACCCTATACGAAAACTCTCGATTGTGGTAAGTAATAGGGGCAGCAGGGATAAAATATATATTGATTATATATTATTATAATTATTTATTTGATGATTTTCAAAAATCTATTACTAACTATTTTATTTTTATCTGATGATCATTATCTAAATCCAACATGTATTGATAACGAGCTCATCAAAAATTACTACAAACCAGGGGTCCGTAGCCGAATGGCAAAAAACGGAACCCTTATATATTCGTCATGTCTGTTTGTCCGTCTGTCCACCCGTATGTCACAGCCACTTCATTCGGAAACTATTGAGACTACACAGTTGAAACTCTACAAGTATTCTGTGAACCGCTTTACGATTTTTATACAAAAATAAAAAAAAGGATTTAGGGGGTCGCCCCATACATGGAACTGAAACTATATTTTTTTTTTCATCAAACCTATACCTACGTGTGGGGTGTCTATAGACATTAGACAGGTCTTTAAAAATGACATTGAGGTTCCACAAACAATTTTTTCTCAAAGCCAATCGTTTGGAAGACAGACACTTCCAAATTTGTAAAATGGCGACCGGCCTCGCGGTCGCTTGCCTTCGGTATTGCCAACAATGACCAGCTTTTCAAGGCTGCTATCTCCTCTTTGCATTATGTGGCCGAAATAAGACAAAATACGCTGTAGGCAAACTGTTGACAATCGAGTCTTGATATCGAGTTGGTAAAGGATAGACACATTTGTGCGTTTGGCATTTGTCCGTCCATGGAATTCGGAGAATCCGCCTAAAACACCAACACCACATTTCGAATGCGTCTATCCTCTGTCTTACTCTTGTTTGGATTGTCCATGTCTTAACTTGTGAGGAAAAATGCTCCTTCCGAGAAGCCTGTGCCTGAAAAGGAACCGATCCAGGCTGATGATGGTTTCGTGACGGTGTTGAGGAGGAAGCGCCGTCAGCGAACCACCAAGAACCGCTGCGGCACGGCTCCATCGGAGCCCAATGTGCATATTCGCGCCGCAAAGCCGAAAACTCCTTTGTACCTCTCCCGTCTACATTACACCACTACGACGGAGGACATCGTGGAGTACGTGCGCCAGAAGATCAAGTACGTGGCGAGAGTGCAGCTGCTCGAGTCGCGCCGCAACGTCAACTTTAAGGCGTTTGTGGTGCGAGTACCGACATGCTACCTACACCTCGTCTTGGAAGAGGACTTTTGGCCGCAGGGGGTGGTGTTTCGACGCTTCCGCGGGCAAGTGCCACATGATCGCACAGTGACGTAGTGCAACAGCTGTAGTGATACTAATATAGTTTTAAGGTTTTGTTTACTAACACAAGCTGTCAATTATATCGTATGTATGTTAGTCTGTAAGGTATTTATCTATGGGCCAAAGTAGCCTGAAAATAAATAAATATTATTATTATTAACTCTATGGAGGAAAATCAGGAAAACTAGTGCTCTGACCAAACGGGCCTTCGTTTTAAAACTTATACCACGTTTTTTCCAGATGTTCCGGGGGCGTAATATAGCATCTTTAGCCATGGCTATCCGCCGTTTTATTTCTGTGACGCAGCTACCTTCATTACTTATATTGGAGCCCAGTTAATCGAAGCTGTCCACAGTATAGATGCCTTAGATGTTATAGGCGCCCGATAGGTTTCCCGCACGATGTACCACCATAAGCTTGGTTTTCTGCCTATTTATTGCAAACCCTACTTTGCCACTTTCCACTTCCAATCTGTGCCGTATCTCTTTCATGTTGCCAAATGTTGTAGCATGGAGAACGGTGTCATCAGTGTACCTCAGATTAGAAATCCACTTTCCACCAACAGTAAACCCCTTGTCCCAGCCCTAAAGAGTCTTGAATGATATTACTCTTCGTACATATTGAAGAGCAGAGGTGAGAGGATGCATCCCTGCCTAACGCATTTGAACAGTCGGTGTCTATTTTGACGAAAGAGCGGTTGTTGATGTGTAGGTATATAGAGGCATCGGACTATGTCAATAAGATGTTGAGGCGTTCCCATGTCTTTAAGAACCCCCCACAGCTTGCCCCACTCCACGCAATCAAATGCTTTGGTATAATCTATGAAACATATCAATACAGGGCTGTTAAATTCCCGACTTTTCTCTATAATTTGGCGAACGTTCAGGATTTGTTCCCGCGTGTCTTTGCCTTTAACAAAACCTGCTTGCTCTTCTGGAATTTGTGGCTCCAGAAAGTGTATTAGCCTGTTGTTTATGATGTACAGGAGTATTGATGGTGCGTGGAGTAAGTGCCAAACACTTAATATAATTTTTAGAATCTTGTAGGCAACTTGTAAAGAGTGGGTTTAATAGAAAATATCCAATCCCCAAAACCCAGTTAGTAAGTAATCATTTTTAATGACTTCGTTATCGATACATATTGGAAGGAAGGAAGAGGACTCTTTGATCAAACCATACATTTTGTAGGACAAATATTTTTTCAAATAATTTAGATAATTATCATCAGATTTAACAAAAAAAACCCAGCTGATGATTCTCAAAAGTGTTTGTACTTAACACTTTTGAGAATCATCAAACCAACATATTTTATCCCTGCTACCCCTATTACTTACCACAATCGAGAATTCGAGAGTTTCGTGCAGGAAATTTAATCAAGTGCAAAAATGGACCGCGGATCCTGGACTATTTGTTTCTTACTTGGTAGTATGGCGCTAGGGTATCGGAAAAATTGTGGGCGTGACCAAAAATACTGAAACATCAGAAGTCAATAGCTATTGTCATCGTCTTAAGCCACTAAAAACAATGTGTAGGACCATTAGTATAAATAAATACAATAATTAGCCACATGTGTATGTTCAAATGATCCGCATGACCCCGCTACTAAAACATTTCGACAATTAATCATATATTTAGGACGCGAACGAAACAGTCGCGAAATATCGTGCGCGCAGAATACAGATCGCGATTTTCGATCGCGATTTTCGTTCGCGAATTTTTCTAAATTTACATTTTGATGTGTTATAGGTTCTCATGACGGCTTTGTGTTGTGATAGCAGCCAGGCCCGGACTGGCGATAGGGCAAACCGGGCAAATGATGGATTTTATCAAGTATTTTAGACTAGCTGTTGCCAGCGGCTTGACACGCTGCAACTCGAAAATTATCCCACGGGAAGATAAAATCGGCATAAAAACTATCCTATGTGTTAATCCATCTTATAAACTATCTGTGTACTAAATTCTATCCAAATCCGTTCAGAAGTTTTTGCGTGAAGAATTAACAATCACAGTCACACACTCACAAACTTTCGCATTTATAATATTAGTAGGATTCTTAGAAAATCTTTAACTGCAGCTGTGCCCGTAACTAGTAAACTTAACCTTTACAAATCCGTTTTACTCAAACCCTTCTGCCCCCCCCCCCCCCCCTTGGCTCAAGAGCTATTATTTTATTTAGTATAGAGTCTTCTCTATCAAAGTCGCTACAGCATTTCAGTCTAACATTATATCTTAGATCTTTTCTTAGGTTGAAACAAAGTAAAACTACTAATGTAAATATTGATTTACATTAGTAGTTTTACTTTGTGTTGAGTGTGGCGGGCCGACCGTCTCTAAAATGCCCGGACCGATTTCGGGTCCCAGTCCAGTACTGATAGAAGCCTTCAAGGCTTCAATGGGAAAACAACAACACGCTGCGTAGAGAAACGTAAGTTGTTTTGTATGCTAGTCGTGAGCTTTTGATTGACAAGCTCTCTTGTTTTTGTTGATGGTAAGTTGTATTTAAATGGGATTTGCGGTTAAAATGACGGAGATAAGAGTGTCATTGTTGTATATTATCCCGTTTTCAACATTAAGAGGAAACGCGAGTGGTCTTTTCTCCATACAAACGCTCTCGCCTGTTTTCTTTTTGGTTAATGACCCTAGAGCAATGGTTTTTTACAGAATAATAAATATTAACTATTTCTATGCCCCTATGTTTTCCTTTTTGGTGATAAATTATTTTTATAAGCACTAGAACCCTCAAAAAATGCTCAAAATTGCTTATTTAGATCGCTGTTAACAGAGTCCTAGTGTACAAATTTGACAACTATTAACGAAAAAAGAGAAACATAGCCGCGTAGTATATAACCTGTTTATTCATTGTCTAAAATATCTTTTAAATTGGTTCAATATTGGAGGAGGAAATAGGCGAGAGCCAAACCTCGAATTCTAACTTTTTTCTACAGTTGTCCACGTGTTATCGCACGAATTTGAGGGCAGGAGGACGGAGAGAGACAGCGATAGTAGAAAGAGACAGCACTCGCATTTCCTCTTAATAAAATCCTATAATCTCTTTGATTTTTCTTTCTTTTTCATCCTTTCTTGATACGTATATAGTGCGCTTGTTCATTTGTATCCTGTCCAAAAGCAAAGCTTTCGCCTTTTCAACCTCGCCCACGGTAAACACAGATGAACAAATTCGCAACATACTCTCATTAATTATTAGAATACGAATGTCAAAATTATGGAGTCTTTGGTCAAATGGACCCCCACTCCAAATGAACCCGCGGGATCAGTCGACCAAGTAACATTTTGAATTGGTCGATTTGGTCATTGTTTGTCGCGGGTCCAGTTGACCAAAGACTCAGATATGGATATTTTGCACCAACACAAAGATATCCGAAGGTCTTCGACAGTCCCAAGTCTAGACACCGACGTACTCAATGTACTGACACCCACAATAGTTTGAAGTGCAAATCGAATCGTTTATTGTGTCAGCATCAGCATTACATTGAAGTAGCAACACACATATTCCTTTGACAAGCGGCGTGTTTGTGATTTTCATAAGCATTGCGTGACGGCCGAGTTAGCGAGCAGCAGCAAGGACGCCATATTGTCATGCTTAACTGTTCGTGTTATCTTGTATTAAGTTTAAATTGTTGCTAAGTTAGGTATGTGGAGGATCGAGGTGGACCTGAGGGCCTGTATAAGTAGCAAACGCTTTAAAAACGAGCTCGTAGAAATACGAAACGCCCTGAAAGCTGAAAAGCCCTATATCAATTCTGTTGAAAGTTCAACAGGCCATTCACAAACGCTTACAATCGATTCGGAAAGTCATAGGTCTATCTCACTCACTTTCGTAATCCCAAATAAGATACGAAATATCGAGGCAGGGGGCAGGATCAACTTTCGGTAGCTTTTGTGAATTCAACTTTATAAAATTTTCATAATTTATATCGGTGATAGAATTTTATTTAGTCAAGGACTCAAGGTCAGTGCTAATTAACTGAACATAAACATTGCTCGAGTCTAACAAATGAATGAAAGTTGTGCTTCTGTAGCCAGTTTATACCATAATATAAAAATCATTCAAAGTTGTATTTTATAGACAAAGAAAGTTGCCAGTCCTCCACCTATACTGGATTACCAAGCCCCACGAGAAATCATCGTAACTGATTCGTGATTCTATCCTCCCCAGGGCCGGCAGTCTCTACAGAGATAACGACAAAATCGCTAACTTTCGATTGCTAATTACCAACGAATAAATTCGGTTGCAATAATGATGCTTGTGAGAAACGCATCTTGGATGTAGAGACTTGCTTTACTTGCAAGCATCATTATTGCAACCGAATTTATTCGTTAGTAATTAAGGATTGAAAGTTAGCGATTTTGTCGTTATCTCTGTAGAGACTGCCGGCCCAGGGATCTACTGTACGTTTCGTTTAATACAGTTCAAGTGATGTTTACGTTATTACTTTATCCAAAATGTAATCAAATCACAGCCAGCTTTCAGTAGGAAATCCTGCAAAAGCAACTTGACGACACACTGCGTAAGCACGTTATGAGTGAATACAGATTACCTAATAGTTACACTATGTGACGTATGAATATGTAGTACTATAGATACAGGATTACTCCACATAATGAGTGATAATGCACTGACGCACGGCACACGTAGATACTGAAACGTGGAATAACTGAAATACCAGCCGCCATTTTGTTTGGGCCACTTTATGAATTGAAAGTGTGTGACTAAAACTTCTACTGACGCGGTTACGTTGAAACATGAAGTTCTTTACGCATATCTGCTTTCACGTTTGCCTCGTTTAATCAAGGAGCAATGTACCCTCTAATTGACCGAAAATTAGGAAATAATCCTCCTTTTTTTGTATCTGGTATAGGTATTTAGAAAATGGACACGTATCTGCAGAATGGATAGTAGCAAGATATGGTGTCCACAACGTGTCCTATCTAGTCGATCGAGCTATCCAACTGATAGAGTCGACGTAGTGCTTAGCCGAGCCCTTTCTGAAAACTTGCGATTGTGTTTTATTGGGACAAGCCCGCCACATACCACTGTTACTCCTGAAATCCAGAATCAACAGTGGCGACCACTAGAAAAGCGCCGAGACAATGAAGCTCGATGAAGTTCCAGAGAAACGATTTAACTGTCTTGGATCCTGCAACGAAATTAATCAGAAAAGAATAGCGGAGGAGTAGGGAACAACAACTGTGTCTGTATTTTGGGTCTGTACTTCTGTAGTTTATTTATTTAGCTAACAAAGTGGCTTACCAAAATACAGGTGATAAGTAGGGGCAATGGCGCTACATAGCCCCTACTTAATATCACTTAATCGCACTAATCTTTATTTTTGCTGGTATCTTTGAAATCCGCACGTTTGGCTAGATAAGTGGACACCGTATCTTTTGGCAATAAAATTCTGATTTGATTCGGTTTTCCCACGAGTTGGCGTACGATTAAATTAATTGTTTTACTTTATTATTGTATTTAGGGTATAAAATTACTCGTTCTTAGAATAAAGCTATAAAGTTGGGGAAACGGTGTTTTGGTCGATATTTAACATTTTATGGTTATTATTTTAGTTTCGTAATAAAGATTGTGCACGAGTTATATTTGTTTCAGTTGCCGAGCTGTTGTATATGAAATAAGTCGATTCATATTATCTTACTATGATTCTGCTAAAGCGGCCTCCTGAGGACAGATCTTTGCGCAGTCATTGCGGCCTGCGAAATTCTTATGAAAACAGCTTCGAAGCAATAATTGAAAGCAGCAGAAATTTGGAATTAGATGCAGTATATTTTGATATAAAAGAGCACTTTAAAATTGTAAACGACAATTTTAAAGTGCTCTTTTATATTATTTCTATATTCAGAATTCCATGTCTAACAAATAGGAAGTCATTACATGTGTAAATAACTAAAATAATATCTCAATTGAGTGCAATTTATTGTCGCTCAATTGAGATGTTATTTTAGTAGTTACAATACTTACAATAATCTATGGAGAGCAAAAAACTTGAATTAGATTTTTAACTTCTGGTTTGGTTGACGTTTAAAATGTTTTTAGTATCTATTTAATAACAAAAAAAAGAAAACATCGTGAGGAAGGAGGCTGCTCAGTTAGTGACGACCCTGCATCCTAAACTAGGAGTCTAGGAGGAACCCTGTGACTTGCCTTGACTGACTGACAATCAAAACATAAAAAATCCTCCTTTTTCAAAGTCGGTTAAAAAATCATCAAAAGCCCTCCAACGTAACTGACCAACAATGACGTGGCATACTTCTAATAATGGTGGTCGATGATGACTGGTCGTTTCACGCGGAAGCCATGAAACCATGGCTGGCTTCCCGTCATTACCCTAATCACGGCTGTGCTCTATGGGCGTGCGACAAACATGGCGACGTGACGTAACGAATTAATTGTAAATACTGTGTTGTACTGTAGGTCGTAAGAGTTATTTGTATTTATTAATAAAAAACACGGAATGTTAGTATTGTTAGCTATAGAGATGAAGAGATGTCAAGGGCCGACGCCTGCTGAGGCTGCGGAACTGTTTGAAAGAGATACCACAACCTCGGAACATAAAGATCTAAGAAGGAAGACGGGTAGGTTTTAGTCAGTACAAGTCTGACACTGCTTTCCACTCCGCACAGAGCAATGACCCCTCATTTGATGATTTCCCGTCCGCAAAAAAAGGTTAAATTAGGGCTTTGACGCTAAAAGTCTGTGTCTGTTTTCTAAAATGGCGGTAAACAAGATAACGGCAATGCAGAGGCAAATTGGCGCCAAAAAATCAACTCTGGATCTTCTAGCTACAAATGCTCACTGCAAGCATCCGATCTATACCTATTGTATACCAAAAATAAAATAAACAAACAATGAAAGTTATGGATCTCTGTTAAAAATAACCTTTTCAACTTCATAACCGCTATACATGACGCCTATATCAATTCGAAGTTAAAAATAAAGTACAACAAAAACGTGGTTTAAACATGAATGAATACAGTTCCCACCGTCGTCGGTCATAATAGCAATTAATTCATAATTTGTAGTGTGGTTCGTGCGATGAACGGGAGGCGGATACGTCCGGAGTGAGAGCTTTGCCATGGTGAATATTACGCTTCACGTTTTTTATAGCACACAGGCTTGTTTTAAATGGGTTTTAAGCTCTTTAGTCAACTGATCCCATTCATTTGGAACCCGCGGGATCAGTTTACTAATGCCCGGTTTCTGAGGCACTTTATCTGTGGTTTATCTGTGGTTTATCTATTCATATGCGTACATTTGAATAGATAAACCACAGATAAACCACAGATAAAGTGCCTCAGAAACCGGGCATAAGTCATTTATTTTTATTCGTTTTTCTTTAGTCGATTGGACCCGCTGTTGAGGCTGTTTTATGAGACGTCTATGCGATTTCCAGGGCTAAACCTTGTACTGCATTTTTTGTATTTACTTACAAGTTCGGAGACAAGAGGAATCGATTTTCTTCGAGGTCTGATGTCGGGCATAGATAATGATTGATATATAAATATTTTAACAAAGATCATCTTAAAACCACAGAGAGTGCAAAACACGGATTTGACTGAAAACTTCCGAGTGTTTGAGTATTTTGATTTCCCTTGCGTTCTCAAGACCAAATTCGCTTCAATGCATCTTTGCACTAATGTGCCTAACCTCTTATAACCAATACCTTACCATTGCACAAACTAGAGCGCACTTGAATCGTGCGTAAGCGCAGTTGCAGATGCGAAATATCCAAATTACATATGGCGTCAGAATTTCGTGAAAACCCGTTCAAGCTGACAATAAATCGCTATAAACCGATACTTAAGTCACGTGTCATAATCGGTTAATGGCAAAAGACACGCGATCAGATATTTCGTCCCACTGACCATGTTTTAAAACAGTGGACACATTGAGGCGGATCTTTTAATTGATTGGAGTAATCTTTGTCTCTGGCACAGTTTTATATGATGCAAGGATGCTAATGATGTCAGGGATTCATTTGTCGTCGTTATTGAGGATTTTTGAGATATCTACTCGTATATAACGTCTAGGTATCTTTCGAATGCTCCAGCTTACCTTCAAAATCCTGGATACAAGCAAGCAACCGCATTGAACCCTCGAACAGCTCGATCCTAAATTCCTAACACTTTCAGTCGCAATCTGACCAGGCTAAATTAAGTACTAGAAATCTTACGACTCCCACAGTACCTTGATTTCTAAGTACAATACAAAGCTTAACTGAAAACAACCTGAATCTACCAGTCTAATAAAAGTTCGACATTCACCAGAATGCAGATTCCGTGCACCTAACAAAAACTATCAATTGATAGTCCGAACTCTCACGGTCATTCGGCCTTGAATGATGTGCAAATGACGCTCATCCTCTGACCAAGGACATGAAATCGCGTGAGAGAACCCGCGCCGCTGTGCCGTGACATTTCCGTATCGTACCGTAATCATTACTCATTTGTAGTAAAGTGAGTTTTACTATTTCAATGGTAAATTGAGTGTGAATCACGGTTAAGCGGCGTTTAGGGATGTATTGAGGATACACGTGTGCTGGTAGTTTGGTTTGGCGGTTGCAACGATGGTAGCCTTGTTTTCGACCTTGGTGATTGGCGAAATTTTGGCCATAGTTACCATACTGTCACAATAAATAGGTCGCTATTTTTTGGAGATTTTATGCACCACAATATCTAAAGGGTTCATACCTACATTACGTGAGGCGTTTGAATCTCACCCAATCTCACGACGGAGAGGGGGGTCCCGGTAAATATCACGTTTTTGTTTCCCCGCAAGAAATCAAATCCTCCAACTGAATTTCAAACCAGTTTCTTCCGATCGATTAAGCTAAAATCTTGCATACATCTTTGGTTTTGGTGACAATACATTTTGACAGACGGTAATTGTGAGTAGGTTAAACGGTTAGTAGCGCAGACACGAAACTTTGTATAGGCGTTCAGTTTTGATAGATAAACCAATTCTTAAACTAAAAGTTTGCTTTTAGTTTAAGAATTGGTTAAATTAAATTAATTTCAAGCCAGTTGCAAGTCACTATCTACTAGAATGAGGTTACGAAACAAAACAATCAGTTTGCAACTTCATGTAACTTCAAGTTATACACGATAGCCATCATGAATACTAATGTTTCATTCACAAACACCTAGACATTAGACAATGTTATTAGCACCAGTGCTGCTTGTAACGTCACGCAACAAAGTGTTTGTTAAATACCTACTGACGGACGTGGGGCTAATATTAAAGAGGATTTTCTTGTCAACGAGCTGGCTAACTTTCACTGTCCAGGAGGTAGTGTGATGGCATAGTAGGAGTCTTTGGTCAATTGGACCCACTCGAAATGGACCCGTGGGATCATTAAACCAACTCATGTTTTAATTTAGTCGACGGATCGCGGGACCAGTAGGCCAGCGGGTTCAGTTGACCATAAGACTCGTAGACGGGCCCACTACGGTCAGTGTCTGCCAGGGTTGCGGAATTTGTTCGAAAGATTTATTCTGGCCCGGAAACGCAAGATGCATTAGAAGGAACACAATGTGGGACAATAATGTTCCCACTGCAGGGACATAGGCTATGTTTATATGGGGCTCTACGTTTTAGATTTCGTAGCATCCTGATACAAGTTGATATATCAATTTAACATCAAAGCAATACGAGTACAGATCGTGATTAAATAGCTTAACGTTTTTCCTGATTTTTTTCATATAAAAATTTCCTGTAAACATCACCATCAGCCTAGCCTTTTCTAAACTATGTTGAGGTCGGCTTCCAGTCTAACCGGATGCAGCTGAATACCAGTATTTTACATGGAAAGACTGCCTATCTGACCTCCACAACCGAATTACGTTTTTCCTGTAGCCGTCTGAAACTACTTAATAATATTTTGATAGCTAATTCCATCTAATCAGGCCATTGTTAAAATCTGATAGTAAAGTTAGATTGCGATAAGTTTTGTAATCTGTTTTATAATGTAGTTAGTCATTGATAGGGTTTGTAATGTTTTTGTTGTTGTTAGGTAAAGTGGCGCTTAGGAGTTTACGTCAGAGCGGGGGAATTGGGTAAAACGAAAACTATAAGTATCATCATTATTCATAATAATCATTTCATTTAGTTTTAAGTAAAATTCATAATTTTATTGTGTAATTTATTGTATTATTTTATTAAGTATTAAGATTTTTTTTTTTATATTTTGTTAAGATTTTTTTTTTAATATTTTGTTGTCATTATGGTGAATGCTGTGTATACCTATTATGGGCTTACATACCAGCACTTTTGTATTATAATTTTTTATATTTAACTTTTTAGTATGTATTGCTGTTGGTGTACCTAATAAATAAATAAATAAATAAATCCTTAAGGTAAAAGGTTGTTTCTGAAGATTTTTAGACAGATTTTCTTTATTCCTATCCGATTAAGTATAGGAAATAGGCCCCTATTACATGGAACTTCAAGATAACTGGTGAATTGTGAAATATGAGTGTGAAAAAAACTTTTTAACAAAAAATAAAACCGTCTTCAAAAAATAAACACAAAAAAGTGAAAAATAAACTTTAGAATAAAAATCAGTTCAGAAGTCGGTGACTTTTGTTTCTTTGATTTCATTTTTTGCCACCGACTTCAGAAACTGATTTTTTTGTGTTTTTTTTTTGAAGTCGGTTTTATTTTGTGTGTGGAAATGTGGATAATGTAGCCTTTTTTTTGAGTTTTGTTGATTTTTCAAAAACCGCTTGTCCGATTACGATAAAAAAAATATGGGACCATTTGGGAAGTATACCCTTTCCAACAAAAAAATAAATTTCCAAATCGGTTAGCAAGCGACGGATTTATGCCCGAACAAGCATAAAAAAAAACAAACATCCGAATTGAGAACCTCCTTCTTTTTTTTTTTTTAGAAGTCGGTTAAAAATATAGACATACGACTTGACGACTCACAATCGAATCGAAGCATTTGTGAATAAGGGGCCTGGACACTAGTGAGGATGTAATGGAAAACCCCAATAAAAATATCTCTGGTTTGAAAAACCTAGCACAGATAGTCAGCAATTACCATACAACAAAGTTGCAAAAAATAAAACGGAAAACATTTTTCAGTCATTACTTCATTAGATTAGCGGCAGTAATAGGCACTGGCCTTGAATGGGGCCTAGACCCACATTCTACCCCCATAATACCATGATTACTTATATTAATAGCTGTAGTACAATTTCCATTGGATTCCGATAGGCTGCTAAATTATGAGAGGTAACTAAAAGGTTTATTTATTAGCTATTTTTTTTTTTTATTAGCATATGTGGATTGTTTCTATTTTTACCCGACTGCGGCGAAAGTCCAAAAAGAGGGTTAATCTTGTAGGATATACACACAACAACGATGACTTTTGAAAGATTATCTCAACTTTTATCAACCAGAAGGTTATTAGAGTGGTATTTTATAACCACGTTGTTTTTAGGGTTCCGTACCTCAAAAGGAAAAAACGGAACCCTTATAGGATCACTTTGTTGTCCGTCTGTCCGTCCGTCCGTCCGTCTGTCAAGACCCTTTATCTCAGGAACGCGTGGAGGTATGAAGCTGAAATTTATATCAATTACTCAGGTCTACTGTCCCTTGAAGCTGTGAAAAAATCAAACTTCTAAGCCAACGCAATCAAAAGATACAGCCGTTTATGCCGCAAATTTTCGACACTTGCAAGGGAATCAAAACCTACAGGGTGCTTCCCGTGAACTCAGAATCTTGAAATTTGGTACGAAGCAACGTCTTATAGCATAGATAAAGGAAAAATTACGAAAACCATAAATTTTTAGTTACATCACAAAATATATTTTTTTTACGGAACCCTCGGTGCGCGAGTCCGACTCGCACTTGGCCGGTTTTTTTTTTTTCTCTTTATTTATTTTTAGGGACTTTTATACAAACGTACATGCCAGTCCCATCGGACCTTCTTACGTAAATCGTAACAACACAAACTTAATTAAATTACAAGCAGCTTCGGAGTTAGGTGTTGACAGAATATGATGGAACATGGATACATCGTGCATATTTATCTCCAATTCTCTAATTAGATTCTCTCTTGCAGACTGAAATGTAACACACTCCGCTAATAAATGCATTACGTCTTCCAGTGTGCCACACACTTCGCAATTAGGTGAATCCATTTTTTTCATTAAAAATCCAAAATTATTGAGCGGCATGTGTCCAGATCTCAGTCTGAGCAGTAACAAGAAAAATACCATTTTAAGGGTTTCAGAGTGTTCCGCAAATCCAGAAATTCCTAAGTATGATTTTATATTGAAACCAATCCGCACTGGGCCTGAATGCTGTTTTATAAAACATTGCCTCTCATAGAGGGGCAGCCTGTATCTCAGCAGTAGTAAGTTTATAGGCTGATTATGCTTACGCTCATGTTTAAAAGTCGAAAATAATAAAATAAATCCGTCTAGCGTTTTCAATCCAGCTTAATCCTTCGTTACAAAAACATCTGATTTGACGCTTTGATTGAAAGCATGTTTTTAATAAACATGCAATGAAATAATAACTACACTGGCTTCCTACAATTACCTATTTAATTAAATAGTGGACAAATATTAATAGAAACAATTGTAGTGAATTCTTGGCGTTTCAGGAATTCATGTTGTCGTGATATGATTTTAATTTTAATTGACAACAGTATCATTTACATTTGAATTTCCATGTTATATATTGGGAGCGAGCCTATTGACATCAACAGTGCACAAATCCTGATATCTTGCCTGACCTTTTTTTCTGGATAGGAAATCATCAAATGACACCCTCTCGCTTTAGGCGGAGAGGAAGGGAGTGAGACTTGTATTGACTACTTAAAACCCACCCATGTTCCTTCTTAGCCCTTTGTATTCCAGGTCCGCGGTATCTCACCATGCCTGGCCTGGAATATGTACCTACGCAGAAGCTGTGACGTTGGATACCAATACACCAACGAGGCTAAAAGGAGGTAAATTATGTTTTTTCTTGGCCAAAAATATTCAGAGTAGGAAAATTTTAGAGAAGGTAAAAATGAGTATAGTTGAGTACATGAAGAAATAGATAAATATGGAGGCCACACTTAGAACAAAAGTTTGAGTCAAATACCTACGATTCTCTATCTCACTCTCTGTGGGCTTACCTCTCTTTCTAAGGTGGACGATAGTATTGCTATCTCGTTATTAAAATCTCCTTATTCATTTTTAAAAAGAGTCACCACACAAATGTAATCAGAAGTTAAATACTGTCAAATAATGTGCTATTAAATAAAAAGCTAAACTAAGATTACTGAAATTAAAATTCCAAAATAGTATGTCACGAATGCTTGACAAGGTTGGCGAATCAGTGAATTATTTTCCCATTTCCTAAGGATGTGGAAATGTGGCAACATTGGCCCCACATGTCAACATAAATCGTACCAATATGGCGGTTGTTTACTTTGCGGTTCACAGTTTCGTTTGAGATATTTGCCTGTAATCAAAGTTATAATTGATAAAATGGTGCAAACTTGTGTAGTGCGTGGTTGTGGTAGTACGTGGTGTCCAGGAGGTGATATAAGATTTCACGCGTAAGTGTTTAAATCGGGATTTTTGACACTGAATAATTGTAAACATATTTCTGCATATTTCTTTGTATTTTCAATTAATTACTTCATAAAAGCTTGACCTATGATTTAGTCAATGATAACTTAGATAACTATGTAAAGACCAAACAGTTTTACATTGAATTTCATGGACTTTCTGCAATTTTATTTGTTTTTGTTTTTATGGAGTCATACTGAAGTAGTGTGACCATATTGGGGAAATATCTGGGACTTTCCGTGGGACCTTCATTAATTATATAGTCATTATCATACTCGCTTTATTACATTTTATTACTTTTTTCACACACCGTGTTATTTCTGTTAGTTCTTTGAAATAACATAACATTTTCGTGAATTTTTAACAGTAGTCAAATAGCCAATTACTATTTAAATAATACAGTAAATGTAATGAATAATAAAAAATTATGTTCTGATTTCACACTCTTCTGGTTTTAGGTCAACAGCGAAGCCCAGGTCTCTACGAAGATTGATAGGGGTGTACAGGTGTAAATAAAATCAACTGAAGAAAAAATACTGCAGAAGAAATCTAAGATTCTTAAGCAAAGAGTTTTACGACAGACTAAAAAAATCAGGACATGTCTTCGTAATATAATCTCGACTTCGTAATATAATCGAGTTTGATCGCGCCAGGACTCAGCCGAACCTTATCTCGGGCCCATGGGAGACAGGTCTCAGAACAGCTGCCGTCCTAACGGGATCAAATAGACGCGATACGCGCCTCCGAACAATATTACAATTTCTGAACTTAAAGCTACCCTTACCTCATTTCTTCGAGCCGGTCTCACTTCCTTGACCCCTCGCAAGTTGTGTAACTGTGTATGTGTATAATGAGTGTATATGACCTTGCGATGGTTTGCTGGTAGTTCCGGACGATTCTTCCACGTCGCTGCAAGCCACGCCGTTAACGCGAGCCACCACACTCACTCCGTATTAGTCTAACCACAAAAGCCTCGGTGCTTTCCCAAGAGCACTCCCGTGACAAGGCAAACCAATGATATTATCAATAACCCGTTCGACATTCACAGCGTCGCTAACCGTACTGCTTAACTAGTATAATTGGGTGCCGCGAAATGACTCCACAAGTCGATTTAATCAATGCGCGTGCGCTTTCACCCGTAATTCTATGGCTACTATAATACTCGTTCAACGCCCAGCGCGACTCAATACGAACTACTCTTCACGCCGAGCCCAGCGCTCGACCTCTACCTCCGCCCCTTCGCCTCTGTCGCACCGAGGCGGAGAAAATCAAAAATCTGAAGGTAGATTATAAACAATCACCCCCCCCCGGACCGACCCGTTGTCGGTCCGCTCAAACTCCCGGGAGTCGAGATAAAGTTGAAACTGCCCGTCTAAGGATCGAGTCCCTCACCTGGACGTCTGCGATCCTTGGAAACCCATCCTTGCCCGTAATCAGGTTAACAATGCGCCCCCGTCGCCAACACAACGGTGATAGGTTAGCATCCTTAACCAGAACGAGGTCTCCAACGCAGGGTGGGGTCGTCCTGTCCGTCCACTTAACGCGTTGCTGTAGAATATGCAAATACTCCAGCGACCATCGCTTCCAAAAATTTTGGCTCATTTGCCGTAACATCTGATACCGTGACAACCGGTACAACTTGACATCAGTATACGGATATTCCGGCAAGGCGTTAAGTGGTTGGCCAATCAAAAAATGACCTGGGGTCATGGCCTCAAGGTCATTCGGGTCAGCGCTCAACGGGCACAAAGGTCGCGAGTTTAAGACCGCCTCAATTCTGCAAAACACCGTTGACAACTCCTCAAAGGTGAGAATCGTTGAGCCGATGACCCGATACAAGTGAGTCTTGGAAGACTTGACTACTGCCTCGAAAATTCCACCCCAGTGGGGGCATCCAGGTGGACTAAAATACCACGAAATGCCCCGACTGGCGAGGCCCGTGCCAATCTCTCGCTCATTCTGACTTAAAAACAATACAATTTCCTTTAAGCACCGGTCGGCGCCCTTGAAGTTGGTACCACAGTCCGACCGAATCAGTGACGGTACTCCCCGTCTAGAAACAAATCGATCTAACGCCGCCAGAAAGGCCTCCGTAGAGAGATCGGCCACCAATTCCAAATGAACGGCCTTGGTCGCCAGACACACGAAGACACACAGATATGCCTTAACCGACTTCGCGTTGCGAAGGTGCGATGTCTTGACCATGAAAGGCCCCGCGAAATCTGTCCCTACGCCAGCAAATGGCCGAGCCTCCGTGACTCGATCGGCCGGGAGGTCTCCCATTTGTGGCTGCATTGTGGCTGCCTTGAGTCGGTAACAAGGCAAGCAACGAAACACAACGCTCCGTATGATTCTGCGGGCCGATAAAATCCAAAATTCACGCTGCAAAATGCCCAGAAGGGTGTTACAGCCTGCGTGTGAATTCTTGGTGTGACGGTCCCTAACCAACAACTCCACCAAAGCTCCTGAATGAAGCACTTTCCCATGAACGTGACCGGCGCGATCCAACCGGTTGGATCGAACGTTCGTGCGATAGTCGAAAGGACCGATCGCGTGGTCCAGGTCTTCGACAGCAACTCGGCCTCACAACTGTATGTGAAGGCATCCTGACTCGGTCGATACTGGACCCCTAAAATGGCCAACGCATGAAGATTCTCCGAATCCTCAAACAAATGCGGGTCTTGTTGATACTCAGTTGGCAGTCCTGCCAGTACCTCTGGGCAGTTCGACAGCCATTTCCTGAGTTCATAGCCACCGGAGGCCATGAGCGCCACCAATTCATCCCTTAAGATGAGCGCCTGCTCAATACTGTCTGAGCCCGTACAAATGTCGTCTACATAGACGTCCCTATCAATGACAGCAGCCGCGCGGGGAAAGCGGAGCCGTTCTTGATCAGCCAGTTCTCGTAGCGTACGCATGGCTACATATGGGCTGGGCTTTAATCCGTACGTGTTTGTGTTGAGCTCGTACGTGACCATCGGTTCCTCTGGGCTCTCTCGCCACAATATCAGCTGGAACCGACGGTCGTCTGGATGAATCTCAGTTTGACGAAACATCATCCGTACGTCCGTAACGAAGACAACCTGGTGTCTCCTGAAGTCCGTGAGAATGTCTGCAATGTCTCTGGTCAGCTTAGGACCAGCATGGAGACATTGATTCAGGGACACCCCGCTAGACGTCTCCGCGCTCCCGTCGAACACGACCCTAATCTTTGAGTCAGGTGTCTTCAAAACAGCATGATGAGGCAACACATAATGCTCCTCATGACGATAGTCAACCCTGGACACCGACATGTGACCCAACGTCAGGTATTCGCGCATGAACTCCACATACTTCTGTCGGAAGTTGGAGTCCCGCTTCATGCGCCTTTCCATTGCCACTAACCGCTTTTCTGCCAGACTCCATGAGCTCCCCAGCGGAGGTCGAGTTGACAGAAATGGCAACCTTGTCATAAATCTACCCGATGGGAGGCGCACCGTGTTACATCGATAGAATGTTTCGCACTCCTCATCACGTGGGTTATTTCTAAGAGCGGTGGGTGGCTCTTCCGTTGCCCAGAACCGTTGCAGGACGTCGGATAACACGCTGCCATAATATATGGAGCTATAATCCGTTGAGTGCTGTGGTTCCCGTACTGGGCCCAATAACGCGTAACCACCTGCGGTACGCATGGCCACAACCCCGTTTGGTTGCAGCTCCCGTTTGCCGCTTCGGAGCAGCTTCCCGAGGACGTCAGACCCAAGCAAGACGTCCACCCGTCCGGGGATCGCGAAGTGGGGATCGGCTAACTCCAATCCATTGGTCAACCCTTTTACCGCAGACGGTAACCGAGTCTGAGGGAGGACCCCAACCACTTCGTCCAAAACGATCGCCGTGGCATTCACCCGCGTGACCGATGCCGTGTCACCCATCTCGAACAGGAATGTCGTCTGACCCCTGAGGTGAGGCACCCGATTGCCACCTATACCTACGGCGCCATCCCGTGATGGCTCTAATGTAAGGCCCAGCTTTTTCACTAAACAGCTGGACACAATACAACCTTGTGCCCCTGAATCTAACAGTGCTCGCACGTGCACCGGCTGTCCGTCAGTACCCCTGACAGTAATCCTAGCCGTCGGTAATAATACCGTTACTGTCGGGGTGGGCACCACTGACGAACAGGCTGCTAGTTGCTAATAGGAGGCACCTCCCTCCTCCCCTGCCGGAGGGGGAGTAAATACTGTCCCAGTATACGGGTCCCAACCCGGGTAGTAACCCTCCCGACCCATCGGTGACATCCGTGCCGGTCGGAAGTAGCCTACTGGCATCCTTCCGAACGGTGGCGGGCGCGCCGTCAGCCGAGGGCGTTCTGCGAGAGGCGGGGAGAAGCGACTACTCGGGGGTGGCAACATGCCCCCCAACGCATTCGAGTACGCCGCGTAACCCGTCTGTACTACCTCCGGGCCCCTGCCCGAGTCTCGGTGCCTATCCCCCCCCCGCGGGGAAGACGACGGTATCGGGTTGTGCTCTGGATCAGCCCTTGGCCCACCCCCCCGAGGGGGCGGCGACCGCTGATTCCTGGCCGACCCACCCCCCCTAGGGGGGGGTGACCGACCACCCGAATCTGGCTGAGGAGAGGGGGGGTGACCTCCCGGCGAGGCTCCGTGCACCTCCCTACTCTCCGCCAGGCATAGCAACTCGTGATGGGCTCCTCCGCAGGTTCCACAGTTAGTGGTCCTGTGGCACTCACGTACAAAGTGAGTCCCCAAGCAGCGGAAGCACAAATAGCGCTGCTTGACCACCCCTCTTCGTCTATGCACCCGCTGCGCCTTAAAGTCCGCGCATGCGGCGAGACCGTGCCCTTCCTTCCGACAGAAGGCGCACACTTCCGATTGGAGGGCGTGGTATTTCTTCCCCCCCCGACGGGGCTCAACCGGCTTGGGCCCGCTCGTACGTCGGGTTGACGGAGGAGGGTGCGACGTGGATGCCCCTTGGCAATCCGCCCGCCGGCACTCGCCTTCTAAAAACGCTCTCAAGTCATCGTAACTTGGGAGGTGGTCCGTCGATTCGCCACCATGTGACTGCTCAAAGCGCGCCACCACGTCGATCGGCAACTTCCGTAAAACCCTATTGACGATGATATATTTATTGTCCCCTAACGACAACTTAAGTCGATCTAACGTGTTCACCGCAACCGTGACCGGATTAAGGATTTTCGACCTTATTTCGTACACGTTAGACACCTTCGGGATTTCAAAAATCTTATCAATGAGGCCATCAACTATTAATCGCCGATTATCATATCGGTCGATTAATAGGCCCCATGCCGTCTCATAACTGGCGTCCGTAATCTCCAGGTGGGTCAAGATGTCGTGCGGCTCACCGTTAAGCCTACCCATTAATTGAGCCATCTTGTACGCGGGCGAGAGATCTGTACGCGAATGCACGACACTATTAAAAATATCGCGGAATCGCGGCCAATCGGCATACTCGCCGCTAAACTCGGGTACATGTACTGGTGGCAACGGCGCCTGAATTCCTACGCCTGCTGGCCGACATGATTCCCTGACGTCACCCATGCGCGATCGCTCAATGTCGGCCGCCGCCTGGATTATGCTCATGGACATTTCCCCACACTGGTCCACATTGCCCCGTACCACCTGAGCATCCTTGTCCACCGACGACAGATCCGTCGATTCGAGACATGCTAAATACTCAGCGTGACACTTTAACACGGCGTCATATCGTTCGTCAACTTGCCGAGCGCGTGACAATAACGCATCTTCACGATCGGTGCGACCTACCAACGTAACAACCGATGAAAACCATCTCAATTCAGCTTCGATTCTGGCTGCGATAGTTTTCGTTACTGACGGAGCCATAGTACCAACTTCAATACGCGATTATGCAATAATAAATAACAATAACCAAAAAAAATAACAATTATTGTATCCGGAACTAACAATAATAATATATTCGTTGAGTGAATAAATCTACGACGCTATGCCAACTCTTGAACTTATTCCTCTACGTGCTCTAGAGGTTATTCCTCTATGTCTCAAATGTTGACAATCATAACACGATTTGTGATGAGGTTATATTTGTGCGTAACCGAACGTAAATAACAAATTATTTTATCAACGAATATTCACATTCCATGTACTTATTATTAATAACGCCAAACTCAACTTGAGGCGTACACTGGTATGTAGGTCAATGTACCACCACCTACAAGTCGAATTTGTAAACACGAACACAATTTTTACAAGTAAATTGGTACCAAGTACCTACTAATTTTTACAAAGTGGGTTTAAATAAACCACGCTCTGCTACCAGAGTTTGATCGCGCCAGGACTCAGCCGAACCTTATCTCGGGCCCATGGGAGACAGGTCTCAGAACAGCTGCCGTCCTAACGGGATCAAATAGACGCGATACGCGCCTCCGAACAATATTACAATTTCTGAACTTAAAGCTACCCTTACCTCATTTCTTCGAGCCGGTCTCACTTCCTTGACCCCTCGCAAGTTGTGTAACTGTGTATGTGTATAATGAGTGTATATGACCTTGCGATGGTTTGCTGGTAGTTCCGGACGATTCTTCCACGTCGCTGCAAGCCACGCCGTTAACGCGAGCCACCACACTCACTCCGTATTAGTCTAACCACAAAAGCCTCGGTGCTTTCCCAAGAGCACTCCCGTGACAAGGCAAACCAATGATATTATCAATAACCCGTTCGACATTCACAGCGTCGCTAACCGTACTGCTTAACTAGTATAATTGGGTGCCGCGAAATGACTCCACAAGTCGATTTAATCAATGCGCGTGCGCTTTCACCCGTAATTCTATGGCTACTATAATACTCGTTCAACGCCCAGCGCGACTCAATACGAACTACTCTTCACGCCGAGCCCAGCGCTCGACCTCTACCTCCGCCCCTTCGCCTCTGTCGCACCGAGGCGGAGAAAATCAAAAATCTGAAGGTAGATTATAAACAAAAATGATTCTAATTTAGAAAGTGTTTTTGTTTCTTTTTGAGGTTTTATACATATGTATTACCGTTCCTATTATAGCCCCGTATTTAGATGAAAATACATAATATTAAAAATTCCACAGTGGTAAAAAACCTTAACACTGACTTACCCAGAAATCTTTTTAAAAAAATCATTTTATATGTATCATTTTCATTAGTCTACAAAATAAAAGAAACATCTAATTTCTTTTTTGTGATTTCATGATTTTTCAGTAAGAGTTGTACTGGGCAAAAATCTCTCCCAAATCCTTCCAGATTCATTATCTTGAGCCACCCCACCAGCCCTTGCGGTAGGCAACCACCGTGGTCGTGTCACCACCTCTTCTGTCATTATGATTTACTAGCTTTTGCCAGTTGCTTCGCCCACGTGAAAATGGCGATTTTCCATACAAACTTTCATCCCCTATTTAACTCCCTTAGGGGTTGAATTTCAAAAAATCCTTCCTTATTCCTTGTCTAGATTATAAAGGGAACGTCTGTGCAAAATTTCAGCTTTCTAGGTCCAAGGGTTTGGGCTGGGCGTTGATGAGTCAGTCTGTCAGGACTTCTCTTTTTATTTAAATAGATAGATAGAAGATAATTAATTTCGTATTGCTACAGGAACTAAAGTTTTATACAGGCCATGGTCTATATTCTATTTCTGTGCGAAATTACGTAAGACTTCTTTGCGTGATTGAAAATGACAAACTGCCAAAAAAAATCAGGAACTTTCACACTGTAAGCAAACAGCTTCTTTCGTAATTTATCATTGGCATCTTTCATCAATCTAGAAGTGAACAGAGATGTGGATATATTAATTTAATCAAACACAAGTTATGAAAAGGAACTACGTAATGTCCTAGGTAAAATAAAATAAAGGTTACCCTACTTAGAAAGAGAGGGTCAGCCCACAGAGAGCGAGATAGCGATGCATAAGTTTTGCTTCAAGTAGGTATTCGAAGTGTGGTCTCCATATTTATCTATAACTTCATGGTTGAGTACCTTCAAAACCACTTTGGAATGTTAGTCTTAAGAAACATTGTGCTTTTAATTTTTCCTTATTGTTTTCCTCAACAATGATGTAATTCCCCTGTTAGGTAGGTACCTACCTACTTATTGCGGTAAAAGTTTAAAAGTCCCAAAAGTAATTGATGAATATGTTAACAAAACGTACCAGGTGATGATAAAATCGTTTTTTACGCAGTATACTAATTAATTTTAGTGAGTGATCGATTATATTAGTACTTTTACAGAACAGACCATACAAGACAAGTATTTTTAGTGTAAAAGATCTTGAAATTCAATATGCTAACATAAAATGCATCTAAGGACATTTTTTTTTGGAGTTTGGGAAATCATCAAATGACTTCTCCCGCTCTGGGTGGAGCGGACGGGAGTGTCAGACTTCTACTGACTAAAAAGCACCCATGTTCCTTCTTCGCCCTTTGTGTTCTGAAGCCGCGGTATCTCTTTCGACCAACTGCAGCATGCATCTAGGGCTTTGGCGCATTTTATCAGAATATAATAAATGAATAAATACGCAAGTACTACAAAATATCTTGAATGGAAACCATGAATGAACCGACGTAGCCCATTATATGCTAATGTTATCGGAAAATCATCTTAATTGCCCACCACAATAGGGAGAAAATGGCTTGTATCCGCTGCGATGACAACTGGCAAGGATGACTGCTTTGCCGTTTATTTAATTATGTATTTTTTGTAATTAATGTCTAATGAAATGGTTGGTTTTTTATTCTTCATGTCATCGGATGATTATGTTTAGAATTGTGATGTCGGTTAAATAAGGCTAAATTATAATAAGCGAGGTTGCGTCCAAGAAATATGTAATGTTAATTATTTATTGATTTATTATTTTTGTGATCACACGCTTTGCTGTTAGCTAGGGTTACCGTCTGTACAGATTTGTTCAGATATATTTAGCTTTATAGCACACTATCCGAATTTATTTCATGTTTAGGGATTTTTTTATTGATTAAAAAAAAACTACTTCTTTTAAAATCCAGAACTTGTCAAATTTCATAATTTATATCCCTCCCTACTACCTCTAGTGCCAGCCAGGTTCCAAAGATATCTCTATTGATTGTGAAGGAGGCATGTCAGTTCTACAAGACAATTATACATATGTAGTTAAAGAACGTGTGACAATATCTACTCATTACTAACACGTGTAGAAAATGTTTCTAGTATTTCCTACAAAGTAAAGTTTACTGACATTAGGTGTTCGTTCACCGATACCTGTAAGTCAGACTTAATTAGCACTAGAAATGAAATAACTTCTTAAGTTTTGTAGTTAAAGTACCCACTTGGAGACTATGCTACCTATGTATGGATGGATGAATGTTTGTTACTTTTTCACGCAAAAACTACTGAAAGAATGTGGATGAAATTTAGAACACAGATAGTTTATAACCTGGATACACATAGGATGCTTCTTATCCCTGTAGTATGATCCCGTGGGACAATTATCGAAATCCATGAGGGCAAAGCCGCTAGCACAAGCTAGTTACTCATACTATTAGACTGTATCATCCTATAGCTGGGCCAAGGCCCCATGACTGCTAGTTGTTTCGATCCAGGCCAATATATAGGCCACTGGTCGTCTAGTCTTGTCTAGATCGTCCCGCCATCTTCTACGAGATCTGCCGCGAAGCCATCTGACTGTGTCAGGGCTCCAGAAAGTGGCTATTTTGGCCTACAGCTCATTGGAGAATATTGCGAAATTAAATTATTTCTATTGCATACACAAAAAACCAACCTCTTTGGCCCAGCAAGATCTGCCTAGTCCCTGAGTATACAGGGGTCGTCTTCCAGTCTATCTTACCTGCACAACTCAATTACTAGATAGCCTGGGACAAGTTTTAGCTAGGGGTATCATAGTACCCAGAGTTTGGGTATCATGTACTCAGAGTTTGGGTATCATAGTATCCAGTGTTTGGGTACCATAGTACCCAGAGTTTAGGTTAGGTTAGACAATCAAACATCTGCATTGATGCCATCTTATTGCTAGTTAGTTCGTCTTGCCACGTATGCAAATGTGACACGACGCATGATAATTAAAGGCAATTTTATTTTGCATTTCCTTCCCTATGATGTAAGGGTCAAATAACCCGTCTTGTAAGTACAAAGTACAGGGAAGGAAGTTTGTAAGGAAAAAACACAGGTAGGCGACTTTCCTCGGTGTGATGAGAGCTATCTATATATATGTAATCTCGTCGTGGAAACTAGCAGAAAGAAGGACAATACCACTTAGTCTATAAACAGTTATTTTTTGGTGCAAAACTTGCTAAAAAGTGCCTTCACATTGGGTGTTTGTCTAGTAGCTCACGAAGGTCGCGTAAAATATTCAAAAATACTTCGGATTCTCGAACACCCAAAACGGAGACACTCCAAAAGAACAGGGGGTTTAAATTGGTAACTTTAACAGATTCGTAATAGGATCATAATATGAATTGCGTTAAAATTCGTAAGTTGGTCACAGACGCAGTCACTATTATGATCTGCAGAAGTGGCCATTTTAGACGCCCTGATAAAAAAAAATTAAAAAAAATTGTTTAAATACTCACTCTTTCTTATTGTTGACTACAATGACTAGTTTCACTTTCCGAGGGCCCTTGGTCATTTTGCAGATATCCTTGCTAGTATCCAGTGGGCCCTTGGATAATATTTTTAATAAAGGAATGTTTTCAGTTTTACAGCCTCCTCCGACCGGCCACTCCTCTCGTCATCTCACTGACATATTCACTTGTGACGTCCACTGTTCCTTCGCGAACACATTTTGTTTAAAAAAACACTTTATTGTCCATTTAATACTGATTGATTCACGTTCACTGATATACTGAATACTGTTTGTAGCTGAAATGATAAGTTATCGTCAGTCGAGGCGCTTTTTTTAATTACATAAGAGTTAAGTACTAAGATATTTTGTTTTTGATTGATGTCAGCTTTTTTTTGTAGAAGGTAGTAGGATTAGCTTTGATTACGATACGTAATGCTCTTTAATCTGAATTAAAGAAAGTACTTATGCGTAAATCAAACGGTAAGATATGATTTTTTTATACGCGTTCAACAAAAAAAAATTGTGATGACAAAAATTATCTCTCACACCTATCGAAACACATTTTTTTTTAATAAAATTACAAACCACTCTACTACTTTATTACGTAACAAAATCGAGATTCACAAATTAGCGTACCTACCTACAAAAGACACGTTTTCAACACTACCCTCAAATGACGCAAACAAATATATTATATAATAACAAAGTTATAGTAAAAAATCACACATGTTAACCTGACCGAGTAGTTGAACGAAATGGCCCACAGAATCAGTTCAGTTCTACGTCAAGCGGATGATGAATGATGATGTATGTAGCTGATTGTGAAGATTTTGATAAAATGATAACAGTTATCTTGAACTCGGCGACCAAATATTTAGTGTAACGTGTAAATTTTACGCGATTTCCTTTTTAGGGTTCCGTAGTCAACTAGGAACCCTTATAGTTTCGCCATGTCTGTCTGTCTGTCTGTCTGTCTGTCCGTCTGTCCGTCCTCGCTTAATCTCTGTGACCGTTAGCACTAGAAAGCTGAAATTTGGTACTAATATGTGTATCAATCACGCCGACAAAGTGCTAAAATAAAAATTGGAAAAAAATGTTTTATTAGGGTAGCCCCCCTATATGTAAAGTGGGAAGTGATTTTTTTTTTAATTTTAACCCTAACGTGTGATATATTGTTGGAAAGGTATTTAAAAATGAATAGGGGTTTACTAAAATCATTTTTTGATAATGTCAATAATTTCGGAAATAATCTCTCCAAAAGTAAAAAACAAAGCGTCCCCCCCCCTCTAACTTTTGAACCATAAGTTTAGAAAATACGAAAAAAATCTGAAAAGTAGAACTTTATAAGGACTTTCTAGGAAAATTATTTTGAACTTGGATGGAAACAACAGATGGAAACTGCAGTTAACCAATATAATTTGGTCCCTGAATCGTATGAGCGCCTATACAATCCAGAGGTCAAGCTTCATTGGCCCGTATTTCAAACAAAAAAAGAATTATTACTACGGAACCCTACACTGAGCGTGGCCCGACACGCTCTTGGCCGGTTTTTATATTATCATGTATTACTATCGGCCAAATCTTTACAGAATGACTTCATTTTTTTCCAGAAAAATCTAGATTGACTAGGTCTTAAGATGCAAGATGCCACATACATTGCCGTTAAACATTTCAGAGTAATAAAGAAGAAGGAAAGTGAAGAAGTGAAGAGAGAGAGATAGAGAGATTCCAGAATGCTTTTCAGCATAAGGGTACGGGTTTCCGGAAGTCAAAACCACAACAATACGTAGATAATGTATTTTCAGTGCCATGTTTGTTTCAATGTAAAAACTAAGCCTAGGCCGTAAATCCTAATATCTAGCTGCCAGACACTACCGATCAAAGGGTAGCTTTTGGAATTAGAAGATAATATACGCATTAACAGTCATTTTATCTTTTAAACCGCGTTAATCTACGTCTAATAAACTAATCATTTATAATAACTACGGCGTAAGTGATGGCTGTTTTTTTTACTAACTATAAAGCCACATCATAATACTCGTATAACGACTAAATTAAAGCTAAGTTTAATTTTCAACGCTTTGTTTGCGTCGCTGAATTTTGGGCTAAAATTTAATTTATTCAATGACTAGCTTTTGCCAGCGGCTTCGCCCGCGTGAAAATGACGATTTTCCATACAAACTTTCATCCCCTATTTAAATCCCTAAGGGGTTGAATTTCAAAAAAATCCTCCCTTATTCCTTGTATACATTATAAAGGGAACCTCTGTGCAAAATTTCAGCTTTCTAGGTCCAAGGGTTTGGGCTAGGCGTTGATGAGTCAGTCAGTCAATCAGTCAGTCAGTGAGTCGGTCAGTCAGGACTTCTCTTTTTATTTACATAATATATATATATATAATTATATTGATTGGGGTCGACGCAACACGTTTTCTCCTTCCATCCTCCCCTGTCAGACGTTACAGTATCATTTACTCCATTCTCTTCCATAATTTCCATACAATTCTTTATTTTAAAATTATAATGACGTGGTTCTTACTATCTTTGTTACACATTTTTTCAGTTTGTCTGAAAACAAACATAGACGTGTTTATATTAGGTTAGAGACACATGTGATTTTTTGGTGTAACTTAAGATTTAAATTATCAATCATGTTTAGATTTGTTTTAGTATTTTCAAAAAAGAATAAAAAATAACCACCTGCCTCCTAGCCTTTTCTTTTGTTAAGGTCGACTTCCAGTCTAACCTACCTACATACTTTACATGGAGCGACTGCCTATCTGACCTCGACAACCCAGTTAGTATAGCTCCCGACACGTAACTTGGCAAGGTTTCGAAATTCGAATTCAAAGTTCGCGCATCGTACACTGCACATGCATTTGAATGCACCAATCACACGCGCGGATGACGCTACCTCATACCCCGCGCCCCGCGCCACCGCCAAAGAGACCTAAAAAATGACTTCTGCGCAACTAACGACTCTTGCCAAGTTACGTGTCGGGGACTATACCTAACCTACTAGGTAATACGATACCCCTTGGTAAGACTGATTGCCATAGAATTGGTTGATAAAAAAAAAAAAAATTGGCATCAAAAAGCCCTTTAGCAATGATTCTTTAAAACGAATGTACGAAGATTGATTGCAAAATATATGTAAGAAGTAATCATTTGATTAGAAATCAGATAGGTATCTTTTCATACAGTTTTCAGAAAATAATGCATACTCACTCATATTGTTAAGATTAAAATACTGAATGGATATCGATTGATATAGTATTAGTATTTCAGTTTGAATTACAAAAGACGCTGTCAATACCAAATGGCCTTGAGGATTTGTCACTGTCACACACACTGTCTATTTGTATCGGAGTAAACGAGAGCGCACTATCACTGTTACTGGGCCGGCCAGATTTTAGAAGAAAATAATGAATAAATATTGATTTTAAAAAATATATGGATTATTTGTGAAATATGACTCGTCAGCGGTTTAGGTATGAATATGTTGACTTCATGTTTTTAATTGCAGACCCATACGAAAAAAAAATAAAGACATAGAACCGCTTAACGATGATTTTAAGACCAATCTTTGCAATTATTTTCTATCGAACCGATTTCGTCCAATTAAGTATCGAGTCCATCCACGGTCTTTGAAATATGATGAATAATAACATATTTTTTTTTAATGTGCTAGAACAAACAGTTTTTCTTAAAAAACTGCTTAAATAACATCAGTTTCAGCAAAATTAGGTGTTGTCAGCCCCTTATTTGCGTTTCCCTTTACAGTCTTAAATAGCCTGTCTGACATATTTTTTTTAATCTTAGACGATGATCTAGCCTTAGATAAAATATATTGACTAAGTACCAAAAAAAGCAAAATTAAAATTTTTGAAAAAACCCACGACTGTTAAAAATTAATTGAAAAAAGGATAAAATAACATAAAACACCCGCCTTAAAAAACCGTCGAAGAATTTCCGTCGGGGGCTGCCATTAAATGAACTAGTTTTGCAATGTTCAGCTCCCGACGGACATCCTTGGGTTTTTTAAGGCGGGTGTTTTATGTTATTTTATCCTTTTTTCAATTAATTTTTAACAGTCGTGGGTTTTTTCAAAATTTTTAATTTTGCTTTTTATTTTAAACTTTTTACTTTTTTTATATTTTTTTATCTAAGAACATGCACCAGTCAAACCTTAACCCATAACTGAAAACTGTATCAAAATCGGACTTGTAGTTTTGGAGAAAAATGGCAACTTTGATTTACACAAAAAATGTTTGCTGCAGCGCCCCCTGGTGAGTTGTCACCGTAACACCTATCTAAGAACATGCACCAATTAAACCCGAACCCATAACTGAAAACTGCATCAAAATCGGACTAGTAGTTTTGGAGAAAAATGGCAACATGTATTTGCACAAACACACAAACAAACAACCTCTCACCCCAAACGCATGTACCGTCTCCGTTCCGTCGTGGGTAAAAACCTATTTTCATCATTGCTAACCAAACGAATGTGATTGGCGAATTAATACTTTACTAAATACAATTTACATAAGAATTTGACGAAGTTACTTTGGATTGGATGAATTAGAAATACACATATTTTTAGTTAACTAAAGAGACATGCAACCGGATTTGTGCATGTTTGATCGCAATAGGTTCTCCTTTTACATGGGACTAGCGAACTGTGGATGTTGTACATACATAATATTATCATCGGCACGATTCTTGAGCGCTGCTGACGCAAAAGTGAGTTATTGGGTCCCTTTGGTGGTATGAAGTGAGACGCGGGGCGGGGAAAGTGCAGTGATTTCCCCGTAGCGCATCGCCTCATAGCCGTCACTCGGGATTTGTTCTTTACTCCTGCTGCACTTACCTCACTACCAATAAATAATAAACGGGTGTGCGTTTTATTTGTCATATAGTGTACGATGCGCACAGCGATCCCCACTCTTCCGCCGAGCGCTCAAGAACCGTGCCGGTATTTATACATAAGTATTAAAGGTAGACCTTTTTTACGAATGGGAAATAATGAAATAACTCCTCTCGCTCTGGGAGTTTGACACTCTCTTCGGAGCAGAAGGGAGTGTCTCCTACTGACAAAAACCCTTACGATTTCCTCCTAATGCCCTTTGCATTCAAGAGCCGCGGTGACTCTTTCGAACATCAGCATCTTCCTGCCCTTATCCCATTCCCGGTTTTTTTTTACATTGTGCCCTGTCAGTAATCACGCTATCATTTATTCTTTTTTCCTTCATATAACTCTTTGGAACAAATTTCGCAAAATTCTGGTACACCTGTCCTGTCTAATCCGTCGGGGTTAACGTGGTATCGTTTTAAACAGACGTATTGTAAACTTTTATATAACTAAAATATTATATTTACACAAGCATGTTACTTGGTGACAGCCTTGAGTTCAGTTGAGATTTATTCTTGCACGACTAAGATAATAATATGGGTATGTACTTACTTTTAATTATTATGACGGATGTAAACTATGGAGGGTCTTAGAATTACGGGATTCAAATTAATCTCAGATATAAAAAAAACTAAATGTGGCACTCTGAGACTGCCGCGGTAAAGCTATTGCATATCATTTTTTATCAACAGTAAATAATTAATTATTTAATTTGACAACCTCAGTTGATAACCTTGTTATTTTCCGTAACCATAGCAACCTGGGCCCCGAGTCTGCTATTCAATAGTGTCAGAATGGTCTATCATTGATCTCATAATTGTAACACGCCGAACAAGCAAAAAAGTACCTTAAGTCTGTCGACTTAAGGTACTTTTTGGCTTGTCGTCTACTTGTCAAAATCAACAATTATGAGATCAATGATAGACCATTCTGACACTATTTTAATAGCAGACTTGAGGCCCTGGTTGAATACTGAATCTTGAATATTTTCGTTAGGGAATTTCTGGATTCGCTCTCCACGCTCAAGGCTTTTTAAGCTATGCAATACTTAGCTTAAAAAGATTTAAAGAAAAGCAAACAATTGGGATGGTGCCATTTAAAGGCACTTTTAAATATGTCCAGCCAGTAGAGGATTAGAAATAACCTATCATCATCGTCATCAACATCATTCTCTTGCCCTAATTCTAATTCATTTGGGTGACCCCAAATGAATTAGAATTAGGGCAAGAGACGCAGCATGTCTTCTTCTTTCACACTTCTCTATTACTCTTATCATAACATACACCTCTTTTCTTGCCATATCATCATTATCACAGTCCGTTCATCGTTTCTTTGGTCTTCACATTCACACTCAAACAAAAACTCATTGACACACACCAGATTCTAAACCAAGAGTTTGAGAGTCTAAAAGCATGAAGTTTTGCACAATCCCTGCATGTTTCTTATAAAAGATTTAGATCGAGGATGCAAGTTAGTATGGCCATTTTTGCTGATCAATCGACGCACAGTTTGTTAAAAAAGAATCTTACACAAACAATGAAATAACTGATAGACAGAAACAATGTCAAAAGCTGCAATCAAATAAATAAATCTGCGAAGTACCAAACAGTGCATTTTGGTACAATATTCCAAAGCCTGTTAATACAACAGTCAAATCCACCGGATAACAACTAAGCCACATACAAGCCGTCAGATACAAGACCTAGATAACCGACATAATTTCAAATCAAAATAAAGGTTTCTTAGTAAAAATTGCATTGAATTTAGTGCGTACCTGTTACAAACGATATGTTATCACTGTGATTGATCGCCTGATACCAACGAGTGGACTGGTCTTAAGGCATGTTGCTGACACGTGTTGTGCAGATAAACAAAAGAGTATTGATTACCTGATCGCGCATATGATTAATTGCAGTAATTGTTCTACTGTGAGGCTTGCGGAAAGATTCAACGCTGCTGATAAAGAGATCGGTGTAGATATGTTTTCATTCAAGACAGATTTTCAGCAGTTGGTGGATACTAAGCTAATGCTAGGTTGATTCAGATTAGGTTGTTATCTACACGCTAAGAAGAAGACGGATTTTGAAAGGAATACATTTGTTTTGTCCTATGTCTTGAACCTTTACTTCAAAGAGTCATGTTCATAAAAATACCAATTGTTAAACCTGATACCCTGAAATATATAGGCATGTCTGATAAAGCTTAAAATATTTCTTAAAACAAAGAATGCTCTAAACATGAATGAAGACGAAAAGCTAGATTATGAAACAGCTCATGAGAGAAGAGAATTAACAGAAATGGAATACCAAATCTCCACGAGTACCACCGAGTCCACGAGTACCCAATCTATCTATATTATATATATAAATAAAAAGAGAAGTCCTGACTGACTGACTGACTCATCAACGCCCAGCCCAGACCCTTGGACCTAGAAAGCTGAAATTTTGCACAGAGGTTCCCTTTATAATGTAGACAAGGAATAAGGAAGGATTTTTCGAAATTCATCCCCTAAGGGAGTTAAATAGGGGATGAAAGATTGTATGGAAAATCGTCATTTTCACGCGGGCGAAGCCGCTGGCAAAAGCTAGTTTTGAAATAAAGAAGGTTCCGAGTATGGTAGAGGATGTTTAAAAGTTGCGAAAGGGAATCGACTGTCTATGTATGGATATGTGAGGAGGAATCGCGAGTGACTAAAAGAGTAACGAATATTAACGTTAATAAATGTAGAGAGAGAGGAAGACCAAGGAAACGATGGATGATTTGTGTGAGAAACAATATGAAAGAAAAACGAGTTGATAGAAGAGAACGGAAGAAAAAACTATTAGAGCCGACCACAAGTACCTACCTACATTAAGGAAGACGATGAAATTAGCGAGTTAGGTGACAAAAATCTTGCCTTCCGTTAAGTAGTACAAGCCATAGGTAACATTATCGCAGAGTCAGGTATTCTTATCACAATTATGTCAGGAGGGTGATAAATTGTGATAAATGTGTCACTAGTACATGCAAAGGAAATCACAAACAATAATAATGTAAATATTATTTTGAGGCTAGTCGTCGAGGTGACGACAAAAATGATAAAAATATTCTAGATTTCTAGAAGGTAGTTTAAAGTGATAATGATCTTCTTTCAATAAGTCTCATTCATCAATATATTCAGTGCTGAACATGTTCCACTTGAAAGAAGATAATTATCTGTGGCGACATCAATATCGCTACATTCGAAAATCGCGTCGCATATGACGTCACGACAATCCTATATCGGCCGACCAGTTATGTGAAAGATTAGGATATACACACCTCGGCTGACTAGTTCATCAGGCAAAGTGTTATTGGGTTTTTCCACCAGAGCCCCGAGTCTGCTATTCAATAGTGTCAAAATGGTCAATCATTGATCTCATAATTTTTGATTTTGACAAGTTTTCTGCCTAATCGTTCGGGGATTACAGGCGTTATGTTATGTATGTAAACTGTAAAGTTGCAATAACACTTAACATATTATTTTATTTTAACCTACAATGACAGCTAGCTGAAGTGACGTGAGCAGTTGCCACCCAACAGGTCATCACGCCCTTTAAATACAATTTGATTGATGGATTTAATCCAAGCCGTCTTACTATCGCGTCTCGCCAACACACGTTTGTGATAGCAAAAAATATCTTTGTTATCTGGCTTTTTGGTTCGTAAACGGTCGTGGGCTCAATTCCCGAGTCAGCTCTGTTACTGGGTTTATCCTTCAGGACTTTTTCAATAGCCACTGACCCTGGCTATGCCTGGTTATTGGCAATAGGCTAGCCCCCAATCACATGTGACTTGAACATAATTGACGATAAATGTGGGTATACTTTGGCCAGGCGCAGTTATGGCAGATGGACTAAGGCTATCACCGAATGGCGTCCGAGAACGGGGAAAATAAATGTAGGTCGTCCGGCGGCGAGATAGGCAGACGATATATATAGTTACAATGAAAGGAAAAACCTGGATGAGACTGGCACAGGAACGTGGTGATTGGCACCAGAAAAGAGAGGTCTATAGCCAGCAGTGGGTGAATTCGGGCTGTCGATGATGACGATGGGTGTACTTTGAGGTAACTCAACTCAAACTCAAATATTTATATTTCAATAATTACAGGCACTTTTGAATGTCAGAAGGACGGAAGAAGAACGAAACTAAGAGTGCAATACGTCATTCCGAAAGTCACCACGCCGAACCACACGCCACCGAATGCCCGCAACAACGAACACTGCGAGCACGAAAGCACGCAGCGACGCAAACCGCAACAACGAATGCTCGAGACCTATCGAGGTACATCTCTGCATAACCCTTCGACAATAACAGCCGTGATGTTATGTTATCTTCAGTTAAATGCAGTTATCTAGATATTGACTGGCGCCATTTGCTAACAATGATTTGTATAGCTCGCTTTGTGGTGCAGTCGTGTTCTCTTCACTGAAGGCAGTTAAATAATCATATTACTTGTTGTTTTCCGATATAAGTAGATGGCAACATATGAGTACCTATTACGTATGGAGTGGTATGGCTTTGTCTTTCATGGGGATCGATTAATAGAAGGTTACACACTTAGAATGCATCAAATCTGATTGTCTGCTCTATGGTAAAACACTAAGGCCAAGATTTTGCATATCATATCATATGATCTCTTTTGCCCTTATCCCAATTCATTTAGGATCGGATCGCCGCAGCATGTCTTCTAACACCACACATTCCCCTAAGCATTCTCATTTCAGCCACATGCAAATAGCATGACTTTCTAAGGTTTACATGATTATGATCTACTGTTTAAACAACTTCCAAAAAGAGGAGGCTATCAATGTTTGTGTATGTTCAGAGATAGAGGGTTTACATTCATTGCTATAATTCCTGAAACTCACACTAGGATTCCCTTGTATCGGTCATCTTTCCATCCGTTTACATGTATAATATTAGATACACAAATAACATATTAATTTAGTTCTTTGCAAATTCCAAAGCATTTGAATATCTACCATAAGGATGCACTCGCCACAATGGTTAACCTAAGAGCCCATGCATTCATAAAGAGGCTCTCAGTCGTATACAATGTAGAAACGCGTCATTTCAGAACATTATACCTGTAATCGCTTCAGCTTCATGAGTTTGTCTTTCAGTGCCTCTGTTGTGTAATGTAGTGGTCTAGAATGACGTAGTTAGGCTTATTGTTAGGCTAGGGAAGGCAGTTCTATTGCTTAAGACGGAAGACGTGGTAGCTACGAAAATGTTATGCTCTGATTCTGAGACAGGTCTCTTACTCTCTCCTTTTATTAGTACCTAATCCGTGTCCCCAATTAAAAATAAAATAAAAGATTAAGGTACTTTCTTCCACAAAAATGGATGTACAAAGGTTTGTGTAAGTCAGGAATCCAAACTAGGATACCCTGTGCTATGGACGCTCAAACTTGAAATATCACAATAAAATCGTAGCACGTAGGACATTCTACTCACAACTACGAGGTCTGATGAGATGACAAATTATAGAGAAGTATGGAATAAGAAGTCATGATGCGCTGACTTCAAATGAATTGGGATGCAAGATTAAGATTAAGGGTATTTGTGTATGTGAGTTTAAATGTTTGTGAACGCACCTACGATACAGGAGAAATTCCTAGTGTGGGACAACGTTTTAAAAAAAAAAAAATAGGCAAAAATATACCGTAGTCTTAAGATCCACCACAAGACTTGTTCACTGCACATTCATACATGTATGTTTAGTTCTGCATTCCAGTGTATCTCCAGTGATATATCAACACTTCCATCAACATTCTGTTATCTTTGTGATTACTTCACTGAAAGTGAATCTTGCAGAGATAATGTTATAATGTGGGCGAAGAGGATTTTTCCATTAACTAGTTTTTTTATTATTAGAGACTGTTGACTTTAAGCAATGTGTGGAAAAAGGAAGAAAAATATTTTAAAAAATAAAGTTCACTTTGAAGTCAAGCAAAACATTGACTATTTACTCCAAATTACAAGGTTATAGACAATTTTTAGTAATTGGAGAGGCACCATAAGAAAGAGGACTACTTATAATGAAAAGTATCATATTAAACACCCAGCGTTTTTCCTCCTCTCTCATACTTTTGATCTATGCTGTGCCCGACATGGTTCACAATCAGGGTTGGAAAAAAAACAGTTTTTTTTACATTTTATAAAACAAACAGTTAAAAATGTTTTAAACAGTTGTTTTTTTTGTTTTTTTTCCTAAGTTAGTTATCATCCATTTTTAATTGATTAAGCCTGATATAATTCACTTTTATACTATTTTAAAAACTGCATGACCAACATTGATCTTAATTCAATACATGCGGTATGTTTCGACGTTCATTTTTAGTAGGGAAATCACCTAAACTTCGCTTAAAATAAGGGGAATACCCAAATCATTTATTGAATATAATCACATTCACGAATTACGGAAGTTCTGGGAATTCCCCGGGGGACTTTACCGAATGGAGTGTATAAATAGAGCGGACTTTCTTTCCGATTTTTCATTTCACAATAACACAAAAACATTTGGATTTATTCATTTCGATACGAAACAAACTTGGTAACGAGAAAGCTGCAAAACTTGTCACAGTTTTTAGATACCCTAAGTGTTTGACACCTAATAAAAAACGATGTTTTATTTGAAACTGTTTTAAACACTGTTTAAAACACATGTTTTAAACAACTTGTTTTAAACATGCCAACCCTGTTCACAATTGAGACTGATTGAACTATTTCTTTACCAACCGTTTGCATTATGGTATATTATAAATAGTGCTGTGGCAGTTCCTATATCCCTAGTTATCCCAACTTCATCTAAGTTTAGTTCACCAAGTTACCATAAACACCGTCTATAATCCCGTTCGTCTATTTTACACAACAAATGGCAATTAGTAGAGTCGCCGCTCAATGGCGAAGTTTTGACGTTGACTCAATAAACCATGCCTGTTCATTAATGGAATTCCATTACAATTGTTTTGCGTACTTATAGTATTGTGAGCAGTTTTCACATACTGAAAAAGTATAGAATGAATAGAATTTTATAATTGGTAGGCGTTTAATTATTCTTTTGGAAATAGGTTTTATTCTCATCATCATGTTAAGAGGGAGCAGAGCATTATCAGTAAGGTCGAATATGCTGGCCCGCAGGTTTTCTCGATATAGGTGCAACCGCAATTAAAATACTTATTTTTAAGGCACACTGCACATCGCTGTACTCGGGAACCTTGTGGTCCACAAGGTTCCCGAGCACACTGCACATCGCTGTACTCGGGAACCTTGTGGACCACAAGGTTCCCGAGTACAGCGATGTGCAGTGTGCCTTAAAAATAAGTATTGTTGTGGTTAGCATTAATACCAAAAGAGTGAATCCAAAAGATTGCACCATTGGGAGAAATACCAACAATTTTTACCAAAAATTGAAATGACAAGATTGATCGAAGTGCACTGACGTGTACAGAAAATTAGATTAAGATAAAGGAAGAATAAAGTAAGAAAACTTGTATGAAATGTAACTTGTCAGACAATCTTGATAAATAATATGTGAGTGATTTTTGATTTGATTTGAGAGAACTCAAAGTTTGAAAATATTAACAGCTGTTTTATCATTGGCATGATAACATTTTTCAGAACCGATATGAAAGAAAATGGAGTAAATGATAGCTAAATCGGTTGACAGAGGACAATGAAAGAAAAAAGAGTGTTGCGCCGTCCCCAAGTAACGTAAGAAGATGATGATGATAAGAGTTTCAGTTAATGCCAACTTAATACACTTATGCACTTTGCTAATAACGAAGATGACAAACAGCATGGTAGCAAGCAAGGTTTTGCACTCGATGGGAGATTGAATAAATGTCCATGATGAACGAGACTATGAAACCCTTTTGATGCTTTCTATCAAGTAGTCTCAAGCTTATGGTGGTCCTGAACATCACCATAAATTACTAATCATATCAGTTCCAGTTCGAAAAACATGGAACAACAAAACTATCAACCTATTTAAGGAATCAAACCATATGAAAGTTTTACAAAACCTAATGAAGACAAAGATAAAATTAACAAGAGCCTAAGTTCCGAATTTGGTCTTCAAAATTACAATATTTGTAGACTTAGTAGTTTAGTGAGATGATGAGGTAGCGCTCGGTGGAGCGATGATCTTCTAAAAACGGCTGGTTAGTGGTTACGTTGCTGGTAGCAACTGAATGAAAGTTGCCGAAAATCAACCTAAGTAGCGTGCGATTGAAGAGGCCTATATCCAGCAGTGGATTGCTATAGGCTGATGATGAGGGGATGAGAGAAGTATGGAAGAAGAAGACATGCAGCACCGACCACAAATGATTTGGGAGAAGGGCAAAATAATGATGAAGTAATACTTAATAGTCTCAAGCAAGAACTGGTTAAACCGATTGATAAAGAATTGACAGATGAATAATGATAAGAACTATGAGTGTGACTGTGGTTTCCAGCATGTACTGATATTTGATATTTGTCACGAATTCGCGATAAATGTTACTCTGGGATAAAAGGATGAAGCTGAAGCGATAGTAGGTTTATATTTAGATATTACTAACATAATATGATTCTTACATTGTCAGAGTAATAATATTTTATTATTCATGATGCTATTTTGGTTGTGATTACGTTTGAAACGATTGCAATTGTTTAGGTTTATCCAAAATATAGGCTGGGCTGGTCTTGAATAAAGTGAAATAGAGACAGGTATTTTACATAACATAACACCACAGCTGTAATCCCAGAAGGGTTATGCAGAGGTGTACCTATTAGTGCATCCACATTTTGGCAGTTTGAGTTCCATTTAATAAGGTCGAGCCAGTTGCCATCAATCTGGCACAAATCTAGACTCCGTTATCCGATTACATTCTTCGTTTTTCAGATTCAACTAAAAGGAACAATACAAGTTAAAAGTTCTGTTGTTCTCTGAGTGAATTCACAAGGAATGCTCTATTTGTTATTAGTTATAGGTATTAGTTAGAATTAAGTAATTAATGCGCATTTATCGCATTGGGGGTTACCCTGTAATGGTAGATGTAAGTTGATAAATATATAAATAAAAAAATAAAATAAAAATAAACACTGTTTTGGTTATTTTATACCTACTCACTCCAACGTTCTACATGTAAATTATATGCGACCTGAAAGATTTGACCTAGCTATTCACTACAAGCCCTATGACTGAAACCACGTGATAAAAACAATTACATGATGTTACATGAGAAAGTGTAAATTACTCAGAATTGTTTCATTGCACGTGATTACTTTAGACGTAAACGATTTGTTATTGTAAACAACTAAACACTGATTGAATCATTAAGGCAAAACAGAAAGATTACGATGATGAATTGATGGGGAATAGAATAGTAACACCAGAAGCTTGAGCTTATCATAATCAGCCTAAAGTTCATGTACCTATAGCTGGGTCACACCAAGCAAGCATAATTGGTACAACTAACGCCAGTGATGCAAACAAAAACTGTTGCCTGCACTTATCATCAAATCTTTTCAAGTGAATCACGGCAATTCGACCAAAAAGCAAGGTCAAAAATATTTTGCAAATAATTGTTTTTCAGATTCAATTGACGACAAAAACCATGACCATGATTTGAGATCGAAAGCTGATGATAAATGATTAGAGGAAAAAATTAAAGAAATTGGTCAAGGTGATGCTATACAGGCCAATGATGATTTCGATATTTTTATTATTGTGCAAATGAGAACTAGTAAAGTATAAACATAATCAGCTTTCAATGTTCTCACAGCTGGAACATAGACCTGCTCACTCATAGCTCTACTCATAGTTAGTTATACAGGTAAAAATTAATCGGGGTTTTCATATTAGTAACGGAAATGGTAACCAATGTGGGGTAACAGCTTTTCTTAGTGCGTAAGTGGTGGTAAAATCCAACTTTGACATAGAATAAGTAACTTTTCTAATATATTACCTAAGTTAGTACAAAAGACAGGAATTTAGAATAATAATGGACAATTCGTTACGCACAAGTAGGTCGAAACTTAGACTTTTGTTAATTACTAGAAAGTTGAAGTAGTATTCTGCTCTCATTTAGGATATTTCATTGCAAAATGGTATGGGGCTAATGTAATTGTATTGCGGGTCAAAAATGTTGAACTATAACTTGCAATAACATCAGAATCAGAACTTCCAAACCATGGCGCTAAAATCAGCAGTTAGTGGAACGAGGATGTCAATGATGATGATGGTGTTAATCAAAAAGATAATAAGGCAAAAATGAATGCAACAGAACATCGAGCTTACAATTTAAGCATGGCCTTTAATTTGGATTGAGTGTACTATTTAGCAATACTATCTGTTGAGCCTTGTATTTGTTTAACAGAAACAGCAAATTAACATGAAAATGACGAAAATAAAATACAGAACAATGATTAATCTACAAAAGTAACCAATGTTAAAAGATCTATTCTATTTATAATAAAAGTACATAAGAGTAAGCAGGAAAAAAACACATAGCAGATGAATAACCATCAACAAATAGTATATTTAGTGGACGAAACGGTGTCAATAAAGTTACTATAAAACGAGACAATGGTACAGAATTTGTAACTAACCACAATTACATTGAAATGGCTATTTGTTGTGTGGATGATATTGAAAAGATCAATTGTGTATTGTTGTGTCATCCAGATGATTTGTTTGTGACGTTTGATGCGTGGCTTTATTTGTTTGAATAGGCATTTAGGTAATGCCCTTTTTGGGAGAGGTGGTAATGACTGAGTAGCGTCAGTTTGGTTATTGCGGCGTAGAAATATTTGAGCAGTATTAGCTATTTAATATTTCTGATACAGTTTTAAATGTAAGATTGCTTTGGTGATAAACTAAGATGATTTTAACTATAAGACAGATCATAATTATGTCCGTCGATGGACAGACCGAGTTATTTTACCATTTGTACGACTAATATTAAGAAGTATGAGTATGGATTGTTTTAAAAAACGAAATGAGAGTAAGAACCAACTTAATCCACACAATATAATAAAAATGTAAGCGATTATAATTTAACCTAACTCATGATAAAAAATGTCACAACGTAAGTGTAACAGGCAAATATTTAAATAAACGACAGATAAAACGTGTTATAGGCAAATAAATAAATACCGCTCCATGATACGTCTAGATAAGATAAAATGCATCTGAGTGATATGCAGTTGTAAATTAGTCAGATTTGAGGTGAAGCAGTAATATCATGCCGAGTGTCGGTTAAAGCCATTATGATTAAGAGGAAACGCGAGTGCTGTCTCTTTCTACTATCGCTGTCTCTCTCCGTCCTCCTGCCCTCAAATTCGTGCGATAAGGACAACTGTAGAAAAAAGTTAGAATTCGAGGTTTGGCTCTCGCCTATTTCCTCCTCCAATATTGAACCAATTTAAAAGATATTTTAGACAATGAATAAGGAGGTTATATACTACGCCGCTATGTTTTTCTTTTTTCGTTAATAGTTGTCAAATTTGTACACTAGGACTCTGTTAACAGCGATCTAAACAAGCAATTTTGAGCATTTTTTGAGGGTTCTAGTGCTTATAAAAATAATTTATCACCAAAAAGGAAAACATAGGGGCATAGAAATAGTTAATATTTATTATTCTGTAAAAAACCATTGCTCTAGGGTCATTAACCAAAAAGAAAACAGGCGAGAGCGTTTGTATGGAGAAAAGACCACTCGCGTTTCCTCTTAAGTGTTTGATAACACTCTTGCCATTAGAAGAGGTGTCATAATAATGTAGGTTTTATGTTGTCATCATAGATCAAAGACGTCACGCAATGGGTGGCAGAGGCCGGGCGTCGTCGCAGAGGGAGACCTAGAAAACGAGATTGGCCGGAGAGAAGAGTGGAGAGAGGTCGCCCTTCAGTGAGACAAAATAGGCTAAAAAAAATTGTCGTCGAGGATATAATTATTTGCTTGATTTTTCAAATGTTGTTAAAGCCAGTAATTTGGAAATCGATTCTAAATCTATTAGGGTACCTAAACGAGTTGAATTATTAAAAGACAATGAGCTGACACAATCTGCAGCACGGGGCAATCGTAATGACCACAAACCATTAATATGGATTTCTAAGAATTTACGATATTTGTAGAATTATCAGCTGCATGAGAGTTGCCGAGAATCGAATGAAATGGTGTGCTATTGCAGAGGTCCATGTTAAGCAGTCGCCTGCTGTTTGATGACGATGACCACGAACTAAAAGTCTAATAAAACAGACCAGGAATTTTAAAGCTTCACCTTTTTGACCTATTGGCGTAGATACTGATTTTTGTGATGTGTTTTTAGTTTGAAAAGAAACGCAACAAAAGATAGCCAGGGTTAGCTGCCAGATCGTCTGGAATCAGAAAAACTAGACAGTAAGTCTAGTTGTTTAGTGCTTGCATCTGATGCTGAATCCAATTTTATCCAGAAAATTGTTCCGCTCGAAATAGGACGTACGAATTAGACTACGAAGATGATAGATATAGATGAATAGATAAAAAAGATTTGACAATGGAATATCATTGTGAACAGGACTAGAATTGGTAAACAGATACGTTGCATAATACTAGCGAAGTTAATAACCTCATGAATCATCCTATAGATTGAAATGATACTGTAAAATAAGTACATTCCCTTATAAATCATTCGTTGGAAAACCTGACTCACACACGTAACCTAGAAAACATAGATATTACAGAAGCATTGATACTTTGGTTTACATACAGTGAATCAATCACTTCTGGCTCCTATTTCCTTTATCAAGCTGTTATGGCGACAAGATTCTCACTTCAAGTAATTGATATCTTATTGTTTTATGTTTATATTGTGTAATGAAGTAGTGAAAACAATTACAAACACTACTGAGATAAGAGCAGTAAATTCTAATGCTTTCAGTACTTTTTATCAATTATATCATTATTATTTTTTACTTTCTTTATTACTATCTCGGTCTTTTCTAAGCTTAAAACATCTGTTGATTCTCGCAGTATAAATAACAACATAATAATGTTGGAAATTAAGCGAACTCCAACCTATGAGGAATAAATAATTGCGGAGGTCATACTTTGATGAGCCTTCCATGTCTGAAAGACGTGATGAATAATTCAATCCATCTGCGTTTCGACAACCACTGGCTTACTACAAATAAGGTTGATCATTTTGTATACTTTAACTATGATGGCATGGCCAATATGAATAAAGTCATCAACGAGTGTCAACGACAATGATGATTTTGATTAGTTTTATTTAGACGCGGAACTTGAATTCAATAATTAATTACCTAATGACACACTATTTAGTACAGTTACAGATGACAGGTCTTAATTTCAAGGGATAGCTATGGTTGTTTCACGCTCTTCAGGTTTGACGTTTCAGCGAGGTCATGCGTCAGCCACATCAAGTTTTATCGTGACACAAGCTCGGCCGACAGATTTGAAAATGTATACTGTTTATCGTTATCACCCATTGATAAAAGGATTTCCAAGATTTTGATTTTGGGTAGTTGCTGCATTATGTAACATTTAGGTATCAAAGCTTTTCATTGTATATTAGTGGTAATTACAAGGAATACTTCCATGTATACATTTCTTATTATCTTTCCGAACAATATCGGAATTTGTTACATAAATTATGTCATTCAGAATTTTTGTTTTTATCTCTCTTTGTGGTTTGGGTGAGGAAACGTATTCTTATCCAACTGAGCATAGAGTTGAATACTAATAACTTTGATATAATAGAGAAGATGAATTAATATAGCACGATTTTCTTTGGAATTTTAATTTCCATTTCAATTTTTCATCACTCTGTAGCATATTTAACGAGGAAGCATAACTTTTGTTACAGAATTTCTAAGCACTGAAACGAATTCATCGACCTCAATGCTGAAAATAATGAAACTACTGAAATACTGACTGAAATGGTAAAATAATCAGGATACCTGAAAGACGAACATTTTGTAAGGGATTTGCGTCTGATAAGGTCTGACACAGTTATCTCAGAACTTAGACAAGTTATTGAAGATGGAGCAGTTATTTCAGTGATAAGCTGTCACGTCTAAGACAGATGCTGATAGGAGCACTTTCAAGGTGATGCGACTGTGTTCACAAGTCAGAAGTTATATTTATGAAGTTGACAAATATTTTGGAATATATTTTTGGTGTGAATATTTAGGTTAATAAATATTAAACAATGGAGATGTTCAGCTATTACGAGCTTTTGATATTATACGAAACTTATTTGGGATTTCTTTGCCCTTCTCTTTAATCTTGGCCAAAACGAATGAATGAGTTTACAAATTATTTACTCGTAGTACACTGTCACTACTCTAGTTTCTATACAATTTTTTTGTCTCTAAATTGGTTTCACTTACTAACCGTTACACAATAGTTATGCAATGTTACGTACGAAAGATGTTTTAGTTTTTTTACATGCCAGTGATTGTTGATAGTCAAATTAATTTCGAGTTATTTTTAGACTCCCTAAACTGGTTTTTGAACAGGTTCTTTTGTTTATTTTTTAGATGTTATATTAGATTTAAGTGGCAAAACAGATGATGCGTCATTGGATCTTTATTTTCTTTATTCCAGTCTAAAGAACACAAAGAAGAAGATTACTGGAATATGTTCCGATTATCTCCCTACAATGGATGACTTTGTGCAATTGTCTTTAACACAACACTTTAGTTATTAAAAATAAACACTTGGCTGGGGCGCTGAGCCTATAATAATTAAGTGTAACAAGTTAAAGAGTGGCAAACAGCAATTAGAACAATAATTATGAACAAGGAGACGCTACTGATCGTAACATCGTTGAGGAATTACGTCATCAGACATTACAATGGCGTCCCGGACAATTGTTACCATTTCAAATGTGGCATCTTTATTTCAGAGGTTCTGTACTTATATTCGAAAATTCTCCTAACAACAAATGCGACCATTCACACACATAGGTTACATTTGGTATTTGGCGCATTAAGAGGAAATGCGAGTGCTGTCTCTTTCTGCTATCGCTGTCTCTCTCCGTCCTCCTGCCCTCAAATTCGTGCGATAAGGACAACTATAGAAAAAAGTTAGAATTCGAGGTTTGGCTCTCGCCTATTTCCTCCTCCAATATTGAACCAATTTAAAAGATATTTTAGACAATGAATGAGGAGGTTATATACTACGCCGCTATTTTTTTCTTTTTTCGTTAATAGTTGTCAGTTTTGTACACTAGGACTCTGTTAACAGCGATCTAAACAAGCAATTTTGAGCATTTTTTGAGGGTTCTAGTGCTTATAAAAATAATTTATCACCAAAAAGGAAAACATAGGGGCATAGAAATAGTTAATATTTATTATTCTGTAAAAAAACATTGCTCTAGGGTCATTAACCAAAAAGAAAACAGGCGAGAGCGTTTGTATGGAGAAAATACCACTCGCGTTTCCTCTTAAGTAAAGTATCAGCCGTGAAATTAGCTGCAAGTTGTACATTATCATTGAGTGCATCGATCACTCCATAAGTTTTCTGGCTAATATTTGCTGTTTCTGAATTGTGTTGGTTACTTTTTCAGACATCAGTAGTCAATTCATAACAATGAAATCCATAAAAAGCCTTTTTAATCATAATTGTAAGAGCACTTCACTTTACAAAATATTTCAATTCTATAGTGATAAGTACTCTCTTCTTAACTCATTTAATACCATTGTTTCTTTTATAACCGTCATTAAATGCTTGGAATGGGACTACCCTGAGAATATCTAATCAATTCAAAGACACGATTTTGACTTTATAATGAAAACGTCACGAATTTCAACGGTTACAAGTACACACTACAACACGATGATCTGTAAATGACGCCACTACGGAATTCGTGTACAAGCTGCTGATCTGGTTGTTTTCGATTCATCATGGGTATAGGTAGCAAAAGTTAATGGTAATGAAGCGACGTCCTCCGAGTCTAGTCAAGATGGGCGTGCCCCAAGGTTCAATTCACGGCCCTTTCCTATTTCTTGTATAAATGATCTCTCTTGCATGGCCAAATTATCGGATATAATCAGTTCTTCTGTATCACAGTATGTTGTATACAAAACGTACTACTAATATTAATTTTATTATGACCAACAAGCACTAATGCACGTACAAGATGGTGGTCTTCTTTATTTTTTCTATCGTTTTCCTCATACGGAACTCCACATTGGTCTGGGTATTGTCGGTCAAAGTTTCGACTAATTGCTCTAAGTAGCGTGAAGCAGTGAACGACGTCGCATGTATGCTAATTCATTCACGTAGAATATTGCTAAAACGCATGGTTTTACTGAGCTTGCTCAACTTACTATTCAAGATGAATTTAGCAGACTCCTGCAAAAACGTGTTTCTGTTTATTGTAGCTTAAATTTTTTAAAGTTACAAATATTTAGTTAATTATTTATCGAAAAGCTGATGATGTGAATTTAATTAGTTATTTAATTACATGGTCATCAAGAATTCAAAGTAATAATCTTCTATTTATGGTTTTTCAAATAGGCTTCTAATACACAACAAAAGGAGTTTTTAACGACACTGTTACTTTAGAAATCTTCTAATTTAAACTTGATCTAACCACAATTCTATCCTTCCCATTTAAGAAACTGACTAAGAGACACTAGTTCGAAGTAATCCTCATTAACTTACGTGTAACGAAAGACGGTAGAGGTCGCAATCAATTACACGATGATGAGCAGACAAGCATGAAAGCGGACAAGGTTGGTGAAACACTTAATGGCGGTGAAGACGAAACAGATAATACTGATGTATCTATTTCCTTGGAAGATCTTAGTTTTGCATGGGACAGTTTTGGAAGGAAGTCATTAGGACTGACTGGAAGAAAATATTTGGAGGAACAAACTGGATAAAATTATTTGTTGTACTAGTGAAGTTGGCTTGATTAAGTATGTAATTCATTCAAAAAGAAGATCAAAGATATTGCTTAAAAACAATTAGGTGAGTAGCACTAGATGGTTTAAAGACCACCTAATGAGTGTTTAAAGCGTTCATCAAACCTCATACTTCCTGAGTAGGCGGAAGAAGGATACCAAAGGAACTGAAAAAGAATTTAAGTAAGTTTGAAGAGTGTGTAAGATGATACGGATGGAAAATGACAGTTTTTTTACATTCGACGTCACAAAAGTAACATGATATCTATGACGATAACATAGTGGAGGATATGAAACACGTTGGCAACTGCCACGTAACATTACACACAAATTATCTTGTGTTAATGCTACGTCATCAATGGGTACTGAAATTATCACAATTTAAACCAAAGATTGAGATCTGTTTTGCCAGTAATAAGTAGGTTATACGCCATATCTTTTCATTGATTATAGCCTAACAATGATTTATTAGTAATTGCATACGTTTCCTTGATAAATTCAAGATTTGATTATCTGAAGATATGGTCAGGAAGCTTGTGTTTAGCAGTTGTTTTAAAACATGTTGTTATCTACTCATGAATGATTTTTGTAAAATTTGAAATATTTGCTAAGGTTTTCAAAGAATATAACTTGACTTTTAAATTATACTTTGAGAGCTTTTGGGCAACAGTAACATTCGTAATATTAATTTTACCATTATTTTCTAAAGATCATCATCATTTTGCTGCCCTTATCCCAATTCATTTTCTTTGGGGTCGGCGCAGCATGTTTTCCATACTTCTCTATTATCATCTTCTAAGACACCGCCTTTCTTGCCATATCCTCCTTAACATAGCCCATATATCATTTATTTGGTCTACCTCTACACGTATAGCCTACACAGTCATACTTAAAACTCTTCTTACGACATTTTGTAGAAATAACCACAATAAATAACATAATTTTTTTTATAATAAAAACAGACTTAATCATACAAATCTTGATAATAAAACTAACGCCCAAATACTCAAACGTCACTCAATTTTAAGTTGCACTTAAATCTCGTGCTGTCTTTGTTACTTTAACGCAGAGTGACAGAGATAGCAGGAGTTTTGAGGGTTACTTATAATTGTGACGTTTGAGTATTTGGGCGTATGGCTGGTACTGAAACTGGAAATACTGTAACACGAGCTATAAAAGGTACAGTAATACAGTTATAGTGCGAAGAAGAATCGTAGTAGTAGCTCGCGAAACAATATCATAATCTTGACACTACTCGTCTAAGCTTTCCGATAGTATAGATAAAGTTTCAATAGTTAACCCTGACAAACATTTCGAAGAAGCTGGAGCTATCAATTAATCTCAACACTTGGTCTACGATACGACAATATCCTATGATAGCGGAACTGATCAAAGGCGTATAGTTGTTTGTAGGTACTTGAACAACTGAAAGCGGTGAACTACGTTAACATCTTACAGACATTTCAGGGTTGTGCTAAGACTTAAAGACGAGATATCAAGCAATCAAAGATGGCTACTGCCGATGTTAGAATAACGCTGAATATTTATTTAAGGCAAGAAAGTAGGTGCCTGATGAGCTGACGAGTAATAGAGAAGCTTGGAAGAAGATATGCTGCGCCGACTTCAAATAAATTGGGTTACGTTGGGGCAAGAGAATGATGAAGATTTATAAGGCGAGTGTTCAAGTCTTTGTGTGCAAGCCTGTCTTATCCGGTACAGCATGTGGCCAAAGACCACGCGAGACACATTTAGACTAATATTATAAAGAGGAAAACTTTGTTTGTTTGGTTGTAATGAATAGGCTTAAAAACTACTGGACCGTTTTTAAAAATTCTTTCACCATTCGAAAGCTACATTATCCACGAAACATATAGGCTAAATTTTATTTTGGAAAAAATAGGGTTCCGTAAGATATTTGGGTTTTTCTGAGACAAGGTGTAAAAAATCAACCAGAATTTGGGTACGCTGCCTAAACTATAAAAGATAGAACCATAAAATGTTCTAATTAATTGTAGATCTTATAAATATCTACAAAAAAGTCCGCAAAACACTATACCTATCTATGTCGAGTGAGGCACAACAACCATTTTATTAAGAGGCCTTGTACAGACAAGACTTGCGGAACTTTAGGCAATTTCGGTGCGATGCTATGTTTGTGTGCAGCGATAACACCGACGAACGCACACACGGGCATTTCGAGCGTTGAACTACGGTTAAAAAATTTGATCATTTAGACGATTATTATTTTAAGTGACATAATTTTATAGTAAGTAAGTACACTTTGAAAAATAGTCTGGAATGTGTGTTGTGTATAGGTACAGTATATCAATCAACATAAAAATGGTTCAATTTGGTGTTAGATGAAATAATATTCATTTAATAAATCAAAAATTATGATATCTATTTTAATCACAGATTTAAATTTTGTTGTAAATTGGTTGCAAAAGCACTACAACACGTCAAAAATAAATAATGTTTCCGTCTCTTTTTAACCGACTCCTAAAAAGGAAGTAGGTTCTCTATTCGTATGTTTTTTTATGTGGTCCGCGCATATCTCCGACAATTGTGGACCGATTTTCAAAATTATTTTTTTGTTTGAAAAGGTATACTCCCAAGGTGGTCCCATTGTCACCAAGTCAGTTACTGATGATGGGAACTCTGAGAAATTGAGGGCAACCCTCGAATATCATAGGTGCACATAACGTTTTCCATACATTTTCAGAAGCTGTTCAAGTATTTGCGTCTGATAATCATAATTTTATGTGGCGGCGCTGCGCTGATGACGGAAGGTGCAACTCCTCAACGGTCAGGACTTGAAAGAAAATTCCTTCAAAATTATACGTACTTATGGATCGATAGTTGTATTCTTTCAGGCTATTAGGTTGAACTGATTATAGACGGTAAATCTCATTAACCGACTTAATAAAAAGGAGGTTCTCAATTCGTCGGCTAGGAAAATTTTAGGTTTTTCCGTCATGGGTGTCGTTTTCATGGTTTTTGGGGTCGCTGATTACGAAAATGAAGTCAAAATGAAAATCAAGATGGCGCCAACGAAAATTTTTGGGTTTTCCGTCATGGGTGTCGTTTTTCATGGCTATAGGGGTCGCTGATTACGAAAATGAGGTCAAAATGAAAATCCAAGGTGGCGGTCAGAAAATTTTTAATTTTTTCCGTCATGGGTGTCGTTTTCATGGTTTTTGGGGTCGCTGATTACGAAAATGAGGTCAAAATGAAAATCCAAGATGGCAGCCTGGATTTTTTTTGGTTTTTCCGTCATGGGTGTCGTTTTGATGGTTTTTGGGGTCGCTGATTACGAATATGAGGTCAAAATGAAAATCAAGATGGCGCCAACGAAAATTATTGGTTTTTCCGTCATGGGTGTCGTTTTCATGGTTTTTATGGTCGCTGATTACGAAAATGAGACCAAAATTAAAATCCAAGATGGCGGCCAGCAAAATTTTAGGTTTTTCCGTCATGGGTGTCGTTTTCATGGTTTTCGGGGGTCAAAATTTAGAAATACATAAAATGGGTTTGTTAAACATGAAATCGAAATAAATATTAATAAGTTATACTAGACAAAATGTAAAATAACATGAACAGGAAAAAAATGGAATTATAGGCATTGTCATTCAAATAGTCCGTTAGCCGTTATCACGTTTCCAACGGGCATCACGTGGAGGTGGACCGACACCTAGCGTTTTTTTTTTGGTTGTTTATTTTCATTGATTTTATACACAATGTTCAAATCAGATTTGAAGTATTATACGTGATGAAGGAAAAAAAAAACATTTGATTTTTTGTTAGGTTTTGTGCTTTCGAGGTCAAGAATGTCGATAACGCCTGAAGGAATGCTGGCTTATTTTGTAAAAAAAAAGGTCATTGGCCGTATGCAGTATGTAGACTTTGACCCTAGATAGATATAATTATTTATTTTAAATTTGTATGCTTTTTAGGTTTAATCATAAACCCCCCCCCGGGGGGGGTTTTTTGGGTGATTTATCTATAATATGTATGTATTTAGAAATATATAAGTATGTTTATCAGTTGTCTAGTACCCATAACACAAGCTCTGCTTAGCTTGGGACTAGATGGCGTTGTGTGATAGTTGTGGAATATTATTATTATTTTTATTATTAATCATTTTGTGTTTCGTTTTTTTTATGTATTTTTTTAATCATATTTGTTGAAATTCAAAATTATGAGCATTGGCCCGTAAGTTATCTGGGAGTGGTCTCTCACCAAATGATTCAACTAAATCTTTATATATGGCCGACTAGTTGTGTGTGATCCACGAGACAAAATTTGCTCCAGTTTCAGTTCTGTCAGGCTTTGCTGCCGACGAAGTTCATCCAAAAACTTCCATATAGATGGGTGATGAGATGAGCCGATAGAAGTGACTAGAATCCCCTGTGAAAGCCTTCAACGGAGTTGTTCGTTCGGGGAATTTCCTGAAGAACTGCATCAAAAGTATTCCACAGATCAATAGGAAATCCAACCTTCCGATCCAACCTTCCGATCCAGTTATCTTCAAAATAATCAATGCCTTGTCGGAGGAGGCCATTATGATTACGAACATATTACCAACTTAAAATTATGTTATTCGGATACAGACGATATTTATCTAGGTTCCTATTAAACTTTTTTTTTCAAACATTTACTATTTACGAAATGCAAGCGAATTGCTATTTACTATTGACGAAATGCAATTCGCTTGCATTTCGTAAATAGTAAATGTTTAAAAAAAAAAGTTTAATAGGAACCTAGATAAATATCGTCTGTATCCGAATAACATAATTTTAAGTTGGTAATATGTTCGTATCGCGAATGATTTTGGTATTACGTTTGTATGGAGAAATGTTCGTTCACCGTCCCCTTAATATTACATATCGTCAACGGAGTAGAGACATTTATCCAGTAGGAATGCTTGAAGCTTTGATTTAAATGAAGACGTATAGATTAAGCTTTTTAATTCTAATGGTACCCAATTGAATAATTGCACTGCTTGATATTGTTAACTATGTTTCACAATGTTAAAATGAGGACTTATCTTATTTTTCAAATCTTTCCTACGTGTACTCTCCCTGACTAGTCTTTCCTCATGCGTCTCATACAGTATGTACTTTTTTAAATTAATCAGAAGTACAAGAATGTAGAGACTGGGAACTGTAAGAATTTTTAAGTCTAAGAAATGCGGACGACAACTCTCTCTTTGTGAGATACGGACAATGGTACGTATAGCTCTTTTCTGAAGGACAAAAGCTCGTTTACAGTTATAATTATAGCTGTTTCCCCAGAATTGTATACTGTATCTTAATTTGGATTCAATTAGTGCGTGGTTTACGATTTTTAAGTGTTCAATGTCAATTTCGTCTCTATATAAGGGTTCTTAAAGCATAACATGTGGATGATATAGATATGCATCAATGGCGGCTAATTATTTTTCCAGTTTAATGGGTCATCTATGTGTACTCCCAGGAATTTAGTTTCTTTCACGAGTTCAATATTACCATCATTTAGTAGTATTGTCATAGTGTCATTATTTCGGGCAGTTGTTTTAAATAAAATTACCTTAGTCTTTGCACTTTGCAATTGGCGAATATGCAATGCGAAATCAGGGGTGTAGTGTGTACTCAGTTTACCCAAAAACCATGAAAACGACACCCATGACGGACGAACCTAAAATTTTCCTAGCCACCACCTTGGATTTTAATTTTGGTCTCATTTTCGTAATCAGCGACCCCAAAAACCATGAAAACGACACCCATGACGGAAAAACCAAAAATTTTCATCGGCGCCATCTTGGATTTTCATATTGGTCTCATTTTCGTTATCAGCGACCCCAAAAACCATGAAAACGACACCCATGACGGAAAAATCAGAAATTTTCGTCGGCGCCATCTTGGATTTTTATTTTGGCTTAATTTTCGTAATCAGCGACCCCAAAAACCATGAAAACGACACCCATGACGGACGAACCTAAAATTTTCCTAGCCACCACCTTGTATTTTAATTTTGGTCTCATTTTCGTAATCAGCGACCCCAAAAACCATGAAAACGACACCCATGACGGAAAAACCAAAAAAAAATCCTGGCTGTCATCTTGGATTTTCATTTTGAACTCATTTTCGTAATTTTCCTGGCCGCCATCTTGGATTTTCCTTTTGGCTTCATTTTCGTAATCAGCGACACCAAAAACCATGAAAACGACACCCATGACGGAAGAACTAAAAATTTTCCTGGCCGCCATCTTGAATTTTCATTTTGACCTCATTTTCGTAATCAGCGACCCCAAAAACCATGTAAACGACACCCATGACGGAAATACCAAAAATTTTTGTCGGCGCCATCTTGATTTTCATTTTGACCTCATTTTCGTAATCAGCGACACCAAAAACCATGAAAACGACACCCATGACGGCAAACCCAAAAAATTTCCTGGCCGCCATCTTGGATTTTCCTTTTGGCTTCATTTTTGTAATCAGCGACCCCAAAAACCATCAAAACGACACCCATGACGGAAAACCAAAAAAAATTCCTGACTGCCATCTTGGATTTTCATTTTGAACTCATTTTCGTAATCAGCGACCCCACAAACCATGAAAACGACACCCATGACGGAAAAACCAAAAAAATTTCTGGCCGTTATCTTGGATTTTCATTTTGGCTTCATTTTCGTAATCAGCAACCCCAAAAACCATGTAAACGACACCCATGACGGAAATACCAAAAATTTTTGTCGGCGCCATCTTGATTTTCATTTTGACCTCATTTTCGTAATCAGCGACCCCAAAAACCATCAAAACGACACCCATGACGGAAAACCCAAAAAACCTGCCTGCCATCTTGGATTTTCATTTTGACCTCATTTTCGTAATCAGCGACCCCAATAACCATGAAGACGACACCCATGACGGAAAAACCAAAAATTTTCCTGGCCGCCATCATGGATTTTCATTTTGGCTTCATTTTCGTAATCAGCGACCCCGAAAACCTTGAAAACGACACCCATGACGGAAGAACCTAAAATTTTCTAGCTAGAATTGAGAACCTCCTTTTTTTAAGTCGGTTAATGAGATTTACCGTCTATCATCAGTTCAACCTAATAGCCTGAAAGAATACAACTATCGATCCATAAGTACGTATAATTTTGAAGGAATTTTCTTTCAAGTCCTGACCGTTGAGGAGTTGCACCTTCCGTCATCAGCGCAGCGCCGCCACATGAAATTATGATTATCAGACGCAAATACTTGAACAGCTTCTGAAAATGTATGGAAAACGTTATGTGCGCCTATGATATTCGAGGGTTGCCCTCAATTTCTCAGAGTTCCCATCATCAGAAACTGACTTGGTGCAATGGGACCGCCTCGGGAGTATACCCTTTCCAAAACAAAAAGAATTTTGAAAATCAGTCCACAATTGACGGAGATATTCGCGGACATACAAACACGAATAGAGAACCTCCTCTTTTTTGGAGGTCGGTTAAAAATATATATCGAAGTACAATCGACAACAACAAACGATCGTGAAATTCGACTTCGATCTGAAGATGAAAAAAATTTTAGCAATCTTTACAAACTAGCAAAATAAACATGTTTGATCAAAATTAATAAGTGTATCAAATTGTGGTAATCGGTGTACAATCTCGAAAATATATGCACGAAAAACACGGGAGCGTTTGTGACACAAAGCGATACGTCCGTCCTCTGGCAGTGGCCGATTCGTACTGGCGAGATAGAGTTTGCGCGGTCGATAATATAGTTAACTTTAGATTCAATTTACGAAATGAAATTATAGTTTATTGATAACATAAAAATACGATTCTATTAGAAGGTTACCTTAAAATTAATACGTAGTTTTTAAATTTTCTTTAACGTGATTCTAAGGTATAGAAAAAAAATCTTATTTGTCGAGACATTTTGTAAAAATTGCGATGTTTTAACATTTTTTTTCTGCTATATTTTGTATTGAAGTCGAAAATGTGGCAAACTGGTCCCCTAGTAGACCATACGGTGATGTTATTTATATTTTTTTTAATGTTTAAAATCGTTTGTAGTGTTATGTTCGGCTAAGCCAAACGTAACTCGATCGGTATTTGTGCGGAAAAGGGCTTTTGAATACGGGTGATTGTCATTAATATAAACATTATTTTAAAAATTCTTCAAACCCATCCACCTGAAAAAGAACTCGTCTCTTATAATAGCCAAAAGGAAGCTTCAAATTCTTCATAGATTTCCCACACCAAGCGATCAAAATTGATCAAAATGAGATGATTTTGTGGAAGGAGCCTTAACTAAAAATCTTGAATTTTTTTCGGACTACATTTATACGCATATATTTTACTCATGCTTTTAATCCTTATCAATATAAATTATTTCATCACTAAGTACAGTTTATGTAGATAATATTTGGTCTTTTAATGATTAAAATTGGACGTTTGGTTTTGAAGTTATGGCGAAATTAAAATATTAAGGCCGGTGCGCGTGCGGGACTTTTTTAGATTTCGTTCTTAAAACTACACCTACGCAAAAGTTCTTCTCAGAGCTAAACAACAGTTCTTCTCAGAGCTAATCAACAGTTATTTTCAGGGCTAACCAACAAACAGTTCTTTTCAGGGGTAACCAACAGTTCTTTTCAGGGCTAACCAACAGTTCTTTTCAGGGCTAAACAAGAGTTCTTTTCAGGGCTAAACAACAGTTATTTTCAGGGCTAAACAACAGTTCTTTTCAGAGCTAGAATATTAGGGTGCGCCAAAGTTCACCTAAATTTTCAACTCCGATAATTGGAAATCCGAAAATGTACTTCCTATTCGGAATTCAATCTCGGGTAAAGAACTTTAGGTGAGCAATTAGGGACCCAGAATATTACACGCTATTAACATTTTCTTAAACATTTGAAAATGCCTAAGAGAGCCCAGGTCTCAACTTTCTAAACATAGTTCTCAAGCACGGGCAGGAAGAATACGTCGTATGGGAGAATCTTCACCTGAACGTTCACAACGCCTTGCTGAACAAAATCAGAGAAACTTTCAGGTACGCGCACGATTGTCGAGTGTCGAACGTTCGCAACGCCTTGCACAACAAAATCTGAGAACCTCAGAGTTACGTGCACGAGAGTCGAGGCTGGAGCGTTCCCAACGTCTTCATGAACAAAATGTAAGGACCTCTGACTTACGCGAACGAGAGTCAAGTGTCGAGCGTTCGCAGCGACTTAGAGCTCAGGCAGAGAGACAGCAGTTGTCCACAAATAGAGTTCACAATCGAATTTTAGCTAAGAGCAACAGACTGGCTTTCAGATATGATCTGATAACTAAGTGAGAAACCCAAATTCTGCCGGAAGTCATTATTCCACGCGGACGAAGTCGCGGGCAAAAGCTAGTCTATCTATATAAATAAAAAGAGAGGTCCTGACTGACTGACTCATCAACGCCCAGCCCAAACCCTTGGACCTAGAAAGCTGAAATTTTGCACAGAGGTTCCCTTTATAATGTAGACAAGGATTAAGGAAGGATTTTTCGAAATCCAACCCCTAACGGATTTAAAAAGGGGATGAAAGTTTGTATGGAAAATCGTCATTTTCACGCGGGCGAAGCCGCTGGCAAAAGCTAGTAAATAATATGGGAAATGGAGGACCACTTTCATAAAAGTAAGTGCGCTTTTACAATCAATGGTGTAAATACATAGTGTATTATGCAGGCTGTAGGACCAATCCGTTTTTATAATTTCAGTCATAAATCTAACGCCTTCTAATCTCCAGGTGAACACAATACCGTGAAAAAACACGTAAAAGTATACTTAATTACGTGCGAATATACGGGTTCAAAATCTGGAAAAATCGTGGTAAGTATTACTAGATAATATTATTATAACAATTAAAATAGTTTGTATGAGAATCAATTTTAAAGTTGACTAAAAGTTTCGATGTGAACTGCGAGCTTTCCGAAGATGAAACTTAACGAATTTATCCTTTACAATCTGCGAGTTGCATTCAATCACAACTCAAGAGCAGAAAATGTGATAACTAGGCATATATAATATGCATGATATAAACATAATGAATAACCTATGTCCTATAGCAACCACGAATAATTTATCTCCCTATCAGAAAAAAAAAAAAAAATTAAATAATTAAAAAATAATAATTTTCGTAACGAATCTTCCAGATTCGTTACGAAAATTAAACAAACCTACAAGCTAACAAAAAATGTTACATGTGTATAATATTACTCAATAACAGTACTAGTACGGATAAATTAAATGAAAAATACGAAGCTAATAAACTGTACCACGTGCTATTTTGATAGTTTTTTCACTTCTACACTTAGAACTGCTTACTATTACATCACATCCTTTAGTTTCTACTTAAAGTTTAATTCATGACATAAAACCTCAAAGTTATGTACTATTCAGTATATCACGGTCGACTCCAGTCGATAACTTGTCAGTCCAAGCAACACGACAAAAAAACTCACTCGCGTAAAATAGTATATTTGTATTGAAAGCACAACACCAGTGAATGGGGCATAGAGATGCGCTACGTCAATCCACGCTTGAAACCCGAGTGGGACTGATTACAGCGTTGCCATTATCGCGTGAAAAAAACAAATAAAAGTCAACGCTTTGATAAACCACAGGTATCGCCAGTCGAGAACATGCGGTGCGCGCGGACGCACGTTCTGCAAATATTTTATAGACAAGCTTGATTTTTGAATGAGGATTCTATTCTGAGGTTGGTAGTTCATCTTTTGTTTTTGGATTTGAAAAGGAACTGGCTTCTTTTCTCATTTCTGTCAGATTTTCTTTGGATTTAAAAACGTTTTCTCAATGTCATTACTCAACAGTTTGTGTAAATACTTCAGATGATTATGTTTTGAGGTCCGGATCTATGAAGTGTTAATGAGATGGTCGCGACAATAGTTTTAGATCATCAGGGCCGTTCGTAGTAATACTGTGCGCCGTTGTTTATCCATCTGGAGAAGAATCAACAAATACAGATTACTCGGCTGCTTCATTTACGACGTTTGTTAGGTTATTACTCTTATCGTGCATTGGAGGAATTTCATTTTCATTTCGGCTTATTAGGTGTTTGTGTTTTTATTTCGGTTATGAATATTTTAAAAACCTCCTCCAGATCTAAAAGCATCGCAACTTCTAGCACCGATATTCTGAAGTAACCACATTTTGTGCCAAAGCTGAATATTAAATTCCAAAAAAAAAACTTATAGAAACTATCTTTCTATAACAGAACAGAAAGAACACCACAATAAAGAACAAAACCTTATCAAAAATACAATTATAGCTGTAATCACGTAATAAGATTACGTAGATATAAAAGTAAATCGGTATGAAGCACATAATAGTATAATAATACAAGTAAGTAATGAAATTGTTGAACCACCAAGGTCTTTATGTGTCAACAGTAATTCTTGGGGAATTAAGATTTTTTTTGTGAGAGCCATATCTTGAATGTTTTGTAAGTATTTGATAATAAGCGACGATGCGGGTGGAAACAGATCTTACGTTGTAACGTGTTTGCATAGTACAGAAATAGCAGTTTTAGTTATGTGACTTGTGTTTTTGTTATATTTAAAAGTATTCAGTCCGTTTACATTATCCTTTTCTGGCAAAGTCAAATCTGAATTTACAATTTTATCACTAATTTTCATGTCTGCTTGCTTTAACTAATTGTTGTTTTTTTTTTCAAACTTCGTAAATTATATCTTAAACATCTTTTTGTGAACACACACCTTTTTACTACCAATACGACTTCTTTGTCATATCTTTTCCCATTTATATAAAGTTAATGAATGGCTTCCAAGAACTGGCAAAAGAAATGTGGGTCATTAGGCTGCGAGATGGCAGACGACATAGTTGCCATCGGGGGAAAAATATGATTGAGTCTTACAAGAACCGTGGGTGAACGTGGATGATGATGATGATGATGGTTTTACAGTTAAAAGAGATTCAGTGAAATACCTAGTAGAGGGAAACGAGATATCCACTTGTAATATTTTCGAGTTTCTCAATAGGAATGATAAAAAAAAAACGTAAATTCTCGGTGAATAGAATAATCAGCTCGATGTAACGGTAATTAGTCGTCCTTATCCGTGGCTCATGAATATAACCGTGCTGCACAATAGTGTGCTATTTGCGGAGACGCTCGCGTGCGCCGGCGCAGATAGATCACGTTTAGGGCTGTCAGTTGTTACAGGTGGTTTGTTTCTTTCTGACTAAACTGCAGTTTTTACGGTGTTTGGATTTGTTGTAGAAGAACCTTCTTTATTAAACTAAATTGAATTAAACATAGCAACAGACCTGAGTGTGATCCCCGAGGGGCAGAGTAACCTCACATTTCGCTAGTTTTGTTTTAAGTTTCATGTAATAGTGGGCGAGCCTATTGCCATCAACTGTACTCAAATCCAGACTCCGAGGACTTGCCCAACCCAGGAATCGAACCCAGGACCTCCACTCGACCAAGAGGCAGTTTAAAATAAATAATTATTATAGGATCTGTCATTAATCCGGCATTACATTCACACATTTCATTGTCTAGCTAGTAAGTATAATTTATTATGAGAGTCTAATGTTGATAATGATCAATCAAAATAATATTTTTGTTTCAGTCAGGGGTTTCACCTAATGATTAAAAATAACAAGATTACATCATGTTTTTCAGATATCATCGAAGATTAAATTTTTTTTTTAATAAGTTGCTTCAGCACTTTGACTAAGAATAGGGGATCGGACAAAAAAAACTAATTAGTCCGTCAGATAGATTTCCAAAAAATATTGACCACATATTTTTTATTTTTTCACGTAAACAAAATATGAAGACGATACAGTGCTTCGAAAACTCGTGTGACGTCATATGATAGTACATTTTGTACCTTCAATTGACGTTTCAAGCCCCACTCTATGATCTTTGACGCGCTTTATCTTCGTAAATTTTTATTGTTTTGATAAAACAAAAAACACGTATTCAATATTTTTCGATAATCTAACTGACGGACTAAACAGAATCATATCTTTTTGAGTCAGTCCGATCCCCTATTGTGTTCTTAATAGACACCCACATTTCGCCAGTTATGTTAAGTCCCATGTAATAGAGGGCGAGATATTGCAGCCAACCGGGCACAAATCCAAACTACGTGTTGGCTACTGAGAAATTCATTATGAAAAACCTCAATATCACTTTGCCTGATCTGGGAATCATTCCCAGGACATCATGCAGCCTCTCAGCTACAATCTATATAAATAAAAAGAGAAGTCCTGACTGACTGACTGACTCATCAACGCCCAGCCCAAACCCTTGGACCTAGAAAGCTGAAAGTTTGCACCGAGGTTCTCTTTATAATGTAGACAAGGAATAAGGAAGGATTTTTCGAAATTCAACCCCTAAGGAAGTTAAATAGGGGATGAAAGTTTGTATGGCAAATCGTAATTTTCACGCGGGCGAAGCCGCTGGCAAAAGCTAGTCATCAATAAAACCTAGTTCTCTCTTTTCCCTAATGAAATCGTGAATCACAGTTTTATTTCTAGTTCCTTCAGACCCAAATTCAGTGGCGAATGACGCAACATTGAGTGAAACTTCACCTACATTTATGTCGTTAATATAAAAATCATGATAATTCGTGATCGTTATCACTTTATCACTGTATTTGCCGATGATTGCTGCTGATATTTTTAGGTTATCTTCTACATGTGTGCTTCTAATTACAACTAGTGTTGTAACTATGTCGTGTCTTTTTTTATGTCAATGTGTTTTATTAACATTATTTTCCTACTTAACTCATCATCTGCCTAGCCTTTTCCCAACTATATTGGGGTCGGCTCCCGGTGTAACTGAATGTAACTGAATACCAGTATTTTAGGAGCGACTGCCTATCTGACCTCCACCATTCAGTTAGTACTGGGTAATAACGATACCAGTTGGTACGATAAGACTAGTTGTCAGACGTGTGTGTTTCTACTTATCATTGATTTTGCTAGAATCTAGTAAATATCTTCCTGCTGGGCCTAACATTCCATTGTCCACATGGAAGTCCTTGAACCGTCTCCGGACTCAATTGGGAAAATGTACCTCAGACCTCGTTAAGTGGGGCTACCTCAATAAAACATTAGTTGGGTGTGCTTGTGAAGTTGTTTCACAAACAAACATCTAGCTGAAGTAATCTTTGCGCTACCACCGAAGAGGCGATGTAAGTTCTGTGCAAACAATTGTCGTGCCAGCAAAACGAAGAAGAAGGTTAAGTACTTTATATCCGACTTCTAAAAAAAAAGGAGGTTCTCAATTCGGGTGTTTTTTTATGTTTGTTCGGGCATAACTCCGTCACTTGCTAACCGATTTGAAAAATTATTTTTTTGTAAGAAAGGGTATACTTCCCAAATGGTCCCATTATTTTTTTTATCGAAATCGGACAAGCAGTTTTTGAAAAATCAACACAACTCAACTACATTGTCCACATTATGAGTCACCCATGAACGTGTGAACCACAAAAAAGTGAAAAATAAAAACTTTTTAACAAAAAATAAAACCGACTTCAAAATAAAAAACACAAAAAAGTGAAAAATAAACTTTACTTAGAAGAAAAATCAGTTTCTGAAGTCGGTGGCAAAAAAATGAAATCAAACAAACAAAAGTAAGATGACATGAATGTTGCCGGGGCTGCGGGACTGTTTGAAAGAGATACCGCAGCCCTGGAACACAAGAGGCTAAGATGGAACATGGGTACTATGGGTAGTAGGTTTTAATCACATACAAGTCTGACACTCCCTTCCGCTCCGCCCAATGCGGGAGGGGCCTTAAAATTTGATGATTTCCAATCCACAAAAAAATGACATTTCAGTTACATTTACATGTCACCTTTTTGGCTACCTATAATGTCGTAAGGAGGGGCCTTAAAATTTTGATGATTTCCAATCCACAAAAAAATGACATTTCAGTTACATTAACATGTCACCTTTTTGGCTACCTATAATGTCGTAAGGAGGGGCCTTAAAATTTTGATGATTTCCAATCCACAAAAAAATGACATTTCAGTTACATTTACATGTCACCTTTTTGGCTACCTATAATGTCGTAAGGAGGGGCCTTAAAATTTTGATGATTTCCAATCCACAAAAAAATGACATTTCAGTTACATTTACATGTCACCTTTTTGGCTACCTATAATGTCGTAAGGAGGGGCCTTAAAATTTTGATGATTTCCAATCCACAAAAAAATGACATTTCAGTTACATGTCACCTTTTTGGCTACCCATAGTGTCGTAACATGTAGAGAAATTCATCTAAAATTTATAGTATTTAATGTTCAAATAAAAAAATCGTGATAGAATCGGTTAGCAAAAATACGAAAAGCGCGTACGCGTCGTGTGCCTCTAATTTGTAAGTCTGTATGTCACAAGTGAAGAAATCAAGGATTCGGGTTGAGGTTGGCAGATGTATCTAATGATATTATTAGCTACTTACTTATGTATTGGATACACGTATTGAGAGTTTTAGGCCTTTACTTTGCCTTTACACTGTCAGTTATTAAAGTTATTATACAAAGAGTGATAAATAGTGATGACTATTTATCACTCAGAAAAAGGCATAAAATTATGTATGTATCATCAAACATACATAATTTTATGCCTTTTTCTCATGGGGATATGCAGAAGCCACTGAACGCCACCTGCTACGATCTTATATATACACGTTTTGCTTTTTGATTTAGTGCATAAGTGATAAATTTAAAAAAAAACGCTTTATTGACAAGTGATTATTACTCACAAATATCAGCGTAGCCCTGGTTCTTGCACTAGGAGATCACAAGAGCCACCTATGGACAGGGAGAGACAGAAATACCTGCCATGCGGCTATTAGGAGCAGGACAAAATAGAGGGAAAAAAATTCAAGTCCGACCTCAATCAAGTATTGGGGGTCAAGGGAGGAAGATGATGATATTTTACAATATTCTCAAAAGTAAAGGAGCTTTTTCGCGACGCCATTAAAACAAGTCGTAGCTCTATACTTCAGTTGACCCTAGTTATTTGTTTAATGAAATGAAAATAAACACAAGTTTTATTTAGCTTTTATTATTACTAAATCGGACTTTTTTTTAAATAATAAGACACACAAAGTCTTCAATACAACTATTTTATCCATTTCATGACATAACCAAGTTTGAAGCAAAAATAAAACCTTTTATAAATGGTCACGTTTGTGACATAAGGACGTGAAACGGTACCTCACGCTGCTATTGTGGTGTTAATATTATGTCAAATATGTGTACGATGTGTATGTAGTGGAGTACAGTCAGTGCTCATCATTACCTGACCCCTCTTCTCACACGACCAAGGGGTCCAGAATATTAGTTGTTCGAAAGAGATACCGCGGCCCTGGACATAAAGTGCTGAGAAGGATTATCGAAAGAGATGACGTGGCCTCGGCACAAGGGCGAAGTAGGAACATGGGTTGGTTTTTAGTCAGTAGAAGTCTGACACTCCCTTCCGCTCTGCCCAAGAGCGGGGGACCCTATTTGATGATTTTCCAGTTTTCCACCCACCAAAAAAAAAGGGGGTCAGATAATGCCGGACACTGACTGTACCATCGGAAACTGTGGACATCACTTCAAAATCACCGAAAGTAACGTGTGTAGATTGATTTTGGTGCATGTGTACCGGTTGGGTATTTTCGTGATGTAGACTTTAAAGATTTATTTACGCCTGTTGTAAGTAGTATATGTATGAGTCCTTCTTGCGTACCTACATACGAGTATAACATGTAAACGGACCCTTCAAGAAGGCGTCAACCAAGCATTTTGTACATCAAATTAACTAACTGTAGGCAATAATGACTGCTGGGTAACGACTTTTTTGGGGTTAAAAATCACCTTTTGCGAAAGGACTTAAGAGGAAACGCGAGTGGTCTTTTCTCCATACAAACGCACTCGCCTGTTTTCTTTTTGGTTAATGACCCTAGAGCAATGGTTTTTTACAGAATAATAAATATTAACTATTTCTATGCCCCTATGTTTTCCTTTTTGGTGATAAATTATTTTTATAAGCACTAGAACCCTCAAAAAATGCTCAAAATTGCTTGTTTAGATCGCTGTTAACAGAGTCCTAGTGTACAAATTTGACAACTATTAACGAAAAAAGAAAAACATAGCGGCGTAGTATATAACCTCCTTATTCATTGTCTAAAATATCTTTTAAATTGGTTCAATATTGGAGGAGGAAATAGGCGAGAGCCAAACCTCGAATTCTAACTTTTTTCTACAGTTGTCCTTATCGCACGAATTTGAGGGCAGGAGGACGGAGAGAGACAGCGATAGTAGAAAGAGACAGCACTCGCATTTCCTCTTAATGTTACAGACTCAAAACATGGTAAGTGACTTGGACGACGGGCCGCGGGTCCAGTTGACCAAAGACTCGTCCCTAGTTAACACAGGACTCAGGAATGAAAGAATGCAGCTGTACTTTCAATTTCGAAAGTTGTATGAAAATTACTATTTGAAGTACCTACCTACATGGGCGAGTTACAAAAAAAGTTAAAAGGGAATCGACTGTCGTGGTATGGGCATGTGATGAGGAGGGATGAATCGCATGTGGCTAAAAGAGTGATGAATATAAATGTAGATGGATGGAGAGGGGGGAGATAAAAGAAATGATGGATGGAGTGTGTGAAGAATGACATAATGGAAAAAGGAATATATGATAGCGTGACGACTGACAGGGGAGAATGGAAAAAAAAACGTGTTGCGCCGACCCCAAATGACATTGGATTAGGGCTGGAAGATGATGATCTAATTCAAGTACATAATTCCCTTTTGGTTGTCTTGTCAGTGTGTATATCCTGAAGTACTTACGTGTGAAGAGAAGCGATAAATGATAAGGTGAATGTTTGCAGGGCTTGTCAACCTGTTTGGTTAACGGAAATAATATTATAGAACAATATCACTCAATTATTTGTTGAGGTAAATAACTACTAATAACAATAGAAGTTAGAACTGGATCACAAGGTCAGTGGCAGCCTAGTGACACTCTAAAACAAGTAGAGAATTACAAAAAGAAATCTTCATTATCAACAGAAGCAGTTTTTTGTTCATAACCATTCAAGTACTTAATATTGAAGTTCTAAAATATTATAATACATAATCTGACAACCATTTTTGCCATAGAGTATCGTGTTGTGGAAGAAGCTGCATTCAGTTAGACAGGAACTCGACTACAACCTTTGTAGTTGGGCAAAACTTAGGCAGATAATCGTGACTTAAATTTCTAACTTCGTGAAAAATAAAAGACGGGGTGAAAGCTATTTAAATAGTGGTCACAAAATTATGTAACAGCTTCTTATTATAATGCAAGAAAATACCATACAGAGTAAGATACTAAATAGTTGGCTATTTTTCCTAGTATTTTTACGTTACTTGCTGCAACACACTCAATAGAAATCTTTACAGAAGGCTCTCTCGAAACAAGTTTCTCAGGTCAAGTCTATTTTTAAAATAGAGCAAGTGCTCTATCTAATTTATATTTCCACAGGGTCATCATCATCATCAGCCTATAATGTTCCCACTGCAGGGACTCAGGCTCTCATCTCTAGGATAGGGATGGGCTATAATCCACCACGCAGGCCCAGTGCGGATTGGCAGATGTCACATGTCTTCGAACTTTTTGGTTCTAAAACATGCCGGTTTCCTCACGAAGTTTTCCTTCACCGTTTTGAGAGCAGGGGTGATGAAATAAATTACACAAAGTAATGCGCCTGCCTGGGTTCGAACCCACGACCTACTGTTCGTAAGTCGGGGCCGACATCACTGGGCCACCGCTGCTCTCACACAGGTCACACAGGTCTTCCACAGGGTAATAAAAACTAAACTTAAAAAAAAATTGTTGGTTGGGAAATCATCGAATGGTTCCTCCCACTCTGGGCGGAGTGGGGGAGTGACAGACTTCTACTGACTAAAACCACCCATGTCCCTTTTAAGCCCTTTCTTTCTGTTCCGGGGCCGCAGTATCTCTTTCGAACAACCCGCAGCCCAGCACTAGAGAACTTTGTGTTCGGACAATTTCTATGTTTTAATATTCTGCAATATTCTATAGTGATCCTATGTTCATTTTACAGTGTCGATGACAATCTAAATTGGGTGTTAATATGTCGCAGTGATAATTATGATGAAAACAGGGAATTGGTCAATTCTTCGAATTGAACAAATCCCAGTATCCTTTATGGGCGGCATGGGCACCGGGCCGTAGGCCGACGAAGGAGGCCGGCGGAGGCCCGGCACTTTGGGGACAGAAGATATTAGTGTTATATAATATGCGAGCGAAGGGAGCGCGCGTCACGGAGTACTACTGGGATTTGTTCAATTCACTAGATTTGTTTAGGGAAATGATAAAACCGTGTTGTTATTTTATCTTCCTCCGTGGTTTGATCAAATCCCTTAGGGATTTGGAAAAATCCCTGTTTTTATCATATCCCTGCGACAAATATACAAGTTTCGCCGTCGGTAGCGTCTATCATACTATAATAAAGATATTAACGAATGGGACTTCTACAACTTTTTACTTATTTCCAAGTAGGTATGTCCAATAGTAAATGAATCGTGTAATGACGTCACATGCGCTGGCGCCGTCTCCTCACGTTCAGGTAAATAATATTTGCTTTGTGCCATATTGTTCGCTTCTTCTTATGAAGTTCTGCTATCTCTGTAATTTATGGGATGCGATACAAATGTATGTTTATTCATATTTGTCTCTTGAACATTGTTCTGGATTTTTTATACAGTTACTAAGGAGTTTTGCCCGGGCCCTTCTTCCTTCACAGTTAAAATACTGAGAGAGAATTTCACCAACAAAAGTTAACAGGATCAGCTCATCGAAACAGCGTTAAATAGTGGTCAAAATCAATATTTCAAATCAATGATGACACTGTTAGTTTGTAAACGCAGTTCAATTTTGATCGCGTTCAGTTTCATTGGTTAAATCCGTTCCAAGAAATGGCAAAAAGCGAATTTTGGGAGGCAATAGTAAGTAAGTAATTTTGACCAATTAAACAACGACAAGGGGTTACTCAGAAGTAAATGACGCCGTGACGTCTGACAGACAGAATGGAAGAAGAAAACGTGTTGCGCCGTCCCAAAGTAGAATGGGACATCCACAGGAAGATGATGATGATGATGGTTACTCAAACTAATCATCATCATCAGCCTATAATGTTCCCACTGCAGGGACTCAGGCCTCCTCTCTATGAGAGGGATGGGCTATAATCCACCACGCAGGCCCAGTGCGGATTGGCGGATGTCACATGTCTTCGAATTTTTTGGTTCTAAGACATGCCGGTTTCCTCACGATGTTTTCCTTCACCGTTTTGAGAGCAGCGGTGATGAAATAAATTACACAAAGTAATGCGCCTGCCTGGGTTCGAACCCACGACCTAGGTACTGTTCGTAAGTCGGGGGCGACACCACTGGGCCACCGCTGCACCTCAAACTAATGCAATGAAATAAAACGAAGCAGAAATATCAATTCAATCAACCACATACAAGATGTAATAATTTCTCGTAATTTAGAAAACAAGTCATAATATCTGACGGATTAAGGAAAATAAATAAATAAATGCAATGAATTTAATTGCAGAAAACCTCAAGCTGTTTCGAGTAACTCTCGACACAGATGCAGTTATCGTTCAAAGCATACGAGAGATTTGTAATCAGTCAGTCTGGATTTAATCTTATATTTTAGGTCATGCATTTCAGACTGTCAACTGTTTTTTTAAGACAATTCGTAAAGATTGCACGGTTCGTGATAAGGTAATTCACGAAAAGACGTGAAGCCTTAAACACTTATGAGATACAGTATACTTCAGTATAGTAACTTTGGTTGATGTTTATACAAGAAGTTAGGACTTTTTTGGGCTAAGTATTCATATCAATACCAAACTCTTGCGGTTGCCTCTCTTGCCAAAGACTGTGATTTCTTTTTAATCTATTGCATTTTTTTTTTTTAAAGTTCTCACATAAGGTAATATATTCACTGGGACAGTAACGAATACTTATTTGGTATTTAATATAGAACTTACAACAAAATATATACTAGAACTAATAACTAAACTATTGCATAGATTCTATCGCGGGCCTTGTTGAGTTGAGCGTGGAGAGCGAATCCAGAGATTTCCTAACAAAAATATTCAGTTCAAGATTCAACCAGGTTGCTATGGTTACGGAAAATAACAAGGTTGTCAACTGAGGTTGTCAAATTAAATAATTGTTTGTCTCTCTGCTTTCTCCTTCTAAAATATTCTTACTCGTATAATTTGTGTACAAAGTGTTTTAAATATGAATAAACAAAGTGCATTTATTAATGAAGAAAGTCACGAAAAAATAGTGAAAGAAAATTAGTGAGGAGTGAGTACTCTATAAACATTCATTTTATTATTAGTACGCATCTATCATAAGTTTTATTGGTTTTTGCATTACTATTCTGCGAATCGGTCTAAAACGATTCGTTTTCTTATAAAATATCTAAAATAAAATAAATTATTTTCATATTTTTCAATGTTATGACACTTACGTCAGGCTGTCAATACTTTTTCTTTTAAATTTTCTGTCATAGAGTTTCTTACTAGCTTACTTAGTCTATGAAGGTTAGTTTTGATTTATATAATGTACATCGCGCGAAATTCGAAGATCAAACTCTTAATATCGTTATTTTTGTTCAAATTTTTTGAATGTATAATTATTTTGGTGTGTAATTAAACTATTAATACCTAATTATTTATTTATATCTATTATTGCATAAGTTGATAAAAAATGCTATGCAATAGATTTACCGCGGCACTAGGGTTTGTCCTCGTCAACATTGATTTTGTGAGTCTTCTTCATCAATACACTTTTATGAATGATCGTGAAGTGATGACAGAGAAGAATGTAAAGAGAGAATACATACTACGCCGACAGCAAATGAATAGGGATAAGGGCAATAGAATGAAGACGATGATACACTATTTACGTCTTATTTTTCATGCAATCCATCTAAAGCGACTTCGGTCATTTTCTATCACACATTCATAAACCACCCGCATTCACCCTCATAAGAGAAGTAACTCAATTATGAAATTTGATTCAACTCAAACTGAGTTCGTCAACAGCCACATCTACAAAATTCTCGACAAAATAAAAATTCATGTTCCAGTTGTAACGCTATTGTATAAACTATGTATGTATGTTATCTTATCTCCAGGAGGCTGCCAGATTGCAGTGATCTATCACTTATCCCACTGACAGGCAACTGAAGTAACCAAGGCGCCATGGTTGCTGGGCAGATTACCAACCATTATGCAACTGAAAAAAATTATTATGGAATTATTTTCTTTAATATATTATGTTTCATGTCCAATGTATTGTCTATACTAATATTAAAAACCTGAAGAGTTTGTTTGTTTGGTTGAACGCGTTAATCTCTCAACTCGGAACTCATGGTTGGTATAGAAAAATTTTGTTTGTGCTGGATAGTCCATTTATCGAGGAAGGTTAGAAACTATATTATGGTGAAGTTGCGCGGGTGAGCTAGTACATTATATTGGATTGTATCTTTGCAGTAGTATGTTTCATATATTTCGTTTGTTTTAATAAAACACTGTGTTTTTCCAAGTAAATTATTAATTAAGTACAATAATAGATTGAAGCTTCATTCAAGGCCAATTCACCAAACTTGGAACAAAAACTCCTCATAAAAGATCGTACCACTTAATGACAGACTTTGGACTGCTCATCATTCTGTAGTGACGAACGAGGAAAAGGTCCAGAGCCATCTGATTCGCGTCCGAAGGTCGAGTGAACAATAACCCATATATCATTAGACGAGCTGCACGTGTGGAGTTGCTAGCTAGACGATTTGGTGCGACGGAATAGTTTCTATAGAAGAGATAAGACGGAGTAGGGAAGTGAATCCTGTTGATGATGCAAGATAGAAAGCAAAAAGTGTTTTTTTTTTCAGGTTTAATTACCCAAAGGGCTAATAGCTTCTAGATGTAGATCTACTACAGTTGTTGTACTAAATAACAATGATATTAATGAAGCCAACAAATATGACGATATTCTTCTGAATAAACTACAGAAGTTTGATTAAGATACTGAAATTGACAATTTTTAACATCTTAAATACGGAATAGTTTTGAAGTCAAGGCTGCAAATTAAATAACGAGAAGATACTCCCTATTAAAACTGTGCAATCAATTACTCTCATTATAAACGTATACGGAAAGCTTACCAATTAATAGTAATTCATAGATAAATCAGCGTAACAACCTACTTCTATTGATACAACCTCATACTCTGAGCTCATACTAATAATTACTTGAACTGATCTCTACTAGACTGACATTATCTACTTCAACCTTGGTGACAACTAATAAAAATAAGACTACAATAATGGCCGGCAACAAATGAATTCTTAGAGTAAATAACCATCCTTGACTATTGAAATTTAGCCTGAAAATTATAATAAAAACATTGAGGCCGGTCTGACCTTAAGTCAAACAATTATTTTTATGTAAAAACAAAGCTTATCGCTCCATTTAACGTTTATTGTTAGGATTTAACTGTTGATCTTGGTTTCCGCGTCAATTGGAGTTTCGTTTCTTCCATGCTTGGGTTACATACGAATAATGAGGGAAGCCCGAAATTGGTTGTTCGACCACACGTCATGTTGATAATTTGCTTCATTATCTCTCTCTCGATGGTAAAAATCACCAGAGGGGTTGACATGATGACCAACATAATAAAAATAATTATTATTAAGTAATACATCTAAGATTGGAGACGCTTATGTTCCGCAGTACTAATAACAATCAACTTGTTACTACAAAACATCATTCAGGGATGATCAGCTTAATTAAAAGAAGGACCTCTTAAATTCTGCATATTTGGCATGAAATGTTTCCAATAATTGTATTGCGTTCTCAAAACCTGCTGGTGAAGCGATGCGGGTAAAAATGCGAGGATTATATGCGAGTTATAGTATGAGCGGGAGAAAATATGGTGCGCCGTAAAAAACAATCCAACCAGACGAGAGCTAAAGAAAAGCAGTTCACTCACCTGGCGATGGCACCACGAGGACTTGAGGATTTCTTCGTGGAAGCTTGACTTTAGGCAGCGTGCACAATGCTTGGTAGCCAGCGTCCGGTTTTGCGAGTGGTAGAAATGGATGCGAAGGGTTGCTAGCAAGCAAGCGAGGGTGGTTTTGCAGTTTTAATAACGCGTGAGAACGAAAAATGGCGGGCGGCGCGGTGGCGCGGACGCAGCGACGACAGCGTCTTGTCGCAGCGGCAGTGTACGGAAGAATGAGACGTTCGTTCGCGGGTTAGGTTCACTCGCGAACGGAGGGAGTGAATGCATTCCCAGCCCTCGCTGATTGAATGAATTAAAGGCGCAACCATCCTCCCCCCTTTGGAAATCCTTAGGATTTTCGAAACAAACGGAAAGGATAAGGAGAGGATCTTAGATTAAAGCGGAGCGAGGTCAAATGGATTGACTTAAAGTTTAAGTTTTAAAAGGTGAAAGGGTGTGGATTAAATTACAGATTTACTAAATTACATACTTAAGATTAACGAATTATAACTGTGCTAATTGGTAAATTAAGTTTAAATTATTGCGAAGGAAGGGGACACAACTTAACGACGGGGCGTTTGAAAATCCCTGCTGTAGTGCGTACTAACGCGACTCGCACGATTCCATCTTTACCCGGATATACTTGTTCAATAATTCCGGTAGGCCAGCGAAGCGGCGGTGAATCATCCTGGTGGATGAGAACAAGTAAACCCGGCTGAATAGGTACATCAGGAGTATTCCATTTTTGCCTCAGTTGAAGTGTATGCAAATAATCTACATGCCATTTTTTCCAATAGCTTTGGACTAAACTGTCTAACAGTTTTTTCCTGTTATGAAGGCTTACAGATGCGTCAACCTCATAGGCAGGCAACGACTGCAAAGGGGTTGTGTTTAGAAAATGCGCAGGAGTAATAATTGTATGCGGCTGGTCCGACAGCGCACACAATGGGCGAGAGTTTAAGACACTCTCAATTTGAGTTAATACTGTCAACAATTCCTCATAGCACAGTAATTGTTGCCCAATGCAACGATATAGATGAGTTTTTATGCATTTTATGTTGCTTTCCCAAATGCCTCCCCAGTGGGGTGCACGAGCAGGGATATTACGCCATGTTATTTTACGATTATTCAATTCAGTTTGAAATGCGGTAGACGTATCTTTAGAAGAAAGGAAAGTATATAACTCGTCCAATTGACGCTTTGCACCAATGAAATTGGTTCCGTTATCGGAATAGAGAACTGATACTGGCCCTCGCCTAGACAAGAAACGCTTGAAAGCGTCAAGAAACGTTTCCGAACTCAAGTCTGAGGCAATTTCAATGTGTATGGCTTTAGTAGTCAAACACACGAAGAGACAAATATATGCCTTTTGGCTTTTAACGCCCCTCCTTCGCGTCATAGTAATGTTTATAGGCCCAGCGTAATCAACGCCAGTGTGAGTAAAGGCCTTAGCTTCTTGCACCCGCGAAGGGGGTAAACTTGACATCATGGGTGTAGGATGAGAGGGCGCAACCTTAAAACAGAAGTTACATTGGCGTATGCGTTGTCGAATAATATTCCGAGCGGATATGATCCAATATCGCTGCCTTAATAAAGACATAAGAAGATGTGAACCGGTATGACAATTGGATCGATGGCAATCATCTATTAGTAGATCGACTAAGTGATGTCGACGAGGAAGCAACAATGGATGCCGACTTTCATAAGGTATATGTGCGTTTATTAGTCGACCACCTACGCGGAGCAATCCGTTGTCATCAACAAACAGATCGAGCTTTCTTAAAGAAGGAGAAGGTAATCTACCCTTTTTAATATTTTTTATTTCATCAGCAAAATGTTTGCTTTGCAATTCGCGAAGAATCACGAGTTCAGCGGTTTCAAGGTCAGAGACTTGAATTACCGGAGCGAGAGGTAACTTACGCAGAAAGCGCAAGATATATACCAGAATGCGTAATAATTTTTTCCAAGACGAGACTCTGAGAGCTAGCTCCAGAAGTATCGAAGAATCCAAATCAGGAATGACTGTTAGAGTAACAGAGCTCTTTGCTTCAGGTATAGAACCTTCAACAGAAGACGGTTTGAATGGTACAATTGGCCATTCAGCGGTTGGATGGCAAGCCCAAGGTGGACCATACCACCAAAGCGGATGATTAATGAGTTGCGAGGGTAATAAACCTCTTGATAAACAATCACTGGGATTTTCTATCCCATTGATGTGAAAAAAGCGGTCAGGAGATAGATTTTCCTGTATCTCAGTCACACGGTTGGCCACAAATACTTGCCACCGGTGTGGAGATGAATGAATCCATGACAGAGCGATCGTAGAATCACTGAAAGCGAAAATATCCTTTATAGGATAGCGATTATCAAAAACCGTATGTACTTGTTTGACAAGTTTAGCCAGAAGTAGCGAGGCACACAATTCAAGCCTTGCCAGTGAAACAGTCTTTAGAGGAGCCACCTTAGACTTAGCGCATACTAAATGAATGGATATATTACCGTTAGGGTTCGTTACGTGCAGGTATAAGACGCAGCCGTAAGCCTTCATACTAGCGTCTCCAAAGCCAAGCAAATTTATAACACAGCCGGCCGCGACACCTAAGTGGCGAGGTATTTGTAAGTTAACTAATAACGGTAATTCTGATTTGAGTTTAACGAAACATTTAGTAATGAGTTCCGGGGGCTCTTCATCCCACCCCACCTTAGAAAGCCAAAGATCTTGTATAAGAAGTTTTGCGTAGAGAATGACAGGTGCGACGAACCCGAGCACGTCAAATAGGCGAGCAATAGTTGACAATATAGCACGTTTGGTGTTACACGTAGTCGCGGCGGCGGTAGTGAACGAGAACACATCAGAAGTAGGTATCCATTTTAAACCTAGAACCTTCAGTGTGTCATCATCATCTGTGAACTCGATCACAGCACGATACGACTCCGGCAAGTGAGCGAGAAGTTCCGATGAGTTGCTCGCCCATTTGACGAGATCAAATCCACCGAACTTGAATAAAGCGAGCAGCTCGTCAGCTAAACGAGTACCATCTTCGGCAGAATGTACAGAAGTTGTTAGATCATCCATGTACAGTTCTCTCATGGCAACATCTGCCGCGAGAGGAAAGCGTTCGCGATAATCCTCCGCCAATTGACGGACGGTACGCATTGCCAAAAATGGACTCGAGCGGAGGCCGAAAGCCACAGAATTAAATTGGAAAATACGAATACTCTCGGTATCATTAAAGCGATATAATATTTTTTGATATTTACGATCTTTATCTGACAATGAAATTCTAAGATACATTTGACGTATATCAGCTGTAATTGCTACCTTAAAATATCTAAAGTTTAGCAAAAGCGAAAATAAGTCTGCCTGCAAATTAGGCCCTGTATGCAACAAGTCGTTGAGCGACTTGCCGCTACCAGTTTTAGCGCTTGCATCTAAAACAATGCGGGTTTTTGTTGTCGACTTCTCAGGCCTTACAACTGCGTGGTGCGGGATGAAGTAGCCTTCATTTATAGCGGACAAAGAATGAGGTATTTCCGACAGATAACCCTTATCTATATAATCATTTATTACGTCGTTATAAGCTTGACGTAAAGCGGGAAGCGAATGAAACTTTCGCTCTAGCGCGGACAATCTACGCTGAGCGTGAATGAAGGAGTTACCTAAAGACTTAGGTTCACCTTTAAAAGGTAACGACACAATATATCGCCCACATGAATGTCGCGAAACGGTCGATTTATAAAAATCTTCACATTCTTGATATTCCGGACCCTTCTTGTTAACAGTAGGTACTTCCTCGATTTCCCAGAATTTTAAAATTAAATTATTTAAATTATCTACTAACGGGCCGAAGGACCAGGCTACACTGTCATGGTTGACAGAAGGTACCTCACCCATGACAATATAGCCAAGCGTGGTTTCTAAAGCATGAGGTATGAAGCGAGCGGTGATCGCAGAATCAGCTGATTGAGAGGTAGATGCTGGTATAACCTTTTTCCCTAGCAAAACAAACGCGAACATTTGCGTACCAAGAATAGCGTCTATATTCCCAGGTACGTCCCAACATTCATCTGCGAGCGGTAAACCTATGAAATGATCCATCACGGACCTTTGTACCGCGCGAACAGGCAACGGATCAGCTATGTGATCAATCACTAACATGGTTAATTCGTATTGAGCGTCACTTACGCGCGACTGTATTGTAAGAGACACGTAACCCTTAATGGGAGTGGAAATCGTACCTACTGATTTTAAAGACGAGTTAACAAGCGGTTGAATATTTAGTTTTAATTTTCTACAACATGCGAGAGTGATAAGGTTGTTTTGTGAACCACTATCCACTAAACATCTTATAACAAAGCGTTTTCCATTTATCGGAACATAAACTTGTGCCGTTGGTAAAACAACTGACGTTTTCAACTGGTCACAAGATAAATCTATATTATTATTACGCGACGTCAACGCGATCGAATTCTTAGAATTAGTACATTCATTCAACCCGACACACGAAGATGTCACGACCGGCGACGCGCGAGCGACATGGCTGCTATGCATACACACCGACTGAGGGCTGCTGTCCAGTGCGCGAGCGCCCGGCAATGGCGACGGTTCCAATACACTAGGTTGCGATTGTTGCGAGCTTGTCTCGCGATTATTAAAATGCAACAATGAATGATGCTTTTTGTTACAGTGTTTACAAGTATTTGTAGAACCACAATTAAGGGTGGAATGTTTACTACTAAAACAATTGATGCACATTTTATTCTCTTTTATGAACTTAAAGCGATCTTTTACATCTAATTTTTTGAATTCTGAACACTCGTATAAATGAGTATGTTGAGATTTTTTACAAAACTTACAAGTGGGTACATTATTATTAACTTCATTTTCTGTTACTGCAAAACTATGCGAAGTTTTCGTTGCAGAAGAACGCGACCTATTTTGTAAGTTAGTCCCCTGATTATTTTGCGGTGACGTGGTTTGACGAACAGCTGTTGTTCGTTCAAGAACCTTTATGTGATGCCGTACGAAAGTAACTAAATCATCACTTGTGGGTATATCTTTCTCGCGGGCGGATAACTCGAAACTTTGTAATACTTGAGAATCTAACTTTTTTAAAACGAGATGAGTAAACAAGAAATCGGATAAATCGCCAATGTCTAACAGTCTTAACGCGGACCAAGATGAGTGAACTCTTTCAATAAAATCATTTAATTGACCGGGTGAACCCGAGGTAGGTTTTATGTCAAGTATATTATTTAAGTACATAGACCCAAGTAACCTCTTGTCCTGGTATTTTGTCACTAAAGAATTCCATATCGTAAGATAGTTAGACGCATTGGGAATTATTCCCGCGAATATATTTTTTGCGCTGCCATTTAATTTACCTACCAAATACTGTACACGCTGATCATCAGTTAGTTTTTTATTATCATGAACGTTAGTTTTGAAGCATTGGTAAAACAGTGGCCAACTTTCCGGTTGACCAGAGAAACTTAATAACTCCAATGGCGGTAAGCGGCAAACGTAAGATTCCACAGCGGGAATATCTACATTAGCGCGGGTAGACTCTAATATGGTATTACGTTTATATTGGATTTCTGTAAATAATGTTTCGAACGAGCTCCAATTACTAAAACTTATTTTATAATCAGGGTCTATCTCTAATAATAATGTATTATGTTGATCACAAAGATCGTTAAAATTATTATATAACTTTTCGATATTCGAAGAAGCGGCTAGAAATTCTTGTTTACTTCTAGTATCAATATTTGAAGGAATTATTTTCTTTGCAATCTTGAATAAGCTATTTATTTTCTCGAAAATAGTTTCTTTTTTTGCAACGATCATTTTCAACTTTGCTTCCGACGCCATTTTGTTGCGTCACCCAAGCTCCCGTTGTTCGAGTTATAATTTATAAAAAATGTGATATTGAAATGGTATAATGAACAACGTAATTTACTTGAACAAGCACAGTTATAAGCGTAATTATAGTAGGGAATACTTAAATAGCGAGATGGGGAATATTTTAAAGGTATATACTGGCTCAATCCGGCTCGAAGGACCAAAATTATGGTGAAGCGATGCGGGTAAAAATGCGAGGATTATATGCGAGTTATAGTATGAGCGGGAGAAAATATGGTGCGCCGTAAAAAACAATCCAACCAGACGAGAGCTAAAGAAAAGCAGTTCACTCACCTGGCGATGGCACCACGAGGACTTGAGGATTTCTTCGTGGAAGCTTGACTTTAGGCAGCGTGCACAATGCTTGGTAGCCAGCGTCCGGTTTTGCGAGTGGTAGAAATGGATGCGAAGGGTTGCTAGCAAGCAAGCGAGGGTGGTTTTGCAGTTTTAATAACGCGTGAGAACGAAAAATGGCGGGCGGCGCGGTGGCGCGGACGCAGCGACGACAGCGTCTTGTCGCAGCGGCAGTGTACGGAAGAATGAGACGTTCGTTCGCGGGTTAGGTTCACTCGCGAACGGAGGGAGTGAATGCATTCCCAGCCCTCGCTGATTGAATGAATTAAAGGCGCAACCACCTGCACTTGCATCACTTAATTAATTACTTCACGATAGTCCAAAATTACCGGTTAACGCATAATCTGATTTAATGGTTCCAATAATAAAATCGTGGCACTTTTATAGGTTCCACAATTTATTACATGTAAATTTTCTATCCTTATTAGCCTATAGACTAGTTCAATACACCTGAACATGGGCATCATTAAACCACGACGAATGGTCGTGCTCCATATTACTTTAAACATTCTTTGTGAAAGATTATTTGATTAGTTTAAAGTTATTCCTGCAGAAGATATTGAGGCTAATAAAGCCATAGATATTAAATCCTGGATGGTTAGAAAAATCCAAAAGAATATACAGATTGGTCTTATCGATGATAGCATAACATTCTTTAGTCACAAACTATTAAGAATACCAATAAATATAAGTATTATAAATAAAACTAAGAATGGAAGGGAATCATTACACCGGAACTAATTTACCCGTTAACAATACCAAGGTCGCGGTGACTGTTTAGTATTCAAGACACGGACGATGCATAGATTACTTATTAATTTTGTTACATCTTTTAGAAACAATAGCTTTCAGAGATGAAGGTGAACGTGAAGCTGAAACTGTTACGAGAGACAAAACGAGACCAAATTCAGATAACGATATAAATATGCATTTATTTTGGAATATATCTAATAAAGCAAGAAGTAAAGATGGATTGGTTTGAGAAAATGAAAGAAACGAAATCAACCTTGATAATTTCGCAAATATAGCGATAGTCATTCACATAAGACAATATGAAAACACGAAACAAAACGACCTTTACCATTTGTTCTTATGGCTTAATTAATGAATGAATGTCCGCGAAATTCTTTGAGGCCGAAATTTAACCACCAGACATCCATTGATGGCATTTTAATGATGAAGTACATGGTAATCAAAATTTTACGAACTTTAATGATCTTAATTGTTGTCATTTAATTACTTGTTTCGTGTTTAATGTAGTGTGCAATACCACAATGTTTTGTTTCCTGAATATTAATAGGCTCAACTAGGACTCACGCCGGTGCAAAAATTTCGACTGGATATCAAAAATGTTCTCGAACACAAACGAACATAATAATAGCATAGCCAAAAAGTAAAGTGTCAATGATTATTTTATGCAAATGTTTCCATCCATTGATCAAACTGACCAATTTGTCCGGAGGTATCAAATCGCAATCACTCTAATTGTGCGCAAACAACTCTTGCGCAAGTGATCGGCGCAAATCGGGGACAGTACTATGACGAAGGCCGTCGAAAGTGGAGTCATTTGGGGCTCTCGCTCGCAATATGTTACTGACGGTCCCAAACCCGTCAGGGGCAACGGGTTCTGATGCAGGTTTGCTCAGTTTGTTTTAATATATTTCCTTGGCACTTGTCTGAGTGATAGATGTTTAAATGAGAGCAGCGTTGCGTGTGCCGGGTACAGGTTTATTGTTGACCTCTTCAACTGTGTATGTTTTATTGTCTGTTGAGCTTCGTCGGACATTTGCAACAAGCTCTTCGATGAGGATAAAGTTATTCACGTTACAATTCAACAAATTACTCTACCTAGTACAAATGTTTCTCACAATACCACTAATAAAATGAAGTACTGATAACAAAAAATACTATTGATACTTGTATAATTGGAAGCAGTTTTCAAGAGCATCAATAGATTATGAAACAAAACTAGTCCAATAAAGCAAATGATCACTGATTAATAAGTAGGTGCCCGTAGCTGTTTCAAATATCAATTTAGTAGAGTCGATCGATACAATCACGGCTCATGTTACTGACTAGTCTTTATTGATACCCCTATCTCACGCTAAGATACACACACATCACCCACACCCACATCCCCCACACACATAACTGAACATGCTACAATAATTTTGTAATATCCTAGAACCTAAACTTTTTTTCGCTCTTAATTATTTTAGACAGTAACCCAAGAGAATTTGCGAGGTAGTCCCATAGCAAGTATCCTAATTCCTTATAACTCACCGGGCACTTGGCTGTTATTGAGAAATTCCAATTGGAAAAAATTGAATAAAGTAAGGTCTCGGACGGACCTCATGATGAGCGTACTTATAACTACTATGCCAACAAAGCAGCTACACATAATAGTATTATAATAGTAGTTAGGGAAGCATGATAAGACACACCGACAATTTTCGCAAAAAACTTTGAACTTGAGTAAGGTAAATTACTTAGTTTGGAATTTCCAATGCTTATGTACGTGGCCTTCCATTTTAAAGGTAAATCTGCGGGTAATGACGTTATCAGTTTAAGATTATTGATCGTTGTTTAAATTAGCTGTGGGATGATAACAAGGTGCGAAGTTAATTAGTAGCTACTGCAGAGATGATGATGCCAATATCATCACGGGTAGATAACAACGCAGGAAAATTTAACTTCAGTAGATGTAGGAACAGGTAGAGTTTAGATTTCTTCATTTAAATCATCATGTTCATCATCTGCCTAGCCTTTTTCTAACGATTTCGGAACCAATTTCAATTTATTCAAATGCTGCTGAATTCCAGTATTTCAGTGGCTAGAGAAATTACTCAAGCAATTAACCATAAAGTCTGACAACCAAACTTACCAAGGCTCGTGCTCAGTAACTTGGTTGTGGTCAGATAGGAAGTCCATGTGAACTACTGGTATTAAACTGCATTCAAAGAAACTGAAAGTTGTCCTCAACATAGAAAATATTAAGCAGATGATGACGATGATGTCTTAAAACCGCACACTATCAAGGCAGATGATGATCAAAAGAAAATATTACTAGCTTTTGCCAATGAAAAGAATAATTTCACCAGTACTTGAAGTGAGGTAATAAAAGCTAGCACTCGTTATTTATAACACATAAGTTATTGAGCCTGAGCCGGCATCGAACCTTCACCTTAAAGAAACAGGGCCAGTTGACAGCGCAGGCGCAGCGGTGCACACTACACTTATTTTATGCAATCAATGGCGCGTGCGAGCCCACTGTTTCGTACGGAACGAGAATTTGACAGCCTGTGGCATGTTGTGCTGACCTCAAATAAATTAGGATAAAGGCAGGACAAAGATACTGAGATACTGTAATAGGAGAAAAAATTAGATTGGTTGGATAAAAGGAACTAATTGAATTATGCTACATACCTATATGGAAAGTTTATTCTAGAGTCGTTGAATAAAAATACTTCAAAGTTTCCCTACTGTTTTCGTGCGATAACTTTCAAAGATGTCCTTAAATATTGTAACAATTAATATTATTAACTACAACGACATGCTTTACTACTACAATTCCGGATGTGACAATGGAACCGCACAAAAGTCACTCACACGAACTGATTGTGACTCAGTGTTAGCTAACGAGGTTTTAAAACGTAAGTCTCATTATGAATACTAAAACCGCTTTTTTCCAAGCTTATTTGTAAATTAATATAATTCTGGGAACAATAAAACATAAAATGACGCACGGCAACGGTGGCATTTACGAAGCGAAAACAACAATTGCTTATATAGGGAAAACCTACGTTTGGTGATCATGTTTGGTACATAAACATTGCTATTTCGGCTTATACGTGTGTATCACAGGTAAATCATTGTTAAACCAAAGTCCGTGAACTTTAGAACAGAGTCCTAATCGACGATGAAAGAACCACAGCATCAGTAAAAGATTCGTAGATTTTCAATTCTATTTGTACAAATAAAAAAACAAAAAAATATGAATGTATTTTAAGGCACAGTTAAAGACAGACGAAAGAGAACGTTCAAAACTTCTGTAGCAACAAAACTTATCAAAGCTAATTAAGATAATTCAATCAATAGTAAAAAACTCAACAAGAGCAAGGGTGAAGACAAACAGTTTATAAACATGAGTCTATCGTGTGATACCGCCCCCAGCTTCATCAAAAACTATACTCACAACGTAATCAACGAATAATGTTAATACAATAACATTGTTGTGATAAAAGCGATTATTTCTGAATCCACTGCAGTGCGTACGATTGACACGTAAGAATCTGTTACAATGCGGCATAGTTATCATAATTACCTCATTAGTTATTATCAAACAGGAAACTGGTAAAATTGATTTTAATTTATCAATGATTCCACCATTTTGATTACTTTCCTGAATATATGAATCGAGCGTGTAAATAGCAACGTGTGTATAGTAACAATGGTAGAAATAACATGATAATAGGTGCGGGTAATTTAATATACAACAATATCCATATATAATTGTAAGTAATTTGAGCCGCCATTGGCTGTCATGAGATATCTAACGACCATCCAATTATAGAAGACAATACTGATAATTTGCTGGTATTCAAAGCAGTTTTTTTTTATCAATTGCGAACATAGAAAATAAATTAGCATCAGTGATACTGCTAATAAACGTTGTCATGAACCTAAAGCAGTATTTAAACATCCATCCAAAGTTGATGCTAACACATCAAGTCAAAAGTGTGAAGAAGCTGTAAGCGCTAATAGCGAAATCTATTTATATAATTTATGGGTTTGTAATGAAATATGTTCAGTAGTGACTAGTGAAGCTAACCAGACTCTGTGTCAGGAAAACAAACGCTTAACACAATGTTTTGGTATAACGCATTTTATAAAGTTTATTAATTGTGTAAATCATATTGTAAAAGTAGAAATGATCGAACGTCTTACGTCCTTGACTTGGTTTTAAGGAATATGGTAGCAAGGATGTGTTTTTGTTCCTCTTTAAGCGCATGCTTCTACTTCGTTTCGTAAAGATATACAAAGATGAATATGACTGAATCGTTTCAGCTTTTTGCTATAATAAAATATACAAAAACCTTACATGCAACTAAACCCGTATATCTAATCTGCATACATTATCGTTGACTCGTTGTACGTGTTTAAAAGAATACATTTTCTCTCCGGTTAAACTTGATGATGTTATTCTTACTGCGTACTTGTAGTATTCATAAAATGAACCAGGCAGGTGACAAAATAGCAGGTTAGTTAGTACACTGAGGGCCCAGCATTACCTGACCCACCATAATCCTATTCTTCATTGTAAGAAAAGTCAAATAAAGCAGGGCAATGATGGTACAATCATTGTTTAAATTGAAAACAAGCCCTATTTTAAGCAATGCAATGTCTTGACACTTCCGTGTCTTTATATTTTCGTTAAGTGGCTATGTTAGTAAAGTAAAATCCAAGTAATTTGAAGGCTTAGCTGATATTGTATTCTCAAGGAATATACGTGGCAATAACAAATTTTGTCAAGTATCATGCCAAACCACTTTGATGCGCAACAGTGTTTATTGCATGGGCCCAATTATTTTCAACTAGCTTTTGCCAGCGGCTTCGCCCGCGTGAAAATGACGATTTTCCATACAAACTTTCATCCCCTATTTAAATCCCTTAGGGGTTGAATTTCGAAAAATCCTTTCTTATTCCTTGTCTACATTATAAAGGGAACCAAAATTTCAGCTTTCTAGGTCCAAGGGTTTGGGCTGGGCGTTGATGAGTCAGTCAGTCAGTCAGGACTTCTCTTTTTATTTATATAGATAAAGTACTAACGTACTCAGAGAGCTTTAATGATTACTTAGGCCATCACTAAGTAAAGGTTTTGTCAGTTTTTGTATGACAAAACTGACTAGTTTTAATAATAATGATAATTTATTATTACGAGTGCATCTATTGAATGAAAATTGTTATGAAAATGATAATTTATAAATTTACTTAAGGGTAAACAAGCCAACGGCACGAACTAGTTGGTGGGCGGGGCTAAAATGCATGCTATTTCACCCGACATCACGAGCGAAATGCATAGAGCGAAAGAGACACAACTAAAACGGGCGCGCGATTGTTTCTATGCAGACCTTTGGTATATTTGGTTTCATGAAAAATCTATTGAATGTATCTGTTCAAAATCAAATTATTTAAATTTTTTAATAACTAATCTATGTCTGTATGGCTTCACTTTTTTCTTTTTCATACTATATACGTTACTTATTTACGCCCAAATATGAGTTAAATTAGTGCTAAAATATGAAAGTTTTGACGTTCATAACTTCCAAATCAATATTTTTTTTCCAATTCTGCTTCCATACAGACCTAGATAATGATAAGACCAGTTGATACAATTTTTAATTTTGAACCTACACCGTCAAACAGAGGAGTAATCACTTTCGTAAGTTTGTATGGAAGAATGACTGGCTTGTTCAACCTTAATGAATGATAATTGTAAAGATAATTTATTAATTAAACTATTGAACGATGATTGTAATCGTAATGATACTTTATAAATTGATCCGGTCTTTAAAAAATGTAAGTAAGTACATGTTTCAGGGATAACGTAAAATTTTTACAAGCCAAATGGTACAGAGTATGGCTGAGCGTTGACATTAAATAACAACTAAACTACTAGCTTCACACAAATCGTCATAATTATTTGAAAACAGATCGTTAACGTGTAAAGGAGCTGCGCTTTCAATTATTAAGCAGTAGTGTTTGTCAAATTCTTGAATCGTTTACGCAGTTTAATTTATCTCAGCAGCCTTTTGGTATTGTATTTCTTTCACAACAATACTGGTCTTAGTTACGTACCCTGGGTGACTCTTTTTTTGTGAAGCTATATAAACCATAAAAACTTTGGAATTCTCATTACGAGAAATCCACGAGATAACTGCACGTTCTGTTCTGGCTCGACTATCTGCAATCTAAGTACGAGTTGCACATATTTTTTTCTATTTTGTATGCATAACACACTCGCTTGCATCTGCAAATTCTCAGTTAACGAAACTGGGTTTCCGTGACCTAAATATTAAGAGGAAAGTCCTTGCGGGGTGAAACTCGGAGGTCAAAGTAATAATTATAAGATTATCGTCGGCTTTATCAAAATCCAAGATGTTGTCTGTAGTACAGGAAAATCTAGAAATCGTGGAAACCAGTTTGGATAAGTACGAGGAAAAATGATCAAAATCAGTAAACATATTTACCCTCAGTAAAGTCTTATTATTTGGTTACAATTGGATTGCATACTTATCGTAGCAGCTTTTTTGGAAGACGATTAAAACTTAATGATCTGTTCCCAAGAATATTTTTATTTCAAACATGACTATTTTTCACCGAAAACCACAACTTACTTCAGGTAGAAAAACTGTCTGAAGATACTTTTTTATTCGTAAGAATCGACAGAAATCAGTCATTGAGCGAAGGTCACGTCTTAATGCAGAGTACAAAAACTGATGTAACGAATTTCGTATTTTGACAATGGCTCAGTGGGGCAGCAAATCTGGCAGAGAATACATTTAAAGTCTTGTAAATCAATCGTATAATGCCTAGTACTCGTAGTAATACTAATTTAAAGGCAAAATTCTTAATTATCGAACCTTGACGGTAAAGGATAAGATCGTGCCAAAATCTGGACTTTTAGTGGCCTGAAGTTACTTATAGGTACAAATATCTAGATGTAGAGTTTAATAGAGTAGTATATATAGACATAATAATACCCCATACCGCTTAGTTACAGCCATACTAAGAAGTTTCGCAGACAGCCATAACATTAGAAACAAATTATGTATGTAGTAAATCAATGATCTTTATATCAAGCGTTCATTGTCTCAATTTCTACTTCATAACACAATCTAATTTTCAATTAACTGTGGACTTAATGATTTTTTTTTTCAGTTTTCAATCTTCGCCTTTTTGGTATTTCCTTCCTTCTTTTTGCGACTTTTCAGTGGTAATTTTGCAATTAGTTTAATAATTGCAAAATGACCACTAATTTTAAATCCGAGATAACAGTCTCCATTTATGTTGAAGTTTTATGCTTTATGGGCAAAAAAAAGTTCAATCGTTCCAAGTTTGCCCTTGACCAGCGACACTGCGCTTGGAATCATTAATCAGTAAAAAGAACAAACAGAGAATTGCTTTGCTGCTTTTTTTTTACTTTATTGAGAATATTCATGTAAAGTTGTTCATAAATCATACCAGAATGAATGTATTTAGGCGTCTAGACGTCGGCATTGTTTTCGGTAATCCCACACACTTTGATAATGTTAGTGGTATTTTAATTTGTAACTATAATTATAATTCTAAGAAAAACGTGTGTTTTTGTGTCTGACGTCGACTGACGCCCACCGTGTGATGACATCGGGATAGACATCAGCTGGCTCTACTGGCATGACGTGTACTGATGCAGATGCGTAGTTACTCATCTGCTATGTTACTACAATCTGGATTGGATCGTCATTTGATCTATATTCATCGCTACTCCGTGTGTGTCTTAGAAATTGTTTTTATTTTTTATAACGAGTAATAGATTACTAGCTATATATTTGATACTAGCTTTTGCCCACGGCTTCGCCCGCGTGGATGTCGGTTTAACTACAAAAATGTCGATTTTCCATGCAAACTTTCATCCCCTTATTTAACTCCCTTAGGGGTCGAATTTCGAAAAATCCTTCCTTATTCCTTGTCTACATTATAAATGGAACCTCTGTGCAAAATTTGAGCTTTCTAGGTCCAAGGGTTTGGGCTGGGCGTTGATGAGTCAGTCAGTTAGGACTTCTCTTTTTATTTATACACTAGCTTTTGCCAGCGGCTTCGCCCGCGTGAAAATGACGATTTTCCATACAAACTTTCAACCCCTATTTAACTCCCTTAGGGGTGGAATTTCGAAAAATCCTTCCTTATTCCTTGTCTACATTATAAAGGGAACCTCTGTGCAAAATTTCAGCTTTCTAGGTCCAAGGGTTTGGGCTGGGCGTTGATGAGTCAGTCAATCAGTCAGTCAGGACTTCTCTCTTTATTTATATAGATATAGATTGTAAGCTGGTAATATCTGCTAAAAGGATTATGAGCTTAATTATAAGTACAGAACTAACTAGACCCAAGAGTATATAAAACGTATAGCGCGTCCGTAACAGTTAAGATACTACACTTCTCATCAAAAAAATCGAAACACCTCGCAGTTTATGATTTGATAAGGATTATCAGAAAAATGTTTATATTTAGGAATAAATGTAAAATGTCATTTAATAGTGTCGTCCGTCTTCCGTCGTTACCATACAGCATAATTTTACACTCATCAGAAAACAGTACTTTGCTCCACTGAAGGTATGACCAAGTTAGGTGCTCGCGTGCAAAGTTAAGGCGCGCTCTTCGATGGTCTGCAGTTAATTTCGGCCCATTCGCTGGCTTATGCGGTGGCAATCCGCGTTCCTTCAACTTTCTTCTTATTGTAGAGTCACTTACAGCTACTCTTCGTACAACGCGAAGCTGCTGCTGCAGTTGAAAAGCGTTAAACGTCGATTTCGTAAAGAAGTTGTTACAATAAATCGATCATCTCGCTCAGAAGTGACCCGATTCCTGCCAGATCCTGAACGGCGCGTGAACGAACCAGTCTCCCGATAGCGTTTGTAGACTCTATGAACAGATGATAAGCTTAGATGCAATCTTGCAGCCACAACACGCTGACTAAGTCCAGAATCCAGCAATGCCACTTGGGCGGCTTCTGCGGGCGAAGTATCCATATGTTTTAGAAAAAAAAGTTTTTTCAGACGTCCCAAAGTCACAGTAAATGAAATAAGAAACAAAAAGTTAAAGCTAATTTTTAGTTTTTAAACGAGGAACGTACTCCAACCCTAAATACACATTTGTCTCAAAACAGTGATTAATTTCATTTATAGGATAAACAAATGAAATTCTAATTTCGAATTTTGATTTTTTTCTTCTTACTGTAATGACCAAACTGCCAGCTACACAATAATGTTTTTTTTTTTTATGGAATTAATTCTCTTTGGTAAAAAATTAGGACAAAAACAATAAAAACGAAAGTGTTTCGATTTTTTTGATGAGAAGTGTATAACAACTCCTAAAATCAGAACAACTATTACAAATAACAACAACTATTAGAAAGTTGAAACCCACAAGAAAATTACATACTACATTACTGAATCACATTTCGATAATGATTATAATTTAAAAACATAAGTAATTAGTGTCGCCAAAAGTACTGTTATCTCGTCTATCGAGTGTAATACGTATTATGTCAAACTTGTTTACAAATGGTACTGAGGTTAAGTCACTCGTGCCGACGATGTTGTGCAAAAACTTGTGGTCATTGGACAACGTATTTGTATTCACTTTTGAGAAGTCGCAATTGTATACAGAGATTTTTCTAGTATCTTTTTTCGAAAGATCACGGTTGATTCAAGATCCTCTCTTTTTCTTGGTAATTATGTTAGTAAAAGCATTATTTTTCAATAGCCATCACATTCATAACTTGGCTGAATTCTATCCATTTTTTCTTCTCTATGTGTTGTCAGATTTGTAAATCAGACCATCATCAGCATCATTTAAAGTCAACTTACAATAATATTCCAAATGTACTACCAGATCTTTATGTGATGTATTGGTATCTTCTATTCTCTCAAAATCAGTACTAGAATTCCCGTAGGCGGTAATCACTAATAACTGAAGTAGAATTAATTTTAATATGTATAATGTTACCGATCCACCAGTCAGCTTCGAACAAATCCTACTTGCACATGTTTTAGTTCGTGACAAGTGACAGGTAATAACGGTGACCAATCAACTGTCACCGTCAGAGATTTAGCTAAGTATTTGTGACTACCCTGATCTGTTTATCATATTAATTAAAAAGTTGGTAATGGTTATATAGTTAATTTTTTATTACTTACGATTGAATTGTTACATTATGCTCCTGCCCTTATTACAGAAATCTTGTTTGAAATTTTTCGGAGTATTACGCCCAATGACAAGATATAGAAGATCCGAGACCTCTTTCTATTGGGTGATATCAACGGATGGCCTATTAGTAAAACTAGGTACTAGTTGCAGATACAGTGAACAATGAACTCAACGTGGTCGCTTGGTTAAACACGTGACACAATTCAGCAAACGAATTCTGGAGTCAATTACCATACGAGGACACTCACTGCCCTTATATCCATGCACAACTTTCTCCATTCACAACAAATAATACATAATCTAAACGAAACTGGCTTCATTGACAAACAAAATTTGCAACCACCAATCAGAGAGATTGCGACTACCAAAGTTATTGGCTTTTCCGCAACACGGCACCAACATGGCGGTATTCGGCGAAAGCGCTCACAAGGACATGCGTACACGCAGGGTGAACTGTGTCATTGACATCTGTACGGAATTTTAATATTGAAATTGTGATTGTGTGGCTTTCGATCGGTTCAAGTTATTGGATTAAGTTGTTGAGTGTTTTTTTTTTACTTTATGGTCAACTCTTTGATAATAATCTTTAACTGTATGTTTCTGCTCTGGGGACAGATACTGTTTTGATTTAGTTTTCGATGATTTGATATCATTCAATAATAACGTTGCAGGGAAAACGAATTCGAAGTTATTGAACGTATTACAAAATATATGGATAATTAAGAATCGTATCCACACGTGATTGAGTAGTCGATTCTTGCACTACACGTGCAAGAATCGACTACTCAATCACTGAGCCAATAAACACTGCTAGGTTTACCTGGAAACGACATAAAATGAACACATGAACATCTTATATCCCTGTCTACGGTAAATAAGCAGGACACATAAATCTTCTACAGAGTTCCCGGTCGTTAGTTGACGCCTTAACAGCTAAGGATCAACTAGCAAATCATACGCATCATTGAAATTAGTAAAGAGGTTCATATGAGACGGGTTAACAACCTGCGATGGGTTTTTATCGATATAAAAAAGCAAAAAGCAATATCAAGTCTTAATGCAAATGGTTTGCAAGACGTCGGCACTGATTAAAATAAAATGATGGACACTGATTAAAGTTAAAATTGTAGATTAGTAGATGGTGATAATGATAAGAAAGGGAAGATAGCTCTAAAGTACAAATAAATTAATAAAACCTATCGTAGAAAAGGCCAAGGTTACATCGCTTCTAAGAAATCAGATGTAATTGATATAACTAAGGTATTGTACAGCTATTAATAATAATAACCATTTTATTGCAGGCAACTAAGGCCCATAAGTAAAATACATACAATAAGAATACAGAAATAACAAACTAATACATATTTAACATTACACTTTAATTAAAACTAAACACGTAACATCGGCGTCGTGTACGATTGACAACACTGAACCGTTAGAAAATAAATTTGACAAAGCCTAATCAAGCCGTAGTCTGCTAGGCCCTGGAAATAAACCTCATTCAGTAACAAGGTAGACTAATGCCAATAGAAGTTATCAAGAAAAAAATACTGGTGTAAGGTCCCTTCGAATGCCAGATGATAGCGTAATAAAATATACATGCTGTTCAAGATAACTGAGCGGTTTTCCTCATAAATAATGAATATGGAGCATTTATCTTGTCACATGTGTTCCCAGAGGCGACAAGTATTTAACCTCAAATTACGATGACAAATCAGAATACAGAGAAATCAATAGTGCAGATTAATTCATCGTCATCAACTGCTACCCTAACTTCAATTCATTTGGGGTTGGAACAGCGTGTCTTCTTCCATATTTTTCTATTATTCATCATCTCAGTAATCACCTTCTTTGTAGCCACATCATCTTCCACATCGTCCATCTAGGTTCCCCAAGGCTTATAGCCATCGATTTTAACACTCAAATGGATGGACAGATATTGGGTACTCAATTGAGATACACTCGAATCAGTGTTCGATGAATTCGCGTCCATTTTGATTGAAATATCGGGTGCGAAGCGGATTGCTATCGGAACCGGTATCAGACAGTTGTTCAGACTTTATTTGTTTGTACACGTGTGAGTAATACCACCATCTGCAATGTGAATTTTATAATTTTCTCTTTATTTAATGCAGGATAGTGTATTGTCGATTTCGAAACCAGGCCTAATCGAAGGACGACATTACAAATTACAACCTGTTAAAAGTTTAAGACAATATTTATATCGCCCATGATAAATCAAGTTTAATCATATACAATCTACGGCACCAATTAGCATCTATTTAAATAATGCTGACGGTACAGGGGGAAGCCCAAGAGTTATTTGTAACAGTCCTTTCCCCGTAAAGACTAATCAGCATCTTTCCTTTAATACAGACAAGGATAATTAAATTAATGTATTTTTTGTGAGAATTCTGCTGTCATATTGCTGTTACGCCCAGCCAGCCAAAAAAACTACTAAGAAAATTAGCCAAATGTGTCCTACTACACGGCAAAGACCTCCCTTCTCTCTTTCTTTGCAATTTGGGCCCATTCCTTTTGGTGAAGGTTCAGCCTTCTGGGTCTACTGCGTCGCTGGGATATGTTGTTAGGAACCTAATCTGTAGGAAATTTGGCCCAAGTTCTTATCATGTAAGAGAATTATTGGAAGCCTTGTTCCACTCACTGCTTTATGCAAGCCACCCATTTTATGCCCATGACGCTTTCCTTACTGAGTGTTAAGAGTAATTGTCCGTTGTTAAACTCAGTTGCGTATGAATTAGGTATCCTTTCACATTTTAAGGCCCTGTGGCAAATATTTTATTGTTGATGACTGTTTGTAGGTCAGTATTAAGATCGTGAGAACGATCTGGTTACTTTTTTGAGTCGACAATGACTTTTTATTTTACAGAACACCGTTTGTTATTTACTACAATTTTTATTTCTCCATTGAAAGTGTTTTAAGCCAACATAATTGACGACTCACCTCAAAACATGGACATCCTTATTTTTTATGTAGGAAAATCGTATCACTAGGTAATAAGGTGTTCACTAGGTGTTCAGTTCATTCCATGATGAGTCAAGAAGTTTCTGAATTATTTCATTATGTTTGACAACAATATAAAATCTTCCGTGCAAAAACTCCCCTTTCGGTAGAATTTGTATGTCCCGATTACACGTTTCCGTTGTGATGAGATGAGTCAATCAAAAACTATTTAATTTATGCTTAAGTACATTAAGTTGTTCTGTTTTATTTATAATAAATACCATGACTACTAATTGCTATTAGTTGGTTGTTGCTTGTGTATTATAAACAGGTTTACTGATATATAAATTAGCGGCATACTTTGATTGAAAATTAACTATAATTAAACTGGAATTTCTACATACTTTCTACTAATGATAATTATTTTTTGATTATTTCTAAATACTTCGGCAGAATCAAATTGTTCAAGTTTCACACCTCTTCTTAACCGACTTCTTTCATATTTTCATCATTGTAACCTTGAGCGCAATTTACAACAATTTTTCTTTCAAGGAAACCCTAACAAATAGTTGGTATCTACGTTTCTCAGACTATTTCCTCCCACGACCAACGCAAACTGCATCCTTAGGCTCAAAGTCTAGCAAGACCTCCTTAGATATAATTTACAATGTTCCATTGAACCCAGTCTCATATCCATAGTTTCCTGTGCAAGGGGAATAACGACTCTTGCGCAGATACTGAGAATGATTCACAACATGGCCGACATTTATCTTTAGTGCAAGTCAAACTCAATATTTACACTCGAAATACAATTTTAAATGACTTAATGGATTAGACTAGAGAAAAGCCTAACACTGATTGTAAATGCTCCCAGACCAGACAATGGCTCACTTACTGGAGTTGTCCCAGCATTTAAGAACCTTAAAAACCTTACTGATGCCACATTCAACGTGGCCATCGATTAAGCCCAAGTTTATCTATGAAACCTGGGTACCACCATCGATACGAAAGAAGAATATCCATTCGAAGCTATAGCTAATATTCAAAAGACAGATTTAGCTACTTTACTCAAAGACGTTAAAGAACACTAAAGTAAGCATGTAGTTGAGCTGTAGTATAATGTAGATACTATACTATGTAATGTTACGGTAGGTACCTATACTAGCTTACTAATGGACAGCACAGTTGTTAGTCACCCGACGTGGAATTAACCGAGCAAGCCATTTGCAAATAAAAAAGTGTGGAATTAATTTTTATGTCGCGTACTTTTCGTAGTAACATTGTCATTTAAGCCCACTTTGAAGAGGATTTTGAAGTAGATAGAGATTCTAAGAAATATCAAGATGATATATTTTCAACAGGCTAAAACACTTTGTTTATTTTTTTGTTTGTTGTTTATAACAACATCATATAGGAAACATAACTTATTATTGCACACATAATGTAAGCAGAATGTAAATGCTAAACAGTAAAACCTTCCACTGTGGAATTGTTTGGTCTTTCGTGTATTATTTTGTTTACCTACTACAATAGGCACAAAAATCACACATACTGCGGGGTATAAATCGAAGGTCTGCAAATATTTTGTGCAAAGTACTTTACAACTACAAAAGTACACGGAAATATCATTATCATTCCGTTGTAAGCTGTGATCGGCTGGGTCTCCAGTCTCCACTAAACATCACCACAACGACTTATCTAAATCTTCGTCCATCCAGCGGATTCGTACAATCTGCAAAAACTGCTTCTACATCGTTATCGTCGTCTCCTTTCAGAGTCACTTCAACTTTCATTAACAAAATACAATCAACTTTATCACATAACGTATGTTACGTATGAACTATTGCTATTAGCTATTACCCCACATATTCAAGGCTGGCAATATTATCGCAAACTAGCTTTACCCCGAGGCTTTAGCACACGCAGTCCTATCACTGTGCCATCTGGTGTGACAGGAAAATAATGTAACAGATTTATGCATCATCCTGCACAAAACTATTGCGTCGAAATTAAAGTAAGTTAATCGTTGAATAAGATATGATAGTAATTGAAAAGTAGAACGGACATGATAAATGCCAAGAAGTGTTAAGTTTAAATAAAGTTTATTTTTATCACTCTGTTTATGGTTTAACGACTCGAAATAGACGTTAAAAATACGAATTAGACAGGTTTCATTAGAGGACTATTACGAATTATTTCTCCTAGTATAACATTTGGATTATACATACCAGTTCCTATCTAGAGCAGGTGTAGCTTTCAATGACCAAAAGCAAGATGAGAATGTCAGAGACTCGCCCAAAATATCTGCCATAGTCTTGTCTCAAACCATTAATCATACATACCGACTGTCACTTTCAATCTGTACAAAATGCTCTAAAAAGGGCACCTGACTTATAAACTTGAGAACTGGTTACAGATCATAATCAATTGTTTACACCGAGTAACTGTGGGTCAAGGGTAAAGGGAGGTCGTGCTGCGGAACATTTCTTAGGTCTAGCGCTCTGAGAATTTTAAGGGCATCATCAGGTGGATTTTTACTGTCTTCGATTCGATGTAATGAAATTGTGGACGGATGTAACGTAAAGTGAATGCGATAACATCGTGAAATATGCGCATTGGAGTAGTGTTAATTTTGATTTAGAAATTGATGACTTTGAAATGACTATAACCAGTATAACAATTATGATTTTTATCATTTTTAGGAGCGGTAAACTTGAATTTCAATCCACTTATGACTTCAACACCTTTATTTTCTGTCGAATCGATTTCTGCAAACAATGATTTACCTAGATGACCATTTTGGAAGTTTTGGAACATATCCTTATAAAAAAAGTTATCTAGCTTTCCAAAGATATTTTTGTTTTTAAAACAGTTACTAATGTTACAACGTTTGATCTGATTGGTCATCGCTAAAATAAGGCTTATGACATTACCTAGACCACAATCGAACCGCATTAGGCATCTAGTCATTTGAGTTCACTGTCTTGCAATATTTTTTACTTGTTTTGATTTTAGACGCCAATTAAAACTCATGTAGAAACTCGTCTGTACGTTTTTAGATAGTAATTTTACACATATTGTGATTTCTAATTTCTCACATCATTTAGGTAGAATATTACAGAATTGTGTTTTTGGCCTGTGATGAAAAAAGATAAATTTTAGAATTTAGGTTCCCTAAAATTCTCACGTTATTTCATGAAACTTGACCACAATGCCATAAAATAAATTCCCCATATACACAATGAGAGCAGCATTCGCTGAGAGCAGGCGACGTGTGTAATTATATAGCTAATTTAGCTTGTTTAGATAATTAACTGTTAGCTCTAGTTGCCGAACCAAAATGGCCGGGCTGGTGTCATTTGGTAGCTTTTGATAATGTTGATGAAACATTTTATTTAGAGGATCACGCATTCTTGTAGTGAGTATGTTTTTGTTAGCTCTTTGAAGTGCTGTTTCGTTTATGAAGAATCAGTTTCTGTCTTTATTAACTATGTTGGCATCGCCTTTCAGACTAATCGGATGCAGCTGAAAATCAATTTTTGACATCGACTACCTTCGACCAAATCTGCGCAATTCGATCTACTTCGCATATCTTGATACATTTCCCGTTTTGAATGTAAAATGTAAAGCAGTATGATTTTATGACAAAATCTTTTACATTGCCACCTATCTATGCACTTAACTGCATAATATTTTAATAACTACCATTTAGCACTGAACCGGCACAATCAATTATAATGTCTCAGTTAAACAATGACTTACTTGTCGACGTAATTATACTAATTAGAGAGCTAACAGCAAGTAACACGGCAAAATGCCGTCAGTTTAAAAGTTATTACCGTATGCATACGAACCTGATGATAATATACTTGTGTCATTGACTGATTGGAAAGTCACAAATGTTATTTGTAACGCTCGAGTGGCTATGAAGATAATTTGGCATACTTTAGTTGCTCGTATAGTATTGTTGGTGAACGTGAAAAATTGTCGCTGATAACATTGAATTGTCAATGAATTAAATGGAGAAGTTTCCGTTGGAAAGTGGTAGAGTTCGGAAGGAGACAAGGAAAGGAAATTCTTTGACTCAAAAAAATTTGCATATGATCCCCGATGGGTTAGACAGAAGTGTACCCATGTCCACCTCCACATTTCGCAGTTATGTTTTGAAATCTCATGTAATAGGGGGCGAGCCTACTGCCCTCAACCGGGCTAACCTAGACTAACTAGAAAAAAACCTAATGGAAAAACCCAATGACACACACCCTGGGAATTCAACCCGGGACCTCATGCGAAGATAGATACATGAACTAATTGTTCATTCACACATTGATACCCATTTATCGACCGTCACTAACAAATTCAGTCAGTCGTCATATAGTACAAATGCAACTTGTCAAAAACATTATTATTTATGAAAATACTATTTTGATTATTAATAATTTAAAACGACATGATAACTGTATAAATTATTAATTTGATTAGATAACATCTTCAGGAGCACAGGAAACGGATGGATGAAAGACGCATAGAACAGAAAAGAGTGTCAGAAGAAAGGGAAGGCCTATTCCCAAAAGTGGGTGATGCTGGGCTGCTTTCAGTGTTGTTGAAATATCCTAAAATAATTTCATCAGAAGTGGGATCAGTTGACTAAAGAGCCAGAATAACACAACACTTTTGATAATTTTGTTTACTATTTGTTTTTAATTCAGTTTGACATTCCGATACGTTTATATTTTTACACACTTGTGTTTATATATTAAATTCTACAGTTTATTTATATTTTGCGTTCCTGTTATAGTTTTCTCTTCCGGACCATGAGAGATGTAAGCAGAACCGTGTGTTGTATTATTTGCATCATTGAGATCACATGTTGCCATATGGGCATTCATAATTATTGTGTATTACTACGTCTGACTGGAGTAATTACAGGTTTCAGTTGTATTAGGTCGTGATTATAACCTTTTTCTTAGGAGAATTAATCCCTTTTTTCTGCAGCTGTTTTCTTAGAACTCAGTTCACGAAAGCTGAGTTCTTTGGGTTTGAATTTTTATTTGTGCTATTGAATATTTTAGGTGTCTTTATTATCTTGTTACTTATTTCGCTAAATGTTGGTCAGGATTGTTTATATCTATTGTGATGTGATTGTGATTTGGGAATCATCACATAAGGATGAGCTATATTTGTAGTGCCACCACTGCCATCCCATAATATTATACTCACGTACCTACCATCACTGTAATGATCTCGAAATGAGGCGATATTTTCTGCAGATGTTTACAAGCAGTTAATGATGAATGACAACTTGCTCTTAGAGCAGTAAAGTAGTTGTTATTGCTCCTTTGATTGCCTTTACGATCGTAGATCAATTTGATCTAGCAGTGAATTCCAAGTCGAAATCGTTCAAGGTAATGTTTGTTATGGCTACGTCAGTAACCAGCCGTATCTGAGTCTGCACGAATCGCAAAAAGCGTCCATTGCAACCAGAGAAAAAACTAACTAAACCAAGGCTACTGAATCTTTAAGATTAAATTCTGATTAATGAAAAAGTCCCTGTCCTTTGCGACCTTAAACTGAATAGCCACTTCAACTTATAACTGTTACACCATGTTTTCATTCAACCCCGTTTATTTTCCATTGATTATTGATACAACACTATCAGTAGTTGCTCAATTGTATTATCTAAACCTACAACAAGTTTGTTGTTCTATTGTCACTCTTAAAGTGAAGACATAAGAGTCAGCCTTTTGAAATCATCGGTCAATTTAATAGCAGCTCTCATTGACAACTCGAAGCTATTAAAGCAGGCGTAGACGAATTGATTACTACGTTATACGATGTTTTTGCTTATTACATTCATTACCGTTTGATTGTACGAGAAAATTCGTAAGGACGTGATGATCCTCCGTTTCTTTAAGTCGTAAATAAACAAAGCGTCTCGATTTTCGTACCGTATAACTAAATCCTTAGGTGCAATCCAAACGTGTCACTAGATCCTGGACACTAGTTCACAAACACAGTCCACACCAATTGTTTGTAATTGGTGACCACTGATTATTTACTCACAAAAACACGTGGCGGTACAATTTGTCGCGGCACAGCGCGTACGTTCGCGGCGGCGTTCACACTGACACTGACAGTCTCACGACTCTCACGCTGTGGTCGTGGATCAGAGCGGCGCCTGCGCATACTTATCACTGTAATCAGGTATGTAGCAGGTAAATTGCCTCTGAAAATATATATAGATGTGTGATGCAATCGCCATGCCTGTTCTTTAGCATCCTTCTGGGAACATTAAGTACTGTTTCGTTTGCTTTTGTTTATATTCGTTTTGAGGTGGAAGCCAAAACAGATACCAAAAGTGTTCGTGCGTTGAATGGAATGAAATGGAAAGTTGAGGCAGTATGACGTGAAGAAGGCATCATTGCTAGGTTGATTATAAAAGTAACTACTTCATAAATAAGTCAATATAAAATCTGAAATATAAACAATGAGAGGTTTTAACTTGAGTGATAATAAAAACGTAATTTCAATTGTTTTCTTTTTACGACCTTTTCATGGATGCACTAACAAGTCTTTGGTCAATAATTGTGATAATGGCAAAAATATACTCCAAACCTGTATACATGTAGGTTTGTTCAGACCAAAGACTATAAGGCATGTCTACCCAAGGATATCACATTCGTCATACATGACAAGGATACGCCTGCGCGCTGCGTCACAATTTCACAAAACATCGTTTTATCGGGAGTCTGTGTTTCCCCTGTCGCAAATATGCTGTGATTACTTTTATTTATAGCATTAACACTGTAATCACATCTGTCGTGTATCGCTGTCTGTCTGCTAGTTTTAGTTTCTGTGTTGTATTGCATTATTTAAGCATGTTACAAATTCGCATCACTTAGAATTTCCATAGGATTCTGTGCTTCCTAAAGTTTTATTAGAAAATTCTACTGGTAAAGCTGTTGAATTTAGCCGAGCCTATTATTAGTAACATTTAGTAAAACCTGTACTGTTGGAACTTCTTCTTCGACTGAAACTAGGCGACAGTACGCTTGAACTGTCGCCTAGTTTCAGTGCGAACATTTGATGGCATTAGTCTGGAATTCACTTACACAGTCACCTCATCAAAATCGTCAAGTGACATATGGGTACCAGAATGATGTAACTACAAGATTATGTTTCTATTAAACTCGATTCTTCTGTTGTAATAAGAAGTAAATAACACATCATCGTAGTCTCACAACGCTAAGACCTTACGAACCCAAAACGATCAAGCGCTCAAACATCCATTATCTCAATTGTTTCAATACGATGCGCGTGCGACGCTGTCCTCGCGTGTCGCTCGATGATCATTAGGGCGAGCATACACAAACTCAATGGTTCATAATTTGATGAGAATTGACTACAATAAAGAAATGCTTGAGTGTGTCCCTGCATGGGTTAAAGTAAAAATGGGTTGTTGGTTACTGAAGGAATCTAGGTTGGTTGGCAACAATGGCAACGCTGAGGTCAGTCTGTGGATGGGTGAGCAGTTCTCTCGGGTTTCGGAAAGCACGATAAGCTGTTGGTTCCAGCTTACATTAGTGAGTCCCACACAGTATAACACAGTAGTTACGGGTTAATAGTAGCCCGAATGCCTGACAATCTGTCCTATTACGAAGTCCGAACTCCGAAGTGAATATAAATAAAATACAAAAAAAAACAGTCGAATGGAGAACCTCCTCCTTTTAGAAAGTCGGTCGAAAATAAGTGACGTTGCTCAAAAGGATGCAGTGAGGCGGGGTCGCGGCAGACCACGAAGGAGATGGCGTGAAGAACTGGACTAATTCCTTCGGAACTGGAATAAGGGAGCGTGGGTTCGCTAGCAATGGAAAGAGGCCTTTGTTCAGAAGTCGGACAAGAAAATAAAAGGATGTGATTGTTTGATCGATCAGAGAAGAATTCTGTGAAATCATATTTAATCATTTAGTGTTAGTGATAAAAATTGAGAAACATGTTGAGAAAGGACTAAACGATGAAATACACACATCAAAAGTGTCTAGGGATCAACATATATTTTTGCAATAACTTTTCTCCTGATTGATATTAATTAAAATTTTCTTTAAGGATTCATCAAATAAAGTGTTTTCGTTTGTCACAGTAACGATAAACCAAGTCACCTTTGCATTAATAAAGAAATTTGCCATTTTCCTAATAAAGGGATTTTTGTCATTTGAACCACTAACATTAAAGTTCGAAAAAAAGACTGAAATAACAGTTTTCTTTAAAATTTTATTGGGTAACTTAAACAATTAATAATCCGTGTTTCTACCGCGAACACTAACAACACAAGAACATCGGTTTGGCATACTCAAAATGAGTTCATCCAAATCACGCTGTGGAATGGCCGCCCATGTTCGTTGCAACAACAAAAAAAGGTCTTCTTGCGACTGGATACCCTCCATATTCGGCAGAGCTCTTCTCTGTAGCATATGCCATGCATGCTCAATCGGGTTCAAGTCTGGCGACTGAGCAGGCCAGGGCAGGACATTGATGTTAGCTGCGGCGAGAGTCTGTCTTACAACTCTTGCGGTGTGCGGTCGTGCATTATCATGCATTAACTGAAATAAGGGACCGATTTGCACTTGTAGAGGAACGATAACGTCTGATACAATCGTCTCAGCATAAATTTGAGCGTTGAGGTTGCCTCTGATCCAAATCAACTCAGTTCTTCCGCCGATCCAAATACCCGCCCATACCATGATGGTTCCACCACTATAAGGATGGACTTCCTGGCAGGATTTTAATCGCTGTTGGCGTCCAGGGGTTCTCCAGTGTCGTATACGGTCTCATACCAAAACGAGACTCATCAGAAAAGCACACGAAACGCCACGAAAAGCAAACGAACCATCATGGTATGGGCGGGTATTTGGATCGGCGGAAGAACTGAGTTGATTTGGATCAGAGGCAACCTCAACGCTCAAATTTATGCTGAGACGATTGTATCAGACGTCATCGTTCCTCTACCAGTGCAAATCGGTCCCTTATTTCAGTTAATACATGATAATGCACGACCGCACACCGCAAGAGTTTTATGACAGACTCTCGCCGCAGCTAACATCAATGTCCTGCCCTGGCCTGCTCAGTCGCCAGACTTGAACCCGATTGAGCATGCATGGGATATGCTACAGAGAAGAGCTCTGCCGAATATGGAGGGTATCCAGTCGCAAGAAGACCTTTTTTTGTTGTTGCAACGAACATGCAATGGGCGGCCATTCCACAGCGTGATTTGGATGAACTCATTTTGAGTATGCCAAACCGATGTTCTTGTGTTGTTAGTGTTCGCGGTAGAAACACGGATTATTAATTGTTTAAGTTACCCAATAAAATTTTACAGAAAACTGTTATTTCAGTCTTTTTTTCGAACTTTAATGTTAGTGGTTCAAATGTCAAAAATCCCTTTATTAGGAAAATGGCAAATTTCTTTATTAATGCAAAGGTGACTTGGTTTATCTTTACTGTGACAAACGAAAACACTTTATTTGATGAATCCTTAAAGAAAATTTTAATTAATATCAATCAGGAGAAAAGTTATTGCAAAAATATATGTTGATCCCTAGACACTTTTGATGTGTGTACTAACAAGGCGCGAATCAGCATGGTATTTGCATTTCTCTTTTTGTAGTCAAATGACTTACAGTGTAACGAATACTATCAGGCATAAAAGCTAAGAGTTTGAGAGAGTACCTATAGCTAGCATTATGTCAATAGAAATCAATTGTTTTAGAAGAATGCGAGAGCACACGGCAACAGTTTAGTGGTCGCGTGACGGCCATTGATCATTAAATCATTAGGGCTCTCACACTTGGACGATTAAATCATTTTGATGGCAGTGTAGGAACTGTAGAAGGAACTATTTAATGAGGCACACGTGCCGAGCGCCAAATTTTTGATCGACGGTGAGGCTTTAGAAATTAGTAGTTTTTAGTCAACTGGACCCACGTCAAAAAGTGAACAAATCGACCAAGTCACGTCAATGTGACTTCTTCGATTGATCCTGAGGGTCCATTTCGAGTAGGTTCAGTTGACCAAAGACTATATACATACATAAAAGTGATGCACTATGTATGAGTGCTTTTCTCTTCTTAAATTTTTGGTTAAACGGTCCTACCTCCTATCCTGTCCTCTGTGCTCCACAGTAGACAAATTGATACATGATGACATATTCAAAGATCTCAGCGTTACCAGCAACACCGTGGAACTGGAGCAGTTCTGGACCAACATTTATGGAAATAAACCAGCGACACGAAACAGAAGAAGACGATTTTTTGTTTAGTTTTAAGGTGAAGGTCAATAAAAAAACCAAACAACATTATTTACGTTGAAACATCTATAAATATCTTATCAAGCACGTTTTCCCCGACTGATTCATACAACTTTCGATTACTACCAGCCCAGGTTTATTCCGCTACTAGACATAAAACAATATAAAAAAAACCGTCCGATTCAGACAGATATAAATATTAGGTATCATATAATTCGTACATTACAGCATTGATACTGTTTGTATGTTCGTCATCGGATGACATCATCGAAATGCGATCGGGTCTTGCAACAATATACCGTTAAGTGTTTTGTTGTCACTTTTTAAGGCTCTAAAGTGCGTGACACTGAGATGTATTGGGTCACCTTTAGTTTCGGTAGCCTGTAAACCGGACGCTGATAAAAAACAGTATAAACTTAATTCCTGTTCTATTGAAACTCCGTACTACGTTAGGCTAGCTTGTGGTCAAAGTGTTACCACTGACGTAACTGGCGTTAAGAACTACCAAAAGACATCTGTATTTTCATTAGAGCTAATAACTACTGTGACTTCGGTTTTCGAGACCGAACTGTTGGAAACGTTCTGGAGCGACCACGTTCCGGCTGGCCTTCCACGAGGTAGATCGAACATCTGCTGAATCAGCTGGTTAAGAAAAGTACAGTAGGTTTCGGTTGGATGGTTGGAGTTGGAGCAGCCCTAAACCTAGAAGCGACAATGAGTTTCCATGATAAAAGTGACTAATATTCTAAAATAGGGACGACGGACTTGGGGATTTCCACCGCTCCCCCTTATCACTGGACCCGAGGCGGTGGCGCGTAGTTATCCTCGCGCGCTCCTACTGGTCGTCGCGGGGGGAGTTTTACAACTCAGTCAGTCATGGACTTGAGGAGGCCCGCAGATGCGAGCTGGCACTAGCTGGGGGTCGTGGAAGGTACACGAGTTTCCCGGTGCAAGTGTGGAAAGGGCACACCGGGTGGTATTTTATGCAGTTAAGAGTCTGACAGACACCCCAGAGCGGAGCAGACAATATTTATAAAAAAAAATGTTCTAAAATACATGATTATACCAACGATAAGCAGTTATGGAAGGAAGTCCAGTTAGTCTATAGCACCAAACACATGAATACGAGAACAAAGTGCGACAGTGCCATTTAATATCCTGAGATGACTCATAAAGCGATTTGATAACTATAAAACATAATAATTATACCAACTAAACTTGAATACGCATTAAATACCAATTGGAATTCACAAGCATAAGGTCCAATTTCCATCAATGCGGAGATGAGCGGAGCGGCGCGGAGAAGTGCTAGATTCGTTCAATCACAGGAGAGAGGAGAGACGTAATAAATGGATTTCAATGATTGTGATTGGTCGAAGCGGACACGTCTCACGTCCGCTCAGCTCATCTCCGCGTTGGTAAAACCCAGGCTTTATAAACGTTGAACATTTTACAACAAAAATTCCATGGCGACTTGTTGATTTCGTTTTGTGTTGCCACCAGGGACCGTACAACCCCGCTTGAGAGTTAAGCCTTTGGACAGGGTAACCCGTACATGGGGTAACTCATATCGCTGTGTTACATTTTGTTCGAGTTACACCCTCGAACCCCAGCGAAATGGTTAACACTTTTATTAAGGTAACCACGTGAAGGGGTTAACCCCTTCAATGACTTAAGCCTTTGAAGAGGTTACCCTTCCGAAAAGCTTTTTTTCGTGTTACCCTGGATTACCTAATCAACTTGAGCTGCAAGTAGGTGGGGGGATACTTGCACCCGTGCGCACCTTACTGTTTTTATTTAGTTATTACGAATTTGACAACAATTGATGCGTGACATTTAAGCGAACTAACAATTATTAAGATGAGTAAGACAGGTAAGTGATTATTATTTAAAGTACCAAGTTAAATTAATAGTCTTTCTAGTGTTAAGTGGTCGGACCACGTTCATTTATACCCATGTATATACCTACCTAATTTGTTCCTATTTTAGTAAGTAAGTAGGTATTAATAACTACCTACGATAATGATTAGATTAACACCAAGGTAATGCTATTTTTTATGTAAGATCAGGCGAAGTAACAAATATAAATTCTTACATTAACCCTATTCTTAGCGCTGTGTACAATTTGATACATTGAACTTTATGAAAATCTAGAAACGTTCCAAAAGGTATTTTCAAAACATTTATTTTATATGGTACAAAAGACAAAATATAATCCAAATTCTTAAAAAAAAATACTTTATCATTTGTTAATCCAAATAATTATGCAGTAGAAAACAAAATAGCAAACCGACCATTGAAGTCGTCTGTGCGTTGCAAGATAAAAACACTCAAATTTTATTATATTTAGGTCAAATTATTTTCAAAAGCTGTTTAATTCAAATAGGTATATTGGCTACTTAGAAACGCTACTTTCAAGTATCAAAATGGTCTGAAATCGTAAGTAATTTACTGTTTTTTTTAGTGTATCAGATATGATACACTGCCAGATTCCATCCTTTTAGATAATTTTTCGCATGTATCAAATATGTGACATTGCTTGATTTATACGGTTTCAATTTATTATATAGTTATTACAATATATCTTTTTTATATTATTTATATTGTCATTATTATTGTTTATTTTTGGGGGAGTATGAGGAACAGGGTGTAAAAAGTTCCTCATACCTCGTTGAAAAGGGAGGATCCTCCGACCGGACGGGTGTTATGTCCGGTGGGCTAACTGCCCGACATTTGTCACGGATAATTTCTATATAGGCTTATGTCGCGGCTAATGTTCATAGCGCGATGTAGGAATTTCGCCAATTAGCTAGTCGCCACATATTTTTAATTTGTGTCATGCAAAAACAAAGTTGTTTAATAATAACTGCCACTCGGATCGATCTTTAGGTTAAGCTGCGCTTGCCTGGGTTGGTCTGTAACTCGGTATTACATATCGAGTTGCCTCCGTGCCTCGGAAAGACGATAAGCTGTTGGTCCCGGCTGCCATATATAGATCTTTGGCAGTCGTTACAGAGGCACGGAGAAAACTCGGTATGTAATGAATGGTCATCCATCCACAGACCAACCTAGGCAAGCGTGGCTTAACCTAAGACCTGAAACCTGCCTTCGACCCGAGCGGCAGTTATTATTAAGCAACAACATCCAATTAAAAAAATACATTGACGGATCAAAATTTTGTAAAAAAACAGCACTTATCGGTATCGTATTACCCCGTATTATCTGGGTGGTGGGGGTCAGATAGGCAGTCGCGCCTAGTGATGTGCCTGGTGGGAATATTGACACTGCCGGTAAAATACCAAAATTGCCAGCAGCATTGGAAACGTTGCCAAAGTTGCCGGTCAATGTAGATTAGGGCCTATCAATGCTAATTAATTATAAGTGTATTACATAGTTTCCGTACTTAATTTGACTTATAATTAACAAATACTCTCCGAATATTCCCACTCCTGGCAATATTCCCGGGAATTTTGCCAATATTGCCGGCAACGGCACATCTCTAGTCGCGCCATGTAAAATATGGTACTCAGCTGCATCCGGTTAGACTGGAAGCCGAACCCAACATAGTTGAGAAAAGGCTAGACAGATGATGATGGTACAAAAACAAAGGAACGCTCGGTAACTCGCAAATTTCCGAGTTTTTGTTCTGGAACCAAGAGCAAAATGAAATTGTTTGAAGTACTGAGGTTGAACTGCAGTATTGCTTTCTCCTAACGGACTCCGACACCAGTTCACCTCGTCTAGCATTGCTATGTTCTTAGGAAACCTTAATATTTCATCAGATGAGGATAAATTAAGTAGTTGCTTCAATATCTTTGGTACTATAATATACCCTCAGTCATCGCAATAAAACCCTTTTTTTTTGCTGGTAAATCATCACATAACTTTATAAGGTCAAACAAAATTTTATAAGGTCCAAAGGGTGTTACTATAATGATTTTTAACAAAACTAAAAGAACCAAAAATAATAAAAGGGTGTTCTGTTTTTTAATTGTATTAGATATTTTTTTTTTACGTTAGCGTGTTTTATTTTTGTATGGTTAAAATAACGTTGGAAGCCTGGCAGTGTAGCAAATATGATACATACATTTTATAAGGTAGATTAGGCAATGTATCTTATGTGATACATTCATTAAATCATAAAATAATATAAATACATTTTTATTATTATTATTTCTACCCGCAATAAATACGTAAGAAAGAACGCATTTTATGTATTTTTTTTCAATATTTCTAAAAATAAAAACCTTGCCAAGTATAGGGTTACTGGCATTTCCACATAAATAACATTTGCTTGCGTTATTTGATGCATCAAATACATAATAACGATGCACAGTTACCTCGCCTCGGTTGTGGCATTTTCACAGAAAGACAATTCTTGTTGTAATACGTATAATAGGGAAGCTACAACACACACTTAAACATAAACACTGCTCAATTGCTTTTACTTCAGTAGTTCCGTCCGAGTTCCCAACCAATCAAATGATGAATGATGAAAATAAACAAGTAGGTAGGTAATACACGAAAAATTAAAATATTATTACAATGTTTAGCATGTGTGACGAGCAAAATTGAACTATAAGATCATAATAGGTAATAGCTATTTTTCCATGTTTACAAGTCACTCGGCAAGTCGGTACACGCAAGATTGGCGGACCGCCGGACGCAGTACGAATGTCATGTGCGGTCGTGTATGCAATTTTTAAACTTATATCGATTGCAAACAGTGCATAATACAATGTCTTGAGTTGGAATGGCTTACCCTGTTACAGTGTTACAGGGTGTTGAAAGGGTAACCCGTTCGTAACAGGGTTTACTATACCCGTTCGGAGGTGTAACATGTATTATAGGGTTTCTTTTTGAAGCGCTTAAAAAAACCCCTTCAAAAACCCTTTCAACGAGTATCCGGACGGTCCCTGGTTGCCACGCGCCGTACGTTGCACGGGTTGCACCATTTCTCAGAAACTTATGATGAAATAAAAAGCAACTCTTCAGCTTTAAGGGTAAGAGGTAAAAAATGTTTTAAATTGTTGATGGATATTTTTAGAAAGTTAAACTTTAGTGTAGCTGTAGGCCATAGAATAATAAAGAAAAGATAAATTACAAGAAGAAACCGGCCAAATGCGAGTTTAACTCGCACACCGAGGGTTCCATACAAACTTGAAGTTAATTTGTTATCAAACAATCAAAAAAAAACAAAATTCATTTATTCAAACTAGGCTGATAATCAGCACTTTTCGAAGGTCAAAAATTACTTTACTTTACTATTTACATTTTTATAAGACAGTCCCCCAAAAACGCCCACCCATCGACACTTCCTAGTGTTTAGCAGGAAAGAAGAAGTGGCGGAACAAACTCCCCAGCACACATCTGTCTGTTAGGTTGGTTAAATATTATATTCTCTGTTTCTCATCATCTCATGAGACACCTAATTCTTAGTCCTTTCATGCCATTTCATTCTTTACACAGTCCATCCATTTCTTTCGTCTTCTTCGACTCTTACACCCATCCACATTCATAATCAACACTTACAGATCACCATACAATGACATTTCATCATCTGCTTAGCGTTTCCCAAATATGTTGGGGTTGGCTTCCAGTCTGACCGGATGCAGCTGAATACGATACCCATTTGAAAGACTGGTTGTCAGACTTTCAGGCCACTGATCCGACTATCCGTGACAATTGCTAAAGAACTACACATGGCAGCCGGGACCAAGGGCTTAACGTGCTTTCTGAGGCACGGAGGAAACTCGATTTGTAATGGGTGGTCCCCCATCCACAGTCCAACCTAGAGTAAGCAAGGCTCAACCTAAAGATTGACCCCAGAAGCAGTTATTATTGAGCCACGAGCTCCTCCTTGCAATGATATTTGTGAACCACAATAAAAGCGTAACAATGGTTTATCAGAGATAGAGTCCCGATAGGACGATAGATCTTGACTAATCCCAGATATGGATAACATTCACACGACTGCTGGCTGACTCGCAGACGTTTCATAATCCGTTGATAAGACGGTGATCAGTCCTTCGTTTGTTTAATTAAGACAGGATAGTTATGATTGAGTATTGTGTAATCTTCATAAACTCACGCTTTTTTCCACGGTAGACAGAAACCATAGATCGCTACCATGCTACGATCTTTACATACTCCTTTCGCCTCGGTACCTACCTACCCCTTTTTATGGAGGGTAGAAAAAAATCTTTTTGCCCTATTTCGGCCACATAATGCGAAGAGGAGATAGCAGCCTTGAAAAGCTGGTCATTGTTGGCAATACTGGCAAGCGACCGCGAGGCCGATCGCCAACACGATGGTCCGACCAAGTAAAAGAACCTATTTCCTCAAGCAAAATTTCAGCAGGTGGTGATGGCAACCTTGAACCGGAGTAGATGGAGGCAGATGGTCCGCTTAAAGGGGTCCAGTGACCACGATCCTCAGTAATGAGGGACCGACTGAAGAAGGAAAAAAATCAATTGACACCTCCGTCCTCCCGCTCTGGGCGGAGCGGAAGACTTCAGACTTCTGTAAGACTTCTACTGACTAAAAGCCACCACTGTTCCTTCTTAGCCCTTTGTATCGGGGCCACGGTACCTCTTTCGAACAACCTCCCCCCCTTACACCTCCTCTTTTCTACCAGAATCAACTGTGACTGCTTCTATCGTCTCCAATATTTTAGATTTTACAGGAGTAGACTCTTAGTAAAAGCGAAATATTTTTCAGCGACGACACATTTTCTAATGTTAATAATTTTGGGAAACATTTGGCAAGTTACATATGTATTTGAATGCGTCAATGAACACGCCCTGGAGTAGTGACGTCTCCAGTCTTCATCTATCGTAATATGTATTACGTTTTAGCAGGTCTGGCCAAGAAGAGGCCCGGCATTCAAGGGCATTCCAGTTTGGCACAACTTGGCAAACTCTTACTCGTGTTATTGTAAATACATCTTAAATATTGAGATGATAACAGTTACCATCTCACCATTTTATTTATTTAAACTTCATGTACAAGAGTGGTACATATTGGAACACCAAGTGCTTGTGAGTGACCAAACTGTAAGAAGGCGACTGCATGAAAGCAATCTACGCTCTCGTAGACCACTCCGGGTCCCACCTTTACGGAGAGGCAATCGTGGACGACGATTAGAATGGGTTCGGAACCACGTGGACTAGGGCCGTGAGCAATGGTCCAATGTGCTGTTCACGGATGAATCCAGGTTCGGCTTCCATCCAGATTCACGAAGGACGCGTGTTTGGCGAGTTACTGGACGATGGAGCCAACTCCAGAACCCTCAGGAAGTTCACCCATACCAAGGAGGAACAATTATGGTTTGGGCAGGAATTCGTCTTGGAGGACGGACGGATCACGTTTGGGTGCGGGGCAATATGACGGAAGAACGATACGTCCAACAGGTGCTGGGGCCCGTAATCTTGCCTCACAGAACACAAATGGGGCAAGATTTCCTGCTCATGCACGACAATGCCCGGGCACACACGGCGAGAACGGTAGCAGCTTGGTTACATACACATAATGTTAGGGCCTTAGACTGGCCTGCTCAATCGCCAGATCTAAATCCCATTGAGCATGCGTGGGATATGCTGCAAAGAAGAGCTCTGAAGGAAGTTCCCGAAAACTTGGCTACAGAAGATCAACTTTTTGCGCACCTCAGAAGGACATGGGACAATATTCCGCAGCAAGACATTGACAACCTTGTTCTGAGCATGCCGAATCGTTGCCAATGTGTTATGAACATCATGGGCGCTTTCTCAGACTACTAACTTCAAGTTTATAAACACAAATTAAATGATTTTTCTATTTTTTTCAGTTTTTACTCACAAATTAAAAGTTAATTCATATACGGTTTCCGTCTATGCTTCATTTTTTTTCCATAAAATCCTGAAATTTTAATCAGTACCTTAACCATTATTAAGAAATGGTAGAATATTAAATAACGTATATTTTAAATATATACATGTCATATAAATAATTAACACATTGATAGTAATTCGCTTTTTTAAAAATATCCCTAGACCGTGTTGATGTGTAGTTCTTTCATGGACCAGTAGCTCTTCCAGGCGTTTTCTGTTCGTCTTGCGACTTCTTTGTCTTGTCTCGCCTGGAAAGAGACTACTTGGCCCAAGTAAAGGTATTCCTGGACATGTTGTACCTATTGCCTCCCCGTCTACTTTGATTATGTTAGGTGTTCCGTTGGACATCACTTTGGTCTTCGACATATTCATCTGCAGTTCAACCTCAAGGCTTGTATCTCTTAGGTCTTGAAGCATAAGCTGAAGTTCTGTGGCTGAGGAAGCAAAGAGAACAATGTCGTCGGCGAAACGTAGATTTGATAATCTCGTCTCGCCGAGAACAATCCCTCTTTCCCTCCAATTGGCTGCCAACTTCCTGAATATTTCTTCGAGAGTACTGGTGAACAGTTTAGGAGATAGCGGGTCACCCTGTTTAACACCTTTTTCTATTTTAAATTTTGGACCTGTAGTTTCTAATTTTATTGCGGCTGTACTATTGTCGTAAATGACGCGAAGTAAATGTATGTAAGTGGGGTCAATGTTTTGATTGCTTAAGGCGTTAAAAATGGCTGAATGTGAAATACTGTCGAAGGCTTTTGAGTAGTCTACAAAAGCTAGGTGTAGTGGGAGTTTATATTCTAGATGTTTTTCTATGATTTGGTTGACTGTATGTAGATGATCTGTAGTAGAAAGAAGAAAACATAAACATAATTAATTTAGTTAAGTATATAAGATTTTTATCAGCCTAATTTAGATAAATGACTTTTGATTTTTGAAGTGCACATCAGAGCTTTTATGCCGCTTATCAAAAATGTTTCCATTCAAATTGTCGATAAAAGTAAACATCTAGAATTATCAAGGTTCTCTTTGCTGTTTCCCGATTTATATTAAACGGTTTTTTTATTATTTTTAACGAAAAAATCAATTATTTCGCAACAAAATTATGTAGGAACATCATAAAAACTGATGATAGCTTAATTAAATATTAAACGATGACCATTAAATGAATCAGATAGTTTTGCTGAGGTTTACCTGTAGCACCTAACTTCATTAACGAATATCTAAATCTGTACAACAACACACGCATGCCGAAACGTCATGGTGCGCATGCGCAGTGTTTCGTCCAAAACAAACAATTGTGCCGACTTGCGCATCATAACAAAAACCTGACGACCGCACACAGTAACACTACACAATAACACTGAAACTTCAACCTTAACCACACCAATTTATATCACTATTTAGGTTGTTTTACACAAATCAGTGACGGCACTCGTGCGCGCCAAACCCGAAGAACGCGCGAAAATTTATATTATTATCCGCCATTTTTGTTTAGGAGCACCCGTTACAGATATAAAGCGTATTTTATTCATATTTAACTGCGGTTTACTAGCGATTGTGGAGACGGTTGGCGTCGCGCACGCGTACTAGCGGTCTGGTCCGAAATAGAAAAACTAATTGGCCAGACGGCCAGACGGTTAGGGTTGAAGCTAAAATTATGTCTTAGATCCGCGAAGATTCGGATCTCAACGCACACGTCCAAGGTGGCTGCGAGCGAAAGCCCTAAAAATAACAGTTGCGTTAGCTTTGTGTTTACCTTATTCCAGAGAAGTGTCATAATCATAAGTCTGTGACGTGGGAAACTCGTTAAAATGGCGCATTTAAAGTGTAGAGTGTAATTAAGTGCGGGTGCATATGAATGCAAAAATGTGGAGTTCAGATGGACAGTCGCTCTATGTAAATTACTGGTATTCAGCTGCATCTGATTTGAGTGGAAGCCGACCCCAACATAGTTGGGAAAAGGCTAGACAGATGATGATGATGACGATGCATATGATTGCAAAATTAGCATGAGTTAAAGCATCGAGAACATCTGCATGAGAATGGCGCTCAAATGAAGTGATTTTTATATCAGTGAGATTGGTCTTTGGCAGATCTGGACAGAGTGAGGTGGAACGAGGGTAGGGAGGCTTCTGCCCAGCAAAGGACTAAACGGGTTACTGATAAAAATCATTATTGAGTTTTTCTCATTATTATTAATTATAGGTTGATACCAAGGGAATGTCAAGGGATAGGCCTAAAATAGATAGTGTTAAGCTTTTACGGTTCATAACCCTGCCAGCGTTCCAAAACCTTACATTCTTCGCATAACTAAACTTAAACAGTAATAAAACGTAATTAATTTTATTATTAAGTTTATAGATCGTTTTGTAGATATCCCATAGGATATCTACCACAGAGGTCCGGAGTGGGTTGGTATGTAACGTGACATCACAGAATGTTCAAGCAATGCTACCAAAAGAGACATACCTACATTAAAATAAACAAGAAATCTATCAGTAAACCGTAATCGACATAATAGGAGACTATTAAGTAACCAATAGCATACCACCGGTGTCAACATGTCAGTTCAATGACTTAGTATTTATCTGAAAGACGGGTTTTGTCTTGAAAGACGATGAGAAGATCAGACATATTTTGGCAGACAATAAGGTAGTAATGACACACGCAAGAATTTGTTATAGTGAAGCATAGTGAGGATTGTGAGGAATGTCTTGTCAAAATTATATGCATAGGAAAGTAAAGAATGTTTTATGAAATTCTGTCAGATGTGGTTTCCGATTTGAATTTTATTATTATAAACCTATATTGTCCCACTTCAGGGCAAATGCGTCCCCTCCTTCCGTTCATATTTCGCGATGTAGTGCGATTGTAGGCCAATCCATTGGGAAAGAGTCCATCCCGCCATCTCCTTCTAGGCCTGCCGCTTTATCGTTTCCTGCTTTTGCGGTATCCATTGGGTGGTAATTTTCACAATCAGCTTAAATTATAACTTGGTCAACAATAACCAGAGCAGATGCTCAACCTAGAAATCTAGGCACTTCAAATAAGTTTGCAGTTGAAATTACTTCTTCGTATACTATCAGATGTTGCTACTATCAGGATCAAATCAATCGTCCACTAATAATTAATTTACATCTAGACATTTACTAAGTTGCTTCATATAACGTCATAATCGGTTCTTTCCCTACCATACTAGATTGATTTTATCAATAAACAGATAGCAATAATTTTATCTCTTGATCTACAAATTCATCAGTTCATCACTCTGACTTTGACTGGTACAAAATGACTATCGCTTTGTAGTTTTGTTTGCTGAAAGAATTAAATAATATAGGGTTTACACCCTATATTATTTCATTCTTTCACTTTAACTAGTTTACTTATTACGTAAACAGAACTTTCACGAAGCCTTCACTTTTTAACACTATTTACGGAAAAACTAAATGTAGCCCATTCAATTTGGATTATGGACGGGTCATGGATGTAATTAAACTAAAGTTATATCCTGAAAAACTAGAAAGTGCCTTTTTTTTTTAAATTGTGCAAAATTTGGAACTTTGACCTCCAATATTTCCGTAACTGGAAGGTTCCCAGGATGACCCAGAACAAACAAAATGATCGCAATGACGGGGAGAGCAAATGTATTTTCCTTCGTTATTACACCCTTTATTATAACTACGGCAATTTCAGCTGTCATTCCTACATAACAGAACAACAAAATTCCCATGTGAAATAAAAGATAGAAAAAAAAACCGCAGTCCTCATTGAGCCAGCCAATCATATTCATTACCCACTTTGTAAACAAAGCCTTTCGTGCAAGCTCACGTGTTGCATGCTCGTCATCATGATACCAATTACTAATCGTTGATATCAGCACGTGGGGCTGTAGTACTATCAAGTGTCCTGTAGTGTTTATGCATTGTCTTTATGTGACTCTTGCAGTGAGGGGTTCCATATAAACAGTGTTCTAAAATCATAAATAAAAAGGTTCTAATAGAAGAGATCTAGATCATTCTTCTGTCCTGATATCATTGAACTGATACCATTCTTCTGTCCTGATACCACTGAACCATACCATTTATGTTACAAATTTGTAAATACCGTATCCTACGAATAAATGTCTTTGTCTTGATTATCTGGCTAGCCTTTTCTATTCTATGGGGTCGGCTTTTAGTTCCAGTCTCACCTGAAGGGCCAATTCAATAGAGATTGATTTCAACAGCTAAGGCAAAGCCATCTCTATTAACCGTCATCTCAGTGGGCCTCCTCTTTGTAGCCACATCTTTCACACCAGGTATGAGATTCGATCATCTGCCTAGCGTCTTCCTAATTATTTTCTGCCTGCTTTCAATTTTACCGGATTAAACAAAGACATGTAGCACCTCCTTGTAAAGTAATCTGACTTTTAACCAAACATTCCTCATGCATCCAAATATGATCATCACGTTCTTACAGGCAAAATAAACCTTGGTATTCCGTTTAATAACAGCCAGAATGAAGAAATGACAGGTCTGGCTGGCTGCCAAACAGCATCCTTCAGACGATCTTAATTCAGAAAGATTAATAGTGCATCAGCGGTGAATGCAAATATTTTGGCTTTTATCGCTTTTAATCTCAAAGTTAAAGTCGAGGTAAACAATGAAATTGTTAACCTCGGTTTAGTTACGCCCAATTCACGACCTCAAGGGATGCAACATGCGTACATTAGCGACACGCGCGTGCCTATTTTGTTTTTGTCGCAAGTCGCTCGGGGTGGTTTGTGGCATTCTCTAAGTAAGTTCTGTTATCCGCAGTTATTGTCGCAACATGCATGTCTCTTGGTCTTGACCAAGACCTAGCCCCAACCATTGTCTGTCAATTTTCTGGGTACCATCTATCTGGCAGAAACTTGACGCTCCGAAACTTATTTGGCATAACACACTTGGCATATTCTTCTTTGAACGAATGTGTTTATGGCAGAACAATTATTTAATAGAATACTCATTTCGCAGAATGTTTAAATAGCCGAATTTTCAATGGCATACTTTTAAGATGGCAGAATTTTATTTGGTAGATTTTTATAAGGTATAACGACCGTCTCGCGAAAGTATCCTTTATGGGCGGCATGGGCACCGGGCCGTAGGCCGACGAAGGAGGCCGGCGGAGGCCCGGCACTTCGGGGACAGAAGATATTAGTGTTATATAATATGCGAGCGAAGCGAGTGCGCGTCATGGAGTACATGCGTTATGCGTTGCATGTATGAGTGACGTCATTATTATTATTAATAAAAATAATTATTATTATTTCTGACATACCAACATTTAATGTTCTCAGCTAGAAATTTTAGCCGGGGTGAGCTGATAATAATAATTAATAATAATAATAATTAATAATAATAATAATTATTATTATTATTGCATGTTACACGTATGTATGAAATGAAATGCGTGCCAAAAGACGATTCTGATTATGAATTTTCGGCGAAATGATGGTTCTGGAAATGAAGTTTATGCTCAAAGATGATTCTGAGTATTCTGACTTACAAAATTATGCGTTTTGAATTTATGGTAAATGAGTGTATGCCAAATGATTTTCTGCGAAATGCAGTTTCTGCCATCCACTGTTATGCAAAACAAAATTCGGGCATAAAAAATTCTGCCAAAAAAGGTAGACCCCAATTTTCTATGTAGTGTAGGTAACATTTCATTCTACTGTAGGACCTATAAAGCCGAGGTTTAGGGAAGGAAGCGCCTGCGTTGCATCATGTGACGCATTTTCCCGTTTGCCTTATACGTTACCATATTATCTGTGGTCATTAACCTAGTTGCAACGTTTGTTTTGAAATCATGGGTAAGGGGTTTACCTGTTTTACAAAATTCTTTTTTCTTATTGATAACAAATTTATGTCGATAGACAGGAAGCGGTTTATTAAAATCAAGCAAGCAGAGTATTCAGTTTATTAGGTAGGTAGGAAAGTTTTACCTCATTCGATCAGTCACAAATGCAGAAATATTCAGCTTTACCAATCTTTTTTCAACGACGATAATGAAATAATTTAAGAAGAATTTCATGACTAAACAAAAAAATTACTATAGCCTATTGATTGATGATATTAAACCTAACTGAAATGAATTATTCCAGGAAAATGTACCAGTTCCAAAGAACAAAGACAATTAATGAATCATTTCGCGGAATTACCAACTGATGTGTAGACTGACAGCTGTTGCGCGTACGCATAGGCTATGTGTTATCGCTACATGTTACTGTAGGTACTGCAAGCTTAATTACCCGACTGCGGCGAAGCCCAAAAGGAGGGTTATGTGTTTGACGTGTATGTATGTATGTATGTCCGTTTTTTTGTTCCCTCATAACTCATAAACGGATGGACCGATTTGAATGAAATATACGTCATTAGATTCGTCTTGATGGCGCGAGTGTTATAGGCTACATTAAAATTAAAAAACTAAGAAAAATTGCAGATTTTGGGGGCCAAATCGCGGAGTTCAAAAAAAAAATCCAATACCATCGAGTAGGGTATCAAAATAAAGGGTTTTAAAAGGAGATTACAAAAATATATAACACTTATATATTTAACAGAAATTCAAAGTGGAAAATTCTATAAACAAGCACAAAAGTTAAATCATCTGCGAAGAATTTTAATTTTACGCGACCAACAAAAAACAAACACAAAAGAACTAAAAAGCTGAAAATAAAAAAAGTAGTTAAAAAACTAAAAAACCCGACTGAAAGAACTGAAAAGCAAAAAACAAGCACATTTTAAATTAAACAAAACTTGGAAGCAGGCGGGGTTCATTTGAATATTAAATTATGAAAAGAAAAAATGAAAATAGAATGGACCCCGCCTGCTTCCAAGTTTTGTTTAATTTAAAATGTGCTTGTTTTTTGCTTTTCAGTTTTTTCAGTCGGGCTTTTTAGTTTTTTAACTACTTTTTTTTATGATTTTATTACATACCACCACGTCATCCCCAAAGACTTAGGCAGAGGTTAGGTTAGATATTAGAGGCCATTAGAACTCCCGAATTTTACCAGCTTTCGCCCGCATGAAAAACACGTTTTTTCATACAAACGTTCATCCCCCTATTTATAACTTCCTTATGGGTTGAATTTCGCAAAATCCTTCCTTATTTCTTGTCTACATTATAAAGGGAAACTCTGAAACAAAATTTCAGCTTTCTGAGTCCAAGGGTTTGGGTTAGGCGTTGATGAGTCAGTAAGGAGTTGTCTTATTTACAAAGATAGATGTCTTATGAAAAAACTGTCTTTTTCTAATGAAACACCTTCTTCGAGACAATACTGATCACTCACTAATCACTCCCATGAGCAATCGCCTAACTAAACAAGAATGCCATCATCTCGTCGTTCCAGACGCAACCGAAATCATAATCTGCAAAGCATCATTATACCACCAAGTAATTTCGGAGAACGTCTCCCAGATGTTTGTAACATCGTAGGCATGCGTTGATGGCCGGCACGGCTGGTGCGTAGACGCAGTAAAATTAGCCTGCAGTCGCACTCGTGACGTCAGTACGCGTCAGAGACGACTAACGTCATAGATGCTCTACTTCGCACCTGCTAATAGGCGTTGGTTATTAGCTGGTGTCCGCATTAATTCATTTATTAGTTCTCACCATTAAAAAGCTCCGGAAGAAAGCAAATTCAGCAAGAAAACATATAATTTTCAAAAAAATTATGTGTTTTTTTCCGAAAACGTTCAACAATGCCGTTACGGTATTGGTCCATACTAGTTCTAGATAGATATGTTCGGACCGGACGAAGGAAGTACGAGTATTGTCCCTGCAGTGAGACAACACAGATTTAAAATAATAATAAATATAGAAAGGAATCACTTGGCCATACTGCAGTTACCTACTGAAGACGAGAAAGACATACGAAGTTTTAATTGACGCACAGAAAGTGATGAAGGAAACGATCAAAGCACTTTCAGATGAAAAAGAAAGAAAAAGCATGAATCCAAAGCTCGAAACAGAACAAACCATAACGCCACAACTCGTGTACTCAGTGACGTAGACAGAGAAGGCTAACAAAAATAGACGGCGGACATAATTTTAGAAATGAAATTAAACTTTAATGTTTTGACTGGTGGTGTCATAAAACATTTCTTTGTTTGGCTGGTAGTGATGCTGTGACTAGAGCAAATGCGTAATTTTACGAAATACTGGATGTTATACGTCACTGGGAATACGATGAGTGCAAAGAGGGTAAAATTAGATGTTTCACGATGTAGAGAAAGGAAGTGTACTACTATGCAGCTGTGGAGCTGATAACTGCCAGTCGAGTCGATCTTTTGGTTAAGCAGCTTGCTTAGATTAGTCCGTGGATGGATGACTTTGACCCATTACATACGTTTCTTCGTACCTCGGAAAACACGTTAAACCGTTGGTCCCAGCTGCCATATTAGATCTTTGTCAGTCAGTGGCCTGAAAGTCTGACAAACAGTCTTATCAAATGGTATCGTATATTGCCCAGTACTAACGAGGTTCTGGAGGCCAGAGAGACAATTACTCTATGTATTGTATTGTATTGTATTTTTTATTGTAAAACATGAGTATACATCAAATAATATGTGCAAGGTCTTAAAATAAACAGGTTGATCTGCATGTTTTGCCATTTAAGGCGTACAAAATAACATATTTTTTGGTTTAGAATAAACCATAAAACAAATAAGAAATGACTTGACTCTACACAGCAAACAATGAAATTAATAAAAAAAAAGATTGCTAATGCTAATTACTTAAAAAATAAAACGAAGTAAGTACTGTTTGTGACTCAAATTGTGAAGAATGTCGCAATTATAGGAATCTCGTTAATTAATTGCGTTCATTTAAAAATTCTGATATGGTATAGTAGCACTTGTTTATGAGGTATTTTTTTAAATGTATTTTAAACAGAGCAGTCGGCATTTGTCTAATAGGTTTTGGGATTTTATTATAAATGAGTGGTGCCAAACAAAAAATACTTTTACGCATCAATGCTGTGGTTGATCTTGGTACGCAAAGTTTATTATTATCCCGTCGATTACGAATATAAACGTCCGATTGTTTCTTAAATAGGTTAGGATTGGTTTTTATAAAATTAGCTATTTCATAAATAAATAAGCAAGGCAGACTTAAAATGTTATATTTAATAAAATACTGTTTGCAACTATCAGTTATTTTCAAACCAAACATAGCCCTAATACACCTTTTTTGTGACTTAAAAATTATTTCTTTATTAGTAGAGTTTCCCCAAAATATAACTCCAAACCTCAATATGGAGCCGACAATACCATGGTAGGCAGTAATTAGCGCATTGGTACTTATAATAGGTTTTAATTTATAGAGGGCATAGGCAGAAGAACATACTTTTTTATTTAATTCTTCTGTGTGTGCTTTCCAGTTCAGACGTTTGTCAATGGTTACACCTAAAAATTTAGCCGTGTCTATCCTTTTTATAACGGTTAATTTGTGTTGAGCAGTAATATTTGGTGCTTCCAAACGTTGACTGAAGAACATAATTTTTGTTTTTTCAAGATTGATTTTTAAATTATTGCTATCTAACCAGTTAATTATTGAATTGATTGTATTATTAATTTCATGTTCATACCTATTTTTATTTATAGAATGAATAGTGACTGTGCTGTCGTCGGCAAAGAGTGATACTGGATAATTAGTTACTAATGGCAAGTCATTTATATAGATAATGAATAACAAAGGACCCAATACGCTCCCTTGCGGAACTCCATATTTAACTATACGTTTTTTTGAAGCATATGTTTCTTCTTTTTTAGTATTAATGTTTATTTTAGAAATTACTGTATATTGTTTACGATTTTTCAGATAGGATTCTATGAGATTTAATACATTGCCTCTAATGCCATAAGCTTCCAGTTTACGGAGGAGAATGTCATGATTAACATAATCGAATGCCTGGGACATATCGCAGTAAATGGAACATACCGGAGTCTTTTTATCCACATTATCCATGACGTTTTTTATAAAATCAAAAATAGCCATGTTTATTGTTTTGTTCTTGCGGAAACCTTTCTGGTCTTCTGTAAGAATGTTGAATTTTTCCAAATAATTATAAATTTGATTATATAAGAATTTTTCAGCTGCATTCAGTTAGACTGGAAGCCGAACCCATCATAGTTGGGAAAAGGCTGGGCAGACGATGTAATACCATGTAGCTACTAGTAATTGCTGCAATTTGCAAATGTTTTTTTGCGTTTCGCAAATGAAATGGCTTTGCAAGTGGCAATACTTCAAATACTTTTGTATTTACACAACTACGTTCCAAAAAAATCACGTAAGTTCCTGCGGCAGCTTTTGTCAATAGATTTAATTTTTGCCTTTTTCATTGTCGTCACTAGAGACAGCAGGTGGAGTGTCTCTTGCCTATAGTCTGTCTTGCCTAGGGCATGCTGTTATTCTGTAGTACATTTAGTGGAAACAAAGGAATATGCTAGTTAGAACCTGATTATAAAGACAATAATTATCTTTATATGACGGTTTGTTGACTATTCCATTGAACTCCTTAAATAAAAATTTTAACATCATATTTCTTAACCTTCTTACTAACAATTCAGAACTCTGTTCTACCGTACTCGTAGTTCCATGAATCAAAATGGCGTAGAGATTAATATTTTTATTGTGTTTACATTATAATCGGGCTAGTAGTATTGTGATAAGACAAGTCAAAGGAAAACACGACTAATTTCGGTAAGCGCACATTTATGACTGGAATTATGTTAGCCGCAGTAATTACATCATCAAAACATTCGTTATTTGCTTTATGAGTCTATGTTCTATTACAGAGAGTAAATTATGATTGTTCATCATCAATAAATTCATCATTATTCTCTTGCCCTTATCCCAATTTATTTGGGGTTAGCGCAGCATGTCTTCTTCCATACTTTTCTTTTATTCGTCCTCTCAGCAGGTTATCTGCTTTCTATCCACATCGTCCTTTAACATCGTTTCTTTGGTCTTTATTATGTATGTTTTCGAAAATATGACATGGAATCACATTCTTCTTTCCATCAAACTCGAAGCATCTAAGGCATTTGTTTCAATTAGACCATTACAGGCACTTAAGAATGTAAGAAAAACAAAGCAAGTGAAGCTACAGTCACAGTCATAATAAATTGTGAAGGTACTGCTGTTGCCCATTCCAAAGAGAAGAATGAGCAAGTATTTTTGTGAGAATGGGGTTCACATACACGCTTTTTACAGGCAGCAGTAGGCTTGTAGGGTTTGCCGTTGCGGCTGCGGGTTGTTCGAAAGAGATACCGCAGCCCTGGCACAAAGGGCTAAGAAGCAACATGGGTGGTTTTTAGTCAGTATAGAGGTCTGACACTCCATACCGCTCTGCCCAGAGCGGGAGCGCTTATTTGATGATTTCACAACCTCCAAAAAAAAAGGTTTGTAGGGTTTGAATGGCAGCTCATAGGGATCTTTTGCAGTTGCAGGTGAAGCATTCTCATAAATTTAGAGTCAGAACTGTTCATGTGCGTCAGCGAGATACATTGTTTACAATAATTTATAGATAAGTATTGGTAATAAGCCCTTTATCTAGACGATTTCGTAGAATAAAGTTATCATCATCGGCTAAGCTAGCTGTCAATCTTACTGAATTGTTGAACTCCAATCTTGAGCCTATTAATCCATAAAAGAGGATCTGGGTTTTCATCTAGAGACCTAGATTAACTTGTTTTTTTTGTTTACGTATTAATTTGAGCTCCTGATAATAAAGTTAGATCTTATTATATTGTAAGTACCTATCTACGTTGTTTTTATTTGTCAAAATGTAGGTATGTGTATGTATGACAATCATTAGGATGTAGTGGAGCTAGTAAAACAATTTACCTTGAAGGTAAGATCCACATTCGAAGAAACTAATGTTGACCTAGTATACCAAGAGCGCCTCTCAACAAAATTCTACGTCAGTGACTTTTTAAGTTTGTGTAAATAATATTTAATGAATCATGTTCACGAGTTTCGAGTATACATTTAAAAAACATCACGGTTCCACTGTATGTACACTATGTACATAATGTATAATATACGTCACATAAAAAATGACTTCGTAGAATGTGTGTTTTATCTTGAGTTTTTGTCTCTATTATGAGCCAAGATAAATAATTGTCATTACTACTAAATAATATATAATTATATTATATAATATATACTAAAAAACACCTTAAATTCTTTGCGCTTAAGCTTTAAGTTTCAAGAGACCTATATGAAACAAATTGGCATCCACAACTAACAACTCATCAATATAATCCCACGATCAGTCCAAGGGTCCCAGCCGTACATGGATGACCTCCAGTGATGAGTGATCGCGATTAGTGAGGCATTCCTCATAATTATTGATACTGGTTCGCAGCGGTTACGAGCCGCCATCTTTGTGTTCTTAACTTTTTATTAAGCGGTTTAGAGTTCATCTCTGTCGTGGATGCTGCATCTAAACTAATAATTATGTAGTTACTACACTACTACTTATTACTAGTATAATAGTACTACTAGCATGCCTGAGTAAGTGCTGCTTGTTTTATATACCATCATCAGCCTTATTATATTTAAGGCTTTGTTAGGCTTTTCTCCTTAATATATTTTTTTTTTGTACTCTACCACAGTGCTGTCTTATTTGACCCTAAGGTTGACTGGTAAAGAATGCCTTGTGGCACTAAGTCCGCCTATATACCACTATTGTACATGAAGTTTAAATAAATAAATATAATATTCCCACTGCTGGGACTCAAGCCTCCTCTCTAGGAGAGGGATGGGCTGTATGTACATACACAAATAGATAGATAGATAGAGAGATAGATTGTGGATAGTACTATCCACCATGTGTGCCCAGTGCGGGTTAGTAGATGTCACATGTCTTTGATTTTTTTGGTTCTATGACATGCCGGTTTTCTCACGGTTTCCTATATATAGGTATTATTATGTGTTAATCCAGGCTATAAAACTATCTGTGTGCCAAACATCCCAATCCGACCAGTTGATTTTGCGTGAAAGAGTTACATAGATCCAACCATCTGTCCTCACAAACTTTCGCTTTTATGATATTAGTAGGTTAGGAAGTAGGATTATTAGGATCTTTCTGTGCATGGATATGTGACTGAACTGCTCCTAACCGCCTGGATCGATTTGATGACAGTTTTGTGTGTGTTCCGGTCGAGAATGGTTTAGTTTAGATTCACAATTAGATCCAGTATTAGTATTCTTAAAATAAATGTTTCCAACCCTGAAGTTGATACTTAAAAGATATGATGAGCTGTAGGTCTTAGATTTATCAGCATAGCAACATGCCAACACAGTCAAGTCGTGAGGGCACTGTGAGAAACAGGTTACTATGGCTCGCGTCGTACATAAATTACTATTATAAATTATAATGCCTCTTTTCAATTCGTTTGCAATTGTGATTCTGATGACGGGACTTGCATAAGTTACATAAAATCTGTGGGGTCTACCTATCCTTGTGATAAGTTGGGTTTACACATAACATAACGCTTGTAATCTCCAAAGGGTTATGCAGAGGTGTACCTAATAGTATTACCTACCATTTCGCCAGTTACTTTCATATTTTTTTTTATTTATTCATTAGTAGTACATTTACATCTTCATCATCATCATCCAAAGCCTGAATTCACCCACTGGTGAGTACAGGCCTTTTTTTTTCTGGTGCCAATCTCCAGGTTTCTGTGCCAGCCTCATACAGGTTTTTCCCTCAGATGGCAGACATTTTCATACATAATAATAATATGTAGGTATAAGCAGCCAGGGGGGAGGCCTTTGCTCTGCTGAGGGAAACAAATGGGAAATGGCTAATAATATAACCAGCCACATAGTCTGAATGTATGCCGGCCGGGTTTGGCAAGCCTCCGTCCACTTGGATCCCATGACGAGGCTCCCATGGGATCCACAGATATTTTTGTCGCCTCTTTACTCCGATATTTATAGGATCAAAATATAACCATAATTGTCGTAAGTACCTACATTTCTATGGCAACTTAGGCTCGCCCCCTATTACATTGGACTTAAACAATCTCTGCTGAACGCTTTGACAATAATAGGCGTGATGCTATATTAGTTAACTAGACCGTTTAATCAGCTCGTTCTATAAACAGGTCTGTATTCAGTTGACATAAGAGTAGGCGGCACTATTTGCCTAAGATCACACACGGCAAACTTAGCGGTATCCTGATAACTATGACAGGTGAGATAACGTGAGATGTTCAAAACAAACGGCACTCGCCGTACGCGTGCTGTGCTACTGGGGTTTGTGAGATGAATTCAGTAACACTACATCATGGTGATCATGCCTGTAAGATTCTCGAAAGACCCGCAAATCGGTACGCGTAAGGAGGGACGCCCTCAGGCTCGGTGGAGCGATCATCTTCGCAGAGTGGCTGGTAGCAACTGGATGAGAGTTGCCGAAAATCGAGCTGAGCGGCGTAACATAAAAACAGTTAAACCTGGTTTAACTATTTTTATTAATAAGGCGGTAAATGTCTATACCCGCCAGTGGATTGCTATAGGCTGAAGATGACTAAACAAAATATATTAAAACAAATAAGATGATAATTTAAAAATTCTCGCTCATTTCGGACAAGCCGAGCTTACCCAAAGCTCAACTTCGTCAAATCATTGTCGCGCAGACTGTCAAAATATTTGCCTTCCTGACAGTATTTCAGCAGAAGACGCCACTCACGTGACACCGTGACATAAAACTATTGCAATATTTGTGTTGTGACGGCAGGTAACTCACCACATGTGATCCCAGTTTGTTTATTAGAAGAGATTGCTTACCTGAAAATAAAAGAACAATGTTTAATCATATTTGTACTGTCGTCTCTGTAAGTCAGCCTAACAAATATACTTACGTCTGAAATATATCTAAAAGTAAACAACAAGAGCAGCGGTGGCCCAGTGGTGGCGAATTACGAGCAGTAAGTCGTGGGTTCGAACGACTGATGTTACTAAATGTATCTGTGTAATCTTCAGACTACATGCAAGTTAGCAGGCTGTATACTTAATACTTTGCCCGACAGTACCTACCTAACCGGTGTCGGAGTGTATAAGCCGCCCATGGACCTCTGCCTTACATGCCGCCGAGAAAAATCTGTAACTTTTTTTTTTTGGTGGGTGGAAAATCATCGAATAACCCCCCCCGCTCTTGGGCAGAGCGAAGGGGAGTGTCAGGCATGTTTGGTTTCTCCACGTTGTGCTACGTATGAAATTATGAATTCGAAAATCAGAGGAAATTTTTATTTTTCCCACCAATATTACTAGATTATGAAGAGCAAGAGCAAGCCCATATATAAGTAATAAAAAAGAATAGAGGACGATTTTAAATTAAATTTTCGGGTCCTGAGAAACGACACATTAACAAGTTGACAAACCGTGCGAGCTGCGTCTAATACTTAATATCAACAATTACACTTACAATTAGTTGGTTGAAACAATGGGATACATTATGGTGTGACGCACATCAAGTAGTTGGTACTATATCATCTGGTGTGCGGCCGTTTTGATGGGACGACCCAATTATTCAGCTCGTTGAGAGGTAATGTTTTGGATGACCCGTCATCACTACATATTATTATTATAAAACAAAGTCCTTCGCCGCATCTATCTACCTGTCTGTTCGCAATAAACTCAAAAACTACTGCACCGATTTTCAGGTTGTTTTCTTCAATGGATAGAGTGGTTTTCTAGGAAGGTTATCTATAATAAAAGGATAACTGACTGGGTGACATATCAACGTACAGCCGAAACTACTGGGGCTAGGAATGTGAAATTTTGCACACGGCTTCCTATTATAATGTAGGGGAGCACTAAGAAGGGGTTTTTGGAAATTTAACCTTTAAGGGGGTAAAAAGGGGGGTGAAAGTTTGTATGGAAAATCTTATTACTTGTGTTTAGGAATGTGAAATTTTGCACACGGCTTCCTATTATAATGTAGGGGAGCACTAAGAAGGGGTTTTTGGAAATTTAACCTTTAAGACGATGACAATAGCTATTGACTTCTGGTGTTTCAGTATTTTTGGACACGCCCACAATTTTTCCGATACCCTAGCGCCATACTACCAAGTAAGAAACAAATAGTCCAGGATCCGCGGTCCATTTTTGCACTTGATTAATAACAAGCTAATTTTGATGAGACGGCGAGACGCCCAACAATTTCCTGCACGAAACTCTCGAATTCTCGATTGTGGTAAGTAATAGGGGTAGCAGGGATGAAATATGTTGGTTTGATGATTCTCAAAAGTGTTAAGTACAAACACTTTTGAGAATCATCAGCTGGGTTTTTTTTGTTAAATCTGATGATAATTATCTAAATTATTTGAAAAAATATTTGTCCTACAAAATGTATGGTTTGATCAAAGAGTCCCCTTCCTTCCTTCCAATATGTATCGATAACGAAGTCATTAAGGCGCTGACAAGAGCCAAATAGGCTTGTATTAAACAATTTTTTAGCCAAATCTATACAGTTTGACACGGCGGAAAAAATATATGTTAATCTTGAACATATTTCTGATAATTTCGTTGTTTTCAAAACACGTTTTTGAAAAGTTTTCTCGATACAAAAAAATGGTAAACTAACCTCTTAAAATGATCTTCCGACAAAAATATCTGTATTACTGATGAACGTACGTTGGTAAAATTTATAACAATAACGTATCATATTTCAATACAAAATTTGGTTGTTTTTAATTTTTGATTATTTAATAAATTATTATTTTATAATTAATCATTATATGGTTTGTAAGAAGTTCGAGCGTTGCGTCATCGCGCTCTCTTTCTTACGTATGCAATCCGACAGTGAGCGCTTAGGCGCGGTGCTAGACGGACGTATGTCACTTTGCGCCCCACTGACAGCTATCCGTTCATCTATAAATTATTATTGACCGCGTCACAATGTTAGTCCAGGATCCACGGTACATTTTTTCACTTGATTACTATCAAGCTAATTTTCCGTGAGCCAACATTACCCTATACGAAAACTCTCGATTGTGGTAGGTAATAGGGGCAGCAGGGATAAAATATATATTGATTATATATTATTATAATTATTTATTTGATGATTTTCAAAAATCTATTACTAACTATTTTATTTTTATCTGATGATCATTATCTAAATCCAACATGTATTGATAACGAGCTCATCAAAAATTACTACAAACCAGGGGTCCGTAGCCGAATGGCAAAAAACGGAACCCTTATATATTCGTCATGTCTGTATGTCCGTCTGTCCACCCGTATGTCACAGCCACTTCATTCGGAAACTATTGAGACTACACAGTTGAAACTCTACAAGTATTCTGTGAACCGCTTTACGATTTTTATACAAAAATAAAAAAAAGGATTTATGGGGTCATAAATGGAACTGAAACTATTTTTTTTTTTCAACAAACCTATACCTACGCGTGGGGTGTCTATAGACATAGACAGGTCTTTAAAAATGACATTGAGGTTCCACAAACAATTTTTTCTCAAAGCCAATCGTTTGAAAGACAGACACTTCAAAATTGGTAAAATGGCGACCGGCCTCGCGGTCGCTTGCCTTCGGTATTGCCAACAATGACCAGCTTTTCAAGGCTGCTATCTCCTCTTTGCATTATGTGGCCGAAATAAGACAAAATACGCTGTAGGCAAACTGTTGACAATCGAGTCTTGATATCGAGTTGGTAAAGGATAGACACATTTTTGCGTTTGGCCGTCCATGGAATTCGGAGAATCCGCCTAAAACACCACATTTCGAATGCATCTATCCTCTGTCTTACTCTTGTTTGGATTGTTGTGAGGAAAATCAGGAAAACTAGTGGTCTGACCAAACGGGCCTTCGTTTTAAAACTTACACCACGTTTTTCCCTGATGTTCTGGGGGCGTAATATAGCATCTTTAGCCATAACTATCCGCCGTTTTATTTCTGGGACGCAGCTACCTTCATTACTTATATTGGAGCCCAGTTAATCGAAGCTGTCCACAGTATAGATGCCTTAGATGTTATAGGCGCCCGATAGCTTTCCCGCACGATCTACCACCATAAGCTTGGTTTTCTGCCTATTTATTGCAAACCTTACTTTGCCACTTTCTACTTCCAATCTGTGCAGTATCTCTTTCATGTTGCTAAAAGTTGTAGCAAGGAGAACGGTGTCGTCAGTCTGTGTACCTCAGATTAGAAATCCACTTTCCACCAACAGTAAACCCCTTGTCCCAGCCCTCAAGAGTCTTGAATGATATTACTCTTCATACACATTGAAGAGCAGAGGTGAGAGGATGCATCCCTGCCTAACGCATTTGAGTAGTCGGTGTCGATTTTGACGAAAGAGCGGTTGTTGATGTAGAGGCATCGGACTAGGTCAATAAGATGTTGAGGCGTTCCCATTGCCTTTAAGAACCCCCCACAGCTTGCCCCACTCCACGCAATCAAATGCTTTGGTATAATGTATGAAACATATCAATACAGGGCTGTTAAATTCCCGGCTTTTCTCTATAATTTGGCGAACGTTCAGGATTTGTTCCCGCGTGCCTTTGCCTTTAACAAAACCTGCTTGCTCTTCTGGAATTTGTGGCTCCAGAAAGTGTATTAGCCTGTTGTTTATGATGTACAGGAGTATTGATGGTGCGTGGAGTAAGTGCCAAACACTTATTATAATTTTAGGAATTTTGTAGGTAACTTGTAAAGAGTGGGTTTGTGGCGACTAGCGACATCTATCGCAACACCTGCGTACTAACAACGATCGACAGAAAATGCTACATCGCGCTATCAACATTATCCGCGACATAAGCCTATATAGGAGTTCCCGACTTACAACTGTCGGGCAGTTGGCCCGCCGGACACAACACCAGTCCGGTCGGAGGATCCTCCCTTTTCTATGGGGGATGAGGAGCTTTACACCCTGTTCCTCATTACCCCCCAAACTGGTGACCCCGAGCATGAACGACAGCGCAGCCTTCGTGCAACTACTTCAGACGTCGTTACCACTTCCCCTTCGCCTTCGAGCAGCAAGTCATACCGTCAGCCAGCAGCCACGGCTTCATGGGGTATCCTGTCCACCAGCATGCAGCGGAAGCGCATTCCTGGACATCACCCCCAGCCTCATCAGCGACTTTGGCACAGCACACTGCACTTCGGCCGGTCAGCAAGCAGAGACGCCCTTCTCTCCTGGTCGACGCAGCAGCCAGCCACTACGCAGCACTGCACACTCCGACTCACTGGAGCATACGCAGCATCACGGCAAGCACTGCATCACTCCGACTCACTGGAGCTAATATGCAGCATCACCCCGACTCACTGGGGCATCACCGCAGACAGTTCCGACTCACCGTGAACTATGCGGCATCCGGTTCCGACTCACTGGAACCTTCCACTGGCTGACAAGCGCCAAGACTTAACCTGCTTTCGACCTCCGGTCTCGGAGGGGAGTGATGTGGCGACTAGCGACATCTATCGCAACACCTGCGTACTAACAACGATCGACAGAAAATGCTACATCGCGCTATCAACATTATCCGCGACATAAGCCTATATAGGAGTTCCCGACTTACAACTGTCGGGCAGTTAGCCCGCCGGACACAACACCCGTCCGGTCGGAGGATCCTCCCTTTTCAACGGGGGATGAGGAACTTTACACCCTGTTCCTCATTACCCCCAAAGGTTTAATAGAAAATATCCAATCCCCAAAACCCAGTTAGTAATCATTTTTAATTATCGTTATCGATACATATTGGAAGGAAGGAAGGGGACTCTTTGATCAAACCATACCTACATTTTGTAGGACAAATATTTTTTCAAATAATTTAGATAATTATCATCAGATTTATCAAAAAAAAAACCCAGCTGATGATTCTCAAAAGTGTTTGTACTAACACTTTTGAGAATCATCAAACCAACATATTTTATCCCTGCTACCCCTATTACTTACCACAATCGAGAATTCGAGAGTTTTCGTGCAGGAAATTCTTAGGCGTCTCGCCGTCTCATCAAAATTAGCTTGATAGTAATCAAGTGCAAAAATGGACCGCGGATCCTGGACTATTTGTTTCTTACTTGGTAGTATGGCGCTAGGGTATCGGAAAAATTGTGGGCGTGACCAAAAATACTGAAACATCAGAAGTCAATAGCTATTGTCATCGCCTTAAAAATGATTACTTACTAACTGGGTTTTGGGGATTGAATATTTTCTATTAAACCCACTCTTTACAAGTTGCCTACAAGATTCTAAAAATTATATTAAGTGTTTGGCACTTACTCCACGCACCATCAATACTCCTGTACATCATAAACAACAGGCTAATACACTTTCTGGAGCCACAAATTCCAGAAGAGCAAGCAGGTTTTGTTAAAGGCAAAGACACGCGGGAACAAATCCTGAACGTTCGCCAAATTATAGAGAAAAGTCGGGAATTTAACAGCCCTGTATTGATATGTTTCATAGATTATACCAAAGCATTTGATTGCGTGGAGTGGGGCAAGCTGTGGGGGGTTCTTAAAGACATGGGAACGCCTCAACATCTTATTGACATAGTCCGATGCCTCTACCTACACATCAACAACCGCTTTTTCGTCAAAATAGACACCGACTGTTCAAATGCGTTAGGCAGGGATGCATCCTCTCACCTCTGCTCTTCAATATGTAGGTACGAAGAGTAATATCATTCAATACTCTTTAGCGCTGGGACAAGGGGTTTACTGTTTGTGGAAAGGGGATTTCCAATCTGAGGTACACTGATGACACCGTTCTCCTTGCTACAACATTTGGCAACATGAAAGAGATACGGCACAGATTGGAAGTGGAAAGTGGCAAAGTAGGGTTTGCAATAAATAGGCAGAAAACCAAGCTTATGGTGGTAGATCGTGCGGGAAACCTATCGGGCGCCTATAACATCTAAGGCATCTATACTGTGGACAGCTTCGATTAACTGGGCTCCAATATAAGTAATGAAGGTAGCTGCGTCACAGAAATAAAACGGCGGATAGCCATGGCTAAAGATGCTATATTACGCCCCCGGAACATCTGGGAAAAACGTGGTATAAGTTTTAAAACGAAGGCCCGTTTGGTCAGAGCACTAGTTTTCCTGATTTTCCTCCTTAGAGTTAATAATAATAATAATAATATTTATTTATTTTCAGGCTACTTTGGCCCATAGATAAATACCTTACAGACTAACATACATACGATATAATTGACAGCTTGTGTTAGTAAACAAAACCTTAAAACTATATTAGTATCACTACAGTTGCACTACGTCACTGTGCGATCATGTGGCACTTGCCCGCGGAAGCGTCGAAACACCACCCCCTGCGGCCAAAAGTCCTCTTCCAAGACGAGGTGCAGGTAGCATGTCGGTACTCGCACCACAAACGCCTTAAAGTTGACGTTGCGGCGCGATTCGAGCAGCTGCACTCTCGCCACGTACTTGATCTTCTGGCGCACGTACTCCACGATGTCCTCCGTCGTAGTGGTGTAATGTAGACGGGAGAGGTACAAAGGAGTGTTCGGCTTTGCGGCACGAATATGCACATTGGGTTCCGATGGAGCCGTGCCGCAGCGGTTCTTGATGGTTCGCTGACGGCGCTTCCTCCTCAACACCGTCACGAAACCATCATCAACCTGGATCGGTTCCTTTTCAGGCACAGGCTTCTCGGAAGGAGCATTTTTCCCCACAAGTTAAGACATGGACAATCCAAACAAGAGTAAGACAGAGGATAGACGCATTCGAAATGTGGTGTTTTAGGCGGATTCTCCGAATTCCATGGACGGCCAAACGCACAAATGTGTCTATCCTTTACCAACTCGATATCAAGACTCGATGGTCAACAGTTTGCCTACAGCGTATTTTGTCTTATTTCGGCCACATAATGCAAAGAGGAGATAGCAGCCTTGAAAAGCTGGTCATTGTTGGCAATACCGAAGGCAAGCGACCGCGAGGCCGGTCGCCATTTTACAAATTTGGAAGTGTCTGTCTTCCAAACGATTGGCTTTGAGAAAAAATTGTTTGTGGAACCTCAATGTCATTTTTAAAGACCTGTCTAATGTCTATAGACACCCCACACGTAGGTATAGGTTTGATGAAAAAAAAAAATAGTTTCAGTTTCATGTATGGGGCGACCCCCTAAATCCTTTTTTTTTATTTTTGTATAAAAATCGTAAAGCGGTTCACAGAATACTTGTAGAGTTTCAACTGTGTAGTCTCAATAGTTTCTGAATGAAGTGGCTGTGACATACGGGTGGACAGACGGACAAACAGACATGACGAATATATAAGGGTTCCGTTTTTTGCCATTCGACTACGGACCCCTAAAAAACAGCTGGATTGTAGTAATTTTTGATGAGCTCGTTATCAATACATGTTGGATTTAGATAATGATCATCAGATAAAAATAAAATAGTAATAGATTTTTGAAAATCATCAAATAAATAATTATAATAATATATAATCAATATATATTTTATCCCTGCTGCCCCTATTACCTACCACAATCGAGAGTTTTCGTATAGGGTAATGTTGGCTCACGGAAAATTAGCTTGATAGTAATCAAGTGAAAAAATGTACCGTGGATCCTGGACTAACATTGTGACGCGGTCAATAATAATTTATAGATGAACGGATAGCTGTCAGTGGGGCGCAAAGTGACATACGTCCGTCTAGCACCGCGCCTAAGCGCTCACTGTCGGATTGCATACGTAAGAAAGAGAGCGCGATGACGCAACGCTCGAACTTCTTACAAACCATTTATTGATTAATTATAAAATAATAATTTATTAAATAATCAAAAATTAAAAACAACCAAATTTTGTATTTAAATATGATACGTTATTGTTATAAATTTTAACAACGTACGTTCATCAGTAATACAGATATTTTTGTTGGAAGATCATTTTAAGAGGTTAGTTTATCATTTTTTTGTATCGAGAAAACTTTTCAAAAACGTGTTTTGAAAACAACGAAATTATCAGAAATATGTTCAAGATTAACATATATTTTTTCCGCCGTGTCAAACTGTGTAGATTTGGCTAAAAAATTGTTCAATACAAGCCTATTTGGCTCTTGTCAGCGCCTTAAGGGGGTGAAAAGGGGGATGAAACTTTGCATGGAAAATCTTATTACTTGTGTTTAGGAATGTAAAATTTTGCACACGGCTTCCTATTATAATGTAGGGGAGCACTAAGAAGGTGTTTTTGGAAATTTAACCTTTAAGGGGGTGAAAAGGGGGATGAAAGTGTGTATGGAAAATCTTATTACTTGTGTTTAGGAATGTGAAATTTTGCACACGGCTTCCTATTATAATGTAGGGGAGCACTAAGAAGGGGTTTTTGGAAATTTAACCTTTAAGGGGGTGAAAAGGGGGATGAAAGTTTGTATGGAAAATCTTATTACTTGTGTTTAGGAAAGTGAAATTTTGCACACGACTTCCTATTATAATGTAGGGGAGCACTAAGAAGGGGTTTTTGGAAATTTAACGTTTAAGGGGGTGAAAAGGGGGATGAAAGTTTGTATGGTCAAAAATCGTCACTTTTGTAGTTGAAAGCCGTGGGCAAAGTGCTAGTAGTATATAATTTGACGCGGGCGCAGCCGCGTGCATCAGCTAGTCTACATTTAAGACGATGACAATAGCTATTGACTTCTGATGTTTCAGTATTTTTGGACACGCCCACAATTTTTCCGATACCCATAGCGCCATACTACCAAGTAAGAAACAAATAGTCCAGGATCCGCGGTCCATTTTTGCACTTGATTACTATCAAGCTAATTTTGATGAGACGGCGAGACGCCCAACAATTTCCTGCACGAAACTCTCGAATTCTCGATTGTGGTAAGTAATAGGGGTAGCAGGGATAAAATATGTTGGTTTGATGATTCTCAAAAGTGTTAAGTACAAACACTTTTGAGAATCATCAGCTGGGTTTTTTTTGTTAAATCTGATGATAATTATCTAAATTATTTGAAAAAATATTTGTCCTACAAAATGTATGGTTTGATCAAAGAGTCCCCTTCCTTCCTTCCAATATGTATCGATAACGAAGTCATTAAAAATGATTACTTACTAACTGGGTTTTGGGGATTGGATATTTTCTATTAAACCCACTCTTTACAAGTTGCCTACAAGATTCTAAAAATTATATTAAGTGTTTGGCACTTACTCCACGCACCATCAATACTCCTGTACATCATAAACAACAGGCTAATACACTTTCTGGAGCCACAAATTCTAGAAGAGCAAGCAGGTTTTGTTAAAGGCAAAGACACGCGGGAACAAATCCTGAACGTTCGCCAAATTATAGAGAAAAGCCGGGAATTTAACAGCCCTGTATTGATATGTTTCATAGATTATACCAAAGCATTTGATTGCGTGGAGTGGGGCAAGCTGTGGGGGGTTCTTAAAGACATGGGAACGCCTCAACATCTTATTCACATAGTCCGATGCCTCTACCTACACATCAACAACCGCTCTTTCGTCAAAATAGACACCGACTAGCGACTGTTCAAATGCGTTAGGCAGGGATGCATCCTCTCACCTCTGCTCTTCAATATGTATGAAGAGTAATATCATTCAAGACTCTTTAGGGCTGGGACAAGGGGTTTACTGTTGGTGGAAAGTGGATTTCCAATCTGAGGTACACTGATGACACCGTTCTCCTTGCTACAACATTTGGCAACATGAAAGAGATACGGCACAGATTGGAAGTGGAAAGTGGCAAAGTAGGGTTTGCAATAAATAGGCAGAAAACCAAGCTTATGGTGGTAGATAGTGCGGGAAAGCTATCGGGCGCCTATAACATCTAAGGCATCTATACTGTGGACAGCTTCGATTAACTGGGCTCCAATATAAGTAATGAAGGTAGCTGCGTCACAGAAATAAAACGGCGGATAGCCATGGCTAAAGATGCTATATTACGCCCCCGGAACATCTGGGAAAAACGTGGTATAAGTTTTAAAACGAAGGCCCGTTTGGTCAGAGCACTAGTTTTCCTGATTTTCCTCCATAGAGTTATTAATAATAATATTTATTTACTTTCAGGCTACTTTGGCCCATAAATACCTTACAGACTAACATACATACGATATAATTGACAGCTTGTGTTAGTAAACAAAACCTTAAAACTATATTAGTATCACTACACTTGCACTACGTCACTGTGCGATCATGTGGCACTTGCCCGCGGAAGCGTCGAAACACCACCCCCTGCGGCCAAAAGTCCTCTTCCAAGACGAAGTGCAGGTAACATGTCGGTACTCGCACCACAAACGCCTTAAAGTTGACGTTGCGGCGCGACTCGAGCAGCTGCACTCTCGCCACGTACTTGATCTTCTGGCGCACGTACTCCACGATGTCCTCCGTCGTAGTGGTGTAATGTAGACGGGAGAGGTACAAAGGAGTGTTCGGCTTTGCGGCACGAATATGCACATTGGGCTCCGATGGAGCCGTGCCGCAGCGGTTCTTGATGGTTCGCTGACGGCGCTTTCTCCTCAACACCGTCACGAAATTATCATCAGCCTGGATCGGTTCCTTTTCAGGCACAGGCTTCTCGGAAGGAGCATTTTTCCCCACAAGTTAAGACATGGACAATCCAAACAAGAGTAAGACAGAGGATAGACGCATTCGAAATGTGGTGTTTTAGGCGGATTCTCCGAATTCCATGAACGGCCAAACGCACAAATGTGTCTATCCTTTACCAACTCGATATCAAGACTCGATTGTCAACAGTTTGCCTACAGCGTATTTTGTCTTATTTCGGCCACATAATGCAAAGAGGAGATAGCAGCCTTGAAAAGCTGGTCATTGTTGGCAATACCGAAGGCAAGCGACCGCGAGGCCGGTCGCCATTTTACAAATTTGGAAGTGTCTGTCTTCCAAACGATTGGCTTTGAGAAAAAATTGTTTGTGGAACCTCAATGTCATTTTTAAAGACCTGTCTAATGTCTATAGACACCCCACACGTAGGTATAGGTTTGATGAAAAAAAAAAATAGTTTCAGTTCCATGTATGGGGCGACCCCCTAAATCCTTTTTTTTATTTTTGTATAAAAATCGTAAAGCGGTTCACAGAATACTTGTAGAGTTTCAACTGTGTAGTCTCAATAGTTTCCGAATGAAGTGGCTGTGACATACGGGTGGACAGACGGACAAACAGACATGACGAATCTATAAGGGTTCCGTTTTTTGCCATTCGGCTACGGACCCCTAAAAAACAGCTGGTTTGTAGTAATTTTTGATGAGCTCGTTATCAATACATGTTGGATTTAGATAATGATCATCAGATAAAAATAAAATAGTTAGTAATAGATTTTTGAAAATCATCAAATAAATAATTATAATAATATATAATCAATATATATTTTATCCCTGCTGCCCCTATTACCTACCACAATCGAGAGTTTTCGTATAGGGTAATGTTGGCGTCTCATCAAAATGCAGCTGCTCACGGAAAATTAGCTTGATAGTAATCAAGTGAAAAAATGTACCGTGGATCCTGGACTAACATTGTGACGCGGTCAATAATAATTTATAGATGAACGGATAGCTGTCAGTGGGGCGCAAAGTGACATACGTCCGTCTAGCACCGCGCCTAAGCGCTCACTGTCGGATTGCTTAGGTAAGAAAGAGAGCGCGATGACGCAACGCTCGAACTTCTTACAAACCATATAATGATTAATTACATCAAAATAATTTATTAAATAATCAAAAAATAAAAACAACCAAATTTTGTATTTAAATATGGTACGTTATTGTTATAAATTTTACCAACGTACGTTGATCAGTAATACAGATATTTTTGTTGGAAGATCATTTTAAGAGGTTAGTTTACCATTTTTTTGTATCGAGAAAACTTTTCAAAAACGTGTTTTGAAAACAACGAAATTATCAGAAATATGTTCAAGATTAACATATATTTTTTCCGCCGTGTCAAACTGTATAGATTTGGCTAAAAAATTGTTCAATACAAGCCTATTTGGCTCTTGTCAGCGCTTTAAAACTAAGTCTCCCATCAGGTAGTTTACATTTAAAACTAAGTCTCCCATCAGCTAGTTTACATTTAAAACTAAGTCTCCCATCAGGTAGTTTACATTTAAAACTAACATGCACTCCCGCTGTTGGTACGCTTAGATCTTTTAAACGAGGCAACGGATTTTAATGCAGTTTTCGGCAATAGATAGAGTGATTCAAGAGGAAGGTTTGTAATGTAGTATGTATTATAATATACGTAATTGCAGCCGGGGCAGGGTACTAGTGTTAAATAATTTGCTTTTAGTAAGGCAACTTTCAGACAGAACATCCATTGACAGAGCACATTAAGGCGCTTTGCCCATGTAGCAACTATTGCAGCAACTGGCTGGCAACTAGCTGGCAACTAGCTGTTTACATAATAATATATTTCAATTGGACTGTGCACACAGAGCAACTCGAGTTTCGAGTTCCGGTGATCGTCAACAGTTTTCAGTTGCTGCAATCGATGACTAAGTTAGTTTCTAATTGCCGCACCGGCTCAGTAGGCGATTCCTAGCAACTGTTAAATATTATACCGATTTTTAAAGTTAACGTCGACGGCGACGACGTACTTAATAAAATTTATTTATTTATTTATTTACACATACATTTGTTGTGACAGGTAAGACCCAAGTTAACAAAAGTAGTCATTAATTACAGTCCCAAATAACACAGTTATACAGTGGACAACATACTTAGTGTCTCCCTCTGGAATTCCGCCAAGGAACAAGAAAATATGTCCAAACGCCGAGACACACTATTCAGTATTCTCATTGCACGAATCACAGGCGCAAACTTTAATAAGTTGGTACGCGTTGCCGGGACTCTAAACAGCCCCGCCCTCGGTCCTAGCTAACCGTAGCCTCCTGTCTGCAGGAACGAGTAATCCCAACGATTCTAATATTTGCGGATTATTTAATATTCCTCTAAAAACCATAAACACATATTTCGCAAGAGCTAGGTTGCGCCTTACCTCCAACTTATAGTACCCAACCATCCCTATTACAAAGAGCGTCGGATACATAAGCGGGTAGAAAGGGTAGACTCCAAACTGCCTGAAGTACAGGTATCGGGTAAATTTATTTTGCATTTTTTCTAGCATCTGAGAATACTTCAGCTCATAAGGATTCCAGATGATAGCACTAGTTTCCAAGTTGCTTCGCACCAACGCATTGTAAAGTGCTTTCACTGCTGCCATATTAGTGAAGTCACGGGTTTCCCGCATGACAAAACCAAGGTTTCTAAACGCTTTTTTTGCAGACCTGCACTACATGAACCCGAAACGTAAGATCCCCAGTAAAAGTAACCCCGAGAAAATTAGAGCAATTGCTGCATATTCGATATTCATCGTCACACTGAACGCTGTTCGCTGCGTAGATTGAGCAACTAAGTTATGAAAGTTGCTCAAAGATTGCTCTAAAATTGCGGCAACCGTAAACGTTCGTTGTTGCAACTATCAACTAGTTACAGGAAACTTTTAAAGTTGCTTAAGTTGCCTTAACTTAAGTTGCTCCATGAGCAAAGCGCCTAAGTGGTCACTATCGCTAGTATGACTTTCTGCATTACCAGAGGACCAGAGATAATAGCGGTGTGTTGCCAACTTGCCATACCCAAAACAAAGCTGAAATATCTCATTTGCCTGCTTTTACAAACACAAATTGTCGGTCGTTACTAATAGAAGTGAGTCGCCTGAAAGTCTTGAGAGGCGGTCGGAGCCTAGAAATTAACAGCGATAGTCAGATGGCAGATACTTTAAAATTTACCGAACCTGACTAATGCTAGTATACTAATGCTGTAATATGAAAATATTGTGAACCAACTCATTTCAAAAGAGTAGGTAACGATGGAGTTTGTTGCCGGTTCTACTACATAATTATGAAACGACCAATCTGAACCGTGCACCTTTTCTCGACGACGTTGTAAGTTTCAGTTCTTCACATAGGTCTACATCATGTCTTCATGGTCACTTACGCAATAAATGTATATTTATCGCGTTAATGATTAAAATAACAAATGTGTTCTATTCTTGGCGCCCCCATGTTTGAACAAATACCTTTGTAATGTTGTTGAGTCCTGTTATCACAAGTATAACGCAGGTAATTCTATTTTGTGCTGCCTGTGACTTGATCTATGGTGTTGTACTGGTGTAATATAAATATCGAGACAATTCCTTTACTTACGAGTATTATATACTCGTAGCTAGCTCTAGTTGTCCCATTGCTGGATAAAAGCCTTCCTCCATTCCTTACAACGGTCTCGATTCTGTGGAACGTCTTTCCAATTCGCAAGGAAGACATCCAGTTCGACCTAATCCTTTATTAAGTAGATATTAATATTTACTATCGTGATTAAGTAAACCGTTTTTCTCGATATTTCTCCGAGAAAATAAAAGAGTTAATCTTCTTTTTTGTGATCACAGAGGTTTAAAGTTTTCTTTCAACGACTTTCCGGGGAATTGACAACAACTTTTCAGAGCTTATGTTAAACAATTGTTTTGTTTACTTTTCTTTTTTTTTATTAATTTGCATTAAACAACCACATAGTCAAAATGAAGACCCTTTCATATTCTCCCCTGTCAATCATCACGCTGTCATTTACTCCACAATGATATGAAGGAAAAATCATATCATTCCTCACAAACTCCATCCATGTTTCATTTCCGTTCATCAACATTTATGTAAATCACTCTCGAGCTCAAAATAATTTTATTAAATTAAATTAGCAAAACATCGGGAAAGATGGAAGGAAATGGGGGAGGCCTTTGCCCAGCAGTGGGACAAGATAGGCTAGTAAAAAAAAAAATTAATATCTTTGTAACGAAGCCTTTTTAGTACTACTAACTTGCTTTGTTACATTTGATTTGTAAAAGACTAGCGGACGTCCCGCGGTTTCACCCGAGTAGATCCCGTTCCCGTGGGAATACAGGGATAAAAAGTAGCCTATGACACTCAGCAATAATGTGGCTTTCTATTGGTGAAAGAATTTTTAAAATCGGTTCAGAAGATCCCGAAATTACCCCTTACAATTTAACAAATACACAAACTTTACCTCTTTATAATATTAAGTATAGGAGTATAGATAACGTGAAAACACGGTGTATATATTATACCAGTATAAATTCAACAAAGTAGTATCTCCATGTTTCTTTTTACCTAATTAAACAGTGTTGGTATATGACACGCAATGGACAACATCCCGTCTTAATAAATGAGCTAGTTATGCTTGCTGTCATATAGTAAGAAAATTCAGAAGACCCACTTTTTAAAACCATGGGATTACATGATCAGCTAATGATTTTTCCAGTGTCGGACCACAGGTTAATTCTTCCACCGCGTGGGTACAGCGTGGTTTGGTAGACGTCTTCGAACCTTCTAAGACATGCCAGATTCATCACGATGTTGTTCTTCACCAAAGGAAGAATGTGGAATTAAATTAGGAGAATTCACTGGAATCCCTTCCTGGTGGGAGTCCCTTCAGTGGGAACATTATAGGCTGATGATGATGATGACTTGAGGTCTTACGGCTTAGGTTGTCCTTGAGGTCTTAGGTCTGGCCTCAGCCTCGAATTTTGCGGGCAGCGGGGCGGCGACGGCGGCGGCGCGGGAGCGGCAGGATCTTATGCGTACAATCAAATGGACCAGTTCTCGGAAAACAGCGGCGCGGGAGCGGGCAACGAGCGGTGCACTCCATACAAGCCGCGCCGCCGCCGCCGCCGCCCCGCTGCCCGCAAAATTCGAGGCTGAGGCCTTACAGTGTGTAAGTCATAAATATAACATAACATTACGCCTGTACCTAATGAACCAGATCCAGGACCACGTGCTCAGTAGTCGCGTTTGCGACCGCTAGACCACCGAGGTAAGAGTAAGGGAGGGGTAGGGATGATAAATCGATACTTTTTTTTTGGTGGGGCGAAAATCATCGAATAACCCCCCCCCCCCTCCGCCCTAGGGCAGAGCGAAGGGGAGTGTCAGGCTTCTACTGACTAAAAACCAAACCCATGTTCCTTCTTCGCCCTTGTGTCGGAGCCGCGTTATCCTTTCGATAAACCACAGCCTCGACGGGCGTCGGCCCTTGCCCCTTCGCTCCACTCGGTCTCGCAGGTTCGCTCCACTCAGGACCTACCTACCACCGGAAAGCTATCATGACATTATCCCTACGCTACGGGGGTCGCCGGCGAGCGAACCCTTCCCCTTCCAAAGTCGACCCTTTGGTAAAACTGGTTGTCAGACTTTCAGAACACTGACTACCTGTAACGACTGCCAAAGATCTATATATGGCAGCCGGGACCAACAGCTTACCGTGTGAGGCACGGAGGAAACTCGGTATGTAATGGGTGGTCATCCACAGACCAACTTTGGCAAGCCCGGCTTGACCTGAAGTTCGATCCGAGTGGCAGTTATTATTAAGCCATGAGCTCCTCCTCCAAAAAATATCAATTGTACGAAATAAACCTTCTGCGCAAAGTGTATCTGTATCGCACGTTTGCGCACATGGAAAACTCCGGCGCATGGTTAAGGACACAACAATCAGGTCAAGACGAAAGACGCCCTTACATAGACATACTAATGTCAGTGACTGTCTCTGTCCGCTGTGACGTCACACTTGTTCCTAGTAGCTGTTTGAGAAGAAAAACAGATTTGGTTATTATAAGTAAGTTAATGAAGCCTATTTAAAGCTATTATAGACATTACTGTGTCTTAAAGGAACAGACAAGAGATGAATATGGAATCCCTTATGCTATTATCCATAGGCAATATTTTTAGCCATCATCATTTACTGAAAATGCTTCCGCCCGCATGTTAGAAAGTGAAAACTATTACTCATTTTCCCGCGGATTTATCCATACGCCACTACTAACGCCATCTAGCGGTTAACATTCGAACTAACTCGACAATGATCGATCTCCGTAATGATTACAGTTTAGCTACAGATAGAGCTAGTTTGCTATGTTAAGTTAAGGTATTTATTATTCTTATGTAGGTATGTAGTCTAGGCAACAAGTGCCTTTTTGATGAACTTTTTTCAGCAGTCTCCGAAAATTATGATTGAGGTGTCATTCGATTCGGAATGGCATCCCGATGATTTTTGAAAAAATTGAAGTTCCGCTTGCAAAAATTGCAAAAGTTATTAACAATTAACAAAAAAATTTAAAATGGTTTTAGTTTTTTGCAAATATCTCAAAACCTAATTAAATTTTTTCAAATTTGAAATAAGATTCAAAAAGGGGAGGAAATTTCCTAAAGAATGTTCTAACTTTCGGAATTGTAGGACCAATATTAATAACTTTCCGATCGGGTTGAAAATACGCCCGAAAACTGGTACTCCGTCTTGCGCAAGCTACGCTCCATTCGGACCTTTAATGAATAAATGTTATTTAAACTTATTAATTATGAAAATTAAAAATTGAAAAAATTCAGGCGCCTGCAGGATAGATCAATACACAATAATCTGTAATCTAAAAATTTTTATCGCGAATTTTCAATAAGTTATCCATTAATTAATTAACAATTTTTTGTAGCACGAACACTGACATTGCAAGTGCGATAATTATAACACTATTCATCTGAGATTTTTTTCCTTTCGTGGAGCTATTTTTCAAAGGTCTTAGAATAGGCTCTCGTTGGAAAAATTAAAAAAATGTTAATTTTCGTTTTTTTATTAACAATTTACTGAAATGAAAAATTTCAAACCTTCATTAGACATTAAAAAAATCTTTTTTTTTATTATATTATTATTGAACCGTTTTTGTATGATCAGAAGCTACTTAAAAATGATTTTTTATATTTTTTATATCCTGTTTTTTTAAATATTTTTATAAACAAATGCGTTGTTTATGAGAAATTTTAATGTTTTTTTTTAATATCGTAATCTTTGATAATAATCATGTTTTTTTTTAAAAAACCGTTGCTTAAAAAAAATGTTTTATTGCTTAAAAACGCATTTGTTGATTAACAATTATTTTCTCCCACTTCTAATTAATATTAAGGTATAATTTTTTTTTAAATCACCATTATTTGTTTTTTCTTTTCGATATATAAAAAAAAAATTGTTTTATTAAAACCTTCATTGTATAAGTAATAAACAATTTGTAAAAAACAAATAAATTTTTACTTTATATTTATTTTCTTGTTTTACTTATTGTCACAAAAACAGAATGATTCTTTTTTTTCATTTAATTTTTTTTACAGTTTTTTTTTTTAATTTGAAAAAAAACAAAATCATATCTGTTTTCGTGACAATATTTACTTACTGTCACAAAAACAGATATGATTTTGTTTTTTTTTCATTTAATATTTTTTTCAACTTTTTTTTTAATTTGAAAAAAAAAACATATCTGTTTTTGTGACAATAAGTAAAACAAGAAAAAAAATATAAAGTAAAAATTTATTTGTTTTTAACAAATTGTTTATTACATAAACAATGAAAGTTTTACTAAAACAATTTTTTTTTTTATATAACGAAAAGAAAAAACAAATAATGGTGATTTAAAAAAAATGATACCTTAATATTAATTAGAAGTGGGAGAAAATAATTGTTAATCAACAAATGCGTTTTTAAGCAATAAAACTTTTTTTTTAAGAAACGGTTATTAAAAAAAAAAACATGATTATTATCAAAGATTACGATATTAAAAAAAAAACATTAAATTATCTCATAAACAACGCATTTGTTTATAAAAATATTTTAAAAAACAGGATATAAAAAATATAAAAAATCATTTTTAAGTAGCTTCTGATCATACAAAAACGGTTCAATAATAATATAATAAAAAAAAAGATTTTTTTAATGTCTAATGAAGGTTTGAAATTTTTCATTTCAGTAAATTGTTAATAAAAAAACGAAAATTAACATTTTTTTAATTTTTCCAACGAGAGCCTATTCTAAGACCTTTGAAAAATAGCTCCACGAAAGGAAAAAAATCTCAGATGAATAGTGTTATAATTATCGCACTTGCAATGTCAGTGTTCGTGCTACAAAAAATTTGTTAATTAATTAATGGATAACTTATTAAAAATTCGCGATAAAAATTTTCAGATCACAGATTATTGTGTATTGATCTATCCTGCAGGCGCCTGAATTTTTTCAATTTTTAATTTTCATATTTAATAAGTTTAAATAACATTTATTCATTAGAGGTCCGAATGGAGCGTAGCTTGCGCAAGACGGAGTACCAGTTTTCGGGCGTATTTTCAACCCGATCGGAAAGTTATTAATATTGGTTCTACAATTCCGAAAGTTAGAATATTCTTTAGGAAATTTCCTCCCGTTTTTGAATCTTATTTCAAATTTGAAAAAAATTAATTAGGTTTTGAGATATTTGCAAAAAACTAAAACCATTTTAAATTTTTTAGTTAATTGTTAATAACTTTTGCAATTTTTGCAAGCGGAACTTCAATTTTTTCAAAAATCATCGGGATGCCATTCCGAATCGAATGACACCTCAATCATAATTTTCGGAGACTGCTGAAAAAAGTTGATCAAAAAAGCACTTGTTGACTAGACTAATGAGGGTGTTAATTTTAAATTCTACTTTCACCATTTCTTTATGACGTAATCAACGACCGCCATTTTTATTATTAAGTGTTGCGAAAAAGATTAGCTGTTCAGCTAGAACAGTATGATTTTATATGCTGAATAAATTTTTGAAATAGCAAAAGTGGTATAGAACAACTGTGTTTTTTAGATAAAGTGTTTATTTCTGTGTATTTACCTCAAAAGAAAATTAAGCACGAGTAGACTGAAAGCAATTTGGGAAGTTCTAATCTGAGATCTGGAGAGAACGAGTTTTTGACAGACCCAGAATTTCTAACATCTAACGACCTTGACCTTCACGAAACTTGCTTTTCTAGGTGTATAGCTTGCTTAATCATTGCTGCTTACTTGCGCCGAATAGCAAGAGTTAATGTTTAGTCTGGCCTAGAATTTATTGAGTACCTACAACCATTCAACTCAAGAATACCGTGCAGGTTTTTGGAATAATAAATAACATTTTTGATGTTTGCGTTCTTGCTAGGGCTGTTCTGTTAAGTGTGTTTTAACGATCTACCTACTCGATTGATTTGTATTTCTTGAAAGAAAGGGTGTAAGGTGTCCTTGTTATTGCGCTAAACAATCAGACTGATCAGGTGGTATATGGTCCGTTATAATGAAGGGGATATCTCGAAGCCTTGCTGCTCTACGTGCATTATTTTGGAAAAGCTTAAGACCTCAGAGCAGGAAGTTCTATGCATGGGCAAGAAATAGCAAGACTAGAGCTTCCTTTTGTATTATATTATATTTAAAGCAGATACGCGATCAGAAAAGTGGTGGTCTTACAAATCGGGATACTGGAAAATCAGTACCTACCTACATTTTCTTCTGTTATATTATAACGACAAAAGACTTAAGTAATAATGACATATAGGTACACACATATACACACATGCCCAAACCATTACCAAACCTTATCTTATTAATCAACTACCTATATCATTGAGGGATAAAATCACTTGTAAAAACATAAAACACAAACTAAAACAACATTACTTACAAATTAGTGATAACTAATAATTAGTAGATGTTTATTACTTTCTGCAACAACCTGTATCGAGCTGAGTCGCATTCCTACGTTCACGATGGTCACCGATGTTCGTTTGTTAAAGTTTGTAAGGTAACAGAAAATATTTCGGTGCGTACCCACCCTCGCTGCTGTTTTGTTGTTGTTACTTAATTATTGTAGAACATAAGATTGTATAATCTGTTTGAATTATGTCGTCGTTGATTTTGGTGCACGGTTAATCTCGAATGAGTTTATGTTTGCACCAACTTTATTATATAATTAATGTAATTGTAAAACTGTTGAATAAATAAATAAATAAATTACCTACACAATATCATAACATATGACAAATAAGCGCTCCATTTTTCTAAAATCGCACATTCTTCACTTTCACTTTGGATTGGACCAGCAGACAATGACACTAAAATTACTATGATTATAGCAGCACTGGCATGAATAATATATTTTAAACAAGATAATTATGAATTATTATGTTTATTTATATGATTAAGTCATGTGATTGTTCCGGGTTTGCCCGATATCTTCTATTTACTTGGACTTGACCGGAGCCCTTCTGTATGACCCTATGAGGTCATCATGCGATATGCGTCGTGCCTTCGTCGTCACGGGATCCGCGACTTTTACCGCCGTCAGCCATCATACAGTTTTGACGCTGGCAAATGATTGCGGTGATTTGTATTTTAGTTTTTACACCCATAGCTGAGGTTACTGTAAATATCCTTCAAGGACAACTAGACATTCTTCGACAAACAGCTCAATGGGTTCAAAATACAATAACATACTTGTTATTAATAGATAGAATAATCTATTAGGATATAATAATGTCTTCTATTGTTCCTATCGCGGTATGACATACTAGAATATCAGTGGCGTCATGTTAGGGACTGATATTTTGTTGTGCAGCTTTCATAAAGCTGTGTTATGGGCTTGTGAATTTATATCGGGATGTTCGGAATATTTAGATGATACTTTAGCCAATTACAAGGATTAATTTCGTCTGATTAAATATTCAGCTGTGCAAATATGACAACATTCTTGGAATACCTTCACAATTTATTTCAAAACAGTAGCCGCTTCGTACAGTAGACAAGTCTAATACGACATCTTGAACTGATTAGATACTACAGATTTCAACCATTTTAATATATTATTGGCAGTAATTAGTACAAACTGTTATCGCACTTGATTACCCCGACCCCTGCGAAGTTACAGACGTACAGAAGAGATAATTATAGAATGAGATAATATCGTATTTATTGTTAAAAGTAGGTACCTACCAACAAAAGATTGGGATCAGGATGTTTAATTAGTACGTTTGTAACAAGAGTTGATAACCCTTCGAACTCGTTTCAACGCATTTTTGTGTCTTAGATTTATGGAGACTAAATAACTACCTGCTTGTGTGGTTGTATTAGACGTCGACTATTAGCGTGAGCATTTATCTCGTAACGAATTTTCCTCTTCCTTTACTTTCCTTCCGTACCCCACTCAGCACTCTCTGTAAGATACTGATATTTTGCTGCATCCGGTTAGGCGAGTCTTTGGTCAACTGGTCCCACTCGAACTAGACCCATGGGAACTTTCAACTAAATCACATTTTAGCTTTGTCGACAGGCCGTGGGTCCAGTAGCAAGCGGGTCTAGTTGACCAAAGACTAGGTTAGCCTACATTGTGGAATGCAATTAAGTATTGAGTATTGTCTAGGAGCAGACCACTTTGCACGTCCCAGGGTTCAGGACACCCATGAGGATTGATAATAATATGCACCAGAAAAACAAGCAAAATAACATAAACTAAGTAGGCGCAGGCAAGATACATACAAGTAAGTACCACGGCATGTTAAAAATTATAAACTAGACAACTAGATCCGGCTCGAAGGACCAATTTTTATTACCAAGATGGTGATAATGAACTAGAACACTTATTGTGAACACTAATAGGGTTGATAATGAAATAAAACCAAATTGTGTCCTGATCTAAGCTGGTACATATATTTTCTAAAACCACTCGAACCCAACCAAATTGATGTAACACAACGATCGCCTGCTTTTATTTTAAGCATCGCCATCTATCGAGCTCAAAAACAAACTTTTGTACTTTGACAAGAATTGTCAACTTATTACTACGGTTTTTGCATGAACAGTGAGATTTTATCATGACAAATGAATAATTCAAGAAATTGTCTTATCAGGGATTTAGTACCAAACAACATCTTGATAAAAAACTACCTAACTTTTGTGATGACTAGAAATGGCTAATGCTTTTAAAACACTTGGGATTCATCTCGAACTTGAAATGGCAATTACTTTTGAACAGTTTAAGAGCTTACTTAGAATTAAAAGAGCAATGAACTTCGTTGTATCACAAGTCACAACAAAAAATGCTTGTATTAGATCAAGATAATAACCATACAAATACAGTAACAACAGTGCACTGCAAAAACATGGTGCTAACTTTGTTGACCTTCGTAAAATTAACCATGACTATCCTTTCAAATAGATCGTGAAAGAGATGAAAGATAATAATAGATATGGCAAGATTCTTAGCAAGCAACGTTTGAAATTAAACAAAAGTGTATGTCGCAGATTCAACACCGAGGCACAATATTTAGAGTTGACAATTTACAATAACGCCATCTATCATCGTTTTTCGGATCTATCATCGTTAAAGTCGGAAACGTCAAGCAGTGAGCTTGGGTGAGGTCCATACAGAGCGTGGCAGGTCTGGTTTGACAGTTTTCGGTTGACAGATGACAGCTGTCAGTTGTCATATGTCAAATGTCAGTTGTGAGTGGTCGGTTGACGTTGACGTTAGACGCATTTGACTTGAGGGACGTTACTTTTTTGGTGAGACACGAGTGCGAACGGTTGTGCTGCCCGCTGTATCGAACTGACCGCGTTTCCGTACTTTAATCCATTTCCATCGGCTTGATCGTTTGAGATTTTGTTAATTTGTTATCGGAAGTGAATAAATAGGCGGTTGTAATCAGTGTTGAGACTATTATTTCGTACCTCCGCCATGCCGAACTTGGACTCTGACAACGATGAACCCGAAATAGTTGACCTACCGTCGTCATCAGAAGTGGTATGTAACTTTAACGCCTACATAGTGTAAGAAGTGACAGTACTAGGCCGGAAAAGTGTAAAGACAATGCGCGTGCGTCTGAAAGTGACATAGAAACGGAAATGTGGTGTTTTATGTTCGAGCAACTAAACAAAAACTTTATGACTATTGTGCAAGCAATGAAATCACTTTTTGCGAGTACGGATATTCGCCTACCGCATTTTGACTCTGAAAAACGGAATATTGTCCCGCGTGCTTGGTTGGCAACAGTCGACATGTGTGTTATCGATCCGATATGGGAGAAACGGGACGAACGGGAGTCACACATCCACTAGGTGCGTCGTAAGTCGGCACCTCCGTCGCTGGTCGTCCTCCGCTGGGCCTCCTCCGGGTAACCGTTGGTCTCACCTGGTGGGGATGGACCGCCGGGGTGCTGTGAAGACAGCAGCGCCGTGAAACCGGCGCTGTGGCGTGCCTACAGGGGACGCAGCGAATTCCACGAGACTCATGGGAGAAGTTTCGTCATATCTGTCGTCCATATCTTGTCCTGGGATGAAATGGAGCGATTTTAAGGAGCTGTTTATAGTCTGGAGCGCCCCGTATGGTGATGACGATCGCGAAGACCCTGATGCGACATCAGAACCGGGATTCACTCGAGCTGAAGAAAATACGAAGAATGGTGCGATGACGTCACGGTGCGCTGAGAATTTACTTCGGCAGCGGTGCCGGCGGCGCGGCGGCGGGACGCGGCTTGGCGGCGCGTGGTTGGCAGCGCGGCGGCGCGGCAGGCTGACCAAGCAGTGCCTGCAGCCTGCAGCAGAGGCAAATAGCGAGCGACGTGTTGAAGTTTGCTATGTGAGCAATCCCAGCGGTGTGCTGATGAATACCTGGTAAGTCGTACCCATTTTATTACGATTCTGGTGCTGAATGCTCTCTGATCCGAAATGTCTCGTCACAGTTCAGTGGCAAGCGTGTAAATAACATTGTAAATTGACCGGTAAATTTAATTTAGAGTTCTTTATTATTTTCCATGTCATTTTGCTTTTATTGTCAGAAGTTTTAATATTGCGGGATAGGTCATGGTAGTCTGTACTTCACAATTATTTTCTGAGGTTATGATTAGCGATTTACGATTAGAGATTTTATTTCATGTTGTAACGGATAGTAGTTTAAAAAAAGATGATATTTTAATTGGCCTTGAGATTTTACAACAGGGATTTAACGTTAGTATGACGTGTGATAGTGTTGTTTTTGTGTCGTGAAAAGGTCGTTAGGTTATGTTGCGATGTTTCAAATAAGCTCAAAAATGCTTCTAATTTTCAAATTGATTTCAATACAGTTGATACAGATGTTTCGTTAGAATTTCGTTCCCAATTAATTAATCTATTGACAGCATATTCATCTTTGTTTACTAAGTGATTTCTAGATCCCATATTACAACAAGACTAGTTGAATACTAAGTGGTCAACTTAACATTTAAAGTACCTAGCATAGTAAGAGTTTTCTTATAACCTGTAACGTTACAGGAAAAATAAAGTAACATGTTGAACAACCCTACTTTAAAAATTATTTTGATAAAGGCTCGAAATGATTATCTTGATGGTGTTGTGCATGTAACCGGATGGAGGTTACATGTGGAGGTGACCGGATAGAGGTTGCCTGTTGTGTATGTAACCGGATGGAGGTTACATGTGAAGGTGACCGGATAGAGGTTGCCTGTTGTGTACGAAACCGGATGGAGGTTACGTGTTGATGACCGGATGGAGGTCGATTGGTTTGATGCTTATAACCGGATGGAGGTTATAAGTGTGATGATGAAGACCGGATGGAGGTCGAATGTTTTGATGCTTATGGCCGGATGGAGGCTATAAGTGTGATGATGAAGACCGGATAGAGGTCAGAGTATGAGCACTGCAATATTTTAATGAGTTTCCTTTTATTTGAATGAGTATGGGTGTTGTTCGATATGTCAGCTTTGAGAAAAAGATTTTGTTATGATTTTCATTAGAACCTGTAATGATTTTGATCAGAATACCTTTTATTCCCCACCCACTTGGGCCAGGAATGGCCGAACGACTGGTATTGAGCAGACTTCTGTAAGGCCAACTGTACAAATTTTGACTTCTGTTGAGACCGATTGAATTGTTTTAGAAATTCTATTTCACGTTTTACCCGACAATTATTTGCGATTAGTTTAGGTTCATAATGTCATCAAATGAGATACGATTTGAGAAAATACGGTCAATTGAGACATGTGACGCAATTGCTGACTGTAAATTTGACTTTGACACGATAGACACTGACAAAACGAGATCGAGTGATGATGAAGGGGTCAGACCTTAAGTGAGAGGTAAAAGATGCAAATGTAGTATGCAAGTCACTCAGATTGCATACATTGCAATGCTGTTCGTTGTTGCACGCGTGTAAGTGTTTACTTGAGGGCTGTGACCAACGTTCAGCATGGCAATGTAGCTAAAGGTGCTAAATAAAGGCAATGTGTTGAGTTGATGTTGGGTACCGGATGGAGGTCCCATGGTTGCCGGATGGAGGCAATGAGATGTGTTGAGGTTGGGTACCGAATGGAGGTCCCATGGTTGCCTGTTGGAAGCTGTGTGTGTTGTATGGTACCGAGCAGAGCATTGCATACTGGATTTGATCGGATACTAGATTTGGTCGAAAGTTGATGATTCTTGAAGAATGTTGATTTCAATGTTGAGATTTTCTTTATGAGGTTTGATGAGATTATGGATCAGAACAAAATTTTGTTTTGAATTGTGTGTGTGTGTTAATACTCCGACGTCTAACTTGGTCAGGGAGGTCGAGTAAGGGACGATTTACTTTCCGTGAATTCTTGTTGCAGATACCTCACACGAGGACGTGTGAAATGTCAAGATGGCCGTGTCGCAGATTCAACACCGAGGCACAATATTTAGAGTTGACAATTTACAATAACGCCATCTATCATCGTTTTTCGGATCTATCATCGTTAAAGTCGGAAACGTCAAGCAGTGAGCTTGGGTGAGGTCCATACAGAGCGTGGCAGGTCTGGTTTGACAGTTTTCGGTTGACAGATGACAGCTGTCAGTTGTCATATGTCAAATGTCAGTTGTGAGTGGTCGGTTGACGTTGACGTTAGACGCATTTGACTTGAGGGACGTTACTTTTTTGGTGAGACACGAGTGCGAACGGTTGTGCTGCCCGCTGTATCGAACTGACCGCGTTTCCGTACTTTAATCCATTTCCATCGGCTTGATCGTTTGAGATTTTGTTAATTTGTTATCGGAAGTGAATAAATAGGCGGTTGTAATCAGTGTTGAGACTATTATTTCGTACCTCCGCCATGCCGAACTTGGACTCTGACAACGATGAACCCGAAATAGTTGACCTACCGTCGTCATGTATATTTACGAGGGACATTAGTGGTCCCTGCATGGGCGCCAATAGTCATTATTGTTTGATTGAGTTGTGTACTTGTGTACCAACATGACGGGTCGGGTGAAGGATCGATGAGCTCAGACATCCGTTATGAGAATGCATGTTTTGGGTTACAAATATTATAATAATAATAGTTTCAGCCCGCGACTTTCCGCTGTTTTAACAAAAAATAGTGAAGTCTTCCAGCATTAAAAGAATTTTGAAAATCTGTATCGGAAAAAGTGCCTGTGATATACGGACGCACAGACAGATAGACATGACGAATCCTTAAAAAGCATTTGGGAAGAATTTTTAACTGGTATCTGTCGACACGTGTTCTGCCACGCTAGTAATCTTGAATGCGTTAAGAGTAGTCAGGACAGGATCCGTGCCAAAATGTTTATTGTAACTGCGCTACGCTCCCACGCATGCTAGTACATAAGCTAATGAAGCAACAATGGAATGAACTGTGACTGAAGATGGCACGTTCATAATATTTTAAGAGGACGTCGATATAGTTGAACATTTATTTCTAAACAATTGTGAGAGATCACATAGAAGCAAACGTCTTTGTGAAAGGGCTCGCGCGGGAAAGTGCCGTCGTTATATTTATTTTTGCCGCTGAGAAACCGATGGTCTATAAACCATAGGTAGGACAGTGTGTCAGTGAAGTACCCTGCCACTTTTTTCTAGTCCATATTGACCTGTTGTTTCTGTTATCTATGATATTGACCCTCTTTGGGCAAGACCTTCGTCCTATCTCTGTCCAGAACTGCCCTGCCTGAGTGCACCTTCTTATGACAAACATGGTTCATCTGTCAGTTTTTACACAATCAAAATGAGAATTATAAGTTTTTAGACAACAACCTCGCCTGTCATAGGTGACATTTTACTTAAATACACCTGTATACAAGGTGCCTAATAAATAGGGTTTCATGGTGACATCGCTTGTTTATGTTAAATTCAGTAGATTATGAAATACCGTTCAAGATAAAACATACTATACGTTTGCCATATTACGTCTGCACGATAGCCACTTTGTACAAAAGTGACAGATTTATATAAACAAAAATTAAATATCAGCATTGCAGCTTTTTTATAACAAGAAGTAAATATTGGACATCTAATCGTCATAAGGCGTAGTGCTGACGTTAATGATAACATCTGTGTGATAAGATCGTGATAGTGATATTTTGGCGGAGATTCAACTTCCTGACAACAATGGGATCGCTACTTTTGGTAGAATAGCAACGAGTTGCAGTTGTTGACTTTACAATCAATCATGCATGACTTCAACTACAGACTTGCTTGAGTTAAGACAGATATTGTGACGATTACGTGAAGATATTTCAATTATTATTTAATTCTATTTGAAAAATTGGCATTGCCACCACAGACTTCGCGCAAAGCCCAGAGAAAATCCATTACTGTTTCTCAATTTTGACGCATTCTCAATTGGCGCCCAAAAGGCCCCAATCAAAATGGACCCGCGTTGGGCGCCAAAATCGATTTTATTACAAGTAAGTCTAAAATAGCCTAAATGACTCCGGAATAGTATTACAAAACCAAAAAAAAAAACCGGCCAAGAGCGTGTCGGGCCACGCTCAGTATAGGGTTCCGTAGTAATAATTCTTTTTTTGTTTGAAATACGGGTACCAATGAAACTTGACCTCTGGATTGTATAGGCGCTCATACGATTCAGGGACCAAATTATATTGGTTAACTGCTGTTTCCATCTGTTGTTTCCATCCAAGTTCAAAATGATTTTCCTAGAAAGTCCTTATAAAGTTCTACTTTTCAAATTTTTTTGATATTTTCTAAACTTATGGTTCAAAAGTTAGAGGGGGGGCGCATTGTTTTTTACTTTTGGAGCGATTATTTCCGAAATTATTGACATTATCAAAAAATTATTTTAGTAAACCCCTATTCATTTTTAAATACCTTTCCAACAATATATCACACGTTAGGGTTGAAATTAAAAAAAAAATCACTTCCCACTTTACATATTAGGGGGGCTACCCTAATAAAACATTTTTTTCCAATTTTTATTTTACCGCTTTGTCGGCGTGCGTGATTGATACACATATTGGTGCCAAATTTCAGCTTTCTAGTGCTAACGGTCACCGAGATTAAGCGAGGACGGACGGACGGACAGACAGACATGGCGAAACTATAAGGGTTCCTAGTTGACTACGGAACCCTAATGACAAAACACATTCACAAAAACTTGCAGCTAACGCGGAAAGGTCAAGTTAACTATAAGAACACAAAGACATGATCTTAGCGACAATGAATGTAATTTGCATCTATCCGAGATTATCAAATATGGTGGCTGTAAATAACAGCTTATGTTTAAGGCTAGATGCATGTAAAATATAGCCATGTAAACGTGTTATTTTTGTTATTAGTCCTTGTTAGAATAGTTTTATTCATTTTTAAGGCATATAAGAGCCTTATTGCTTATGTATTAACGTAAGAACCACTTTTATTTACCTTTTGTTTACTGTTTAGTGCATTTTAGTGCCTAACACATAAGATTTCAGTGTATAACTTGCTATGTACATCTAAAACATAGATAATCCGTACATGTAACCTAGATATATGAAATTTTGATATTGTATGTCCAACTACAACCTAATATGTACTAGATTTTACTATTTCCAAGTATGTAACTCGTTATTTCAATTTGTGTCTTATATAATAAATAATGCTGCACTCAATACATATACACACACACATGTGTAACATGAATAGGCGCCTCTCATTGGCTAATTGAAGTTGTCTCATTCTATCACTGCCGCGCGTAGCGCTAATGTGCAAAAAGTATAAATAGGGCCCAGCCAAAAATCTTGGTTCACTATTCGTTCGACCGCTGCATAGAAGACAACTTATAAGAAGAATCGCTGCTCCTACACTCCACATACACGCACACTCCACACGACTTTGTTTAAACTGAAGAATTCGTCTTTTATTTATCTCCACCTGAAGAAACATACAGTGGCCTTTGACGACATCCGTAATATTGATGGCGTCAATAACCTTAGATATTATGTGAGCCATGTTTGGATAAATACTAATCAGACTTGACATATTTATATAAATATCATCTTGGAAGGAGGACGCGCAGGTTCGCGAGAAATGAAAGTAGTGGAGAGAGCCAGTGCCCAAAAGTTTTCACTCATAACTTTTTATTTTTGGTTCTACGACTAAAAGTTACGGAACAAAAGTTGTAGTTGTAATCATATTTGCAATAAAAAACTGTTAACTCCTCTGGTTCGTCAGATAAATCACAAAAACGATTTGAACAACCCCTTTTTCCAAGATGGCGCCCGTAGGACAAAGTTGCAACCCCACAAATTTAGATCTAACTTTAATCTGACCCCCCTTCATATCCATCTTCTATATATCTAGGTATCTACCTATCTAGGTTTCTATCTAGGTATGTAAATAAAAAGAGAAGTCCTGACTGACTGACTGACTGACTCATCGACGCCCAGCCCAAACCCTTGCACCTAGAATGCTGAAATTTTGCACAGACGTTCCCTTTATAATGTAGACAAGGAATAAGGAACGATTTTTCGAAATTCAACATCGTCATTTTCACGCGGGCGAAGCCGCTGGCATAAGCTAGTCTAAAAATAAAATTGCGTCCTCTAACATTTCAATGGACTATACCCCTATATCTTAATTTAGGTAGGGTTAGGCAAACACCCTGATCTCTATCCTGGAACATATCAAAGGTTCATCTAACACTGACCTGAACCAATAATAAATATCTTGAACCTAGAATATAATCAAATGAGCTATTTGTCTAGACTCGTTGGACTAGATAATAATCCTCAATATCAAGGTTGCTTGATAGGCCAGTGGGGCTTGAGGTCGGCGTAATAAATATAGATTTGCATAAGACACTAACTTGTTTTAATTAAGATATTAAGAATTATGTGTATAGATTTTTTGTCGTGCCGATGATTATTATATAAGTTTAATTAGCTCGTGCATGAGGAGCTGGTCGCCCGGTTCTCATTAGTGGCCTAAAGTCTGGATAACCAGCCTTACCAAAGGGTACCTACCTACCGTATTACCGTATTATTACGATTTTATTTCCTAACTAAATTACCAGTCACCCAATATAAAATGGTATAATTTTACGTCAAGTAGCAGTTTGCTATTAGCAAGTGAGCGAAACTGTTCAATTTATTATTCAACTAAATTGCGATGTAACTCATAATTGAAAACATGTACCTACATAATTATTACCTGTAACTTGCACGTGTGTTCGAATATTTAGGTACGTCAATCGTTGTATATTATAAAACAAACATTAATTTGAAAGTAGGTACTTTCAAATTAATGTATGTTAACAGACTTCAAAAAAAGGAGGAGGTTATCAATTCGAATGTATTTTTTTTAATGTTTGTTAGCTCATAACTTGCGACTGGGTGAACTAATTTTCATGATTCTTTTTTTCATTTGAAAGCTGGTGCTTCCCGTGTGGTCCCATTGTCACCATTTCAATATCTGATGATGGGATCTTGTAGAAATCGGGGGAACCCTTCAATAAATAACAGCAGATTAACCGCGATTGTTGCTATAGCATATCTAAGCATTGTTTACGCCATCACACAACATAATATCACGCCTGTACTCACTACAAAGGTTATAAAAACTATTTGGTGAAGATCTGATGAAGAACTTCGGAGATAGGCAACGGAACTCCTCAATTAAGGTTGATGTTCCAGGGTAGCCCGCGAAATTCAAATTTTCTTAAGTTTTTTGCAATTTGCAGGTGTTATATCATTTTAATTATTTTTGTAATTTTAGCACTGTTTTTAATTGTTCAAGTATATAAAATTGAGATTTCCTTGATTCAGACCAAAATAACGTAGCAACGTCGGCTGTCAGATGTCAAGTGACAATGACGTAGGGCGACGTTGAGTCAAGTATATTATTGATTTAATAATCACCGAAAATATCTTAAAAACAAAGGTTCTAATTTCAAATAAACCTAATTTACATTATTCAAATGATATATTATATCCCGACGTATTTTATAGAAGTAGCTTTTATTGTAGCTTAAAAGACTTGGTTTCCGAACCACAAATACTATTGTGGTATTTGGAATAGTTAAATCAAGTTAAATGTTTATTTATTATAAGTTGCCAATAAATTATATAGTTATTATTAAAAGATACTTAAAATGTTCCCTACATTTTATCTTGCAATTTTAATAAATTAAGTAGTTTCAATCAATTCTCTGAACTATCGGTTGATATTCATATTTTATCAGATAGTCATAAAGATTACAAATAAAAACATACTATATTGCTAAATTAACTTAAGACGTTTTAAAATAGTTTCACTACATAGGATTTGCTAATTATCATTTACGTTATTTAGCTATAATGTATAACGATTTGCCATTGGTGTATTATGGCGGTAGTCGTTGATTAACTTTTTAAGATTGGACGGTTATAAAAGTGAAAGGACCGGCAATTCGGGAACAGTTACGCGGCAACTATTATGCTATGAATATTACTGATGACTATGTATTAGAAATATGTACGATAGTGTGGTTTATATTGATTGTTGTTTATATAAACTGTTAAATTGCTGTAATTTGAGACAGTACAAGACAATGTCGGGTTGACTTTGCATAATACTTTAAAATATGTTCCCGTGGAGTTTCTTGTCCATTCTTCTCCACGAAGACTAGGAACCTAGCGAATGGAATCGAGTTTGAGGTAGTTGACAAGACCAAAAGAAATAAAATGAATAGTCTTGTCTTTTGTGCTTTTACTTCATAAAACCCCTATTCCCAACACACCTTTATAAAGAGACATTCGAACACAGTAAATAACTAGTAATCATCCTGACACTCAAAGTTTATTAATTGGTGGATATTAATACATATACATATAGATTAACATACACTTTCTAACATCAGAAGTGGGACAGTCTCTGGCTCTCTGATATAATTTCTAATGGTCTTCCTGTTTTATTTTCATGATCAATGCTGGAGCTGCTGCTGGTGTGATGATGAAAGCTGTGACGCCGATAGCTCACCGCCTCGACTTGGCTATGATGAGAACGTCGACAGCACGTACTCCGACAGCGAGATTGAGAAGCTGCTGGAACCACTTGGCAGCCAAGCCATGGCTTAAATCAAGCAGCAGTACGAATTCGCTAATGTCGGTAAAGGCCTTTAGAGGCTTTGTTTTATTTTAATTTATTTATTCTCTAATAACGTAGTGATAAAAGATCCTAGAAACTGTAAAAATAAAACTAGAATAATTTAGGAAATTGTTGATTCAAAGTTAAGCTTCTTTCTAAAAGTTTTTAATGTACTTACCAGACATCCAAAACTTGTGATGAAAATATTTATAAATTTTTCGTAATGCAAAGCATTACCCTGGCTTGGTTAGTACCCCCAAATTCATGCAGATTGTTAGTTTTCACGAAACAACCAATAATACAATAAAAGATAAATAAGTATCTCATCTTCAATTCAATTAGTGAGATTATGGGATTGGAGATATTCAAATATCTGACGTTATTTTTGAACCTCGTCTTGTAAATAGTATTAATGACAATGTCAATATTTGTTTCCTTGATAATTCTGGTTCTCGCAAAATAAATATTGTGAATATAATGTATAAACGTTACGTAGTATGAAGTTTGAAACTACAATAAAATTCTAATACGATATAAATAGATAAGATTGAATCATATAACGAGGGTAGAATTTTTTTTTTCTCGAAACGTATTTATGAGTCGGTTGGTCTAACTGATTTAATCAATACAAAAGACTTGTTGATTCATACGAAAACATGTTGAAAAAAAAAAACTAATACCATTATATTAGCTAATGTATTAAGAACTTTATTATTCTTAAATGCTCAGGGGTTTCCTCATCAAGAATAAACAATAATTCACTTGCTGATAATTTAAATTAAACAAAAAAAAAACGTGTTTATGAAAACGCAGAAATTAACGTACAACTAATTTGAGAATAAACGATTACAATAACAACACAAATGTCTAGTAGCTAATAACCAGCCAAGCAAACACTGACACAAACCAAAAGTGGGTTCCATTTTTTTTACTAGATGTGGCAATACATGGCAAAATACTAATTAAGTTGTATTACTAATTGAGTATTTTTATTATTTAATATTACCAATGTGATAATTATTCATTTCAATGATTACCTATTTGTTTAAACTTGATTAGGTAGGTTAAACCCTTCGGGGATTACAAGGCGTGATATTAATCTAAAAATTTAAGATAATATGTTAAAATAATAATAATCTGTATTTATTATGGAATAGTACAAAATGGTAAACTAGATTCGCAATGATATTGTCAGATTGACCGAGCGGTGACTGTTTGGTGTTGTAAATGAGATTAGTATGATTCAATGGTTAGAGTATACTATCTAATACGATCTGGGTACATTTTACAAAATGGAAGTCAAAGAAACAGTACACGATAAAGTCATAGATGAAAGACAAAAAAAAAAGAAAAATTGCTATTCTAGTGTGGTGAATAAATAGATACCTAGATGAAAACATTGCTGTTGAGAATTCTATGTGGACAGAAATTTTGATGTGTTATTCAAAATGAAACAATAATTATTGTAATTTCTAAGGACAAGCTACGATTTTGACCAGGCGAAATGGTCTATGAGAATGCTATTGTTGAAGATGCTATTTAAATCTCTTAATACTGATTAATTATAAATAATCAAATATGGCTGTGGCTGTGCCTGTGGCTGTGTCTGTGGCTGTGATTGTCTCTGTGCCTGTGGCTGTGCCTGAGGCTGTGCTTGTCGCTGTGCCAATAATATACCATTTTAAAACCAAAGAATTTGATTGCCAGAAATGTACTTCAAGGACCAGGTACATAGCAGAATGACCATGTTATATCTTATTGAAAAATGTATAAAGATAAATAACTCTTTATTTTTTATGTTGTGATTGATGAATTGTTTTATCAAAAAATGTACTTCGAGAACGAAGTACATATCAGAATGGCCGTGTTATATCATTTTAATTATTTTTGTAATTTTAGCACTGTTTTTAATTGTTCAAGTATATAAAATTGAGATTTCCTTGATTCAGACCAAAATAACGTAGCAACGTCGGCTGTCAGATGTCAAGTGACAATGACGTAGGGCGACGTTGAGTCAAGTATATTATTGATTTAATAATCACCGAAAATATCTTAAAAACAAAGGTTCTAATTTCAAATAAACCTAATTTACATTATTCAAATGATATATTATATCCCGACGTATTTTATAGAAGTAGCTTTTATTGTAGCTTAAAAGACTTGGTTTCCGAACCACAAATACTATTGTGGTATTTGGAATAGTTAAATCAAGTTAAATGTTTATTTATTATAAGTTGCCAATAAATTATATAGTTATTATTAAAAGATACTTAAAATGTTCCCTACATTTTATCTTGCAATTTTAATAAATTAAGTAGTTTCAATCAATTCTCTGAACTATCGGTTGATATTCATATTTTATCAGATAGTCATAAAGATTACAAATAAAAACATACTATATTGCTAAATTAACTTAAGACGTTTTAAAATAGTTTCACTACATAGGATTTGCTAATTATCATTTACGTTATTTAGCTATAATGTATAACGATTTGCCATTGGTGTATTATGGCGGTAGTCGTTGATTAACTTTTTAAGATTGGACGGTTATAAAAGTGAAAGGACCGGCAATTCGGGAACAGTTACGCGGCAACTATTCTACGAGTTAGCTAGTTAAATACGAGTAATATCTGGATCTGTACCCAGAGTGTTATATTCTTAAATAATCCATGTGTATAGAATAAAGTTTACATGTAACGTCCTACTAATGAACCAAGACTACCAAGTGTGGATTTGTATTGTCGGATCTACAATGTTCATGTAAGTTAATTGATATTATGCTATGAATATTACTGATGACTATGTATTAGAAATATGTACGATAGTGTGGTTTATATTGATTGTTGTTTATATAAACTGTTAAATTGCTGTAATTTGAGACAGTACAAGACAATGTCGGGTTGACTTTGCATAATACTTTAAAATATGTTCCCGTGGAGTTTCTTGTCCATTCTTCTCCACGAAGACTAGGAACCTAGCGAATGGAATCGAGTTTGAGGTAGTTGACAAGACCAAAAGAAATAAAATGAATAGTCTTGTCTTTTGTGCTTTTACTTCATAAAACCCCTATTCCCAACACACCTTTATAAAGAGACATTCGAACACAGTAAATAACTAGTAATCATCCTGACACTCAAAGTTTATTAATTGGTGGATATTAATACATATACATATAGATTAACATACACTTTCTAACACAGGCAAGTGCTAGGTTGTATGTTAGTGAAAATATGATTTGCGGCTGTAAGACATATGTAGTTACAGAATTATAATCATCAAAATCATTAATACAACCCTCCGAGCTCATACAGGTTCCGGAACGACTTTTTTTGGGTCAAAGTCATTCCGGAACCTGTATGAGCTCGGACGGTTGTATTAATGATTTTGATGATTATAATTCTGTAACTACATATGTCTTACAGCCGCAAATCATATTTTCACTAACATACAACCTAGCTTTGGCCTGCAAATCGCTAAAAACGCAAGAAAATTTGAATTTCGCGGGCTACCGTGAACATCCACCTTAATGATAGCAAATGGACTGGGATTTCTGGAAATCTCATGACTGTCTATGGTTTACACCAGTTCATAACATAACATCACGCCGGTACGTTGTGAAAGGGTAAGCACATGTGAACCACAAAAAAGTGAAAAATAAAAACTTTTTTACAAAAAATAAAACCGACTTCGACAAAAATAAAACACAAAAAAGTGAAAAATAAAAAATCAGCTTCAGAAGTCGGTGGCAAAAACATGAAATCAAACAAACAAAAGTCACCGACTTCAGAAGCTGATTTTTTATTTTTCACTTTTTTGTGTTTTATTTTTGTCGAAGTCGGTTTTATTTTTGTAAAAAAGTTTTTTTTATACTAAGTACTTATGTATCTGTATATGTACTGACATTCTGAAGTCACCCAAAATTCCACTGTGTCTAAAGTCCCGCCTCTATAACCAGTGTGTTCTGCCTACAATGACTTACGGTGCTGAAACATGGACGCTCACACAGGAGGCTGTGTACAGACTAAGAGTTGCACAGAGAGCCATGGAGCGTTCCATGCTAGGCATAAAACTGGTAGACCGAGTTCCAAACGTCGACATCCGAAGACGCACAAAGGTCACCGATATTGGAAAGCGCGTTATGGAACTCAAATGGGATTGGGCAGGACACCTGGCAAGGCGTAGAGATGGCAGGTGGAGTAAGGCTGTCACCGAATGGCGTCCAAGAACGGGTAAAAGAAATGTAGGTCGCCCGGCGGCGAGATGGGCAGACGATATAGTTGCCATCGAAGGAAAAACCTGGATGAGACTGGCACAAGAACGTGGCGATTGGCACCAGAAAAGAGAGGCCTATACCCAGCAGTGGGTAAATTCGGGTTGTGGATGATGGATGATGATGATGACTTATGTATCACGCTTACACAGAAGGCTTTATTCAGATTGATTCTGTAATGTTCATTTTTATTTGGAAAATTGTTTTTGTGAACCTATCAATTGTTTTTTTGTGAAATAAAAAAAATCCTTATTAATTACTTCATCACTTTTTTTTTCTCTTTGTGTATCCTTGTATGTTCTTGTTGCTGCGACAAATAAATATTTTTACTTTCTTTGCTTCTTTCACTGAGAGGCATGGAGCGTTCCATGCTCGGCATAAAACTATTAGACCGAGTTCCAAACGTCGAAATCCGGAGACATACGAAGGTCTTCGATATTGGAAATAGAAAAACCATATAACACATAGACCCGACCTGGGGAATCGAACCACAAGACCAAGGAGGCAGTCTTAAAAAGTATTGAGAGTTTATTATAGAAAACTAGCATCAATTTCAAACTTTCATCCTCAATTTAACTTCCTTAGGGGTTGAATTTCCAAAAAAAATCCTCCCTTATTCCTTGTCTACATTATAAAGGGAACCTCTGTGCAAAACTTCAGCTTTCTTGGTGTAAGGGTTTGGGCTGGGCGTTGCCGTTGATGAGTCAGCCAGTCAGGACTTTACTCTTTATTTATATAGATAGATAATAATACAAAGATAGTTCATAATTAAGTAAACAGCACACGATCCCACATTAAACAAACGCTGTTGTTACCACTAGACCAACTAGGCACAGTTAATACCAGTATAAACTGCTTCCTTGGCTTAAGAACTGGTAAGATCTTACGCAAGACATTGTGTAAGCAGTCGACGTGGGTCTGCCTGTCCTATTCACCTGATGCTATTGCCATAACAGTAATGTGGCCGATCAGGACAAATAGCCCTCTTTTGTACTCACTGACGTTCTTTAAGTATCTTCATATGCGTTTACGTGCGAAGTGGAATGTTAATAGCTTTGTTTTCTCTTATGCTAGGTTCAAGGATGTAGGAAGGTAATTAAATGGACTTTAGTTAAGCAAATGAAAATCTCAATATTCCTATCGTAAAATTCAATGCATGGTAATTACGTAATTGCACGTCACAAGCGTGTTAAGGACATTAGAGCCTTTACAATATGGATCACTTAACTAATAATAGGCTTTTTGTCCTCTTGGTACACACGGTGATACATGGCATGTAACGAAACATGAAACTATACATTTACAGTACGGTACGGGCGTATCCACGAAAGTTGGTTGTTCACAAAACTCGCGCGTCGCAGATTTGCCAGCGCTTTTCGGAGCCGGCCGGAGCGCCGCACATCGCCGACAATTTTCCGACCTGCTTATCGGCTGGTTCAGCACAAAGACTTGTATAGAGAGACAGCCTGCGCCGACTACCAGCGCAGACCGACTCCGATTCAATAAGTAAGCGCTGGCAGATCAGCGGCCGGCGGTAGCCAGCTTTCTACGTAAATACACGGAACAATGTTTTTTTTCTGTTCCGTGCGTGAATACACCCTAACATAGCCTTTGTATAGATTTCCCGTTCACTAAGTTATTTTGTATGTTTCATCATCATCATCATTGTCTTGCCGTTATCCCAATTTATTTGGGATCGGCGCAGGTCCATCATTTCAGCCCGAAATCTGGGTGACTCCGGGCTGAAATCAGAAACGCGTGCGAAGCAACGTGCCTCCTATATTAAAATTATTCTGATCCAAAACCTGTTTCGCAATTATTGTTGGTTCTTATGCATTAATAAAACAAAACTTAATGATGATCTGACTGGAGTTCTAATAGGTAAGTGTTAGTGCGTAGAAATACGAATGGAAGGAGGTCTTTTAAAAAAAAGTGTGCCAGAATAGTCTAGCATAGGTTAGGTTGGTAGTTTATGAACTACCAACTAATCTAGGTGCCAATACTCACAGGTTATCATAAATTGCTACTTATTTACTCACCATTCTATCATGCCTTCTGAAGTTCTGGTACTCAACAGTGTCTCTAATGGTCTAATTAAAATAAATGCTTTGAGATTGAGTTTTAAATGCCCGAAGTGTTTGGCATCTGACTGTGTGTCCCCCCCCCTCCTCATAGTTCAGACACATATCGGTACCAGTTTGTTTAAATGCCATGTAATAGGGGGCGAGCCCACCAATCGGGCACTAATGTAGACTACGGGTTACTTTTGAGAATTTCTTGGTGAAGACTCCAAAAACAATATGGCCGACCTAAGAATCAAATCCAGGACCTCAAGTTCAGCAGTTGCGAAAACTAAATCAACGATGCAGTACCTCCTTTTTTTTTTTGGTGGGTGGAAAATCATCGAATAACCCCCCCGCTCTTGGGCAGAGCGAAGGGGAGTGTCAGACTTCTACTGACTAAAAACCAAACCCCTGTTCCTTCTTCGCCCTTGTGTCGGAGCCGCGTTATGCTTTCGATAAACCACAGCCCAGACGGGTTTCGATAAACCACAGCCCCGACGGGATGCAGTAACTTCTTACATTCAGTTCTTACTAAATACCGGTCTACAAACCAGTTTAAACTGTAAACTAGTGGTCAATGTTAGATTTTTTTTAACAAACGACTATGTTAAACTTAAAATTATTATCATGTGTTCAAAATATTGTTCATCTTTTGGAAAACCACCTTCTTGATTAATTTATCGCCAAGCGTGCACTTTGTTAATAAAATCAAGTCTGGTAAATAAGCAATGTTAAGGTAAATAAGCTTATTCGGCAATGATAGATCTAAATAAATGTCAAATTTCTTGGAATTTGGAAAACACGTAACAAAATCAAAATCATCAGTTGTAGACCAAAAGTAGCAGTCAAGACGAGACAAACTACAAAGTTAAAAAAAATATATTATTCCTGTAAATAATATAAAAAAAGTTATGACTAATGTACCACCAATTTTCTTTTTGTATCATAAACAAAAAATATTGGCTCGCACTGTATAGTAATGTAGATTTGGCAAACGTTTGTATGTTTATTTAACACGCTGACTATTTTTATGCGCCCGCGCTACTCAAGTTCAAGGGCTCCGGTGTTTTTAGTTAGAAAAATGTAACAGAAAAAGTTATCTTGGGAATAAATAAAAGCTTGTAAAAACCTTGAGCTATCTTAATAAGTATTTTATGTTATAAGCGCTAAGGTAACCCGTAATAATAAACTTTGTTACAGGGTCAGGTTGTATGTTGATGATTAGCAATCGTAACAAATATGGCTTTACAGAGTTATAAAGATAAACATTAAAATCATCAATACAACCCTCTAAATACATTTGAATCCCATTGAACGACTTTTTTTATAAAATCGACATTCAATAACTTGATTAACACAGTAAGTAAAACAAGTGAAAGTGTAGACACAAGTGTGAGAATTCCAAAATTTTAACTAAAACGTTTTTTCAGTTATAAATCAAAACGGAAATACCGTAATGGTTAATTAAAAAGTCCATATAGGACACTAGTACCTTGCTATTATAAGTACTAATATTTGTTTAATAAACATGTTTACGTATGAAATTGAAACTGGGTCGACACAACAACCGAAAACTACTTTTATCGTAATTTATTTCCCCGAATACCAAACCGATGATAATAGTCACTTAACCTTGTAAACAAATGCCATTATAAATTACAAATAAAAATACCAAACATTTGATTTATCATGTACTAAACGTGAAATAAACCTTTTAACATCCAAACATTGTGGTGGTTGCCAAAACAAAGATGGATGGCGCGAGAAAAGCATTTCTAGGCGTCCCTTCGACATGTAGACGTCATTAAAACTGTTTAAAACACAAAGAAACAATGATAGATATGTGTATAATTCGAGTCTGGGCATCTAAATTAATTAATTCGATGATATGATAGAAACTGTCGATGAATACAAGATGAACCGGCCATGCGGGACAATCACTGGTTGAGGGATTCCACAAGGGAACATATTTGGTCCTATTCTATTGTTAGAGATTGCCAAATTTTAACTGGATATACGTACGTACAGTATAGGTCGTGGATTTTCACGTGGGTGAGCGGTATGCAGTTGCAATGGCCTAATCGTGCAATACTTATCGGACCATGCCAGAAATTAAATAGTCAAGTAAGAGTAGTAGGCGATAAGAAAATAGCTGCAACAAAGTATGAAAGAAAGTTAATTATAGAAGATAACTTATGTGTGTCACAGTGTGTCAGGTTGTGTTTGTCAAGTACGTTGTGCTAAATTAGAAACTGATGAATCTGTTTGAGTAAAAACCAAAAGATTAACTTAAAAAAAAACTATGTAGGTAGGTACTATGCAAACAATTTTCCTTTCATAAAAATCAAAATCAAAAATTACAAACAGAAATCATAATTACATAAAAGATAACAATATTAACCCGGAGATAACCTTTACCTCTGATAAATCATAAATAAATATTGTTCAAAGACCGTTCTGTTGAACAAAATCTTTATTAGTTCAAAGTCTGCGTACGCGCACAGCCAAGGTAAGATGGTCTCGTAATGAATATTCTGCAGATCAGACAGAGAATGAATTTCTGGAAATGATCGATGTGTTTTAGAGAATACCACATAATTCAAAAATTATGTGGTGTTATTATTATAATTATTTGTGGATTCGAAAAAAAATGGTAGTATTTTGTTATTAAACTCCATATTTCCGGTTTTGCAGACTTTTTCCTTTATTATGTGCTGTAAGAAATAGCTTCTCATCTCACCAACTTTCATGACTCTATTTCAAAGGGAAGTTTCATGAACATTTTATTTGCCTTGAGAGCGTCGAAATTTATAAAGGAAACCTATGTTATAAGTCCTTGACCATCTAAAGGTTATCTAGGAGATAATAAGTACTAATAATGATAAGAACACAATAATAATTGTGCCCTTTACGTGGTATTTATCTTTTGACGTACTACAAGGAAGAACAGTCGGATTGAGAAGGAAGTCAGAAACATCATATTTCCAAAAGCACCTGCGACAGCCAAGTTACTGTTAGCCTGTGCCATCCCACTGCTGGGCAAAACCCTCCCCCCATGACTTCCTACGAATCAGGGGTCACGTGGTCTCTGCCTAAATAAGGGCCCAACTTCACCTGGAGACGTTTTAAGCCCACATTATGAAGAACTGCATCGTTGCATTGATCTTATAGTGGTCACAAGCGCATGTGGTCCTGGGTTCCAGATCGGGCAAAGTGTTATTGGGATTATTTTTCCATCAGGATTATTCAGATCATCAGATTTGTGCCCGGTTGATAGGCTCGCCTTCTATTACATGGGATTTACAACATAACTGATGATATGTGGGTGTGGCGAACTATGACGTCGGCAAATCTTGGTACCGGCTAATCATTCATTCTTTCTAGCGTTATTCGGGGAAACGTCAAAACGTGTTGTCGCTAAATAGTCGTATCGATTAAGTCTTTTCGCTTTACTGATCAACGGTGAACCATGCTTTCTGTAGACAATTATCGTACGGGACTCGCTAATCGGTACACACCTCTGCCTTCGGCGAACACATGCGTGATGTTATGTTATGTTTAAAAACAGAAGAAAGTTTCGCGAAAAACAATGATTTGTAACACAAAACTAAAAGCACTACTTTATATTTATATAGTCTGACTAACAAGCAATTACAAGCCACTAATATTATTACTCCGGATGTCGTATTGTGGTATGCACCGTTCTGGTGGCGACTGGCCAAGACTCGGTAACGCACTAGGAACCCCGTGGCTGGACCATGTGTCTGTCTAGCCAGTAGCCAGGAGCGAGTGGCCAGTGTTGACTAACACTGTTGAGGTGGTGCCAAACGTTAGGATTGGTGTTTGATGGAGTGGAATTATGTTTGTTCTACATACCGTTTTGATTGGTGGCTTACGAGCACTAAGTGGTGGTTTCGAACCCAGGCTCTCAAAACGGTCAAAAAAACATCGTGAGGAAACCGGCATCGGCATGTCCTAGAAACAAATATTCAAAGACATGTGATATTTACCAATCCGGACTGGGCCCACGTGGTGGATTACATTCCTTCTCATAGAGAGGAGTCCTTTGTCCCAGCATTGGGAATATTTTAGGATGATTATTTATTTAACCTGTGCAGCCTAAGCGGAGCCTAAAGGAGAAGGTTTTCAATTCGGTTGTTTTTTTAATGGTTCTTATTAATCACTCAAACATCAGTTTTTAATACGTTCATTGCCAGAGTGATGGTGCCTATACCATGATGTTTGCGCCGTAAAATAGTGGGCGCAGCGTATTCCGAGTGCCACCTTTCATGTGATTTCATCTCATTTCGCAGACGCATTCATCAAAGAAAGATTAGAAATTGGCATGTGACAGGACCAAAAGAATGTCTTTGGAAATATCATTGGCACAATAAATCATGTTCCAAATTATCACAAAATCGATCAATATTACCTACTTATTCATTTTTCTTTGCATTCGGTCTGTTTATGTGGTGCTAACAAAATCGTGAAGGCACTAAGTACCTACTTAATCACGAACTGCCAAGGCGATACCTTCCTTTCAAATAACTGCAGATGAGCTCAATACGAAAGGAAGTCTATAAATGTGAAGCCGGTTACATTTTGAATGGAATGTAGGTTTTTTTAATGTAGTGAAATTCCTTGTTTAACTTGTAAATATATGAGTTGATAAATTATAACTAAGTATTCATTTAACTATGTATAACAAACTAAGTACTAACTATTGATCTGCAATTTTCATAAGCTTAGAGCCTACGCACAGCTTAGTGGTGTTACGGGACGTTTTGAAAGAGATATCGCGGCTCTGGAACACAAAGGGCTAAGAAATGAACAAAGACCACTATTCAAAAGAGAATGACATTATATAGACATCTTTAGCATTGATTAAAGCTGAATACAAAATATGGGTTTGGAAAGGATGGCTGGTGTAAGAGGTATTAATGTAAATTAAAGGAGGATGTGCCTTTTTCGAAGATCCGTCAATTGCGGTCAAGAAATTGGACGAAGTCTGCCTGTTGTCATGACAACGACAGTCGACCCGAGTTCAAAAACGGACTTGAGTCGACACTAAAAATATGAGTGTAAGTTTAGACAAGACACATCCTTTCCATTTAACCATTGATTCTCGCATGTGTGTATTTCTTGTTTAACAAAATACTGATAACCTAGAGAACAGTAAATCTGTGAACGAAACGAAAACAGAGCAAAAGCGAATATTCACGAAGCAAGCGCATGACGAGATTAATTAATTAATTGACAAAATGGATGTCTGGTGTCTTGTGTGTTGTGTCAATGACAATTAACTACTAGTTTGTACGTAGTTGTTGATAGCAGAGAATGCACTTGTACGATTATGTATAGTATTTATTTCCGAGAACCAATCAGAATAGGGGAGTTCTTTGGTTTATAATTATTGCAGCACTAACTATTTGTTGTTATTATTTCAAAATCAAATCATATTACACTAGGCCTACGTGGGGCACTTATAAAACGTTTTCTATGGAGAAGAACCGGCAAGAAAGTCCATGGTTACTCTTTTAAAATGATTTGGTTTCCTAATAAAGGTAGGTATGTAAGCCCGACAAGGATCGTCTGGATTTGTACCCAGTCCATGGTATTAGGCTCGCCCCCTATTTCATGGGGCTTAAACATAACACAGCATTAGGTACACTTCTGGCTAAACCCTTCCGGGATTACAGGTGTGATGTTATATTATGTAGCCTTTTTACCCGACTACGGCGAAGCCAAAAGGAAGGGTAATGATTTTGGCAGTCTATGTATGTATATCAGGGTTGGAAAAAAAACAGTTTTTTTTACATTTTATAAAACAAACAGTTTAAAATGTTTTAAACAGTTGTTTTTTTTGTTTTTTTTCCTAAGTTAGTTATCATCCATTTTTATTTGAATAAGCCTAAAATAATTCACTTTTAAACAATTTAAAAACTGCATGACCAAAATTGATCTAATTTTAATACATGCGGTATGTTTCGACGTTCATTTTTAGTAGGGAAATCACCTAAACTTCTCGTAAAATAAGGGGAATACCCAAATCATATATAATAATAAAATCACATTCACGAATTACGGAAGTTCTGGGAATTCCCCGGGGGACTTTACCGATGGAGTGTATAAATAGAGCGGACTTTTTCTGATTTTTCATTTCACAATAACACAAAAACATTTGGATTTATTCATTCCGATGTACGAAACAAACTTGGTAACGAGAAAGCTGCAAAACTTGTCACAGTTTTGAAATACCTTAGGTGTTTGACACCTAATAAAAAACGATGTTTTATTTGAAACTGTTTTAAACACTGTTTAAAACACATGTTTTAAACAACTTGTTTTAAACATGCCAACCCTGATGTATATGTATGTTCCACCGTAGCGCCTAAAATACTGAACGGATTTTAATAGATGAGGTGTCAATAGATTCGTAAGAATAGCCCGGGTGACATAGGCTATATAAATTTTATAAATTCTTTTAATGACGGAATTTAAATGTCAAAAACTTACCTCAAAAATATTAAATTGAGATAATCATAACATGTTTGGTATCAAATGAAAGGTCTTGGAGAGCAAAAACCAATATTTTATTCGTAGTCGGGTTTTTTTCCAAAGAAGAAAAATCAAGACCAGCACCCACTACCATAGGAGCTCAAAATCAAAACAAAAAGTTCAAACATTTAAACTTTGAACTTGGTACTGTTACGAGGTAACAATTTGCCAACAGTATCAAAGTAGGTATCATTCCGTTAAATTGCTATCAATTCAACGGGCGCCGGTGATTGGCTGGACCGGCCGCCGACCATTAGGATCGATGTTCGTAGTCAATAGAGCTCAGTGTCACGTGACAACTTGGGGTTAAATTGCATGACGTATGAACTGATATTTCGCTAAGATTTATTTGTTTATAATTATCTTGTTTCCAGGAGGAGCTCGTGGCTAAGTAAAACCAACCACTGATCGATCGATGTTTAGGTTAAGCCGTGCTTGCCTAGGTTGGTCTGTGGATGGGTGACCGCCCATTACATAAAGAGTTTTCTTCATGCCTCGGAAAGCATGTTAAGCTGTTGGTCCTGGCTATCATTTGTAGATTCTATCTTTGACAGTCGTTACAGGTAGTCAGTGACCAGAAAGTCTGAAGACCGATCTTATCAATGGATGTCGCATTACCCAGTACCTATTAACTAGGTTGTGGAGGTCAGATAGGCAGTCGCTCCATGTAAAATACTGGTATTCAGTTGCATCCAGTTGATAGGAAGCCGATCGAGTGAATGCAAGATTCGCCTCACGCATATTCTGATCAAGAGAGTTCATTTGCGTCTTCAGCTGAACCATAGTACATCAGACTTTTTTTTTAATGTTGCCCCACACTAGGAATTTCTCCTGTATCGAGGGTGCGTTTACAAACATTTAAAGTCACATATACACAAACCAAACACCCAGACCCGAAACAACTATCTGCAGCCATACAAATATTTTTTCCGTGCGGGGATCGAACCCGCGACTCGCAGCGTAGCAGTCCAATCGCTCAGCCACTGCGCCAACCGTGCCGTCCGGAGTTCGGAGAACCAAGTTCATTAATAATAATATATATAATAATAATATTCCACAACTATCACACAACGCCATCTAGTCCCAAGCTAAGCAGAGCTTGTGTTATGGGTACTAGACAACTGATAAACATACTTATATATTTCTAAATACATACATATTATATATAAATTACACCCAGACACAGAACAAATGATCGTGCTCATCACACAAACATTTGTCCTGGGTGGGAATCGAACCCACGACCTCCGGCATAGCAGTTAGGGTCACTTACCACTAGACCAACAGGCCAGTTCTCACGATGCATACTCTGGAGTTCAGTTTTTGAGTCTTTAACTTATGGTAACCGTAAACCGTACCCTACAGCCGCCTACAGGGTATCATCAAGTACTTTAGTTAAAAACACAATTAAATTTGTACTACTAGAAGGTTAAGGTTATCCTTGACCTTATACTTTGATCTTGACCATATCCTTAAAAAAAAGTATACTTACAATGTTATGTACACGTCTTGTATTTAAAAAGGTATTGGTAGAGGGCAATGACTTGCTTCGACATTGAAAATAATTACCATTACTGACAGGAGTGCCACTAAAGAAATTGCTGGCTTTGGAACTGTAGTTAATTTAATGAGTAAGTATCATGGTTTCATTTAGATACAATTCGAAAACCAACCGATTTCAATCAAATTTTAAGGATTTTTAGACCCTATAACACAACATTCATGAACCGAGTTATTGATCTACGGACTACACAGTTTTTGGTTCTACCTCAGTAACTCCTGATACTATCTGTGTAAGGTGCCAGGATGATTGAAAACATATCGTGAAAACCAGCAAGTTCCCAGAACCATACATTCGAAGACATGTGCGTCATCTCGTACTGAGCCCACCACAATAGTGGAATTAGGCCCAGTCCCTTTCATATAGCAAGTTCGTGTCCCAGCGGTGGGAATGTTATGAGCTGATAATGAAGCTGCCATGACCCTTACAGTCGGTCAATATCAACCCCAATCATACAGAATCTTCAAACAATCGACCGAATGGGATATGAGAACGACCGCGGTCTATCGAATCGAAATGCGTCAGTGGTGTTTTACACAATCCAGTTAATTGTAGAAAATAGGATAACCCCTTTGGTAACTGGATGTCAGACTTTCAGGGCCCCGAGTCTGCTATTCAATAGTGTCAGAATCAGAATGGTCGATCATTGATCTCATAATGGTTGATTGATGACAAGCCAAAAAGTACCTTATGCATGTCGACTTAAGGTACTTTTTGGCTTGTCGTAAATTCTAGCAGACTCGGGGCCCAGGACTCTTGTGACGACTATCAAAGACCTACAAATGGCAGCCAGGACCAATGGTCTAATAGCCCTCCTTTTGGGCTTCGCCGTAGTCGTGTAAAAAGTGCATTCCTAAGTTTTTGCCCATCCAAGAACTACCAGGGGCTGTAAACTTTTTGAGTTTCGCATTTCCTATAGCTTCTTAAATAAGTGGAAATTACGTTTTTCCTACTCCTCCGCTATTCTTTTCTGATTTGTTTCGTTGCGGGATCCAATCCAAGACAGTTTAATATGTCGTTTCTCTGGGACTTCGTCAAGTTTCATTGTCTCGGCGCTTTTCTGGTGGTCGCCACTGTTGATTCTGGCTTTCAGGAGTTACAGTGGTTTGGGAATAGTGTGGCACTAGTCCCATAAAAAATAAGAAAGCTTTTTAAAGACAATGAATGATTGGTCACATAATGGTCTGCTTGTAAGAGAAAAGTCGCTTTTACCAATACATGGCGATAATCACACATTCGACAACAGCTACTCCTCCAAAGGAAAACCTGTCCAATTCCATTGAGGACTGAGCCGTAATTGGCACAAACTATAAATGACCATTATTGCTTTATACAAACCAGCGGAATCAAATAGTTTGGCACCGACTCCGGAGCCATCGCGTGGCGAAACGCGTGTTCACAATGTTTTGGGTGTGACTCGACTTGTATTCCGAGATGTAGAAGCATCTGCTTGTTTGGGTTCTTGCGAAGATAACAGTGGTGTTGGGGCAGTCGTCACCGTCATCATCATTTCAGTCAAAAGACGTCCACTTTTGGACATAGGCCTCCCCCAGGTGTCACCACATTGACCGGTTCCGTGCGTATCGCATCCAGTGAGTCCCCGCAATATTTACCAGGGAGTGTTCGTAAGCATAATATTCAGCTTTTAATGTTGCGGCAGCTGGGTCACAAACTTTACTCTCACATAGACGAGGCCTGTTTTTCTAGGACTGGGTCGTAATTTACCACACGGGCTCAATACAGGTTGCAAGACGTCATGATATTTGTCCTCACGATGTTTTCCTTCACCGTTTTGAGAGCAGTGGTGAATGTGGTGATGCGAAAGGTTACAAAAGGTACCTTTTATTTCAAGAAGGTGGAATGTATTGCTTTCATGGACTTAATACACGGTAGCCGGTAGCAGTTCCCAGCCCGTAATGTGCTGTCTCTGGGATGTCAGATGGAAGATGGAATGGACCTTTGGTCAGAGCACACGCCAAACTTTTTTATAAATTTTTTTATCCGGTTCTTTAGGTATGTGGTAAAAGAGCAGTAACTGCTATGCATAATACATCTAGCTAGACACAACCAATATTAAGCATTACCTACCTACTTGAAGTGTATGTCATACTTTTTTTTTTTGGAAAATCATCAAATAACCCCACCCACTCTTGGGCAGAGCGAAAGGGAGTGTCAGACTTCTACTGACTAAAAAACACCCGTGTTCCTTCTTAGCCCTATATGTCGAGGCCGCGGTAACTTGTGAAAAATCCGCAGCCCCGACGGGCAGATTAGTCATACTTCAGTAGTCATTTTCCTCAAATTATGAGCTCATTCGAAATATTGCAAATATATATTATCAAAATAATGTTATGCGTGAGGCTAGCCTTTCTGTTGTCCCAAATCACCTAAAGGTAAACTTCAAAGGCATAGATAACAATTTTCCGCCGCTGATAACAAGGGAAAAACTCTGACGTCAACATTTCACACATACTTAAGATTTTAACACCACAAGATGCGTGTATCATCTGCCAAAATGCTTTCAACTAAGTAATTATGATCATTATGTATGTTGATTTACGGGTGTTAATTGTGTGAGGTTTTGTCAGCAGAAATTGATAGTGTGTCAGGTACCTACTTTTTTCTTGCAGCGTCACTCGCGTTAATATCCCAGCAGGATTAAAAGTATCCTATGAACTAACCAGATCATCTGTGTGCTAAATTACCTACATCCAAATCCGATGAGCCGTTAAAAAAAGTCTTTGGTCAACTGAACCCACTTGGCACTTGCTATTGGACCCACAATAAAACTTAATTAAAAAGCAAACAAAAATAAAATGTCACTTGGTCGGCCAATCCCGCGGGTTCATTTTGACAGGGTCCAGTTGATCAAAGCAAGTAGGCGGGAGAGCCGACCCAACATAGTTGGGAAAGTCTAGGTAGATGAGATCTGGTAGAGTCCGCGGCGAATATCCATTAAAGCTTTTTAAAAACCAGCTAAAAAGACGTAGGTACCAAGTGAAAGAGAGTGAGTGATAAACTCATTTGTAATTTTAACATTATGGTTACATGTTACAATGAAAGGAATAAATGATAGCGTGACGACTGATAGGGCAGCATGGAAGAAAAAAACGTGCGACCCAAAATAACATGGGATAAGGGCAGGAAGATGATCATGATGGTTACATACAAGTACAACATACAACAAGGTTTATATAAAAACATTGCCAAATAGGGAATCGGTCAAAAAAAAACTAATTAGTCCGTCAGATAGATTTCCAAAAAAAATTGACCACATATTTTTTCTTTTTTCACGTAAACAAAAAATGAAGACGATACAGTGCTTCGAAAACTCGTGTGACGTCATATGATAGTACATTTTGTACCTTCAAGTGACGTTTCAAGCCCCACTCCATGATCTTTGACGCGCTTTATCTTCGTCAATTTTTATTGATTTGAAAAAACAAAAAACACGTATTAAGGGCGCCTTCAAATTAGCCGCAAAGAGCCGCGCGGTGGCAGCGCGGCTGCAGCGCTGCCGCCGCGCTGCTTTGTTAATCCATATAAAAATCGCGGATTTAAAACCGCACACCCGCAGCGCGGATGTAGCGCTGCAGTCGCGCGTGCTTTATTTATATGGATTAACAAAACAGCGCGGCTGCAGCGCTGCAGCCACGCTGCCACCGCGCGGCATATTTGAAGGCGCCCTATGGATTAACAAAACAGCGCGGCTGCAACGCTGCAGCCACGCTGCCACCGCGCGGCATATTTGAAGGCGCCCTAACGCTAGTATTATATTATCTGTGCACGTATCCAATATTTTTCGATAATCTAACTGACGGACTAAACAGAATTCTATTTTTTTAAGTCAGTCCGATCCCTTAATACATATAATAAGTAAGTACTACAACGTTTTACTTTAAACATGGGTGCACGTTTTACTTTTCTTTAATTGAGCCTAACATTTACAAAATAGCTCCCCTGGCTTGAAGCCAAACATTATATTATTTGTATTTAAATTCACTACGCATAATCGTCCTAAATACACAGAGACAGTTGTCAAATAAATAAGCAGAAGAACCATTTCAAGGATTGATGACTTCAGCACTACGCAAAAGGGCAAAGGAAAAAACATTTACGAAAAGCCTGTGAATTCAGTAGATTGGTTGATTTGGTGAGATTGTCATCTCGCAAGCTGTTTTATTTAGCTGTTTTTAGGGTTCCGTACCTCAAAAGGAAAAAACGGAACCCTTATAGGATCACTTTGTTGTCCGTCTGTCCGTCCGTCCGTCCGTCTGTCAAGACCCTTTTTCTCAGGAACGCGTGGAGGTATGAAGCTGAAATTTATATCAATTACTCAGGTCTACTGTCCCTTGAAGCTGTGAAAAAATCAAACTTCTAAGCCAACGCAATCAAAAGATACAGCCGTTTATGCCGCAAATCGACACTTGCAAGGGAATCAAAACCTACAGGGTGCTTCCCGTGAACTCAGAATCTTGAAATTTGGTACGAAGCAACGTCTTATAGCATAGATAAAGGAATAATTACGAAAACCATAAATTTTTAGTTACATCACATAATATATTTTTTTTACGGAACCCTCGGTGCGCGAGTCCGACTCGCACTTGGCCGGTTTTTTTTTATTATTCTACTACATCGACGGTTTTTTTTTTTATTATTCTACTACATCGACGGTTTTTGTGCTATATTCTTTTATTATCCGCTTTTATACCAGTAAACTCTCTATACTTTGTTACCTAGCAAAATTATGTTCCTCCTACAAACTTTTTAGTGGAAGTTCTCCGATCATTTCATTTTCGCAAAAAACAATCCTTTCCCTCCCTCAAAAACCTCAAACGCTCTAGTGGCTTTTAAGGTACAGTCAGTGCCCAGCATCACCTGACCCGTCTTCTTACACCACATGCCGACTTCTTCTTCATACGAAGGGTCAGGTACGCAGGTAACACTGACTGTAATATCTCAACCAATACTATAAAAGTTTCTACAGTCAAATTCGCAAGATATGTAAATTTTTAGACACGTGTTACATCAACAATGTTACTGCTAGAAGATTTTATCTGAAAATGACTTGTAGCCATCACGATAAGATAGGGTAACTGCGGTATTTTAGTGTACCTACCTAAAGATCTAATCTATTAGTTTACACGACAATATAGAAAGTATAACAACTGCGTAAGTAGCTAAAGTATAGCTGAAATAGAAAGGTGTTAGTATTATGATTGCTCTTCTGTACTCACAGTCATTTATGGAAGTCATCATCTGCCTAGCCTTTTCCCAACTAAATTGGGGTCGGATTCCAGTGTCCCGGATGCAGCTGAATACTAGTATTTTGCATGGAGCGACTGGCTATCTCACCTCCATAACCAAGATAGTACTAGGAAATACGATACCCTTTGGTAAAACTGGTTGTTAGATCCTCAGGTCACCGACTACCTGTAACGTCTGCCAAAGATCAATAGATGGCAGCCGGGATCAACAGCTTAACGTGCTTTCCGAAGCACAGACAAAACTCGGTATGTAATGGGCGGTCACCCATCCACAGACAAACCTAGACAAGCGTAGCTTAACCTATAGATCGACCCGAGTGGCAATATCAGCCAAGAGTTCCTCAGCCATTATGGAAGTATACCAAAGAAAAGATGGATAGACTCTGTGGAACATGATGTTATCACTTACCAGGTAAGCAGAATTAAGTGCAAGTAAAGATGGCATTTAAGGTGGACCTCAAGACTCTCAAGAATGACCTTTTGATGAAATACTCATTCTTGACAGTTACATGAACTTGGAGGGTTGTAATGATGATTTTGATGATTATAATTCTGTAACTGCATACGTTTTACAGCCGCGAATCATATTTTCACTAACATACAACCTAGCACTGGCCTGCAAATTGGTAAAAACGTAAGAAAATTTGAATTTCGCGGGCTACCCTGGAACATCAGCCTTAAAGACACAGCCGACAAATTAAGATTGATTAAAGTATGAGGATGATGATTTACTTACTAAAACTAGACTAAAGTGATGAGATGCTAAGTAAGCAGGCTAGACTCTAGCCTCATTAACCACATCCACATCGGGTGCAAGTGTCTAGCTCTAGCCGCTAGAGCTAGACACTTGCACCGATGTGGTTAATGCAGTGGAAATAGGAGCAATATTGCTATTTGCTTGCAAGATCCCTGACAGAATAGCAGCAAGATTGAATTTAAATAGAAAGCAATCTTAGGCCTAAAACACACACAAGCGACGTAAGGCGAAGGCACGGGGCAGGCGCAGCGCAGACGTGGGACAGATACGGCGCAGACGCGATTTGAATTATATCAGAAGAGGCGTGGAACAGGCAAGAAACGTGAATTCAATCGGTTGTTGAAATCTCGCTCCGAAAACGAAACGGCGTGTCTGCGCCGCGTCGCTTCAGTATAATTCAAAAACGTCGCCTGCATACATTTTGTATGAAATCGTTTTGAAGCGGCGCATGCCTGCGCCACGCCTGCGCTGCGTCTGCCCCGTGTCTGCGCCTTACGTCGCTTGTGTGTGTTTTAGGCCTTATGCAAATAATAAGATTGGCACAAAACCGGAAACAAAAGAAGTTACTGGTAAGTCTGTGCGTGACTAACAGAAAAAATCATTAGAATATAAACTCTTGTTTAACATTTCATACAATAGGGGATCGGACATAAAAAAACTAATTAGTCCGTCAGATAGATTTCCAAAAATTATTGGACACGTATTTTTTCTTTTTTCACGTAAACTTAAAATGAAGACGATACAGTGCTTCGAAAACTCGTGTGACGTCATATGATAGTACATTTTGACGACACAAGTGACGTTTCAAGCCCCACTCCAAGACCTTTGACGCGTTTTATCTTCGTCATTTTTTATTGATTTGATAAAACAAAAAACACGTATTCAATATTTTTCGATAATCTAACTTACGGACTAAACAGAATCATATTATTTTGACCCAGTCCGATCCCCTATTCGTGGAATCGAAGCGTTTAACAACCGAAGCATGCGTTTAGGGACCCAAAGTAAGAACCGAAGCATAACAACAGCTAACAGCACATATCAGACACAAGATGAAAGTCAACGAAGTAGGTAGTAAGAAGTCGCAACATATTTACACAAGAAGGTCACTTGATTAAATAACTCCTCTATCAGCTAAGGACCTTGAATACGTTTCTAACGGTAACGGAACTATAGACACGTATTGTCCTACAATACGATATTGTCATTCAATAAAATAAAATAAACAACATAGTACACAACAGTCTTTGATCAACTGTACCCACTCGCTCGAAGTGGACCCACGAGATCAGTCGAACAAATCACAATTTAAATCGTTTTTTTTTATAGATTTATTGTGGGTCCAGTTGCAAGCGGGTCCAGTTGGCTGAAGACTTAAATGGCAACAGCATTTAAAATGGCCAATAGACAGTTGTTTAAAATATGTGGATGACTAACTATTCTCAATTTAATTTTTTCCTTTCTTTTTTTCATCAGACTTTTGACAATAGTTTTCAATCATTTATACGACTTTTGCTAAGAATAGTGCTTAGTGTTATAGTGGTGTCTGTCACATCACAACTTTTGCTAAATAAATGCAGATTTACGACCTATTTTTCATTTTATTTTCAGTTGTAGACGTGCCTAGGTCCATCTCTTGCATTCTCTTTTTTGTTTTATCGCCACCTCTCTCACAAATAAGTTCTAGATTTTGTTGCGGATATAATTTTGGTTATTTTTGTACATGATACTCAAGTATTTTTGGAAACTTGTGAGACCAATAAATAGCCAAACCGCCACTACTCGCTAGACGAAGGCGGAAGGACCTAAGGCAACAAAGTCAGGACTTGGAGAATCGGGGCTGTGGAACTGCCGATGCCGAGGCTGCGGAACAATTCGCCGTGGATGCGGGACTGTTCGGAAACAGTAGAAGTCTGACACTACCTTCCTCTCCGCCCCGAGAAGGAGTCATTAGATGATTTCCCATACTAAAGATTTGAAGAAGAGTGAATAATTCAGAATTATTTAGATGTTCCCTTGTTTCAGGGTCATCGTAAGCGGGACATCTTGCTAGACGTGGAGATGGCCGGTGGAGCAAGGCATTGACTGAGTGGTGGCCAAGGTTAGGCCATAGAAACAAGGGCCGTCCTAAAGCTCGCTGGGTTGACGACATCGTCAAGGTCGCGGGAAATACCTGGATGAGAGACGCACAGGATCGGGACGCATGGCAGAAAAAAGGGGAGGCCTATACCCAGCAGTGGGTGATTCCGGGCTGATATGATGATGATGATGTAAGCAACGCAACCGCACTAGCTACGCAAACATTAGCACAAAAATTGAGAAAGTAATAATGTTGAAAAGAATTGCATAGTATCAGCATTCAAGATAATTTCTACGAGTATTTGAGACAATTCGGATACGTTATCGGTTGTTGTCGCATAAAAATAGCGTATCTTGATGTTGATGGTAATAATAAATTGTCAACTCCGGTGCGACGTCCTCAGTTGATCTCAAAGTAAATATAGAAATATGGTTGACAGTTGACAATGAAGTTGGAAGAGTAAAATTTACCAATTTGCATGCGGGACAACATTGTGTCATTCCTTGAGGTAATAAGTTTTTACGTTTTCATGCAAATGTAACAGGAAGTGCAAATCAAAAGATTTAATGCACATTAACTAAAGGAATATCCGAAGTCAAGACACAATAGTCTCCGAAGAAACAGCAATTCAAGTGCTGGCAACATTCACTAGACTGAAATAATATCCTAGGTTCTTATGTGGCCGAAAATCATGATGTCAAGAAGTCTTTACCTCATCACTGACATTTGACACAATCCTTGTCACAATAAAATTAATTTGTCGTCGGCGCAGCATGTCTTTTTTCCATACTTCTATATTAGATGTCATATCAATAATTATCCCCTTTTTAGCATTACATAGTTTATTGCTCGTTTCTTTGGCTTTTCCCTAGTTTTATAGCCATCAATCATTCATATCCAAAACTTTCTTCACAACATTTTCCTCGTTCTTCATAACAGAAGACTCCAACATGAATTCTGACAAACCTTCAAATAACAGAGCACGACTCGATTTGCGTAGAAGTATTGTATTGTGAGATAATATTATGCTTAATACCCAACTGGACAATTGAGATAAGGATACTATACTAAGCCAGACAGTTTAGGATAACTCTTATCTTTAAGGTAAACAAGAATAGAATCATCCGCTTTATAGCACTCGATCGTGTCTTTGGAATAAAAACTATCATTGTCAAATCCGATTTTAAGAACCATAACGTAAGTAAGTTTAGTGGTTCTTTATATTATATCAAACATGATCTGTAGTTATCTACGAAGTAATACCTACCTTACTGACAGCTACGAAATAACTACGACTATGGACAATATCAAATTAAGTAACTTTTCTGCCGAATTCATCCCGCGAATTTTCTACATCTTTTACTCTTCTAGCTAGACAAAGTGCTTACGGTGGACTTGAGACGAAATAAAAGTATCTTCTATTCTATTTCTTAGCACAATATTGAATAACAAACCCAAGTGTAATGACGGCTTAACAATTCCGATAAAAACTCCGTTCAACGATCTACAATACAGCAGCGCCGATAAAATCACATGACGAGATAAAACACCGAATCTTTGCGAGGTCGGGTAACAGCACACAAGGCTTCTGTTTTTTTCTCAATCCTAGCCGTTGCTATCAGTCCTAACTGATAGACCTGAAAATATTTATCTGACATTTTAGTGTACCCACGATACTTATACTGGGTTCCGCTTAGAGGGAGTCGGCACCACGATAGGTCAAGGCAGAGATGGTGGCACATGCTGGACTCTTTTGAAAAAAATTGGTCCTTGCAGCTCTGAACAGAGTGATGTGGAAAATAGGTAGAGTAGAGAGCACTTTGCCCAGCAGTTTGTTTGTTGTTTGTTTTGTCAATAATTATAAGCGAACATCTCAGAAACGTGTAGTGTTTACATTTAGTTTACTAAAACGTGACGTTACTAGCGTCGCCACTACTCGAGCAAGTGTTTTGACAAAGACATTTTTGGATCATCATCATCATCATCATTTCACCCGAAAGACGTCCACTGCTGGACATAGGCCTCCCCTCCTCCTCCATTTTTGGATAGTTTTTCAAAATCTGTCATCAATCATCATGCCTCCTCAAAAAACACTCTTTACAAAGAGCCGATGAAATTAACTGAAATTACTGCCAAAAATGCTTTTAACACATCTCGCATTTATAATAGTCGTTAATAATGATAACCCTTTTTTTTGGCGGGTTAGAAATCATCAAAAACCCCTACCGCTCTTGGGCAGAGCGAAAGGGAGTGTCAGACTTCTACTTCTACTTCTACGTCGGGGCTGTGGCTTGTCGAAAGGATAACGCGGCTCCGACACAAGGGCGAAGAAGGAACATGGGTTTGGTTTTTAGTCAGTAGAAGTCTGACACTCCCCTTCGCTCTGCCCAAGAGCGGGGGGGGGTTATTCAATGATTTTCCACCCACCAAAAAAAAAAAAAAAAAGACTTCTACTGACTAAAAACCACCCATGTTCCTTCTTAGCCCTTTATGTCGAGGCCACGGTATCTCTTGCGAACAACCCGCAGTCCCGACGGACGTCGGCCCTTGTCCTAGTTATGTACAGACGGCTACACATCAAGCTATACATTTCCAGTTTACGCTGATCTCGCACTGTACGGAAATCCTATACAATGCGAGACCAGCTTATACTGGAAATGTATAGCTTGATGTGTAGCCGACTGTACAGACAGACCGTATCTATTTATCAACATGTTACCTTAGGCTTCTTACATAAATAAGTTTTCCGAGAAATATCAAGCTAGACTTTCTCAACGCCGCCGCCGCCCGTTTAAATAGAAACTGGAAACACGACTAGCTAAGGTTTTCCCGCATCGTAAATAATTCAATAACTAAATATTGCTGACCAACTGGCTACATAAATAATGAATTATGTTGCAAATAGGTTTTTACAAGTTACTTTTTTAAGACTAGATGGGTCCAGACCGGTGTTTTGTACCTGACTTCTCTGAGAATAAAACTAAACATCCGAAACAAACTCAGAGGTCTTAGTCTCTCCCGTCGGGGCTGTGGATTATCGAAAGGATAAAGCGGCTCCGACACAAGGGCGAAGAAGGAACATGGGTTTGGTTTTTAGTCAGACTGACACTCCCCTTCGATCTGCCCGAGAGCGGGGGGGGGTTCGATGATTTTCCACCCACCAAAAAAAAAAGAAAGGTCTTAGTAGGTACTTAGTCTCTTTTAAGGTCCAGACATAATCTTGGTATACCTGCACATACATATAACTCAAAGACTTTTTTTTATTTATAGATTATTTTATTGACTATTTTAATGATTACTTTATTGATTGTTTTATTGACTATTTTATTGACTATTTTATTGACTATTTTATTGACTATTTTATTGACTATTTTATTGATTATTTTATTGATTGTTTTATTGATAATTAATTGTTTAATTGATTATTTCAGTGAATTGATTATTCTTTCGTCATTTTCATTATGTTGTATTTATATTTCTTTTTATCTCGTTGTTTTGGCTATTAAGGCGCATATTATGTTGCATGTAGTGCTCTTCTTTAAGTGATGGGGCACTTAGACTTAAGTTTGAAATGTTTTTATGTAAATGTAACAGTGTACTCATTGTTGAGGAGCCAAATTAAATAAAAAAAAAAAAAAAGACCTCAACGTCACATTATGGCCTCATAGGTACCATCACAGTTTGAATGCCGCATCGCTTGTTTGTTGATTCCATATAAAGAGTTTTTACTATCTTTTACGTAAACATTACAAGATAAAGACAATCCCACACTATCAGTGAAAACATTACAAGACAACACTAACGTAACAAAAGTAAAAATACTAAAAACTCCCTTCCACCAAATCGGAGATGAGCAGAGTGGAGGAGACGTGTAAAGCCCGGTTTCCAACGCAAGCGGAACAGACTGCGGACCCTTTAAGAGCGTATGCTACCTCAGATTAGCAACCCTATTTGTGGTGGTTCAAACTTCGCTTGTAATACTGTGAGAATAAAGTTCTAATCAGCTTGCACTACAAAGCGGTTATTACGTCTTTCGCTGCGGCCGAATAGTGCGAAATTTGTGGTATTTTGCGATTTATAAAAAATCTATTGATTGGACTAAAAAAGTAAAACACTATGACTTTAGTTTGTTGCTTGTAGAATTATTTGGCAAAAAAATCAGAACGATGACATGTATTTTAGTATGGTTTTTACTCGTTACAAGAAATTTTTAGAGGTATCTTCGCGATTTTTTTCTATCGAGCAAAGTTAGTTGTATTATGTTTTCACAACACTATGGCACTAGCATATATCCTGAAGAATATCATATATTTTTCTGATGTTGATTACTGCAGTGAATCATATACTTTTACGCATTATAAAACTCGCGTTTGAGGTACCATACGCTCGGCGATCGGCGGCGGTGACCTCTCGCGTCCGGCCCTGGTGCAAGCCATGGTCCGGGGCGAGGAGGGATGGAACGCCGTCGCCTCCTTCTGCGAAGCAGTGATGCTAGCGAAGGAGGTGGCGGAACGAGAGAGGGAGCGATCCTCTCAACGTCCCAGCCGCCGCGGAAGGCGCGGAAGGCGCTCCGGGCGTCGGGGGCCACGTGATGGCTTCCGGCCACCGTACCGTAGACGCGGGTCTGTGGACGGTGAGTAATGGGCTAGCTCGCCATCCGGCCGTCGTCATGACGGCAACAGACCGTGTCGGCGGCGCGTTCGTGTTCCACGCGCGCCTCAAAGAGATGTCAGCAAGGAGGGGCCCGCAAGGGCCGACGCCCGTCGGGGCCGCGGTATTTTGTACTAGATTACGTGGCCTCGGCGCAAGGGCAAAGAAGGAACATGGGTTCGGTTTTTAGTCAGTAGAAGTCTGACACTCCCCTTCGCTCTGCCCAAGAGCGGGGGGGGGGGTCATTCGATGATTTTCCACCCACCAAAAAAAAAAAAAAGGTACCATACGCTCTTAATGACTTCTTTTACCTCGCAAGAGAAAACTGCTTATTATGTTTCCAGTTGTCTACCACCAAAGAGTCTAGTCTAGCAGAAACGACTAGAATTGGGCAAAAGTAGTAAAAATGAGGAATGAAATCTCCTCTAAACTTCGCTCGTCTCCGCTTCGATATAAACCATGTTCTGATAAATAGCCTTGATTAGAGGCAATATTTAAACAGGTATTTCTCTTAAAATTAAACATTCTTCGTCAGCGTCGAAAACAACACTAATTAATGAATGCCACGCGTGACTAAGATAAATAAAAAACTTATTGATCTAAATCGGTTTACCAATTTAGGCAATAACAGTATTCTTATTATTGTTTATAACAATATCAGGTTATAGAGGAGATCTTGTTTAATAATTAGGACTCGTCCTGACTAAAATCCAAATGTTCCTATAACAAAGCTAATGTTCCAAATAGTATGAAAAACAATGGTTAGACCTTCTGTCTTGTATGGATCAGAATGTTGGGCCACAAAACGGAGGAATGCGAGGCATTTGCATGTGGCTGCGATGGGAATGCTTAGGGGGATGTACGGTGTTACACGAGATAAAATAAAAAATGAGTGCATAAGACTAAGTCGAAAAGCGCCGCTGGTGACTGAAAATTTGTTAGGAGTGCCGCAGCGCCGGAGCCGTGACAGAAACCATGCTTGCTGCATGTTGCATGCTTGCTTGCATGCCGCAGGCTTGCTTGCATGTTGCATGCTCGCTTGCATGCTTGCTGCATAGCATTCGGAATTCGAAATTTCGTATAATTTGTGAATGACGGAATAAAATAAGTACGCATTTATGTAGTGTACCCAGTGAATGATATTTTATGTTGTAGTTTTATGATACAGTGTGGTTGAGGCATGGTTTAAGGTGTCCTTAGGGATAAAAATCCCCAAAAACAATAAAGAGAATAAAAATATGACCCGTAATATTTTATGAAGTTTTGATGAAGAATGCGCCGCAGTCTCGGAGATAACTTGTAATAGACAATCAAATTAATAAACTGATAGTAGGTCGGTCTACTTTGTTATCACTGAAAGAAAGGGTCGGGTTTGTTATTGAATTTATAAAAAAAAAAAACTAGTGTTTGCTCGGAACGTTGTAAAATAATACGTGTAAAAAGTATTCCTTGTCCTAACCAGGATCATGATGTAGTAACAAATTGAGCATGCAGGTCGTATTTTCGGTCGAATTTCGCTGAACTGTTTTAAGGGGTTAAAAAATGTCATAGGCAGGGCAGTGGCAGAGACCACTTTTTTTTTGGTGGTTTGGAAAATATCACATGTCTTCTCCCGCTCTGGGCTGAGCGGAACGGAGTTGTCAGACTTCCATGTTCCTAGTGTTCCGGGGCCGCGGTATCTCTTTCAAACAATCCGCAGCCCCGTGGTACAGACCGCTGTCAGCCGACGGAATCATTAGAAGGTCATCGTCATCGACGATCGGGTAATGATCGATCCAACTGGAATCCTAGACAAGATCGTTATCATCGTCGACAGCAGCGTCGAGTTAATTGTTACCCTGGCAATTTAGGTTACAGAATGAACCCCCATTACCAATGCCTATTCCAGTAAGATAAAGTTCAAGGGCAGAATCCATGGTGTTTATGACCCAGGGCATCGAACGCGAGTGAAAATAGATTTTCAATTTTGCATTATGTCGTCGGTCGGAAACAGTAATGGAACATTTCAAAATAGCCTGTTCTGAGTAATTAAGGTTTAAAGTTTTTGAAAATATTCAAATGCTATTTTATTTTATCTAGAGACCATTTTGTAATTTTTTTTTATTGAATAATATGCAGATTATAGCCAAGTTTATTGTGTATTACTAAGATTCAGGATATCATTTGTAATTAACAAGTAATTAATGAGTCATCAGTATTTTTGTGAAATGTTCCAATAATGAATTAAAAAAATACTGAAAATCTAAGAACTAATTGGAATATTTCTAAATAAGCCAGTAATGAAATCAAACAACCAATCAATTTAGAAAACTTAAGTGAAGAATTTCAGAGCCATACTGGAACATTTCAAAATATTCGATTAATGAATCATGGCTGCACTTTAAAATTTAGGCTGCCAGCGGGACATTTCTAAATAAACTGATACTGAAAACGAAGAGATCACTAAAATCTATTATTTCTCTAACGGAATAAATAGTTTTCTGTCAAAGAGAAATGTCATTTGAGTAGTACCGTTAGTGATTTGGATAAAATATTCAATTCCCTACCATTCTACATACTCATCTCAAAACACGTGATTTTGGAAATGTTCCGGTAATGAATCCGACCGACGATGTATGGCGTTCAATGCGTCCGATTTCTGTTGATGGGTGTTTACGCGTCGTTGACGCGATTCGTTATCCTCTGAATAATATTTATGCGCCAAGTAGGAGGACTTCCGGAATGCTCCAAGGACTTGCTTGGCTGATTAGGTTATAGAAAAGCCACTGAGGTGATTTTTTCGGTGAGAAATGAGGGTCGGTCACAGTACTCACAGTGGGTCGTCTTAGGGGCGGTGAGCAAGGAAGGCTTTTGGTTTCACCACTTTAACCCCAAGTAGGTTACAACTTACACCCAAAGGATTTTAATGTCAGTTCAAAAAAAAAATTTTTGCCTAATGTAGGTAGGTAGGTACCTAGATAGGTACTTGGAATGGAAAAAATTGACGTCGAATTGCGGGTAAAAATTTCAGTTAAGACCCAAAGTTTACAAGGGGGAGGGTGGGGGAGGGGGGGAGGAGGGCTACCCCTCCCTCAGTACAACTCCCATTTCTCGGAGCCCCATGGTTTCGGAGATATCCATGGTCAAAGTTTTGAGGTTAGAATAGCGATAAAAAGTGGAAGAAAAGGGGAAGGGGAAGGGGGTGGTGCCCACTGTGCCCTGGCACCACTCCCATGTAAAGGCGACGCACCATTCTTATAATAATAATCAACGCATGTACTCCATGACGCGCGCTCGCTTCGCTCGCATATTAAATAACACTAATATCTTCTGTCCCCGAAGTGCCGGGCCTCCGCCGGCCTCCTTCGTCGGCCTACGGCCCGGTGCCCATGCCGCCCATATAGGATACGTAGTACAAAAATATGAACTTCCTAAGCGACGGGTCTTAATGGAAATTCTATCCGAATTGCGGAATTTCGCACCTAATTTGGCGGTTGCGATCGCAGGCAAATAGGTACTAAATAATGAAAACAAAACGCTTGTAAAGCACGACATAAAATATCTAGTTTTGGTAAACACATAACATGTTACATTTATCCCTAAGCCAGATAGGCATTATGGTGGACGATTTACTATGAGAAGTCGTCGGGCGTCTCGCGATCCGTAAAGGAGGTCACTTTTGAAAGTATTTCTGTGCATACCAAAATATTTACACTTCCTCCTCCTTACGCCTTCCAGTGTAATAATCATAATGACCAACCATGGCAACCATAAAAAAAGATGTTTCATCTGTAATATTCCCGTCTTCCAAAAAAGGCGGGAAAATTTAAAATGTGAACCTTAATCGCGGAGTTGATGAAACTTTACAAAAAATAGAATCACGTGTTTAGGTACTTTGTTAAGGTAATGCTAAAGAAAACGCAATTTTCGTTTAGCACACATTAGGTATATACATCCGACGATGGAATGTTCGCAAAATTGTGTAGACCAAAGATAAACAAGAGGTGAAACTGGGGGCTTTGCCAAGTCCAGTTTTCAGGGTCGCGGGCGTTCGAACTACGGTGAAATTGTTCCTCATGATGTGCTAAAAATATTCATAATGTAGACACATTCGCCGTAGCGCATCACAGACTACCTAGATAGGTACATAATAGACATGTTTATAATAAAACTGCCACTCACCTTTCAGTTATCGGCACCGCTTTCGATTTGAGCTCGTAGAACATGAACTCCTGGTGTTGTTGAGCAGTGGTCATCTCCTCCAAGACTTTCTGATCAACACTAAAATCTTTCGTCAGGAACGTTGCGAGATCGAATCCCATATCGATCCCGGATTCATCCATTTTTGAACGCAAAACACAAACTTTCACTAATAACACGTATAGTACTATGATACGCTAAAATGTCATAATCACAAACCGAACGGACTATTTAATAAAGCATTTGATGAAAATCACAACAGCATCCATCCTCCCAGCTGTCTACTTGTTGCTATTCGTTTGGTTATTTTGACGTGTGATAAAAGGAATGACTATTATTCCACTAAATTAAAATTATCTTAATCACATGTGATAAGTTTGAATATAGTGGACTTTGTCAATAAATTGGGTTATATTTGCAAAACTTTTTTATGCAATGGCAATAATACAGCAGAATATTACCAAGGTTACCAAGAGATAAAACCTATATAAAGCGATCGTATAACTTTCCTAGTTACCGAATCCAAACTTCTATTATTTAATGTAAATGTTTAGAAGATTGGTTGCTCTCGACTAGTACTCAATTTTCTTTCCTTGTGATTACAAAAACATTTTTTTATAATGGCTACACATAAAACCACCTGAAAGCAAGTCTGTTCGAAAACTTAATTCAAACAAATTATATTTTAGTTCATTGAGTCAAAAATTCTTCTTCGAAATTAATACTATTTCAAAAAGTTTTGGATCTCTGAACGTATAAATGCCAGCACATCAAGCTACTCCAATCAATCTGTCTATATAAAAATAAACAATAATTCCTTTCAATTTGATGAGAATTTCAATTTGATTGGAATTCATAGTTTTTTTGTGGTGGCAACATTTATTAAAAATAATCATTTGACAAATTGTTGACACTTTGACAGCCACAGCAATTTTTGGTTCTGTCTGTTGTTTCATTGTTTGAATTTGTTTGCCGAAGTCGCAAAATAGAATCTGAATAACCATCTAAAGTGATCAAAAACTAAATAAAAACAGTAAAAATGTCGAAAGCCCACCCTCCAGAATTGAAGAAGTAAGTTTCTATGTCGTATTTATGCTAGGAGAAGCGTTCTTGATGTGGCGTCCCATGCGCGCCATTGCTAACCTAAACAAAAAGCAGGCAGTTGTTTCGTTTTTGGAGAAGTTAATGTTTATAGTACCTATTTAACTCGTAATCAGATTTGTGTTTCTTATTTTCAACCTGCGTATTTCTCTACTACTTTTACATCGATTTGGCTTTGAAATATTTAGTAAGTACTTACCGGTGTTGATTTATAAAATAACTAGCTTTTGCCAGCGGCTTCGCCCGCGCTAAAATGGCCATTTTTCATACAAACTTTCATCCTCTATTTAACTCCCTTAGGGGTTGAACTTCGAAAAATCCTTCCATATTCCTTGCCTTCATGATAAAGGGAACCTTGGTGCAAAATTTCAGCTTTTTAGGTCCAAGGGTTTGGGCTGGGCTTTGATGAGTCAGTCAGTCAGGACTTCTCTTTTTTTTTATAGATAGATGTAAAAATTTTCCTCTGTAAAGCCACAGTAATACAAATTGGTCAGAGGGTCTTAGAGCTGGAGACTTAATGTCCGGCTAAAGAATTGGTAGTTACTTAACTAAAGAGTCAAGACTATAAATAAGTTACCATTATTTAATTTTCAATTGAAGAGAAAGGTACTTTATGTGAAGGGCTATCAGAAGAAATGCAATCCAGAGTCTCAGTGATGTCTTGAAGCAAGATAATTGCTGCCAACTTTGATATATTACACTAGTGCTATATAACCAAGCATCAGCACATGTGTCCCAGCAGTGGGAACATTGTTGGCTGATGATGATGATGAGAGAACCAAGCAATGTTTCAAAGTTAACAATTTCCTTATCACATTTTCAGGTTCATGGACAAGAAGCTGTCTATCAAACTGAATGCTGGTCGCGGCGTGACCGGAGTCCTCCGAGGATTCGACCCCTTCATGAACCTAGTGCTGGACGAGTCTGTAGAGGACTGTAAAGATGGTCAGAAGAATAACATTGGCATGGTGGTATGTTTTTCTTGGTTTCTCATATTTACATACAAGTCAGTTTGTGCATGTGTTATATTCTTTCCGATCAAGCCCTAAAAACTGTTTAAGCTAACAGCAAAAGTGAAATGTTTGTTAATTCCACAAACCATTGCAAACTGGTGGTTTATTGTAGTATTTTAATCTAAATATATCTCATATCAAAAACCCAGCCAGTACCGACATCAAACCGTTTTGCACTACTGGTGGATGACGAACCACAAAAATCAAACCCGGAACTAAGTGAAAAACCATTAAAACCGCCACCGATATTCGTTGATAAAGTCGAGAACATACAACCACTTATCAGCCTACTGAATGAACATGTCCGGGATAATTATGAACTCAAAGTCCTTAACAATAACCAAGTCAAAATTCAACCTAAGACATCAGAAGCTTATAGGGATACAGTTAAACAGCTTGAAATAAAAAACACAGAATTTTATACATACAAGCCTAAACAAGAAAGAAGCTTCAAAGTGGTCCTCAAAAACCTACACGCATCCACTGATTTAACTGAACTTAGACAAGCTCTAGCAGACTTGGGCCACGAATGTGTTAATACTTGGAATATGAAACAAAGTAAAACTAAAAAACCGTTGCCTATGTTTATAGTCGAACTAAAACCTAATGATAACAACAAAAGCATATATCAAGTCAAAAGCCTCTTAAATTGTAGAATAACGTTTGAACCTCCGCGGCCTAAGCGTGAGATACCACAATGTGCTAAATGCCAACAATACGGGCACACAAAGGCTTATTGTCGTCGGAACCCCAAATGTATTAAATGCGCAGGAGATCACCTGTCATCAGACTGCCCTCGAAAGACTAGATCTGATCAAGTTAAATGCATCTTATGTAATGGAAATCACCCTGCTAACTACAAGGGCTGTCATGTATACAGAGAGCTACAAAAAATTAAATTACCTGGTAAACCTGAAACAGCAAAAACACGCTACGTAACAAGACTTGAACCATTACAACAAACAGAACAAACAACACGCCACAAGAAACATGAATACCAAAAAACATACAGAGACGTTCTAATTGAGAAACCAAAAATAACTGACAAACAAGATATAATTCCTGAAGCGGACTCGAGTAAAAATGACACTCGTGAGTTAATAATAATGATGAAGCAAATGATGCAACAACTTACTACAGTAACCAACCTACTTCTAACACTCACGACAAGACTGACAAATTCAATGCCTTAAAAATTGTCATCTGGAATGCCAATGGGCTGTCACAACACACCCTAGAGGTGAAAGCATTTTTAGAATTACACCAAGTGGACATACTCTTGGTAACTGAGACCCACTTCACCAAAAGGAGCCACTTTAATATAAATTCTTATAAAATATATCATACGATGCACCCTGATGGCACTGCACATGGTGGGAGCGCTATACTCATAAGAAACAATATTAGACACCATGAGATCACAAACTACTGCACACCTGAGATTCAAGCTACAAATATAGTAGTTGAGGACTGGGCTGGACCATTTACAGTTTCATCAGTGTACAGCCCACCAAAACATAATATAAAACAGGACGAATATGAAAAATTCTTCTCTACTTTGGGTCAACGATTCGTAGCTGGCGGTGACTACAACGCTAAACACACATATTGGGGCTCAAGAACAGTGACACCGAAAGGCCGACAATTGCTTAAGGCCGTTGAAAACTTAAATCTTAGCTGTATCTCATCTGGGGAACCAACCTACTGGCCTACCGATGTCAGGAAGTTACCCGACTTATTAGACTTCTTAATAGTTAAAGGTATAGCTAGTACATACTTCACGTGCAAGCCTAATAATTATGAACTTTCATCGGATCACTCCGCTGTCGAAATTTCACTCAATAGGAAGATTACGCAGATTACAAAGCCATGTAGATTACACAACAGAAAAACAGACTGGAGTTTTTTCCGAGAGTCAGTGTCAAAATCCCTTAAAACGAAATTACCACTTAAAACGGATCAAGACATAGAAGAAGCTGTTGAGCACTTTAACCACTGCATCCAGAATTCTGCCTGGATTGCTACTCCAGAAAACTCAAACATTGTTCCTGGTACAAAAACATACCCGGTCAACATCAGGGAAATGATAGCCCAGAAACGCAAGGCTCGAAAATTATGGCAACTCACTCGATATCCTGCAGATAAAACTAAACTAAATTTACTAACATCTCAACTGAAACAATTAATAACTGAATATCAGAATCAGAATGTACAGGCATATCTTATGGATTTGAGCCCCAGTGCTGCGACTGATTATTCGCTTTGGAAGGCGACAAAAAAACTCAAGTGTCCAATATTAACCCGTCCTCCTATACGCAAAACTGATAACAGCTGGGCAACAAACGACTCTGAAAAAGCACAAACGTTTGCTGATCATTTAAAGCAGGTATTCCAACCGAATCCTGATCAGGGATCTGAACAGATTGATTCAGTAACTAATCTGCTGAATGAAACTCACCAATTAGATCTCCCAATAAGTAGCTTTTCTAAGCAAGAAGTTAAACAGGCAATTAGAAAACTGGATCAAAACAAAGCTCCAGGCTACGATCTAATAACTGCGAGAATACTACTTGAACTGCCAGAGGAAGGTGTGCTGTTTTTGACGCACGTCTTCAATTCTATTTTGAGGAGATCGTCGGTACCGCGGCAATGGAAAGTAGCGCAGATTATAATGGTTCCAAAACCTGGTAAAAGCCCAGATGATGTTAAGTCCTACAGGCCCATTAGTTTACTTCCAATCACGTCAAAGGTAATGGAGATTCTGTTTTTAAATAGATTAATGCCAATTATTAAGGAAAGAAATATAATTCCTGATCATCAGTTTGGCTTCAGGCAAAAACACGGCACAATTGAACAAGTACATAGACTCGTTAATGCAATTCAAACCGCCTTTGAACGTAAACAATACTGTACAGCAGCATTTTTAGACATATCCCAAGCTTTTGACCGCGTGTGGCACGATGGGCTTTTGTACAAAGTTAAAAAAAGTCTTCCATTACAATTCTACCAGTTTGTAAGATCGTATTTGGAAAACAGACACTTTTTTGTAAAGCAAGGCGAAGAAGCAACGATGTTACACGAAATTCACGCAGGTGTACCCCAGGGCAGCGTTATGGGTCCCATTTTGTACCTTCTTTACACTGCAGATCTACCTGTTTCAAATGTAAACATAACTGGTACTTTCGCCGACGATACAGCAGTATTATCTTCGGATGAACTCCCAGATAATGCCACTCAGAAACTCCAAAACAGTCTTGATGACATCGCAAAATGGCTAAGAGATTGGCGTATTAAAGCTAATGAATCTAAATCTGTACAGGTAACTTACACACTTCGTCGCCAAACTTGTCCTCCAGTCAAAATAAATGGAGTCCAAGTCCCACAAACTGATGAGGCAAAATACTTAGGCATGTACCTGGACAAGAAGCTTACATGGAGGAAGCATATCTTTACCAAACGCCTGGCAATGGGTCAACAAGTCCGAAAAATGTATTGGATGCTGAACAGAAAGTCACAGCTATCACTGACAAACAAACTGCTACTCTATAAAGTCATACTGAAACCCATATGGTGTTATGGATTGCAGTTATGGGGCACATCAGCAAACTCTAACATTGAGATTCTACAACGATTTCAATCGAAAATGCTACGAATGATTGCAAATGCACCTTGGTATATCACCAATGAAAGATTACACCACGACCTTAATATGAAAACAGTTAAGCAAGAAATAAAAACCAGAATGGAAAATTATAGATCAAGGATCACACACCACCCCAATGCGCTTGCAAAACAGCTGATGAACGACCCAACCATGCCAAGAAGGCTAAAACGGAAAACCCCACAGGACTTATTATTGTAGACTGTGATAAAGATGAAGCGGACTTGTCATTGGACATGTACCGCACAAGCCTGATTATTCAAATACTCAACTATTGCTGAATATCGTTTAGATAGATTGCAAATAAAGAAATAATAAAAAAAAAAAAAAAAAAAAAAAAAAAAATTCCACAAACCATTGCAAACTGGTGGTTTATTGTAGTATTTTAATCTAAATATATCTCATATCAAAAAAAAAATGAATAAAAGTTTAAAAAAAAAAACTGGTCAGTGTGTCGTCTTACACTAAAGAAAAGAAAAAAAAAATGAATACTTATATCTGAAAAAGGGCTATAAAAAAAAATAAAAACATCTCATATCCTGTTGAGATATCTCTTTTCTAATATTAGTTTTATTTCTATGTGCAAGAAATAATCCACTGCCTCGTAGGTCTAGTGGTTGCACATAACATAGCTAAATTCTCAGGTTGCCAAAGTGTTTTTGGGTTTACCATCAGGAATTTCTCAGTAGCAGCCACGGAGTTTGGATTTATACCCGGACGGCAGTAGGCTTGCCCCCTATTACATGGGGCTTAACATAACAGAGGAAATGTGGGTGTTATAGATACTTCTGGAATCTCTGGATAACCCTTTAGGTATAACAGATATGATGATACGCAGAAACATTAACTTTAATATGAAACAATGACTCAAATTCTGGATTGATTTATCTTTTTTATATCTATAATTCTACTGTATGTGGGTATGTCACTAAACTCCTCCTAAACGGCTGGACCGATTTGGATGAAACTTTCTGGGGATATTTCATTGGGTTCTTGGATGGTTTGAAAACACAATTGGACCCAGTAGGTGGCGGTGCTGTCCGGGTAGGACGACGTCTGCCTGTTATATTTTCTTGTGGATGTGGATGGGGGGTATAAGAGTAAAGGAAGACCAAAGAAACGATGGATGGACTGAGTGTAAGGAATGATATGGTAAGAAAGGAGGTGTCTCATGAAATGGCGAGAAACAGAGAAGTATGGAAGAAGACATTCTGCACTGACCCCATATTTTTTTTATAGCCCTTTTTCAGATAAAATTTTTTTTTTCTTTTTTTTTGTAATTTTTATTCTTTTTTTTTTTATCGCTGCGCTGACCCCATATGAATTGGGTTAAGGGCAAGGGAATGATGACTGTTATATTTTCTAACCATGGTCCCGTCATGGTTTTCTTATTGCATTATATTCTGTGTATTGTGATGCTGATGACTCTTTGAACTCTTGAAACTGTTGTTGAATGATTCATCAAATTAATATTTTGGGGTTTGTCTTTTCAGGTTATCAGAGGGAACAGCATCATAATGTTGGAGTCATTAGATAGAATATAGTACTAATAGCTCATTCCTTAATTTAAGATAACCATAGGAAAACTTGTGCAAAGTACAATACATTCATATGACCGAAAAAAACTTTTACCAAAAACTCCACAGTGACCAAAAGTATAAGGAAAACATGGTCATAAAGAAATTGCTGTTAATTTTTATTTACAAAAGGGTGAGAAAAAAGTGTTCTGAAGTTTTTTCATAGTAAGTTCTTCTGTATTGTCAAAACAAAATTTGTGAGAAAATTAAATGATGTAAGTTATTTGCAAAAGTGTGTTTTATTGTCTTATTTCGATTTCAGCAACTAGAGTCAAGATCAAGACTTGCAACTGACATAACTGACTTTGCACTGGTGTTTTTAGGGTTCCGTAGTCAACTAGGAACCCTTATAGTTTCGCCATGTCTGTCTGTCCGTCCGTCTGTCCGTCCTCGCTTAATCTCTGTGACCGTTAGCACTAGAAAGCTGATTTGGTACCAATATGTGTATCAATCACGCCGACAAAGTGGTAAAATAAAAATAGGAAAATAATGTTTTATTATGGTAACCCTCTTAGTATCCTATATGTAAAGTGAGAACCAGGGATGTTGCGGATAAAATAATAATAAAATAATCAAAAACGACGGGGTGTTATTTTGATATCGTAGCTCCCGAACGGATGAACCGATTTTGATTTTGTTTTTTTTTGTTTGAAAGGTGAATAATTAGTCGGTTATCTATGTTTGATGAAAATCGGTCCAAGATGGCATCCGCCACAAAATGATGAATTATAAATATATTTTTTCACAACTCCGTCAATGTGGGTCGCAATTGAAAGGGTTTGACTATTAAAATACTATAAACGATGATAAATTTCAAATCCAAGATGGCCGCCACCACAAAATGGCGACTGAGCTTTACTCTATAAAGTAAGCATAACATCACGCTTGTTATTACTTGAAGGTGGTTTTTATTTGGGTTTTCTGTCATGAGTGTCGTTTTCATGGCTCGGGTCGCTGATTAAGAAAATGAGGTCAAAATGAAAATCCAAGATGGCGGTCAGTAAATTTTTTCAGCGACCCCAAAAACCATGAAAACGACACCCATGACGGAAAAACCACAAAATTTCCTGGCTGCCATCTTGACTTTTCATTTCGACCTCATTTTCGTAATCAACGACCCCAAAAACCATGAAAACGACACCCATGTCGGAAAAACCAAAAAATTTCCTGGCCGCCATCTTGGATTTTAATTTTGAGCTCATTTTCATAATCAGCGACCCCGAAAACCATGAAAACGGCACCAATGACGGAAAACCCAAAAAATTTCCTCCTTCAATTAATAACAAGCGTGATGTTGTTTACTCTACAGAGTCATTAAATCGCGCAAAAGTCCAGTTGCACAAGTGTCCATTCGCGCATCTGTCCTTCCGCGCAAAAGTCCATTCTCGCAAGTGTCTTGGCGCGCAAATGTCCATTCGCGCATCTGTCCTTTCGCGCAAGTGTCCTGAATGTCCTGATACCATCCGAGTGCGGTCTCAAATGAGAGGATTTGTTTCAATAGTATGGTAAATATATACGATTTCACCTGCCTACCACCTACCTACCACCTGCCTACCCCCTACCTACCACCTACCTTCCGCCTACCTATCATCTACCTTTACCTACCTACCACGTACCTAGCGCCTACCTATCACCACCTAACTACCTTCCACCTCCAAATAAATAAGATAAGGGCAGGATAATGATGATGAGTGTAGATAATAAAGACTAAAGAATAATAATTATTATTGTCCTGTGTATTGTAATGAGTTTTATCCGAATTTATTTCTTCCAAACTACATTATTAACTACTTAATTATACCTAATGACAATGTATAATTATGTTCGAAACTTCGTACGTGTGGAGACTATAATAACTTAGTTTACAAACTACCGAAACTCTTATCAAAATCTCGGCAGTTATTATCATAGCTTACCGACAAAAACCTCAAAAACCAAACCGGATTAACATGAAAATAAAAACAATATTTATTGTAGGCATTGATATAATAATAAATTGTAGGTAATAAAATAAATTATGTTGCTCTACTTTCATATTCCACAAAAAACGAAACCCCCGAAAATGATCATGAACTCCGTAAAACAAAGTTAATAAAAAAAACCTACTACTCGAAAATCTAATCCATAAACAATCGAACACGATTAATCTACTGCATCGCGCTACGCTGTGGCACGTCTAAATGCCCCACCGCTACATATTATTACCGTGCCGCTACGCTCATCTCGCTGCCGATGCCGCTGTGTTTTGTTTTGCGGGGGGTGAGGTCGTGCGTTCATAGCAACACACTGTACTGCAACCTCGCCTTAACTTTTGTGCTTGTTTACAGGATATCTCACTTTGAATTTCTTTTAAACATTTAAGTGTTATATATTTTTGTAATCTACTTTTAAAACCCTTTATTTTAAAATTTTTTGATCTCCGCGATTAGGTTAGGCCCCCAAAATCCGCAATTTTTCTTTTAGCCTTTAACACTCGCGCCATCAAGACGAATGTAACGACGTATATTTCATTCAAATCGGTTCATCCGTTTATGAGTTACTAGTGACCCGCCCCGGCTTCGCACGGGTACAAAAAAGGTATTAAAACCTTCCTCTTGAATCACTCTATCTATTAAAAAAAACCGCATCAAAATCCGTTGCGTAGTTTTAAAGATTTAAGCATACAGACAAATAAACAAACAGACGCGACTTTGTTTTATACTATGTAAGGATAAGGATGAGGGAACAAAGAAACGGACATACATACATACTTACTTACATAGGTACATACACGTCAAACACATAACCCTCCTTTTGGGCTTCGCCGCAGTCGGGTAAAAAAATAACACATTACTAATTGACTAACATAATATACTACGAGTAGGTATGCTACGAGTATTAACTTATTATTTGCATGAGAGACCGTGGCAAATATTAATTTAAATACTACAGTTACTTGTTATGTAACCAATATTAATGTTGGCTTTATGATTAAAGTCAGCCATTTTGTTCACTCATATTATTATAACTCCGGCCTCCGTTCAAACTTGGCGCGTTCCTGGGATTTTGAAATAATGAAATACATAATTTCATTATGCCTGTGTCAGACTCTGGTGAGTTTTACGTTAAAAAAAACTATTATTACTAAACTATATTATTAGTATTATTACTATTATATTATACCTAAAGCAATCCAAGAACGAAAGAGATGACAGGATGCAAAAACCTTCTACCTTAAATATTGACTTCAAACAGCAGTCATCATCATCATCATCATTTCAGCCGAAAGACGTCCACTGCTGGACATAGGCCTCCCCTAAGTGTCGCCACATTGACCGGTCCCGTGCGTCTCGCATCCAGCGGATCCCCGCAACCTTCACCAGGTCATCGGTCCACCTATATTAACCGGAACCGGAAGACGCTGCGTTGGAAGGCCTCCCTCTATAGAGGGAGGCCTTCCAACGCAGCGTCTTCCGGTTCGCGGTCGCCACACAGCAGTGGACTGAGATAAATAAGTAGAAAGAGGGAAGGGATAAAGGCCTCCCTTCCCTCTTTCTACTACCCACAAGTGAAACTATTATCTATTGTAAGCGAATAAAGACTCATTCATGTCGAAAGTCTTCATTCTCCTGCAAGGTATCTATAGCCTAATAGATCGCCCATCGGGGCTGCAGGTTGTTCGGAAGAGATACCGCGGCCTCGACACAATGGGTTAAGAAGGAACATGGCTGGTTTTTTAGTCAGTAGAAGTCTGTCACTCCCTACCGCTCTGCCCAGAGCGGTAGGAGTCATTCGATGAGATCCCACACGCCTAAAAAAAAACAAGTTATCTAATAGGCCGAATCCAAGCATCGCCACACTGCCCCATCCCACGATTGAAGTGTTAACAATTAATTACTATCAACACCGTTTAAATCGATATTTAAAGTTAGAACTATACGTTGGTAGACTTGGTAGCCCATCGTCGTGGGTTGGAACACAGACAGGCGTGATTACATTGTGTCATTTACTTTACCAACACTGCTCTCAAATTGGTGAAGGAAATTGGTATATAGGGGTACTAGAACCAAAAAAACTTTTTTACAAAAAATAAAACTTTTTTACAAAAAAGTGAAAAATAAACTTTAGAAGAAAAATCAGTTTCTAAAGTCGGTGACTTGTTTGTTTCATTTCATTTTTTTGCCACCGACTTCAGAAACTGATTTTTCTTCTAAAGTTAATTTTTCACTTTTATGTGTTTTATTTTTTGTTGAAGTCGGTTTTATTTTTTTTGTAAAAAAGTTTTTATTTTTCACTTTTTAGTGGTTCATACATAATTATGTAAGTTCACATGTTCATGAGTCATAATGTGGACAATGTAGTTTTTTTTTGAGTTTTGTTGATTTTTCAAAAACCGCTTGTACGGGACCATTGACCACCCACAGATATGGGACCATTTCGGAAGTATACCCTTTCCAACAAAAAAAGAATTTTTCAAATCGGTTAGCAAGTGACGGAGTTATGCCCGAACAAACATAAAAAAAAAAAATATAAACATCCGAATTGAGAACCTCCTTCTTTTTTTAGAAGTCGGTTAAAAAGTAGATAAGTAATTAGAGTTCATGTAGAACTAATCGCTTACCTAGATTTTGTTTTTTAAAGTGCGTAATTTAAAATTAGGTACATCGCTGGCTAATAGACTACAGGCCCGTGCGTGTTGAAAAAAAATTATGGGTGATTTGAACCACCAGGTGACCCATCTAGAACGATCTAAGAGCATAAAATAATAAGATTCAGCACTATGCCGTCACTTGTAAGCTGTCCAACTGAGTGCAGGTGAGAATTCAAAAGTACAAGTAGAGTGAGTAGGTACCTACATTTTGGTCATGTATTTTTGTACGGCATTCTTACCATCGATAGATCCATGACAAATAATAAGAAAACGCGTAGTGCCGTAAAAAAAAATGGTGCGCCACAAAGTCGGAATTATTTTTTATTTTCCGACAATTTCCAGGGTAAATTTGGTGCCCGTCGGGGCTGTGGTTTGTCGAAAGGTTAACGCGGCTCCGACACAAGGGCGAAGAAGGAACATGGGTTTGGTTTTTAGTCAGTAGAAGTCTGACACTCCCCTTCGCTCTGCCCAAGAGCGGGGGGGGGGTTATTCGATGATTTTCCACCCACAAAAAAAAAAAAAAGGGTAAATTTGGTTATTTGATTTTGTACGGCATCAGTTTCATCTGCTTCTAATCCATTATTCCGCAACGCCGTACAAAAATCATGCAACAAGAGGAAATAATCGAGGGTTGCAAGTTGCAACCTTTCAGTTTGCAAAATTTCAGTTTTTGTATTTCTCTGTAATTTTTTTTAGAACAGTTTCTTTTGAACGACAATACTATATACTATACCCCCTCTCTTTCCGTGGTCCAGGGGGTGATTTGAAAAAGTACGGCTTCGGTTCCAAACATTATAGTCTAGCACTCAAAAGTACTATCAAAAATAATGCCGTCAAAAAATGATTGTTCATTTGAATCTACTACTGTGTATTAGTTTTTTTTGTCCGATCCCCTATTGTCGGAAAATCCATACTTAATATTATAAATGCGAAAGTAACTCTGTCTGTCTGTCTGTCTGTTACTCTTTCACGCCTAAACGGCTGAACGGATTTTGATGAAATTTGGTACAGACATAGTTTGGAACTTGAGAAAGGACATAGGATAGTTATCTGCTGGAAGTCACTATTCCACGCGAACGAAGTCGCGGGCAAAAGCTAGTAAAAAATAATTCCGACTTTGTGGCGCACCATTTTTTTACGGCACTACGCGTTTTCTTATTATTTTTCATGGATCTATCGATGGTAAGAATGCCGTACAAAAATATATGACCAAAATGTAGGTACTCTGTACTTTTGAATTCTCACCTGCACTCAGTTGGACAGCTTACAAGTGACGGCATAGTGCTGAATCTTATATTATTAATTATGCTCTTATATCGTTCTAGATAGGTCACCTGGTGGTTCAAATGACCCATATTTTTTTCAACACGGGCCTGTAGTCTATAACTGTTAAAGAAGAAGTAATTTTTTTGTAAAAACTAAAAGGGAACAAATTAAGTATTACTTATTTAAACGAATACATTAAATAATTAGATCTATATGGATCTAATTATTTAAACGCAGGGCATGGTCAATCGCCAGGTACAGACACATCGGAGTTTCTACACCAATATTATAAAGAGGAAAGTTTTGTAGGTTTGTAATGAATGAACTCAAAAACTACTGCGCTACTAAAAATTCTTTCACCATTAGAAAGCTACATTCACCCTGAGTAACATAGGCTCCTTTTCATGCTGTATTCCCACGGAAACGGGATCTACGCGGGAGAAACCGCGGGACGTCCGCTAGTAAAAGATAAAATAATCTTTTTATTTAATGTCGTTTTATTATTTTCAGTTACTTCTAGTTCTTCAAAGTATCGGAATATGTCATTGTCATGCCGATGATCCCAGTGGACCATACGATATAGGAAAGAGTTATTACGACAGGCGTAGTAAATATGACACAGCTTATTCTAAGAATAACAGAGCTTATGGAGGACTGGATAACGTAGGCAGGTCAAAACACTTACGCAAAAATCAAATGCAAGTTGAATTCGATGGTGACCATAAGTTTAACGTTGATCTTAACAACATTAGACTTAACACATTCAATGAAAGTAAATTAAATTTCAATACTGAGAATACATTTGACGTTGATGAAACAAATATAAGCAGCAAAGAAGGTAACACTTCTGATTTCACAATAGATTCAAATAAATTCAGTTCCGAGGTTACTACAAACGATGGTCAAAACGTTGACATGAATATAGATTTAAACGACACTTATAAGTTCAATACAGAATTTGAAACAAACTTCAATAGCAATTTTAATTTTGACACAAATGCCAAATTGCAGGATTTGAAAATAAATAACACTACATTTATTTTGAACAATGATTTGAATGTGGATCATTCCGACTTTGACTCTGATAATCAAGCCGTAATTGAAGCTCAAGCCAAGGCGCTTAATCAAGCTAAGGTAATCGCTCAAGCTCAAGCACAGGCAGAAACCGAAGCTCAAGCACAAGCCCAGGCAGCAGCCAAAGCTCAAGCTGTTATTCAAAATCAAATATTTGCCCAAGCCCAGGCTGAAGCGCAGGCCCGTATAAAAGCCCAAGAAATTGCGAAAAGTTACTCACATTTAAATTTTATAAACGCCCATACCCAGGCAGAAGCCCAGGCTCAGAAAATTGTCAAAGAAATTGCGAAGAGTAACACAAATTTTAATTTTGAAAATCTAATAAATGCCCAAGCCCAGGTTAAAGCGCTGGCTCAAAAAATTGCAGAAGAAATTGCAAAGGGTAACTCACATTTTCATAATGATAATCTAATAAATGCCCACGCTCAGGCAGAAGCGCAGATTCAGGAAATTGCCCAAGAATTTGCGAAGGGTAACTCACATTTGGATTTTGAAAATTTAATAAACGCAAATGCCCAGGCAGAAGCGCAGGCTCAGAAAATTGCCCAAGAAATTGCGAAGGGTAACTCACATTACAATTTTGAAAATCTAGTAAATGCCCAAGCCCAGGCTGAAACCCTGACTCAGAAAATAGCCCAAGAAATTGCGAAGGGTAAATCACATTTAAACTTTGAAAATTTAATAAACGCCCATGCCCAGGCAGAAGCGCAGGCTCAGAAAATTGCCCAAGAAATTGCGAAGGGTAACTCACATTACAATTTTGAAAATCTAGTAAATGCCCAAGCCCAGGCTGAAACCCTGACTCAGAAAATAGCCCAAGAAATTGCGAAGGGTAAATCACATTTAAATTTTGAAAATCTACTAAAAGCCCACGCCCAGGCAGAAGCGCAGGTTCAGAAAATTGCCCAAGAAATTGCGAAGGGTAACACAAATTTTAATTGTGAAAATCTAATAAATGCCCAAGCCCAGGTTAAAGCACTGGCTCAGAAAATTGCCCAAGAAATTGCGAAGGGTAACAAATATTTTAATTTTGACACTTCTAAGTTCTATACAGAATTTGAAACAAACTTCAGTAGCAATTTTAATTTTGACACAAATGCCAAACTGGAGGATTTGAAAATAAATAACACTACATTTATTTTGAACAATGATTTGAATGTGGATAATTCCGGCTATGACTCTGATACCCAAGCCAAGCTTAAAGCTCAAGCCAAGGCGCTTGTCCAAGCTAAGGTAATCGCTCAAGCTCAAGCACAGGCAGAAGCCGAAGCTCAAGCTGTTATTCAAAATAAAATAAATTCCCAAGCCCAGGCTGAAGCGCAGACCCGTATAATAGCCCAAGAATTTGCGAAGGGTAACTCACGTTTCAATTTTGAAAATTTAATAAACGCCCATGCCCAGTCAGAAGCCCAGGCTCAGAAAATTGTCCAAGAAATTGCGAAGGGTAACACAAATTTTAATTTTGAAAATCTAATAAATGCCCACGCCCAGGTTAAAGCGCTGGCTCAAAAAATTGCAGAAGAAATTGCAAAGGGTAACTCACATTTTCATAATGAAAATCTAATAAATGCCCACGCTCAGGCAGAAGCGCAGATTCAGAAAATTGCCCAAGAAATTGCAAAGGGTAACACAAATTTTAATTATGAAAATCTAATAAATGCCCAAGCCCAGGCTAAAGCGCTGGCTCAGAAACATGCTCAAGAAATTGCGAAGGGTAACTCACATTTAAATTTTGAAAATTTTATAAACGCCCATGGCCAGGCAGAAGCCCAGGCGCAGAAAATTGTCCAAGAAATTGCGAAGGGTAACACAAATTTTAATTTTGAAAATCTAATAAATGACCAAGCACTGACTGAAGCGAATGCAAAAGCAATTGCGCAGGGTAACTTTAATATTTTTCAAAATCAAATAAATGCCCAAACCCAAGCAAATGCGCAGGCCCAAGCTAATGCGCAGGGTAACTCACCATTAAATTTTCAAAATCCAATAAACACCCAAGTCCAAAATGCCCAAGTAAATGCGCAGGCCCAAGCTAATGCACACGGTAACTCACAATTAAATTTTCAAAGTCCAATAAACACCCAAGCCCAGGCTGCCCAAGGAAATGCGCAGGGCCAAGTGAATGCGCAGGCCCAAGCTATAGCACAGGGTAACTCACCATTAAATTTTCAAAATCCAATAAACACCCAAGCCCAGGCTGCCCTAGTAAATGAGCAGGCCCAAGCTAATGCACAGGGTAACTCACATTTAAATTTTCAAAATCCAATAAACACCCAAGCCCAAAATGCCCAAGTAAATGCGCAGGCCCAAGCTAATGCACACGGTAACTCACAATTACATTTTCAAAATCCAATAAACACTCAAGCCCAGGATGCCCAAGTAAATGCGCACGCCCAAGCCAATGCACAGGGTAACTCACAATTAAATTTTCAAAATCCAATAAACACCCAAACTCAGGCTGCCCAAGCAAATGCGCAGGGTAACTTTAATGGTCAAAGATATGTTCAGGCGCATGCCGATGCTCAAGCTTATGGTCAAGCACAGCCATTCAGTTTGAGCACTATTAATAATAACGTTCGTCCTAACAACGTTGGTGTCGGTGGAGACCCCATGGGGTGGCTTCCCTGGAACAGCAACTTTGGTGCCTTCGGTAATCAAAACCTGAACGGGCCAATACAGGGTACTACTGTAGCCGGAGACAATGGTTTGGCCGGAAATGCTGCTGTTGGCCACTTTACAGGTAAGGAATTCAATTATCCAAATTGCTAACAGTACGAAGACATCCCTCATGATAGTTTTACTGATTCCAATCTTTTGCCCAGCTCCAATCATATACCCTGTTGTGCTGCCACCGTTTTAAGATGACCGCGATTCGAAGGATTCACAAACTGGGTGATACAGTGGATCTGGAGGCTATAACCCATTACACGAAACGAGTGAAGACGTTACGTATACGATATTAATTATACTATTGTATGATAAGAAACTAGCATTTTTATTTATTAACCGACTTCCCAAAAAGGAGGAGGTTCTCAATTCGATTGGTATGTTTTCTTTAAAATGTTTGGGTTCAGCCGAATAGAATCCAGTAAGTACTATTGTAAGGTTTCTTCAATTTCGATTCCAGCTCGCACTACAAATCACGAAAAGCGTTGAGTGCTAAAAAAACATTGCCCTTAATTTATATTTAGTGATTGGGCAACTAGAGAGAGGTATCAGAATAACTGCCTCCGTGGTCGAGTGGTTTAGGCAGTTAGTGGGTTCGATTCCCACGGGAAGCATACTTTGTGAAGTTGTTTCCAGTTTGGTTAAGACATTGCAGGCTTGAATCACCTGATTGTCCGATAAAAAGATGGTTCCGTGCTTCGGAAGGCACGTATAAGCCGGTGGTCCCGGCCGCCAAATGGCGGACGTCAAACCATGTTAGAGGCCCTTGCGGCGGTTTAGAAACTCTGACACTAGGGTGTGTGGGTTCGTTAGACCTTACTGCCCACACGATACGAAGAAGAATAAGTAGGGAAAGACTATTTGAACTGTATGGGCTTAAGCCATATAATTATAATCACTGAAGCTTTTAACAAATAAGTTGCTATTCCATTTTTTTTTTTCGAAATACTTGCAAGGTTGCTGAAGCAACAAAATGAAAACAGCAAATAATAAAAAATTAACAGTTTGGAAAGTCATAAATAACGAGACTAACAGAAAAAAAATACGTAACACTAGCTACACATTAGATACAGCATGTGGTCGTAAAAGCGCTAATCAGGAAGTAGCTCAAGAATTTGTAAATTTCTTTACTGATATACCGTTAAAAACTATGCTCAAGTCTCAATTGGTTCATTAAAGGCGAACGTGGTTGGTAATTTTCATTTTCTTTTAAACTTCGGTTTAGTCAAGACCTATTTGGGACCAAATTCGAGGCGTCATTTTATCATGCGGTCCGCCCAGTCGGTGAGTCCTTACGCAGTAATATACTTATACCTATAAGTCAATGCCTAAACCACAAAATGTGAACACTAAGAACTAAATACTTCAATAGCCGCCATTTTCTTTACGCATAATGCGTAATTTTAATGCGCGCGCGTCGGAACTAATACTTCGAACTACGTTCAAATTAGTTTGGCTTCCTCTTTACATGCTTGCAAGCAATGCGACATGTTGTATGTCTGAGTGGAAAATATAGCGATTTCTTAAATACATCATTTCGAATGTATTGGTTACGGAGAAAGCGCAAATCATGGGATTTTCTGAGATTGTTTAATAATTTTTAGGGTTCCGTTCTCCAAGAGTAACAAACGGAAACCTTTTACCACAGTTTTTACTGAGCCTCCGCTGTCCGTCCCTCGGTCGGTATGTCTATCAGCGAGCTGTATCTCAAATTTGGGTGGGTGATTTGCAATCACCCACCCAAATTGTAACACTTTTATTAAGGCGCTAACAGCACCGAAACTAACGCCACCTACATCTTATTTCTTTTACTCTAAAATCGCATCATATTTGAAAAACCCAAAACACTATCATGCTCTAGTAAATAACCTGTAATATTTTTAAAATCACTTTTCATGATTTTAGACTTGATAAATTAAGGTACTCGTAATTACTTATTACCGCCAAAAGTGGCCACTTTTAACTGACTCTTTAATCAGTACCTAATTCTCTTTTCATTAAACTACAAAAGGCTAAGTTGATTGAACCTGGGTGCGCAAAAAAACCTCCAAAACAGTAAGTAAAAACAACATCATCTAATGAAAACTGGTCATAAGCAGTCAAACTTGTATTTTGGATTCATTTATGATGTAAATGTACATCAATGTCATGAGTTTTGACCTTGTCGTGGATTTCGAACTCTCTTTGGAACACTAGCTTTTAGGATACCTACAATTTGGTGTCGAGGAGTTCGCGTCTCGTCAATAAAGTGCCCTTACTGTGGTGGACTTTTCGCTCGACGTTAAAACCGATTGTAGCAATAAGCAAGCGACGCGTATGGCTGTGCGTGTGACACAAGGAATATTTAAAATAATTTGTAACAGCCGTGGGAATATTGGTCAAAATAATGTCAAAAAGTTTGAATGCTCCTGTTAATTTATTCGATTAAAAATCTGGTTATAAAGTTCTTCAATCTAGTTTCGTACGCAACCATTCATCAAGCCACAGATCGTCCTTCGTCTTGCGAGCTTCTGTTTCTTCCGGCCACACGATGCTCTCGATCCAGGGCACGTAGTAAGAGACCCTGGTGTACATGCCGGCAGAGCCTACAATGCCGCAGTCCTTGCCGAATGACGTCACACCAACTAAGGTGTACACACATTTGAACTCATTCGTCTGTAGAGGTCCACCGCTGTCACCCTGCAGAGAGGAAAATCAACTTGAAAGTATTTAAAGTATTTTTTTTACTTTTTTTTTTAATTTATGCGACAATAAATAGTTTTTCTTTCTTTCTTCTTTCTTTCTTCTAATGTAATCGCAGGACAGATGTTTTTCAGAATCAGAATCATTTATACGGCACTGACTATAGTGGCCAGTTCTTCTTCCCTGCTTTGCAAAGGGTGGGTGTTTTTACTTTGACATTCTAAATGTGCTAATAATAATAATAATAATAATATAATAATATATTTATTCAAAATTAGAATTGGCATAAATTAATACAATTTAAATCTTAGAAATAATGTAGGTATAACAAAATTAGATGCCTGTACTAGGTTAGACCTGTATCACAGGCGGCATGTTTCTACTAATTACTATTTGGACAATATATTTCTTAACAACAATATAGCAAAAATGGAACGAGTTTGTGTGGGTTAATATATTAAGATACTTAAACGCTAATGTAAGATATGAACAAAAATAATTAAAGCCTGAAAATGTAAATAAAAGGTAAAACAATATTATAGCACATACTTTAAAATACTAGTATTATGATTGTCAGCAGTAGGTAATAAATAAGTTATTGCAAAAATAATATCGTCAAGACATTGTTGTTGTGGGCGACAATTTGCTTAGACAGCGAAAATCAACGGAATCCAGGCCAAGAGTATGACGCACTACTACGTGCCATCATAATCGACGGAGTTAATATATCTGAGTTCCGCTATTTTTCTAGCAGGGCATTCAGCCTCTCCCGTTTTGTGGTCACTGGGCTTTTTGAAGCGGGAGCAAGTCGCGCATTTTGGAGTGTCTGCTTTCTTCGTGCATTCGGACATCATATGACCTGTTTCACCGCAGTGACCACATGTAGAGTTCTAAAGTCCCTGACAGGGCAAGATGTCCAATTTATAAAAATCCTTGATTGTTGTATTAGCATTTTTCGTAAATTGGCCGCAACTTCAATAACGTAGTTACAGGTCGCAGCCTCCCTTTTCCCGGATTTGTGGCTTAATTTTACCAACGTCAAGAAGGAGTCCAAGGACATGGCTGGTAACTTGTCTGCTACATTTTGTTCATATATGCACTTGAAGACCTCATTTTCTGGTAGGGAAGACGGCACTCCTATGATCACAATCCGGGGTTTACGCTTGGTGGGCTCGTCGGCGGTAAGTCCAGATGTCGAGAGCTGGACTGCGTTCTTAAGCTTATCGGCGTCGTGCTTGGACTCTGTACTTATTATTACGCCACCATTTTTCGTTCTTCGGACACCACGTACTTGTAACTTCATTTGCTCGGGCCGTATGATCTTCTGCACCAGTTCTTTAGTTTCCTCACTTGTTTTCAGTTTATCATTTGGATAGATGGCGACAGAACTTAAGTTATGTGGTTTAACTAACTGGTTAGACCCCCTTTTCACCATGTCGGCAAAAGAAGCATTTCCTGCAGAGCTAGATTCCCGTATCGACTGCTTGAGCTCCGAAATATGTTCTGTAAGGTCGCGCTGATCTTTAAGGGTACCGATTACGTTATCTGCGTGAATTGCTTTTTGCTTCAGTGATTGGTATAGTACTGCCATTTGTGAAGTCCCAGATTCTACTTTACGGCACAGGTTTGTTATTTTCATTTTCTGCTCGGTGTTAAGTTTCCCTTCCGCGGCAATCAAGCAAATTTCACTTAAGTGCTGGTGGATGCCGGTCATCCATCGTTGGATTTCGCTCGTTGGAACAATAACATCGGCCGTGGCCGACTGCGACGCAGAGGCGGAGGGTTGCGCTGCTCCCCTTGGATTAGAGGGGCTGTTTTCCATTTTGTTAAAACTTCACTCTTTTGTGTTCATAATTCACTAAAACTACACACTAAGCAAAAATTACTTTATGCATTATGAAATTAATAAACTAAATGAGGTCAATATAATTAATGTATTAAAAATTGCTAATGAGCACGTCTGTACGCTGCGAGTGCAGAATTGCAATCAATTGCTGATTAATGGCTGATTATTTTATCAACCTAATTTGAAATAGTATCTATTTGTTTTTGACTTGTGGAGCCTTCTGCCTTTGTCGGAGAGTTGACAATTAGAGGTTGACCACCCCACCACACTACACACTACTTCAGTGCGATAAAGAGTTTGCTAGTGCTATATGCCCATCTCGTACCCAAGGTTATTATAGTCTAGGCAACAAGTGCTTTATTGATCAACTTTTTTCAGCAGTCTCCGAAAATTATGATTGAGGTGTCATTCGATTCGGAATGGCATCCAGATGTTTTTTGAAAAAAAATGAAGTTCCGCTTACAAAAATTGCAAAAGTTATTAACAATTACTTAACTAAAAAATTGAAAATGGGTTTAGTGTTTTGCAAATATCTCAAAACATATATTTCAAATTCGAAAAGAGATTCAAAAAGAGGAGGAAATTTCCTAAAGAATGTTCTAACTTTCGGAATTGTAAGACCAATATTATTAACTTTTCCATCGGGTTGAAAATACGCCCGAAAACTGGTACTCCGTCTTGCGCAAGCTACGCTCCATTCGGACCTTTCATGAATAAATATAATTTAAACTTATTATATATAAAAATTAAAAGTTGAAAAAATTCAGGCGCCTGCAGAATGAATCAATAAACAATAATCCGTGGTTCAAAAGTTTTTATCGCGAATTTTCAATAAGTTATCCATTAATAAATGAATCACGTCTGTTTTTGTGACACTACGTAAAATAAGAAAAAAAATATAAAGTAAACATTTATTTGTTTTTAACAAATTGTTTATTATATAAACAATGAAAAATTTAATAAAACATTTTGAAAAAAAGAATTTTTGAATGTCTAATGAAGCTTTGAAATTTTTCATCTCGGTAAATTGTTAATAAAAAAACGAAAATAAACATTTTTTTAATTTTTCCAACGAGAGCCTATTTTAAGACCTTTGAGAAATTGCTCCACGAAAGGAAAAAAATCTCAGAGTTTAATAATTATCGTACTTGCTATGTCAATGTTCGTGCTATAAAAAACTGTTAATTAACTAATGGATAACTTATTGAAAATTCGCGATAAAAACTTTTGAACCACGGATTATTGTTTATTGATTCATTCTGCAGGCGCCTGAATTTTTTCAATTTTTAATTTTTATATTTAATAAGTTTAAATTATATTTATTAATGAAAGGTCCGAATGGAGCGTAGCTTGCGCAAGACGGAGTACCAGTTTTCGGGCGTATTTTCAACCCGATGGAAAAGTTATTAATATTGGTCTTACAATTCCGAAAGTTAGAACATTCTTTAGGAAATTTCCTCCTCTTTTTGAGTCTTTTTTCGAATTTGAAATATTTTAATTATGTTTTGAGATATTTGCAAAACACTAAACCCATTTTCAATTTTTTAGTTAATTGTTAATAACTTTTGCAATTTTTGCAAGCGGAACTTCTTTTTTTTTCAAAAATCATCTGGATGCCATTCCGAATCGAATGACACCTCAATCATAATTTTCGGAGACTGCTGAAAAAAGTTCATCAAAAAGGTACTTGTTGCCTAGACTAGTAAGCTTAACAGTTTAATAACAGAAGATTGTACAATGATACCTTATAAAGAAGTAAAAATAACAGTTGTGCTGGGGACTTTTACCTACTACAATTACTCATCTATAGGTTTGATTGTTCCTCAATTATTATTCATGGGAGGCAATTCATGCAATTACTTTATACATCCTAATAATAGTAAAAACAGTTTTGTTAAGCTTTTTTTTCTCTTTTTTTCAGCTTTTTCTTCTTTTTTTTTTTTTTTTGCATAGCTTCTATCGCGGGCCTTGAGCGTGGAGAGCGAATTCAAAAATTCAAAGCAGCGGTTGTCAAATTAAATAATTAATTATTTGCTGTTGGTAAAAAATGCTATGCAATAGCTTTACCGCGGCAGTCTCCGAGTGCCACATGTAGTTTTTTTTTTTGTTTTGTTTCTTGTATGTGTATTAATGTAAGTATTAATAATGCGTTTTTCTTATTTACCAATAAAAGTAAAGTAAGTCCATCTATTTTAACGGGACCGGATAAAATATTTTGATCAATTCATGTATTTGTCACGGCTAATACCCGAAGTGCGGCTGCACCTAGTTTTAGCCGGTTAGAACTAGGTGTAGCCACTTACTCTTGGTTAAACCTAGTACGAGCCGATTGTTTTCGGGTAAAACTAGGTCTATCCTTCACCATGCCGGCTACAACTAGGTTCGGCCATTCCCTGTTGGATAAAACTAGGTCTATCCGATATCACGACCGTCTCGCGGCAGTATGACTTTATGGGCGGCATGGGCACCGGGCCGTAGGCCGACGAAGGAGGCCGGCGGAGGCCCGGCACTTCGGGGACAGAAGACATTAGTGTTAAGTATATATATACGCGAGCGAAGCGAGCGTGCGTCATGGAGTACATATCTGAGGATAGACCTAGTTTTACCCGAAAACCATCGGCTCGTACTAGGTTTAACCAAGAGTAAGTGGCTACACCTAGTTCTAACCACTATAGATCGTGGTCGTGATATCGGATAGACCTAGTTTTATCCAACAGGGAATGGCCGAACCTAGTTGTAGCCAGCATGATGAAGGATAGACCTAGTTTTACCCGAAAACAATCGGCTCGTACTAGGTTTAACCAAGAGTAAGTGGCTACACCTAGTTCTAACCGGCTAAAACTAGGTGCAGCCGCACTTCGGGTATTAGCCGTAACATATTAATCAATTAAGTTATGTGTACCTCGCAGGTGTCGATACTATTGTCATGACTGCCGAAGCACATCTGTTTTTCATGGTCGTACCCGTTGGTCAAATGTCTGTGAGGTTGATATGTTGCTGCACATTCAGCTTCACTGTATTCGTCCAGATATACCTGAAAAAAACCATAACGTCTGTTAGGCGCAGGCCACACATAAATGGCGTCGGGCGCGGACTTGGCGCGGGTGGCTTTACGATACACGGAATGTCGTGGCTCGGGCGTGGATATATGACGCGCCATTTCGGCGCCGGCGTATGTATACTAAATAGCCGCCCGTGATGCCATGTCCGAGCCCGACGCCATTTATGTGTGGCCTGCGCCTAAGCCTCGACCTCGAAGTGTTAGGCAGCGTTGTGATTTGTAAGTAATTAATAATAGGTAGGTACACCTATATTTTGTCAGCTATATTTGCAGCGGGCGAGCCTATTGTTGCTCTATGTGATGTTTTCTTCAAAAGACCATCTCAGGCAGTAAGTAATATGCATAGTCTTTATGTCTTTATGTGTGTTACGGGACCGGTCAATGTTGCGACGCCTAGCCTGGGGGAGGCCTATGCCCAGCAGTGGACGTCTTTTGGCTGAAATGATGATGATGTTGATAGTCTTTATTACTCTTTATGAGTGCATGTTTAAGAAGATTAGGTATGTCTGGACATTAAAGAGAAAATTACCTGAAAAATGAATGATAGGGAAAATGATAACTAAACAGAGAGTAACTTACAACTTGCAATGTGTCTGCCAGAGCTTGTTTATTACCCAACCGGCCCCAACCGGATGCCTCAGCCACGGACTTCGAATGGGTGCCTATATCCAGACACGCGGGTAGAAGGTCTCTTCCAAAATTGATCCTGGAATATTTCAAAGTCAAACTCAAAGCATTATTTTGTTAGAAACTAGCTGTTGCCCGTTTAAGTTAAAAGTGGGGCTCCGGCGCAAAATGTCTCTTTCGCAAAATGTCTACTGGTAGTAAAATGTCTCTTTCTCATAATGTCGCTTTCCCATGCAGAATGTTGGCAGGCAATGCTTTTCATACGTGAACAACAACAGCACGGTCATACGTTGGTTGTCCACGTGTTTCAAATACCCGAAACATGTACGATCAGGCCGTCAGTTCTCACGCATAACATCACGCCTGGAATCTCCGAAGGTTAGGTTGAGGTGTACCTAATCGAACACCCACATTTTGCCAGTTCCGTGTAAGTCCCATGTTGTAGAGGGTGAACCTATGGGGTGAACCTTTTGCCATCAACCGGACATACATTTAGACTCGCGAACGATGTCGCGGGCAACTGCTAGCATGCGCTGCTAGTATGATCTAAATAAGAAGAGTAGGCACTAGTCCATTCCCAATGATGTGTTCTAGAGAAAACATCTAAGAATCCAAATAAAATGTCTCTTTACTTACTCAGCAGTGTGCAGTGGTGACCCAATGGTTGCGGGGACTTACGAACAGTACCTGAATCGTGGGTTCGAACCCAGGCAGACGCATTACTTTGTGTAATTTATTTCATTACCACTGCTCCCAAAACGGTAAAGGAAAACAGCGTGAGGAAACCGGCATGTTTCTGAACCAAAAAAAAATCGAAGACATGTGACATCTACCAATCCGCACTTGCCCCGCGTGGTAGATTATAGCCCGTCCCTCTCTTAAAGAGGAGGCCTGAGTCCCTGCAGTGGGAACATTATATGCTGATGATGACGATGACTTACTCAGTAGCTGTCTCCAAAAGCGCAATATCATGGTATTTAGAAGGAGGCTTGTACTCCGGATGAGTGATGATCCTCTTGATGTTATATACCTTCCAGTATTCCTTCGGATCGGTTCGTTTCAGCAGCCCAAGAGCAGCAAATGTTATATTACCACTGAAATATTTATTAAAACAGGGGTTAGGCCCGGTTTCTACCAAAGCGGAGACCAGAGGACTTGTGCGGAAATCGACGAAATTATCTCCTCTCGTCTCCGCTTTGGTGGAAACCGGGCTTTAGGTTGCGGTTCCACTGAGGCGGGGCTAAGCAATTATGACAAGAGGACTAAAAGAAATATCAAGCCATTTAAGGCCGCGGTTCCACTGAGGCAGAGCGGAGCACACCGACACAAGCGGAGAGGAGATGTGCCATATTCGACCAATTACAGTTACATCTGCAGGGCTATTGCGTATCTTTTAATGACAGTGGATAACTTAGTGCATGTTTACGTACGCGCGGCGCGGCGTGCGGCGCGGCCGGCGACGCGTCGAGCGACGCGTCGAGCGAATTTTGTGTTCACGGACAGGCGATGCGTGCAGCGGCAGATATCATCGTTCGCGCAAACACAAACGTATGGCAATGTACGACGGTGTACATAGAGACGCGGCGCGGCGGGCGCGGCGGGCGCGGCGGCGGCCGCGGCGGCGGCCGCCGCGAATTTTCAAGGCCAAGTTCCGTCGCGGGCATCGCTTCATCGAGAATAAACCGCCGCGTGCATCGCCGCGTCCGTCGCCGCGGCCGCCGCCTCAAATTCAAGCAATCGCGTATAAATTCGCTTCTCCGTGAACGCACTCATACACCGCCATACGTTTGAATTTAGTGCGGATCGCGTCGCCGGCCGCGCCGCGCGCCGCGCCGCGCGTACGTAAACATGCACTTTTAAAGTGTCTATCAAATTACTGTCAAATGGCGAGTTTTTAAGAAAAAAATGTACCAAACCATAATAGCCAATTTACAGTTAATCTATGGAAACTTTTGATAGCCACTGACATTAAAAAGATACGCAATTAACTAACTGTGATTCTTCAGATCCAGATGTAACTTTGATTGGTCGAATTTGGCACATCTCCGCTTTGGTGGAGTCCCGCCCTAATAGGGGATCGGACAAAAAAAAACTAATTAGTCCGTCAGATAGATTTCCAAAAATTATTGGACACGTATTTTTTCTTTTTTTAAGTAAACTTAAAATGAAGACGATACAGTGCTTCGAAAACTCGTGTGACGTCATATAGTACATTTTGACGACACAAGTGACGTTTCAAGCCCCACTACAAGATCTTTGACGCGTTTTATCTTCGTCATTTTTTATTGATTTGATAAAACAAAAAACACGTATTCAATATTTTTCGATAATCTAACTTACGGACTAAACAGAATCATATTATTTTGACCCAGTCCGATCCCCTATTGGTGATTCGCGGCACAGCTCGTCTCCGCTCCGCCTCCGTGGAACCACAGCCTTATCGTGTTGATTGTATAAGTACATACATAGGTTAGGTACACAATAATAATCACACCTGTAATGCTCGAAAGGTTAGACAAACGAGTACCTAAAAGTACCTACACATTTTGTCCCATATCCTTACATAGTATAAAACAAAGTCGCGTCTGTTTGTTTGTTTATTTGTTTGTTTGTCTGTATGCTTAAATCTTTAAAACTACGCAACGGATTTTGATGCGGTTTTTTTTAATAGATAGAGTGATTCAAGAGGAAGGTTTTAATACCTTTTTTGTACCCGTGCGAAGCCGGGGCGGGTCACTAGTACATAAATATGTCACAGTCAAAAGTCAAAACTACTTTTGACTAGTCGAAACTACTTTTGACCGGTCAAAACTATTGTAACAAATTATTAGGTTGTTTCTACACATACATAAACTCAAACCCTTTTCCCATGGGGGTAGGCAGAAACCACAGAACGCCACCTGCTACGATTCTTATACTTACCCCTTTTGCCTCGTCCACATTCATACATCTGCATTCATTTCGATTCTTCCAAAGGTTAAGAAAACAGAAAATTTAAAAGTAACCAACGCACGCCGGTTGCGAGTACCTACCTAAGTTACTACGCACCTGTCCTTTCTGAAGAACATCACCAATAAGGTCAGTGTTTGTCTTTTTTGTGTGTGTTTGTCTTTGTTTTATCTTATTTCTCCTACTAAATTATAATAACCTAAATGTCGTTAGGAAACTTATTAGGTTTTTTTTTTGTTGACCGTTTGGATAACCTTGTACGATAGCTAACATTTATTAATTTTATTTCATTAGAATAAACGCGTTTTAAACGCAATAGGAGTTTTGACTAAACCAGTCAAAAGTAGTTTTGACTGATTAAGAGTTTTGACTGCAACATCCAGGCTCTGTGACTGCTACTGAGTATTTCCTGATGGGAAAACCCAATAACACCGTACCTAACCTGGGAATTGAACCCAGGATTTTAGTACTAGATGACGTGGCCTCGGCGCAAGGGCAAAGAAGGAACATGGGTTCGGTTTTTAGTCAGTAGAAGTCTGACACTCCCCTTCGCTCTGCCCAAGAGCGGGGGGGTCATTCGATGATTTTCCACCCACCAAAAAAAAAAGGACCTCATGCCCAGCAGTAGTGCTTGCGACCACTAGAGGATCCCGGGATCGGTGGAGACAGACCCAACCAACCAGGTACAATGCAAAGGCGGCGGAGACGAATGGCATACTTTTAGAATATTGGTGTACAATAAAGACCACATAGCCGCTTTAGTGCATGTTTACGTACGCGCGGCGCGGCGTGCGGCGCGGCCGGCGACGCGTCGAGCGACGCGTCGAGCGAATTTTGTGTTCACGGACAGGCGATGCGTGCAGCGGCAGATATCATCGTTCGCGCAAACACAAACGTATGGCAATGTACGACGGTGTTCATAGAGACGCGGCGCGGCGGCCGCGGCGGCGGCCGCCGCGAATTTTCAAGGCCAAGTTCCGTCGCGGGCATCGCTTCATCCTAACTAATATTATAAATGCGAAAGTAACTCTGTCTGTCTGTCTGTCTTTCTGTCTGTCTGTCTGTCTGTCTTTGCTTCACGCCTAAACTACTGAACCGATTTGTGTGAAATTTGGTACAGACATAGATTGGAACTTGAGAAAGGACATAGGATAGTTTTTTTTTTTTTTTCGCGAGATAAACCAAAAATCTGCCGGAAGTCACTATTCCACGCGAACGAAGTCGCGGGCAAAAGCTAGTCGAGAATAAACCGCCGCGTGCATCGCCGCGTCCGTCGCCGCGGCCGCCGCCGCGTTCGCCGCCGCGGCCGCCGCCTCAAATTCAAGCAATCGCGTATAAATTCGCTTCTCCGTGAACGCACTCATACACCGCCATACGTTTGAATTTAGTGCGGATCGCGTCGCCGGCCGCGCCGCGCGCCGCGCCGCGCGTACGTAAACATGCACACGGTCTATGATGCGTTAAACACGATAATACGTCCCGCCCGATTCCTTGCACATATTATGCGATAGAGCGTCCGACAAGTCTGTTTTTTATTCATATTTTTGTCAGGATTTTTACCTAATATAAGGCAGATTCACCATTTTTGTGATGGCCACACTTTACAGCATAGATCCCTTCCAGCTCCCACCTTCTTCGTCTTGTGATAAATCAATATCTATGAAATCAATATCTATCTATCTATGTACCTACTTATAACACCTACTAGTGAATAGTGTGCTTCGTTAAATATTAGTAGGGTATTTCACAAAAAAAAAAACTAATTAGGTAGTAAGTACGTCAGATAGATACCGACAATAATGGACACATAATGTTTCTTTTTTCACGGAAACAAAAGATGAAGACGATACAGTGCTTCGAAACGTCGTGTCAAGTCGTGTGACGACGCGCGACGTCACAAGGTTAGTAGGTAGGTACTTACCTACTTTTTTACCCAGAAAGTGACGTTACTAAGCTCATGATCTTTGACATTTTATTTTCGTTTTTTTTAAATTTGATAAAATAAAAAACACGTAGGTACTTATCCACTATTTCCCGATATTCTAACAGACGGTAACACAGTCTCGGAGGTTTAAAACAAATCTGTCTATTGACAGTCTATTCATGGTTAATCTTCAGATAGGGGCTTTCTAAAGATGGTTGCAATAAAGAAAATGTATTCTTATAGAGTTATTTTTCTCAAGCTGGATTATTTTTAGGGCATTTGTTCTATAGCACACTTATTCTAAGTACGTTTATAGGTAAATTGAATGTTTTAAGATAATATGCTCTACAAATAGTGAATAAAGCCTAAAGGTACCTAACTTGAACAAATTTTATAGATAAGTTGATATATTTTAAGATAAAACATTCTATTTTAGCTATTGGTACTCTTACCTATCTTTGTTTCTAAAGAGACTTACGTCTAGAATAAATACTTTACTAGATATTTTTAAGTTTGTCTAATTAAATGATAGTGAAAACGTGGCTTTAGTGGATTTTTTCTTAAAAATGGCTAAGTTAGATGCATTTGTATTAAATATTTGAATTGGATGATTTTATGCAACGGGGCCAGTGAAAAAAATAAAATGTCTGGTGGCTTTCGTCAAAAATCGGTAAATATTTAAAAAGGAAGCAAGATGAAGAAGAGTTGCAAAATAATTCAGATTCAGAATCGAAACTTTCTAGTAACTTATTCGGATGAAAACAATACAAATGAGGAAGACGAAAGTCGATCCAATTGCCTCAAAAGGGATCTGCGCCAGTGGTCAGCAACTCATGCTATAACTCACATAGTCTTGAACTTATTCCAAATCGCACTTCGCACTAATATTATAGAGGCGAAAGTTTGTGAGTGTGTATGTTTATTACCTTTTCACGCAAGAACTACTGAATGGATTTGGATAAATTTTGGTACACAGATAGTTTATAACCTGGATTAACATATAGGATAGTTTTTATCCCGATTTTATCTTCCCGTCGTGTTGTAGCGTGTGAAGCCGCGGGCAACAGCTAGTAATAAATAATTTTCAACCCGTTACTCTACCAAAGGATCCGAGAACATTGCTGCAGAGTCCAAGAACGATTTAAATTTAAAAAAAAAACTAGCATCACGGGCTGAAGAATAATCTCACTAGATATTTTCGAAATTTGAGGGAACAAAAAAGTGACAATCGATGTTAAGATTGATGGACTACCTACGGTTCTGTGTACCTACGTATTGATTAATTAAATTGCTCTGTTACTGCATAAAATCGTCTTTCGTTTACAACACATCAAATTACCTATTTACTGATGAATGTCTAGAAATACTGTGAGAAGATAAAAAGGAATACAGAGATGACAGTTACTAGGTAATCTTAAACCACTCATAAATTAGTTTATTCTTTCACTAGATAGTTTAGTATGTAGCAAGTGAAATTATTCTTGTCATGGAGCTAGAGCCATACTACAGAAAATTCTCTAGTGTGTTTGTTCTATTAGATTCGTTTTTCTAGTAAATTTTATCTTGACGCCATTTTTATTACCTATTTTCGCTTCAAATGATTTTCGTTACATATTTTAATGCTTATTTTTATGTTTTTATCATTAAATTATGTCTAGTTAAATATTTAATATGTTTTCAATTACTTTATTTTAAATAAAATGAGTTTAAACATTAAAATGTAATTTAAAAAAAAAAAAAAATTAATTAATATTCATTTTTGGTAATAAAAATATTAAATCTTACATTTAACAGCGGGCGCTCTTATTTTATGAGAGTTTCACATAATATTCACCGATAGAATTTCAATCGCATATAGATTTGCTTGTAAACCCATCATTAAATAGCTAAAACAGTAATGTAAAAAATAAGTACGCCATGATGCAATACAATAATAAGTTTAAATAACTCTTGTAAGTTCTGCGCCATTATGTGTCGTTGTCTATTACAAATCAAATATAACTTAAAGTTGTTAGTCTTCAGTTCATTTGGTTTAAAAACTTGACAAATAAAGACTTCGTTAAAGGTCTCAACTTTATCTATAAACTATCTACTAGTAAAATTTGTGATCTATACACAGTTTAGTGAGACACTAGAAAAATCTCTACAGACAATTTGAAAATTTACAACTCTTATCTCTATCTATTCATGTTTTCTTAACTCATTCTTATGAGAAGGGATAAGGTTGTGCCCACTTTTACTAAACTGTGTCTATAAGCGTTCTTGAATATTACTTGGGACATATTTTACTCTTAAGGTAGACAATAAAATTAAAGTCTATTAGATATCTAATAGTCCGTTTTTAGACGCGATTGTGTTTCTTGGGGGACTAATTCGATTTTTTTGGTGAAATACCCTATTGTTAAGAAGTGAGGTGTACCTACTTACAGCACACGAGTGGATGTGCAGTGTCCCGCAGTGAGAATGAATCTCTCGCTGATCACAGACCCCCCGCACAGCCACTGCGCAGAGTCGACGTCATCTCCGTAACCGATTAATGCCTGAAGAAAAGCAAAATCAAAAATCACAGATAAAATTACCTAAAGTTAACTCCATTACCTACAGAAAACCGCGCCACAGTGTAAAATATTGTGACCGCGCTGAGATAAATGGGAACATTCGTAATTCGTTCTAAAACCTAAAAAAAAAAATAGAAATGGGTGGTTTTAATTTTCGTGGTGCAATATTTCATTAGTTTTCTTAAAAAAAAAGTAATTTCTTATAGGTATCTGCTAACCTAAAATAATAGATAGTCTTACATTGATATAATAATATAATAATAATAATATTCCACAACTATCACACAACGCCATCTAGTCCCAAGCTAAGCAGAGCTTGTGTTATGGGTACTAGACAACTGATAAACATACTTATATATTTCTAAATACATACATATTATAGATAAATTACACCCAGACACAGAACAAATGATCGTGCTCATCACACAAACATTTGTCCTGGGTGGGAATCGAACCCACGACCTCCGGCATAGCAGTTAGGGTCACTAACCACTGGACCAACAGGCCAGTCAAAGTATATAATATCAATGTAGTCTTAGCTAGAAGAACCTCAAGAGTGCTCAGACTATCTCTATAACTCTTTGGGATATTTCAGTTCATACTTTTTTTTAGTGTGACCACAAAAATTTAAAATCACCGACCAACAATTATGAATCAGTCTCATAATCTTTGTTCTCTATTTGACATAAGTACCACATGAGGGAATTCCCATCGTTGTGCGTCTCGTCCTCCTACGGCCAAAGCTATCGACAAACTGGATTGATGACATTTTTTCTCTTCTTTCCAAATCTTTTTGACTTTGAAATTAGCCACGCCGCGGCACGGGTACGGTAGACGCCCGAAGTATTCGAAACATTCTGTAATCAGGGAAGGCATTAGTTGCTGAGGTAACCTAAATACTATCGGTTCGTTAACCCCACAATGACAAGCAGGTCTTGCCTAATTCCAGTGACCTCTGTGCTGCCACTAAAAAAGCTGTAGTAAATATCATGGAGCAAATCATGAGTAAATAAACACGAAGAAGAAGAAAATTTAAAAGCGTCTACCAGCGAGTCACAGGCTCTGTTCTTTCCTTAGGAGGTGGACTAGCGATGCTACTTTCGACTTCTTTGGTTTAAATATTCTGTGGAGTCTGGAATTCATCATCTTTCCTTTGATTTTTCCGCAGTCACTGTCGTAAAGCCTACGTCAAGCCTCGAGCAGACCGGATGCATACGCGTAGACGTAAGTGTAGGTTACAGACCTACACTTACGTCTACGCGTATGCGTACCACTGAGTTGTAATGTAAGGAACTGTATGAGACAAGACACACCGCTTTGCGTAAGGTCGCATTCAGTCTGCTTGCTCGAGCCTTAATTGGGGTGGTCGTGGCCTAGAGAATACTTTGCGGTACTACTTCTTGCTTGAAAGATGAAGGCTTACCTAGTCTAAGTATAAGTCTTTTGACTGAGATACTGATTCTATTGCTCGCAAGAGCTCCACCCCTTATTTCTTTATTAGCCAAACGATGGGTCAGTACTTACTTTCAGACGCAATGGATTTACCCTTTTTGTGAATGACTCCTAAGGGTCCTATGACGGAATCGCGGAAGCTGAAATACAGGAGAGTGAAATTAACTTTCTAGGCGAAGTAGTCAGTCTTCTCTGAACCGTTTGCCATCAGTTTACCGATGAATGATGTCATTAATTTACAACCTGCCAAACATGAGTATTTACTTAAAAGAGTTACGAGACGCGTAAGCGAGTTCGATATCTGGCAAACTGTTATTGAGGTTTTCCCCTTCTTCTTCGTTATCGCCTCGATGGCATATTTTCATTAATTAAATTTAGCCCAAAATATAGCTATGCGAACTCCGTTCGCTGATGTTGTCATAAGATCGTCAAGTGTGCAGGTGTCAGAGCATGCAGCGCAAGATGGAAGTTGGGCCATTGTCTGTGGAGATACGCCGTAAAACACACTTGAGATCTGAGCCGTTTATGAATCCCCATCTGAAGAGATTGTCTTTGCTACGACCGACTTGGGTTTGGGGTCTATTTAGAGATTTCCAGGTTGGCCACGGCAATGCATGTCCAGGAGGAAGGCTTTCAGACGGCTCGATGAAGCGTTCAGGGGGCTTAACTGAATTTTGAAGCAGATATTTTCAACCGATTGAGCTGTTTTTTTTAAAGTAAATCTGGATACGTACTCTTCATCGAGGCTGATGCCACAGTCAGTACAGCAGACTACTGGCTCATTATTCTTATAGGAACAGATATCGGGTAGATCCGGGAGTTCGTATTTCTTCACGTCATAGCCGGCATTGGCCTGCGAAAAGCTTTGAAATCAAAAGACGAACAAAAGAATTACGCGTTGTTTCCTTCTCAGCAACGTAACAGTAACGTGGTTTTAAATTATTTAGGGGTATCTTCTTCCCGTCGCGTCGGCGCTGCGGGTTGGTCGAAAGAGATACAGCCGGCCTCGACACAAAGGGCTAAGAAGGAACATGAGTGGTTTTTAGTCAGTAGAAGTCTCTGACACTCCCTTCCGGCGCTCCGTGCCCATTGCTGCGGCACGCTCGCTTCGCTCGCTCGCCTTCGCGCTTCAATGGTCACTGTTCTAACAATAACAATAATAAACGATTCCAAATTAAATGAAATATTGCTTAAATCAATGTTACTTAAAGGTACTAATGATTAAAACTTAATAACTAGTTGTAACAGATAAACGTATGAGTTGTGACTAATAACTTGATATGACAAGCGTTATTAGCATAAATGATAATAGTGTAAGTAAATATGAGTGGGACGATTATGGAAAACAATTATAGTACAAATTATTTTATTATCCGACCAAAAAGGAGGAGGGTCTATCCGTGTGTATGTATTTTTTTTTTACTTATGTCCACCGATATCTGATCTCCGTCAATTGTAGATCCGATCATCATACGTTTTAGATGGGTATTTCTTTAATACTAACGCCTAACCCTACCCTTACTAAATACTTTACGAGTTGATATATGCCACTGTAAGTACGTACGGACACTAAAACTATGAAGGCTTGAAGAACTTACGTAGAGGTAGACCAGGGCTGCTGAATTGCATCGAAATATCCCGACACATGTGCCGTTCAAACCTTCAGTTACACAGGGCTCATCTGAAACAAAGCGAAACCTAATCATCATTTCAGTCGAAAGTCGTCCACTGCTGGAAATATGCCTCCCCCAAGTATCACCATATTGACCGGTCCCGTGCATCGGCAGTCCACCTAGTTCCCACTAGGCGGACTGCTGGCCTTCCAGCGCAACGCCTTCCGGTTCACGATCGCCACTCCAGCACAGTTTTTGGCCAGTAATGTGCCCTGTCCACTGCTACATAAGTTTGACAACTCTTCGGGCTACGTCGGTACCCTTGTTTCTCTTGCGGATATCTTCACGCAAGGAAACTCCGACCATAGCCCTCTCTATTGCACTTTGGATGACTGAGCTTTTTGATGAGGCTCATTGTGAGCGATCACGATTCGATCCCGTATGTAATCTGGCCACGCACTGGTCATAGACTTTCGTCTTGAGTCACTACGGTAAGTTGAACGAGAAGTTCCCAAATGCTTCCCAGCCGTGTCGGATTCGTCGATTGACCTCTTTCTCAAAGTTAGATCTACCTAACTGGATCGTTTGTCCCGGGTAGATATTATACTCGTCTACAACTTCGAGTGTAGAGTCTCCGATCTTGATAGGAGTCACTGTGAGGACTGACCCGTGGACACGACGCAGCAAGCGCTGGTGAACTGCTCGGCTTGGACTCAGTAGTGCTGTGCCCGCACTCGATTTGGGTGGCCTTTCGCTTCCGACGTGGTTAAATACTCTATGCTTCCGACATTGGTTCAATCCATAGCTGGAAGCGAGAATGCATGGAATATGTCGTCCCCTCTTTTTTGCAACGGAGGAAAAGAGGCGCGGAGAGGGAAAGAGAGCACTACTCTCACTCTACTTGACTCTATCCATACCAGAAAGGCAGCTAGCCTTCGAAGGGCGCTTAACGATCTCCGGTCACCGAAATGAGGGGCCCGCGGGTGGCAAACATAAGGCTGAGATGTCGTCCAACCAGCCAGGCCAAAAGATGTGTTTTGCAGTGGACCTTGCGCGCCTTGATAGAGAACGTGCCGTCGCTGGCCGCACTCAGTGATGAGGCCCGCTGGGAATGTAGGTGTATCTTCTGGGCCCTCACAACACACGGTATTAGTAGGAACAGTGGGTTTTTAGTCGGTTAGAGTCCGATATAACCCCCGCTCGACTCAGGCTTTTCCCACTCAAAAAAATAAAAAGGGTGGCTGCATGGGCAGCAACTGAATGAGTTGCTACTTGCTGAAAGTTGAGTGACGTGTGATTGAGGAGGCCTATGTCCAGCAGTGAATTGCTGTAGGCTGACCATGATGATGATAAAACCTTCTGACCAGCCTTAAAGACGTAAAATCGATCAACAATCAATAAGATGAACTGGTCTGAACTCAAACTCGTAACAAGATGCTTTAGGGAAAGGCTATAGGGGTCAAGGTTCAGACATGCAAAAAACTCACCTTCGTCGAGATTAAGGTCGCAAAACACAATGCACAAAAAACTAAGCAATAAACAAATAAATATTAATACATATTTGCAAACCGCCATGTTCAACGATCAAGCTGTTCTGAGCGAAGTAAGCTCTCGGTTGCACAAAAACTAGTTTTTAAAAAGGAAAACTCAACTCTGCACGTTTATAAATATCAACATTGTTACATGTATAATTGTATATATTGTATAATTAATTATGTATCGTTTCCAGATTGTGTGATCGTGTGTGTATAAGATATAGGTAAGTACCTACATAATTATAATTACCTATAGGTACCTACTATATAATTTTGAGCTGTTTTATTCTACTATATAAAGCTAAATTACCACTGACTGACTGACTGACTCACTCACTGACATAATTGTTCTCCCAGATGGTGGATGGGGAGGTGGGTATATTTTGACAGATTCGTAAACAAGTAACTCTGGTGAGTATGGGAAAAGTCCCAAACCCCCCCTTTTTGCCCCCCCCCCTCCCCCCCTCCCTATCGTATCTCGGAAACTAAGAGACCGGTTTTTTTTTTTTATTACGGATTCGTATAGAGGAGGCTCGGTAAAGTAAAAATCATTTTTCAAAGTGGCCCCCCTTGCCCCCCTTCTCCCCCCCTTTAGGCGGATCTCGGAAATAAAGAGAATTTACGGGTTTTTTTTTAGGGATTCGTATAGAGGAGGCTTGGGGAAGTAAAAACCATTTTGAAAATTTGACCCCCTTGCCCCCCTCCGCCCCCCCCTTTCGGATCTCGGAAGTTAAAAGACTTGGAACGAATTTTTTTTCAGATTCATATAGAGGGGCATTGCGTTAGTCGAAATCATTTTTAGAAACTCCCCCCCTCTCCCCCCCCCCTTCACCCCCCTCCCCTCTTCACCCCTTTTTTCTGTTTTGTTTACAGATTCGTATAGGATAGGAGGCTCGGGGAAGTAAAATGGTGGTACCGGTAAAGCGAAGGGGGGAGCGGGCGAGCGAAGCGAGCCGGCGACCCCCGTAGCGTTGGGATAATGTCATGATAGCTTTCCGGTGGTAGGTAGGTCCTGAGTGGAGCGAACCTGCGAGACCGAGTGGAGCGAAGGGGGAGGTGGCGAGCGAAGCGAGCCGGCGACCTCCTTAGCGTAACGAAGGTTGAGTGGGTGAAGCGTAACTCAGGGGCGACGACAAGCAAACTTTAGGGTAATGTTTTTTTAGTGGTAGTAGGAGGTAGTAGGTAGGTGATAGGTAGGTAGTAGGTAGGTAGTAGGTAGGTGTAGGTAGTAGGTAGGTAGTAGGTAGGTGGTAGGTAGGTGTAGGTAGGTGGTGGTATATGTGAGATTCATATAGAGGAGGCTCGGGGAAGTAAAATCCGTTTTTCAAATTTGAACCCCTTGCCCCCCTTCACCCCCCCTTTAGGCGGATCTCGGAAGTTAAGAGACTTGAAACATTTTTTTTTCAGATTCATTGAAAGGGGCAATGCGTTACCCGAAATCATTTTTCAAAGCTCCTCCTCTCCCCCTCTTCACGACCCGCGAGCTGCGCGCAGCTCGCGCACCCACGCAAATACTAGTTCATATTATATAATTGCATTGATTAATTATGTCGATCTCTTTAGGTAAAGCCGCGCTTGCCTGTGGATGGGTGACCACACTGACCACCTACATACCGAGTTTCCTGAGTCCCGCGGAAAGCACGTTTAGTAAAAGTGGGCACAACCTTATCCCTTCTCATAAGAATGAGTTAAGAAAACATGAATTAGAGATAAGAGTTGCAAATTTTCAAATTGTCTGTAGAGATTTTTCTACCTTTACAGAAGTCTTTATTTGTCAAGTTTTTAAACCAAATTAACTGAAGACTAACAACTTTAAGTTATATTTGATTTGTAATAGACCACGACACATAATGGCGCAGAACTTACAAGAGTTATTTAAACTTATTATTGTATTGCATCATGGCGTAGGTACTTATTTTTTACATTACTGTTTTAGCTAGTTAATAATGGGTAAACAAGCAAATCGATAGGCGATTGAAATTCTATCGGTGAATATTATGTGAAATTGTCATAAAATAAGAGCGCCCGCTGTAAATGTAAGATTTAATATTTTTATTACCTACCAAAAATGAATATTAATTAAAATAAGTAAGTATTTTTTTTAAATTTCGTTTTAATGTCTAAAATACTCATTTTATTTAAAATAAAGTAATTGAAAACATATTAAATATTTAACTAGACATAATTTAATGATAAAAACATAAAAAAAAGCATTAAAATATGTAACGAAAATCATTTGAAGCGAAAATAGGTAATAAAAATGGCGTCAAGATAAAATTTACTAGAAAAACGAATCTAATAGAACAAACACACTAGAGAATTTTCTGTAGTATGGCTCTAGCTCCATGACAAGAATAATTTCACTTGCTACATACTAAACTATCTAGTGAAAGAATAAACAAAGGACAATGGGCGGAATCGTCCCCACCCATCAACAAAAATGAAATGTAGCTCAATTGACACATCTTGGCAAGATGATATTTTTTTACTATGGGGACGTTGCTCAAATGAATTGGGTTCTCATAGTAACTAACTTTTAAACAAATATTTCGTTTACGTATTATTGACGAGTAATTGTAAAACACCTACTCATTTATCTATTCATTAGTGCACAGTGGCGGCGCATGCACACAAAGATAAGTTCTTAGAAAATACCCCGCACCCCCACCCTCGCTCCTGCGCTTGCGACCCTATTCGCAGGCAGGTAGTCGCCCGAACCTTAGTCACTCACAGTCAGTTTGTTGCAGTGTTCGTTCGTATTTATTTATCTCTGTCTTATCGGTTTTTACTTTACAACTACGACCCCTGCTTGTTTACTGGACTGATTGATAGCTTTTCGATTGACCCTGGCACGATAACTGGATTGGATACTGTGTATTATGGAAACTGGACGGCGGTGTATAATGTGCCCGCGATCTGTCTTGCGACAAAGGCGGCACGTTTTAGAAGAGGCGTTAATTGAAAATGAACCTGAATTAGTCAACCATATTTCACAAAATGCACTGATACAGGTAAATAACATCTTTTATATATAAATATATAACTACATAATATGTAAACTATCTATTTAATTCATACTAATATCTGTGTTTTCACTGCAATTTCCTGTAGCACACCTTCATTTTTTTATATTTATTTCATATTAGATGGCTATTGTATACTTTGAACAATCATTGGGCGATAACTAATAACGTTAATAAATACTTACACCAATTATCTAGACCCAAGCTAAACATAGTTTGTACTATGAGAACTACGTTACGAAACACTTATATAAATACATATTTTAATATGTTTTATAAACATATGTGACGCGGAAAACACGTCATATTCCATCACAAATACTTGTACCCTTCGAGATTTGGCCACGCGAAAAGATTAGTTCTGATACTCATCGAGTTTTTTTATGTTCCAGGTTGTATTCAATAACACTATGGCAGTGTGCCATAGATGCTGGCAAAGAGCTAACAATGCTACGCGACAAAGTCGCATCGGGAATGCAGACAATGACGTCCCAGGTCTTGAAGTTCAAAGAAACGCAGATGATGTCAATGTACAAAACGTCGTTGTTGAAGATCATCATGATGTTGATGAACAAGATCAGGTGATGAACGACGTAGCAAATCAAGAACAGGACTTTTACGTTCGCGATTATGTGAGGGCACCAAATTCTTCTCGCAGCTGCTGTTACAGACAGTGCACAAACGAAAACCTAAGGCGAATTCCAACTTCAATGAAAGTGTATTTGGTATGTAACTATCGCCTGTATATTCCACCGAGTGCGCGATTATGTGAAGATCATTTAAGAAGTACTAACATCGACGAAGTATTAGACAACATCAACGTTACGAATTATTTCAATTCTTCTTTTTTTTCGGACATGACGAACATGTTGGTAAATGCCATTAACAATGCCCCTAGTTTCGATTTTGAATCTGGACTTAATGCACAGGAATTACATTTTTGGACCGGTTTGACATTAGAACAGTTCGATGCTATCTTAGCGGAAACACCGAGTCTATCAGAAAGGTCCCGTCATCCACGTACAGTTCTAGGTGTGTACTTAACTAAACTCAGAACTGGTGAATCTAACGAGAGACTGGCGACGCTCTTTAAAACATCCCGCAGAGAGCTCGAAAGAAAATTAAAAATAGCAAGAGAATGTCTCACCCAAGATTTTGTTCCGAGTCATCTTGGAATAGGTCATGTTTCTAGAAGAGATCTTCTTGAAAGAAATCTAATGATACCAAAAGCTATTTTTGGGAATGAGGAGAATACTGTTTTGATTTTAATAGCAGACGGAACATAATATATTTATATTGAAAAAAGTTCGAACTTTTTATTTCAGCGAAAAAGTTACAGTCTGCACAAGTTCAGGAACTTATTAAAGCCTTTTTTATTAGTAACCAGCGATGGTTATATAATCGATGTTTTAGGCCCATATCCTGCTGTAACATCCGATGCAAACATTATGCATAATATAATGAACCAAGACGACCATTTGTTACATTGGCTCATCCACAGAGGAGATGTGTTTATATTAGACAGAGGATTCAGGGACAGCATTTATGACATACAGTCGCTTGGCTATGAAGCTCACATACCTCCATCAAAAGATAGAAATGCTACCCAACTTACCACTGATCAGGCAAATAAGTCGCGTTTAATAACGATATGTCGGTGGGTGGTAGAAGCCGTGAACGGAAAGTTCAAAAATAGGTTCAAGCTTTTAAGGCAGTCATATTTTAATAAAGCTTTACCAAATATGTTCATTGATTTTAGAATCGCTGCAGCGATCATAAATGCATGTTATCGTGTATAAGAACTGAAGGAACTTTTCAGGGATTTTGGAAATTAAAAAACTCAGGATGTAGCACGCAGTGAGCCAACTTAGATTTATTGAGTTTGACATTGAAAAACATAGCAAGGACAGAACCGTAAACGCCTGACAAAATACTTATAGCTAAATTCTTATTTTCTACGAGTTGCGCCGAATTAACTGGAGCCAACGGTGGGACTGGTGCTTTAACATGCCCCCGGCCGTTGGAAGCTCGCCTTTCAACAGTTGTTATCTTCCAATAACGGGCAAATCTTGGAGAAGGCCCTCCTAATAGTCCCAGTTGAGGTCCTGATATCGGCAACTCTGCTTATGCCATCTGTGCCAGGATGAAGACCAACAACGCGGCCCAACCTCCACTTTAACGGCGGCTGGTTATCCTCCTTAATGACAACGAGGGAGTCCAGGGGTTCAGGCAGTCATTGCCCGTTCGCCACTTTACTCGCTGCTGAAGCTCGGAGACATACTCCTTGCTCCATCTTGACCAAAAATGCTGCCGTAGCTGCTCAATACGTTGATGGCGCGTCAAATGATTAGTGGAGTGGTCCCGGATATCCTTTACAGGAAGAGAGGTGAGAGGTCGTCCAATTAAGAAGTGACCTGGAGTGAGAGGCAATAGGTCTTCTGGATTCGACGATAACGGAGTGAGCGGCCGGGAATTTAAAATGCCTTCAATTTGTACCAAAACGGAGTTAAGCTCCTCGTATGTAAGATGACAATTGCCCAACACTCGGAACAAATGGAATTTGGTCGATTTGACACCCGCCTCCCAAAGACCGCCAAAATGTGGAGCGTAAGCAGGAATAAAATGAAATTTAATACCCTCCTGAGCTGCACTATCAGATAAGGAGTCACAATTGCGTTTCAAAAAATCAGCAATTTCATTATAGGCTCCTACAAACGTTGTTCCGTTATCGGAGTAAATGTTGAGGGGTTTTCCTCTTCGAGACATGAACCGACGTAAAGCCTGTAAGTAATTACTGCTCGTCAAGTCACCCACCAACTCCAAATGTATGGCCTTTGTAGTGAAGCATACGAAAATAACGATGTATACCTTAACTAATCTACATCCACGACCTTGACGACTAGACGAGATTATCGGGCCTGCGTAGTCAACCCCTACGCTTTGAAAGGGAAAATCGGCTGGTGAAAGTCTATTTAATGGAAGATTACCCATCTGAGGGACAACTGCTTGTGGCTTTAGGCGCTGACATCGAACGCATTGTCGAAAACAGGCTCTGGCTAAATTGCGACCAGCAAGTGGCCAGTAAGTCTCTCTAATTGTATTTAGTATTAACTGAGGACCTGCGTGCATTAACCTGATATGCTCAAATCTAAATAAAAGTTTTACAAAGTGATGAGTGGACTGTAATAATATTGGGTGTTTCTTTTCAAACGGGTAGTCGGAATTCGTTAATCTACCACCCACACGAATGATTTTATTTTTATCTAGAAACACGTTTAAGCTTAATAATTTATTTTTATGTGGTAATTTTTTATTATTTAATAGTAAATTATATTCAGGAAAAGACTCTTTTTGCGACTGAATAATAATAAAGTTTAATGAATTTTGTAATTCTTGAGAGTTTAAATAAGATGTATTTGATGAACGCCTTCTACATGCATTAATAAAACGTAACAAATAGAACGCTGTAATCTATTAAGATTGGAAAAACGATTAAATTCGATGAATGATTTAAATGAATCATCGCGATGATGATCTTGAGCTAAATTAACTAAAATACTAGATTTAACCTCTGGCAAGATTCCTGGATTTATAGCAGGCGGTGGCCATGTAGTACTATCACACTTTAAGAATCGTGGACCGCACCACCACAAATCCAGTGATTGCATAGCGGTAGGTTCCGCTCCGCGGGTTATTAAATCAGCTGGATTGTCGTGTGTCGACACATGTCTCCAAGTGCTTGCACTGGATAATTCTAGTATTTCGGCAACACGGTTGCGAACAAAAGTATTTAATTTAATAGGTAACATTTTTAACCAACCCAGCACTATCATGGAATCAGTCCAAAAAGCTACACGAAATGGTGTGATGCGAAGGGAATTAGCAACCTTTTGATATAAACGTGCACCAAGCACAGCAGCACAGAGCTCAAGCCTCGGTATTGTCAATGGTTTAATAGGAGTTACGCGACTTTTAGCGATTAATAATCGCACGTCAACGTCACCTTGGTCATTGATGCTGCGAATATACAAACAAGCGCCGTAAGCTCGTTCCGAAGCGTCAGTAAAAATGTGGAATTCCACCTGTTTGTATGCGTCACAGACCACACGACGTGAAACACATAAAGTATGAAGGCACGGCAAGGATTTAATTATATTTGCCCATGTTGCTCCAACTTCAGGTGATAGCTGGTCATCCCACTTTGTGCCGTCCAGCCAAAGTTTCTGAAGCAACATCTTCATGCTCACGACACACGGTGCTAACAACCCTAGAGGATCAAAAATTCGCGCGATTACTGCTAACATGCCACGCTTAGTATTTTCGATGCTTTCAGGAACATTTATAGGAAAACACAGATCATCTGTGTCAGTTCGCCAACTAAGACCAAGTGTCTTGTCAACGACATCACTTTCCTTGTGGAAATCAACATAAGACTCGCCAGATGATTCTGAAATTAAACTGGGTTCGTTAGATTTCCACTTCCTTAAAGGCATGCAACCAGAAGCCAGAGCATCCGTCACCTTATGACGCAACATTTGAGCCTCCTCAAACACGTCCGCACCAGTCAAAAGGTCATCCACGTAAAAATCGTGAAGAATGACATTTGCGACCTTTTGATCCTGACATTCAAGACCGACCTGTTTGAGGCACCTAGTAGCGAGAAACGGTGCACTAGCCGTACCATAAGTAACTGTGTGCAATTGATAAACCTTGAGAGTACTAGAAGCATCATCACGCCAAACAATTTGCTGCAGGTGCCTATCTGATGAATGTACAGACACCTGCCTGTACATTTTCTCTACGTCAGCAGAGAGGACGTACTTATGCATTCTAAACCTAAGAATAATTGCAGTCAGATCGTCCTGGACGGTAGGCCCCACCATCTGTATTGTATTTAAAGAAACACCTGAGGTAGTGGGTGCACTAGCATTAAATACTACCCGTAATTTAGTTGTACTACTACTCTCGCGCAGTACACCGTGATGAGGAATAAAATATGACAGCTGATCTTCATGAATATTACACTCTGACATATGGCCTAAAGAAATGTACTCAGTCATAAAATCTTTGTACATTTTATCGAGTGAGGGTTGGCTGAGATTTCTGCGCTCCAATGACAGAAAACATCGTTTTGCACGATGATATGAATCGCCTAAAATATTCGAAGATTCCTTTAACGGTAATTTAACGCTGAAGCGGCCATCTGATAAGCGCGTTGTGTTTTTGATAAAGTGTTCTTCACACATCTTCTCCTCAGCTGAATAAGTCGATGACTCATGACAAACTTCCTCGAGCTGCCAGAAACGCGTTAACTGGTTTCGGATGTCATCTAACTCAATCGAACTGGAAGAACTTTCAGAATGATCAGTAATATTTGTAAAATTACATTTAATTGATGAAAATTGAGATGAAATATTACTACAGCCGCCGTTAATTGGGCCACAAACTAGCCAACCAAGTCTAGTTTGATAAAGTGTTGGTTTCCCATCACCTAGTAATATCTTATTCGATCCTAATAAACTCCAAAATACGTCGGCTCCTATAATAATATCAATAGAAGCGGGTGTGTGGAAATACGGATCAGCTAAGTGAATATTTGAGGGTATATTCACATGTACCTGTCTAGCGGGAACGTTATCAGTGATTGTGGGCAAGACAAAACATATTAAATCATTAGTGTAAGATTCATGCAACGATTTAATGTGCACACGACACATTTTCTTCACAAGTGATATGGACTTATTTATGCCTTGTACGGATATATCTGTGTTGAAATGAGGCAGATTTAACTTATTAAATAAATTCTCTGTCATCAAACAAGACGAACTACCAGAATCAAGCAGAGCTCGGACGATGTGTTCTTTATTATTGACATCGTAGCACCTGATCAACGCAGTTGACAACAGGATGTCGCCTGTGCCGGTCGCATGCGAATGCGCAGAGATATTAGCTGAAAGCGCAACGTGACTATTGTTTGCGTCGGCAATGGAGGATGACTCAACCTTAGCCTTATCGGTCGTACCATCAGCTGATTTGCTTGAAACAGGTTTTGGTTTGAAATCTGTGTTATGAATAAGCGTGTGGTGCTTGCGTTTACATATTTTACACCCTGATTTCTTGCAATTATTGGGATAGTGACCGTGACGTAAACAATTATAGCACACCTTATAGCTAGGTAGTAAAGACATTCTATCGTTGAGGCTTAATGATAGAAACTGTGGACATGAATTGAGGTTGTGATCACCTTTACATTTTGGACAACTTTGTGATGAAGAACTACTGGTGGTTTCTGTCGTAACAAAGGCCTTTATTTTAGTGTTCTGTTTTACATTAGTTGTTGAATGACGTGACTTTTCCAGTGTTTCTATTAACTCGGCGCGATTACGCATAAATTCAATAAGCTGATTAAAAGTGATTCGTTTAGATTTATCGATACGCCCTTTGAATTCCTCCCATTCTCGAAACGTTTTAGGGTCAAGTTTTTGTCGAATTACATAAATAAGTAACGTGTCCCAACTCTGGTTCGTTTAATGTTTTTAGCGCTCTAATATTTTTGTTTACATTGTCTACAATACCTTTTAATGCAGTTGAGGACTCCTTAGTGATTGACTCGATATTGAACAACGCTGTAACGTGATTTTCAATCAATAACCGTTCATTATCGAATCGTTCACAAAGAAGCTCCCATGCCACATTGTAGTTTTGAGCAGAAAACTCAATTGACTGGATCACTATAGCAGCTGATCCTTCTAACGATGACCTCAGGTAATGAAATTTATTAATCTCGTCTATTTCGTCATTGCCATGTATGAGACTTGCGAAAGTATCGCGAAATTCAAGCCAGTTATCATATGATCCCGTAAATTTGGGTAATTGGATTGTAGGTAACTTGACGAACTGACGCTTGCTACTACTGCAATTCGATTTTACTTCATCTTGCTCAGATTTTGAAAAGTTAGTTAACATAATTTTAGCCTGAGCTAGCAACCCATAATATTGTGATTCAACTGCGGTTCTTTCGAGTGTCTCAGTTTCAATAGATTCACACATGCATTCTATTTTCAATTGAACCTCGTTAAAGTCATTAAACTGATCCTCTAATTTGTTGACTCGCAATTGCAACTCCATTACCTGAAAGGGGGTTATATCATCTTTTAAGGTACTTAAGAAGGTTCCAAATACTGTTAATCTTCCTTTATAACTGCTTCGCTTCTTTTTAAGATCTTTAATATCAGTCATTTTTGAAAGGTGAGTGTCGTAGACCTGTAATTACACAATTACAATGTTAAATAACGAAACTCTTCGTGACAAAAATACCTATCGTGATTACTAATGAGACTGTAAACAAATTAGGCTAATTTATTAATTGTACAAAGTTGACTTAATTGTATCTATCACTGCTAATAATAACTACCATAGGAAAGTATGTAAGATTTACTATTCTAAAGAAATAACGTAACAAACAAAACAAATTATCTACTTTTTTAAAAGGTTTACAAAGCAACAATTAATTTTAAAGGTGTAAATTGGAAAATAGTATTTGTATATTGAAAACTGAATAGCTAACTAATGTAGGTTGACAATAACACTACTGTACTGTATTTTAAGCACGCGTTAACTATGATTATACAAATCTAATTTAACCTAATGCTCTGTAAATAATTCCTTGTAAATATGTACACACTCACAAATAAAAATAAGTAAATAACTTTGTAAATGTAATATAAAATATGTTACTAACCTTATTGATAAATACTTAATTCCTATATTTTATTTTACCTGTTTTAACATTAATGAGTGTTGGGTGAATTTGATTAAATTATAATATGCTTAACACTTCCTGTTTTATTTCACTTAATGTCCGAATCGCTCTTCTTCCAATCACGTGTTTGTAACCTCGTCACTCCAGCACTCTTTTAATATAAAATTTCCAAATTATCCAATTCAGCTTATTCCACTTCGCTAGTATGTTGATAATTATATTATCCGTTCGATGGACCATGTGTAAGAACTGAAGGAACTTTTCAGGGATTTTGGAAATTAAAAAACTCAGGATGTAGCACGCAGTGAGCCAACTTAGATTTATTGAGTTTGACATTGAAAAACATAGCAAGGACAGAACCGTAAACGCCTGACAAAATACTTATAGCTAAATTCTTATTTTCTACGAGTTGCGCCGAATTAACTGGAGCCAACGGTGGGACTGGTGCTTTAACATATCGCGTTGCTACTGATAGCAGGCTTGCCTCAGAAATACTTAATATCATACAAGCTGAAAACAACACGCCTAATCTGTTACGTGATTACGTAGAAATGAAAAACCTTAACCGTCAAAGAGTGACTTTTACAGCCATGGAAGCACAAATGCCTCATTTTGAAGAGTTTCCACGATTAAATGAAGACGACATTATTTTATTTGCACTAGGAAGTTACCATTTAAAACTGGCCAAGTCGTACTGTGCAGAGCATTTTCGTAACGGATTATACATCATTGAATTATATCGTGAAAATACATTGAGTGATTTGGCAAGATGCAATATTATGATAAATAATGCATGGCTGATAAGAGCGCGAATACAATCCAGACACGTAAGGTCACGCATATATTATTCTTATATGTTGATTGATGGGAATAGGGGGGACAGACATGCTATTGCACACTATTACTGTACCTGCTTGACGGGCAGTCGCACTATAGGAAGTTGGAAGTTGTGCACATATTATATCGATTGTATGGTACATGGGAATAGGTCGTCATACAGATTTTAATCTGCCAGCGCAGCTGTTAAACAGTGTTATAATAGACCAGTAATATTAGCACTCTCTATTGTTATTCGCCTACCTACTTACTATGAGCATTGTAAGAATGAATAATTAGAACACAATGAATTTAAATGATTCATTCATTTATATTCATTACATATTTTCTAATTATTCATTCATAATCATTTACATGTATATGTTTAAATATACATTATTTTTATTTTGTTTAGTTACTAAATCATGTTTTGTACTGTAATATAACCATAATGTTAAAATAACTTACAAGTGTAAAAGGAAAATATAGGTTAATTAATAATTATACATTGTTTTTTTATTGATATATACCACGGATTTAAGTAAAAAAAAGGATTTTAATCAAATAGTGGATTTTATTTAGCTCGTAAATCGTTCTTGGACTCTGCAGCAATGTTCTCGGATCCTTTGGTAGAGTAACGGGTTGAAAATTATTTATTACTAGCTGTTGCCCGCGGCTTCACCCGCTACAACACGAAAATTATCCCACGGGAAGCTAAAATCGGGATAAAAACTATCCTACATGTTAATCCAGGTTATAAACTATCTGTGTACCAAAATTTATCCAAATCCATTCAGTAGTTCTTGCGTGAAAAAGTAATAAACATACACACTCACAAACTTTCGCCTTTATAATATTAGTGCGAAGTGCGATTTGGAATAAGTTCAAGACTATGTGAGTTATAGCATGAGTTTCGACCACTGGCGCAGATCCCTTTTGAGGCAATTGGATCGACTTTCGTCTTCCTCATTTGTATTGTTTTCATCCGAATAAGTTACTAGAAAGTTTCGATTCTGAATCTGAATTATTTTGCAACTCTTCTTCATCTTGCTTCCTTTTTAAATATTTACCGATTTTTGATGAAAGCCACCAGACATTTTATTTTTTTCACTGTCCCCATTGCATAAAATCATCCAATTCAAATATTTAATACAAATGCACCTAACTTAGCCATTTTTAAGAAAAAATCCACTAAAACCACGTTTTCACTATCATTTAATTAGACAAACAAAATATCTATTAAAGTATTTTTTCTAGACGTAAGTCTCTTTAGAAACAAAGATAAGAGTACCAATAGCTAAAATATAATGTTTTATCTTAAAATATATCAACTTATCTATAAAATTAGTTCAAGTTAGGTACCTTTAGGCTTTATTCACTATTTGTAGAGCATATTATCTTAAAACATTCAATATACCTATAAACGTACTTAGAATAAGTGTGCTATAGAACAAATGCCCTAAAAATAATCCAGCTTGAGAAAAATAACTCTTTAAGAATACATTTTCTTTATTGCAACCATCTTTAGAAAGCCCCTATCTGAAGAATAACCATGAATAGACTGTCAATAGACAGATTTGTTTTAAACCTCCGAGACTGTGTTACTTGGGACGGCTATTTCTACTCATGTACTGTTTTTTTCTCTATGCTCTTTGTAATTGACTTCTTCTATGTATGTTCTCTATCATGTGTGTGTCAATAAATTTATTTATTTATTTATTTATTGGTATTCAGCTGCATCCGGTTAGACTGGAAGCCGACCGCAACATAAGTAGTTGGGACCAGGCTAGGTAGGTATTGTTACGAGCTTGATAAGTAAAAACACTACCAATTATTAAACACACGAACTAACTTTATTACTCACAAAACACTTATACACAATCGCAAAACACTACCGAACACTTTATCGCACTCAAATCGCACTAGATATCTCTTCGAATCTTTCGTTGTCTCGCTTAAAATAGAAAGTTTACGATTTTTCGACTTAACGACATTCGTAGCGTCGTTATTAGTGTAGAGACTGCCTCTGAATTTATGCGCTGCGCCCCCGCAAGGGCGCCCGCTTTGCCGCGGTGGCCTTACCTCAGCCCGTAAATACGGGACACGTCTTCTTGATGTCATTTTAGGCTAGGCCTGGTGGGCACGCGGCAACAGTGCGTTGTCATGTGAGTGGATGCAGTGAGAGTGACTGTAGGCGCGCCACAGCACCAGTTGTGCGGCGCTGCTGTCTTCAACAGCATCGTGAAAAAAACGTTTATGACAATATTGAAAAGGAGTGGCCCCAATAACAATGCCTGGAGTTTGGAGAGCTTCCAAGGGAATACGCATAACTCTAGACGAGTAACGGAGTAACCATTCAGCAGCACGCATCAGCACGGTTTGACATAGTACTCTCAACGTACGACATGAACCACCTGTTGTTCTATGCTTGTTCACCTTGTTCACATAATAATTTATTTGTTGTTGTATTGTCCTCGATGATTAGGAAAACTATTTAATGTAGTCTCGTCTCCGAACTTCACATACAGGTAAGTTCGTTTGACTATTAAATTATGGTGCGTTTACTGCGTGTTTTTTTCGTCTCATTCAGTTCAACAATACTTTGAGTATAGATCTACATCAATAAAATTGTACATATCAAACAGTACCCCATGAAAGACGACATAGCTTTGAAAATTTTGGCTGAAATATTACATTGTTTATTTTTTGAAGTGAAAACTTCTTTAGCGGCGTTGAGCACTTTGGCAAATTGTTCTGTGATGGGTATAAAATCTTAAACTCGCGTCAGGATACGTGACCACGTGACCCTGATCGAAAATTCGTCAGGACACGTGACCACGTGACCCTGATCGAAAAAGCGTAAGACGGATGGAGAGTAGACAGCTATCCCCTCTCTACGGCGCGGCGAAAATGTATGCCTGGGCCTACTGTTTCGTTTAGGCAGCGCAGGGCGCTTAATAATAATAATAATTATTATTAATAATAATATAATTAATAATAATAATAATAAAATTATTAATAATAATAATATAATTAATAATAATAATTAATAATAATAATAATAATAATTAATAATAATAATAATAATAACAACAACCTGGCAACCCCGTATCAAACATGTCAAGCATCTATACTCTTATTTTCATTTAACTATAAATATTGGAATATACATAATTGAAACTTGATAATATATTTTTTAAAACGGTTTTATAAGGAGATATTTGGAAAATAAATAGACAACGTTTAATTCGAAAACCAGAAAGGACAAAAATACAATAGTCACAAAAATTTCCAGAATGACATATTATGTCAATAACGTCAACACGAAAATGAAAAAATTGAAAATGAAATAATGAAATTATGATGAAAATATGATTACGAGGGCCGCTCAACGTGCACGACAACCAGCCCCGGGCTCGTCGCTCAGCTCCGCCTCACCGCCGCCGGAACCCAGTCTCTCCGTGAGTGCTGTGACACCGGCCGTGGCAGTCGCGTCGAGCTCGAGCGACGAGTATTCTTCTTCGTCTCCGACGCCAACACCTGTTCGTCAACGAAGAGGACGCCGGCCACCGGATGGCTTAGGACCTCGAGGCCCACCGGCTTCTGATAGGGTCCCAGCTCCCGGCGGAAGTGTGCAGCGCATGCGATGGACGCAAGCCATCAACGAAAATGTCATGCGCTCATACTATGGGGCTACAGAGGGAGGAAACAACCTGACCGCGTACCGTGTTCGGATGCTTTCTCTGTTTCAGGTACTTGAGCCGGCTGTCAACGTATCGGCACAATGACTATCGGATCAGGTGCGAGTCATCCAACGTAATCGTATGTTGGATGACACCGTACTTGATCGCTTGCGGACTGAAACGCAGGGTAGCCATGTCATTACTGCGTCGTCACAGGCTGTGGTACCACCACAGTCTACCACAATACTTATCAGTGAAAACGACGTAAGTAATGACATGGTTAGTAACGTAAGTACACAGTGCAGTGAGGAGATGAGGAGTACTTTGGAGGGTGCGATCCGAGAGTATCGTTTCATGTCGCCCGAACTTAGACCACGATTACCTCGTTTGCCCATGCATAACAGAAATAGGGTGCTGGTGGCTGCTCTGGATTCGCAGTTGTCAAGCTATTTTGATAACTGCGAAAACCTCACTGATGCTCATTCGATCCTGTATTGCGCAGCTGTAGCGGCATGTCGTGTAGCTCATGTCAAATTTCTGAATGACAGAGCTACACGACCGAAACCAGCCGTTCCGGCTTGGCAGTACAGGATTGAACGACGCATTGCTGAGGCCAGAGCGTTCATCGGCAAACTATCCTGCTTCCGGGAGGGCAACAATCGCCCTCGAGTGATGCGCTTTGTGAGGCGGGCATTTGCGGGGACCGATATCAGTCCTCGAGACTACATGTCCCGTATCACAGAGCGCATCGACTTCTGGAAGCAGAAAGTGTATGCATGGGCAAACCGTATTCGTAGGTATAAGCGTCGGGTGGAACGGTTCACTCTAAATCGCACCTTCCAAAGTGATGAAAGGTGGGTCTACAGAGCATGGGAGCGACCGGACCAAGGTGTGACTGACACGTGCCTACCGGATGACAACGCCATGTGTTCATTTTGGCGCAACATCTGGTCGGTACCTGTCAGTCATTCCGAGGGTGAATGGACTCGGGAGGTCGAGCGAGCATGCGATCCAATAACAGAAATGGGGGCAATAACGATCAGCCCCCAAGATGTAAGTTGTGCAGTTCGTCCGTTGCCTAATTGGAAATCACCAGGGCCGGACGGACTGCACAACTTCTGGATTAAATGGTTTACAAGATCGCATGCTTGCTTGGCAGCCCTATTCCAGTCAGCCTTAGAGTCAGGGTCGCTACCAGAGTTCTTGACAACTGGAATAACCCACCTGCTCCATAAATCGGGTAGTACTGCGGAACCCAAAAATTATAGACCGATTACGTGTCTTCCAACGGTCTATAAAGTTCTTACCTCCATTTTGAGAGCTAAAATTAATAAACATATTAACGAAAATTCTGTTATGTCTGCTTCTCAAAATGGATGTAGGAACGGGTCCCGTGGTACTAAGGAGCTACTCCTCATTGATATGGCCATTAGCCAACAGGTTCGCCGTTTCCGAAAGGATTTGTCGACATGCTGGATAGACTATAAGAAGGCCTATGACTCGGTGCCACATACATGGCTCATGAGGGTGCTAGAGTTGTATAAAATTGATACAACCCTGCGCACCTTCCTGATGTCGTGTATGGGGCAATGGAGGACAGTCCTTCGCTATCCGGGATGTCGGCAGATTCAGAGGAATAGCGAACCGATAAGGATAGAGCGGGGTATATTTCAGGGCGACAGTTTGAGTCCACTTTGGTTCTGCTTAGCCTTGAATCCTCTTAGCACGCTGCTGGAGGATTCAGGTCTGGGCTATCGGTTGAGGAGAGGTGGTCAGATTATATCTCACCTCCTTTACATGGATGACCTAAAACTTTTTGCCACCAACGAGTTGCACCTGATGGAGCTACTGAAGGTTACTGAAGCTTTCAGTGGCGCCATCAGAATGGAATTCGGTGTAGATAAGTGTGCGGTCATGCATGTAAAGCGAGGGGGGATTGTGGAGTCTGTGGGAACCCAGCTCACGGATTCCATAAATCTTAGATCCCTCTCAGCAACCGAAACCTATAAGTATTTGGGTATGTCGGAAGCGCTGGGCATCAACGTTGCCGACATGAAGCAATCGCTGAGGGAGCGCTTCTTTGGCCGCCTGAGGAAAGTATTTAATAGTCTTTTGTCAGGCGGAAATAAGGTGCGTGCCTTCAACGGTTGGGTCATGCCGGTTTTGATGTACTCTTTCGGCATACTCAAATGGACTCAAACAGAGCTAGACGTCCTGGATAGGCGGGTCCGTACATTGTTGACGGCATATCGAATGCATCACCCACGTTCTTCGGTTATGAGACTGTATATCCCACGGAAGTGTGGAGGTCGAGGCTTTTTGAATGCTAAGACTCTCCACAATCGTGAGATATGCAGTCTCAGGGAATATTTCCTGAAAGCCGACGTGGGGATGCATCGAGATGTTGTCGCGGTGGACAAGGGTCTCACCCCGCTCTCCTTGGCTAAAGAGAACGTGCGCAAACCTGTAGTGCTTGACACTAAAGACCGCATGGAGGTATGGCAGAGCAAGGAGCTCCACGGGCGCTTTTTCCGGGCCTTACACGGGCCCGATGTAGACTTCCTAGCGTCCGTAGCCTGGCTACGTTCCGGGGAACTCTTTGGAGAAACCGAAGGTTTTGTCTGCAATTATGGACGAAGTTATGATGACGAATAACTACCGGAGATTTATTGTGAAAGACGGTACGGTTGACATATGTCGGGCATGCCGCCGTCCGGGCGAATCAATCCGTCACATTATCTCCGGGTGTTCTCGTCTGGCTAACGGAGAATACTTGCATAGACACAACCTTGTAGCCAGGATTATCCATCAGCAACTTGCTCTGAAATACAACCTTGTAGAATCGGAAGTGCCGTACTACAGGTATGTGCCCGACCCAGTTCTCGATAATGGCAGTATCACACTGTACTGGGATCAATCCATCATCACTGACAGGACTATTATCGCTAATAAGCCTGATATAGTGGTGGTGGATCGATCAGAGCGGCGCGCAATGATTGTTGACATAACCGTCCCGCATGACGAGAACCTCGTGAAAGCCGAGAAAGATAAACAAATCAAGTATCTTGACTTGGCTCGCGAGGTTGTCGACATGTGGGATGTGGACTCAGCGATCATTGTGCCGATAGTCGTAACAGCCAATGGCTTAATTGCCAAGAGCCTCGACCAACACCTGAGGAGGCTCTCGTTAGGCAGCTGGATCAAGGGCTTGATGCAGAAAGCGGTACTCCTGGACACGGCTCGCATTGTTAGGAGGTTCCTTTCTCTGGAGCCCTGACCGCCGGTAGCTTGGACCCTGTTCCCGATACCGGTGGGCTACAGTTTTTTATATTTTTAAATGTTTTTTATTATTGTTTTAAAGGAAATATTTAAAAATGTATAAAATTTGTTAATATAATGAATAAAGGGAATAATAATAATAATGATGACAGCTGTCAAAATTGAAACAGCTATATCTCGGAAACTATCGACCTTAGACTAGTTGTGTGTAGGGACAATTGATAGGTCTCAATGAGATCTACATTTCGGATGACAGCTGTCAAAATTGAAACGGCTATATCTCGGAAACTATCGACCTTAGACTAGTTGTGTGTAGGGACAAGTGATAGGTCTCAATGAGATCTACATTTCAGATGACAGCTGTCAAAATTGAAACGGCTATATCTCGGAAACTATCGACCTTAGACTAGTTGTGTGTAGGGACAAGTGATAGGTCTCAATGAGATCTACATTTCGGATGACAGCTGTCAAAATTGAAACAGCTATATCTCGGAAACTATCGACCTTAGACTAGTTGTGTGTAGGAACAAGTGATAGGTCTCAATGAGATCTACATTTCGGATGACAGCTGTCAAAATTGAAACGGCTATATCTCGGAAACTATCGACCTTAGACTAGTTATGTGTAGGGACAAGTGATAGGTCTCAATGAGATCTACATTTCGGATGACAGCTGTCAAAATTGAAACGGCTATATCTCGGAAACTATCGACCTAAGACTAGTTGTGTGTAGGGACAAGTGATAGGTCTCAATGAGATCTACATTTCGGATGACAGCTGTCAAAATTGAAACGGCTATATCTCGGAAACTATCGACCTTAGACTAGTTGTGTGTAGGGACAAGTGATAGGTCTCAATGAGATCTACATTTCAGATGACAGCTGTCAAAATTGAAACGGCTATATCTCGGAAACTATCGACCTTAGACTAGTTGTGTGTAGGGACAAGTGATAGGTCTCAATGAGATCTACATTTCGGATGACAGCTGTCAAAATTGAAACGGCTATATCTCGGAAACTATCGACCTTAGACTAGTTGTGTGTAGGGACAAGTGATAGGTCTCAATGAGATCTACATTTCAGATGACAGCTGTCAAAATTGAAACGGCTATATCTCGGAAACTATCGACCTTAGACTAGTTGTGTGTAGGGACAAGTGATAGGTCTCAATGAGATCTACATTTCGGATGACAGCTGTCAAAATTGAAACAGCTATATCTCGGAAACTATCGACCTTAGACTAGTTGTGTGTAGGGACAAGTGATAGATCTCAATGAGATCTACATTTCGGATGACAGCTGTCAAAATTGAAACGGCTATATCTCGGAAACTATCGATCTTAGACTAGTCGTGTGGGAGTTGGACATTTTGACCCTGAACGTTAACGATGTCGACTGTACAGTCAATAAAATACAAAAATAATTTATTTTGAACTAGACTGTACAATGTTTTTATGATGCTTAATCGGAGGCATGGGAAAAAATATTCCCGCTCCTCCTACCAATCGGAGTTCCGATCGGAGGACAGGGAAAGACAAAATAAATGGGTTAGCATAGTTATGGCGGAATAATTGAATTTTTAAATAATGAATTTGGTTTAACTATGTCGAAAGATCGCAATCTTAGCACAACGAAATACAAAACTACTATTGATGCGGTCTTTATTAGACATTTAAATAGGTTCGAATCAAAACTGTTCGTTTCTTACTTCAGCTACCATAAACCTATCGTATCAGTTTTAGAGATTGGCGATGATAGTTCTGGTAATGATGATGGTGAAAAAGTCGTTGAAATTATGGATGAAAGTTGATTTTTCGGAGAGATAAACTTTTTAATGTAAAATAATTGTAATAGTTTTAAAGTGTTAAATTTTTAATGTAATATAAATTGTCATGTTTGTGTACGATAGCGCAATAAATCAATATTGTATTCTACCACATAAATGATAGTACTTTTATACTGTTAAAGCAATTGGTGCAAAATTATTCCCTAACCATTCCAAAATATCAAACATGCTCAACGTTAATAATCAAGTTTTCACTTCTGCCGGCACTCCCGGAGTGCAACCCGTCTTTTTTTTATTTGCCAATTCATTTCAAAGTGTGACGATGAGTAAATATAAAAACCATAATACATTTGAAAAGTCGCGAACTAAGGAACGCACCCACTGAAGGTCAATGAATCACAGAATAGACAGACAGTGACAGTGACGGCTAACTTCAAACTAATCTGCCTGTCAGTTTTGGAGTTGCATTGTGGTGGTGAAAACATTTCCGCATATTTTAACGATTTCTGTGTTTATAATAACAAATAACACAGCCACGTAACGATGTTATGAGCACCACAACATATCAAATCGTATTAGTGAAGTAGTAACCATCTTTTGACGGATTTATAAGCTGTAAGTACTTTCTTTGTTTTGTTTGTGATTCATGCACATTATAATGCAATTGCTACTAATGAAACGGTTGTTCTAACTCCTTTCCCGCAGTTCGTACACCTGCTTAGAATGTATAAACATAGTAGTTTTCTTCTAACATCCTTGTAGCAAGTTTGAAGATCATGAGACTGCAACAAGTTTTTTCAAAGTCACAATAATTAGTTCTTGATGATGTCACTATGCATAATTTAGGTCACAGGAGATATTTAGATGAAATTCTGTCAAACATTTCAATGAGATTATTGACAACAATGACATTTTTATAAAAATGTGTTTTGTTCTATTTCATTTTCTTTATTATTTTCTAAAATCTTTTGGTTGGGTGAATCTTAGAGGCGGCTTTTAATAATATATTCCGTGACTTATTTTATTTCTGACATAAGTAAGTATTTACACGAAGTGCTCAAATTAGTTTTTCACTAACATAAAATTGTATCTATGAAGGCTCTTCTAATTTACTAAACATGTTTTGTGTGGTAAACAATAGATTCCCATGGGCCATTACAACCTTCACAATATTGAATTTAAAGTGACTAAATATCTAACGAGGAACTTCCGGGGATCTGTCAAGTGACGAATCGTTTTTCGAGCTCTAGTGCGATTTAATAGAAAATCGAGTGAAAAATCATCTGTTTTACCGCAAAAACATCAAAAAAGTGTGGACTAAACCTAGTGGCAAGTAAATCACGAGTAATCGGTGGCAAAAAACTGTGCAAAAGGTCTAAAACAGTGCAAAACAACAACTAACCTAACAATATATAAACATAAGCACATACATAAAACACTGTGGATTGGACAGGTTAACCAACACCACAACAAGAAACTTCCGGCATTTTGACACTTAGCTGACTGAGCTGCCATAACAATAAAAATTGCCAACCGCAATCCAGTGTTGCTGCTACCAAAAACATCCCACGAATTGGTAGTAATTTTAACGACCATGGAGAAACAAATAATGGAATTATTGCTAGAAAAAATGGAAAGCATAAATACAAATATGAACGATATGAAAGAAGATTTCAGACGCCAAATGAATGCTCAAACAGAGAAGATCACGAACGATTTAGCTTCTACAATTGATAAAAAGCTAAAACCAATTCTAGAAGAAAACAAAGTGCTGAAAAACGAAGTAGTAACTCTTAAAAACAAAGTTCGAAGCCTAGAAAAGGAAGCGAGAAAGAATAATATTATCCTCCACGGGATCAAAGAATCTGAGGGAAACAGTTACGACCTTCAAGTTTTGGTGATTGACACATTTAATGCCGTAAGCAAAATTGCAAATTTAGATCCTTTCGACAAGTGGGAGCTAAGCGACGCCTATAGACTTGGCAAAAAACAAGACAATAAACAAAGACCGATACTGGTAAAACTTACGCTTTCATGGAGGCGATTGGAAATTTTAAAACATAACAAACAATTCCCCACCGGTATTTATGTCACAGAAGATTACCCAAAAGATGTCCTGAAAACCAGAGAAGATTTAAAAATCAAACTGAAAGAAGAACTAAAGAAGGGAAACAAGGCTGTGATTCGATATGACCAATTAATAATTAAAGGGAAGGCTGATCCAAACGTCACAAAAGAGAAAAGGAAAAGGTCACCCTCTAAAACACCCACACAACCAACCACCAACGAAGGAATACCACAGAAAGCACCAAGCAAAATATACAAAACAAACGCTTTTGAATTTATGAATCGCCCAAGGACAACTTCACAATCATCCACAAGCACACAATAGCAACCAAAAAGGGACCCCCGGAAACGCATCAAACAGAAAAGACTACAACAACCAAAAATTATCTTTCCCCAAGCCGGTCAGCGGTCACCGTGGGGAAATAAGACCGCCACCCTCCAGTGAAACAGAAACAACACCAGAAACAAAAGCAACAAGAATGCATTAGAAATAAAACCACAACGAACATTTGTACCTACAACGTACGGTCTCTGGCATCAACAGAGAGGTACCTGGAACTAAACAACGCATTAGCATAGACTGGCTGCTCAAGGCAAAGGACAGAGGAAAATGGGACAAGCTGGAGGAGGCCTTCACCCTAAGAGGGGTCCAACTTAAAGATTGGCTTGACTAACATTACTAACAACTAGCCTATAAAAAGACCACTAACAATCTTACTAACGACATTTGAATTGTAAAATAAGTTAACAAGTTGGAATAAATGGCTTTATTATTATTATTATTATTATTATTAAATATCTAATACTAGCTTTTGCCAGCGGCTTCGCCCGCGTGAAAATGACGATTTTCCATACAAACTTTCATCCCCTATTTAACTACTTCAGGGGTTGAATTTCAAAAAATCCTTCCTTATTCCTTGTCTACATTATGAAGGGAACCTATGTGCAAAATTTCAGTTTTCTAAGTCCAAGGGTTTGGGCTGGGGGTTGTTGAGTCAGTCAATCAGTCAGTCAGGACTTCTCTTTTTATTTATATAGATTGTGGATGAGACTGGCAAAATAAAATAAAATAAATAAAATAAATTGTGTTTTATTTCAGGCAAAATACCCATAATGACAGAATAATAAAAATACAAATACTTAGCACAGAAATCATTAAAAAACATCATCAAAACACACACATAAATTAAAAATCCATAAAATGTCAGTAGTACATAAAAATCAAAATAACATTACAAAATTATCATCAAAATATCAATAAAATGTCAATAAATAAAAATCATACTAACACTCTAAAAGTAAAGTAAAAAACACATTAAATATCATTAAAAAATCGTTAAAAAATATCAATAATCAATAAAAAATAACATCAATAAAATTCATTTAAAATCATCAGTAAAAACATCAATAAAATTCATTATTAAAATTCATTTCAAATCATCAAAAATCATTGTCATTTTCTGTTCCCGTTTAGGTGAACAGAAATCCTGTGCAAAAATATAGGGCTTGTCAGATTGCACGAGACAGCCCTCAAAATGCTATTACTGGAGTGTCTCAAACTTTGCCAAAAGGATGCTACCCTCGACCTGATAATGGCATAGAAATCAGGTACCCTCACGTCTGCAAACATGCTCGAAGCACTGCAATACCTTGGCAGTTTCATAAGGGTTCGGTAAGCGTTATTGTACTGAACCCTTAATGAGTTGTACATCTTTTTTGTGAAGTTGCACCATAGTTGACAGGTGTACATTGACATACAATAGGCTCTAAATAAGGTGTTTTAACGTCCTTGGCGCACTTCACAAATTTGCGCGCGAGCATGTTACTCCTAACCAGGGATGTTGCGGATGCCGATTTTTTGACATCCGCGGATGCGGATGCGGATGCGGAGTTTTGAAGGCTCACATCCGCGGATGCGGATGCGGATGCGAATGTTTAAGAAATTATATAAATGAAGTAAAAAAAATAAAAATAAGTAGGTAGGTATTATATGAATGAAGAATTACATTCCCTAGATTAGGTACTTTTTGTCGGTGGTGACATTAACTTTCTTTTAAACTAGTTAATTATTCTATCAATTACGGGAACCACGCTAAAAAATAAAGAATTTTGTTAAAATAATAATAAATGTTATCAACAATAAGACGTATTATCGGTGTAACATAATGGAATTGACCTGGCGATTGAAACAAGCTGAGCTATGCCTAAAGTAGTCTTAGATTAGTGTGACTAATATAAAGTTTTCCCAAAAATAATTATTTACACATGATCACTGCATCACAATCACAACTCACTACAACACTCGAAATATCACGACAAGTAATACGACAAACGACACAATACGACGACGAACGTCACGACACGACGACGACGATAATAATAATATTAATACAGCGCAAACAAACACGTAAAAATTTATTTACAAGAAACAAATGATGCACCACAACAAACGCGTTGGATCTTGTCACCATTTTCTTCGCTCCCATTGGTCATTGTCATTTATCACATGCGAAACGGCACGCGCCATTCGCCGGCCTGGCCCAATTTCTTTCTTGCCGCAACTTGTATGACATTCGCATCCGCATGAATATTCGCAATGATTATTGCGGATGCGGATGCGGATGCGAATGTTCAAATCTATGCGGAAGCTCCGCATTTGCGGATGCGGATTCGAATATTCGCAACATCCCTGCTCCTAACTGAGAGGGCCCTACGCTCTCTTTCTATGTCGCAGTCATCTTGGAGTTTGTCCGTTAAAATGTGCCCCAAGTATTTAAACTGCTTGACCACCTTTATAATCGTACCATTCAAAAAAAGGCTGGGTATGTTCCCCGGACCAGTCCCAGACCTAAATACCATGGATTCTGTTTTCAGAACGTTGTATTTGAGTCCATGAGCATTAGCATAATGCTCACAGACACACAACAGTTTCCTCAAGCCTTTGATCGAAATCAAAAGAACCTGGATCTTGCCATAAACGAAGGGAGACCTTTACGCAGTAGTAGGTGAAGTCCTAGTAGTCTGTGAATGATGTACAGAAAAGCAAAAGCATCAAGATCTTGAACGGTGATATTTGTAGTTACTGCCTAATTAATTTATTCAATGTTAGTCTCGGTTTGGTTAAAATTGATTGGCACCCCATCTGGATTCTAAAATGAAAATAGCATAAAATCAACTAAAAAACTCCATGACCTTTACACTTCAGGGTCATCACTCAACCTTGTGGGGGCCTTTCAATACTGCCTTCCCCTTCCTGTAACTAATCGCCATTCCAAAACTGAGGCAACACGGTTGGTGCAGTGGCAATTGGACTGGTGTGTTACGTGTCTTGGGTTTGATCCTGCATGGAAGAAATATTTGTACAGCCTACATATAGTTGTTTTGGGTTTGGGTGTCTGAGTATGGGAGTTTAATAGTTTGTGAACGCACCCACAATACAGGAGAAATTCCTAGTGTGGGGTATTAAACAAAATAAAACTTGCATATCAATTGCAGTGTGAAATATGGAACATCACAAAAAAGAAAACAGTTTTATTTAGTCAACATAATGCTCATTTTTTATAACACTAAATTCGATACTATCAACTAGATTGAAATCCGCTGTAGTCCAGTTGTTGTCTAAGTTTTTTGTGTACTAATAATTCAATTAGTCGTTAATGGCTTCAGTGCCAAATAATCTGATTACGCTTACTAATTGTGACGTCCAAGTCGGCAAGTTTAGGTACAAATTATTTTATTCTGAGTCATCATTCAGATTGATTCTGCACTCGCAGCGTACAGACGTGCTCATTAGCAATATTTAATACAGTAATTATAGTGACCTTTAGTTTATTAATTTCATAATGCAAAAAAAAAAAAAATATACGAGTTTAAAGGGCAGGAGAATATATTATGAATATTGAAATATAGTCAATTTTCACCACAAATTGTTTGTCACAGTGACGAGGCCAACATGGCTGAAACTTTGGACCCGCTGTCACCCAGTGTGAACAGCTCAGGAGGGGCAGACTCGGGCATCATGCACAAACTGAGGATGAGGATCGGAAGAGGGGGACCCATTAGCAGGCCACCTGGCGAAGGTAAGATGTACCATCATGCTTTATTCCTCGAAAGGTAACCAGGGATGCATAGACAGAGTTTGTCAGTTATTTTAAGTTTCCAGGGGCTAATGTCATCTTAGGGGAGGGTTTGCTGGTAAATTATCTAATGGAAAAAATTCTTGGTTCAAGAACCGAGACCTGAATATCACGCTTGCAACCACTATAGGAGTCGAACCACTGCAATGAGAGTCACATAATTAACGAGGTCAAAAATATAAGTAATATAATGTTAGTGAAAAATTGGGTTCGAAAACGTTCAATCCGTTGGACTTCTTTTGCGATTCAAACAACTTTTTTAAGGGCATGAAAATGTCACATGAATCAAACTACTAAACTTTGAAATACTAAAAAAGTAAATGTTATAATCACACCTCAAAATATCACATGAATCAAACTACTAAACTTTGAAATACTAAAAAAGTAAATTTTATAATCACACCTCAAAATGGTAAACACGAGTATGCTGTGCGGGCGAGCAGTATCACAGAGGAGATTCATAATCACCGGGGCTGCGGGTTGTTCGAAAGAGATACTGCGTCGTCTGCGTCCCCGGAACTCAATGGGCTAAGGAGGAACATGGCTGGATAGTCAGTAGAAGTGTGACACCCACTTCCGCTCCTCCCTGAGTTAGAGCAATTGATGATATCACACAAAAAAAGCAATTCATCATCATGGTCCTGCCCTTGTACCTACCATTCTTTAAGGGTTCGACGCAACACGCTTCCTTCAGTATTATGCGCCTACCACACGCTCACACTTCCCCACGGTCTTGCCTGCGCGATTACACGATGCACACAGTACATCGCGCGTGTGGTTTGTAATGGTAATACAGTTTTACCAACCATACGCGCGATGTACTGTGAAGTGTGAACGAAAAGTGTGGTGAAGCTTGAGCGTGTAGTAGGCCCATTACAGGGATTCCCGAACATAAAACTAATTCCCGGTATTACATATTTGGGAATCCCCACACGCCCCGCGCCTCGTGTGATTCATTATACATGTTATCTGGGATATAAAGAGTAATAAGTTTGCGTTTATTTTCGAAATTGATCAATATCGTGTCATTATTATGATTATAAAATAGTACCTACTTAGTGCTACTAAATAAAGAGCTGTCGATGTTATTTTTTTACCACAGATACTGTCTGCCTCAGCTATCTAAATTGACCTTGAACTGCTACGAAATCGTTTGTGTCTTGCAAAACATGGAAGCGCCTGACTGAATGACATGTCCTTGGCCTGTCTGTAGAGAGTGCTGTGTTCTGTAGGCAACGATACGATTCGGCGTAGTTCACCCAATTCAACTTGTTCGTTCGATTTTGTGTGAAAATATGCAAAGAGGAAAGATTACCTATCTTTTCTCTTAGCAGTTTTTCACACGGTAGACAATTAACGTCGTTATGTCCCTGCAGTGGGAATATTATAGGCTGTTGATGATGATGATGAGACAATTAACAATAGGATATTTTTCTAAACAGTCATTTGTCTGTTCCTAAGCATAGGAACAGACAAATGACTGTAACTATTAATGCCAATTATAATGGGATGCCTCGTTGGTCGTTGGTCTCGTTGATGGTTGAGCATCAGGGCCTGGGTTTGACTCCTGTGTGTGGCAAATTGTTATTGGGTTTTTCAAACACAGAATTATTCAGAGTAGCAGCCACGGAGTCGGTATAAGAGTAGAGGAAGACCAAAGAAACGATGGATGGCCTGTGTAAAGAATGATATGGTAAGAAAGGAGGTCTGATGAGGTGACGAGTAATAAAGAAGTGTAGAAGAAGAAGACATGCCGCGCCGACCCCAAATGCATTGGGATTAGAATGGGCAAAAGAATGATGATGACACAGCTCGTCTTAACTTAGCTTTAGCGGATATAGTTGAGCAGAAAGGAGAGGAGATGGTTCGTTAAGACCACAGAATCTGTTCTGTGGTTAAGACCATCCAGCATACTTGCCAGCCAAGCGGAGATGAAAAGAGAATAGTGAGTAGCGTAGGTGAGTGGCATTTCCTCTTCTCTCCGCTTCGCACATCTTCGCTCAGCTTCGGTGGAGCTGGAGTCAGATCCTTAGAGAGAGTAGACCACGAACCGTGACGTCATTGTAATCTATACTAATATTATAAAGCTGAAGAGTTTGTTTGTTTGTTTGTTTGTTTGTTTGAACGCGGTAAACTCAGGAACTGCTGGTTGGAATTGAAAAATTCTTTTTGTGTTGGATAGTCCATTTATCGAGGAAGGCTTTAGGCTATATAACATCACGCTACGGCTAATAGGAGCGGAGCAGTAATGTAAAATTATACAAAAACGGGAAAAGGTACCTATTTCCTTTTTGAGACCTTCCGCTGCGTGCGCTGCGAAAACGGTTTAAGTTACGCAAATATCATGTATGAAGGAATTGTTCCTCTTTAAAAGTTCTACAAAAAAGTCCGCGACAGCATATATCTATCTTTTAAGATTGACTCACTGTAACCTTTTTTTACTTTTAAACTGTTAGGTTAAAAATAATTATTTTTTGCGCAGCTTATTTAATCCATATGGTATTAATCTATATCTAAATAAATGTGTTTGTTAGAACGGAAATTTAATATAGAATATTTGTGCCCTTTACTCTATACAGTTTAAACAAATATCTTAGAAGATATCGCAATGTAAAAATATCCGCGCGGCAAAATAATTTGCGCGTCGCAATGTAGGTACGGGGGATTCTGGCTGGCCTCCGGGAAATTCAAATTCAAAATCTTTCAAAATATTTACTGCATCATAATGTTTACAAGTACAGAGTGTTATAGTATATTTAACAGTAAGAGATACCTATAGTAATTCACACTTTAATATAATCTAAGCTAAGCTAAACCGTCTAAACTATTTTAATAAAGAGGAATGATAAGATTTTTTGTTTGTTACGATTTAGCTTAATTTATGTCGGATAGTCGATAAATCGAGAAAGGTTATAGGTATATTTATGTGACGCAGACGAAGTTGCGTGGGTCAGCTAGTGTTAAATAAAAAGTAATCTAGCATAGTTCCGATACGTTAGTTCTCAAATCACTGTGACACCTGATCCATTGTTCTGCGAAGGTTAACTCGGTGATAGCACAGCAATGTGGTCACTGGTCACAGTGGTCACCAGTGTATCAGTACTTGTTGACCAGTGAGTGAGTGCACTCGTCCGATATGGGAGAAAAATGCTCCGGAGGTGATAACATTGTGAATTTGTTTAAAATGTTTTTTTAAAGTGATCCGTTGATAGCATCGAAACTGAATTAAGTGTTATTTTAATGTCGATTTTATGTTTATAATAACTTATACTTGAGTGGGGAATGTTTTGTTATTGTCATGTAAATATGTGAATGTGAGATTTTAAACTAAATGACATAGAGCATCACATCGTGGCATGAGAATGAGTGCAATTGCATACAACTTTTATATCAACTTTTATGTTTGACGGCACGGTTGGCGCAGTGGCTCAAGCAATGGACTGCTGCGCTGCGTGTCGCGGGTTCGAACCCCGCACGGAACAAATATTTGTACGGCCTACGGATAGTTTGTTTCGGGTCTGGGTATTTGTATATGTGAGTTTAAATGTTTGTGAACGCACCCACGATACATGAGAAATTCCTAGTGTGGGGCAACGTTTTTTAAAAGAAAAAAATAATAAAAAAATACGCGACTTCCCCCGTGGCAGGACAGATGCATAGTACTCGCAACCGGCGGGCGTGTATGACCAGATGTTTGAATATAGACGAGGCAAAAGTAGTATGTAAGGACTGTAGCGGGTGTCGTTCTGTGGTTTCTGCCTACCCCCTTGGTAAAAGGGCGTGAGTTTGTGTATGTTCCCCCGGATCGATGTCGGAATATATCCCACGGCAAAGTACTCCATGGATATAAAGTATATTAGCGGATAATTTTCTTGTATTCTTTTCTGTAAAGTTGTTCAACGGTAATTTCCGCGTTATTAAAATATTATTAGGAATCAGAAGTGAAATACGTGAACGAAATAAACAATGTTTAATATCTTTTGAATTACACTTTTACAAAAATATCAAGACAAACATTTTAAACAATAATCAAATAGAAATAGCACTAGCAAATGGAATAATCAGTACACGAGCAAAAACATAAACCAAAATTAGCGAAGCACACGATAATAGTCGGGTAGCAAGTCCTTTCCGAGCGCCGTCCAAGCAAAAAGTGACCGTTGCACCGCCGCTCGCCTCGTTTTATGAACTTCTGTCGGTTGCCGCACGTCGACCGGACGCTAACCGCACGGCTACTGGCTGATGGCGTGACTTTGAGATAACACGGCCTCTCCTGACGCTCTGACGTCCTCGTCAGCTTCCAACAAGGCGGCTGAGTATTCGCTGTCTCCTTGATAGCGTGTCTCAAAACGCCAGTGGGGCGTGCTGGCACGGGGGAGTGCCACGCACAACTACGCCTGTAGGGCGCGCTGGCACAGTGGAGTGCCGCACACAACTGCGCCTGTGGGGCGCGCTGGCACCGTGGAGTGCCGCACACAACTGCGCCTGTGGGGCGCGCTGGCACCGTGGAGTGCCGCACACAACTGCGCCTGTGGGGCGCGCTGGCACCGTGGAGTGCCGCACACAACTGCGCCTGTGGGGCGCGCTGGCACTGTGGAGTGCCGCACACAACTGCGCCTGTGGGGCGCGCTGGCACTGTGGAGTGCCGCACACAACTGCGCCTGTGGGGCGCGCTGGCACCGTGGAGTGACGCGCTTAACACGTCAGTAGCGCGCTGGCAGCCTGGAGCGACGCGCTTAACACGACAGTAGCGCGCTGGCAGCCCGGAGCCACGCGCTGTACACGCCAGTAGGGCGCGCAGTCGGCCTGCAGCGACGCGCTCGGCCTGCAGCGAGGCACTGGGCTTCAGCGAGGCGCTCGGCCTGCAGCGAGGCGCTCGGCCTGCAGCGAGGTGCTCGGCCTGCAGCGAGGCGCTCGGCCTGCAGCGACGCGCTCAGCAACGTCAGAAGGCGCGCTCGGCAACGCCAGTAGGGCGCGCAGTCGCCTTGCAGCGACGCGCTCAGCAACGCCAGAAGGCGCGCTCGGCAACGCCAGTAGGGCGCGCAGTCGCCTTGCAGCGACGCGCTCAGCAACGTCAGAAGGCGCGCTCGGCAACGCCAGTAGGGCGCGCAGTCGCCTTGCAGCGACGCGCTCAGCAACGCCAGAAGGCGCGCTCGGCAACGCCAGTAGGGCGCGCAGTCGCCTTGCAGCGACGCGCTCAGCAACGCCAGAAGGCGCGCTCGGCAACGCCAGTAGGGCGCGCAGTCGCCTTGCAGCGACGCGCTCAGCAACGTCAGAAGGCGCGCTCGGCAACGCCAGTAGGGCGCGCAGTCGCCTTGCAGCGACGCGCTCAGCAACGCCAGAAGGCGCGCTCGGCAACGCCAGTAGGGCGCGCAGTCGCCTTGCAGCGACGCGCTCAGCAACGTCAGAAGGCGCGCTCGGCAACGCCAGTAGGGCGCGCAGTCGCCTTGCAGCGACGCGCTCAGCAACGCCAGAAGGCGCGCTCGGCAACGCCAGTAGGGCGCGCAGTCGCCTTGCAGCGACGCGCTCAGCAACGCCAGAAGGCGCGCTCGGCAACGCCAGTAGGGCGCGCAGTCGCCTTGCAGCGACGCGCTCAGCAACGCCAGTAAGACGCGCTGGCACCCTGCAGTGACGTGCACGTTCACGGCGTCATTGTGGCAAAGCCCTGGCAACCACTGCTAAGGCCAAGCAGCGTTGCGTTGCGTCCATCCTTGTGTAATGGTTACTCTGCAAACAAACAAATTTACATAAGAATTTTGTTCCGCTCGATCACTCCTGACCAAACTTTAGTTCCATTGGGTGGCACCAAATTAGACTCTCATTAATTAAATCAAATGTACTGGAAATTATCGAAAATACAACACTCAACTACCTTGAGTCATATGCCATAGTCGTTCACACCAACCTTAAAAATTCTATTGCAACAAAAACTGCTGAAATCATCGAGTAAAACCTTTAACACCAAGGCTCTCTAACCGAGTAGTACAACAAGAGAGTAATCTCATTCATTAAGGAACATTCAAGTCGAGAATCAAATTCAAAGAAACATTCACCAAACAAAACTTGTCAGACAAGAATACCAATAGGCACATAGGGATGTATTATAAGCACATTGTTAGCATATCACACAGACTTCTTCCACAACACTGTAGGCATAGGCTCCAAGTTTGCATACCCCTCAGATGTCGACTTCCACACACACACTGTAGGCATAGGCTCCAAGTTTGCATACCCCTCAGATGTCGACTTCCACACACACTGTAGGCATAGGTGGTACTTCAATAACTTACGTAATTATAGGTCACATTGCGTGACATTTTCTTATTCTAGTTAAGTGAGGTATGCAAAGTATTGAGACCTTACACTCAGATCTTGACTCACTTCAAATAGCAAAAGCTATCACATGCGACATTGACGATGTAAAAACATATATCTCATCTACTAATGGCACCCTCAATCTCCTGTCACAAAATATTCGTAGCGTTAACTGTAACATGCCTAATCTCACCACACTTCTGCAAAGGTCTGAAATTTCTTGGGACATAGTAGTCCTCTCGGAATGTTGGCTTCCTTCAGCTCGGAACATACCTAATCTCGAGAACTATAATTTTGCATCTACATCTACTCACAGAACGCAAAATGAAGGAGTCGTTATCTACTTTAATAAAAACCTTAAAGTAAATATTGAAGAACCCCAGATAAATGACGCCAACTGCCTTCTACTGAAATTGAACACAGAAACGTGCATCATCGGAATCTACCGTCCCCCGAGTCAGGCTAACACCGATGGCTTTATTAGCTCATTAGACTCACTACTCACAAAATTAAAAAGTTTTAAAAATATTATTCTCTGCGGTGATATAAACATTAATATAGCCCCTAATACTACAGACAACCGCTCACATGACTACTTAAACGTACTAGCAAGTCACTGTTTGCTCCCTGGACATACGGCACTCACGCATGGACGAACGTGCCTAGACCACATTATGCTCAAAACAAAATTAGACGCTAATTGTTTCATATTCGAGTCCTCTATTACAGACCACGAAACTGTTGCCATAAGTCTAAACTTAAACTCACGCCTGAATTACTACAATAAAACAGCGAACAAGATTGACTATGAATCGCTCGATGAAACTATTCAAAGTACCTCCTTTCAGACAATTCTTGAGTGTAATGATGCCAACGCGGCAACCGACTTACTTGTGACGTACCTTTCGACTGCAATATTAAATAACACCAGTTTGGTGAAAATTTCCAAAAGACAGCAGGTTAGTAAACCATGGATAACAAAAGGTTTGCTTCGTTGTATGAAGAATAGGGATAATCTATACAAAAAACTTAAACGAGATCCTGAAAATGAGATAATCAAGCTAACCTACAAACGCTATAGAAATTACTGTAACTCTATTATCAAAAAAGGTAAACGAGACTATGACAGAAAGGAGATCGAAAATGCAAAGGGTAATAGAAAGCAGCTATGGGATGCAATTAAAAAGATAAGTGGCTCAAGTAAGCCAGCAGACTTCTCTTCCTGTCTTATTACATCCCTAAACAACGACGAGGATTTAAATAATGTTAATAGTTTCTTTGCTAACGTGGGCAGAAAGCTGGCGGAGCAATCCACCACTACAACAACCAATCCAATGTCACATGACTCTTCATTTAATTCTGCCTTAAATTCATTTGTCATGCTCCCTCCCGATGAAGAGGAGGTTTTTTCTCTCATTAATGGGTTAAAGGAAAATTGTGCCGTGGGAATCGACCATATATCTGGCAAGATCCTAAAGAGGTACATAAACTGTCTTACCTCTCCTATTACTCACATCTGCATGCTTGCTATATCGACAGGTGTATTCCCCAGAGCGTTTAAATTGGCGCTTATCAAACCGATACACAAGGGAGGGGGGAGAGACTGTGTCGATAACTACCGCCCTATCTCCATCTTACCGACTCTGTCCAAGATCCTGGAACGGCTTATAAACCGTCGACTAACAAATTACTTAGAGTCGAACAGTCTTCTGTCGCCTGCCCAATTTGGTTTTCGTTGCAATAAATCAACCAATGACGCAGTTCACGAACTTTTGCAATCTATTATTAATAAGCTAGATCAAAGAAGTAAATGCATAACACTGTTCCTGGATCTTGCAAAAGCATTCGACACAGTCTCTATCCCTCACCTGTTGAGGAAGCTGGAAAAGCTTGGTGTAAGAGGTATCCCCTTGAAGCTAATGAGGAGCTACCTTTCAGAAAGAAGGCAAAGAGTCCAGATTGACCGTAGGCTGAGCAATGAGGCGCGTGTGGAATACGGGGTGCCTCAAGGCAGCATACTCGGTCCCTTGTTGTTTTTGGTGTATATCAATGACCTCTGCCAACTTCAGCTCCATGGTGCCAAAATTGTAACTTTCGCCGATGACACCGCCCTCTTTTTTTGCGGGCAGAACTGGGAGGATGTATTTCATACTGCTCAAAAAGGTTTTAACCAAGTCTGCGAATGGCTGCGATTAAACATATTAACTTTGAATGTTTCCAAAACGAAATACATCACGTTTGCTCACAGGTCAAATCAACTGCCTCCTCCTTATTTTGGTATTGCCTGTCATGCTTGTGTTCCGGGAACCTCCTTGTGCTCTTGTCCTACTCTCCAAAGAGTCAACGACATCAAATACCTTGGTATCGTTATAGATCAATTCCTGACCTTCAAACCACATATAACAGCCCTGGTAGCCCGTTTGCGTAAACTAATTTACATCTTCAAAACTCTTAGACACGCAGCAAACCGACGGGTTACTAAATTGGTCTACGATGCTTTATGTCAATCCCTTATAGACTACTGTATTACTTCCTGGGGTGGTGCCGCCAAGACTCACCTAATTGATGTTGAGAGGGCTCAGCGCGCTATTCTGAAAGTTGGTGCCGGGCTTCCTTATTTATTCCCTACGGTAGAACTTTTTAAGGAATGGGATGTGCTTACTGTGAGACAGTCCTTCATATTGCGTACAGTGCTAAAAAAACACTCCCTATTGCACTACAACCCGAATCTCCAAAAGGATAAGCGCCGAAGAGGCAGGGTATGCCAGACACAAGCCTTCAACTGTTCTCACTCCCATAACTTCTTCATGTTTCTCGGACCATACCTGTACAATAAACTTAACAACATTCTTAATATTTATCCTCTAGTAAAATATAAATGTAAAACCTCAGTCACTACTTATCTAAAAACCTTACGGCCTTATTAATAAAAAAAAGTTAAGCCTGCTTAAACTTACGCTTGGTTTATCTCGCATGCCGTCTCACTTCAAAAATATTCAAATGAAAGGGACGGCATGCGAGATAAACCAAGCGTAAGTTTAAGCAGGCTTAACTTTTTTTTATTAATAAGGGGGTTAGACTACAAAGACACAGAAAAACTGTTGATCCCACTCAGATAGACCATCTTCACTAACTATAACCATCCTCTATTAGATGCTGTTTTTACGTAATATTGCGACCAAACCACAATCATCTTTCAACCATGCTCACACCAAATATACTATCAACCATTCTCGCAACACAGTCACTCATTCAACCTCCTACGCATACACTCCACATTTCATACTGTTCATACACACTCCAGCAGCTACACACACGCGTTCAATATTTCCACAATTTATTTGTATTTTTATTTTGTTTGATTGTAATTTGCTTTTTTTGTATTGTTACAATTTTTTTTTCTGTGTTGTTAATGTAACTTTCTGCACTCTTCTTACTATGCAAAACCATTTTAATTGATGTAGTCAAAGCAGGAAAATGGCTGCGGGAGGGCCCTGGTGACTTGTAATACAGGTTTTTTTAGATACCTACGTCAAGCACCAGTCTCTCACAAAGTTAATTCCATGTTCATGCTCCATTGTATTGTAACCCTAGCATTAAGTAACTTGTGTGGAGAAAAATAAACTTTATATTATTATTATTATTATTATAGGCTCCAAGTTTGCATACCCCTCAGATGTCGACTTCCACACACACTGTAGGCATAGGCTCCAAGTTTGCATACCCCTCAGTGGCTGTTGACATAGACACATTGTTAGCGTATCACACAGACTTTCACACACGCAGCTGAGGTCACGCGCTTGACCAAACCACACGTTCATAAGTAATGGTTACTATGCAAAGAGACAAATCTACGACAGAACCTGACTTTACCTGACCAAACATCCATTAGGTCCTACTCTCGTTGAAAATCAAACGCGGCTAAACTGGAAATTATCGAAAATACAACAATCAACCACCCTGGGTCATGTACCATTGTCGTTTAAATCAATCTTAAAAACATTATTGCGTCAAAAAAATGCCAGGTTCACAAAAATCATCGAGTAAAACCACAGATCTCTAACTGACTAGTAAACAAGTCCATCTCCCGTGTGTATCACTATTTGACTTAACACTACGGTCTTTCCAGACCCTGACCTCAACCAGAGCTAAGCGCACAACGCACAACATACAACAAACACACCCACTGTCTACTCGAGTTTCCTCAAAAACCTTCAATTTTAATCGGACTACGACTACACAATAATTACTGGTACTGTCTAACACAATACAGCCGATAGAATCTCTTGGCTTGCAACCACAACTTTACTTCATCAAAATCCTTATAAACATCAACTGATACGTAACTCATTGGCATCTTTCTTAGCTTATCATGTGTATTATAAAGCAACTTCTATAATAAAGCAAAACTTATCAGACTTTACAGTGCACCTTTATACGGCCTACGTCTTCACACGAAAACAAGTCAACTAATCATATTGCGTAGGGGTTTGCATTTACGCAGACCATGATTATTCGAGTTTGATGTGCCAACAACTGCACTTTTTGGTTTCAAATATACGGAAAACATGACTTTTGACTGTATTTTGTTTTGTTCATAATTGCGGCTTTTATTTGAGCATCAGATATCACAAATCACAACGTTGCCTCACACCAGGAATTTCTCCTGTATCGTGGGTACCTTCACAAATATTTAAACTCACATACACAAGTACCCGACTTAAAAAAAAAAACTATTGTAGGTCATACAGATACTTGTACTCGTAACGTCATTATAGCACAGTGACCATATCGACTTCACGCGGACACAATGACCGAAATTCGTGTTTAAAATGAGTCCACGTGCTGTTATTGGTCAACCAATCGTTAAGCGACGTATTAGCACCACCATGTAAATAACCACCAATGCGTCCGAGGCATTGCCAATCACCCCAGTGACCTTATAAACACGCACATAACATCACGCCTGCAATCCCCGAAGGGTTAGGCAGAGGTACCCAGTATACCCACATTTCGCCAGTTATGTTAAGACATAAGCTTAACCATGTAACAGGGGTGAGCCCATTGTCACCAACAGGGCACAAATCCAGAAAATAGCACTTTGCCCGACCCGGGAATCGAACCCAGAACCTTCATGCTCAGTAGTCGCGCTTGCGACTACTAAACCAACGAAATATTAAAATGGTTCGATCTTACTTGTATCAGGAACGAAAGTAAACCAGCAGTCATGTCCGGAGCGTCGCCTCAACCGCGAGAGCGGTTACACAGGACTTCGCGTCCTCACGCGGCTCCTACGACGATCTCGTTCGCGCTTGGAACGGCGATCGGATCCCGAAACTTGCTACGTACGTGACCTTCCACTTCGCTTATGGTGGCTACAAGATCGCTTAGAACGAGAGGCACTAGTTTTTGAACGCGAACAACTCGATCTATCCATTGCCAACTACTACCCGCTTTTATCTAAAATTAAAAGCCTGAAAACTAGTTTTTAACTTGTGGGCGAAAAGAATCCACTATCCCACTTCTGATATTAGGAATCAGAAGTGAAATACGTGAACGAAATAAACAATGTTTAATATCTTTTGAATTACACTTTTACAAAAATATCAAGACAAACATTTTAAACAATAATCAAATAGAAATAGCACTAGCAAATGGAATAATCAGTACACGAGCAAAAACATAAACCAAAATTAGCGAAGCACACGATAATAGTCGGGTAGCAAGTCCTTTCCGAGCGCCGTCCAAGCAAAAAGTGACCGTTGCACCGCCGCTCGCCTCGTTTTATGAACTTCTGTCGGTTGCCGCACGTCGACCGGACGCTAACCGCACGGCTACTGGCTGATGGCGTGACTTTGAGATAACAATATATTATAAAATATTATTACCCGAACCCTCCGTCTTCGTCTTATTCTTTATTGCACACTTAAAATAACAAATTATAAACATAAATTACAAAGCTTATGTACAAAGGCGAGCTTAACCCAGAATTGGGTTTTCTTACTGCAAACCTAATCTCGAAAGTGAGATTTCGTCCCGATCAAGTTTCACAAAAAAACTCAATATCCATTTTTTGGACCGACAAGCCGGTTTCTCTACAGTCTACGGTGTAACCTCGGATGTAGTGGGCTGTCTGCGTTGTTCTATGTCAGCCGACCTGTAATAGGTGACTTAGTTCAAGTAACCCGTCGGCAGTCCACAAACTCTCTTCCAGTGGCTCCCAGCGCCACATCCCGGAAACCACGTCGGCTAACAACACCTCCCGAGTGGCTCGGTTGCTCTCCGAGTTGTGTCTTGGCTGTATCTACAGCAGTCCACCGCCGGTGGCAAGACACCTAGGCAATTGTAGGAAGGCCTTAAGGCAGCAATAAGGGCAATGTTATTGCTTGCTAGTCTACTGCATCCAGCTCCCCTCCGGTCGTAGCGGTTTTCCGTTCCACTGGAGCCAGGGGGGCACGGACGAGAGAGTGCTCTTGCGTTTGCGCGAACGTTTGAGCACTTTAATATATCCTGCGCATCTGACCGTTTCCGTTGATGGACTCCGATCTGGTTCGTACAATTCTTAACATTCATTGGTCTGATCGAGTGCGCAATACTGAAGTATTGAGACGAGCCAATGTGGGTGGTATTGAGGCATACCTCATGAGGAGGCAACTTCGGTGGTGCGGCCATGTGGCACGCATGTCAGAGCAGAGAGTGGCGAAGCGCATTCTTTATTCTGAACTTCAGGAGGGCAAGCGAAAGCATGGCGGACAACTCCTGAGGTTTAAGGATGTGCTTAAGCGACACATGAAGGGTTGTGGCGTAGATCCATCTCAGTGGGAAGAGCTTGCGTCTAACCGCGGAGAGTGGAGGTCACTGGTACAACAGAAAGTTTTTGACTTTGAGGATCGTCGGCTCTCAAAACTGGATTCGAAGCGTGACGAACTAAAAGCCCGACCACCAGCGGCAATCAATTACAACTATGTTAATGGTGCTCTCACGTGTCCACTCTGTGCGAGAATATTTGTTAACAAGGGTGGTTTTTCTAGCCACATGAGAGCCCATGATAGACGCCAGTAGGATGACGATGATGCGGTCGCCGTAGCCGAAACCGGCTTGGAAGGATTATTATTACGGTGTAACCTATGTTTTCAAATAAAAGATTCTAATTCTTCTTATTCTCTGCGATGTTTTTCTTCACCGTTTTGAGAGCAGTGGTGATGAAATAGGTTACACAAATTAATGCGCCTGCCTTGGTTCGAACCCGCAACTTGCTGCTTGTAAGTCGGGACCGACCACTGGGCCACCGCTGCTCTCTTCTTCTTCTGCTGTTTCTTGCCCATATGAACACTATTAATGTTTCTTTTTCAGGATATGTCGAGTTCGGGGAGTTCAGGACGGAGAGGCCAGGGATCAAGAAGGTGGGGACCTTCGCTGGCGTGTTCTGTCCTGTGGTCTTGTCCATGTTCAGTGCGCTGGTCTTCATTCGAATGGGTAAGCAGATTTCAAGCTTTTTCGGTTTTCACGCGGTTCGATCTTTAGGTTAAGCTGCGTTTGCCTAGGTTGTTCTTGGATGGGTGACCGCCCATTACATACCGAGTGTCCTCCGTGCCACAGAAAGCACGTTAAGCTGTTGGTCCCGGCTGCCATATATATAGATCTTTGGCAGTCGACGTTACAGGTACTCAATGACCTGAAAGTCTGAGAATCAGTCTTTATACCAAAGAGTCAAATAGGCAGTCGCTCCATGTAAAATACTGGTATTCAGCTGAATCCGGTTAGACTGGAAGCCGACCCCCACATAGTTGGGTAAAAAGCTAGGCAGATGATCTAATAGAAAACATTATCTTTGTGCAATTAACACAGTTTCTTATCTGAGCATTCTGAGCAGATTGACATTGCGCATGCGCACCCTGAGTCATGAACTCGATAGTCGATAACATGTGAGTTCAATACAAATCATCAGTTAATTGTTATTATACATAATATTTACATTGTATTATGAGTTATGACGGAGTAACTATTTGTTGAGAAACACTTTATTTATCTCATACTTAAATGCCATAATTGATTTTTTTTTTAACTTCGGTTTTTTATTTTATTATTTTGTCATTTCTGGTGCCATTATAACGAGATATTTAATAATAACACTGCCGTCTCCAAGTTTCATTATACTTTGACACTTAGTTCTTTGATGTCAGCCGTATGGTAAAGCACATGAACATTTTTAAGATATTTTTTAAAATTGTCATTTTTAAATGGACTTAATTAAACTTTATGTGTACCTAGACATTAACAGCTGTGGCCCAGTGATGGCGGCCCTAACTTAAGAGCAGTAAGTCGTGGGTTCGAACCCAGGCAGGCGCATTACTTTGTGTAATTTAATTTACAATCACTGCTTTCAAAACCGGTGAAGGAAAACATCGTAATAATGTTCTAGAACCAATAATTCAAAGATATGTGACATCTCACAACCCACGTGGTGGATATATAGCCCATTCCCTCTCATAGAGATGAGGCCTGTGTCCCACCCGTCGGGGCTGCGGATATCGAAAAGTTACCGCGGCTCCGACACAAGGGCGAGGAAGAGGGAACATGGGTTGGTTTTTAGTCAGTAGAAGTCTGACACTCCCCTTCGCTCTGCCCAAGAGCGGGGGGGGTTATTCGATGATTTTCCACCCACCAAAAAAAAAAAAAAAAAAAAAAGGCCTGTGTCCCAGCAGTGGGAACATTATAAGCTGATGATGATGATGACGAGATATTAAAGTTATTATTCCATTTATTACAGGTTATCTTGTCGGCAACGCAGGTCTGCTGGTGACTCTAGCCCAGTTCGGGATAGCATACCTCATCGTAATATTCACCGTCACTTCCATCTGTGCTATATCTACCAATGGTGCTGTTGAGGGCGGAGGAGTCTACTGTATCCTTTATTTATTCGAACCAACTTCAAAAAAGGAAGAGGTTCTCAATTCAATGACGACACGGTTGGCGCAGTGGCTGAGCAATGAGACAGCTGCGCTGCGGGCTGCGGGTTCGCTCCCAGCACGGAACAAATATTTGTATATGGCCCACAGGTAGTTGAAACTAGAAATTGAGCAGCAGTGGGTGAATTCGGGCTTTGGATGATGATGTTGATGACAGCTAGTTGTTCCGAGTCTAGATATTTATGTATGTGAATTTAAATGATTGTAAACGCACCCACACGGTACAGGAGAAACTAGTGCGAGGAAACGTTTAAAAAAAAACAACAACAAAAAAACAAACTTCAATCATGAATTCCTTAACGTTAATACCAGTTATGATAAGCAGAACTCTAGGTCCGGAGTTCGGAGGTGCTGTGGGGACTTTGTTCTTCTTCGCCAACGTGGTGTCCAGTGCACTGTGCATATCAGCCTGTACTGAAGCCCTGGTGGAGAATTTTGGACAAAATGGTGGGTCTCATTTCATTCTATTAATATTATAAATGCGAAAGTTTGTAAAGATGGATGAATCACGCAAAAACTACTGAACGGATTTGGATGAAATTTAATATAATAATCCGGATTTTCTACGGGGCCGAAGTCGCGGGCAAAAGTTAGTATTAAATAAAAGAAAACTGCAAGGTTGTTATTTTGATTTTACGAATAAAGAACTTATTAAAAAAATATATATATATATAATAATACTGTATGAAGATGTCTTACGTTGCCTTCAGCCCTTATTCAACTCCTATCAATAGTTTTACGCAACAAAATTTTTATTTTGCAACATAACCAAAAGACAGGTGTTTCTTCAGAAAGGACATGTGCGTCGTACTCGTAACCGGCGTGCGTGTATGACCTGATGTATGAATGTGGACGAGGCAAAGGGAGTATGTAAGGATCGTAGTAGGTGGCGTTCTGTGGTTTCTGCATACCCCCATGGCAGCTGACAGTTAAATCGCTTCTCTGGGACTTCGTCGAGCTTCATTGTCTCGGCGCTTTTCTTGTGGTCGCCACTGTTGATTCTGGCTAACAGGAGTTACAGTGGTTTGGGAATAGTGTGGCGGGCTTGTTCCAAAAAAAAAAAAATACCCCCATGGGAAAAGGCGTGAGTTTATGTACCATTTCTCACCGCCATTCTCCATTCCAGGGTATCTCATAGGCACAGACAACCCAGGTATCCCGGACGGCTGGTGGTACCGGTTCCTGTACCGGTCGATACTGAACGCCGTGGGGCTGGGCGTGTCCCTGGCCGGAGCCTCGTTGTTCGCTCGCACCAGCCTGGCCATCTGGATGAGTATGGTCATCTGTCTGGGCAGCACTTTCTTGAGCTTCTTTGTTACTGCTCCTGGTACGGTAAGTAGAATTAGTTAATTAGGATACATAACATAAGCATAATCGGCCCACTGCTGGGATTCAAGCCTCTCTATGAGAGGGAATGAGCCATAATCCGTCACGCGGGACCAGTGCGGTTTGGTAGATGTCACATGTCTTCGAATTTTTGGTTCTATGACATGTAGTCCGGTCAATTTCGACATCCGAGGTTACATTAATTCCCACCCAGCTGAAAATTGTTAGGATTGTTCAAAACACTATTATTAGATTACACTTAAATTACAACTTGACGGCACGGTTGGCGCAGTGGCTGAGCAATTGGACTGCTGCGCTGCGTGTCGCGGGTTCGATCCCCGCACGGAACAAATATTTGTATAACCTACAGATAGTTGTTTCGGGTCTGGGTTGTGTATGTGAGTTTAAATTTTAAATTTTGTTGCTATTTGTATGTATATAAATTCCGTATTCTTTTGTGTAAACGTTAAATAAATTAAAAAAAAAAAAAAAAGTTTGTAAACGCACCCACGATACAGGAGAAATTCCTAATGTGGAGAAACGTTTTTTCGAAAAAAAAAAAAAAAAACCTTCACCTTTTTAAATTTTGACCTCGCGTATTTTTTTTCCAGGTGTCGGATCGACGAGGACTTGTCACATTTCATTTTTATTGGTGTTTTAAACAATCCTACGAATTTTCAGCTGGGTTGAATTAAGAGCGCTATTACAAACTCGAGTAACTTCGAAACGAGCGGCGACTGACGGTTCTTGCGCCTGTGTGCGTGATGTACGCTTCTTCTTATACACACGTGCAGAGGCAGAGGTGCGTAACACGTTTCACTTCGGTTTACTTAGAATTGAATTGGGAAAAAATACAAGTTAAGGAATGTTTTATTTTATGTGTGTGATAATGAAATACAAATATAAGTAACATAGAAAATTTTTAGTTTTCCATCATGGGTGTCGTTTATATGGTTTTCGGGGTCGCTGATTACGAAAATGAGGTCAAAATAAAAATCCAAGATGGCGCCGACGAATATTTTTGGCTTTTCCGTCATGGGTGTCGTTTTCATGGTTTTTGGGGTCGCTGATTACGAAAATGAGGTCAAAATGAAAATCCAAGATGGCGCCGACGTAAATTTTTGATTTTTCCGTCATGGGTGTCGCTTTCATGGTTTTTGGGGTCGCTGATTACGAAAATGAGGTCAAAATAAAAATCAAAGATGGCGCCGACGAAAATTTTAGATTTTTCCGTCATGGGTGTCGCTTTCATGGTTTTTGGGGTCGCTGATTACGAAAATGAGGTCAAAATAAAAATCAAAGATGGCGCCGACGAAAATTTTTGTTTTTCCGTCATGGGTATCGATTTCATGGTTTTTGGGGTCGCTGATTACGAAAATGAGGTCAAAATGAAAATCCAAGATGGCGCCGACGAAAATTTTTGATTTTTCCGTCATGGGTGTCGCTTTCATGGTTTTTGGGGTCGCTGATTACGAAAATGAGGTCAAAATAAAAATCAAAGATGGCGCCGACGAAAATTTTTGGCTTTTCCGTCATGGGTGTCGTTTTCATGGTTTTTGGGGTCGCTGATTACGAAAATGAGGTCATAATGAAAATCCAAGATGGCGCCGACAAAAATTTTTGGTTTTTCAGTCATGGGTGTCGTTTTCATGGTTTTTGGGGTTGCTGATTGCGAAAATGAGCTCAAAATGAAAATCCAAGACGGCGTTCAGGTTTTTTTTTGGTTTTTCCGTCATGGGTGTCGTTTTCATGGTTTTTGGAGTCGCTGATTACGAAAATGAGGTCAGTGGGTCGTAATAGGGGCGGATTTTTAGGAGTTGGAGTATACGCTTAGGGGCACTATGAGCAGCAAAGAAAACAGAAAAAAAAAATTTAGTTTAAAATAATACTTGGTAAATTTTCCTGTTTTTTTTTTCAAAAATGCCTCATTTTTTTTTGTTTCGTGTTGACCTTGACCATAGAAATTATTTAGGTTCTGCGAACCATGGTCCTACGACAAACCGTTTCAGAGTTATGGTCCTACGAATTTTAATATTTCCAAAATGGTAGCTCGGATGAAAACTTTTTTAGGAAAAGAATTGTTGTTCTAGTCGACAACTATGAGATGATATAAAAAAACCGCGACAAAGTGAGAGAAAAAGAAAATTTTAAAAAAAAAT